>OX122882.1:45804580-47215973 GCA_944738645.1 Eristalinus sepulchralis
GACATGCGAATGAGACTGAATAAAATGCGGATGGATTTTGCAAAGTGTATTATGTTTCAGATAATAAATCAGCCATCCGCCACCACCGACCAGCAGAACATTGAGTCCAATTACCCCCAAGAGCAGGGGCACTATTGTCATCTTCAGGTGAGCTATTTTCATTAGGATAATGAGCGGCAAGATAATGAGCCATTTACGTTTCTTCTTGTCACCACGGGAGCGCGGCTCTGTGATGGGACAAAGAGGCAGGACAGCAGTAATAGATGATGAAGAAAATGATGAACAGCAGGTTTCTTACCAACAACTGAAGTCTCGTCATCGCTTATCCACGCGCCATTGTCACTGGAAATTCCGATTTGCAGTCCATGGTTTCTTGCGAACAGTTCTGCCGTGCGCTTAAGGAATTTTATAATTCGTGTTATTTCATTATCATCTTCAGAAGAAAGTGGAAGACAAGAAATTAATATGAAAGACTTTTGTATTTTTAGTTGTGAATGCAAAACTGAAGTTCCGCACCACAGCTAAGTGCCGTGAACTTAAGATTATTGCAGTAGAGAGAGAGTTAAATTTCTCGCGACTTCTAAGGGGAAACTTAATTTCTTAAAAGTTTTTTTCTTTTACAAAATTCTCCGTATAAGGGGAAAAGTGAAGTTAAGCAACTATGCAAAGTACAACAAAAGAAACGCAATGCTAGGAAAATTCATGCAAGTCCCAAATATTTTTGATGCATCTTTAAAATCAGAGATGATTGCTTTCACTGTCTTCACGAATTGTCTGGATTGTGATAGAGCAAAGCAACTTTTCTCTAATTACTACTTTTGTTTTGCAGGATCATGACAGAAGGTTATGTTACATAGGGCCATATATGGCCTTCCGAGACTTTAACAATGGAATAAAAGAACATGTCACTTTGCAAAGTATCACGACATAAGGACATGTTAAGAAAAAAAAAACAATAAAGAAGTTAAAGAATTTAATGACTGGAATTCTTAAAATTAATATCTGCTGCGTCCTGCAGTCTGCGTCATTAGCCACATGTTGGATTTGGGATGGGTGCAACAACGAATGCATCGAAACTCGCATTTATCCTAAATCCGATCTATGGCCATGCAGAGGGGTAGTGAGGGCCAGTCATACTTAGTTTACCATTTATTAGCCGCCTTATACATCCTACATTGTTGTCATGACATAAATGCAACACAATGCCTTATTGGCTCTGTGACGCGAAAGTGTTGTCTAATATCATACTTCGAAAATGTCATAACACATTGTGGAGTTATATGTTAACACCTCATTTCGGACGTTTACTGAGGTTTCACACTCTCACAACCAATGGCCGAAAGGCAAATCACTGACTATGGCAGGAATTGTGTTCGCATATGTGACGAGTGCAACGCCGTTGAGGGAAATGTTGCACTTCTTCAGCTGGCGTTGAGTTTTCCAAGTTGACAGGCTCGAACGTAATTGGCGATATTCGATTGAAAGTATTTTTTACGATACACTTGAAATGTTCGTAAAACTTCCGTCGTGGATTGGTTGGTAAGTACGTTTATCCATACGCTGAGCGAATCAGGTTTAATTCCGGTAGTGAACTCCTTCAAGTAGCTGACTGCATCCAAAGAGTATTATTCCTCTATAAAAAGTTTATGAAATCTCACTGTTTGGAGTCGAAAATGAACTGTAGGTACCCTCTACTCGTGAGAGAACACTTTCAAGTACAGCACTAGTAGTTCCTAAAAAAGCTCGACCCTAGACCCCTGTGCCACCCACATTATTTAAAATAAATTTTTTATCCAGAGCATTCTTTCTCAAATATGTTGATCCATTAATTTGAGCTACCGGGTTTCCAATCAAATTTTTAAATGTTTAACTCTTCTTTTCGAAAATTTTTTTCAAAAACTTGCTGAATCAAACCTTCCGATTTTCTTAATTCGCAGACTCCACATCTAAAGTTACCACCCGTGGGTCTCTTCCTGAAGAAACATTGCTTTTACGTAAAGCTGCAAAGTCTATTTAATTTTTCTGTTTAGTTTTTCTTCTCAATCCGGTTTACCGAGTGCTAACTTCTTTGCTGAAGCTATTTAAGACCAGTTCTCCTTAGTAGGACAAATAGTTTCTTTTAAACATTTCGCGTTGAATTTCTGACAACTTTTCGTATTATTGCAGGTTTCTGTAAATTATCGTATGGTTGATTAACTTTTCTTCCAAAATTTTTGTCAATTTCGGCGAATGATTTGTTATCTTCTTGAGTCTTCCGTGGACAAGGACCTTTACCAATATACTTCTTTAGCACGTTCTCTCATCAATTACCTCAAATTTCGCAAACCAACTTTGTTGAAGCCCTTGTCCAATTTTGTGCGTCATCTCGGACGCGGGTGTCATCTGTTTTGTTATTCCAATGATTCCGATTCGGAGACCCTACATGGTCTAGCCAACTTATCGTTGTATCTGGAGACGCTTGCTAAGGCCCATGTCGCCGTTCAACCTAGAGAGTTCGTCGTTGAACTTTCTTTTCCAAATACGCATAGAGCTTTAATCTCAAAAACACTTCTGCATCAGTTCTGCAAAACGTCCAAATCCCTGCGTTTGAGAGCAAGACTCGAATATTCAAAGTACTGTCGAACGGCAGCGAGGTCGAGGAGGGCTCTTTTGCTTCTTGAGCCCAAAGAAATAGTCGTTGGAAAGAGTGCTTGATTTTGGTGCTGATGTTGTTGTCTCTAATTAATGCAGAGCCAGGGTCCTCAAATCTTTTGCTCCGTAGTATGACACTTATCAATGTTGTCTCTAATGATAGCAGACCCTTTGCTTTGTCCTCGTTTAGAGTTAGATTCTTCTTAACTATTTTTGGTTCGCTCAGTTTGTGATAACCCGTCAATGTTCAATTTGGAAAATCTTGTCTCTGGTGTTCACTTGTAACTTTCACACAACGAAGCAGCATTCGTTGGGCCCGATCCCACCTTGGGATTACTCGCTTCCTTGGTAAGGGCTTCCGTCGACGGTTGGATGTTCCAACAGCACAACCAGAGATGGCATGACTCTCCAGGATGCAGCCTGACTAAGTCCTTTCTGTCGAACGTCAGCAAGAAATCATTTCATTTCATAGCATTTCTGTTATCTCTGGACAGAAAAGAGTATAGAAAACTTGTCGGTGTACAAAAGGGGCACTTTTCACTAAGCACCTTAGTCTACTTGGGCTTAATGAAGACACCCTCTGCGACGCCTGTGGCGAAGGTGAAGACACTTCAGACCGCTTTCACTGTCAATGTCCCGCCTTTGCTCGTATCGGGTGGCGGTTGTTTGGGGCCGATTTGGTGGAAGCTGAAAACTTAAGCTCTTTATCACAGAAGCGAATGCTGGTCCTTCTTCGGAAAACCAGAAAACTTCAGTAAACGAAGGTTACCGCCTGGTAGTACAATGTGCCAGCTTTTGAGTCTTAGCGCTCCAGTGCAGTGTATCCCAACCTCCAAAAAAAAAGTGTCACACGATTTTCCCAAAATTTTTTTTTTATTTTTTATAAGTGAATTGACAGCGACATGTATTTTTTGACATTGCATTTGCAGGTTTCTATGAGCTCAACTCCAATATTGTCGGAGCAATAAAGATTTCTTATGACAATCAGTCTGAAGAGCGGTATTTTGTAAACGAAACATAGAAGTGTACATATATCTCTCTCTTTAGGTTAATTAAAGAAGCGTTGCATGCTGCATGAACTTTGCAGGTTCAGTTCTGTTTAGAAAAACAGCAGCGCAGTTATCTCTCATTTTCGATTTGGTAGGTCTGTTCGAGAACTCCTATGTTCCACTTTTTTATTAAGTGGATTTACAGAGTATTAAAAATAGCAAAAAGTATATGAAGCCAAACACGAAGGGTTGCTAACAAATCTGGTCAACTGACACCGATAGTCAGATCTTGAAGCTGGTCAATATTCAGTACAAAATGCTGAAATCACAAAACCCACCAGACAACAATATTAAGGACAAAATTGGTTAATCCCTCAATGAGCTCTCTCCTCTGCAAAATACTGCAAGAATCTAGGAGTAGACCTAAACTTACGGAGACGGCTTAACAATATTTTTAATCAGTCTACAATATTTGGGTTTATATTGTTGCGCGTCAAATCATGTCGTTAAAGGCAACAAAATGTCATGATCTCAGGATTTTCAGACTTCACGGTTTAAATCTCAACTATTAAGCGAAACAAAATCCTCACGTACAAACGAGCCGTTGTTGACTCCACACCCCCAAATGAATACGATTCATCATATTGTCATCATTCATTGCATTCATCGCGCACACCTCTATTTACTCTGGCTCAAAATGTACACCTAATAAAACAGCGCCCCCACCAAAATTACAAAAGAATCAAAATCGCTCACGTAGGAATACGTCATGTATTTTAAAACTATCACCCCTCCAACGTAGAGTCGGCTATAAATTCAGCGGTGTGTTGATCTAAATGCTAGCGCCTTCGGGTTCAAGAAATATGTTCTGCTTTAAATCAAGCATGCCCACTATTCCCTCCGCTACACACGTATCTTCGTTTATATCTCCGAATTGCTTTTTTCTATAATTCCCACTCTGCTCAAATTAAACTCACCTTTCTCTGTTTTTTATGCAAACTTAAATAGAATTTTTATTTTAAATCTTCTGCCCACGCCGTGATGGAAAATAAGTCCGGCAGACGGCACCTGTGAACGTTGTTCTTCCCGCATAAAATAATAAAACAAAGCATCACCGGCGGAAAGCCAAGCTAAAGTCTGCGTGTGAGTGAGGACGAGGGGAAGCAGAACGAATTGGGAAATTTCGGAAAACAAATGTTTACGTCTGTTAATTGCTAGGTAATTTTCACTTGCCCATAACATCAACAACCGGAAGCTGTCGACTGAAGCTGTGCGTACTCGTAGGCTATGTATACCGTTCGAATTGGGGATGACTGAGTACCACTGGCCGGGGGACAGGTGATCAGTTAATTGTGTGCCAAATCGATAAATCTGCAATTATTGGCGAAATTTTAAAAATCGTCTATCTCTCACTGTTTATCCGGGTGTTTTATTAGCTGATGATGTTTATATGACCAGGACTGTCGGATACTGCTGAATACTTATTTATACTTAATTAACACGTTATCTCTGCCTCTGGAATGCAACATTTGCTGACTTAACAGACTGAATGGGAAATGAACTCGAAACTTTTAATTCGTTTAAAACTAGAAATTCATTTAGCACGTGGTAGAACTAATGTAAACAAAATGATTTATCGGAAATTTGCGCATTCGTGCGAAACTTTGCACGAGTTTCAAAGTGTGCACGATATGAGAAAATTGAAATAATGACAATTACTATTATGTAGCACCTCTCTTTATACGCACATCCGAAAAATACGTGCACATAAAATGAATACCAGGTATAGCTTCCAAAGTAGAATGGAATTTTGTATGTGTTAATTAAATACCTAGAACTCTTTGCAATTGCAAACAGTTATAATAATGATCTGTGTAACATATGTTTGCTTGCAAAGTTTAAAGACAATTTATGCGAATGACCTTGTCTGTCCACGATTGAAAAACTTTCATCCAGTCCGGGGGCGACCTGGGCCTCAACCAACATGAATCTCCAGTTGGTTGAGCTCCTTCTCATTTGTGTGTGCCACCTTAGCCTAGGCTGTCCTCTGTTGCGTTGTCCCAATGGCTTAGATTCGAAGAATTTTTGGGCTGGAGCAGTGGTGTCAATACGCTCCATATGACCTAGCCATTGTAAGCATTGTATCCGAGGACGCTTGACTAGGTGCATGTCGCTGTACATCGCATAGAGTTCGTCGTTAAATCTTCTTCTCCAGATGTAATGAACGCTAACAGGACCAAAAATCGCACGCAAAACTTTTCACTCGAAAAGGCTAAGGGCTTCCTCATCCGCTTTTAGTAACGTCCAGGTTTCCGCGCCATAGAGTAGGACTGGATGATAAAGGTATTATATAAAGCAAACTTAGTCCTTCAAGAGAGGGCTTTATTCCTTAAATGCCCCTTGTGCCCAAAGAAACAGCGATTGGCAAGAGTGATTCTGCGTTTGATTTTGGTTCTGGTGTTGCTGTCCCTATTTATCGCGGAGCCAAGGTAGACGAAGTCTTTGACTACCTCGAAGTTTCTGCTACCTAGTGTGACGCTCTGTCCGAGACGCCTATGTGTCCTTCCTTGATGACAGCATGTACTTCGTTTTGCCCTCATTAACCACCAGACCCATTTAGCCGCTTCTGTTTCAATGCCAGCAAACGCCTTACTGACGGCTCGCTGTGGTCGTCCAATCACATCAATTTCATCGGCGTAAGCTAGCAATTGAACTGAATTTTGGAAGATCGTTCCTCTGGTGTTGACTTGTGCGTTACGCACGATCTTCTCAAGGATGATGTTAAAGAAGTCACATAACAGTGCGTCGCCTTGTCTCAAATCATTTTTGACATTTAAGATCTCGGTAAGTTCGTTCCCGACCTTGACGGAGCAGCGAGAGATCTCCATCGTCATCCTACACAATCTGATGAGTTTGGTACGAATGCCAAAACTACACATAGCACTGTTTAGCTCGTCTCTATGCACACTGTCATATGCGGCCTTGAAATCGACGAATAGGTGGTGAGAGTGAAATTTGCACTCCTTGGGTCTTTTCCAGGACATGCCGTAGTATCAAGATTTGGTCGATGGTAAATTTTATGTTCACAATTATAAGGTTGTCAAATATCTCCGCTTTTTTTGCTCATTCAATGCTTCATAAAAAGTGTTACAGTGATCGAATTTACTTCAAATATGGGCCGTTTTGTTCTATAATCTGTTTCCATCTAGACGGCAACTTCATTATACCCCCCTCGTTCAACATGGATAGGAACAGGTGGTAATCACTCGGCTCTATGTCCGGCTATATGGTAAATGCGATAAAACCTCCCATCCGAGCTCCCGTAGCTTCTAACGAGTCATCAACGAAGTGTGTGGTCTGGCGTTGTCCTGGTGGAACACTACACCCTGTTGGCCAATTCTGGACACTTCTGGTCGATCGCCTGCTTCAAGCGGTCCAGTTGTTCGCATTAGATGGTAGAAATAAGCATCTGGTCATATGGGAGATTGTGTTCGCCGTGGCGTAGTTGTAAGTGCGTCGACCGCCGCGCAGAAAGTCTTGCATTTTTTCACGGCACCGCCTCTTTCGAGCTGCTGACTACACTCAAAGATTATCAATTGTCTTCTCAAATCTCGCCGTTCGGAGTCGGCGAGGCGAGTTCGGTGAACATTTTATTTCACGTTCGAGACCGGTCAATTGGCCGCCTAGATCGTGCGTTTTAACGCCTTTAGACTATTTTTTGTGGGGCTATGTTAAAGCTCATGTCTATACAGACAATCCCGCTTTAATTGACGCATTGAGAAATAACATTGAAGCTTTTATTCGTGAGATACCGGCCGAGATGTTAGAAAGAGTATGTCAAAATTGTACTTAGCGGATGGACCATTTGAAGCGCAGTCAAGGTCAACATTTGCATGAAATAATCTTCAAACATCAAATTATATGGACCGTACTATCGATTCAAATAAAGATTTCATGCATTTTTCTGAATTTTATGTGTTATTTTTTTTTTTAAAAACTTTCCTATAGCTTTTAAAAAATCACCCTTCATTTCTTTTGATGAAAAAATGAAACTCTTTTCGTTTCCTGACCCATTCTGAAATTACTTAAATTCAGCAAGACCTTTTCTCAGTTTTCTTTTAACCCATGGACAGTCGACCCATGGACAGTCTGCGACTGAGCTAAAGCTGCCTTTCATTCTTTACGATTCCGGCCACGTCGCTTCCATTTGTTAAGACCAAACTCTCTAGCTTCTTCGTTTGTGGAATTCACGTTCGCCTCCTTAATTTCCCCAAAGTTGTAGCTGTTAATTGTCACATTTCGATCGAGACGTTGTTCGGCGGATTAATTCTTTGCCGACAGCATATATTTCGTTCTATCCTCGTTCACTCTAAGACATTTTATACTTCCCACAAATTCTTGTTTTCGAAAGGGTTTGCTCACAGAAGACCAACGTTTCATTAATTTCTAAATAGTTTCATACATTATAAAAATCGAAATTTTTACAAAAGGACTTATCTTAAATGATGATGTGGCATGAAAATTGACACAGATGTCAATAGCAATAATGCCAACTTTAAGATAAAAAAAAAACATTTACCCCTTTCAGAAAACTAAAATAAATTTGTTCGTACACAGTTAACACTCATCAGAACTTTCTTTTCCTTAAGCTGAATTTGTATGACTTTTTGTTTAAGGAGTGGTCTCTCAGTGTATTTTTTAGCCTCTGTTTCAAGGAAGGATTTCTTGAAAACGATAAATGATTAGAATTTCATTTCTATTTGAGGTCATATCAAATTATTTTCGTTTTTCCACACTTCTTTCCACTGACCTTGAAAAGCAAAATTTAATAACTATAAAAAGGAACGAACTGTACAATGAATATTAAATGAGCCCTACATACATCCTTAAGAAATTGCGAATGTGCCCACCGTTTATGACTTATGATTCCTTTTCTCGTGAAAATACTGACACGCAAACAATGTCGTGTGCACGAATAGTAACGTTCAAGGCTGTCGAGAGGCGCGTAATGAAGGGGCTGCCTTTATGACTTTAAGCAGCTGGTACAAATCACGTGGATCCCAACCATTCCATTCATAAGAAATTCTATTTCTGTTTTCAAGGATATTCAAGGCATATGCCTCTGTCATGCTCTTATCTAGGAAGTACATATCATCTCGTCTGACAAACGTTCTCGAAATTAGCAGGGGAATTGAGAAAACAGTATTTTCTTTAGAAATGTAATAACAATGCATTTGTAGAAGTGTAAACATGACTAAATTGAAACTGCAGCACATGTATTTTGGCAAGAACTAGGCTGGATGTGTAAGTAATAATTGAGTTCCACTGCAAACCACAAAGGACCAGGGCCTAGCTTCTATAACAACTACCCGTGTTGCGCGTGCTATTGTGCTCTCACGAGCAGAAGGGACCTACAGTTTTTTGCCGACTCCAAACGGCAAGATTTGAGAAGCTTTTCATACAAAATAGGTATTCTTTGAATGTTGTCAGAAACTCGCAAGAGGTGGTTCCGGGAGGATGTGTAAGTAATGCTCAAAAATTATTGTTAGCGTTTAGTTTTGTGTAAAATCATTTGGGGAAATTAGGACTATATTTTAAGTGGTATGAATTTTTGGGTGAACTTCAGAAATACATATCACTAAATTACTAAATTTCGCAGAAACCCTAGCGGTGTGTTGCCCTCGTAAGAATAAGTTAATGTTGGACACGTGTATTGGACTCGTATGCATCAGAAGCACGGGTACAGCAATTGCATTAAGACCAGATTTACGTCCTTCTGAACCTACAGAGGTTCAGAATCTAGTTCCACTGTCTGAACAAAATCGAATCGTTTTCCAGACTCCAGTTAAATATGTCTGACAGTTTCAACAGAACTTCAAAGTACGACGAAAAGGTAATATTTGTGAGGCATTGTAGTTCTATTCAGTGAAATAGGTGCGGATCATTCAAATATATTTTCAAATCGGCGCTTGATTCACAGTTTTACAGCCATAGATCGTTTCCTTCAGAACTCGAACTACAAAAACATGGCTCAAAGGACAGACCTGTTTCATTCTGGACCTACATATGTGATGTAGATCTAGGTACTTGATTCTCTGGTAAAACTAGGTCAAATCATTGCACATACTTCAGCTAGGTGATCCTATTATCTCTAGGATTTTTAGCAAATAGTTTAAATGCATTTTCAGCATGTACAAGAACAAAGGAGGAGTTGCAGGTTCACATGAGTGCACATATGTACACTCACTTCTTCATCTCGAATATGCCCATCGAACTAAATATATGATACCTTGGCCACGCATGTGTTTGGCCATGAGTTAAATTTGGTGATGGGTTAAATTACATTGTTCCAGACATGGATAACGTCTTCAATTAAAACATACTGTCGGTACAATGTACATGACGTCGCGATGCAGTGGATAAGTGCGTCTAAGGATTCTTGAACAGAACATTTATCGAACACTTTTCCCTGCACCCCCCTTGTGTATGCAATCGCATTTCCTATTTTTTCCAGATTCCCCTTTTTGACCTGAATTTTTTATTCCACTTTTCGTATCAAACGGTTAATTTCAAGCGGACAAGGATTTGATGATGGGCACTGACCAAATTTTATGTTATGTCTGCTGTTCTCCGTCAAAACTGACTGTTTGGACAACACAAACAGAGAAGTGTATCTGTGATAGCATTTTCATGCACTCGCTTAAACGGACGAAGGGAAAACAGAAGTGATAGTTTTTTTGTTTTTGTATCTAGCTCCGTTCCACTCAGCAGAAAGAAAACTGTGAAAACACCCTATTATTCGATCTCAACACGGAGCTGAAGCCGATCATAGGAAGTCTTAAACAGATTAAAGAAAACTGTAACGTAAACGAAAAGAGGTGGTATGGCCTTTAAAATTTCACAAAACATAGTTTTTCGTAATTTAACCCTCTAGCGGTAATTCAGATCAAAAACTTGGACAAGAAACCTCAAAATCTTTTCAAAAGATCTGATTGATGTATCATTTGAAAATGTACGATCAAATTTACTTTTTGGATCCCACCTTATGCTTATGGAAGCCATCCCCAATGTTCCTTAATTTTCAATATTCTAAATGGTTAAATGGTGGTTGATAAGTGAATTCAAGTTGTTTCTTTGATTAAAATTCGTTTCACCAACGATTGTCTGTCCATACAACACCGGGTGGACCTAGGCCTCAACCAACATGCCTCTCGAGCTACCATAATATGTTGTCATCTGCCTCCAATTTCGTCCCTGCTAAGATATATTTAAAAATCGACATTATCCCTGAACATAACTAACCGGTTGCATATCATCGATTCGCGGAAGACAGAAGCCCGATACTCAATAATGTTTTTTGTTTTGTTTCTCTTACTTGTTGATTTGCATCCGAACTGTGATTGCGTCTGGGACTTGGACTTGGTTGGACATGATTGGCTATAAATTTCCTATTTTCTGAGTTAGAATATTTTTCTTTAGGTTGAGAAACACTGTACTGGATCGCTCAGACTCGAAAACTGGTCCACCATACTACCAGGCAGTGACCTACATTTGATGTAATTTTTTGTTCTTCCAGAGGAAATCCAGCAAGCGCTTTTGTGATAAAGAACAATGGTAGGACATTGGACAGACGCTCTACAGGCGTCGCAAAGGTTTCCATCAGTAAGTCCAAGCCAACTTAAGTGCTTAGCGAAGGTGAAGTGTCCCGTTTGAACGCCATTAAGTCGTCTGCGGTGTTTCCTATCTAGAGAAAACAGAGAAGCCGCGGATTTTTTGCTGACATTTGGGAGCATGGACTTGGAGTTATGTCATCTCTGGCTGTGCTGTCGAGAGACCCAACTGTCGACGGAAGTCCTAACCAAGGACATGGGTAGTCTCAAGGTGGGTTCGGGCCCTATGAATGCATCTAATTAATTTGAAATCATATCTGAGATTGCAACATAGAATTAGGTCCCAACACTAGTTCCTTTGTAATTTGTTTTCGCAAGTAACTGCAAGTGCGATTAGTGAAAAATATATGTTCTCTCTGCTTTGCCAGGTTAACCAAAATGTGTCTACGATCCATAAATGGGATCATAACAGGTCACTGTGGAACAAAAGACTTCAGATCTGGCACCCCTTACAATGACTTCTGTAGGAGCTGCAGAGACGAGGAGGAGGTAGAATGCATCTCCTAAAGAAGAAAGTAAACCTAAGGAAATACTTCTTTGACAACCTATGTGAACTCAGCAACATTAGCATGCGACACACCAGCAGCTACATAGCTAGCTAGCAGAGGACAATAAATTACCCAACTGCTCGGTTCAAAGAGGGCCGAAGTGTAGTTGCTTACTGACAATCAGTCGCCTTAACTTAAGCTTACCTAGTCTAAGGTAGATTTTCATTGCTTATTTTAGCAGCTAAACAATCATTTTCACACAAAGTTTCATTCAATGTTAATTTCAATGACCATTCAAAGCAATTAACTCAATCAACAAAACATGCGTGAAAAGAATAGAATAGAAACTTCTTGACACCACATTTCATTAGACGGACAACAATTTGCCCACAAATGTCACTCTGATCATTATAACGCGAGAATGACTTTGTGCCAGAAATGTGGAATGCCCCAAAATGATTTGCTGATTGATATAATCTTCAAGCTATTTCAGAGTGTTCAACAAAAATAGACAATCTCATTCGGTTTTGAGCACTTGCGAGTAGAAAAACCCGAGAATCATCCGCAATTCTATAGACCACTTCGAATAGCTAACGTCACGAAGTCTACAGCCATAAATCCAAAACAATAAAACCACGAAAATATGCGGCACAGTGCCACTCTACAACCGAGTACAAATCCTTAGATAATAAAACGAATTAATTCCATCATCCCACCTGGGGCGGCACCATCTGTCACCGAGCAATGCGTACACATCGTAATCGCTTATCATGTTCCACGTCCATAAAGCACCACCACCGCCACACTAAACAATCAAGCAAACACTACTCTGCCACCGATTACAAAAGACACATGCCGCTAATAGCCTGCCCGAAAATAATCCCTGGGTCTTTGGAAGTTGCAGAAATAAAGAAGACAAAAAAAAACACAACAGAACACACATCACCGATCATCCGAAAATAAACACGACGAGGTGACTCGATAGCACCTCACCGGGCGGAGTAGGCGGACAAGTCAATTACTGTCGCAAATTTATTAGCAGCGTTTCCCGCACCGAGAGTGCGAGTATTGTTAAGAGCTTTTCGCCATTGTTCTCAGGCAGACAAACCTTTCAAGTTCCGGGAATCCATGAATAATTGCATGTCACTGGGCTGGGCGAGATGGACGAGCCTAATCCTCCGAGAATCCGTCGCCATTGTTCGACCGTCTTCCGTTGGGAAATACCCCAAGCTGTTGGTGGCAATCTTCCACAGGATTTTCGCCACTTTGTACTTTATGCAAGACACCAGCTTACGCGACGTGAAACACTCCCTCTGGTTCTGTTCCATGTACTCGTCGCCGGATGGAGCACTCGAATTTTGGGCGGACACTGATAACGCGCCGACTATCACCGATATAAGGATAACGCGGATCATGCCGAATTAGTCGTCGTAGGATCTAATCACGCCGCTCGATTGATGGACACTGGTCGGCTTTATTGGACGGGTTCGCCTTATAAATGCCTCTTATGGATGCCAATTGAACTAGGTCAGTTCTGCGGGATGATTAAAACAATCGTATAACTATAAAAAGAAGCTACCGCACTGGTGTATCGGGAGCGAGAAGAAAATTCAATGCGCATTTCCCCCCCGAGCAGGTGCCGTCAATGAAAGACGGCGACGACGGCGGCCCCAGCCTCTGACGAATGCGTGTACCAATATCTGTCTGAAGAGACGTGACTTTCACGTTCGTTCGTACCACACGTTGCGGGGTGTATGGGTTCACTGGTAGTGCAGGAAATTCGTTTCTGGAAAATCAAGGTCGTGTTTGCGATTGAGAACTGATATGGTTTTCTTTTGTAGCCTTTCAATTGTTGCGGATCAACTTTGATGGCTGCGTGAACTGGAGATGGCAACGTTTTGATTTGCTGAAATGTCAGCAAATTTATGCACACTATGTGTTGTGTGTGGCCTTAGATTCCGAGAAAGTCTCGCCAACTCCGAACGAGGAGATTTGAGAATCTTGACATCGACAATTAGTACTCTTTAAGTGTTGTCAGCAACCTGAAGGGGATGTTCTCCTGGAATGTGAGACATGTTCAGCCCCGGTATCGAACCTAGGACCTTTAGCATGTGAGTCGACGCACATTTGGATCCAAAATTAAGCCTTTGCCAATTTTATTTTTTTAGTCACAGACATAAAGAGTAGTGAGAAGCATTGACGGTCTCGACAACGACAATTAGAAATTTGTATTCCCTTAATCCTCAGCAACTCTATCTAATGATAGAATGAGGAGAAAATAGAGAAGTGAAGGAAAAAGAAATGAAAGTATTATTATTTTGCCACGTTGATCACGCAGTCCTTTATGCGGAGGTTACCAGTTGCAATAACTTTTTCGGCCGTCTCTGAGAGAATCGAAGCTGTGGTAGTTAAGGACTCACTTCGTAGATTCACTCTTAATTCTAGAGGAATTCCTCAAGTTTTCATTCTCGGTCCACTCTTTTTTTTCTTATATATGAAAAAAAAATCGCAGTTGTGATGTCATTACACATATTCTATACATATGTTTGCAAAAACTGTGTTGCCTTCGATATTGAGGATCTGAAGGATATGTCCGCTTTTACCGTAACTAGTTGCCTTGTCCCAAGTCCTTGTAAGTTTGAATATCCAAATGTCTCTAAAAATTCCTTAACCCATTCAGGTGAATGTATAATAAAATAATAATAATTGAGTGGTACTACAGCCCACAAGGGACCAGGGCCTAACTTCTACAACAACTACTCGTGTTGTGCGTGCTACTATTCTCTCACGAGTAGAAGGGACCTACAGTTTTTTGCCGACTCGAAACGGCGAGGTTTGAGAATCTTTTTATAGACAATTGATACTCTTTGAGTGTCTTTAGCTAATCGAGAGAGGTGGTGCGGTGAAAAAATGCGAGGTGTCCCGTCCGGGAATCGAACCTAGACCTTCTTATTCACCACACCACGGCGACCACGACATCACTTGATATTTCAATCAAAATAATCATCATGAAAGAGATAACTTCCAATCAAAATGAGTTTGTTCAGGTTCAGGTGTACATGAAGCGTCAAGACGTTACCCGGTGAACGAAGCGGAAGGGCGCACGTCATGCGGATTAACAACTGAATCGATTTATACAAATTAGCCTTAATCAAAGACATAGTAACATCTTGAATCCAACCGTGATAACCAATATTTATGCAGTGCAAATCGACAAATACCAATTCGAGAGATTGCTGAAAGATTAAATTTGTAAAGGGTGGTTTTTAAAAAGCTATAGGAAAGTTTTTTAAGAAAAACACATAAAATTCAGAAAAATGCATGAAATCTTTATTTGAATCGATAGTACGGTCCATAGAATTTAATGTTTGAAGATTATTTTATGCAAATGTTGACCTTGACTGTGCGTCAGATGGTCTATCTGCTCAGTCCAATTTCGGCACACTCTTTCCAACATTTCGGCCGGTATCTCACGAATAAATGCTTCAATGTTGTCTTTCAATGCGTAAATTGAAGCGGGCTTTTTGTATAGACATAAGCTTTAACATAGCCCCACAAAAAGTAGAAGAATGTGAAATAAAATGTTCACCGAACTCGCTTCTCAATAAGTCTATTCTTGCGCGTGCTGTGTGGCATGTAGCACCGTCTTGTTGAAACCACATGTCATGAAAGTCAAGCCCTTGCATTTTGGGCAAAAAAAAATTGTATATCATCTTACGATAGCGCTCACCATTCACAGTTACGTTGAGCTGACCATAAAATGGAAGAAGCGCGAGATAAACTTTCTTAACAGAGCACGCATTTTGATAATAAAATTCAATAATTCGCAAGTTTGACAAATGGGTTCATCAGGTTCTTACAAGTTTGGTGACTTACCGAAAAACTTTTGCAGCTTGAATGGGATATACTATCATACCGATCATATTCTCCAAACTTGGCAGCTTCGGAGTATTACTTGTTCCGGTTCCGGAACCTTCACCTCAAATCAGGACGTCAAAAACCACATGGATCAGATTTTTGCCAGTAATGGTCAACAATTTTATGAGCGTGGAATCGGTCTCTTGCCCAAAAGATGGCAAAATGTCTTGGATTAAAATGAAGAAAACATAATTTTATAACATGTTTTGCACAATAAAAAACAGGCTCAAATTTCACTAAAAAAACGAAATTACTTAGTGAAGCGCTTTTCATTTCAAAATGCGTCAACATCTTAACAAATATCGACTGTTTGTTCGATGTCTCTTCAAAACTCCTTTTCTATTTTTGCAAATTCTTACAAATACTCTTCAAAAAAAATTTCAAAATTTTGTAAATGGCATTTCCATCCCGTTTAATTGGTCGGTAGTCATAAAGTCGGTTAAACAGCTTCTTCTTCTTGCAGAGCTACAATCCCGGGTGGACCTGGGCATCAACAAACATGCCTCTCCAGCCACCACAATCTTTCGCTAGCTACCTCCAGTTGTGCACTCCAGGTTGGTTGAGGTCCTTCTCCACTTGTGTGTGCCACCTCACCCTAGGCCGTCCCCTGTTGCGTTGCCCCAATGGCTACGACGAAGATTTTTCGGTCCGGAACAGTGATGTCCATACTCTCAACATGGCCTAGCCATCTTAAGCATTGTATCCGAAGACACTTGACTACGCGCATGTCGCTGTACAGCTCATAGAGTTCTTCGTTACATCTTCTCCTCCGGATGCCATCAACGCAAACAGGACCGAAAATCTCACGCAAAACTTTTCTCTTGAAAAGACTAAGGGCTTCCTCATCCGATTTAAGTAGCGTCCAGGTTACAGCGCCATAGGGTAAGACTAAGATGATCAGGCTCCTAAATAAAGCAAGCTTAGTCCTTTGAGAGAGGGCTTTATTCCTCAATTGCCTCTTGAGCCTAAAGAAACAACGACAGGCAAGAGTGATGCTGCGTTTGATTTCGGTACTGGGGTAGATAGAGGCGGAATGCTTGTATAACTCTCTGCCGTCTATACTTTGCTCCTACTAAGAAATTGCTCAAAGAAATGCCACCATCAGCAAACAACTCCACACAGTCATTAAAGAGCCATCTAGTGTGAAAAGACTCCACTTCTAAAACTCCTAAACAAATTCCTCGGAACTAATTTCATCACTTATTACTATTTGTCCCAGCTTCCGTCTTAGGATTATTGTTGTCAAGTTCCTTCTCTGCAACTTTCCGGTGTGAATTATGTCAATGGCACTGACAGCAGGCTCATTTTCATTGAATTTACTCATTAACAGCGGCGCCTCAAGAATAATTAGCCGGTTTTTAATTAGACTAAGAAGTTCGTGCTGAACTCACAGAAGAGTGGCGAACGCATGCCTCAAACCGATGAAAGCACTCTAAGTGGTTGTCGTCATAAATGGCATTACTGGAAATACTCAACGCCAAAAGTGTGCCTGAGACTGCGCCAATTATCTCCACCATTGACAGTCTGGGCACGGAGCCAACAGCCGACTGCACTGTGGCGCGGCGGCGGCTGCGAACAGAAAGCAAGAACAGCGGAATGTCTGCGAGTCGCGTACATTTCTTCTGTTGGCGACTTCGTTTCAATTGTTGCTCGCTTTCGATACCATCCTTCCCTGCGATTTTCCCTGGGAGATGCGCCACGCCAGAGAAGGAAGAGCAATTTTCTCTGAAAATCAGAGCACACGCACACGCAGGCCATCATCGTCTCATCGCCTCATCTTCCATCTTCATCAGCGGCAACGTCTTGATCATCGAAATGAGTTAATTATGCTATCGATTGTGTTTTGATTTACTAGGTCATCCGTGAGCGAACACATCTCTTGCGAATAGTTTCTCTAGGCTGCCTGCTCTGCCAACCAAAGGGAGGGTCTCGTCCCCAGGGGCAAGTGGTGACGCCTGTGGAGAAAAACAAATGGAAGACTGTGTCAAATTAACCTTCAGTGTCGTGCAAAGCCACAATTCTCTTGGATTCGTGTAGTTTTATTGCTATATCCATGAAAGGGCATGTGTACACCTTGTAAAGGGGGTTTCTACAAACACGGGCGCGGAATGACTCTCGTTCCGGGACAGAAAAAAATTTCACTGGTATTTAGTGGATGAGCACAGCAATCCGGTGGGAAGCTGGCGCAGTGCTTTGAGCGGAAACCTGTCAAGACGGATACCAGTCCTGTAATGGAAACAATGTTTACATCGGACACAATGTGTTCTTCGTCTGATTCTATGTGCTTTGTTGGTACTAGTGGACATCGTGTATAGAAATCTCCTGGGAACAAGAATTGGATGAGATTCCTTTCACTTCTGGTGGTT
This sequence comes from Eristalinus sepulchralis, assembly GCA_944738645.1. Taxonomy (NCBI): domain Eukaryota; kingdom Metazoa; phylum Arthropoda; class Insecta; order Diptera; family Syrphidae; genus Eristalinus; species Eristalinus sepulchralis. Next base: position 45,822,643 of record OX122882.1, read on the forward strand.
TCATGTTGGTCAGCTGCTGACTCTAAAATAACTTACTTATTAGTTTAGCTCGCAACACGGCAAGAGATGTTCACTGTTGGGAAATCTTTTTAGCTGACGAAGGGAAATTTAAGCGCAGGGGTTCATGCATTGTTGAAAAATGCCGTGGAAGTGGCCATTTAAAACCAACATCATCAGAAGAAATGGTTGCGAAAAGTAAAGGTTCGAATTGAGGGAAATAAGCGTCGAAGTGGAAGAAAAATTTCGCGTAAGCTCAATGTTATTATTGGAACGCATGCAACGCATACAGAAAAATGAGCTTGGGCTCAAGCCATTAAAGTTCCAAAAAGCAAACGATCTTACACCGCAACAGAAAAAAAATTAAACTCAAAAGGAATTGCTACGCTTGCGGTAAAGTGTTAAGTTGCCGAATTTTGATTTTTTTCTGAGGAGTCGCCATCTGCTATCGGGTAATATGTGAACAAACAGAATGACCGAGTTTACTTGCCAGACGTAGCCTATGAAAATTTAAAATCATCTGGCGGCAGACAGCACCGATTGCGATTGTTTGGACCACCATAACTGCAAATAGTCGCTCTCCGCTTATAATTTTGTATAGTGGGGTCAAAATTAATTTCCAAGAGGCAGTTTTGAAGACTTAGGTAAACAGACATTTCGGTCATATACCGACGGCATTTCAACAAGACTCGGTACCGTCTCACAAAGCGCGCGTCAACCAAGTTTGGTTAAAAATCTATGTTCCACACTTCATTTTTTGGACACATTGGATTGCAAAGTCTCCGGATGCAAATCCGCTGGATTTCTCTGTCTGGAGTAGATTCACACTTGGAGAAAGTTGGAGGAAGTCTGGACTACCTCAAATAGGCACTTCACCGGAAATGGGCCAAAATACCACAGAACCACTTACAGCGATGCTTTCTTCGTCTGACTCAATTCCATTATTCAATTCGGATACAATTTGAAAATTGATGTATTTTCCAGCATTCTTGCTTTGACAGAATTAAATTTATTTAAAAAATTAAAAAAAATATGTATTGGGAGTACAAGTTAATTCGGTCCCTTTCAGTGTTCAAAAAAATGTTTTGTATTAAAAAACGCTAAAAATGCATATATTCCGTTTGAAGGGGCTGCCATCTATCTTCCATCCATCCCTAAAAAATGAGTTCTCTGTGGCATCAATTCAATCATCAAGCCATTCCTCGATTTCGTCAAAAGACCCTATCCGTTGACACCCCAAATCTTTCAGCATCATTCGAAAGCAGCAAGGTCTAGAGAATTTACTCGTCTCGCAAGGGATGCCCACGCGTTCACCCTTAAGCCCTCCTTCGAGCGTACAGTCAAGTTTAGAGACTCTGATGTAAGGACACCAGTACAGAGATTAAGCGCAGAACTACTCCTGCCAATCGCTGCTTCTTTGGGCACAAGAGGTCATTTGAGAAATAGAGCAATCTCTCGAAACGCCAAGCTGAGTATTATATAATACTCTGATCATCTCCGTCCTGTTCTATTGCGCAGACACATGGATCTATTGAAAGTGAATCAAGAAGTCCATGGTCGCTGTGAGAGAAAAATTCTGCGTATGCTCTTTGGTCCATTTTGTGGTTATGGCGTCTGGAGAAGAAGATTCAACTGCGAACTGTACCGCAACGTGCGCCTAGTTAAACGTCTTCGAATACAAGGCTTAAGATGACCAAGCCATCTAGAGCGAATGGACATCAAATCTTCGACCCGATTCCCAACTATTGGAACAAGGTAGTAGAGGAAGTCCTCGAAGGAAATGGCGCAAAAAATTTAAGAAGGATCTCAACCAACTTGCTGTGCTCAACTGGGGGCAGCTGGCGAAAGATCGTGCTGCCTGAAGAGGATTGTTGGTTGAGGCGCAGATCCACCCCGAAGTGTGCGCCAAACAAAGAAGAAGAAGAAGACTTTTGAAAAATATTGCTGGTGTTTAAAAACGTGTAAGATCGATGAATTGGTATAAGTCGGAAAAAGAATAGAATGTCAAAAGAAGTGCATTTAAATCCTAAAAATAAGCTTTTTTGAATCGAACAACTCCTCTTAACTTTGGTACAGCTCTGATTTATTTAAATCATTTATTTGGACTCGTTAAATTTTCAACGACTTCTTAAAGCGCTGTAAATCGAAGACCAATTGAAGATCCCCCTTTTTAAATTTTGTTCGGCACACGGCGAATGCTTAGAAGGTTTTATGCGTGTCCTGCAGGTGCTTTGTGGCGCTTTGCTGTCGCTCCACTCGGGTTTTTCACTTAGTAAGGCAACAGTTTCCGCTTTGTTATCTTAACCAAGCCATGGCCTTTGAGCACAGTATCGAAATAAGATTTTACCTACTTTTAGCCTTTCTTTAAAGAACAAAAGCTGATGCCTTTTATATTTGGGGTGCAAATGCTTTTTTTTGTTATTGAATGCAAATTCCAAAATCTAGTCCATCGTTTCTAGTTCTAAGCCTAGTTCAATTTTTTTTCTTTTTTTTTTTTTTTGTGACAATGTCCATGTCGATTCGTTAAAATGTTTTTCATTCCTAAATTGCATCTCTTATTCAAAATTTTCTGGCCTGTGCCCTGGTGATGAGTTTGAAATCTAAATCGATGTGGAGCTGTTTAAAGACTTCCACAATTTTCTTAAAAAAAAAAATACACCATAGGAAACACTGACGTAACGACATCGCATTCAGAGGCCCTATAACTATCTTCAACACAATGAAGTACAAGTTAGAGGATTCCCTGAAGGGGAGTCCCAAAAAAATCAAACACCAGCCCTCAGGCTAGCCCAACTGTTCGACTTACTTACTCACTTATCAGGCCGGCGACCCATGAAGGGTCAGAGCCTGAGCAATTGCTGCTTTCCATCGCTGACGGTCCTGGCCTTCCACGCTGCTTCCAGTCATCAAGGCCATGATGGCGATGACTTGGTCTCTATACCAGAGGTTCGGTCGTCCTCTTCTTCTCGAACCAGGAGGCTCAGATTCGAAGACCGTCTTCACTGGAGCGTTGCTGTCCATGCGTTCGATGTGGCCGAGCCAGTGTAGTCGACGGATTTTTGCCTTCCGAATACTCGTACATCCACATCCTGGTACAGCTCGTAGAGTTCGCGGTTATGTCTTCTCCTCCATTCACCTTCCTCGCAGACGGGACCATATATCCGACGTAGAATTTTTCTTTCGAAGGCACCAAGAATCAGCTCTGCAGACTTGCTTATCGTCCAGCTTTCAGCTCCATAAAGCAGGACTGGCAGGATAAGGGTCTTGTAGAGCATGACTTTGGTCCTTCGAGTCAGGAGTTTTGACCCCAGTTGTTTCGAGAAACCCAAGTAGCATCGGTTACCAAGGGTGGTTCTACGTCGGATCTCCACTGTGATGTCATTTGTGGAGTTAACGTTTGCCCCCAGGTAGACAAACTCCTTTACTACCTCAAAAATATAGTTGTCGATTCTTACATTTTGTCCTAGGTGTTGTGTGACGGAACGTTTCTTAGTCGACAGCATATACTTTGTTTTCCCCTCGTTGATCTTAAGACCAGCTCGCTTCGCCTCTTCCTCAATTGCCGCAAAAGTCTCCGCTACGGCACGTTGGGAGCGCGCGACGATATCGATGTCATCCGCATATCCCAACAGCTGGACTGTTTTGTAGAAGATAGTGCCTTCCGTGTTTACCTAGGCCCGCGCACCATCTTCTCCAGTACCAAATTGAAGAAGTCACATGACAGCGCATCTCCTTGCCGACATCTGTTGCAGGTTTCAAACGGCTCAGATGTCCTCGAGCCGAACTGCACGGTGCATCGCGTATTTCTAAGCGTGGTGCGACACAACCGGATCAATTTTCCCGGGATCCCGAATTCGGCCATCGCCTCGAAAAGTTCGTTGCGATGAATGCTGTCGTATGCTGCTTTGAAACCGATAAACAGATGGTGCGTATCGATTTGAAACTCGCAGGTCTTCTCCAGGATTTGCCTCAGTGTAAAGATTTGGTCTATAGTCGATTTGCCGGGCCGGAAGCGGCACTGATACGTGCCGATTAGTGCGGTGCAAAACGGCTTTAGACGTTCACGCAGTACACTGGATAGGATCTTGTAGGCGACGTGGAGCATGGATATACCTCTGTAGTTGTTGCACGAGGTAGAATCGCCTTTTTTGTGGATGGGGCATATGGAGCTGATATTCCAGTCGTCGGGCATGCTTTCGTCGTCCCAGAACATTGCCACCAGCCTTGAAGAGCTCCGATGGTAAGCCATCTGAGCCTGCGGCTTTGTTGTTCTTCAGCCTTTTAATAGCTGTGCCGACTTCCTCAAAGCTAGGTGGGAGGACTATTTCATCGACTGGAATTGGGATTTCCTCATTCCCTACCACTCTCTCCTGGTCAGGCCCGTTAAGCAGCTGTTGAAAGTGCTGCTTGAACACATCCACTATTCCCTGCGGGTCGGTCACTAGATTACTCACGCTTCTTCTCCTCACACTCGCCATCATACCACAGATTTCTTGTCGGGGGTGGTAGGTAGCCTGTTCGACTTACAAAAATAAAAAACTGAGTATCTATTTTAATGAATTTATTTCCTATTCGGAGTATCACCGCCGATAGACTGCCTGCTTAGCTTTTCCTCATCGCCTTCCATCGTTCCCAGTCGCATGCTGACACAGGTGTTCCGTTGACTGATGCAATCCCCTGGTGGATCATCTTTCTCCGCGTGGCTTGCTTGCTCGGCAACGCATGCAATTTCGCTGGAACGCATTCTCATGCTTTAGCTGTACAATCCACGGTCAAGGCTAGTGGATCGTATTACTGCAGGTCGTTGCTACTCATGTCGTGCTAACTTACATTGTGATCAAATTGTTAACAAAAAAAGTAAAAACAGTTCTCTGTGTCATCCATCTTGTCTCTCTTCCTTTGTTCCTTCATTATTATGAGCGTTGTCTCCAAGTTTGTTTTGTTGTTAATTTAGTTAATTTTTTTGCATTTTCATGTTCAACCATCCTTAACAAAAAGTTTGCCAATCTGGATCATGTTACTGGCGTTGTTGGTGACAACCAGAGAAACGTCAACATTACATCCCTGTGTTGCGTTTTCATCCGAATTCTGACAATTTATTCGCAATTCCTCAACAGTTTCATTAATTTGCAAAAAGTCAGTTGTATGCATTTAAATAAACGTTGATACGCATTTTTACTGGTAAAATGTATAAAAAACGAAAAATTGTGAAAATTTAGCATCCCTGGTCCCATCTCATAGTGCAGCTACAAATCAGGGACTAATAAGGGTCCTTATTGGTTTTTGATACAATTGGCACGATCTCTAGCAAACAATCTTCTGAATGTCCTTCTCTAGCCGCCCTTCTACAACCCTGCCCATGTACTTCCCAACATGGTTGCGGCGTTATCGCAATCAGGGACGTCATCTGTTACGTTGTTGAAATGGCTCCGAATCAAAGAGACTTGGCGTCTGAACCGTGTGACCTATAAGCTTTACGCTGGCAGGACTTTATCACATTAAGGTAGACGTTTTACTGGACTAATGCAGGCAGCATTTCGTTGGATCCGACACACGAATTTGATTCCGTTGAATGATGTTATTTGTAATGTAGCCGAGTTATCAGTCACTGACTCATAAAATCATGCGCGTTATGCTTTAGTTTTAAAAAACAGTCCTGAAATAAAAAAAACAAAACATTTCTTGTGAAAAACCACAAAGCCAAGCGAAAATCAGCTACGAATTTTAAAGTTACGTTCATGCTGATATGTAATCAAGTTCCCTGGCCCTCTAGGGGACCTTAGGAGAAACTGAATAACGAGTAATTCACAGACTCCCGACGTGATGCTTCTCTGAACAGGCTTTCAGTTGAATCGTTCAACATTTCATCGCATCCACTTCATTATTACAATTTCCTTAAATATTCTTAAGTGAAGAAAATTGAACAATTTAAGAAGAAAAGAAAAACATTAAACCTGAATATAATATAATTCACATCCAATACAAGAACCCGAATGAGCGCCACCTATCATTGACTGGAATATCTGCAACATCTGAAACTTGGTAAACTGTCACTAAGTGCACTTTCCACAAACAATTGACATATGACAGGAACAAGAAAAAAAAAGTCGAGGTGCAGGAGAATTGCTGTAAAAGTCACATCAAATTAGAAGAAAATAAAAAGAGAAACAAACGTTTTTCTAACAAAGAATTTTCGCTGTATTCGGTATGAGAAATGTGAATTAAGTTGCAAACAAAACGATCTCAAATAAATTACAATAATCTCAAACTTTCCACATGCAGGATATACCGCTGCAAGATGTCACAAACAGGCACTCCAGCAACAACAGCACTCCAATCAACAAATTGTACAAAAGTCTTCATCCAACGCGACTACAGTGAGGGAACATCTGTTAAATTCCACACAAGGCTTCCCAGCGAACTGGAGGGTCTTGTAAGTATCATCACTAAGGGATTAGTTGCGAACAATAGAATGCGAAGTAATGTATGGTGTCCTTGTCAATTGGGTGTAGCTCGAAATCTGTTTGCAGAAGATATTGAATACACTGACGCTGGTTGATTTTTTTGTTTTTGTATGACGAAATCTAATTTTAGAATAGGGTCAGCGAGCCTCAGTTTGATGAAAGTTTCTGAGTAATTGTTTCGCCTTATCTGAAGACGTATTGATTTGGAAAGTTTTGATTCAGTCTCTATAATTGTTCGCGAATTGTATTGGGGAGGTGTTTTTGTTTGGTTACCAAATGCAAATCGTATGAGTTATCTATGTTTGATAGGGAAACCAGTGCATTGGGACGGATAATGCTTGACGATGATAACGAGGTTTCAATATTTGGAGGAGGACGTAGAATTGTCCCACGTTGCGTTCGTAGTCATTAAGTGAAATGATTGTGACTTCCGTGGATGGTGACTAGTGTCAACAGTTAGATAAGCTGACTCTTAATTTTTCATTTGGCAGTTTGGCAGTAGGAAGACCGTGAAAAAAACAAGATGTGTCTCCAGTGCAGCAATCGAATCAAAGTCTTGTCCGGCGTATAAGTCGACGAACTAAGCCAATATTTAAAATGGCTGTTTGTTAAAAAGCTGCCAATCCATGAAGGACTGGCTACCCATCTACATTTTCATTGCCCAGTAACTTAACTCAGGTTAAGGTTAAACTGCAACAGACTGCAATCTATATAGGCAGCAAATTTTGACCATCTGCAATTTTGTTGACGGCCTTTCACCCTTTATGGGCTCATGACAAGCTATTTACAGAACCCATAACTGTGTCTTTCGGCAGCATATCCAGAAAGCGAGCTGCCTCATATGAATAGCTTTCTTTTCATCTAGAAGATTGGGCGAAAAGGCGAAGTGCAAAGAAATGTATTCGGCACTGTGACAACATTGCCAGAAATCGTTATGCTTGTAGCACAAGTGGGTTATAAAAAAGGGAAAGAAAATAAAAACGATGGTAGCATGGACATGATTGAACAGAGAAAGCCACCAATGAAGGTGGAAGGTGTAGGTAAGCACTCGGCTCTGCAGTAAATAAATAAATAATATTAGAATGAAATTTAGCGTTGAATCACTCTTTCCAACTGTTATTTCTTTTGGCTCCATGACCAATGGAATAATAGAACCCTTACTCGAAGGACCAAGAATTCACTCCATAACACATTCATCATTCCATCCCCTTCCAACGCGGAAGCATCGACAATCTTAAAAGCAGATAAGAAAGTGATCAGTTGGGCAGGTGTCGTTTGTAGGGGAAGTTGCAACGATAAACACTGTGAGATGTACAACGTCGTACGCCTAGCCAGACGACTACGAATACAATCACTAAGATAACTTTTCTATGAAGATGCATGGGTCCCTACCTATAAAACGAAAGTTGGTTCCATCATTCTCAGGAACAAGGTCCTCAAGCATAAACCCACAAAGTTGAAGCTTCATTTTCGCAATTAGTCAGGTTATTAGGGACGAAGGCATGCCACCTCTGCAAACCTCTACTCTGTCACAGTGGCTATTTGGGTGCTAGGCTGAATCAAATATTTCTTATTTATGCTTCGGCTGGTAGTTGCTGTAGGCTTTTAAAAATGGTAATTTTATGCCTTAAAGATTTTGTTCTTGGGCGTTATGTGTGCCCAGCATACAAAAAATTTAAACAGCCCCAAACATGTTGCACCTTCCAGCTCAACTGTGACACACCCAAATGTCTTTGCAGCCATTAGATACCTACTTTTATAAACAGTGTGCCGCATTGATGTTGGCAAAAGCTACTGTAAGTGAGCTCTTCCGCACAACGAAACTAATTCTTTTCTTATCTTGAATGCAATGTACTTCTCCTGTAGGCATCATTGCGAGACACAGCCTTACAGGTTACGATGTCTTAAATTAGACTTAATAATAATAATAATTGAGTGACACTACAGCCCACAAGGGACCAGGGCCTAGCTTCTACAACAAGTTCTCGTGTTGTCCGTGCTGCTGTTCTCTCACGAGTAGATGTAACCTACAGTTTTTTCTTCGACTCCGAATGTCGAGATTTGAGAAGCTTTTTCATAGACAATTGATATGAGTGTTGTCAGCAGTTCGAAAGAAGTGGTGCCGTGAAAAAAAATGCGAGGTGTCCCGTCCGAAAATCGAACCTAGATTTTTTGTGTGGCGGTCGACGCTAGTTAGACCTAACAATCACTAATACTAGTAGGACCTGTACAGAGACACGAATCTTCGAAACTGTAGAACACATACTCTACCAATGTCCCACTTTTGCCGTGACAAGATATTTCTTCAGCGCACCAAAAGACTTTATATAAATTTGATAAAGCCTCCAATTTCTTGTTTACAGCTCAAATGCAACATCTCAGTTTACTCAGCAAAGGGTGATTTATCGTGAGGTTTGATCTACAATGTAAAATAAAACACATCAATTTGGAAGCGAATTTGAAATTTTGATTACCAATTATAACAACAATTCGTGGCGCACTTTTCGAAAATTATATGACATGAATGTTGGTCAGGACTACGTCTGAGGTTTTCCATTAGGAAATTGAACCTATTTGGGACGACTCTGGTATGCTACGAGTTACATTTGCTTTCAAAGCGCCAATCGTAGACGACGTATTCCTGAAGTCCTAAGACCTTTCACATCCTCAAAAAAAAAAAAAAAAAATAGTCCAGAGGTGTGGCATCGGACGATCTAGAAGGCGAATTTCCGGTTGCAAAACGGTGGTTACCAATATTATATCTCAACAAGTTCATTGTTTTAAGCGCTGACTGGCTCATAGTACCGTCTTCTTGAAACCAGATCACACAAATTCCAACGGTCCCTTAAAATTGCCAAGTTGCTGAGAACAACTACCATTTGATTCGTCAGGGGCTTCGCGTACACTCTCACTCACGCACTGCGTGCTCGATGTGGTCCTACCGTTCGACCATCAGCCACTAATGTAGACTGGAATACACATTTGTGAATGCTATTGGAAATAGTGAGATCAGTAGGTCGATTGTGTGCCCAGTAAGTTCCTCAAATACCACGAAAAACATTTCTCACAGAAGTCTGATTCTGGAAATACAGCTGAATAACTTGGTGGTCACAAGAAAGGATACCCTTCGACTGCGCCAACTAACGAGGGGTTTGTCTCCTTAACATCGCGTACAAGATCCGCTCTATTGTATTGTGTGAACGCCTGAAACCATTCTTCAACAACCTGATAGTTCCTTAATCAATGTGGTTTCAGGCCAAGGAAGTCTACCATCGACCAAATCCTTACACTACGACGGATCCTGGAAAAGACCCAAGAAGTGCAAATCGACACTCACAACCTATTCGTCGATTTCAAGGCCACATAGACAGTGTGCAAAACGAAGTACATGCTGTCATCAAGGAAGGACGCACAACATCGATGTATCGAACAGAGCGTCACACTAGGGAGCAGAAACTTCAAGGTAGTCAAGGACTTCGTCTACCTCGGCTCCGCGGTAAATAGGGACAACAACACCAGTACCGAAATCAAACGCAGAATCACTCTTGTCAATCGATGTTTTTTTTTTTGGGCTTAAGAGACAACTAAGGAATAAAGCCCTCTCTCGAAGGACTAAGCTTGCTTTATACAACACCTTGCTCACCCCAGTCCTACTTTATGGCGCAGACACGCTACTAAAAGCGGATGATGAAGCCCTTAGTCTTTTCGAGAGAAAAGTTTTGAGTGCGATTTTTGTTTAAAATTATGTAAATTTAATCTCATGATGAACCACCCTACAGTCGGTGCTATTTCACTTTGACCCCACCACTATACTCAATGTGGGTCCAGCCAGCCCTCCCCTTACCTATCCCAACCTAACCAACAACTAATGTCAAAATCTCTCTCCTTTCAGGTTGAACGCCAAATCTTTGAGTCGACAATAAATAGGTTAAATGAATTTTTCGCTGAAGCAGAGAAGGGTACCTGCAGTACATACTGCGAAGGTTGCATTGGATGCATAACAGCTTACTTAGTATACATGTGCTCAGAAACGCACTACGAGAAGGTAATTTAAGGTTTCTCAAACATTAAAGTTATTAAAAGTGATTTTTTTCTTGTCTCCCACAGACGCTGCGGAAGATATCAAAATTCATTGCTGCCCAAAACGAACGCATTTACAATCCCAAAGGCTTACAGGTTATCGATCCCACATACCGGGGACTACGTGTCATAGAAATTTCCATACTCGATCGTCCTGGACGAACGTGACTTCCGCTTTCCCACTCCACAGAGGAATTCTTTATGTAACGTTTGGTAAAACTGAACTTTTCTTCGCTCTTTGTTCATCTTTTTGTTGTTTTTTTTTTCTACTTGATTCCTGTCTTGTCTCTCTGTGTGTTTCCATTCTTCTTCATGTAGAGTAGCAGAGATCATAATTCATTAGAATGTTGGTTTTAGATTTTAAGGCAAATGTGAAATTGACCAGGGAACATTCGTTACGGGAGAAAGAATGCCGGAGAGCAGTCTTTCAGTAAGAGTTCTACGTTTAAACATTTTTTGCATCTTTGCAACGGCATATCAAACAACCGTGCAATCATTCCGCTAAAGATTTCTTTTCGGTCAGTTAAACCTTTTTTTTTTCCCTTCTTATTATTTGAATAAGGGACAAACAAAAACAACTTAAATCTGAGGAGCTGGGAAATTCCACACAAGAAAGTAACCAAAAAACAAAAAAATCAAAAATAAATTAATTCAATGCACTTCCAGGGTGCGCCTATTTAAAGGGTTTAGCCGAACATTTAATGTCTAACTAACAAATAAATGCGATTTAACATTATTCTATATGTGTGTGTGCAAGCATGCAATGATTCCAAAACCAGATTAGACCCCACCTACACACCATCCACGCCCCAATAGAGCAAACCTAGTTTGTGCTTTTTGCATGCCAAGATGTATTCCGTTCTTTTGCTCAGAGTATAGGACCACACATACCCACTTAGAAATGTTCGAATCGAGTTTTACATTCAGTTTTCAATTTATTTAAGTACGATACAAAGTTAATGTTAAAACAGTTGAAATATACACCATAATTGTAAAAAAAAACAAAACAACAACAAGCAAGAAATGTATAAACAAACATGTTCATATGTATGTAACTTTGAATTGACATTGATATTTATAAAATAAAATTTAATTAACATTGATGAAACTGGGTTTGAAGTTTAATTTTAATTGTCTGTCTGTCTGACTGTCTGAAGGGGGTTGCTACCGACAAGCAACCAGTTCTTGTGGTCGGAGTCACGGTTTTTGAAGAGATATTTCGACTCTGCGTGCGTCGCCTAACACCCCGAAGGTCCAGGTTGGATTTCCGGACTGAACACCTCTAATTTCTCATGGCACCACTTCTTTTGAGTCGCTGAAGACACCTAAGGACTACTAATTGTCTATGAAAAGCTTCCCAAATCGGTCGGCAAAAACTATAGGTACCCTCTACTCGTTAGGAAACAGTAGCACGCTCAACACGCGTAGTTGCTGCAGAAGCTAGGCCCTGGTTCCTGTCTGTCAATACTTATGATAAAAGTCCAATGTGAACCTGGGTCTTAACTAACAAGCCTCTCCAGCTGACCCGATCTGAAGGCAGTTGCCTCCAATTTCTCACGCCAAGGTTGTGTGTCTTCGTAAAAGCAGTCATCTGCGAAAGTACGATCGTCTGCCTGCTTTGTGTCTACAAATTGAAAAAACTATTTCTTCTGGACGCAGTCGACAGGCAGGCTGCAGTCATTTTATACGCTACTGTTCATAAACGTCGTGGCAGTGAAAAGGATTGTTTTGAGTTTTCTTGTCAAGGAATTATTAATAAAAGAAGAAAAAAGTTTGATAATTGATAAACTTAAAGAATAGAAAAAGAAGAAAAAAACAATTTTATTGGAAGTGTGTAAATTTAATAGGCATAATCGTTTTGTGCCGAAAATTTAAACGTAATGGGTGCAATAGAGACATATTTTAGAGCCTGGTTGCATGGCCAATCGGGTCGGAAGAAACAATTTCACATCCTTATGAGTCCACTTATTCTCTGCCCTGCATGGATAGATTAACATTTGCTTATTATTTAAATTGCCACAAAAGTACCAAAATTTTTTCGAAAATTAAATCTGCCTGCTTTCCTGCAGCTTTTTTATTTTGGCTGAGCAATCTGCCCGACGCCTACTTTTTTACTGCGTATTGGTGACGTTTACGAACAGAACATATGCCGGCCGGTTACGAACACAACTAACGCAGATCTTTGTTAGTCTGATGTTTACGAAGACACCCGTTCCTTAGGTCCTACTGCCGATGAACTTGTTAGGTAATGATCAAAAGAGGCATTCTTAAGGCCTGAACCCACCTTGGGACTACCCGCGTCATTGGCTTGGTTAGGGCTCCCCTTGACGGTTGGGTCTCCCGATATCAGAGTTGGTATGACTCTCTAGGATGCAGGCTAACCATATGCATGCTCCCAAACGTCAGTAAGAAATTCGCTTCTCTGTTATCTCTAGATAGGAAATACTGCAAACGACTTAATGGTGTACAAACGGGACACTTTACCTTCGCTTAACACTTAGGTGTGCTTTGGCTTCGTGATGGTACCCTATGCGACGCCTGTGGAGAAAGTGAAGAAAATGTGAATGTCCCACCTTTGCTCGGATCAGGTGGCGGCTGTTTCACGCTGCATGTGGTGCGAGCTGAAAACCTGGACTCTTCATCACATATGCGCTTGCTGGATTTCCTCCGAAAGACCAAGAAATTACATTAAATGTGGGTTACTAGCTGGTAGTACAATGGACCAGTTTTCGAGTCTGAGCGCTTCAGAGCAATGTCTTCCAACCTCCAACAAGAACAAGTCCTTCTCCATTTGTGTTCCATTTGTCGTCCATCGGATCCATGGACGTCCCCTATTGCGTTATCCCACTGCTTCGGAGTTGAAAACTCTTTGGGCTGAAGTAGTGCTCTCCATGCTCTGGACGTGGTCCCTAGGCCCAAATGTAATGTGGTTGCCTGTTAGCAACCAGCCGCTCTTACCTAACCTAATATATACCCCAGCGGTTGCTTGAGCGCTTCTCCCACCACAAATGAGACGATCACATACCGCCGAGCCGAGGTAGACGAAGTCCTTGACAACCTCGAAGTTTCTGCTGCCTAGTGTGACGCTCTGTCCGAGACGCCGATGTTGTGTGTCCTTCCTTGATGACAGCATGTACTTTGGTTTGCCATCATTAACCACCAGGCCCATTTTAGCCGCTTCTGCTTCAATGCCAGCAAACGCGTCATTGACGGCTAGCTGTGTTTGTCCAATCACGTCAATGTCGTCGGCGTAAGTTAGCAATTGAACTGACTATTGGAAGATCGTGCCTCTGGAGTTAACTTGTTCTCCAGAGTTCTTGAAGAAGTCGCATTACAGCGTGTCGCCTTGTCTAAAACCTATTTTGACATTGCCGAGACCTTCAATGTTCGTTCGTTCCCGACCTTGACGGAGCAGCGAGAGTTCTCCATCGTCATCCTACACAATCTGACGAGTTTGGTAGGAATTCCAAAACTAGACATGGCACTGTATAGGTCATCTCACTGTCATATGCTTCCTTGAAATCGACGAATAGGTGGTGAGTGTCGATTTGCACTTCTTGGGTCTTTTCTAGGATCTGCCGTAGTGTGACAATTTGGTCAATGGTGGACTTTCCTGGCCTGAAACCACACTGATAAGGACCAATTAGGTTGTTTACGAACGGTTTCAGGCGCTCACACAATACGGCAAAAAGGATCTTGTATGCGATATTAAGGAGACTGATCCCTCGATAGTTGGCGCAGTCGAAGACGACGCTGAGATTTCACTCATCGGGCATGCTTTCCTCCGATCATATCTTAGAGATGAGATGATGCATGTGCCCAACCAGGTCATCTCCAGCTGCTTTAAACAGTTCTGCGGACAATCCATCCGCTCCACTTGTTTACGTCTAACCGTTAAAAAGTACGCAGGTTTGATCATCAAGACGAGCTACAATTAGGCCTCTTCCCCTGATGGTTTAGGTTAAGTGGCGTGAGACGGACTGGTTCGCGAGGACAAGATTCTCTACTGAACTCTTGTTGTGTGTACTGGAGGATACTGCAAACCTGTGAAGGGTTAAAATCTACTTCGTCATAAATTTCCATGAAATCGTCTATGAAATCCTTGGACTAGACTAAGATTCAACTTTTGGAAATTTATACATCCATCGAAATACTGCACAGCATCACGCTTGCACAGGGCGAGAGTAAAGTGCCAGTGAGTGCTGAACGCCAGGATGTTTACTGTGATCGTGTAATAAATAAATTGGCCACTCGCCCAACTAAAGAGGTTGCCCCTAATGTCATGAAAGAGGGAAAGAGATTTCAAGATGCTGCGCATGGCAGGCGGTTGGTCAGACAGAGCTCAATGTTACACCTAATAAATAGAGCACAACTGTACTCTTATGTCTTCTATAAATGTGGCCAAGTCAGAAAACATCCATAGTTTCCTTGGTGATGACACAGGGACGCCATACGTTATGATGGGTAGTTTGATCTGCTTGTACGAGTATAGAATCAGCACGTCGCATCAATAGGAAGATGCGATGGAGAGCGAAACTGGCGTTTTAAAGGGTCACTTTGGAGTGAGGATTAACCATGAACCCCTAAGAAGTTCACTCAAACATAATTCGGAGGCTCCGGAGAATCCGGAGGCCATACTTCTGGTGCTAGAATAGAGCGATCTGTGATGACGGCTATATTGTGTATGTCAAACAACTTATACCAGATGGTGTCCTCCAATTTATGCAGCCTTTCTCAACTATCGGTGCTGTCAAATCACAATTTCAGGAATCAAAAGTGGTTGCAAACTGTCCACATATTCAAGCAAATAGTGTTTTTTAAAACTTTACTTATTTATCTTGATTGTCTAGATACTAAATCTTCTTTTTGAAAATTCAAAACAAAGTGTAACAGAGCAAAACAACACAATTTAAATGACTTTTTATTTCTTCGAAAGCAATTTCCTTCGTGCAATGTCATTACGGACGTATTGAACACATTTACTTTTCGCATGGGAATATTTGATGTCCAACCAACCTCCCACTTCACTTAAGCTTCGAATAATCAATTCTAATATAAGGTCCGCACTGTTATAAAGGTGTTTGGAAAACAACCACTATCATTGCTTAAAAGTTTTAGCTCTTCGTCAATAAATGCCTAAGGCGAATCCTGAAGGTCTTCTGGCCAAACGAACGAGAGTTACTGCAAAGAGCTTCACAAAAAAACCCTTTTCAGCAGAGATCCAAGATCGAATTTGGAGCTGGATAGGCCACGTACCCTTCGTAAGCCGAAAACGGATATCGCAAGAAGGACCTTCACTTTGACACCCCAAGGAGTGCGCAGTCGAGGTCGACAAACCGTGAAGAAGGAGACATGCTGGCAAATCATGACCGAAGATGATCAGGTTGGCTTCAGACTGAGTCAGGTGGAGGTCATTCGTAGAATCACCGAAACCGTTTTAACAGTCATTACGCATTGCTGCCAAGTGAGGTTTTCTAATTCCTTTGGCTTTTTATGTCAAGATAAAAAACTTCTCAATTCACTTCCTACAGCGACCCTAAAAAGATATGGTGAGCGGCAGTATGATGTGCCAAATAAATAATCATCGGAGATGTTTTTTTCGGGTTTGCCTTTTTTCGAGAATGTTGATTTTTACAAGAAGGTCGAAGTCAGTTGGAAAGGTAAAGGGTGATATTTTAAAAGCTATAGGAAAGGTTTTAAAAAAAAAAAACATAGAATTCAGAAAAATGCATGAAATTTTTATTTGAATCAATAGTACGGTTCATATAATTTAATGTTTGAAGATTATTGCATGCAACTATTGACCTTGCCTGCGCCTCAATTGGTCGATCCGCTCAGTCCAATACTTAATACTCTTTCCAACATCTCGGCCGGTATCTAACGAATAAATGCTTCAATGTTGTCTTCCAATGCGTCAATTGAAGCGGGCTTGTCGTATAGACATGAGTTTTAACATAGCCCCACAAAAATTAGTCTAAAGGCGTTAAATCGCACGATCTAGGTGGCCAATTGACCGAAGTAAAATGTTCACCGAACTCGCCACTCAATAAGTCTATTTTGCGCGTGCTGTGTGGAATGTGGCACCGTCTTGTTGAAACTACATGTCATGCAAGTCAAGCTCTTGTATTTTGGGCAAAAAAAGTTGGATATTATCTCACGGTAGGGTTCACCATTCACAGTTACGTTACGATTCGCATCATCTTTGAAGAAGAACAGTCCAATGATACCACCAGCCCATAAGCCGCACCAAACTGTGACTTTTTCTGGATGCATTGGTAGCTCTTGCAATGCTTCTGGCTGATATTCACTCCAAAATCGGCAATTCTCCTTATTTACGTACCCATTGAGCCAAAAATGAACTGAGCATAAAATGGAAGAAGATCCCGATGAGCTTTCTGCACGAATTTTGATAATAAAACTATTCATGGTTAAATTGTAGACCAAACTGAAGATGTTTGACAGTGAAACACTCCCGAATCTGAGAATGAACAAACAACGGCCTCAAATAACACCTCATCGGTTCCCAGCACATGTAATCGCTGACACAACGTCTGCACCACGCGACACCGGTACATTCCTTCACGTCCAGCGCGGTAATTCGATGATACCTGTGGGAAACGTCGCCCGCCTCGACGGTAGTTTAGGAAACATTCTGTAGTAAAGGGTGATTTTTTAGCTATTATCTTTTTGGCAACACTGGTTTAGACAGCTGACGTACGTTTCGGGTTTTGTTTCACTGTCAAACATCTTTTCATCATCATCTACCATTTGAGGCGCAGTCAAGGTCAACATTTGCATATAATAATCTAAAAAAAACCTAAAATTATATGGACCGTACTATCGATTCAAATAAAGATTTCATGCATTTTTCTGAATTTTATGTGTGTTTTTTTTTTAAAACGTTCCTAAAGCTTTTCAAAAATCAGCCTTTTGTTTTAAGTTCAGTCCTGTAAGGGATAGCTGTGCCCAACAGAGCCAAAAACAAACAAAACAAACTTTTTTTAAAAAAAATATTAAAATAGTTTAATTTATATACATATGTATGTATGTATGTTTACCTGATGATGTACATATGCACAAGCACTTAAGTATTGTAAAATAATACACAAAAGTTGATTTATAGCCTCGTGGGTTGAAGAGCTTTCGAAGGTTTTTTTGTTAAGATCTCTCAAAAAATAACTTATTTCTCAGATTTGGCCTTTCAAGCGGAAATACAAAACTCAAATAAAATAAAAAAGGAACATTAATATTTAACTACGAAAGTACTTAGAACAAGGTGCTTCTCAAAGTAAACAATTTACGACCAAAATGCAAATGTAAAAACAACTTTTGAACACGTAAACGAGATGAATTCACTGCGATAAGAGGATGAAACTCCAACGCTCACCCTTTGGTACAGTGGAACCAGTTTCATTTCTGTATTCCTCCGCCGCAATAAAAGTGGTTAGATGAAATTTTGACTTGACCTCCAATTAATTTCGCAAGGCAAGCCACTGTGATTCATCGCGTGTTTGTTTTCACACTCAATGCGTGTGTGTGAGAAGAGGTGTCACAGAATGCTAGTGATAATTACTGGCAGATAATACATTCAGTTCCCTTTAGCTCTGTGTAGCGTTTTGACAGCTTGACAGCGCCGGTTTGGCAATGGTAGGCTGTGGTTGGTGGTGACGTGAGGGGAAGCGTTGGAAATTTTTCAAATAAAATAATCGTTACCCGTCAATCAAAAAAGAGGATTTCGCTTAGAGGTGAACACAAACTTCCTTTTGTGTAGGGTAGGGCACTGTGCGGTTTCAAAAAAACAGTTTAATAAAGTACCACACGAAATGCTCTGCCCAATTCTGTGGTGTTTCATTTCCATTGCAGTTGGCACCTATTCTTCTTCGCTTCCTCTATACCATCGCCCCGTATTGTGATCCAGTTTTCATCCCTTGAAACTACTTGATGTCCCTTTATCCCGTGTTATACAAACATTTTTCAGACGCATTCCTAAAGGAACAGATAACAAACAAGCTGAAACGAAACCCATCGCAGCAGAGTTCCAACATCGGAAATGGAACTGAGTAAACAACACAAGCTGTCGCAAGAATAACCCTCACGTGAACACCTCATGAACTGCAAGAACTAACATCTTCAAGGCACATGACCTAGGTACTTCTCACACAGTCACCAAGTACGTAAATGAATAATAAACAAGATTATTTCTACTCATTTATTAGCTGAATAGTTTAGCTAAGACTCCGTACATCAATGTCATAGATCAAGCCCTTATCGTTGGTGGTCGACGGGGGAACGGTTGTCGTTCCATCTGGATTAGTGTTATTGAATATTGATTCAATCAACTCCTCCATGGCATTCTTCGACTCGCTCTCATTTGCAGTGTTGTCGGGCGCCGCCGTCGGAGGAGGCGTGACCGCTGGCGGCCCAACAACTTTTGTGTTACCAGTTTTCACTTTTCCATCAGGTCCAAGACCGGGGAATACTGAAACTATTAGGTCACCCTCGAATGAATCTTGATTTTTGGCTGTATTTGGTTTTGGTGGAACATTCCTGGTATTTCCTTGCGGGCCAAAGATTCCTGATATTAAATCATTCGTATCCGGCTGTGGCTGTTGCTGTTGCTGTGGTCGTTGGTTACCCGGCTGCGGTTGCGGGCTTATTTGCTGGCCTCCCGCAGAGTTTCCTGGCGGTCCAAAGATTCCTGATATCAAATCATCCGTCACAGGCTGTGGTTGAGGCTGTGGTTGCGATTGTGGATTTGATGGAACATTATTGTTATTTCCTTGCGGGCCAAAGACTCCAGATATTAAATCATTCGACGCTTCTCCATTGTTGAGATTTGGTTGTGGTTGAGGTTGTGGCTGTGGTTGCAGTTGTTGTTGATTACCCGGCTGTGGCTGTGGGAATGGCTGACGGTTGGGCTGTGGTTGTGGTCTTGGTTGTCTTTGAGGACCTGGCTGCGGTTGTCTTTGAGGACCTGGCTGCGGTTGTCTTTGAGGACCTGGCTGCGGTTGTCTTTGAGGACCTGGCTGCGGTTGTTGTTGTGGTTGCAATTGTGGATTTATTTGCTGGCCTGCGTTCGTGCGACAGTTTCCAACGCAACCAAAGTCTCCAGGAGAGTTTATGTTCCCATTGTTATTGCCGTTGTTCGGAAACTGCGGAAAACCATTGGGGAAACCGGGATTTTGTGGAAATTGTGGAACAAGCGGAAATTGTGGAACTGGAAGTTGTGGTACTTGTGGGAACCCAGGCAATTTTGGGAACGGGGGTGGTTTTGGAAAACCAGGAACTTTCAAAAACGGATTTCGAGTCAGAAATGGATTCCACGGATTCGCTTTAAATGTCTCACCATTGAACTGTTGTTGTGGGAAGAATGGTGGTTGCCCGAATGGACCACCTGGTGGTGGTGGTCGCTGAAATGGACCCATCCGTCTGGGTGGCATTGGGGGTGGTGGTGGTTGCCGATAACCATAACCATGATGATGACCATGATGGTCATCGTGCTCATCTCTTTGATGATAATTGTTGAATGCCTGGGGCGCCCTTACCAAACGGTCTGCCACGTTGGTAAATGTGTTTGATAACACGCCGAATAATTGGCCTAAATGTTCCATAGGATTATGACGCACATCAAACGCGTAGCTCCTGGAAGGTACAGTAAGATATTTTTCTTCTTTCTGTTTGCAAACGTAAAATATTTACTCTGATTGTTCCTCATGGTAGGAGCGTTTGGTTACAACGCCTGCAGAAAGTCCGAAGATTCCAAGGCTTATCTGGAATAAAATGAAAATATAATAAATATTTGTATGTATATGAGGATGTGTCAGTTGAGTTCATCTATCACCGGTTGTGTGCGAAGGCACAGTATGTAATTACATGGGGTGTCCCTACGGATAACGACGGGGACAAAAGAAACTTTTTCGTTGCTATGCCATAAAAGCTGGCTTTAAGACTCAGTTCCGCATAAGAACTATGTACACCACAAACTTGTACACCGAATTTGTTACGAATTACAAGTCTATGTCTTGATCATCCATATCTTCGATCAAAGTGCAACCCAAAAGATGCCGTTTGATAGTCATTGACGCTGGACAATGCTATAGTAGGTGCCTTACAGAACCTAGTTCCTATTCGTCCTTGCAGCAAAAATTGCATACTTTGATTAGTGACAAAAAAATATTGATTCATTTAAATGTTAATAGGTTAATAAGCATTTATATATTTTTCAACCCTGGGCGCTGGGTACGTTTAATCAGATTGACCAGGTTAACGAACAGAATGCCATTCGTACACACTTCAACACCCTTGTATTTCTCTGTTAGGACCTCCATCGTAGTTACAGGAATGTGAAGGAGGAAGGAAGAAGCGTCGTTTAGCTTCTCTTTTCGTGTGTAAGAGACTCCAAATGCTTTAAGGTTATAGAAAAGGTGCTTCTCGCTCGGCATAGCATTGTATAATGCCAAATCTGACCTAAGATTGGTTGCAGATTGCGCATTTTTTTGTGGGAAACCATGAAAGACTGATGTCATGCCAACAATTCGGAGTCAATTCTAGCATTTAAGACAAATCCGGGAGATCCAGCCGGAAACAAAGAACAAGTACATTGGGTATTGGTGCGAGCGATCATTGTGTCATTTCATTATTAAGGGGAATGTTTTCTTAGTTAATATTTTTTTTAATTTAATAGCATTTTATGAAAGAATTTTGTAGTTGGCCCACCCTGTACACTGACCAAAGCCCACGTTGTTGTCTTTCAAAAAATTATCTGAAGCAATTAATCAGACATTTTTTGTTTAATACTTAATGTTTAATGAATTGGATATGCTCACTCCTTACTGGGAATTCATAAAGACGTTTTTTGCTGAATTAACAAACCGGATAGAGATTGTTAATTGCCTTGATTCTTTTCGACTATCAGTGAAAGGCAATTAAGATAAATATTTTTTGAGAATTATATTGCCAAAATTGACTGAAATACTTTAAGCTCTGAAACATTTTAAGACAATATGCTTAGAACTTTTTACAACAGAAAATTTTATTGACGTTCATTTTAATTTGTTTGCAGTTTTTATATATTTCAAGTTTCAGAATTTTAAAAATGACCTTTAATTAAAAAGTATAACTAATTTTTATTTCTTATTCTCTCTTTGAATTTACTTCCACTCCATCCTCAGGAAACACTAATCCCACCTTTCCCCAACTCATCTTCCAGGAAGAATTCTCAGCCAGCATACAGGAAAGGGGTGTACCCACGTCGCTGAAAGACTCACATTGTATATTTAAAGATTATTATTCATCAATATGGGATAGGATCTGGGGCCAATCCAGAGACCTAGATATTCGTTGCTAGGTGAAATACAGATAATTCAAGTGGCACTGTCGTGGCTTAGAAACAATGGCATATCCAAATGAAATATAATCTTCTTAACCAGCCAAGCTGCGACTGAGTCCCTTGAAGAGCACAACATCCTTTCTCAAACAACCATCCCAAGTGCTGCCTTTCTCTTAGAAGTACTTTGATATCCACCTATTTAAGATGTCGGAGAAAATTGTGAGGCATTGTCAGGGAAGGTACCAAATGCTTGATCTCGCTCGAAGGTGGCACGTCTACTATTCCCTTCGCAGCAATCAAACACCGGATAAAAGCAAGCACATTGAGCGGACGAAAACACGATGGTCGTAGCGCCTCCTGCCAAATCAATTAGGACACAGTTCCAATCTAACGATCTCTTTGGCTTGTCAGCATTGACGAAGCGCCTTTACGAAAAATATTATATGTTATAGCAAGTCACTGCGCTATTGAAATACGTACCTCCAGGCTCAAAATCGCTCACAATGACTTTTGCAACAGCTGCCGGGTTGAGAGATAGATTAAAACTATTTCACACTTTCTCTGCGATTACCAGGCCCTTGCAAAAAGAAGAATGAAACACCTAGTTAAGTACTTCTTTGACAACCTAGACGAAAACAGCGACATTAAAGTGGGACTACCTCACACTGGTTTTAAGAACACAATGAGCCCGAGGACAAGGTATGGTTGTCTACTGACAACTCGCCACACTGACCTTAACCAATCAACCCCCAATTCCACTCGAACAGAGTGCAATTCTCGGGAAATTCCAAATTCGGTTCGCGAATTCGTACCGAAATTTAAAAAATAAAGAAATATGGAGAACATGTTGACTTTTTGGATATAATATTGGGAAACATGCAAATTGAAGAAGGTTTTTACCATTTTCGCCCTGAAAAGAAGAGTTCATGCAGTGGCACAAAATAGTTACAGAACTCTCAAGCAAATTAGAGGAAGAAAACTCATGGACAGTGTTTTGAAACTCAAAGGGGATGCTTTTAGCCATATACACAACCATTTTGGACCACATACCAGAGGAACTTAAGAAAAAAGACGGGGTTAACTGACTTCAGGTGTGGTGCGTTGATGTATTTAAGCAATTCAGGTCAAATCTACACATCACTGAGGGACAATAACACCAATGCAATGACAAAGCTCTGAATTACTCTTGTCAACCGCTGCTTTTGTGGTCATATCAGGAAACTGAGTAACAAAGCCATCTCTCTGCTGCTGACTTTATATAACACTTTGGAAATTCCCGTCCTGCTCCATCGGGTGGAGATATGAATGAGGGCAAGGAGGAGAAATAAGCATGCACCTAATTAGGTGCGTCTTCGCATCAAAAGCTTAAGATATCTAGGTCATGTAAAGCGTATGGGCACCTCAGCTCCGGCCTGAAAAGTCTTCGAATCCGAGCCATTGGGACAACGCAGCAGAGGACGGCCTAGGCTAAGGTGGTGCCGAGGTAGACGAAGTCCTTGACTACCTCGAAGTTTCTGCTGCTTAGTGTGACACTCTGTCCGAGACGTCGATGTTGTGAGTCCTTCTTTGATGACGTTTTGCCCTCACTAACCACCAGACCCATTTTAGCAGCTTCCGCTTGACTTTTGGAAGACCGTGCCTCTGGTGTTGACTTGTGAGTTACACACGATCTTCTCAAAAATAATGTTAAAGAAGTCACGTGACAGTGTGTCGCATTGTTTAAAATTTTTTAAATATGAAAACCTTAAATTAAAATATGAAACTTTAAATAGACAATGATTTATAGAAGATCTTTTGTGGACGTCGATTCGCACAATTCGATTCGCACAATTCGATTCGTGTTTTTCAACAGCATCCTATCCTATTCTACCTGTACTTAAAGAGTAGTAATTGTCTGCAAAATCTTCAGAGGCGCTGTTCAGAGGCGGCTACACAGTATAGGTCCTGTCTATTCGTAATTGAAAAATACCACACACTATACGAAGAAGAAGCTGAACTCTTGTAGAGTATAACATATTTTGAGAACAGCTTCTATTTTCCAGAAAATATTCCCACCATGTCGTAGTTGGCAGAATTGACTGCAACTCCGCCCCAATTTATATAAAGTCTATATAGAAACACGATTCTTAGTGCAAGTTTGTCCTTCATTGGGAAAAAAATTGGTGAACACACTTCGCTGAGTTCACTTCGAGCTTGCATGAATTTGGTTGCGTTATTAGAGACAACTATTCGTAGGACGTGGAAAAAATGTGTTGAATCTTCTAATGAATGGAGGATGAGATTCAACAACGAAGTGCACAAGCACTTAATAAGGCAACACAGAGCACATGGCCGCAGAGGCTTTTTGGTTGAGATCCAGCTCCGGACTTCATCGTTAAACAATGAAGTAGAATGCGACATTTATTGCTTTTCTTTTCCCGGGCGCTCGTTATTCTTAATCGTATTAGGCAGATCAGCGATCAGACAACACATTCCTATAATTTCTGAAGATGAAAAAGTCCTTGGAAAGTGCCTCCTACCCTCTCTCTTCGTGTATTGCCCTATAGCTCTATTCGAAGAAGCACCCATTTGGGAGCTTCGACAACGACGATTTCATGCTCGGAGATCACAATGTGCCAAATCTAGGGGGACTGCAACTTGGACAACTTATCACTTCTGCCTATTTCCTACCTTCGTTTACGTTTTGTACATTTCTGTTTGTAGCATTCTGGACTGTATTTTTTTACCTTTTTGTAACATAAATGACACTTTCAAAAATCCAAAAAAGCTGAATTTGGTTTCTTTATATATTAAGATATGTGGTCGCTGTGGCGTAGTGGTAAGTGCGTCGACCGCCACGCAGAAAGTCTAGGTTCGACTCCCGGACGAGACATTCGCATTTTTCACGGCACCCTTTTTCGAGTTGCTGACAACCCTCAAAGAGTATCAATCAAACTGTAGGTCCCATCTATTCGCGAGAGAACAGTAGAAGCTTGTAGAAGTTAGGCCCTGGTCCAATATGGGCTGTAGGGTCACTCAATTTATTTGTATTATATAAAGATATGGATGTGTGGATGTGATTCCGGCCAAGCAAAATGTATTCCAACTATACATAGCTATTGCAACCAAATACAGTACACTCTGCTTATTTGGGGCACATCAGACCACATGGTCTTGTCCCCTTTAAGTGTATGCCCCAATTTCGTTTTTTTTTGTTCTGTATTTTTTTCAATTATAACATAAGTACGTACGTATGTATATATGTATGTCGCACTTGAGCGTTTGTTTCGAAAAATTGATGGTCTCCCTTTACTAGGTACATAAACGTGATATGTGGTTACGTGCTGCTGCACAATGCATTTATCAACAGCTAATGTAAAAATAAGAATTGTCTGTCCACGGAATTTGTTGTTCCCCTTTAAGTAAACAAAGTAAATTTGTATTAACAATTTCGAACTGACATTGAACCCCAGAGATACGTCGTTTACATAAACGAATGCGGCTTGCCTTATCAGGTTAAAAAGTTTCCAAATGAGTTCCTTGCTGTTACGAGCGTTCGTGAATGTACTAAAATTGATACACGAAGATTAAATATACATTTGTAGGTACATAATGTTCCTAACCTTAGTCTTTGCTTCGAATTTTGTGACCTCATTTTGAAAATAATTTATGAGATTATTAATTGTGATGCACAGTTTTGCGTGCCATTTTTAGCACGTGCGCGTTCTGTATCTTATTCATGTCACAAAATTTATCAGAAGAACCAGAATTACCAGTGGTGGCGGACGTGACATCAGTTTGAATTATTAAAGGCTGCAAAAAATGTTGCAAAGTGATCACAACCAAACCGTTTTTTATAATCAAATGAACCGCTTCTCACTTTCTCCATCATTATGTGACAAAGTCGCTATATTCGTACAATTTATTTTGACATCTTCAATTCTGCAAAAAATTATGACCTGAAGTTGGTCCTTATTTAAAGTTCGCATTTTTTCTGTTAAATTCTGAAAGAGGGCGAAAAAGGAACATTTGTGAAATGTGCGACGGAATGCTGATGCTGCCAATGAAGGAGATTATGTATTCCAGAGTGAATACATAGAAAATGAATGTGTTGTAAAGGGTGATGTTTTAGCTATTATCTTTTTGGAAACACTGGCAGCAACAGCTGACGCACGTTTCGTGTTTTGTTTCACTGTCAAACATCATCAGTTTGGTCTATAATTTAACCATGAATCGTCACAAACGAACAACGCTTGCAAATTATTGAATTTTCCTATCAAAATTCGTGCAGAAAGTTCATCGGGATCTTCTTCCATTTTATGGTCAGTTCATTTTTGACTCAATGGGTACGTTAATTGCAAGAGCTACCAATGCATCCAGAAAAAGTCACAGTTTGGTGCGGCTTATGGGCTGGTGGTATCATTGGACCGTACTTCTTCAAAGATGATGCAAATCGTAACATAAATGTGAATGGTGAGCCCTACCGTGAGATGACATCCAACTTTTTTTTTGCCCAAGATGCAAGAGCTTGTCATGCAAGACATGTGGTTTTAACAAGATGGTGTCACATGCCACACAGCACACGCAAAATGGACTTATTGAGAGGCGAGTTCGGTGAACATTTTACTTCGGTCAATTGGCCGCCTAGATCGTGCGATTTAACGCCTTTAGACTTTTTTTGGGGCTATTTTAAAGCTCATGTCTATACAGACAAGCCCGCTTCAATTGACGCATTGGAAGACAACATTGAAGCATTTATTCGTGAGATACCGGCCGAAATGTTGAAAAGAGTATGCCAAAATTGGACTAAGCGGATGGCCCATTTGAGGCGCAGTCAAGGTCAACATTTGCATAAAATAATCTGCAAACATTAAATTAAATGGACCGTACTATCGATTCAAATAAAGATTTCATGGATTTTTCTGAATTTTATGCGTTTCTTAAACTTTCCTATAGCTTTTAAAAAATCAGCCTTTATTACAACATAAATGTTAAGGCAACGAAAACACTAACAAACCCAAACGAGAACCCCTTCCATGTCACCAATTTCATTACCGACTGTTTTTCACTTGACAAGTAGATGGAAATATTACCAAGTCGTTGTGGAAAAAATTGTCCCTATTGCAATCCATTCCTGGCAAATTTTTTCAAGGCATAGCAAATCTACAATCAAATTTTTACTTTTTACGCTATCTAAGGTCGAAATCCTTTTTGGAGAATGGAGACGTCATTCAATTTTTCAATTTTTTGTGCCCAATTTTAAAATGTAATAGAAACTTAAAAAATGTATTTCAAAAACGGTCACAAAATGAACTCACAAATCACCTATTACTCAGCTTCGTGATACGCAAATTTATAGTTATGCTTTCATTGAATTGAATTTCAAACAAATCAGCTCTCAAATTGATGTATTTTGATTTTTTGTAATGGACGCAAAAAAACACAAGACCGATATCAGAATGACATTTTTAGTTTCCGACCTTGGAATGCTTACAAAAATCGCTGTCAAATATTCGAAAGAGTCAAGAGACGAGGAAGTTGAATGCTACTTCTATATAGTTTGTATTATGAATTGAAATACGCCGCTTTTGACAGACAATCGAGCACACCTTGAGTCTGTCCTTTACAGATTGTCATTATTGAAAGAAAATTACTTCAAAACCCTTGTCGTGCAGAAAGAAACAATACAGTTTAAACAAACTGCTTAGGAAGACACTACTTGTGACGTCTCTGAATAAGACATGAAACGGAATCATCTTTTAAGAAATTCATGTTGATTTTGCAAACTGGATTGTTAACTCCACATCTCAGACGTGAGAAAGAACTCGTTATTGGAATACCCAGACCTCAGCTGGCAACAATCTTTGTTTTGAATAAAGCTTGAAATAAATCATTAATATTTTGTGGTGAACTTTTGTTTATTTGAAAGGCCATCAACATGATACAGCTTTAAGCTTCCAAATGTAAAAACAAAATAAACGAACAATTCCCAGTGCACATTGGTAAAGACAGAATTTTTAATTTATTCATAAAGAAACTTGGCTTGAACCGACCTTACGCGGGCGTCGTCAACAGAAAATCTCGTTTGTAAATACTTTTTTATAAGCTCACAAAATTCTAGCACAGCTGAAACTCCTCACAAAATGAAGCAAGTTTGAGCATTTGTTGCCGTGACGCGGCATACAATCTGACAGAAGACAGGTTCGATTGTGTGATTCACTGACTGACGGAAACCTTACCGAGGTGAATGCTTATCATGTTTGAGAGCGCAAAAGTACTTCCAGCACTTAAGCAACTATCACTTGAGTCCGCATGTAACAAAGCCGAAGAAACATCATATTTCGCGCAAACCCATTAAGCACACACAACGTAATGCCCCACGGTGGTGTTTTAATAATTGCCCGTTACACAACACCTCCGTCCATTAATTCGTTTCATTTAAATACTTGTTCCACTGTTTTGTTTCTTGGTCTTCAATTACTACGTCTCAACACACTTCCTTCACACGCAGGCGGAAAGCACTTGCACTTGCAGCACGATGCAGCATACTCACCACGAATAGCTTCCAGACCATGTCTAGGCTGAAATATGTCAAAACAACACAAAACCGATCTTCTCCGCTAGCGAACTAGTGCCGACGCAAAGCTGAACTTAAACTGATAAATTCAATCGAAAATATTAAGTGATCTTAGGTGTATTTGTACGCGAAAGCCAAATCAACGAAACCGAGGAAAGAAACAGCAAGAGATGCTGATACACCAGCAAACCGCGGACGAGGGAGATAAGACAGCAACTATCTATCGCGACTGCGGCAGGAAAACGAGTGCTAATCGTCGCTCTGGAGATTGGATTTGTTTGGGCAGCATACCACGACACCGTAAAGTATCGCGTTATTGATTAGCGTTTCGCATCTTCAGAGGTTCGGACGGGAGAGCTATTTGCCGACCAGTTATCTGAGCGAGCACTGGCGTGGGGAGGGAGAGGTTTTCGGTGTTGAATCATCTCTGAACTTCCCAGCACAACTGCTGCCTCCAAAAAGTTCAAGTTGCTCTCTCGGTCACTGATGAGGGGTTTTTACGCTCCTACCCACTGTCGGCCTTTGTGCGGTCAAATGGAACCGTGCCGAAGGGAAGGCAGCTGCGGTTCGGGCTTTAGGCATGGCTCAAGGGCATCTCTTTGGGTTTTTACTGGCAGACAGGTTCGAGGTGTTTATAGCTGCCACTGGAGCTTTATCGCGGTGAATAGGAAGTCAATGTGGAACACTTGCATGAGTGTGTCGTTTGGCAAATCAGCCACTTGTGGGAAAAAAAACCGTGTTTGTGAAACATGAGGAAATAAGAGTGCTGTCAGTTATTGACGTTTTGAAATTATAATATGATAGATAAGATCTGTGAGTTGATAGAAAACTGAAATGTAAGTCATACATGGGAGGATGTGGAGGTTGTGTTTAAATGCATTGACGTCAAGCACGGGATATTTTTTCCGGTTTACCGCCTTTTATGGTTTCGTTTTCACAAACAGCGTTCTTACCTAATATGCTGAGAAAGCGGAAAAAGACGATAATGTTTTGATTTTTCACTCATTTTTAAAGACTTAACAAAATGAAGCTTAAGTCACCTTAATAATTAACGCTCGTTCTCATACGCGTAGAGGGGACCTACAGTTTTTTCCGACTCCGAACGTCGAGATCTGAGGAGCTTTTAATACACAATTAGTTCTCTTTGCGTGTGGTAAATAACCCGTAAGAAGTGGTGGCATGCAAATGCGAGACTTTTAATCCGTGAATCGAACCTGGGAGATTCAGCTTACCTACTACACCATGGCATCCACGTCACCTTAAACTTAAAAAATTCAAGGTGGTCAGTTCGGGAGTCACACCTGGGATCGTCGGTGTGCGAGTAAACTACTCCATGGCGACCACATTCCACCATCTACATATATCTCCTACATTCATAAGATTTGTTTTGAAGTTTTAGGGCTAGATTCATTTCAGCTTGCAAGCCATGTTGTTATACGAGAATCTAAGCTTAGAAACTATGGGGTGGATCCCATACGCATAGAATTAAGTCAAATCTGAGCCTTCCTGGTCACTGATCTCGTCAATAATGCAGGATAGCTCCATTTTTGCTTCGACCATCTACTTACCTTAATTTAATTCAATATGCTTACATAAAGCGCACTCGTAGTTATGAACTTTATCCAAACCTTTTACAGCAATGACATATAAAACCACAAGCGGTTGACTTCCATCTGGGACGATGTAAGGACATCGTGTCATCGCCGAGAAGAAGAAATATAATGACTACTATCTCGCTGATAACATGCATAATGTTAGCTTCTACAGCGCCAGGTCTAGCTGGCTTATTCCTTAAGACCTGAGATCTTGCGTATCCCCAGAGAAAAAAGTCCGAAGACTTAATGCAACACTGTCTGGGTAGAAAGTGTGTCGTAGCAAAACGTAGCATTAAGTGATCATCAAAATGTTTTTTGGAACTAGTTTTCACCGCGACCAAGTATTTGAATTTGAGGAAGCGACAACGGTTACCATTGTCGGTAACAACCTAATTTGGTTAATTTTGAAGAAATTTTCACAAATGACTGCTGTAGCCCACACCATACCGTTATTTTTAATGAATGTAAGGTTAGGTGCTCATCGGCCCAAATACGTGAATTTTGTTTACTTACATATCCAAGTAGCCAGAAGCGGGCTGAAAAAAATTTCAATATATCTTCATTTGTCCAGAATCAATTCACTGAAAATCTGATTCAAATTCAAGTCAAGCACGCCTTTGATTTGTCACGGTCTTCAGATAAACTTAGACTCTTTACTGGTACTCAAATTAACGAATTGTATGGCAACAGTGGTTTCAGTAGGTCTGAACAATTTGGAACCGCTATTGTGGTGGCAGCCAAAAGAAAATGAACAAAAAGCAATTTGATAGGAATCATACGTGATCTGTCAAATCAAATTTCACGATAATTTATCCCATACTAAACATCTTTGAACACATCGCATTTTTTCACGACACCACCTCTGGCTGGCGGCAGTCAAAGAGTACTAGTTGTCTTTTAAACGCTTCTCGAATTTCGCCGTTCGGAGTCGGCAGACAACTTTAGATCCCTTCTACTCGTGAGAGAACAATTGCACGCACAACACGAGTAGTTCCTGAAGAAGCTAGATCCTGTTCCCTTGTCGGCTGTAGTGACACTCAATTAATCAAACTTCCAGATGAATGAACTTCCGTGAATTTTGTAGGAAAACACATTGGGATTTAGGTTTATGCAACTGCTTGGAAAGATAGCCAAATTGTTTCAGTTGCTTCAACTGGTGATGTTCTGATGGGGAGCTTGCTCTTAATCATTCGTTTAATTGAAGAAGACGAAAGAGTGCCGCTGACATAAATATCACCTCCAAACGTCCAATCCGAAAAAGACGATCATATCGTTAGCTACAACTATAGAAGAATGTCCCTGCTGAATTTCGCCTACAAGACCCCGTCCCGCGTACTGTGTAGGCGTCTAAAGCCGTTAAGCACTACATTAAACGACAAGTAAGGATCCAATTATAGAAAAAAAAATGCCACACTAGGGCTGATCCTGGAAAAGACCAGCGACGAATGTGCGCCACCATTTGTTCGATTTTATAGTATCATTAGAGATCTGATCAGGTTGGGTTGCACCACACACATCCAATGCGCAGTGCAGTTTAGCTAAAGAACTTGTAGAACCAAAATTTCCGCAAGGAGACGCACGGTCGTGTGATTTCTTCCATCTGGTACTGGAGAAAATAGTGCTTCGGCTGATGTTAACACGTTACAAGTGAGTCCGACTGTTAGGATAAGTAGATGACATCGATATCATCACGCGTTCCCTACGTGCCATTCTGGAAGCTTTGAAGGCGTTTGAAGAACTGGTAAAGCTAGCTTGTATTAAGATGAAGTAAGGAATGACTTATAAAAATACCGTGGAACAAGAAGTGATGTGTGGCTCTTCAGCTTGGTCAAGACATCACTATTGATAGCTACGGCTTTGTGGCAGTAAAGGAGTTCGTCGGTAACGAACCCACCGAGACCTTCAATATCAAAAACGACGAACTGTCATGAAACTTCTTTAACGTCATCATTCAGAAGATCGTGCGTAACTCACAAGTAAACACCAGAGGCACGATCTTCCAAAAGTCAGTTCAATACGCCGACGATTGAACGAACACAGAGAGCCGTCAATGATGCGTTTGCTGGCATTGAAGCGGAAGCGGCTAAAATGGGTCTGGTGGTTAATGAGGGCAAGACGAAGTACATGCTGACATGGAAGGACACACAACATTGGCGTCTCGGACAGAGTGTCACACTAGGCAGCAGAAACTTCGAGGAAGTCAAGGACTTCGTCTACCTCGGCTCCGCGGTAAATAGGGAAAATAACACCAGTACCGAAATCAAACATAGAATCACTCTTGCCAATCGCTGTTTCTTTGGGCTTAAGAGGCAATTGAGGAATAAAGCCCTATCTCGAAGGACTAAGCTTGCTTTATATAAAACCTTGGTCATCCCAGTCCTACTCTATGGCGCAGAAAACTGGGCGCTACTAAAAGCGGATGAGTCTTTTCGAGAGAAAAGTTTTGCGTGCGATTATTGGTCCAGTTTGCGTTGATGGCATCCGAAGGAGAAGATTTAACGACACACTCTATGGGCTGTACAGCGACATGTGCCTAGTCAAGCGTCTTTGAATACAACGCTTAAGATGGCTAGGCCATGTAGAGCGCATAAACACCACTGCCCGTCTCGAATCTGAGCCATTGGGACAGCGCAATAGAGGCCAAGGCTAAGGTGGCGCACACAAGTGGAGAAGGACCTCAACCAACTTGGAGTGCGCAACTGGGGGCAGCTGGCGAAGGATCGTGTTGGTTAAGGCCCAGGACCATCCTGGACGCCACAAGAACAAGAAGAAGAATAAGAAAGGAGTTCGTCAGTCTTGAGGCAGAAGCTAACTTCAAAATTGAAATCCTATCGGAGATTCACCAGAATGATAGCGCCCGCATAGAGCCAGTAAGTAGTTATAAGATTTAATTTCTGTCGTACCTAGGCTAAGCGTTTTTATACCTAGTTTTAAAATACCATTGGATAAATAATAAAAAAAATTGCCTTTTAAACTAAACTAAACTAAACCACCAGAATGATCTGTCACACAAAACCAAGCTTATGCTCTATAAAACACTTATTCCATCAGTTCTGGTTCATGGAGCCAAAAGCTTGACGATAAGTAAATGATGCAGAAATGAATCTTGGTGAGTTGGAAAGAAAAACTCGACGTCGAGTATGTAGTCCTGTCCGCGAGGAAGACGAATGGAGGAGAATGCATCCGGATGGCAAAAATCCGTCAATTGGACTTGCTCGTCGACATCAAAAGCATGGAAAACTCCTCTCCAGCTAAGAGGGTCTTCGAATGTGAGCATTCTGGTAAAAAAGAGAAATGAAGACCCGATCTCCGATGAAAAATACCAAGTAATCGCTGTCAAAGAATAGTTCGTTCTTGATGACCGGAAGCAGTGTGCTAAGGACCGACCACGATGGAAGGCAGCGATATCTTAGGCTCAGAGCCCCCATCTATCCCCAGGCTTATAAGTAAGTATTAGCAGAGGAGCTTAAAGGAGGCTATCGACAGATCTAAGGAAAAGAAATTTCATATATGCATGAAAAGGTGGGAGCCGGCAACGCTCCTTCTCGAACTGGCTGTAGTTGCAAGATTTCCAAAGCAGATCGTAGGTCTATCAAATTTTCATTCAGAATTTGCAACTATTTGATATTTTAGATCATCAGGATTTTGTTCGCCTTAAAAGCTCTTAGCGATTCCAAAAGCGCTGCAATTGCTGTTGAAATGAACAAAATCCCCAAAAAGAAACACAGATTTTATGGAAACCTTGTCTCATTTATTTAATTCTCAAGGATGTCTAAGGACATAAAAAAGGAAAATCTAAATTTTAAAATACAATCGCTTCCTTTGTCCTATTCCTTTATGCCTTCATCCTTTGTATGGAAGATTTCATGTATTATTCTATCAAATTCTGTAAAGTTTGCATTTTGATCAAGGGTTGCAGTATCGTTTTTGTTATCTGTAACGTCCTCGTAATCTTGGACATCTGTTGACTCTGTTAAATCAATTTCTTCTTTCGACTTTGTTAACTCACTTGCTTCTTTCGATTCTGGCATCTCACTTTCTGAACTTCTTTCTTCTACAGCCATAGATATAGTGTCAGGCTGGAGTTGCGAGCTTGTGTCGGATTGTGGTTGAGGTTGTAACTGTGGACGTGGTTGCAGTTGAGATTGTGGTACAAGGTGCGGTTGAACTTCTGGCTGTACCCTTACTGCTTCAGTAACATCAGGAGCATTGATATTTTTTTTGTTATCCTGTGGAAAATAACTACCACGTCGTCCTTCCGGAAAACCTGAGGGAATTTGAGGATAGTTTGGAAAATTTTGAGGTTTCACAGGCGGATTGTGTCTCGGAAATAAGTTCCACGGATTCATTGCAACTGGTGCTCTATTAAACTGCTGTTGGGGAAATAATGGTCCTTCCCACAATTGGGCAGGTGAAGGTGGACTTGGAGGTAAATAAAATGGACCCATCGGCATGGGTGGGGGCGGTGGCGGTGGCGGATAGTGTTCACTATGGCCAAGGTAATTAGGACGACCGTGGTGATTATGATGACCATGTTGAAAAAAAGGAAAACCCTGATGCTTGATGTTGGGGTTATGGGGGGTGTTAGCGATAATATTAAATCTGTGTGATAGTTCACCGAAGATATGCCCTAAATACGCTGCTGTGGGGCATTGATATCCATCAAAGCCAAAGATGCTAGAAGTACAAATAGAAAACACTTGAAAATTAATATGTTGCTTTTATTAGTGAAACACTTACCGTTCCGGTTGTCGTTGGTATGGGTGTTTGATTACATAAGCCGTCGCACACCCGGATACAGCAAGCCATATCTGCAGGAAATAAAATAAGGAAACAAAAGGATGATCAATAGAAAAGTTGGTCGAAAGATAAATTGGTTTGGGCAAATTATATGAGAAATGATTATTGTCAATGGGACACGAATAACTCTCTAAGCCAATAAAGAAGTATATTAAGTGGCGCTACAGTGCACAGGGCACCGTGATTTCAATTACGTTGCATAGAACCTTAAGCACGGGCAAAATAATGCCGTCACGAATATCAAAACCTGCCAGTCAAACATCGTCCAAACACAGTACTGCCAACATACCGTCATTTGCAAGAGCAACATGATCATTGAGAATTCTCTCTCATATTGAACCGACTTCACGTCACAAACGAATGTTAGAGGTGCTACTTTCACACGAGCTGTGATTTTCAAATAGCTTAAGAGGGAGGGAAGGCAAGTTCTTTTGCAATTCTGCATTTTGTTTCATTAACATAATGTGTCATAAGTGATAACTTTAGAGACAGACTTAGGTAAAAATTCTTAAGCAACGATTCCCTAAGCGAATGCTTCATGACAATCCGCGTCAAGGCTGAATTCCGGGACATCAGCCTTATTTGTGCTCACGCGCCAACAGAGCAGAAGGATGACAACAGCAAGAATGACTTATACGATTTCCTAGAAAGAACATACGATCGATGCCCCACCAAGATCGTTCTATGAAATTTCAACGTGCAGCTGGGAAAAGAGGACATCTGTGTTCATGTGATTTTTTCAACATCATTCTTGAGAAGATCGTGAGTAGGTCACAAATCAACACCAGATGCACAATCTTCTAAAAACCCGTTCAACTTCTAAATAACGACGACGACAGTGACTTAATTGGACGAACACAGCAAGCCGTTAATGAGGCGTTTATTGTCATTGAAGCAGAAGCGGCTAAAATGGCTTTGGCGATAAATGAGGC
This sequence comes from Eristalinus sepulchralis, assembly GCA_944738645.1. Taxonomy (NCBI): domain Eukaryota; kingdom Metazoa; phylum Arthropoda; class Insecta; order Diptera; family Syrphidae; genus Eristalinus; species Eristalinus sepulchralis. The sequence continues at coordinate 45,858,396 of OX122882.1, forward strand.
AAAGATGAAGTATATGCAATCATCAAGGAAGAACAAACAACACCGACGTCTCCGACAGAACCTACCACTAGACAGCAGAAACTTCGAGGTAGTTAAGGGTTTCATCTACCTCGGCTTCGCGACTAAGCTTGCTTTATATAAAACCTTGATCATCCCAGTCCTACTCTAGCACGGAAACCAGGACGTTACTTAAAGCGGATAAGGAAGCCCTTAGGCTTTTCGAGAGAAAAGTGTTGCGTACGATCTTTGGTCCTGTTTGCGTTGATGGCATCTGGAGGAGAAGATTTAAAGACGAACTCTATGGGCTGTGCAGCGACATGCGCCTAGTCAAGTGTCTCCGGATACAACACTTAAGATGGCCAGCCCACAGCGTATGGACACCACTGCTCCGGGACTAAAAGTCTTCGAATCCGAGGTACTGGTGGAGCGCAATAGAGGACAGCCTAGACTGAGATGGTGCACACAAGTGGAGAAGAACCTCAACCAACTTAAAGTGTGCAATTAAGAGATCGTGCTAGCTGCAGAGGCATGTTGGTTGAGACCCAGTTCAACCGCGCCGCGACGTATTTTTGAATACTCTTCACTTATTCTGGAATTTATCTTGTGACATTCAAGAACTTTGACTGAAAAAGTTCAAAAAAACTTCGCGATATATGGTTACAGAAAATTGTTCTTGATTGAAGATCTACCGGAATCAAAAATAAGCAAGGAAATATTCAAATTCCTGTTCTCTTGCTCTTTTGTATTCAACTGACGTATTTTCATTCCTTCATCTCTGACCGGGATATGACAAAAGATGCAAGACAATTGGCTCCCAAACCAGGCCACAGAAAACATCGGCAATGTTTATTCGCCATGCAATAAGTTACCATATAAATTCACCACAAATATTTTGTTTTTCAAGAATGTATTTTCCGGAAAGATCGTTTTGGGTGCGACATTATGTTTGTGGTAGAGGACTTAGAACCAACTGCGGTTTCAATGAACATGTTACAAGGTGCATATGTAAATGAACTTTGCAAAGAATTGGAGTTCAACATGTCTCGACAAACTTTTGAAAACAGGGTTCATTTTATTTGAGTTACATGATCCTAAGTCCCGCAGCAAATATTTACTGACTTAAACGATACAGAGATACAATTGTGTTCTGTGTGCTCTATTATGGGGAAAAACTGCAAACGTTGAAAAGGGGCTTAATAAATAATAATAATTATTGTGTGGCACTACAGCCAACAAGGGACCAGGACTGAGCTTCCACAACAACTACTCGTGTTTTGCGTGCTACTGTCTTGTCACTAGTGAAAGGGACCTACAGTTTCTTGCCGACTTCGAATGGCGAGATTTGAGAAGCTTTTCATAAACAATTAGTACTCTTTGAGCTCAACGACCTTCCTAATAGTTAAGTCAACCTGGAAGCTGCTCAAGTTTTGCGGATGGAATGTATGGCTGGTTATGTATACTAATATCCAAATATATGTACAAATAGTTTAATATAGGTAAGAAACAGTTTTGCACCATCATTTTAAAAATATATACGTTTATACTTTTGCAAAGCATTCTTTTGAATGATCTAATTTCTTTCAAAATTTGTGACGCTTTCTTTTCTATGATAGAAATGCATAAAGTGTTCTGAATCTGATGTAAAAACAGCGAGCTGTCTGGAGGTCTCTCGTGCATGCAGGCAGTGGAACATGCGGAAAAGTACAATTTAAATAATAGCCATGTGCCCGTGTTGTCTGCATCAAATCTCTTCTCATTTCTCAAGGTGCGTGGATGACAATTCGTAACTGGAATTTCCAACACACCATAGTTGATAAACAATATCAGAATATACATATGTACATGCATACAAATATAAATTTGATTATGAACTTGCCGGCCTAACTAAGTGACTTCTGATAACATCCCGGGCAAATGATCACGTACGTAATCTTAAAGTCGCAATTGCTCGTTCCAAATTAAAACATCTATTAACATTTAGTCATGACGGAGAAGCCCAAATTATTTTGTGCTATCTTTGTAAGGATCGTTCTCAAGTTTTTTCAAGTGAAGCAAAATATAATAAAACGGAAATAATTCGAATTTCATTGAACCAGAATAAAGTCTTTCAATAAAAAAAATATATTTTGGGCAAATGAGTTTATTTTTTATTCGTAGATAGCTACATATAAAGAAATAAGTTCTTACACACCAAAATTCCAATTCAATTCTGTCTTTAAGAATGAAAAAATACCACACTACCAACTATCTGCACACCTTTCCATTCAAGAAATTTACAAAGTGCAGGAGTCTGTTAAGCATTTGCTCCTATGGGTCACTTCGATAGGAAAGAGCTTCGACAAATAAGTTATCACGTTCCAAATAGAGAGGATCTCATGCTATTTTGCACGTAATTTAATTCAAATTAACGACGTGGACAAATTGCATAGGTTTTTTTTTGAATTGCGAAGATTTTTTCACAGGACTGTAAAAGTGCTTCGAATTAGAGAGCTTTTGGAATTATGAAGGTTCAAGCTATCGAGAAACCACTGTTTTTTGTTTACCTCTAGTAAGAAATGTGCAATACATTTCCATCAACTGCTGAAACTGTAACAGTAGGGTATTTTTTATAGTTATTTTATAAGTTCGTGCAATACAATTTTTTTAACAAAATGAATGAGAGAAAAAAACCTGGACGCTACTATAAGCGGAGGAGGAAGCCTTTTTTGGTCCTGTTTGGGTTGATGGCATCTGGAGGAGAAGATTCAACCACGAACTGTATGGGCAGTACGGCGGCATGAACCTAGTCAAGCGTCTGCGGATACAACGCTTAAGGTGGCTAGGGCATATAACAACGACAACGCAACAGAGGTCGTCCTAGACAGAGATGGCGCACACAAGTGGAAAAGGACCTCAACCAACTTGGAGTGCGATATTTGAAGCAGCTGGCAAGAGATCATGCTAGCTGGAGAAGCATGTTGGTTGAGGACCAGGTCCACCCCGGACTGAAGCGCCATCCGAAGAAGAAGAAGAACAAATCAGAGAAATTAGAATTTTGTTAAGTGTCATGTCAAGTCACACTGTCAAATATAATAAACATGGTTCGCGGTTACAGAAGAAGTAACGATTTCTTAAAAAAAAAACTAAATCTATAAGACCGCAGAGATAGTTAAAGGCGCGAAGGGGAGTTAGTTCAAAAATAAGAGGACCATAAGTTATGATTTGAAATTTTTTTTCTAAATGATTCAACAACGTTAAGTAGTGTAGTGAAATGAAATACTATTGTCTTATATTTGAAGGAAATCTTATCAAACCTAGCACACATCTGCTGTTTTCATTATTAACTTCTTAAAATTTTTTGAGTAAATCTTTCCATGTAGAAGAATTGCTGGAAGAGAAAAGATGATTTAAGTGTGTTTTGCAGTCCTCTAAGAAACTTAAAACTACACTATTAAGAGTGCTCTGCAGACATCGAAAAAGTGATAATCTAAAGGTGGTGGTAAATAAATCAAAGCTCCCAGTGCAATATTTGAATTTCTGTCAGCTCTTTATTTGCTATGTAACTCGTACGAGATTTGTTTGACTTTTTAAGAAAATTGTAAGTTTTGTCCTGGAGTGAAGAATTTTTTAGGTCGTGACTATGAAGAAAACATATACGAGTACCAAATTTGAAATGAAGGAACGGGGTCCTAAGGGACCTAAGAGACTTTTTTTAGCATGAACTCCTCAATGGCTAATCCTCGGTATATAAACTTTACTTTTTTAACAATTGCACAAGGCGACGTGAAATAAAATAGGATGAAAATCGAATGTTGTCCTTCTTTCATATAATGACAAAATGGAATAATATCGTCTTCAAAAATGTATAAATGTATCAAAATTTAAAAATAATATTGGGTCTCTAACTTAATTAGTACGGTTTGCTAGCAGATGGTGTAACTTGTATTATACGAGCTGCTTTTAAACGCTTTGAAATGGCTTCTTGAGCGACACTCAAATGTTTTGCGAGCTCTTCTCGTGTTTGGCAACAATCTTCATAGAGTAATGCTTCCAGTTCTTCATCTTCAAACTTTTTTCCCTGCCCTGAACGTTCAGTATTCCAGGCCAAAATCACCACTTCTAAATAGTGCAAACCACTTCTAGCACGTTCACTTAGCTAGCGCATGTTCACCATAAGATTCCACCAAAATACGATGACTTTGGGTAGCAGTTTTCTTCATATTAAAATAAAGGAGGAGAACTCCCCGCAAAAAAAAAAACACTTTTTCCGGTACAAAGTTCGACATATTTGAGTGAAAAAAATATTGTTGTTTACGCTTCAAATGAATGACATGTACCCAAATAAAGATAGTAGCTTCGCAATGCATGTTCCAATGGAATAATACAAGTTACACCATATCTTAGAAAGCAGCACGAATTAAGTCATATACCCAATATACGAGTATTTCCGATATTATGCCTTAATATTAAACAATACAAATTTGTTATTAATTGTTTAATTAAAATTTGCTTAGAAAAAAAACAATATTTTGTACTCAATTAAAGAGAAATAATAGTCAAGCTCAAGTAAAAACGGTTTTTTGCAGAGAATGATGCGACTTCAATTTAGGTGAAATTTGTACCTACGGCAAACACTCAAGCCACCCCAAAACAGAAGTTAGAAGGAGCGCACACTACTCCCTGATGGACACAATTTGAAGTTATACAATTTAGTTTTATGAAGCTTAGCAAAGCAAAATGAAACTGAAACGAAACAATTTCCTTTATAAAAGAGAACTTCAAATTTAAATCTGCCTTATTTCGTTTCCCAAAACGAAGATTTGGTTTTCCTGCTTAACTTCTTAAGTAGGATGTTGAATTCGCCTTATCTTAAGCCTTTTTTGATGTTATATTGTCTCGGTCACCTCGTTTCCGATCTTGACAAAGTAACGAAAGTTCTCCATCGGCATCCTACAAAATCTGATCTTAGTTTTGTAGGAATCGCAAAATTCTTCACAAACGTTTTAATGCCGTACGCATTTTAGGTAATAAAGCCACAGGGTTCCTGACTATTTAATTACATAGCTGAACGCGAAAGGAAAAAAAAACATAAAAATGATTTGGTAATGAGTTTCTCTCAGAACTACAGCAGTTCACTCAAGAAGATTTTCTAAACAAAAGACAAAAAACTTTTGATAAGAATACACAAGAAAAAGTTCGAGGTCTTTCAGAAAGTGATATTGTTTTTGAACAAATGGCTCTGTGATGATTTGAAATTTAATTTGGAGCAGCACGTTGTTCCTCAATTGGAAAGCAAAGTCACTGCAGATCAATTTACGAAACAAAAAAGGAAAGAAACAAAATAGAACACTTTTCTATTGAAAATAAAAAAAACACAACACTCACCAAATATAGATTCCAGGCCATTGTTGAGCCAGAGCAAACAGAAGGCTATCCTTCCACAAGGTGTATATATTTAGTCGAGGATAACTATAGATAGAGTAACAAGCAAAGTTTTAAAGGCAACAAATATTGATTATGAGTTTCTGTTACGACGGACAATCGCAGACTCAGAGACGAGACCCAGAAACAACTGATAATCTGAACTTTTTCGTATTCTTAATTATTTGGGTGGCGCCACTATTCGAGGTGAACTTTGTTTTAGCTTCTGCAACAACCAATCGCTTTGTCTGTGCTATTGTTTAATCACCAGTGGAGCAAGACTGTTCCTCACAGAAAAATTCGACTCTTAATACGGGCTTGATTTTAATAATAAAAGCAATAATAATAGTAAAAGCAAAATGGGCATATGACAGGTAAATTTTTATTTGGATTTTCAGTTGGATAGTTTTCTAACAGGCGGCCATTTTGTCAGCTGTCGAGTTATTTATTTAAAGTGCAAATTAGGCTCAACTCCAAGATTGGCGTTGGCCCCAATTTTCATAAGCGAATATTGTTTAGCGATGAAGAAGATTTGGTTGACAGGATTCGTTTATAAACACAACTATCGTTTGGAGTGAGTCAAGTCGTTTTTTAATTACACCGTAACATTCACAAAACCTGACTATTTGGTGGGATTTATGAGGTGGTGGAATAATTGGTCCACACTTCTTTTAAATCGATGCTGGTCAAAAAGCTACAGGTAACGGTGATCGATACAGAGGCAGCATTACTGATTTCGCGGGATCTGTGATTTCAACAAGACGTGACACAGTTCGTGCCACAGTTAATTTTTTTAAGGAAAAAGTTTGGCAACCCATAGTGTCACATTACGGACCAGTGAAACGGCCGCCAAGATCGTTCTCCACTTGACAATTCTCTGTAGGATTATGGGAAGTTGCCAAGTTACGCCGATAAACCCAAAACGATTGAGAACTTGGAGGACAACGTTCGCCAACGTTCAGCCACAAGTGCTATAAAATGTCACCAAAATTGGACCTAAAGACTTCGTCTGAGCCAGCATGGCGGTCACATGCCAGATCGTATTAAAATTATATTACCAGAATCGTATTAAAATTATATTACCAGAAGACGATCTTTTGAATATAGTAAATTGCATTTCAATTTAAAAACAAATCGTCTTAGTTCTATACTCTTAATAAAAATACCGTCTACATGCGCATGAATCCTGAATCCACTTATTCGGTTATTCATGGTGTAGGTGGATTCAAGGCTTAGTGACGTACGATAGCGATCCGATGATTATTTTCTAAACTTCTCCAAACTTCACGCAGATAAGCTAGAACTGCTTTAATCCGTTTGGAGGTTTACTAAGCATGACACGAGCTATGTGACATCTTGTTGAAATCACAGCTTCTGCTCAGTCAGTAATGATGCCTCTGTATCGATTACCGTTGACTGTAATTCGGTCCTCATTTTACGCCAATCGCTGCCTGGCGAGTGACTCCTTCAAGTTTTGAAATAAAAACGAAGACGCAGCCTAATCTAAATAATATTGTGGGGGTCACAGCAATTTGCTTCCTAAATCGTTCAATTTAGCCGTGATCACTACAGAGGTGAAAGGCAGTGCCTTATCATGGTGGAAGAGCTATTTTTTTCTTCGACATCGAATTGTTCCAATAATTCAACAATTTTACTCTCCTTTAGGTAGTCAATGTAGATCACTTCTAACGAAACCACGGTGGCCATCACTGCTACTTTGGAGTATTTTTGCTGAGTGAAGTGCACTTTTTCAACTGCTTCTTTGTACTTGATGTGTTCATTGACTGAAAAGCCAGAAACGACAGCATTTATCGCAAGAAAGGGATCCAGGGAAAACTGATCTAGTTGTGTGGTACCATGCATTGGATTAAGGACTTCTAAGTCATGCAAAACCCACCCTAGATTTCGGCTAGGAGATGTATTGTCATGTGACATATCAAGTTGGTAGAAGAAGAGTTAGCGCAGCGAACATCAGGGAAGAAGCTGCCCTGGGTGACAGCGACATCATTGCGCGTTCCCGACGTTCCATAGCGGAGCATTCACGGCAATTGAAAAAGAGATAAAGCGACTTGGTACTAAGGTCAACGAGGACAAATCAAAATATTTTATATGCTATCCTTCAAAAGAGGACAAAATTTCACGATCAAAAAGAGATATGAAGCTTAGCTACATCAGTGCAAACGTAAACTCCACACATAACATTACGAAGAACCACCTTTGGCAACCGGTTTTATTTCGGTGTGTCCCAACAACTGGGCATAAGTCTACAATCTCTTATTTTTCAATCTTTTATTTTTATTCAGTCCGGCCACATCGAACCGAAAGCTGTACAATAAGCAAAACTGCGAAGCTTAATCTAGGTGCAAGGTGAATGGAGGAAGAGATACAATCGTGAACTCTATGAGCTGTACCAGGATGTGGATGTAGTCCAGAAGGCAAAAATCTCTCGACTGCCCTGACTCGACCACAGTTCCACCTTAGAGGGTTTTTTAAATCCGAGCATTCTAGTTCGAGTTGTATACTGAGACTTCCGGGATGAACGTTTTAACTCACACTGTGTTTACCAACGAAACAAATTAATTCTTTTTTTAATTTTCTAAAGTTGCGTTTTTTAAAGCTATTAATTCTACAATACAAAAAATTTCATTCAAATGGCCTCCTTGATCATAACCTAAGTGATGTTGCCTTGACCCAAAGTTTTCTGGGTCGCAAACGAGAAATCATTTGCAATGATGTTTCACACATCAGCTTTTTGAACAAAGCAAATCTGTTAGCTGCACATTTTGCAGCCAGCTCGAAGTTGTCAAATTGTCCTTTGTCTTCGCCTAAGCTTGAGAGCATACATTTTTCGATTGGACATATTTACTTTCGCACTTGTACAGTTGCAAAGGTTCTTAAAATTCTCAAGGTGGACAAATTCGCTGGCCTGAATGTTATACCCCCTGTTCCTCTGAAGAGGCGTTCTTCTACTAAAACGTACATAAGCTTTTTCATCTATCCTACTCTCTGTCCGAGTAAGTGGACATCGATTGGTCTCTGCCTCAATGGATTAGAAATTACCTTTCGAGCCGTTCAAAACAAGTTGTGTAGGATGGTTTCAAGTCTGATATCTTCTTTACTCTTCTTCAGGTTTGTTAAGCGATCCAAGAAATATTGCACCCCTTTTGATTAGGCCACAGTATACAAGTCGTATAGCCGCCGAAAGCTTGCTTATAACTCTCCTATCGGGTTTGGAGTCTCGAAGACCTCCCTGCACCCACTAGTTTGAATTTAAAAGCGAGCGATAAAACTTATTGGTAATTTGACTCGTTAGAACATCGACGTCATGTTGCATCTTTACGGGTATCACTCTATTATCACTATTTCGGCAAAACATGCTCAAATGAATAAGCCAGCTGCAATTTCTCCCTTTCGCCTCGTTATTTCATTATTTTATGGGGCATAGGTTATACCTTCAATACCTAGAACAATTGAAATCTTAGCACTACCTTCTATGTAAAAAGCTCGGTTCCGTTGCTTCTGTACACCAATCAGAGTGGGATTTCGCTGGTACGAGTATACTGATGTATCGAGTGAACCAAACCCGGGATCGGTGGTTATAAAACGATTTTCGCGGTGATGCTAGATGGAAGTGATGTGATCGTGAAAAGATTGTGTTACTTTCCGCGGTTTGAGAAATTTCGCAATACGTCAGCAGCATAAGCATTTGCGATTTTGACTTGGACATGCCTCGGATATGGACCAAACCTACTTACTCTTGCAAACGAATCAAGGTCAATGATTTCTGGTTTATTCGCATGGAATATGAGATCCCTTAACAGATCACGTACAGCCGAAGAACTAATGGAGGCTCTGGACTGCTACAAAACAGACATAGAAATTATCCAGATAGTGTGTTGGCAAGACGAGGATGTCTACTGCAGCGATTGCTACAGAGAGAGAAGACAGCGCTTATTCGAATGTGGATTTGTTGTTAGAGGCAAGTCTTATGTTACAATCCCGTAAGTGAACTACTGACTAGGCAAAAACTGGTGCCTACTCCATATTCAAACCACACAACATTAGAAAATTACAAAGAGGGTTGGTTAATTATAGATTCTTTTTAATCATGGGTTATTTGACATCGACATTAGTTTTCCGCTTAAAATTTAAACAAAAAGTCAGTGCCATACCTCCGCGGAACGAAATGAGTCCTATTCTTCTTCCATGGCGCTACAGTCCAGGTTTTACCTGGACCACTACATGTCAGCACTATCTCTCACTGCCTCCAGTTGCAAACTCCAAGTTCTTTGAAGTTGTTTCTCCACTTGTGTTGCGTTGTTCCAATAGCTCGGATTCGAAGACTTTTCCGGCCGGAGCAGTGGTGTCCATACGCTCTACATGGCCTAGCCATCTTAAGCGTTGTATCCGAAGACGCTTGACTAGGCGCATGTCGCTGTACAGCCCATAGTGTTCGTCGTTGAATCTTCTTTTCTAGATGCCATCAACGCAAACAGGACCAAAAATCGCAGCAGAAATTCTCCCTCGAAAAGACTAAGGGTTTCCTCATCCGCTTTTAGAAGCATCCAAGTTTCCGCGCCGTAAAGGAGGGCTGGGCGATAAAGGTGGTATATAAAGTTGTCGAATATCTCCCTTCCGCTTTTTTGCTCTTCATTCTATGCTTCATAACAAGTGTTCCAGTTATCGGATTTAGTTCAAATATGCGCCGTTTTGTTCGATAATTTTTTTTGCATCTAGACGGCAACTTCATAATAACGCCCTCGTAGAAGCCCTCCTCCTTATTTGCGAAGAACTCGGATAGCCACTTTTCACAAGCCTCTTTTGAGTTCAACTTCAACCACCAACGGCGATTGCCATGGACAGGAACAGGTGCTAATCACTTGGCACTATGGTGGATGCGATAAAGCCTCCCATCCGAGCTCCCGTCCCGCAGTAGATGGTAGAATTAAGCGTATGACCATATGGGAGCAGTTCATAGTGGATGCTTCCCTTCCAATCCCACCAAACACACAGCCAAACCTTCCTGGCCGTCAATCCCGGCTTAGACACGATTCACTGGCCTTCAACCACGACCGTTTTCGCTTGATATTGTCTTATGTGATCCATTTTTCGTCGCCAGTCACGCTCATCCGCTTTAAAAGTGGATCGAGTTCATCCCGTTTTAACAGCATATCGCAGGCGTTGATTCGTTTCGAGGTTTTTTTGCGTCAAATTATGCGGCATCCAAACATCAAGCTTTAATTTGTATCCAGCCTTCTGCAGATGGTATAAAATGGTTTGTTGACTAACTCCCATCTCCTGAGCGATGTCATGAGATGCCACATGCCGGTCTTACTCGATAATTTCCATGATTCCATCGGTATTCGTCGTCACAGTTCTTTCGCCGGCTGGCTTAGCCATGGTGTCGTTTTCACCGGCTCTGAATCGTAGAAACCGTGACGTCGATGTTGTGTGTCCATTTCGCTTGAACATATGTAGTTGGGAAATATTCAACACTTATTTTGCGATTTCAATTAGCTTTTGGTCTTTTTTAGTGAGGAACAGTAAAGCAACGATGTCATGTTAAAAAACCGGAAACAAAACCAGCACTCAAGGCTAATATAATCCAAGAAATTTGTGATTTACAGTCCGGTTGTGGTTAAAAACATCCCCTGATGTGAAGATAGTGGAGGCAGCCACTTGAATGAGGATGTAAGTTACTATGTTTCGAAATTAATGAAACTGTTTGTTCGTATTCAAATAGTCAAAATAAATGGAAGACATGTTTTTTTTTTGTACTTTCAGAAAAATTCTTTCTAATGCCGTGTGAATATAATCTATGAGATAATTACTGAACCATTTCTAATTCGTTTTCACTGATAAACGCACTGTGCGTGGTTTAATCAAGGCGTTTAAACAGATATCGAATCGAAACAGATTGGTAATGGAATTTACCCGAAAAATTTGATGTGGCAATTTAGGCGCGGCAAATCATACACAAAGCTACTATCTTACTTACTGCACTCATCTGCGGTTTGATGTTGAAAGATAAGCTTAGAAAATTTGATGTGACTTCTTGCTATAATGGTACACTGGATAAGTAAATTCATAGAAATGAACAAAAATAGTGGGATCTAAATAAAAACTAGCCTTACTATCAGGTAAAGAAGAGTGTTAACTATCCGAGACGTTTACAAAATTAAATTAAGTCAAGACACAACAAATTCGGAACAAATAACGATTAAAGCTTTTCAGGAGCTTAAATCGTGCTCAATTTAATTCACTTTAAATTGTACCTAGTAGTGAGATATTCAAATATCGTATCTCTGTGCAAGCTGTGTTAATAACTTTATGTAAAAATCAATATTATACAATCAGAAACAATAAAATACTACTACTACTACTTTAAATTGTAGCCTTTCGGATAGAGATAGGCAAGAATGTGTGCTTCTCATTATGTAGACATGATCGTGAAACATTTTGATGCCAGTTTGAAATTTTATGATCTCGTCCTTGTTTTCTTTGGGGACAATGTTATCACATATCTTAATTCCATCAGAACTTCATTCAGAAATAGCTTGTTTTAGAATTCTCGTGCTCCGTCCCACGAAACTGTTAAATTGTAAATTTCATTGGCACATTTTCAGCAGGACTGTATCCAAATACACTCGTATTTCTATTATAATATCTTTTTTTCTTTTTCACACAACGAGAAAAATCAATAATAACCGAATTCACGATGTGGACTATTTACAAACTGCTGTTGATCATCAACAAGTCTACTAAGGTCACTCTCTATCTGTGTCCTAATATTTATTTCAGAAAGTCTCTGTTTCGTGACCTTTGACTAGGGAGTCTGATTAAAAGACTTCTTAATTTTAATACGTACATATGTTGTTATCCCTGTGTAGTGCAGGAGCATAAGAAAGTACCGACAATGACTCGCTAGGAGATTAAAAAATAATCATGGCACTATTGCTCATCTCTATTCATGTCTTCATATTCTGCAATGATCTCGACAAATTGATCTACCCTTCTTGGGGAGAGAAAGGATGATAGTATAAGTAAACAATCCATTCTTAATAGATGGCATAAGTACTCTCTAACTGACTTATTTTTTAGTTAATTGCCTTACAGCTGAGGTCGTTGTAAAGATAATAGTCAGTTCTAAGAAGGCTCCCGTAACAGTTTTGCATTTGATTGTTTTAGTCTCGTATCTGCTCACACGTCAAAAATGAACCCTTTTAAAAATAAAATACGCTACATTTTAAAGCTTAGTGCAAAGTAGACTACTGAAATTGATAAAAGTGTTTATGGTCCTGAAGTTTTAACAAATAATTTTTATTTCGTCGATTTCGAAACAGTCTGTGGAAGGGGAAAGCGCCAAAGAAGTTAATAAAATTATGGAGACCTTTGAAGCCGAGATCATGCGAGAAAATTGTGCCTAACTCACAAGTCAACACCAGAGGCACGATCTTCCAAAAGTCAGTTCTATTTCTAGCTTACGCCGACGACATTGACGTGATTGGACGAACACAGCGAGCCGTCAATGACACGTTTGGCTGGAGAAGCATGTTGGTTTAGGCCCAGGTCCACCCCGGACTGTAGCGCCACAAGAAGAAGAAGAAGAAGTTGAAGCCGATAAAAGATCATTGGGAACCATTTGAACAAAGCCCAGGTATCATACGAGTCAAACAGAATTCTGGCTGTGAGTCGCTACTAAATCGCAACACAGTCAGCCCATTTTTGAAGCTGATGAAAAATGGATCAGCCGACTCAATTGGTGTCCAAGCCAGGATCAGGAAGGTTTTGCTTTGGTAAGATTTGTATAGAATCATCTAGTGAGGTGTAATCCCCTACAGCAAAATCTTACATTGATGCTGTTATGTCAAGAACTAGACCGGCGGTGGTCGGCTTTGGCTAAAAGAAGAAATTATCAGGAAACCGCCAGGTAACACATAGGTTTATAGTTACTGATCAGAAACTCCGGGAGTTCGGTTAGGAGGTTCTATTCCATCCACCAATAGTACGCACCTAGCACCAAGTCACTGCTACATCTTCCTGTCTATGGCGATCGAATTTGCTGATGAAGCCAATTCGCTTCAAGAGAGGTTTGCGAAAATCGGTTTTTTTAATCATTAAGAGCGAGGTTTCTATGAGAAAGGATAATAAATAAAAATTATGTGGCCTATGGAGCATGTGAGCAGTAAGTGTATGTAAAAAAACGAATAAACTGTGTTAAACAGAAAGAAACAATACGTTTTCCTTGAGTTGCAGTTTGTACATCATTTAGTGGTTTGTTTTTAATCATATCATTTGACGCTGACAGCTGCTCTGGAATCTTACGTTCATGCAGCTGCGATTTTGGACAACTTCTGTAGAAAACCGTAAAGCATTGATGTCATGTCAAATTTCAAATAAATAGATCCAATACCATCTAAGCAATTCGTGATCTACTGTCCAAAACAATGTCTTAAACAATTTTAATGACAGATTGCACTACTACGAGATAGACGAGACGAGTACAGTGGTTCACAATCAAAATTACCCACCCCAAAAGTATTTTATATTTCCAAAGATTGTTTTTTGTATTTTATTGGAATATTTGTTTCCGACAATAAAATAATAATTTTTCGATTTTTTTTCATTATTAAAAATATAGTTTAAAAAATTTGTCTGAAAATAGAGTTAATTTAAAACACGCTTACGAGATTTGACATCTCCAGTTAACTATGCATCCACAAAAATGTATGATTGATGCAGATGTAGGCCTTTTTGTAACCGACTTCTATGAACTCAATGACAAGAACGTCGATTTTTCTAGTAGGGTAGTATTACTCTCTTCACGGTTAATACGACAATAAACATTCTGCGTTTATCTTGATCGACAATTTAGATGTTCTCTGAATTTGCATGTCTACGAAATTATCGGACGACAACAACTCAAATTCAGTTTCAAATTATTGAATGCGTTATCTTTTGACGAACAGGTAGATTTTCGGGTTGGATCCTATGGCATCAACCACGTCACCACCTTATGGATAATCAGCAAACAATGCGTTGAGTAAAGGTGACTTCATCAACTGTTTACCGACGAATATGAAGGTGGTTAGTACCACTTCTTGCACAACAGTTGTCAGAAGAATTTAATATCTAAAATGGAGTTCGTCAAGGGTACATACTGTCACCATGTCTATTTTGAGTGGTTATCAGTGATGATGAGCAGATGAAAATAGTGCATGAAACATCTTGACTGCGGTGGCGAGGTGGCCTTCAGTTGATGACCCATAATCTAGAAGCTTAAGCAAACAAAGACAGACGGTTTAAGACAAGTACTGCAAAAATGAAAGACGTTAGCATATCTGACTGTTCCGCTTTACATCTGCGAGATGAACAACTTTTCCACACAATAGCTGCAATCATTTTTAAAAAGACTCTTTTGCCGAACAGCATTTTCAATGAGCAATTTAACTTAGAACTGTCCAAGAACAAAAGCCTTACAATAGGAAGGAGAAAATAGCCACCCCTCTGTGAGACACAACAACCCCATTCAAAGTACGCCGTGCAGAGGAATCAGGTTACCCAGACAGGCAGAGCAGCTGGACACCTAAGACACTCATTGCGCAGAACTATTAATTTTTGTTGAATGTGTAGGATGACGATGGAGAACTCTCGCTGCTCCGTCAAGGTCGGTAGCGAACTTACCGAGACCTTCGATGTCAAAAAAGGATTTAGACAAGGCGACGCGCTGTTATGCGACTTCTTTAACATCACTCTTGAGGGGATCGTGCGTAACTCACACGTCAACACCAGAGGCACGATCTTCCACAAGTCCGTTCAACTGCTAGCTTATGCGGATGACATTGACGTGATCGGCCGAACTCAGCGAGCCGTCAATGAGGCGTTTGCTAGCATTGAAGCGGAAGCGGCTAAAGTGGGACTGGTGGTAAACGAGGGCAAAACTAAGTATATGCTGTCATCGAAGAAGGACGCAGAACATCGACGTCTCGGACAGAGCGTCACTATGGGCAGCAGACATTTCGAGGTAGTTAAGGACTTCGTCTATCTCGGCTCCGCGGTGAATAGGGACAACAACATCAGTACCGAAATCAAGCGCAGAATCACTCTTGCCAATCGCTGTTTCTTTGGGCTTAAGAGGCAATTGAGTAATAAAACCCTCTCCCGAACGACCAAAGTGACTTTGTACAACACCTTGATCATCCCAGTCCTGCTTTACGGCGCAGAAACCTGGACGCTACTAAAAGCGGATGAGAAAGCCCTTGTTCTGTTCAAGAGAAAAGTTCTGCGTGCGATTTTTGTTTCTGTTTGCGTTAATGGCATCTGGAAAAGGAGATTCAACCACGAACTGTATGGGCTTAATGGCGGCATGAACCTAGTCAATCGTCTACAAATACAACGCTTAAGGTGGCTAGGCCATGTAGAGCGTATGGACAACACTGCTCCGGCCCGAAGAGTCTTCGAATCCGAACCACAGGGAAAACGCAACAGAGGACGTCCTAGACTGAGATGGCGCACACAAGTGGAAAAGGACCTCAACCAACTTGGAGTGCGCAACTGGAAGCAGCTGGCAAGAGATCGTGCTAGCTGGAGAGGCATGTTGGTTGAGGCCCAGGTCCACCCCAGACTGTAGCGCCATCCGAAGAAGAAGAAGAGTAGGAAAGAGCTACGAACGCACAGGCGTGGTTGATGCCCAATGCCCACCATGGGATGAGATTACATAAGTAAGAAGTTACCTCTTCCAACAAACAGACCATCCACCGGCTCTAAATGCTTAAGATGGCTTGCAAAAACTTGTTAAATAAAGGGGGGTGCAATAAAAATACACCATCGTAATATCTTTCATTATAACAGAATGTTCTGTGACAGTCAAATGCTCGCATCTCTATCCGATGACCATATTTTCAATAACCCTGAGACGTAATGTGCCGAATTATCTCACCCTTTAGCTTTTGTACTGCCCTTTGCTTTTCCTACTTTTTCTTTTAAATATCCCCAAAAAAGAAAATCCAACAATGGCAAATCATAGAACCGTGGTGGCCAACCCATATGTATACATCGCCACGACGTGAGATAGTAGATGAGTCAGGTGGCCACATATGTTGCAAGTAACACCATCCTGTGGATAGCACATATCGTCCTGATCTATATCCTCAATTTTGGCCACAAGTCCGTTGCAATATTCAAGTGTTGGGCCCGACGATAAGTCGAGTTTGACGGCTCTTCTGCTACAACACCAATGTTTTCCGAAGAACGAACTGTCATTCCTACAGATTGCTGAAATTCGAGTACAATTCTACCAATTGTGGACATAGAAAATAATCACGAAATACATTTTGTTTTGAACGTCCATTTACATAATAGGCTTTAACAGTCTTAACACTCTGCCCAACTATGTACCTTTCTATGCTTCGGTTGGTCAAATACTAAAATATAGAAATGCCAAATTAAGTTAGGCAAAACAACTTGACCTCACGGTGTATCACACAGAGGGCATTGTGGATCACGCATTTTCAGAAATAAGTCTTACTTCTATGCGTTCTAAGATGAATGCCAATTTTTTATGTTGTTCAAGGTTGGTTGACATAGAACTGCTAAGTCTTTAGGACGCATCAAAAATCTTCTACGCAAATCGATTAAATTGCGAATAGACAAACATCTATTGTATTCGTAGCGATGTACACACTTGTTGATGTAAATGCATTTTCCTTGTCCAAGACGTTGACCTTCTCATTTGTTCCATCCCCACGAGGAGAACCCATGCGCACAGCAAGTAAGTGCAACGTTGCCCATCGAGTCACATTTTTTTAATCCGATTACAATTAAACTCTAGCACTCCCATTTCACCAACACTCATCATGCAACACGTGATCGCCAGCATCCCCCACACATTGCATTCCAGCGTCGTGTCTTGTTTTTGCCGGCTTCAGTAGTTTCCATCAGTCTTGCCAATAAATCCACTCATTTGACAAGTGCACGCCGGCAGTTCGTTTTGTTTTGTTTACATTGTTTGTGTGCTAAAGTGCTACCGCATATGAAAAACCGGTCAAAATAACGTGAGGTGATCCATTAGCAATTATTTATAGTGCGCCACTAAATTGGGTGCAATTGAGGTTGGGATGCATCGCGAAACAAAAGATAATTGAAACTCATTACACCGACTCCAACCATCTCTGTGTTATCACGGGTTCTGTAACCATATTAACGTTGTCGCCGGTGGCAACTCGTACGTCAATCAAGACGAGCTAGTTAATGCTGAAACGTGTAAACAGGTAAGCAATTAGTTTTGAGTTAAGGTCATAACGCTTAAACGACTGGTCGGTAGTATTGATTTTTCAAATTAAATTCTGACATACGTTGTTAAATCAATATTTCCGTCTTTTGAATGGTGCACTTGAAACAGTGTAAAGTGCTGGATGTGTTTATTGGAAGAGTGGAAGTGCATAGTGTGCACATGCTGCATATCTTCATTCATTTCATTATCCTTTAATGGTTATGAGTTGTTTAGGGCAGAAAGGCGAACTTTAAGCTAATTTAAATGTTGCGCTGCCCTGACTGGTCTTCTTGTTCATTTTCTGGTAGAAGCTCATTAGCATTAATAAAATATCTGTGGAAACTGGGCAAGTTTTACTAGCATTCTGAAGGTTTCGTTTATCAAAAATATATTTCAATGTAAGGTAGACTAAATAAAAAATACGCATCTTGACGCATGTTAAAAATTGAGAGTTAATTCCTGATATCGACTCTGAAGTGACCAAGATCTGAAAATGGCCAAAATCCGGAAATGACCAGAATACAGAAATGGTGAAACTACAGTACTAAAGGCAATTTCGTGCTGAAAAATCTAGATTTGGAATCGGCATACGACCGAATCCCTCCTGAATACACCAACTGTAGCAACTGTGTTCGGGTAAAGGGTAGTAAATTAATATCTTTCACCTTGGTCATTAACCTTCGCCAAGAGGACGTCTTGCCACCTCTTCTTTTCATTACATGTAATATAATGGATGTTGCTTCGCGGTCGAGGCAAGGAATATTTCACATTCGGAGATTTGAAGGTAAATGATTTTCTTTTCGCAGATGACTAAGTTGTGCTCACATTCTTCTATACGGAGCTCCAGCGCGTGCTCTATAGGTTTGTGGCCGATGGTGGAATGAAGATAAATGTAAACAAGTCCGAAGTTTTGGTCATTTTCAAAATACCTCTTTAATGCGCCCTACATGTTAGTGGTTTACCATTGCATAAGGTAGGGAATTTAAAGTAACTCGGGGTCTTTTTCACGAGAGTCGGGAGAAGCAACGTTGAGCTGAGACCAAGCTTGACATCACAACCAACTACTCGGTTATTAACTCAGTGTTTGTTTCAACTCTTACCCATGGTCAATGATCGACACACAGATGGCGAGATTGTTGTATTAAGTCTATAAATTCGACTGGTTGCGCTTGGAAATAGCTCCTAATGAGTTATGTGCATTGTCCCCACGAATCGTTTAGTGGAACACGCGTCTCAACGAAAATGATGATAATGATGACTCCCGAGCAATGGCAAAGATGAAAGTTAGTACATGTCATTTAGAAAGCGAGCCTATCAAGACCATCGGACGATAGACCTCTAAGTATATACAATTTTTGGGAAAAGTTTTCGAACACATTTTTTCCGGAAATGGCAGTCGGCCTTCAAGCAAAAACATGGCTTTGAAGCTGCCGTTATAGAAGTGAAGGCTGACCTGTGCATAACTCACAACTTGTTGCTTTATTAACATTTGACTCTATTGACCTTTGATCTTTGTAGGCCTCTTTCCGGTTCCGATGAAAATTCATGCATTACTTCGCTTAAGGCACTCAACTCATCTTCTGCTTCACCATGAACGGCTCTATATTCAAAAGCGCAGACAACTCTAGACTCAATCAAATACTTGTGTACGAGACACAGGCTTTAGGCCAATCTTCTTTAAACCGAGATTGTTAGCTTTTCGAAAAATGGATTGTGACTGGTTCTGTTCAATTAATACTCATTGCACTACATCTTCGTCAAACACGTAAATGTGTTAGGGCTAAGCGATGATAAAATTTGCCGCGCCTGTGAGCTGGGTGAAAACACCACAGATCCTCTGCAATTGCCGTATAAGATGTTCGATTTTCGACGTGATGGGAGTTTAAGATGTAGGACCAACAAATAAGTGGTCGCCGAGCCGTAGTGGTCAGTGCATCTACCGCGGCGAAGAAAGTCTGGGTTCGATTCCCGGACGGGATACGTAGCATTTTTTCACGGCACCACCTCCTTCGGTTTGCTGACAACACTCAAAGAGTATCAATTGTCTATGGAAAGCTTCTCAAATCTCGCCGTTCGGAGTCGGCATAAAATTGTAGGTCCCTTCTACTCTTGAACAGTAGCACCACATTACCAGTAGTTGTTGTAGAAGCTAGGCCCTGGTCTGTTGGTATTATTACCAACAAATAAGTTAATGTAGGTTTCTACCTGGCAGTACAATAGGTCAGATTTTGTCTTGAGTGTAGTGTTTCAAAATCTCCAGCAAAAATGAAATGTCTCCTCAATGGTATGACATATATAAAACATTTGAAAGTGGTAAGTTTGAATATGAAGATAAAGATCGTCCCGGACAAGATCCGTCACAACCATAAGACGAACTTCCAAATACACTTGGGAAAGGAAGGACATTGGATGTTATATGAAATATAATGAATTATGACAAAGTCAAAAATTGGATTGATTCGAGGAAAACCAAAAAAAACGTCATCAACCAAGGTTGCCGGAAAAAATATGAAGCTTACGTAGTGATGCTGAAGGTAAGGTCTTACTCGTTCTCGTTAAATAACTTTCGAAGTGTCGTTTAGCAAAGTGAGGCTTAAAATCTCGTCTTTCACATAAGCTGTAGTATTGCCAGATCCAATTAATATGACCCTTAGTTTTCAGTTCAGTTTAGATTTCTGTCTGTTTTATACCTATACCATGCAAATCAGTCACCGATAATAACATCAAGCCTGAATAAAATTACATCATCTTATTCAAGTGGTTTCTTTTATCAGTCAATATATCAAGACATGGCGCCAACTTCTTAAGAGCCTATTCCTCGTAAAGACTTAAGAGCGCTCGTATTCCTTCGTGATGTAACCCAATTTTTAATCGCAGACATATTTAATGCAAAACAAGGCAAAAACAAATCAAACTCTGCTAAACAGTCACATATGCTTCTGTTTAAAATAAAATAAGGGAATTACCATCATAATGAGCAGATTTTATTTGCCTCCTAAGGAATGTGATTGTGAACTCATTGGTGGAGAACTTCAGTGATAACATCGGCTGACGAATTTAACCAGTTTTCGCTATTAACTATCAAGATCATGCAGCTTAAAACCACATACGATGTGCTCAATTTAAGCTTGAAATCATCTCACATCGTCTTGAAGGCACTTAAGAATTGGGATCTTTTATTATTTCACTGCCTCGTCGTACTACGTTCAAGTTTGGACTTTAATGAAGTCATTGATACTTGAGTTGTATGCGCCAGTTTTGCTTTTCTTTATATCTGCTAACAACTACAGTGTATAATTGAGGAATGCCGAACTCTAGAGAACTGTTATTTCACCAGCTCTAGGCGATCAAACAAAGTCAAATGGATGGAAGCACTAGATGTAATGTCATCCTCTTGTTTGTCCTTCAAAAATTCTAAGGAAAACTTGTTGCACAATTTCCGGGTACAAGCTTTAATGTGGATACATAAACTTGAGGGTGGGAAAGGCATTAAATTCTATCTAAACTGGACAAGCGAGTTGTGTGCCAAGCTTTCGGTCACAGGCTGCATGAAAGCCCAGAATAGATCATAGATGCAGAGCTTATCTACAGCCAGAGTCAGTTACTTTTATTCACGATTGAGCAAATTGATCCAAATTGTAGTGTGTGGGTGCTTCGACTAACACGCTTCAGGTCCCAGGTTCGACTCGTGGACTGTTCATTTCACGCTTTTTCAAGACACCACTTGCTTCGTGTGACAGGAATGGAAGAGTACTAAGTGTCTATGAAAAACGTCTCCCATTGTGCCCATCGGAGTTAGCAATAAGCAAAACAAGTAGTAAAAAAGGCTAGACCCTGGTCTCTTATCATTTATTTACCGCCTTACAGCGGTTTTCACTGAACAATATCCCATTGGCACAAAATCACAATGCGTGGACATTCCATCGATTTTTATAGAAACAGAAGTGAGAACTATGCGTTTGCCTCTTTTGAACATAAACTTTTGAGTAGCGTAACGGAATCTAAGGGACACTCGGTTTTTCCCTATACACAAGACGCAGAATTCAGAAATACAGTCAGCCACTTGGTTATTCGTGCAAAAAAGATCCTGGAAAACAAAACAGACATGTTTTGTAATTGCATTTAAAAACATTTTCTTTACTTGGAGATGGCGTAATACAAGTTTTATTCAATTGGAACATTTGTTGGAAAGCTACTGCCATTGTACGCCATTTCACTTTATGTCAGCGTCAGTAACTACATTTCTTCACTCAAATATGTCGAACCTTGTGCCTGAAAAGTGTTTTTGCGGGAAGTTATTCTTCATTACTTTAATATGAAGAAAACTGCTGCAGAATGTCATCGTATTTTGGTGGAAGTTTATGGTGAACACGCGTTAGTTGAGAAGTGATGATTTTGCCTTGGAAGGCTATAAACGTCCTGAACAGCCAAAAATATTTGAAGACGAAAAACTGGATGCATTACTTTATGAAGATTTTTCGTCAAAACAAGAAGAGCTTGCAGTGTCTTTGGGTGTCACTCAAGCAACAATTTTAAAACGCTTAAAATCAGATGGATATATAAAAGCTAGGGAATTGGATTCTACATGAACTCAAGCCAAGAAATCGCACGAATAAGCTATTCAACTCAAAAAGAATCAAAAAGGTTTAATACCTTGCTTAAAAATCGGCTTATTCAGATTCAGTTTAATAAAAAAAAAAATATATATATATATATATATATATATATATATATATATATATATACGAGTAAAATAAATATCTGATAGCCGGATGTTCTCGTCTTATATATAGTTATACTGTCCTCTTTAAACTAAAAACACATGGTTGCCGTGGCGTAGTGGGTAACGCGGACCCACACGCAGAAGTTCTAGTTTCGATTCCCCGACGAGACATTTTTTCACGGCACCACCTCTTTCGAATTGCTGACAACACTCAAAGATTATCAATTGTCTGAATGAAAAGCTTCTCAGTAGCACGCACAAAAGAAGTAGTTGTTGTAGAAGCTAGGTCTTGGTACCTTGTAAGCTGTATTGTCACTTCATTATTACTATCAATGTCCTCATTCATTCATGTTCGAAATTAACACCATATTTGTCCCTATCTCTGTAACGTTGGGGCTCCTAACTTATCCTTATTATCCTACTAGGCCAGGAAATCTCAACGGGTTAAAGCTAAATATACAGATATCTAAATAATATCTATGGTGTGGCCGTCATACATACATGATCTATTGCATTTCTTAGAAGAGAGAGAGAGAATTTAAACTACCCCTGGCCACGTCCTTTTTAAAGGCAAATTTTGTCTTAAAATTTTTGACTAATATTTGGGTTTATAGACTTAAAATTTCATATTAAATTGGATGATATGCAGTACCATAACATTACAGAACCACTCGAAAGCTAGAACTGATATTTGCTTTATAAAGTTTCTTTTTGTTTTCTTTGTTTGTCCATTTGAACTAAAAAATTACACTTCCGCTCATCTATGAAAGTAAAACTTTTCCAATAATCAAAATTGTTTTCGGTATAAATTTTTAGGAACTTAAAATGACTTAATTAATAAGTTTTTTTCTTGCCATAAGTATTTTTTTCATGACACTTTGCCCACTTTGTCTCAGAACTCTTTCTTATTGTTCTTGTACTGATCTTGTTACAGCCAAAATTGTCGAATAGTTTTTAATTGTTGTGCACTTGTTTTGGACTTTCGTGCAATTGTTGTACTATAAAGCATTTCTTAAACCTTATATTACAGGTTCTTCCCTTATGGTTTTGTTAAAAAAGTAAGATCTGTATATCCGTCTGTCCTTCTTGTATGTCACACATCCATATCTCCCACATTTATTAAGAAAATTACATGAAATTATAAAACAATTCACCAAGTAAGCATTATTTTGATAAGAAAATTTGAAATTGAGTTAAATTTGGCTCCCATATGCATTACCCAAAATGATATATCAATCGACACATCCTTTGAAAAAAAATGATCTTATTTACAGTCAGGGATCTATAAAGCTCTAAGGTTGAAAAAATCATGCCGTCTCCCTTCAGTTTCTACATAACATCAAAAATGTTTCGTTCGATAACAACTTATAATGAAATTTGACATTCCGGCTCAGAGTTAGGTACGGTAAACGGTTTTCCAAAATGCCGATTACAAAAATGTCGAATTCTTAAAAGTCGATAAAAAAATAGGCCGGCCTGGTAACATTATCATGTGTTAAAAGCACCTGTGGTTTTCTTTGTTTTTGTATTCAGTGAGGCTTGTCTTGACTCTTTAAAAATCGAACGGCAGTATAAATTTGTTTACTCCGATTGCATTTGAAACAATTCATAAATAAAAGGATGTAGAAGAGTCACCTCCAAAAAGGGGAATTAATTCTTGCCGAAATTGTCTATCATTTGGAGAAAAGCAAGGACATATTTTTCGTTGGCGTAGTTAACACAAAAATGTCTAGTTAGTACAACTATTATTTATGGAAGAGATGAAGTGCATAAAATCCCCACAAAACACACATGTATAAAATAAATGCTAATAGTAACAAACTTCCTATAAATACAACGTACCCTCAAACATTATTAATGACAATGTTATCGCTTGTGAAAAACAATAGAACTGCGTAATATTAGTCAAATAAGTGTGCCAGATAATTTAAGAGTTGTGGACGGCGAAAAATGTCTTCACCCTGAGAAGGATATAAATACTGAAAAGATCATAAGTTTAAGAAGAATAACTAATATTCAAACTCACACTGCATGTAAAATGCGGCCTATAGACGGTACATTTGAAGTTATTTATTATACAAGCAATTATTTACTATACAAGATGTCATCAAAGAGTGACGGACTAATTTGTGAAGGATTCTTCTATGAGCTGAATCTGATTGCGTGCCATTATAACATAACTCTTAAACCGGAATATATAACGACAGATTTTGGAAAAAGTAACATTGCAACAGCAAAGTCTTATTTTCCCGAATCCATAAACCAAGAATGAAGGATGACTTCAGACAGAGAAACTATCTATAATGATGAAACTTTTAGTCGACAATTGAGACTTTTTAAAGCACTTTTGCAAACTACATATGTATATGTAATGAGTAGAAAGAGTGCATCAGAAAATGATACGAAAATCAAAATACCACAATACAATGCGCATGCATTTCGGTCAGTTTTCGAACAAATGAAGTATAATCTTCCAAAAACTCAAAATTCATTAGGTCATAAGATGCAAGGCAACTGCAAGCTTCTCAAATCTCGCCGTTCGGAGTCCATTAAAAACTGCAGGTCCCTTCTCCTCGTGAGAGAACAGTAGCACGCACAACACGAGTTGTTGCTGTAGAAGCTAGGCCCTGGTCCCTTGTGGGCTGAAGTGCCACTCAATTATCATGACAAAGGCGGCTCAAGGTAATAGTTAGAGCATCACATGTCGGTTTATATAAATATCATAATACCGAATATTGCGAGTTTATTAAAAATTATTGGATTATGTATTTTTTTGCATAACACAAGTTTGAGTTCATTTTAATTATTTTTCAAATATGGAATGCAAAGTAAAATCGACTTTTCCGAAAATCGACATATTTTCCGACTTATTGACGTCCTCCCTATGACTCTAGCAGTCGTGCTGTGAAATCTGAATATGTAAATTTTGAAAATCTAGAAACGTAATTTTGAGTAGCTCTTTACGGACATCAACGAAAAGTCAAGATCAAAATACACATTCGTTAAGGAATTTTGATTTCGCAGCCTTGTAAAATTGAACTCAAACCCTTTGCACACACTTATGTGACACATTGTAGGCGTAGATTGAAACACACTTGATCTAACAGGACGGTATGCAAGAATATAACGCTTTTGTGAAGCTATATACAAACATATGTTCAAAAACATTTTAAATTAAGCAACTTTAACACTGTTAACATTGTTTAAGAACTGATTCATTTCCTTTTTGACATATATGCACCTATATCGATAACCTGCAACACCTCTTTCATCATCTATAATATTTCTCATCTCATCTATAATCTATCTATCTATGACACAATTCATCTGTGAGGCAATCAACGTTGCACTTTTACTGCTAACATCAATTTCAACTAAAAATTATCGTTTCATGTATGATTCATTGCCTTGTGCAACTAAGTATGACACTGATTAAATGTTGTGATTAAGTCACAGGAAAAGCGAGGCCATTTTGAAATTTATCTACGACAATTAAATGGAATTATAAGTGGAGAAGTTTCCTTTTTATATAATACAACCGAGTTTTTGCCTGATTTGAAACATAAATAGGTTTTTGCACAAACATTATGCTTCTCTTTTTAGTTGGCTCTACAGTCCGGAGTAGAACTAGTCCTCAATCAACAGGTCACCCTATTCATCACGATCTTTTGCCAGCTGCAGTCAAATGTGCACACTAAATTTATAAAGGTTCTTTTCCAACTTTCGAAGACGTTCTTTATTGTGATGTTTCAATGGTTTGGAATAGATATCTCTTCGGACTGGAGTCTAGTCTAATCGCTCTATAAAACCTCATCATCTCGGGCGTTGGAGCGTTGTCATAAATCAAAGTGGTGCCTTGACGTTCACAATCAGCCTATGACGACAACAATTGTCTATCTGTCAAAACAACGCTGTTACACAAAAAATTCCTTACAAGACATCATTTAGAATTAGATCTAAGTGCAAAATGAATTCCCTCCATCACTCCTCTCCAATGCGTCTCCGTCCTTTGTGAGAAGTGTACTCCTAACTATTAAGACGCTTAACTTGGTGCATACCGCTGTACAGTGCGCACACTTTGTGGTTGAATCTTCTCCTCCAGACGACATTAACGCCAACAGGTCCAAAGACCGTACGAAGAACTTTTGTCACAAAATTGTCAAGGAGTTCTTTATCCACTTTCGATAGAGGCCATGCGTCATAGAGATGATCAAAGTGTTGCAAAAAGCCTGCTTGGTATTTCGAGAAGTTATTGCCTCTTGAGCCCAAAGAAACTGCGATTGGCACAAGTAATTGTGCGCTTGATCTCGGTACTCGTGTTATTGTCCCTATTACCTTATGAGCCGAGGTTAATGAAATCCTTGTTTGCCTCAAAGTTCCGGCTGCCCTTTATACCGCTCTGTCCGACACGTTATTGCTGTGCGTTCCTGCATGGTGACAATAAATGCCCTTGTCCTTATCCGTGTCCTCTTGTCTGAAATCTTTTTTGGCATCTCGGTGAGTTCCTTATCGATGTTGACAGGGCAGCGAGAATTCTCTATCTTTATCCTGAATAGCTGTGTGAGTATGGCAGGAACGTAAACTGCCTGTAGGCACGTAGTCAAATACAGAACTGATATTGACGAATAGGTGGCGAATGTCAATCTGCCAATCTTTGGTTTTTTTCAGTGTGAAAATTTGGTCAATGGAGGTCTTCCCTCTTTGACTGTAGAGCACCTATCAAATTATGAGGGACGGTTTCAAACGTTCACACAAAATGACAAAGAGAATCTTGTATGCGATGTTAAAAAGACTGATTCCTCTAAAGCTTTTTTGTCGAACGGACAGACAACGGACAGATTTCACTCATCAGGCATGCTTTACTCCATATCTGGTAGATCAGCTAATGAATGTGCCCAACAGGATGATCTACAGCTGCTTTACACAGTTCCGCGGACCGCAGATATGGGTATTTTGGCCTCGTCTAAGTGCAAATGAAGTGGAACATTCCACCTTATATTAGGGTTGTCATCGCTGACTCTCACAAGTATTCCATTTTCTAGCCATATGGGGAACATTTTTAAACGACATTTATTTTCAAACACCCAAAATATATAAGGTTCGAAATTTTAATGAGTTTGAACTTTTCGAAATTTTAAAGTTTTAAAGGGGAAGGAGATTTCCTTGTATTAGAAGAATTTTTCTGTTTTGTTCCCGCTGTTCTAATTTTCATCACCAGACAATCTCAAACGGATTGACAAAGTTTAGATTACTTGTACAGAGGTCTACGTTCATGATGCTCATTAGATATTATTTTGAATTTTCCACGCTCTAAATGCAGTAAAACTTGTTTATTGTCACCGTAACACTATATAATCCATTGACACAGCAATTCTGGCTTCACAATCTATATCTTCTTTACGAGCATTTTCCACTTCAAGGCATCGACTCTGACGCATCAGGAGTTATTTCCAAGCATAACCAGGCGAGTGAATGGACTCGATCCAAGCACCTCGCCCTAGGTCTTTCTAGTAGATGAAATTGCGTCTAAAGTTGTGATGAAGAGGACATCCGTAACGCCTTTCCAAACCAACGACATAAAGCCCTTTCCGTCCGAAGGTTCTCTTCCTACCTTAGACTTCAAAAATTAAATGTATCTCGGTCGTAACAACGCATCAGTGTTGACGGGGAAAACCATACCTACAACGTCCTATTAGCCGTTTTAGACCAAGTCGCTGTCAGGTTTCTATTTGCTTACTTGACAAACAAAAAACTTCTGTCTCGGAGAAAAAGAAAAACACTCATCACGTGATGCAAGGATGACAGACGTGACGTTATTTGCCTAAGCACAACATAAGCGTTCCATAATCAGGTGTCAAAACAACAGTCTGTGTCGGTTTTATTTTTAAACTCGTTTAATTTAAAATTAAAAGTGTGGATTTTCGAGAGCATTCCACTTTCAAAACAGATGCTTTACGCAAATTGTCTAAAGTGACTCAGAATCACATGTCGCAGCAAAGTCGATTTCCGCTGTCTGCTCATTCATAAGAAACGCAATGGAACAAATATTAAGCAAAATATTTGGTACACAAGACACAAACAGGAAACCGAGACCTTATTGACACAAGTGTGGGAAAATTGGGATGACGGATGGAATCGTTGACGTCATTGGTCCTGGTTCAATACAAATTTGTCAACATTTGTACTGGTCTGGCTAAACGATACAAAAGTACGACTTAAAGCACGTTTACCGCTTGCGACCGAAGCATTACTTTGTTAATTGAAAAGACCGATCGACGTCAAACGATTAAAAAGACAGTTGAAGGCGAAAGAAACACTTAAGATTAAGATAAGTGATAAAAACCTGATGAGCTGATAATGAAAATGGCATACAGTTATTAACAAGTCATAGAGATATTTGCAGTGAACGCTCACCGATCATGATTTGAATCTCGTGAGTACAGTTGAGCATGTTAGACGACCACTAAGCACTAACTTAGCTCTGCCTCCCACAGGGGCGGGTTATTAAAACGAAATTACTCCTCAAATGATTGTCATACATACACATTGTCTAGTACGAAGTTTCAAGTGGCAAGAACACAGCATGAAGCAATCTTCTAGGAGAATAATGTGACAAAATCTCCTATTTTATGGTCTGTAGATAATTTTTTTAATGAATTGCTTTAAACGATCAGCGAGGCATACGGAGAAAATTTAAATTTTTCTGTAATTGACAATGCTTGTGCTAGGAAATCTTAGATCGAATACACATCGTCCCCTGAATCTATCTAAATCTGGATCGATTACACATCGTTTACAGAACCTAAGTAAATCTGTATTCTCATTCATTTTGCAACCAATGTAATCCTGCTCGAAAGCACTTCGTCCTTGCCTGTACTTGAGAATGTGTAGATTTCGCTGTAGACAAAGACAAGCACTCATTCAATAGCTAGAGTCTGTGAGGATCGCAACGTGCACAAATCCCCTAGATGGCTAAAGAGGTTGTCATTTATGCTAGTAAAATCACACCGTTAAATTGTTCATAAGTGCTACTTTAAGGGGCTATTTCCGAGTTTTTGGAGAAGACTTTTTATCCAATCATCCGTGATAAAAAGAAGAAATTTTGAGCAAGCACTTCGCGCTTATGTTCCTTGATTTTAAGAGCTTTTTGAAAAGCTAAACTATGGAATGTCTTGAATGAACCAAACTTCTCAATGGCAGGCAGTATGACAAGCCCAGCAAAGGTTCACTAGTGATCTAATGACTGCTGACATTCGAATTTATTTGTTTTTTCTTTTGGGTGCCGTAGAGAAAAATGTTTTTATTTTTAAGTTGGTACTACTGTTACCGGCACCTTAGTGAGTCACGTTAAAATATTCAGTCCTTTGTTAAAAAAGCTTTATGTTGTTGTATTTCCGAAACTATTCAAACATTTCTGCTGTCAACAGGTAAACAAATGTTGCATAATGATGAGTAAGTTCTTTTGTTAATAAAAATAATAATAATAATAATAATAATAATAATAATAATTGAGTGGCACTACAGCCCACAAGGGACCAGAGCCTAGCTTCTACAGCAACTACTCGTGTTGTGTGTGCTACTGTTCTCTCACGAGTAGAAGGGACCTACAGTTTTTTGCCGACTCCGAACGGTGAAATATTTTGAGAAGCTTTTCATAGACAATTGATACTCTTTGAGTGTTGTCAGCAACTCGAAAGAGGTGGTGCCGTGAAAAAAATGCGAGGGGTCCCGTCCGGGAATCGAACCTAGGCTTTCTGCGCGGGGTCGACGCACTTACCCACTACGCCACGGCGACCACCTAAGTAAGTTCTTTATTGGTAATCCAAAATGTTCAAAGAGGGTTGAGAAAAAATGAAAGACGATGCATGGTCAGGACGACAGATGACGAAGTAAAAAGAAAATGGTACAGGAAATTAACTTTGCATGTTTCAAATTGTGGAATCGAGAAAATGTGGACTCAAGTGCGTTGCATCCGGGCGACTATGACTTAGTAAATTTGGAAGAAGATATTAGGATGTTTTCATTCATAAGTACAGGGTGGGTAATCTTTTCTTAATCACAGCTCCACAGGACGCAGAACGAAATAACTCGCCTTATGCTTGGAAAACGTTGAAGAATTTTCGAAAAAGTCTTAAGCAAAACGAAATACTTACTGCGACTGCTGAACGCAAGCGTGAGTAGATAAAATCGTGGCAGATGACTGATAAGAATATGTCGAGAGTGAAACTCAATTCATTAACTATCCATCTCAAAAGCTCAACCATTTCCCGCACTAGCCTGAACAGAATTCCACTCGAAGATCACGGATTAAAAGCTTATAAGGCCCACTTGAGTTCAGCAATTCAAGGTGAGTCACCTTCCGTTTTATTAGTTTGAGCATCTTGCGCTGAACAACGATTCTTAACAAAAATCCTATTTTTTGATAAGGGATTAGGTCTATAACTTAATTCGTGTGGTTTGGTAAGAGATGATGTAACTTGCATTATTCTTGCTGCTTCCAAACCTTTTGAAATGGCTGCTTGAGTGACACCTAGTAATTTTGCAAGTTCTTCTTGTGTTTGGCAACAATCTAAATGGGTAATGCTTCAAGTTCTTCAGCTTTTATGGCTGCCCAGGACGTTCATCATCTTCCAATCGAAAATCATCACTTTTAAATCGTGAAAACCACTTTTGGCACGCTCGCCCATATAGTGCATGTTAACCATAAACTTACATCAAAATACGATGACTTTTGGCAGCAGTTTTCCTAATTTTAAAGTATTGAAGAAAAACTTCCCAAAAAACCACCTTTCTAGGCACAAAGTTTTGAGTGAAAAAAAGTATTGTTGCTAACGCTTCAAGTGAACCACGTGTAATGAAATGACGTACAATGACAGTAAATGGAACAATAGAAGTCACTACAGTTAAAGCAACAATATAAGTTGTAGCGTCTATGACTTGCCGGTAAGCCAATGCGTGCACGAAAAATAAAATTGTGACAATATTGCACCGTTTCTCTTTGAAATTGAGACTGGGGACAACGTTTCGTTCAACAGTGGGTATTACAGACTGCAAAACCAGTCGTGGCGACCATATAAACGGTGTTCTATTTTATAAATAACGAACGTAGTTTTTACTAACAAGGCCATTTTAAATGGAAAAAAAGTTTTATTGATTTTATTGTATCTTTTATATACATTTTTCATTTTACACGCCCTCTCCGTCTGTCGAAATAGCAATCAACCAATATTTGCAAACAAAATGGAATCGACATAGGTACCGTTGCAGACGTTTCAGGTTTAGAAAAAAGCCTACCTCCTTTCAGCTTCTACACCGATCGCCCGTCGTTCCGCGTTATATATGAATGTTTACAAGGCACATACCGCCATACAGCTGACCTATTTCATTGTTGAATATACTCCTCCAGCTGCTACTAACGAAAACAGGTTCAAAAAATCGCATGCGGACTTACCGCGGTTACTTCTCTTGAAATGACCAAGGTTTCCCTCTTCCGCTGCGCCGTGGAGCAGAGTTGTACAGGGTTAACATGGCGTAACAGCATCTAGCACTGCTAATTTTTTTTTAAATACCCGTCAAAATGCTTAAAAGACAGAATAAGAATGAGAAAAATTGAAAACTGTCCGTTTCAATTGTCACTACTCAGAACGGTTAAAAATAAGTTTGTTGTTAGATTTTACTTCGATTTCAATTCTGATCCATGGCGATGGAATCATATAAAAACTGGATTCTAACGGATGTCGTCACCCCGATCGTCTGTCATCTAAATTAATCACAGTCAATCAATAGATTCCGAATGCACATGTCACCTTTGTTTACAACTCATTCAGTCACATGATCCTAAGCCCTACAACTACTTCTACTCGTCGTGAATGAATTGTACATTTCAGTTTATTAATTCAGCTTGATTTACGAGTAATTATTTTCCAGAGGCCAATTAACTGGTTTTAGTAGCGCCGTGCCATAGAAAGTTGTTTGTTGTTTCAAAGTGATGAATACACACGACGTCGTAGCATCCTACTGAAGCCCTTCGGCAATAACATATGACATCATTTTTATAAGCGAAAATGTTTCATCGGTTGTCACAGTTTGGTCGAAAAATTGTGCACTTAAAGTGAAATTTGAAAAAAAGTGAGACAAAATGATTGGCAACTAATTGATTTGTCAATGTCCCTAGTAGACCAACCCTAACAACATGGCCGTCGCTTAGGAAATTGATAAATTTTCCTTCATACCTTGGTTCAGACCAGTCCAGTTAACGTTTCCTACCTTCAGCCTGGTATTAGGTTTGTTGCTGTAAAACTACCTTCTCGCCGCAACAAAGATTTTCTTAGCTTTAGATACTCGTATATGGATATTACCAAACAATACTTGGCCCGCATAACACTTGCGAATGGCGCATGTTGGTTCAATTTGGTCCAAGATGCTGAACTTGCGTCGGTTGTTCTTGGTGTTTATTGAGACATTGTATGACGGAGTGCGGAAGAGAAGGTTGTGGTGGTTAGGTATGAGAACTGAGTTTAAGTGATCACCTTCCCTAACGGTGGTCTCATTTTCCCACAAGTCGTTTATAACGCAACACGCCTTAGTTTCCCAATAACCAAAGAGATTATGCTTGAGGGACAATCACTCCACCTAGGTTTGGAGCGAGACCTTTCAAAAACCTTTGCCGCTCACTGTGTGGCCACACTCAGTTGAGAAAGAAACTCCACACTGAGCCGGGAAAGTCCCCTAACCGCCTAGTCAAGTTCTGAGACAATAATAAAACAGTCCAGTTAGCATAGTAAACTAACCTCGACTCTGCCCGCGATGTTGGGTTTTAAGCCACTGCCAACACGATACACCCACAAGGGGTCTAACGCACGATCAGGCTAGTCTGATCTAGTCAGGATTCCCTCAATACCTGGGTCTGCTAGCCGCATCACAATGGTCTTCGGTTCCATC
The DNA here is from genome assembly GCA_944738645.1 of Eristalinus sepulchralis. Lineage (NCBI taxonomy): Eukaryota > Metazoa > Arthropoda > Insecta > Diptera > Syrphidae > Eristalinus > Eristalinus sepulchralis. Next base: position 45,891,731 of record OX122882.1, read on the forward strand.
AGTAATTTCTTTGACACTAATAATAGTGTTACGGATGTGACCTTAAACCAGGTAATTCATAAATTCTGTTGAATCATCTGGGGTTGAGGTGGTTAAGCGATTTTGCTAAATGAAAATTAAGTTCCAGTATTTAAAGTTGCTTTAAAGAGTGGTCGCCGTGGCGTAGTGGTAAGTGCGTCGACCGCCCCGCAGAAGGTCTAGGTTCAATTCACGGACGGGACACCTCGCATTTTTTTACGGCACCACCTCTTTCGAGTTGCTGACGACGCTTAAAGATTATCAATTGTCTATGAAAAGCTTTTCAAATCTCGCCGTTCAGAGTCGGCAAAAAATTGTAGGTTCCTTCTATTCGTGGGGGAACAGTAGCACGCACAACACGAGTAGTTATTGTAGAAGCTAGGCTCTGGTCCCTTGTAGGCTGTAGTGCCGCTTAATTACTATTATTATTTAATGTTAATCCCCTCAATCTCCTGCGTTATTCTGTGTGCCACCAATTCTACCACGATTACGATCAACTACCGATGGAACCTATTAGCCCGTTTGTAAATCTTGAAAACAGAGAAATTAAATGTACGCAGCTGCAGAACATTTTTTAGCCTGAAGATAACGCATTACCACTTTTCACAATACTCTATCCTGTCACAGAACACGTAAAGCAGTGATTTACTTATTCTCATCCTTATCAATATAACGAAACCACCTTCTAACAAGACGGTGTCGAATGCCTTTTTAATGTCAGGAAGACAGGTCCCCGTGCTGATAGGTCAATGCAACTAGAACCAAATGGACACTACCTTTTTTTTAAAGAACTACTTTATTGAATCGTTATCGATGAGAGTTTTTGTTTTTGGTCGTTCATTTTTTTCTCCGAGTATGTTATGAAAATTCCATCCATCCTTATGATTAACCATTTGAATGCTTTTATGATGTCAACAAATAAACCCCCCGGGAAATTATTTCACAGTAAGGTTCACCAGCTACTTCTGTTGTGTGTACCGTTATTCTCTTACGAATAGAGTCAGACTCTGAGATTTTCATTACGAGATGAATCATCAATCAGCGAGATGAACCATCAATCCAGACATTTTCCCTAGGACACCCATTTTGCGAGCAGTTTCCCGCAGACACATTAAGAAAGTATGATATTCCGCACGATTGACGTGCTATAAGAATTGCTAAAGTATCGACTTAGAGACAAGAGGAGCGGATGATTTGTGTTTGTCTTAAAACCTGTCTAATAAACACGAGAATTGAAAATACATTTGGAACTAAAAATTAAACAGAAATCAAAAGAGTAGTTGATTTACTTAGAGGAACACTGTTTTATAATGTTCTTCTTATTATTATTTTGTATTATTTAAATTCTTCGTACTATTAAAATTAACATTAACATATTTGTACATTACACGTTCATTATTATGTTTAACTTGTTTTCAAATATAAAATATATATAAAATAGCAACTTCTCTAGAGTCAAAAACAGCCAATCTCAAGGCTAACATCAGACCACCCAAGCGCTGCTCCTTTTCAACAACAACATCAAGCTTCATCAAGCCACGCTTTATCAACCCATCAGGAAAGTCACCACCAAGCCACTCGCTCCCGCATCGTACGATCGCCCACTAATCCAGCAAGGATACACACCCACATGCACTCACGCACGCATATAGGACTGCAAAGGAATAGGAATGAACTACGCTCTGGCGCATTATTGCCGGTGGTGAATATTGGGAGGCTTGTGGATCGTAGGGACTTCTGTTTGTATCCTGATGGTGGGTTATGATTTTCTAATGGATGAGACGATCACTTGGGAGTTTGACGCGAATCCTGATACAACATATTTTTTGTTATCTTGCTATCAATTTTCCCTTTTTTCTTGTTGTCTGGTACTAAATATCAAGATGCATTTGAGGTGCAAATCTTTTCACCTGCTTTGTTTTCAATAAACCCTTTCGTTTCAAAACAAACACAGTAGTTGACAAGGACTTTTTTAAAATGCTACCTGAATTCATGTAGACATCTGTTTACATCCCAAAAACTGAATATTGATCAAGCAGGAACTGAGAGGGTCAGTCAGACCACATTTACTTAGATGTCATAAGTTAGGAAAGCTAATCATCACTCACAGCGAATCATTGCTACAATTTCGTCAATAAGTCTCTTTTATCATTCAAAGAATAAGTCTACAAATACGAACACTTTCTTTCCAAAATAACACTCCGATGCTTAAGATTAGAAAATCTCCTGTTTTCTTGCACAAAAAGTGCAACCTATCGCAAAACTTTCACCATACACTGTGGCAGCATAAATTTCCTCTGAACATTGTAATGATATGCGCAGATTGGATTCATTGATCAATGTTGGTGGCTCAAGCCCAGCATAAGATTCAAAATAAGGTGTGTTTCTAACGCTCGTTATCTCCAGACTGCCAGAGATGTGTGGCAAACTGGTTTACCGTATTTTTATTTCGTCTTTTTGTCTGGTTTCCCGTTGGCAACCCACTAACGCCAAACGCATCCTGAAAACTTGTGAATCAATGGAGGGAGCGGAATCGCTTGTGATTTATGACAAACACTCGCCAGAGTAGTTATGGCGCATTCACCTGTGACAAGTAGCAGCGATTTATTATAAATATGATAATTCGTGCAGTAAATAATGCTGCTGCGGAATCGCTCAGAAGCAGAACCGCGTATTTTGATTTGTTTTTCTTTTTTCTTGGAAGGAATTTGTATCAGTTCTGCGCAGTATACCGCCGGCGAATATTTTGCCGATGAATGTTATTGGAAACGTTATTTAAAAATAGATTGCTTATTCATAAGACGATAATGAATCCTGCTTATTGAATAAATATTTTATGTTTACAAGTGATAAACTGATGACGGACAGTTAAGAAAGATTGATGGATTGTGAAACACTCATAAAATGGATGCGGTCGACCGTAAACTTGGTTCCCAACTAGGAAGTCTAGGAATTACATAAAATATTGCGAAATCCGCTTGTAATTGATTTTTGAAAAAAGAAAAAATCGATATGAATATACAAAGTTGATCTGTTCCGGGCAAAAATTCGATGCGAGTGCTTAATCCTGCAGAATACGTTGCCTAGCTTTGCCCCCCTTAGGTGGGCGCTTGCACCACATCATCCGTAAGGTATGACCGAAGGAAAGCATGCCCGAAGAGTAGAATATCAGTGTCGACTGCCCGGTCCACAAGAAAGGAGAGCTCTGTAACTGCGGCAAATGTCGACGCACCAGTCTCCTTAAGACTACATACAAGATCCTCTCTCTGCTGTTTTTATGTGAACGTCTGAAAATATTCATGGACAACAATAAGGATCTACCAGTTTCTATCAGTGTGGTTTCATGCCAGTGACATCTGTCATAGAACAGATCTGGAAAGAGGTCGCTTTTAATGTCGCATATGAAAGCGTGAGTAGGGACGAAATATTCTGTGTCATGCCTTATTCTGCTATTCTGACGATAGAGAACATTCGTTGCTCCATCAAGGTCGGCAACGAACTCGCAGAGACCTTCAATGTCAAAATGGTTTTATGCAAGGCAACGGGCTGTTTTGTGCCTCGTTCAACATCATCCACATCGTTAAGTCACAAGTGAATACCAGCACCACGATCTATCAAAAATTGGTTAAGTTGCTGGATTACGCGGATGACATGATTGGACGAACACAGGAAGCTCTCAATGAAGCACCTGCTGGGATTGAAACGGAAAAAGAAAGTGCTTGCTGTAATCTAAGAACTTTAAATGATGTGACTGTATTAAAATCACATCCGTAACTCTAATTAGTGTCATCGGAATTCCTGATGAAAGATCATTAGGTCCGAGGTCCCCGATACCAGGGGTTGAGGGAACCTGACTGGTAGTGACAGCATGACCAGATGTCATATTCTGGTGCCACAGGACTTCAGAAATGAATCATCGGATCCAGCCATATCGTGGCCGGGAGAGTGTACTGTGCTGACTGGTCTTATGTTTTTTGTTTGTTGGTGATAAACGCATCGGGATCTTGGGCCTGTCCACACGAGGCAACGCTATCCTCGCTAGTGCACAGGTCAAGTTGACAGACAGCTTACTCGCGGCGCCCTCTGGATAGCCATCACAACAACCGTTGTGTGGTGAACCAATGTATGCAGGGAACCCATCTGCCCGAGGGTTATATAATGTGGGTTGTGCGTGATCTTAACTTCGTCACCACATGAAAATATATAGTTCAGAAAAATCTACATGCCTCGAATAAGGACAGATCAACTGTTGACATACGTTTTAAGGACAGCGATTTTCGGTTTTGCACGTGGAATGTGAGGTCTCTTAACAGACCACGTGCCGCCGATAAACTTGTGGCGGCCCTAAACTGCTACAGAGCATACATCACCTCCATCCAGAAAGTGCGTGGACAGGCCCTGCAAAAAAGCGATGAAAAATTACGTTTGCTGGCGTTGAAACGAAGTAGTTAAAATGGATCTGGTGGTTAAGGAGGGCAAAACGAAGTACATGCTGTCATCAAAGAAGGACGCACAACATCGACGTCTCGGACAGAGTGTCACACTAGGCAGCAGAAACTTTGAGGTAGGCAAGGCAAGGTCTACCTTGGCTCCGCGGTAAATAGGGAAAATAACATCAGTACCGAAATCAAAAGCAGAATCAATCTTGCTGATCGCTTCTTCTTTGGGCTCAATAGAGTCCTCTCCCGAAGGACGAAACTGGCTTTGTACAACAGCTTGATCATCCCAGTCCAATTTTACGGCGCGGAAGCTTGAACGCTTTGAAAAGCGGAGAGAAAAAATCTGCGTACGTTTTTTGGTCCCGTTTGCGTTGATGGCATCTTGAGGAGAAGATTTAACGACAAACCTTATGGGCTGTACAGCTGTATATTCATGGTCAAGCGTCTTCGCATACGGACACCACCGGCCCGAAAAGTCTTCGAAACTGAGACAATGAGACAACGCAACAGTGGACGGTCTAAGCTAAGGTAGCACACACAAGTGGAGAAGGACCTCAACCAACTTGGAGTGCGCAGCTGGAGGCAGCTTGCAAAAGATCGTGCTGGCTGAAGAGACATGTTGGTTGAGGCCCAGGTCCACTAGAGACTGTAGCGTCACCAAAAGAGGAAACGGAATTCAGTTACAGCACGGCCCGAATGTATGGAGGATGAGAGGTAGAGGAGGTACGGGTCACATTGAAAGGTTCGCTTCCCATTCAAAGAGTATCAATTGTCTATGAAAATCTTCTTAAATCTCGCCGTTCGGAGTCGTCAAAAAATGTAGGTCCCTTCTACGCGTGAGAGAATAGTAACACGCGAAACGGGAGTACTTGTTGTAGAAGCTAGGCCCTGATGCCACGTGGGCTGTAGTGCTACTCAATTAACTCGAATTTTTTTAGAATTTTCTTGGAGGAATAAAAAAAATATAATTAGTTTTGAGCGATGAATTTAAAAAGATTAGATTAGTTTAGAGTACTCGCGAAGAGTCAGTAAGTTAGAATGAAGATCACACGACTAGGCTAGCTTTAAGTACTTTTGTCTAGCATTTAAGAAATTGAATTTTAAAATAAAAATGCATTGAAATCTGAATCAGCTACTCAATTAATTTAATCACCGCACAAGGAAGCGATCAACTAATATTAATTCTATAAAACTTGTTACTTCGACAATCACGAACCCCTTCTGATAATGATCGGATAGCCATTACTTTTTAGTTAAGTTAGCCGTTTGCGGGTATAATTTTCATATTTTTCTAGGTCAGTCGAATAACTACAAGATATTGTTTTAAGGGTAAAATTTTCTTCTCATTTATTGTACCTACTCAAACATGTATGTCAATATTTATATTTTTTCCTGTCGTTGAAAAGTGGGTTTTTGGAAAATCTGCAAAGTATTTCTTACTTACGTTTTCTTAGAACCTTGATACCTTTATTGTTTTTTAACTTCAATTGAAAATTTCTTGGTGTATCGGTGCTTTACTTCAAGCTTCAAACTATAGTCAACTCGGATTAAATATTCCATAAATTTTACAAGAGCCACCACCAGTCGTTCTCTCTCCTCAGGAGTAGGTTATCTGCTACTGCTTTAGGCTTTTTTCAGTGTCAACTATGAAATGGTCGTTATTCTCTTGCTGATGTGCAAAATCTAATTATTTTAGGAGTACTTAGGCTGATTCCACTCAGATAGTGAAACGATTTATTTAAAATTTAATAACAGTTTCTGACATGAAAGCTATCTACATCTTAATTGTAAGTATTTTCAGTATAATGGATAATTTTAAGCTTTTCTAGGCTTTACCACAAAACTTAAATTAAATACACGTGGCATTGTTCATTGAATAGTTCATTCGATTACAATGTTCTCGATTGGGAAACATCAAAGAAGATTCAATAGCTCACTCTATGATTATTCAAATGAATAGTTCTCATGTTTATATTTTATTTTCATATTTTCAGTATAATGGATAATTTTAAGCTTTTCTAGGCTTTACCACAAAACTTAAATTAAATACACGTGGCATTGTTCATTGAATAGTTCATTCGATTACAATGTTCTCGATTGGGAAACATCAAAGAAGATTCAATAGCTCACTCTATGATTATTCAAATGAATAGTTCTCATGTAGACTCACAAAAATAACTTCCCAAACGTAGAAGTCATGTTTTGCGACGCATTTTCTGCGAAAAATCACTGACACAAATGTGTGTAATTTATTAAGAGATCCGTCTTCTGATAGAATGCAACGCACGTAATGAATTCTCTCAATAGAAGCTTAAGTAATATTATTCAGAAATTAAGCTAGAAAGACATTGCCAACAAATAGAGGCCAAGGCCTGAGCTCATACAACAATGTATTACCGACTACACAGCGACAGAACAAGGAAATAATCAGATTGAAGCAAATTCGTTAGATGTTCTCAGTTTTTGTATAATTCGTTTTACCAATTTCAAAAAATTAAAATGACTTGATACTTGTACTTGATACAACACAAATCACCAATTTTACAAAAAAAAATCGTTTCTCCTTCTTGACACCAAAAAAATGACTTGGCTTAGTTTACAACCACACCGCGAAATTTCCACCACATATGCATTCCCATCCATGTTGATGTCAATCATGTTACTTTCATCAAAGGAAAAGTAAATGTCTGCTGATTTAAATATTCTGGTCATCGCCAGTGTCCGCAAGTTTGTCATCCCTTTGTTCGCAAACTGATTGAAATACTAACCAGAAGGGGGAAGAACACTGCGATTGAGGTTGATTGGAGTACACAGGACTTAATCAAGATCTGACGCAAATGAATTACAGCTGACCGCAGCAATTCAATTGCGAACTTAATTTTCACAAAGCTGTCAAGGGCAAATGTGAAATAAAACTTTGGCGGCAAATTTTGTGAAATATTTGAAATGATGGAAAATGTTTACTTAAAGGCTGCTCCGAAGAAGTAATGCAATGTCAGTTTAAAATAAACATGGAATGAAGGTTCATCATCAAATGTATCCCATAAAACATTCGTCCTGTTCAATCTGTCGAAAAATATAAAAGCTATTGATGCTTGCTTGTATAAATTTAGTTAGAACAAGTAAGCACGGCAAAGTATGCATGGACTTGATAGATTTGTTAGGCAAAGTAAAAATTATTCAATTTGAGTGAAATAAACGTGTAAAAGTGAGTACGAATTTAATGAAGGTCATCCAAAATCAGTTGTTGTTCCGGAAACAATTGATGCTGTGCGCCAATTGATATTACAAGATCGTCATGTGATCTTTCCTGTGATTGAGACAACCTTAGGCATTAGTAGGAGCAGCAATATTGCATGAACATTTGACCGTCAACAAAATTTGTTCGCGTTGGATCCCACACAATTTGTCAGTCACTCATAAAAAGGCTCGTGTCGATTGGTCGAAAGAAATTCTAAAAAAATGCGATCGCGGTGCTTCGAAACACGTATATGACATCGTGTCAGATCATATACGGATGGATCCTGGATATACGCGTAAGTAAACAGCAGTCAACTGTATGGGTGTTTCAAAATGAGCAAAATCCAACAACAATTGCTCGCGCACAAAGCAATTCCAAGCAAATGGTCACCTGTTTTTTCGGAAAAACTGCACATATCACAACCGTACCACTAGAACAACGCAGAAAAGTCAATTCTGTGTGGTACACAACCACTTGTTTGCCAAGAAATCAGCAAACCAACCACCGAAGACAGATCACTCTTCTATAAGACAACGCGAGCTCTCAAACATCGGCTCAAACATTTTTGAGCACTCGAAACATCAATTTGATGAGTAATCCGCCGTATAGTCCTGACTTGGCACCGAATGACTTCTTCTTTTTCCCGTACGTAAAAAATAAAATGAGACGTCAACGTTTTTCGACACCTGAAGAAGCGGTTGCTGCTTAAACAATTGATTCAAACGCATGCAAAAGTGTACAGATCTTAATGGGGAATGTTTTAAAAAACAATAAAGCTATTGTCGATGATTAATATTTGTTTTTGTTCTCTAATCCCTAAATATAAAAGGCAAGCCTCGTCTATACATATGTCGACCCACACACCGGAGATTACAGTTTCGGACTGAAAACCTTTTCACAGCACCAACTCCTTCGAGTAGCTGGCAACACTCAAAGCGTACTTACTATCTTAAATCTCGCCGTTCGGAACTGCCAAAAAACTGTAAGTCCCTTCTGCTCGCGATAGAGCAATAGCACTCACAACATAAGTAGTTGATACAGATGACAGGCCCTGCATCTTTTTGGGCTGTAATGCTACTATTTCTTAGACGAATTAGCTGGGGGAAAGATGAGGGAAAGATGAGAAATTTAACCAATGAGAAAGAAGAGGTATTTTATTCGGGTAGGATTCTAGATGACCAAAAATCGTAAACTCTCCACTCGTCTGGCATCGCAATTCTACCATTGGAGGACTAAGTGTGCCCCAATAGCTCTACTAGAGCATCCACAAAAACTAAGTGTAACTGAAAGTCTTCGAAGGACAAAAAGTCGAAAAGATAAGGTTCAAAAATTTAAAGTATCGTCCTCATTGCATTCGATGAATGCTGCTCATTCGCTTATATCGTGTTTTAGTCCGATAGTCCCGAACATTTTTGAACTTATATCCAGGGTACCTTTGCACTTGATCTCCTTTTCGAACCCGGAGGCAGGAATTCGAGGCGTTAGTGCTCATTCGCTCAATATGTCCAAGCCGGCCTTCGGGCTACGACCACAGACAGACGATGCAGAATTTTTCTTTCGCTGATATCTGCTCTGCGGTTTCGCTTAGCGTTCAGCACTCGGTTCCGTAAAGGAGTACGCTTAGAATAAGTGTCCTGTAGAGCATTAGCTAGGTCCTTCGAATTATAAGTTCCGACCCTAGTTGTTTCGACAGACCGGCATTTCCATAAGGTTTCGTTTCTGAAGTTCACATTTGCCCCGAGGTGGAAAGTGATGATGTTCGTGTTTCGTTATATCTTCCGGCAACGTTTCATAAAACTCTGTTTGGCGGAGTTAAAATTAAGGACTATTATCAAAACTAAAGTTAATATAAAAGTTAAAGAATCTAGACACTAAAAACCAACATTCATCTAAAGCTGGCATTATCTAATCACGATTGAAATTTAATTCGCCTCTCACGGTTGAAATTGAACTCGCGTCTCATAATTGAAAGCGCTTTGCTAATAACGAACTTTTACATGAGTACACATACGTATGTACATAAATATGTTTATGGCGAAGCGAATAAGCGAAAAGCGAATTTAAATTTTACGAGAGTTTTGCGAGCGGCGACGAGAAATTTCAATCAAAATGTTTTGAATCTGTCTAACGAATGACTATAGTTAAACGAAATGAGTTTATCCGAAGTGTACAGTTGTTAAAATGCTATCCAGAAAACAATATATTCTTGATCGTTTTAAGAGTCACGATATTTTGTCATTATGCAAGTTATATATTATATTATTAATTTAAAAAATGTATTTTATGTGCAGTTAACTTAACACTTATTTCATACCCCATATGCTCGTGACAATGTTAGAGTAAAGCGACCAAAAGCGAATTACACTCAAACATAAAAAGGTTTCGTGCGGTTTTTATTATTCCGGCAATACCTGAAGTATAGCCTGATAACTGATATTTGTTTAAGTTACTAAGCTTTGCAAGCTTTCCATGTATTTCATATATAAAGAGATGCTGACGCCAAAAAAGGAAAATTCTGATGAATGGTCTTCCAATAAAAACTTAAACATTTTTTTGCTAAAAAACGAAAATTATATATTAGATATTTCAAAGTACAGTCCAGGCATTTGCGAATGGAATTCAACTTTGTTCATAGTGCCAGTTTTGCAGCGATCGTATCGTTCGTATCGTGTTGTGCGTGCTACTGTTCTCTCCACTCCACCACTCTTTTTGAGTGCTTTGAGTGCAACTCAAAAGAGGTGGTGTTGTAAAAGAATGTGAGGTATAACGTCTGGGAATCGAACCTGGAACCTTGGCCTGTGATTCGATGAACTTACCAACTGCATCAAGGCGACCACGGCTTCTTGGCATAAACCAATAATTTGTCTTGAACGTCCAATTGACTGGCCAATTTCTTGGGATGACATACTCCCCATACTAACTCTTCAATAAATTGATTGCAACCTGTGCCCTGCGTCCTGTTAAACCACATATCGTCCAAGTTTATTTCTTCTGATTCGTGCCAAAAATAATCGGTTATCATGGCTATACACAGTAATTTGACGTTCACGGTGAATTATGAAGCACATTTCAATTCGTCACTAAAGATAATTTGAGATGAAATTCTTCGAATTGGTTTATCTCCTCAAGAACCTAATAGTAACTTCAAATGCTACATCGGCTTCAATTCTTAAGTCAGCTTGATCTTGCATGAGTGTAAGTCATGATCAAACCAAACCAGATCCTGAACGATGGTCTAAGTGATTCTCAATTCTTGAGAACGCTGTAGAATTGACTGATTTCGATCGTTTGCTACTGATGCCTAAAACGCCTCGATATTTTGGCACTTCAACCATCTCCATGTCTCACCGAAACGGCAAAATCACAGAGCGAATATGTCTACTTGGGCGAGAACTACGACCGAAAATTGGCCTTAACGCTCTTAAAGTTGCGGTCACCGATTCCGAATTTCGGTTGAAAATTTTTATAATTTAATGACTTAACACGTTTGTTTACTTTACCATGATGAAAATGTTGAGCTGACGGTATTGATTGACAGTGACAGTTTGATGATGAGTACAAAAGTGTGTTCTCAAATTAAATTTAAAGGTGCCAAGTCCCTATTGAAAACCATTTACGTATAGTGTGTGAGTCGACCCATCAGCTCACCACATCACAGCGGCAAAGCTTAAATTCTTGTTTATTTACCTAGCCTTCCATAAGCTTCAATATTCTTTTCCGCCACATCTTATCTACAAACATATGCACTTAGCATATCTTTGCTCGTACATCAAGTACGTCTACTTTCAAATGTGTCTTTGTGCAAACATCGTCTAGGATCCAACACCAAATCCAACACGCCACTTAAAGTCTTTTCCTCACTGAGTTTGTCCAACTTATTTTCCGTGTAGCGGGACACAAGTTCTTTTGAAGATCCACTAAAGTTCTGAAGCGGAGCCTTCTTCTTGTAGACGCTATTTCATTAAAATTCCATGCCGCAAATAGTTGAGCAATTTAAGCTTCATTAGAAACATCACATCGCAAGACACATAATATTAGATTTTTAATTGTTGAATTCATTAACAACGTCGTGGTCAAGTCCTCGTCCAACTCCTCGTTCAATTTCCAGTTCTCGTCCAAGTACTCGTCCAACTCCTCGTTCAATTTCCAGTTCTCGTTCAAGTCCTCGTCCTCGTCCAAGTCATCATCCTCATGCAAGTCCTCGTCCATGTCCTCGACTTCGTCCAAGTCCTCAACCTCGTCCAATTCCTCGTCGTAGTCCTCGTCCAAGTCATCATCCTCATCCAAGTTCTCCTCCCCGCCCAAGTCCTTGTCCATGTCCTCGACCTCGTCCAAGTCCTCATACTCGTTCAAGTCATTTTCCTCGTCGAAGTCCTCATACTCGTCCACGTCCTCGTCCTCGTCCGAATCCTTTGAACTAATATTTTCAATCTCTTGGGCCACTTAATCACTTTGTTTCGTTTGCGACTGCTATTGCGAGCAAAATATACGTTTTTCATATAAACTTGGACAGCGTATGATTGCAAATGCAAGCAAAAACAAACAGTACTTCTCATAACTTCCCACACCTGCGCCAAGAAAGGCCAGTAAAATGATTGATTGTTCGTCCACAAATAGACGAAGAGTTCAATACCGATTCCGAACAGAAAATGCTTCTCATAAGCAAATTATTGTGTTGTCAGAGACTCGAAGGAGATATAAACGTTCATCTCCAGGAATCCAAAATAGAACCTTTTGGCATGTAAGTCGCCGCACTTGCCCACCATGCCACAGCGGTCGAGTTAATATAACTTAAAGAAAATTCAGTTTAATTACCGTCTCAAACACCTAGGTGTCCAATACCATGTTTTGTAAATTATATTGTCAATCTCGTCTAGCTCTGCGGAAGACTCAACTGTCAATAATCAACAATGAATGTGGCAAGTGTGGAAACTTTTTTCAACGCCAACAAAATCAATAAGCCAAAACAAACAGTCTACCGACGCCACTGTCAAACGTCTTTACCTTCCGCCTTGCTCACTATCACATCACGTGAGGCGGTACCATAGGTACCAAAACAGCGTGCTGAATCGGCTCTAATTTTAGATTGACACATGAGGCAGATTCTATTTCCAACAAATCCGAAGCTTGTTGACACTGATAACATGACAAAACTTAATTGGACTGTTTCGCTAATTTTCCATTGTCGATCATGCAAACCGAATTGAATTGTGTAGACTGCGTAAATATTTGATAATTGATTTACATGACACTTGTCATCAGTTCTGACGGAATTTAATGGCGGTGCATGGCTGTGGTTAGGTGTCATGTCAGACGGTTGGGTGCTGAAAAGATTTGCGCACGTTTTGCACTCCACAGCAACTGTCGCTAGATAAACCTTTAGGGAAGTCACTGTGATAATGTTGCAGAACAAAAATAATTATCTTTGCCGTTAAAATTAAGACTAACTGATCTGCTTGACAGATTGCATTGATGAGAGATAATAGGTACGAATTTGATGATTGGGAGCGTGGAACATATTCTAGTAATGAAAGTGAAAGTTCATAAACATGATTCACGATTATTTGAGTTTGTTCTGTAAAGAGAAAACATTTTTGCTAATGATTGGAAGAAAAAGTTCTGTAGTCTGTAGTGGAGGGGAATGTCAGTGTCGTTTGCCTGGCCCACTGAAAAGCAGACCCCACTGATCGATCTCGGTTACATCGCGTACAAGATCCTTTCGGCCTCTTTGTGTGAACGCCTGAAATCACTCGTCGACGATTTGATAGATCCTAATCAGTGTATTCTCAGACCTGGTTCCCAAACCCTTAGATCAAGTTTTCGCACTACGAAAAGACCCAACGCCCACCACCTTCTAAAGACTGCATACGACTTCGTACACAGAAACGAGGTAAACAGTACTATGTATAATTAAGGTTTTCCCATCAAACTTGTCAGATTTCAAAGTAGAAGACACCCTTGTTGCCCCTTCAAGGTCGATTACGAACTCACCGAGATTTTCGATGCCAAAAAAATGGTAATACACTGTCATGTGAATTTCCAAACGCCCTTTTGAGAAGGTCATGCGAAACTCACAAGTCAAAAGCAGACGCATAATCTTCTAAAAGTGCGTCCGTTCTGCTGGCGGTTCAAGGAAAATATCAATGTCATGGAACTGAAACAGAAGGAGCTTAAATGGGTTTGCCCGTAAACTAGAAAAAAAGCGAAGTATGTGCTGCCAACAAGGAAGGATGCACAACGTCGACGATTTGGACAGATCATCCCAATGGGCAGCGAAAACTTTGTAAAGGATTTTATCTACCATTGCTCAGCAGTTAGTAGGGACAACAACATTAGTACCGAAATCAAGCTTAGTGGCATTCATATCAACCGGTGTTTCATTTAAGCTCAAGAGACAATCGAGTAACAAAGCCCTCACTTGAAAAAGATCAAGCTGACTTTGTTTAACACCTGCTCCAAGACGCAGAAACTTGGACGTTATTAAAAGTGGATCAGGACGCCCTTGGACATAGAAGAGGAAAGTTCTTAGTTCCGTTTTTTTCTGTTTATGTTGATGGCAGTGACACAATTTTGAGATGATCTCTACGGGTTTTACGGCTGCAAGGGTCTAGCCAAGGGTTGAGAGTCAAGAAAATTAAGGTTAATTAAGATGACTAGGCCATGTAGAGCGGATGGATAGCACTGTTGCGACCTGAAGAGTCCTTCAATCCGCCATTGGGACAACGCATAAAAGACGATCTTGTTTGAGTTGGCGCAAAAAATTAGAGAAGGACTTAAGATAACCCGGGTTCTTAATTTGGAGATAGTTGTACAGAGTCCCAAGATCACTCCCGACTGCAATGCAACTCAAAGGAGAAATCATCGCAGGAAAATTCAATTTTGTGAAAAAAAAAACTTTCCGAAGCAACGCACCCAAGATTTGACATTCGCACCCACCACATTATTTGACTTGATCAACATCTTCATGACGTCAAAAGTTAATTAGTGAATCTGCAAATCCCACTGCCACAATCTACACTTTTAAAACAAGCTCAAATCTCTCCGTACATTATTGTAAATTGTTCGTTGCTCAATGCAAATAAGCTAATTTTTGTTAAGAGACTAATCGATGCCGCCCATTGAATTAGCACCCGGAAGCCTTTCCGCTAATTGCTTGAGAGACAACTGTGCGAAACCCTCCGAACTAAAGCCTAGATGTAACTTGTTTACCGTGCAACGGCCTTTAGCATAAGCTAAAATATATTTGCTCAGCTTAAATGGAAAAAGCAAATGACACCTTTATGCTAATGTTCCTTGCGTTTGCGGTTCTCATTAGGCCTTCATTTCTTAACTAGATTATGCTTGCGTCCCAAATTTATCATGATTATGTACGGCAATTGAAATTTCCTTCAAGGTTGGTCTTGTAATATCGACTGAACTAAGAGGGAAAACTTTCATTTTCGATTATGTCAGATAGGGTTAGGAGGATTATGACATTCTCTAAATAACAGCAAAGAAGACGTTGGCCTCACCAAATGAACAGCAGATCCCGATCAAGAACGCCTTTTCAAATTTTGAGAGGATATCTCTACACTTCTTGTCCACACCGGACTCACAAGCAAGCACTTAACTTGACTCGTATTCATCTAGTCCCATCGTACCTAACCACCTCGTCATCAAATACATTTTTCAGCACATTTCTGAGCCCACTCGCAGGGATTGTAAATATTCTGAACACGTCAAGAGGTTAGTCATCGTTCGCACGCATTCAGCGTCATTTGAGCGTCTAAGCGTAAGAAGACGTTTAAGCAGCGCATCAAAATGGCGGATCAACACAAAACACATGCCTGCTACCCAAACGGATGATGTACATGGCAATAAGAGCGCTTAACATCGTGTGATACATTGAGTCCCGGTGCCTACGTGAGAAATTGAATATCTGGCAGTAGGAAAGCTTCAGGTTTTATTGCCTTTCGAATGGAGTGGACACACAGCCTGACACGCCGCGCATGCAAATCGGTACGCCATCGGAACAAATTATTCTGAATTCTTGATGAAAATTTGCATTGTCAATTGCCGGCAAGCTTTTCGGGTGTTCGCCTTGAATATTTGCACCAGAAGTCTTGTGCCACTTCTTCAGTAAATCGCTTTTAATTAAACTATTTTCATTGATCACTGGTATGAGTTTATGGATCTTGCGCTATGTAGACGGATGTAGCTTTCGATCTGATGGCCGTTGAGTAACTACTTCTAGACTGTTCCATTTCGTCATTGAGTGTCATGATAGTTTTACATAAGTGTGACTTGATTTTATTGCTATAGTTTTCAGTTTGAACGTTCGAGACTTTGTTGACGCGATGTCTACAATTCTCATGGAAGTTGGCGTTTAATGGTATTACTATTATTGGGTGGTCTGTCCAATTGCCTGTGCATTCGGTTTATTATCTGTTTAACTGCGCATGAATTTACATGCAAAAGTGCAGAAGTGAGGTCGACATGGACATCTTGGAAGATCTGCTGGTTTAGATCGTGTTTTATCGACTGTTAATATGGCAATTTCCACACACTATTAATAACATAAATAACGAACGACAAGATTTCAGAAGCTTTTCATAGACAATTGATACCCTTTGAGTCTTGTCAGCAACTCGAAAGAGGTGGTGCGGTGAAAAAATGCGAAGTGTCTCGTCCGGGAAGTGAACCTAAACCTTCGGCGTGTGGGTCGACGCACTTACCCATCGTTGCACGGCGACCAACTTCCAAGAAGTCATTCCGTTTATTCCCCCTAGAAACTTCCACCAAATATAACTTTAAGAACGACTGATTTGAGCCTTTTGCTCAAATCGGGCGTTGAGCAATGAGTTTCGCTGTCATTCTAAATTCCGCATTACTTGTACTGCTGCATTGTTAACAGGAGATGATCTTCAGATTTCAGCAGTTTCTTTCAGTGCAGTTTTTTCATTTTCATTTCATGCTCCATGTTCTGTACAGCTTTGGTGCAATGAGGACAGAAAGGACTTGAATTATGGCTTCATTTGAGGACAACCATTGCCAGTAAAGAACTGCTTACGATATTTATTAAGTTCATCGTGTTTCCGCTCTGCCTAACTTTTCTTCTTTGGATAAATTGATTCGCCTATCTCCCTTTTTGGGATTCGTTCAATTGTGATTTATAATTGGCCAGATTTGGGCGCGATTGTCTAGCAGTCTTCTAGTTAGAAGTTCGAATATCGAGGTACCACAGAAGACAATGCCAATTCCCTACCGTGGGATACCATACAATATGCACAATATATACGCTATAAGCCGACTAGACGTATTTCAAGACAACAACAACAGAACATATCTGGTCCGATTTAAATGTATAAAGACTACAATCTTCACAAAAATTAGTCATTTACCTTGCCTCGAAACGCCCATATTCGTTGTGAGTGCCACATTTATCATTTCGAAGACTTTTATGCGAGGTGGTCCTTAAGATTAAAGCAGATCAATATCAGCGAACATCCAAACAAGCGTTGCACAGGGATCGGAACTGGGATCCATTCTTTTAAACATCTACACCGCATACCAATCGCCAATATCTCCATCTGTTAATTGTTGCTTGTTTGTGGATGACATACTCATCATCACAGTCAGCACAGATGGCACCACAGAGGATACGCTTTAAAGTGTTCAAATTGTAAATATTTCTGTTTAATAAAGAAAATTGAGTTGCTTTAGGTGAAGCTGAGCAACAATCATCACTCCCAGATATTTTATAAAGGAACTAGAAACAATTATGTGTTCTCCAACTTTTCATTCGGTCTCTTACACATTTCCACTCGTAATAAGCATGGATTCTGTTTAGTAAGCCGCGTGGTTTCACGTTGAAGGTTTCACCTTTTTTTGTACTCAATGAGCAAGATTCCCTTTGAGTCCATAAAACTGTAGCCATGAGCTTCCCGGCAGACGGAGTGACTTTGAACTTCTTTGGGGGTCTGTTCCTTTTTTATGACACTGCATGGACTATTGTTTGCTTTCAGGGTCAAAGTGGGGGACCCATGTTTCGTCCCTAGTAACAATTCGATCCATAACGACGTCCGCGTTCTTGCTACACATCTCTAAAAGCTCTCTACAGCATGCGTGGTACCCATCTTGCACTGACCTTTGAAAGGTTAAGATGGTCATGAAGAATGGTGTGAATCGTACCAATTTAAAGCTTGGTGATCTCTGACATCATTTTCATTTTTATTCGGGCATCCTCAAGAACAAATTTTTCGACTTCTTTGATGTTTTTTCCCGTACAACCAGTAGCCGGGGTGCTGGAGCGCGGTTCGTCTTCAATGATCTCACCGCCTGTCTTGAACTCACTTGATTACTTTTGCACAGATAATAATGAAGGTGCGGAAAACAACCACCATCTCTTCATGAATAGTTTTTTTACTTTTTCCTTGCTTAGTGAGAAATTTCATTACAGCGCTATGCTCAATTTTCACCATCATCGTCTCAGTTCCCATTATGATTCTGCTTAACTAGAGATATAACGCGAATTAATAATCAAATTTATATGAAATTTTACATGAATGCACTAAAATAATAGTATTGCTTGATAAATAAGTCTAAGCAGACTAGAAGCGAGTGAATTGTGTTACCCCAGAACCAGTGTTCAACTATTGCTCTATGAAGAAAAACGCAAAACTCTTACAGGATTAGTGCTTAGTGCTTAGTGCCAGTGCTAAGCATGTGCTGCGAAAATGACGTCACCACCTTTTTTTTTTTTTCGTTCAAACACATGATGTAAAAGTTGTTAAATGGTAACCCTAGTCATAGAGGTTGTCTTTGCATTGCGTAGTGCCCTATAAGGACACCTTCTAGGTTTCTTAGGTTTTTCCTGTATGGCCGTAATTTTCCGAGGAAACCATTTTATCCGTGTTTGCATTGCGTTTGAGCATAAGAGGTCTGTTCAAAAAATAAGGTGAATTTTCATTTTTCCCAAAAAAATATTTCTTTATTCAGCAGTTTCTACTTTTCCCCTTCAAAATAGTCCTCCAGATATAGTACACATGTGCCAGCGTTTTTTCCAATTCTCGATATGCACCTTTTGGTATGACCGTAATCTCTCTCAGCGATTCGGTTTCTCCTTAATTGTCGCAAAATTCCGTCCTTTCACGGGTCTCTTTAATCTTAGGAACAGGAAAAAGTTGAAGGGCGCCTCAGGATAACCGTTCACGTCATTCAACAAATGCTGAGCTATGCTCATACTTCATTTTTCTCCTTTTGGTCAAAATTCAGCAGTTTTGGAACGAACATCGCTGCCACACGCTTTTTGCTCAAACTTTCGGCAAAAATTACATGGCAAGCAACCACAGATATCTATAGTTTCTTCTCTAATATTGATTCGACGATTCTCCACAACAATTTTCTTCACTTCCTCAACATTTGCATTGGTTGTTGATTTGCTGCGGGTTAAGATATGTTCGAGACGGGACGGTTCTCTAACAAGCCCTACTGATTCCCAACTCTGATTTTTAAGTGTCGATGTAGCACTAATCAACAGCCGCTTCAATAGATGCTTCAAGAAGAGCCACAGTTTCTGTGTAGAATACACTACAGTAATCCGGTTAAACAATGCTGGCTAGTTTATTTAAAAACAAGGTTCTTTACGAGCTCTAGCGAAGGTTTAGATCTATGTCCTTAAGAAATTTATATATGTATATCCTGTTCGGGATGGTTTGTTTAATCGAATATTGCCTCGCCACTTCTCCCTCTCTTTACCTGCAGCCACGATTACGGCCTTCACAGCCACTAACGGAAATTACTTGTCTAGGCATGCAGCATCTTTTACTTAACTTTCTCCAACGTAGCCTATAACATCAACCATCTTAATACGACTGAGACTATACAGACTTTAAAGAAAGAGAATTCGATTTCAATATTTTTCAAAATCATTGGAGAATGTAACGGGTGGGGTAAGATCTCGAATTTTACAGGTCATTTTTAACTTTTTCATGCCATTTGGTCGTTCCTGACCAGACAGAATTCGATTTCAAAACCAATTTACCGTAAATATTTTGAAATTGAAAAAAGTGTTAGAATACTTATCCCCATCAAAATCAAGCGCCACACGCTCATTGCTCACCCCAAAGCTGAGGCACTATCATGTTTAAAAACCACCTTTCAACCGAAAACTCAGTCAAATGCACATTCACTCAACTTGCAGAGCACGTGACGCTTTATAGATCTAATGCCATAATCCAGTTCCCGCAAACACCAGATCTGCATGATGCAGTGCACGTTTAGTGAGAAGTCATCGTAGCATGGGACTGGGAAATACCAGTGCAACTGGCCAGTGCCAACTATTTGCATAGTGACTTAGGCAAATTAGGTGATTTGTAGGTTCTGATAAGATTAAGTATCTGCATTATGGCAGCGATGCCCGTATCGATGCAGTGGGGTGGAAATCTCTTCGCATTCCCTTCAATGCGGTGCCGTAAATTATTGGAATTAAATGAGTAAATATAACCGATTTCAGGTGAGTTTGCTGGCACGCCACTCAGGGAAGTTGTAAATTTTGAACCTTCCAACCGGAAAGCCGACTAGAAGGCTTTGTCGCGATGGATAATGACTCCGAAACATTCACGTGTTTCGAAGATGACTAGCGTCGGTCTATCTCTGATAACTGAAATACCGTTTGAGTGACAAATGATGCATACATCATCTTTCAAATTCTATAATCTTCGGAAATGCCGGCGTGTGATTCAAAGAGCTGTGACGTCGCGAGCGTTTGTTTTCTGTTACTGCATCAGTAAATTGGGATTATAGCACGGGTGTTGAGAACCTCAAAAGTGAAGTTATCTCTGGTGTGACATTATCTCACAAAAGCCATGAATCAGTTTCTTTTAATACTAAAACATTCAACAGGTCTTGACAATTTTGACAGTTTCTATCCGCCCACGGTGTTCTCACGCTTGTTATACTTTATCGGTGGGAGTGTGTATCGTTCTGATGTGCGCAGAGCTTGTTATTCGATAACACAGGCAATGCTACTTCGATTTTTTTGTTTAACGAAGTGATCTGAGATACTTTTGCTGAACAAATAACCGTCATCGACAATCCGGAATAGGCGATGTGTCTGTTTATATCTACAAGTAACGCCTTTTACTTCAAAATTTTGATCGTTTAACGTCGCTTAGGTCGAGCTGCTGAATTGATGAAGCTGCCTTTGCAAATATCTATGTAATCATGTGGCTTACTTACGTTGACTTACTAAACAAGACCGGGCTTACACTTTGCAGGACACTCTCCGTACCAATAAATGTTGCGTCACATCCGTGCTCCTGTATTAAATATAAATTTAAGGAACTGTTCAATGTACCAATGTAATTCTCTTGAAGTCCAACGGTTCGCCAAAACACTCATTGTAACATGAGCGACGACACGAATTCCTTAGTCAGCCTAAGTATTCTTCTTGCCAATGCCTACAAGGTTTTTCGTTGAATATTCCCCATTAGATCGCTGACCCAGTTCCCTCTTGAGTCCAAGGAAACGGACGTTTTTAAATCTGTGGATAAGGCCTGTGGATAAAGCGGGTGGGGAAACCGTTAGTGTTACTGTAAATGAATGTTTTGCGTACTCTTGTGCATGTTGCACATAATAAATTCATATTTATAATATGTTCCAACATTTAACTCAACAGTAAAAATATATTCTTCAATTGTCAGTACAAACAAGGCTTTAAACTAACATCTTTTTCTTTTATTCATTTCACAATCTTGAACGATATTCCAGCCCCACATTATAGTGCGCTACATAAGCAAAGCTGCATGTAAGAAATGGACTAAATTGTGCCGGCAATCTAGATTTCGTTTAGGACGTTTTGTTGCTTAATTAATTGTGGGTGTTTTGGACCTAAACGAAAAAGAAAGTAAAAGGACATTTTTAATTAATGTAGTCCAATTAGAAAAAACGAATCATTCCACCATCCGTCGCGCATTTGATGAATCCATGAATTCCCCTAAAATTGATAAAAGCAAAATACTCCTTTTTTGACCGATGTTCCGCCATATATAAAGATTTAAATTTGTCGCCATTCGACTTGTCATTGTTTGATATTTGAACAATTATTATTGTTTGTTAGTAGAAGGCAAATAAAAATGGAGCGCTACACGAATGAACAACGCATACTCATTGTGAAATTGTTTTGACAAAATGGTGAAAGTTTTGCGGTTACAATTCGTAAATTGCGATTAATTTGGGGTTACAATAATGCTCCAAAAGAGTCAACTGTAAAACGATTAATAAACAAATTTACTGAAATTGGATCTGTAACTGATATAAGACAACAACGCACCTTCGACCAGGTCGATCGACCGAAAATATCGCAGCAGTACGTGATTATGTCGCTTAAACTCCGTCCACCTCAATCCGACACCGAGCTCATCAAATTGGTGTTTCCGAATCCACTATGCAGTGAATTTTGACGAAAGATTTGCTTCTTCATGCATACAAAGTTCAATTGACTCAGGAACTGAAACCAGCTGACCATGCACAGCGAAGGGAGTTCGTTAATTGGGTGTTGGAGAGACAACATGAAAATGCTGATTTTGCCGATAAAATCATATTTAGTGACGAGGCCCATTTCCATCTTGTCAATAGGCAGAATCGTCGGATTTTGGGGGGCGGAAAATCTCCAAGTGATTCGCGAGAAGCAAATGCATCCTCAACGTGTCACTGTGTGGTGTGGATTTTGGACTGGAGGAATCATTGGACCTTTTTTTATGAAAATGAGTCAGGTCAAGCGCAAACAGTCAATGGTGTTCGGTATCGGAAATGATAACCAAATTTTTCGTGCCTAGAATCGAAGAAATGAATGTGGACGGGATGTGGTTTCAACAAGACGGCGCCACATCTCATACAGCCAGAGAAACAATTCAATTGTTGCATCAGTCATTTCCCGGTCGTGTTATTTCGCGTTTTGGAGACCAGAATTGGCCGCCTAGATCGTGCGTTTTTAACACCATTGGACTTTTTTCTTTGGGGTTTTTTGAAGTCGATGGTTTATGGGAATAAGCCGACGACGACTCAAGCCTTAAAAGATTAAATTGGACGTTGCTTTAATGAAATACCGCAGCATTTATGCAAAATGGTCATTGAAAATTTCATTAAAAGATCACGTATGTGCCAGCAGAGAGGCGGCGGCCATCTGGCAGATGTGTTATTCCACACATAACCTCATCCTGTCTACTTTACGATATAATAAAAAATACACGATTTTTTTAAATATCTGTGTTTTATTTAAAATTTAAATCTTGCGTTCTTGTTGGGACACCCTTTATATGGTAAAGGCAAGTCGATTGTTTAGCACATGCAATGCACCGAGTTGCAGAAAAATAAGTGTAATTTTCGAAACTTCGATAAATTAATTTTGAACGGCAAAAAAATGTTTGAATCCACCATCTCCCGACGAGGTTTTTCCAGAAGAATATCCTTTGACTCCTCTTCCGCCTCAGCCTATTCTAAAAAGATGGGAAAATTGGTTGAAGGCTGTTAAGTATTATGAACAAAATACCAAACCAAATGATATTTATAAATTCAAACTTAAGTTTTCTGTGTGACACCATCATAAAGCTAAGACTAAGAAGACAGGACTACCTTATAAACTCAAATTGATTAAATTGAAGATGTTGTTGCAAACATAAATGCTGTTGAAGGACTAATGGGGGCAGTCATTGGACTGCAATGACGGAAATTATCCAAAAAACTACACAACCGACGAGATTTGCTCTTTTAAAAATGCTCCACTAACTTTAGTTGAAGTCGAGCGATCTATTCTAAAAAACTGAGGAAAATGTGTTTTTAAGACAAATTAATTGTGCATATGTGCATATTTTAAATACATGTTTTGTATTTTATTTTAAGCACATATTTAGAGATTTTTTGTCCATGAAAATCCGAACCCTGGTTATGATGAAGAAAAATCACCCTGTCATACCTTTCGGTTATTTCTGGCTGTTTATCGCACAATACACGGCTCACTTTGCTTTACTTTGCGTATAGCACGGATCTTGATCCAGTAAAGCCTCCAACTCGTCACCTTCAAA
This sequence comes from Eristalinus sepulchralis, assembly GCA_944738645.1. Taxonomy (NCBI): domain Eukaryota; kingdom Metazoa; phylum Arthropoda; class Insecta; order Diptera; family Syrphidae; genus Eristalinus; species Eristalinus sepulchralis. The sequence continues at coordinate 45,915,490 of OX122882.1, forward strand.
ATTGTTACACTTTTGCAGCATCGAAACCACTCGTCCCACTGATTTATCGGTCGGAGCAGATTTATGATAAACATCAACAAGCAATCAATGGGCTTCAGCTGCATTTTTCTTCCAATTCCAATCGAAACTTAGATCTCCCGATTGGGACCGGGCAGGCTAACGCCGAAGGGTGCGTTAGCCACCCCATAAGCCTTACAGGAAAAGATTACATTAGGTTCAAAATTACTTGAAATACAGTAGTTGTAGTAGTATGTAAGTACGTTCTCTAAAAGTCACTCACGTCAAACACACATTTCATATTTTCTTATGAAAAATAAAACCTTGTTTTTCATTGAGGATTAAGAGTGGTACTACTACGTTACGTACATTTGAACGTGTTCAGGAATGTCGTTCGCGATAACTTTATAATATCTGACAGTAGTTTGATAGCATTGTTCATAACAAATATTTTTAATTTATGAGATGGACTTTGTGAAAAAGACACGACTAATTCTGATCGTATTTCGTACGAGGGTAACCTTAGAAATATTTCCATTAGGCGCAGAAATAAGTCGAAACCCGATGAACCGTTAATTCTGGCTAAGATCAAAGCGGATCCTCAAAGAAGTGTTTTCAATTGAAAACAATTTTACGGAAAAACAACTCTCCCATTATTTCTTCACAAAAAGGCATCCATTGATATTCGAGAAAGCACTTAGGGTTCGGCAAGAAAGACATTAATATGCCTAAAATGTTTTGGAAATGTATTCGATTTGCGAACGAAACAATTGAGTGGCAATACAGCCCACAAGGGACCAGGGCCTAGCTTCTACAGCAACTTCTCGTGTTGTGCGTTCTACTGTTCTCTCACGAGCAGAAGGAACCTACAGTTTTTTGCCGACTCCGAACGGCGGGACTTGGAAAGCTTGTCATAGACAATTAATACTCTTTGAGGGTTGTCAGTAACTCGGTGGTCCACGCACTAACCACTACGCCACGGCGACCACAGCGACGAAACAAGTGATCACATGATAAAATATGAAAGAGCACATTTTATGCTAAAGGGGAAACATGACTGCCAGTGGTCCTTGAAATTTTGAGTCTGACGAGACGTCAATGAACAAAACTAAATAACTCGTTATTCTCAGGGGGAACTCGCGTAAGTCGGTGGAAAAATGGGATCTAACACAAGTAGAAGTTCGAAGCAATAATGTGTCGAATGTTGTCCCCTAAGTGGTCAGTCGTTTCGGGCTTATCGGCGTAGATTTGCGGCGTAGATTTGGAACGTTCTAGCCAGGATAGTTTTTAAAGAAGAACAGACCATTTATTCCACTAACGAATAAAGCACAACAAAGGGTCGGTTTTTGTGGATGTATGGATGTGGTGTCTCAACATACATTTGATGATTATTATGACTCCAAATACGTCAGTTTTGCTTATTGAAGTATCCCTTCAACAAAATTGGGATCAACCGAAATCTTGTTTTAAGCCAAATTTGCACTACAAATAAATCACTTGACAGCTGAAAAAGTGGATGTCAGTTAAAATAGTGTTGCCAACCTAAAGTTCTATGGCTCAAAAAAAGCACCCTCTAGTTATGCATACTATTTCTTAGCTCCACGTCGTTGGTTAGTTTTTTAATCGAGTCAAACTATGCCGCTTTCGTTTTAATTTAAAAGCTGCCGTGTCCTATATGAAATCTCTTCAAACGTTATCTCTTCACGTCAGGAAAGTCACTGATAGTTTTGGCCCTTGGCAGAGAAATAACATTTTCGAAAACTATAATTACCAAACCCTTGCAGCCTGCAAATTAAGCTTCATCGAAGATTATAATTGACTAAGCTAGGTGACTAAGGCTCACAAGAATTTCAAACTCTCAAATTGAAAGCACATTAAAATAAAACCTGATACCAGCTCGACCCGTATTTTACTGAGCCTAGGGGATGATGAGGTTTTGGTTGCATTTTGATGTACATAACATGCGTTAGTCTGAAAAAATTAAAAAGGTTCCCGAGAGTAAGGGGGATTTTTGTTTTGCTCAAAATCCCTGTTATATGAAGCTTTTATTGTTGTATCATACTTAGAACATATTTAGAGACAATTCTTTAATGTGTAAAGTGGGTTTATGATATGTGTCTGTCTTGCGCAAGGCTATGGCGCCACGTAATCACCCAATGAACCCTTGAATCAATCTCACTCAACTGCAAGTAATGACGAGTTGAACTATTTTTCCCACCTAATTGTAGGGATTGTTGTTGGCATTATGGTGGCTGCCGTAGTTTAGTTTAGTTTAGTTTAAAATGCATTTTTTTTTTATTTTTTATCTAATAGTATCTTAAAACTAGGTACAAAACGCTTAACCTAGGTACGACTAAAATTAAAACTTATAACTACTTACTGGCTCTATGCGGGCGTTCTAAGCTAAACTATTCATATATTTTTGCCTTTCGGTGTCCTTGATAATTTATTTAAATTAAACTAATGAAAACTCTTATTTTTTGTTTTAAAACTAAGAAAATGGTGGCTGCCGTAGCAAAGCGGGTTGACTCACACGACCAAAGTCATCGGTTCGATTAAGGATACGACCTCTTTCGAGTTGCTGACAACACTCAGAGAGTACTAGTTGTCTATGAAAACATTTTTCTTTCGCCATGAGCTATTGCGGCTCTCACAGCTTGAGTCATTCCGGGGTTCGGTGTGAATTCTAGCGCCATCTAATTTTCTTAAGCTCCAATATATCAATCAATAAGAGCTAGTAGAATGGCGCAGTAACAGCACTGCAATCCAACACCACCCAATAGTGCTTATATCTTTCTTTAAGTATCCGCCATATTTTATTCTCCAATGCAATAAATTTGAGATTATTTAAGGACTGAAAGCGTTGCCTGATATAACTTTAACCGATCAAACTTGTGTTGTTATCTCTTCTCCTTCGCCGACTTGTTTTTCTTCTTCCTGGACGACCTTTGACACCGGCGAAGTAACACCGAGCACCCTTCTTTACACTCAAAGCCAGAGCCTTCCACAACACAAAAGCACTGAACACTCTGTCGCCTCATTCCAATTCATCTTTGAAAGCTATCTCATTCATGCATCTAATGCATCAGGCAGTCAGACAATTAGAGTGAATCATCTTGCAAATATACACAACGCTCAGATCGGCGCCACTTTGCTATCAGTTGCGCAGTTCATCACAATTTAATTTTTTAATTCTGAGGGCAAGTAAATTGACGATATCTTCTCAACGAATATCTGCAGTAAATCAAATCGCACGCATATCTCAGATGAAGCATCTCAAGTTGCTGCACCTTCTGAAGGTCATGCACACTGCACTTCCGTCACGCTATTTCTGGCACTCGGCATTCTCTGATGCGATTCCGAGGTTGAGAATATTAAGCCGCCTACGTCACAGTTGCAGTTCTGAATATGGATATCGCTTAATCAAAAACAAAATTTACTGCAGCCCCGTCAAGACGTTTGCCAAAGCCGACGTCAGACTTGCCCTCATCCAGATCGCCCACGTATCGATCAGTGCCAGCAAAGCCTCCAAGATCGGACTATTTCTGCGCCATTCCCAGGCCAAAGCATTAGGAAAAGTGAGAAAAAAATCCAAGCATCGGTGATCGGTAGCCCATTTTGCATTGCAAACACCGCCAGCCGGTTGTCTACTCGGGCACTGACTTGAGCGCATATCAAACACTGAATGTCCCACAATCGCACTCCATTCTCCGGTTGATTCAGTCTCTCATCCACTGCCCGGCATTCAACAACACAAGTCGCGACGCGCCGGCCAAACCGGCCACAACGCTTGATCGTTTCAACTGAATTTGAATGATCAGTCTCACGCCCGCCGCACCTTGTGCTTTGATTGATTTTCACTTTTCACGCCGCCTGCCGCCGCTACGAGAAAATCAGCTGGGCGAACTGTGGATGGTGCATGCACCTCATCGCCGAAGTACAACCGACCAACAACTGATCACCGTACCTGCCTTGACGTCTTGACAGAGAGAGAGATGCTACCTCCTAGGCGCTTCATCCTATAGCAGATCATACATATTCCGCACAGCGGCGATGCGATACGATACTGACGTCGCTCTGCCATTGAGACTTTTCCGTACTGTCCCGCCAACCGTTGTTGGGCCATTCTACGTGGTGTGGTCTACAGCCGCCGCCGCCGCCGCCGTCACCGCCACCCCCCTCTGACTGTACACACGCCCAACTTACACCGTGGGCCATTGATTACTCTACGAGATGACTTTTTATCGGTGTTGTTGGTTGTTGTTAGCAAGGGAACTCGTTGGGAGCAGAACTAGAGAAGCACAGTGACAGTAGCCAGCTGTTTTCATCGCGAGTACGTGTGTGCCGTTCCTCTCTTTAAAATTGTTAAAACGGTTATAAGCTGTGGTAGTCTTTGAGCAACCATCGAACTCGTTAGGCGCCTATTCTAGAACGTTTCTTCGTTTCTTCGTCTTCATCTATAATATTTTTTTTCGTTCGTTTTTCGACTAACATTTTTGCCTACAGTTGCTCCGTCAAGGTATCCTTTCATGTGATATGTGATTTTTTTTTTTTTTGTTGCCAAATAATTAACTACAGTTGCGATCAGTTTTAATTCAATTCGAGTGCATCAACAGTCATCGAGAGTTGCCAGATGTAATCTTTCCATTCGCTCGACAGAAAGATTCACGTTGCGTGTTCAGGAAAACTTGATTTTTTTTATTTTATTTCATCGATAATCCGTCGTTTTTGCATCGTGATAGATCGAAAAACAGAAGTAGAAGCGATAGAAGCAGTTTACATCAACTTGATTGCATGCAACACTCGTTCGAAGTGTTTTCTGGTGATAAGCGTGGTTCTCGTTTGTTTCAAGCCGTGACGATAGAAATTGTTGATGCGAGAGCCCTTCCAATTGATTGTGTATAGTGCAGCAATAATCAACGTCAATCCTCGAGACTGGGCATTCGGCTTGAATTGCATTCACAGTGTGCTTTGCGATAAGTTTTTTTTCGCCTTGAAAGCATACCCGGGAGCTGTTGATAAGAGGATTGCTTCGGTGACTGAGTGGTAAGTGACAAGATTTTATTTTTTATCCTATTTAAGTGACAGTTTTATTTTTTACAATTGTGTTGACATATTTTTAAATTTAAGAATAAGCCCAAACAGTGATTGTTGTTAGAAATCATTCTAACCAATTAAATTTGCCTCCTTTGGAATTCGATTTTTCTCAAAAGAGGACTTCTTCAAATATTGTGCAAAACCATGAAAGCTGTCAACTCTGAATGCAATTTTTGACAGAAGACTGTAGCAGTAGATCTGAAGTTTCTCCCTGCATGCCCTTCGTCAACCATGGCGAAAAAGTTTCACGTTTTCAAGGACAAGAGCGCCTGTGTCTGAAAACAGTGTTTACTTCAGTGTTTTCTTTTTTTTTTAGGGTGAAATCGACATTGAGCGTGTAAGTGCCATAAACTGATCTAGATCAGGGTCAATGCGCCACAGTAACAGTGATCAAACGATCAAAACATTCGGAACCTCTGCGACTTCATAGGATTTTTTGAACTTTTTTCAACTTGAAAAACATGAGCCCTTCACAAATTTTCCGCTGCTATTGCAAACAAACTGAATAATGAAAAACTGCATGCTATCCCACTTTGAAATCAGAGGTAATCTTAAACATTCAAAACACTTAAAGGTTCATTGCACAAGTGTTCAGTGTGTCAGAAACGTTCACGTAATTTAATGTAACTCGGTGCAGGGTCCCAAAAACAAAGCAGTCAATGCATGTCTGCGCACATAGTTTAATTTCTCACAACTGCTGAATAATTTATTTTTGGCACGCAAACATTCATGCATTCATACTCGTTCGTATGTGAGTTTGTGAGTATGTGCATATGTCACCCCGCTTGGCTTGGACTTTGTCCCGCCGCGGGGAAGACTCTTTCGATTTGTCATCGCCAATCTGCATGCACATAAACAATGATCATCAAAAGATATTCCAAATCGGAATCAAACGCCAAAAATAACCCGTACCGCCGAAGGCGAAGAGGATTTATTTTTAGAGGGGAATTTTGTGTCTAATGAAGGGCATGCGGTTGGAAAATACCTCATTAGAACGTAGAATGTTGCAAAACATCAAACGCGGCTGAATGATCTGAATGGTCTGAATACCGACCTTCATCAGAGGAAAACATAGACTTCCGTGTGAAACACTTTTCCCTGAATTGTGCGGCATTGCAACACTTGAGCAACAACTTGTCGGAAGAAGAAGGCTTAACAAAGCCAATATTTGGATGTGTATTTAAGAAGTTCAATGAAATATGAGCACGGAAGACAGCGGTTCTGTATTTACTGAAAATTATTTCGACTGCTGTTGATCTTGTCAGCATTGTCAAATTAAACATTTTCAATTATACGCATAAGTATGTGTAAACTGCAAAGTTGTCGTGTACTGCCACACACAGTTCAGTGAGAGGACAAATTTGAAAATTGACTTAGGCGCACACTCCTCCGGAGAAGAAATCTTTTAAAAATTATAGGAACAATTTGCGGATTTTGTTAAAGTTTCAGGACTAGAGTGACATAGAAGGAAATTGGAAAGCAGACGTGGCACAGCCTATCTGCTCTCTTTGGAAGGGAATTTTCATTTAATTAATCAATTACTGCGGTCAAATATAGGGTCGCCGCTATGCAGTATCGATCGTTATTTGAGCCTTCTTCATAAACTCCTTTTCTGCACTTTTGATATTTTTTTTGCGTCTTTTTAGACGCGTGTGTCCTTTATTCACAAAATTTAAGACTCGAGATATATTTTTTGATTAGACTGCCTAATCTATACCAAAGACTTTCAAGCTAACCGAATAATTGTACAGTAGCCGAAAACGTATAACAGAAACTTCCGTACGTATCTTCGTTACAATAATTAACGTCGTCAGGCTTGCGCAGGCAATGTCCGTTGCTTATTCCTGAGACCAATTAGAGACTCTAATGACTCCAAAAATTTTATAAAGACTAACAAGAGCCTCCACCCAAAGTAAGGTTCTCTCTTTTATGTTCCTTTCTGACAATGTTTTTTATCCGTAATTCCTTTTAAATAGAGTGTTCTGTTGATTTTAAGTTGTTTCCCCTAAGGCTCATTTACTACAACTTTTGAATACTGCTGGCCATTTGCTAGGGAAACAACAACAAAATCTAGACAAAGTTACCTTTTATTAGGAACTGGTCGGGTTTTACGTGCACAGTCTTTTGTCGAAAAATCAAACTCAGGACCTGCCGTCCAGTTCACTTCTCTGTACTCTCTCTATATCTCGCAGGTCATTCAAGCAGCGAATTTCACAGAATCTATGGACGGCGCAACAATCCGTAAGGTATCAGGGCTTAAGTCTTTCAACAAGCACTCGTTATGTGCTTCATAGATGGAACCCACAGTTTGTTGGTGGCTTCGAATGGAGAACTTCAAGAAGTTTTTGTATAGAGAATCAGTTCGCTTTGAATGTTATAAGCAACTGCCCTGAAAACCGTTCGGTCCAGGACACGATGCAAGGACTACTGTTACTCGCCACATGCCACCAATTGAACAAGCTAAGTGGATTCTTTTCCAATTATATCCAACATCTCATTAGAAGCATGCTTCATTGCATTGCTTCATTGTAGCAAGTTTTTTTTTGGCTGGAGCTGTGCTGTCTGCATACTATACCCAGCTTAAACCTTGTATTCGCCGATGTTTCACTGGGCGCATACCACTATTACGCCTCCATCATTTGTCCATTATTCGACATAATTTTTCAAACGACATCATTTTTCAAACGACATCATTTTCTTACAAGGTATCTGTGTATCTGGGTCTGAATCCAGATGTGTCTTCACCTAACAATGTCTTGCGTAAGGCTCGTTCAGTTTCATAAAACCATCTGATTAGAGTTCCTTTCCAGCAGTACCACGCTGGTTGGTTCCTGAACCGAAGTAAATCTCTCTACATGACCCAGTCGCCTAAGTCGACTAGGCCAATATCCTTGTTCAGCTCGTAGGTTTTGTCTTTTAAACGGGAATAACTACAATTCGACGGATTTTTCTCTCGAATCATACTAGAATTTCTTCGTCAGCATTTGATGTTGTTCATGCATTTGCTGTATGTAGCTGGACCTAGACTACCAAGGTTCACGATTTTTTTGCCATCCAAGTCCAAAGAAATAGTAATGGTCAGCTTTCTCCGCGGAGAAGTTCCATTCCTGGTGCTTACTGCGGAGTCTAGATAAACAATGTTTTCTTTCGACACTTTGTCCAAGATTTTTGTATTGATGCACATTTTTGTAAGAAACACTGGAGAAAAAAATCTTAAACTAAAAGTAAAACATATCTAATGAAACAACTATCAGCGTATTCGTTTAAGAATATTAACAATTTTTCCATATCACCTTTGGTGGCCTTTACGAGTATTTTGATCTCACTAGCTCTCATTGAACTTGTGAGATGTCAGTGTTCGACAGTAGGCAAGTGAATAGAATAAAGAGGCGAAACACTTAAAATTTCACTTCTGCTTTCGACATCCCTTTTGCCTCTCTCTTAAGACATTATGGGCTGTACATTTTATGAACAAAAAGTGACAGGGTCTTTGTATCAGTTTCTTAAGAGAAATACAGAGCTCCGTCTGGAGAACTTTCAGGGTAAATCTAAACACTGAAGAAGATCTCAAATGGCTTGGGTTTCCTTGTCATCAGCTAACGTTGAGAAAATACATTACAAAGATTTCAAAATACCTTAAATGATGCTAAAGTTCACAAGTAACCACAAGTTAGGAACGCTAGAGTTTATTTTCGACTCTGAATAGCAGAGTCGGCAGTGATGTCTAATCTTGGACCTTCGGTGTTTGCGTTGACACACTTACTAAACAATTTCCAATATTATGAAGACAATGATCCAACTCATAAATCCCATATTTTCATGCTTTGGAAGATTCAAAATTGACCCAAAATTCTTATTGATTATCCACAGAGTCTTGATTTGCAATTGCTGGGAAACACGTTCAAGATCTCATGAGATCAGAAATAAAAAACTAAGGTTCATTGAGGAGTAGAACACTGTCACATCGACACTTTTCCAAAATCTCGTCAACTCAAAACCAAGCTGTCTAAATAAAGAAGTCCACCATTTTAATGCTAAATTATTTTTTTTTATCAGTCGAGTCTTTGCACGAGCTGTCAATGCGTTTTGGCGCTTAATGTGAGTTATTGTTCAATTTTAAGAAGTCAAGTAATTGTTCTGTTACGCCATTGTTGAATAGTTAGCTTTATATAGATTTATGTAGACACTTAGCCCACATTCTTTTTTGAATAACTGTACATGATTATATAAATTCTTAGAGTATACAAAATGTCTTAGCAAAATGTTTCACACACAGTAAGTTGTCTATCGACAGAAAAAATAGAACTTGATGTCGATGGAGTGTATGAGCCAAAAACGTGACCGAAATTTGGCGAGGCACAAATCTAAATAAAGGCATCCGCCCCAGTCAAGCGCAGTGATAGAGGTAAATTGAGAAATAGATCTGTCTCCGCATATTGATGAGGACTTTCTAAGCATCTCAAAATCCCAAAACCTCCCTCCAAATAGTGTCATTCCGAAAATCTCTGTGCATGGTGTCACCCTGTGTGTAAAAATGGAAAATTAATTTCGTTTCTCTTGCCAGACGTGAATCTGTATCAATTGTTCTTGTCTCATCGGTGACGGAACTCCCGTGATGCGTGTAACATGCTCGTTCGCCCAGCGCATTTGCCGCCGCATTCATCTACAGATTTTCATTTGCATGTGTGGTGGATAGCGATATGCTTTCCCCGTCATTGTGTGAGTTTTCGTTTGTTGTCTTTTTCCTTGTCGCTTCGACAAGTGCAAGTTCATGGTCTTCTGACAGTTGATTTGTTCGTATTTTTGGGATTGCATCCGATCAGGCAATCGTTCAGCCAAATATTTCGTTTGTTGTTTTCGTTATTTAGTAACGTTAGTGAACTTACACAACAAGTGGTGGATGAGCACCTTAGTCGCTCGAAATTCGATTGAAATACTCAAGCCGCTTGCTATCGCTTGACGGGCAGCCATTTGCATTTCCAAACGTGATATGTAAATAGCGAGAAAAAAAACAGTCTCCCGAATTTGTTATTTTCAACCGTTTCTACCGGCCCAATGACAGTTGGGACACCTGAGTTACTTAGGCAAACATGATAGTGTAATATATTAGCACTGAACACTGTCAACACCTGAGTTTCGATCCAGTTTGGTGTAACTTGTGTGCGTCGGATGACGCTGCCGAGTGCGAGTGCTGTGCGGTGAGAGTGCGTTTCAATTTTGTCTTTTCGTCTTGGGGATTTTCCATAAATTTTTTTTTCTTTAACTCTTTCCGGTTTGACGCGATATGAAAAACACCACCTTGAGCTGATGTCAGAGCGATGAAAAAACAAAATAAATCAATTGATAGAGTGGTCAGTTGAACATTTTGAATGTTTGCTTTTTAACGGAAAGTTTTCAAGAAATTGGGCTAAATTGCATTCACTTGTCGTCAAGGATAGCGGTAAAGATGCTAATTTTGACAACTGGGTTCAGCGTAGATTTCTAAAATTCATAGGGTATGTGGTTTTTTTCAGTCCTTGAGTTTTTAGGGTTCCGTATAGCACCATACTAATACATTTAGATACTGAATTTTTATGGTCCCGTTTTCAAAACTAACACCGTTGTACTATCGGTATGCTTGTCTGTCTTTCACACTCTCCATATCCCTTGCACATTCACATGAAACAATTTTTAAGACATCTTAGAGCTGCATTTCGCCTAGCCAGCATTTGAGAGTGACTGACGTATGTACGTACGTATTCACAGAATACGGTGAAACGAACGAATTTCACTGCACCCTGAAAAATAAAGTCGACAGATCTCTTCGAAAAATTAGGTTTCCTTCCCAGAATCTTGATTTGAATTACCCTTAAGTTGCAGATTAGAAAAAAAAACATGTTTTCTCATCCCCGATTCTCTAATTTCTTAACCAACTTAAAATTTTAGCGAGTCACCAAAGATAAGTTTTGAAGAGAACTTTCAACTTTCGGGTTTTCTGGCCTAAATTGTTCTGGCATTGTACAGAAACATTTACGTGAAGAGACCAACACACTACTGAAAACAATCCACTACCGATAGCAGGAGCTGTCATTGTAAGAGCCACCACCAACATATCAAGTTACATGACAAATGTAATCTCAGCCAAGGAAACATTATTTCTTCCTCTATCTCAACGATTACTTTAGAAAATTGAAACCTATTTTTTTGGCAAAATTTATCCTTATTATTAAGTTGTAGGACACAACGACATTGCAGAAAACGAAACTGTCGATAATGTCGCAAAATTTGATGCCTCAGGGACCGCAGACTCTAAAGACATGACTGAAAATTGCTAATAATAACAATAATTGAGGGGCGGTACGGGGCACAAGGGACCAGGGCCTAACTACGGTATTAACTACTCGTCTTATCAGTGCTATAGTTTTTTTTCACGAGTAGAGGGAATCTACAGATTTCTGCCGACTCCGAACGACGAGATTTGAGAAGCTTACCGTAGACAATTAACACTCTTTGATAGTTGGCAGCGGTGAAATGAAAATGCAATGTGTTCAGGCCGGCAATAGAAATTGGGTTTCAGTTGGCCCACTTACCTACTGCACCACAACTATTAAACCTCATAAGAATGTGCAATCATAACTCTCAATTGCCGGGTTTAGAATCATTTTAAGGTACATTTTTGCGAAAATTAACTTAAGTTAGATGTTAGGATTCCATTCGAAATGAAGAGAGAAATCTATCTTTTCCATCCGTTACATTTTTTTCCAAACCAAGCAATGCACTTTTTAATTTATCAAAAGAAGGCAGTCTTAGGTTCAGGGCAAATGAGATACCGACAGTTCTAACACATCACTCAATAAGTTCCGGGGCTCACCACTAAGTACACATTTTTTTATGCAAAATTTGACTTTATTTAACAACATAACATAGTTTCCTGGAGTGATACAATCAGTCCAACACTTCTCTAACATTTCGATGCCTTTTTTATAGCGATTTATCTTTGCCCTCAAAGTAGGGTTCCGTTTCGAAGATCCATATTTTTTTCCGGCGATCATCTTCTTAAGGTCTAAAAAGAGGTAGAAGTCGCTGGGGTCAGATCTGGAGAATATGGTGGGTGCGGAAGCGATTCACAGCCCAATTCGTGCAACTTGGCCATGGTAGCCAACGACTTGTGGCACGGTGCATTGTGTTGGTGGAAGAGAATTTTTTTCTTCTTCACATGGGACCGTTTTTTTTGCAATTTCTTCCTTCAGATGCACCAATAATGCCATGTAGTATTCGCTGTTGAATCTTTTGCCCTTCTCAAGATAGTTGATGAATAAAATTGCGTGCGCGTCCCAAAATACGGATGGCATAACCTTGTCAGCCGACCTTTGTGCTTTTGGACGCTTTGGGCGAGGTCCACCGGCTGCTGTCCAGTCCGCTGACTGGCAATTTGACCCTGGACTGTAGTAATGGATCCATGTTTCATCCATTGTGACACACCGACGCAAAAAGTTATGTTTATTCTGGCGAAACAGCTCTCAGAATTATCGATTCGCAGTGGTTTTGGGTCCATTCTTAGCAGACGCAGCATTTTTTTCGACAACAGCTTTCTCATGGACAAATGTTCATTCAAAATATTGTAACACTGTTTGAGAAAGCCTAAAAGTCAGCATTTCACCGACAAATAGATGTTTTTGATAGAGCAAGAGTCCCTGTAACACTTTTTAAACCATTACTGAGCTTGCAGGGTATTTGTTCCCATCAAAAAGCAAGGTTCAATCAACACACGAAATTCTGTTTTTCCCATTGTTTTAAAAATCGCAAAAGTAGCGTCACCTGAAGCACTGTAACTTGTAACCTAACCAGATTGTCATGAAAATTTGACAGGATTCATTTGAATGTCAGTTCCGGGATATATTGAGTGATGTATTAAGAGAAAGAAATGATTTTGAGTGTTCTTCGGATATTCAAACGTCAAGAAATTGATTGCGTTAGGAAAGGAATTAAACTGGATGCATTCAGCAAGTCCATCATAAATGGTCGAAAAAGCATTCGAGTCCAAATAAGAAAAGGGCACAAAACGCAAATGGATATTCCAAAAATTAGTTAGGTCACTTCACACTTTAACCCGACTTACATTCATAGGCCCATATAAGAAATTCAAGCAAACTGAAACGAATAAAATGTTTAACAACCTGTTTACCGAACACAGCTTCGACTTACATAACGACCTCAATCGCTGGGAAATCCATGACTCTCCTTCCTAGAAACAAGTCCCTCAGACACAGCCTACATTTCATTTAACACATGTTCTCCCCGGGAAAAAAATGATCATCAATCCGTCCAGATGAATGACCTTTCAGGCATTAAGAGGCGTCAAATAAAAAATTAGCATATCACACGCCTATTTCCGAAAACTTAAACAGATTAACTTTATCTGGTACGTGATCGTGGTGCCCTACACCGCGTAGGGTGTCATTGAAATTCCTCAACTAAACCCTCGTACAAACAGTGGGTCACGGCTGCGTCGTCGCGAGAGAAGGCAATCTTCCCTCGGTGCATTACAAATGCGAGAGACTTCACATCAAGAATAACTTGATCCACAGAAGACGGCGGCGACAGAACTGTGAACGTTTTGTTATTCGTTTACTAATTGAGTTAATTAACACAGGTGAAACCGCGGCGATCGGGCATTTCGTCAAACACCTCGCCCATTGTGCTTATCATTGTGATTCACGCGGCTAATCTGAATTCGTTTCAACTCAGCGGCCGACGCGGTCTAATGACGCGGCCCTGCCGGTCTTGTTTGTTTATTTTTAGAAACTACAATCGGATATTTGACATTTCCGCGTGTGGTTTGACTATTTTTTTTGTTTTATTTCCTTTCACGTAACACAGGGTGAACGCAGACACTTTCGAGTGGTCATTTGAAATATATTTTAGCCCGTTATATAAGATTGAGTCCTGCACGGAAGATGGGCTTCTCTTTTGAGAACCCTTCACATTCAATTAGTTTGTGTCTATTTCATCATTAGCAGCCGGCATTCAGGGTGATAAAGACATGCTGTTTGATCAGTGCTAATGGGCCGGCCTCAAGTCAAGTAAAGGCCAGGCAGGTATTTGTCGTTCAAACATCTCGTGGCGCTTAAAGAAACACCTCTAATCGGATTAACATACCTAAGCAAATGTATGTCTGCGCCTTTAGAACCACCCTCGGCGTGTGGGGTACTTGCGCTTGCGAGGCACGCTCTCAAATTTGCTCTGTCTCCACATGATATTTGCAATTGTGATCCGCCATAAAGTCCATTAGTATGACAAAGACGTTTAGGACATGCAAATGCGTTTGAGATTCTTCAGGCGGACATGTCAAGTAGTGGTAATGAAATTATCCAATAGACCATTGGCCAGTTCGTGAATTTCACGTAATATCTGGAAGTGTCAGTTGCTCTGATGAAATATGAAGAAGCAAATCGGTCGACGACAGTGAGTTGCTTGTGACGTGAACTGGTTGCTGTATTTTGAGTCCGGCGATTCTATGTTTCATTTGAGAGGGATAAGGGGTTTTATGAGCGTTTGAAAGTTGTCCAAAGGACAAAAAGTTTGGCAAATTATTCTAACAAAAATCTGACGAAATCACAAAATCTTTAACCTCACGAACACCTCCCCCTCACTAGCTCTAACCATTTTCTCTAATTCTCTATCTTAAGTTTAACTGAATCATCCTGCAAACCATTCAAATTTAATTCATGTCTGTACGTTTCTTGTTACTTAAATAAATCACACTCAGAAGTGGTCCCTCGACGCGCTTTCATAATTTATTATTCCACACACACACCCTGTGTCATCACAAAATCAATATTTTTTTTCATTTTCTTCATCCCTCTCTCTCTCTCTCTCACTCTGTCAGTTTGCCTTTTGTTTTTCATATAATTAGCGGTTTTAATTTGAATCGGTTAGTTCTAGCATCATGTGTAGCAATTTATCCCCGAGATCGCTATGCAAACAAAATTGATGCAAGTGCGTCAAGGCGGTTGTCTGTTGTTGCTGTTGGCTGTTCATTAGCTTTGTTGTGCTGTGTACTCTGGTAGGCACGGACTTCATATGTGTCATCGATGATTGACAGTCGCCAAGCCCAGTTTTCCACTTATAAGCGCTAGGAAATCGATAAACGCAAGATTAGGTGACTTGAAGTCATCTTGGAGAGTTTACGATTCGAGCGTTGATTCGTGATTCCATAAGTGACTGCTTGCCGGCGGCAGACGGTATGAGCGGGAGAGATATGATCTTTTTGGGCCGAACTGATGTGGAGGTGTGCCGCAGATCTAGGATGCTACCTGACTAACTGGTTGGTTAGTTAACATGATTTAGTTCGTTGTCCTCTTGAAATGAAATGATGAATGCGATAAAATAAATAGTAGACTAGTTTCGCATTTCACATTAAGTAAGAAGGAGATCTGAAGTGGATTTTGGAACAACACGAATTCCTTTTCTTTCCGTAAACTGGAAAATTTAAAGGGGGTCGTATTGAACGTACAAAAAGTTCATAGAGTTAAAACTTCTCTTATGGGACACCCCTCTAAGAGGCATATTCTTTTTTATAGAAAAATATTCATAGTTTGAATCCATGAGCAGCTTCCTTTTTTTCCCTGCACTTCAGGGTCCTAACGGTGCAATAGTTCGGCACAGACAGCATTTCGCGCTTTTCCAGGCAGAGAATGTAGACTACACCTTGTGAGTTGCAGAAAATTGTGCACATTACCCTTGTGGTCGATAAGCCAGTCTTCAGCTTGTACGGCTTTGCATCTAAAGCAAGACCACTTTTTGGATTGTTCACTGAAGGCATGTTTTACTATAGCAAAGAGAAGAGAAGGTTGACTCTTGTGATATTAAGGATTTGGTGCCACGTTTGTCCCGGTCGTCATATTAAGTCGCGACACGACCATCTCTCTGCAAGAAAATTGGTTGCAGTTTGGCTGTCTGAGCAGATGATTTTTTTCTTATGGATACAGCATTGCTCCTCATTCAGACGCCAGTCACAACCTCACTGTTCGTACTTTTGCCCATTTGGGAATTTACAAAATCAGTCTTCAGACAACGTGAGTACGAATTGCCATTCCGCTCATTCCAGGATGCTGGTTGGAAATTCTTTCTCAAAGCAGTGTTTTCGAAGGTCCGAGTTTTGTGGGAGGGAGATGAACTGGTTTAGGATACTGGAGTGACCCAGTAAAACATGCCTACCAGTATTACCGTATTCCCAATAGACTTCAGTCTGACTGTTGTTTGGACTGCGATATCCATTTTATCTACTGCCAAGCAGGAGTACTTCTAAGGTGCCACATAGACGCTAGATAGCCTTTGCACTTGGTTGAGTAGAGTGCAGAATGTACTTCTATCTAGAGCTGTCCACCAAATTGTAAAGGAAACTAACGTAGGTCAAACTGCAGTTTAAAGACAGTATATTATATGAGCCTCTAGTTCGGATTTTCATCCAATCGCAAGCTAGCCATAGTTAACAAAGAACCTTTTCCATCCGTTTCTTTATTTCTGCACGCAAATTCTCACCACTTTCATTGCAAAATCACCGATTTTTTCTAGCTAAGGTTTCATTTCCTTATTGAATTCCTTTATCCGGTACTATACGTTATGCTCTTATTGGATCAATATCTCCTCAAACATAAACGTTGAATTCATTCGATAAATTCTGAAGTATTCGTCGATGTTTTTGACGTATCGATGTGGACTTTGTTACCGAACACCATAAATGAAAGCCTGATTGTGTTCCTTGGTTTAAATATAAATAGTCAGTAGCTCAGCTAATAATTACATATAGAAATGTCCAAATATCTTAAAACCACTACGTCGACTTAAAAATTATGCCCCAGCAACAAAGAACAAAATAAAACGGCTCAAAACAGTGAATTGAAAACTTTCTTTTCAACAAAAACCTGTCCAGGTATTCTTGTACTTGGAAAAATAAATCCTACATCCATCTGCAAAGTAAGACGAAGCTAGCTTACAATTCCGGCACAGAAACAACTCGTCTGCAAATTGAACCCTTGTTCAAAAAAAACCACAACAAAAAGACATTCGATTGAATGCTAATCATTTTATCGTAACATACGAATCGTCTGTCGCATGCCTTTCATGAATTTTTATCGCGAATTGGAATAATTTATGCACGTCGTATAATTTATACACGAAATAAGCTTGTCTGATTTTATATGTCGGGACTTCGTTCACTTGGTTTGTGGCAAGGAAAAAGAAATAATATCTCAAGTTGGCTGTCAGTGAATTCATTCTGTTAAATGAATGAATTTTTGTTTTTACTAAGTGAAGGGTGTTGAATGATTTTGACCAACGACAATTTTCACATTTCGTGAGTTCTCAAATATTTTTTCAAATTTTATTCATGGCTGCTTTACAATATCAGCTTGAGTTGTGAAATAATTTTCGAACCAAGTAAACGTTCAAAATAAAGTAAAATGGCGTGAGTATCGTCCACACGCGACGCCTTTTTTGGATTAATTGAAAAACTCTATCGCGTGACTTGCCGCTTGTAGAGTGTGGTGTGAGAGTGTGTGGGCGTGTGTGAACTGAGCTGATGACAAGCCTCTTTCCATTGTAGATGCATTGATTGAGAGATATTGTAGCAAGAACAAATGACAGTATCGCTCCCGGTTCGTTCTCTCGAGACATTGTGAAATAGGAATCAAGCTTTGCGGTTTTTTTCTTTTTCGTCAAAACTATCCACAAGGATTTAGGGTGAAATGCCTTCAACAATCATGTTGTATAGACTTTTGCTGTCAAACATCTCGATTCAACAATTTGAAGACATTTTCGAAAGCCGAACTGTTTTAAGAAGCATTTCTTTACTAGCAGAGCAGAGAATCGCCGTCGTCGCTTTTCTTACATAAATCAAAATTGTACCTTAAGGTTCATTGTTAATAATGCGAGCTAATGCGGCAAGGGAATGGGGATGGATGTACTTCGGGTACCGGTAACACTGAATGCAATGGCTGGCATGCAGTCGCAGCGTGTAGTGACCGCTAGGAGTTCGTTCCGTCTTGGGAATTATTGCCCTTGTAGGATACCATATCCCCTTGCAAATATGTATATACTTGTATCCTTTAAATCTGCTTTTGATGTTTAAAGAAAACTGTTGTTACCTAGTAGAGGGCCATGCGGCACATCCCGGTATACTGTTGATACCCCACATCATTGCTGGCCAAATCGTCTAATTCAAGTCAAACAAAAATATCATGATCAAACTTAACTGCTTGGTTATGATCTAGCTTTACAAAAGTCTATAAATTCCACAAAAACTGGAATCTAATATGAACACATCACATCACTCGAAACAGTGAAATATTTGGAATACTTTGACCAAGCTTGAGGATCATGATCATGTCACCCCAAATTTGCTACATCTGTTTGCTTTATCCAGAAGTGGGCCTAATCAATAAAGGTCAGTTTCAAACTGCTTTAGAGCCCTTTCAGTAAGCCTGTGGTTATCTTCCACTAGCTCCAAGGGTAATTGTTTTTTGTACGGATTCATACCCGTGAAAATTTCCCAAATTTCTCTTGTGAACATACGGGTAATGGCATTATCCCCTACATTCCGAAAAGTTATTTCGATTCGGACCCGCATGATGACCGTTAAATAGGTGATTCGGGCGGAACGTTACCTAGACAGAAAATCCCTCTCATAATAATTTATCACTCCATGTCGATTTTACGAAACTCAAGAAATGAGAAGAAATTTGACAGACGCCATTTTGAGAAATCATCCGCAATCAACACTTTATAAAAACTCGAGAGTCCCTAGTGGAAAACCTTGTGAAATGTCACAAGTCACAATTTCATTCACTACTTTGAATTCGTTGGTGTTAATTATTTCTAAAATACAGGACAAATTCTGAAACAGCATCACTGCGGAAGCGACAACAGCTTAACGTGACATTCAAAGACGCATCCACTTGACATCGATAAAATGGTAAATTCTTCATTGTATGCCAAACGTTTGATACAAGCGACAATCACTCACTTAAGCATTATTTCGCGCATCAAATGTCAAACATTTGTGCGTCATGCAATTACTGATGCGAAAAGGCAAAAGTAGGTAAGCAACAAATTAATGCAAATTGTTCTCTTGGTAGGACTTTTATGAGGGGAGGTACTCAGAACTTTTGCCCGAAAGAAAGCAATCATACTGAACACTGTATCCGTCCACAGTCCGACTTGGTCAAGCGCATTGAAGAAGCAGCAAAAAATTCTACATCCATATATCACTTGCTCGTTATCATTTGTCAAATTTTGAAAGTCCATATTTGAAGAGTGTGGCGCTACAGCCTGATGTGGGTCTGGTCTTTAACCGAAAAATCTCTCCAACTAGAACGGCCTCACTTCCGCTGTCCCCAGAGGCACACAGCTAATTGATTGACGTCTCTACTGTCGTGTCATCCGTGTACGTTGTCCCAATGGCTAGAAGAATGATCAAATCGGAATAGTTTGGTTCTACGGCGGTTTGCCCGTAGACACTTAACTGACTGCATGCTACCACATCTTGTTGAATTTTGACCCCACCAACGTAACCAAAACCAAAAATCTCAGACAGAACTCAGAACTTTTTACTCGACAAAACCTCATCCACTTTCAAAAGCATCCATTTATCTGTTCTATAGAGCAGGGTTGGGATGATCAGTGGGGATGGTCTTTCGCCAGAGAGCTGTACTATAAAATCCCCTCTTGAACTGAAATAAACAACGATTGGCAAAAGAGCTTCTGTACTAAAGTTGTTGTCGCTCTGTACGAATAACTACCTCAACATTTTTAACGCCCATTGTGACAGTTCGGCAATATGACAAAATCAAGTTGCTGTGACTAATCTGTCCCTTTCCTTCAAATTGAATATATCCGAAAACTAAACCGGTTTTGTCACAGTTTGAAATCAAACTATGCACTTCTTCGTTTTGAACGCCAACCTGATATAAAAATTCTTCTTCAGGATGCCCATTAAACTGGCACACTTTTTATTAGATACCCATCTGAACTGACATCAATGTCGCACTTCTTACATCTCCAATCGGCCTTTCTTATTGAAAACCTATCTTCGAATCAAAACTGCGTTTTATGGGCAACATAAGCCGATCGGTAAATTCAAGTCACTCCCGTGGACGATCCACAGAGCATTGTTTCACGCACAATATTTGCATCTGCATCATTAAGTAAATATGACTCAAGTTCACAGAAAAGCGTTTAATTCAAATTGCGCGTCAAAGTTTATCATCAATTGTGAATCAGAAACAAAAAAAACGCAATTCCTCGATGCCGACAGATGTGTGATGTTTATGTGCTGGCTCAAACCACAATCTGGTTGAAAATAAAGTAATAAAGCTGTTAGATCAGTCATTGCGCTTACTTCTCAAATCAATCATATGAACTGTCGGCAGCCTTCTGATTTGGATGGTAATTGGAGGCAATCAACGGGAGTTATTTGGCTAACTTTGCTGCGGAAATTAACAAGTAGCAACAAATCGTCTTTCAGCATCAGGTGGTTGATTTGCGAAATTTGGAGCATCTGTGGAATTTTTTCCTTTAAAGGGGCTGTGCTGTTTGCTGGAAAAATTAAGTTGAAGTTGTTTTTCTTCCTATGCTTTGGAGGTAATTAACATTGGCAGTTTTTTGGGGATTGTTTTGCATTGAAACCAATCAAATTTTGTTTAATTACTGTTGCTCCATGCACACAAAGATAAGCTACATTATGGAGCTGGAGGTTTTTTTTCAAAACTCATCTCTAGTGATGGGGCAGTACGTTCGATGAATGACTATGAATGAAACAACACAAAACCACAACAATGCATTTACATTGACAACAAATTGTAAGACTGACACACACAATCTTTCCTTTTTTTTTTGAATAAACAAGGCGAGTCATCGCCGTTGACTTGCGCAAAATAAACAATCAATTTTGGAGCAATTTTACGGACGTGGACTGTTAAGGAGATGGCAACACTTAGTTAATGTTCTTTTCTGGTTGTCAGCATGGTGAAATTGTTGACCTTGAAATTTTGAGATTTACACGTTTGACAACTATAATCTGAAGTACGGCTTTTTTCTTCTCAATTTTTAAATAAAAACGCGAATTTCAGAGAAAGGCAAGAGTTGAACTTGTGCTTTTATTCAAGAGAATTATCAGATAGCGAACGCCACGACAAATATTCTCCATTGATTATTTCAGGGTGCTATAGAAAATTCAGTGCACAAGTAACCGGAACCTAACTTCTTCAGCAAACCCCTCGTATTTTGAATATATTCTTTCATGACTAATGGGTCTTATAATGCAATACTGATTTCGGGAAGTGAGTTCCGAACCATGTTCCGGACAAATAATACTTTATGAAGGTCGTCAGTAACATTAGCACGCACAACACACTAGTTAATGAAGAATCTAAGCCCTAGTCCCTGTCTGTCAATAATTATTATTAAAGTTCGATGTGAACCTGGGCCTAAACTAACAAACTTGTACAGCTGGCATGATCTTCGAACAGCTGCCTCCAATTTCGTGCGCCAAGGTTGTTAAGATCCTTCTGCCGATGAACTTGATATCCAAAGATCAAAGGAGGCATTTGCAGAGCCTCAAACCACATTGGGACTACCAGCGTCGACGGTTGGGTTTTCCTACAGCACAACCAGAGAAGTCGTGACTCTCCAGGATGCAGGCTGATCAAGTGCACGCTGCTAAACGTCAGCAAGAAATCTGCAGCTTTTCTGTTAGCTCTGGATAGAAAAGACTGAAGACGACTTAGCGTAAAAACGGAACACTTCACCTTCGCTAAGCACTTAAGTATGCTAGGACTTAGTACCCTATGCGACGCCTGTGGAGAAGGTGAAGGCACTTCAGGGCACTTTCTCTGTCAATGTCCCGCCTTTGCTCGGATCAGGTTGCGGTTGACATAGTGACAGCTGAAAACCAAGGTTCTCTATCACACAAGCGCTTGCTGGTTTTCCTTCGCACCAGTTTCCGAGTTTGAGCACTCCAATGTAGTGTTCCCCAACCTCCCATACAAGGAAAACTTTCAAATTCTGTGCAAAAAATTGCCAATTGTGTAGCACTATGTCGTCCAGCATCAGATATGAGGTTTCGCTTTTGACTTTTGTTCCCTTTCTAAAGGGAAAGTATATTTTTACGAAGAATACAGTGTGCAGTTTCTGGGTTCAACTCTCCTGCAATTGCCTAAATATCGAGCACTATTCTCCTAGTGGGTAAATAAGTAGAGATGGGTCTTAGACCTATTGTTTTGTGCCTTCAGTGTTCGATGGGATGAACTAGTTCAAACTATTTCCAAACAAGTTCCACCAGATGCTGAGAGGGATGTTGTTGAAATCATGTCGACCGCTAAAAAAATAGTTTCCTACGTATTAATATCTCAAATTCATAAGTGCCGAGCAGGTGCAAAGCAAATGCTAGACGGTTTCTGGTTCCTCTGCATATACCTTGTCTGCTAGAATGCTCGCGGATCAGTTAGTGACCACATATTATATATTGAGCATTATAAGTAGTTTAGAGCGTCTAAGGTCGAGAGAGAGCCAGATTTCTTTTGAAACGAGGGAGAAGGCATGGTTAGACCATTTTTGCTTGATCGCGTTAATGTGTTGTATCAACTTACTTGTGGCGAGCAGTATACCTATATCGGTATTCATGGTCCTGAAGTAAGGGTAGAGTTCTTGCAAAGCTGGTTAATCCACAAGTTCTGCAGTAACCTGAAATGTCTCTATGACACAGCACAGGCACTGAATTACTCAGACATCTCATCAATCAATGACCCTCTTGGAGTTTAATGAAATTGATTCCAAGACCTTTCATGCTGCCTGACTACCTGCGAAGACTTCTTAAGAGGATACACTGTTCCTTTTCCTTCACGTATACAGATTAGTACAACATTGAATACGCTGCAGTGATTGAGGAATCTGCAGGATACACTTACATAGATGCTAGAGTCTACGCCTTCTTTTTTGGAGCTATTGGCATACATAGATGCATATGGAACGCTATGCAGATACCTTAACGACAATTTGAACAGCACTCAATTTAAAGAACCACCAAGGTAACATGACACCCAATGACGACCTTTAGATTATCCTACCCATGTGGAGTGTACAAGAAGCTCATTTTGTTTCATGGCGCCTGCTTCACAAGTTACAACCTTAATTTATGTTCTTTTCTTACTTTCGGTCTATTATTATTTACTCGTTGAGCGCTGTCATTTGATGAACACCATACGTGCCTCATATATTGAAAATATCCTTGTGCTGGACGATCACGAATCGCTTTTGTTCAGTATCCCGTCTTTGTTTCTTGCTTCTTCTTGCGTAATTTCGAGAGTGATGGACGTCCAATTGTTACCATTTTAATTATGAGCCACTGTATGTCTATCAGGATGCGTTGCGAATAATGTTGGTTTTCATTATAATCAAAGCAATCTTTCTGAAAGGCTGAAAGGAAGAAATGCACTGTTCACAATCAATATTCGACACATGCTTCGCAGCCCAAAATTCGCACTTTGCGTATTTTGCTATGAACAGTCTTTTTTTTTCTAAATAACAGTTAAGGAGCGGCATTGAAATTCAGGGCGAACGCGTAACACCTGACGGTGGCTGAAATTGCCTCGTCTTCATCAAAGTTTACCGCTTACTGTTCGCGTTCGCACTCGCAAACGATTAAAATAGCATAATAAAAGTTGTCACTGCCTTTTATTTTATCGATAAGCAATTACAGAGCCTTTAGGCTTCGTGAAATGTATTTAGGGTAAGTGTATACAAAAGCCATTCACTTCTGCAGACGTGATCAATGACGGGAAGGAATTAAAAATCATTTTTTTTTTGTATGTCTTGTAAACCCTTTTGGAGTTTGAAATGAGACATGTTTTCTTATCTTGTGACTTAATTGAGTAAATTTTACATTATTTTCATTAAAGCTCAGCAAAATTAAGTTTGAAATGAAGACATGAATAGATTAGGATGGAATCAATTTTTTTGGAAATGTTAATCGTGGTTATCGTGGTTCTACTGAGAGAGCCGTCCTAAATTATTGTTTACAGAAATATTTTGGTTTAAATAATAAAGATTAGAGTGCTGCACTGTTTGGTGATATTACGAAAACATTTATCACTTTGAAATTGTGTTGAATAACTTGTTAAACTTTGCATTTAAAGCACCTTAGTTGGCTTCGTTCTTCGAATGAAGACAGAAAGGAAGATCTGGTTGTGAAAATAGCACAAGAATCACTGTAATCTTAGGTGTTCATCACGGTTCCCTTCTTGGTACACTGCTTTTCAATTTTTTTTATAATTTCACTTTGCCAAAAAATACTGGATCGTAAGAAAACTGTTTTTGATGAAGATATAGCATCTACATTGGTTTAAAGTGCATACAACTTTTTTTTAGTTCTAGGAGTAGGAAAAATTCCTTAGATCTTAACTCTTTGAGTGGGCATGTTGTGAACATTCTCAACATAATACGTATATTTGCACTTTTGAGTCTTGTAAGCAGACTTCTAGCGACCAATGCTCTTATTCGGATAAATGTTCTTATTTAAAGAATGACAATCATTTCAAATATCTATTGCTTTGACCTTTTAAAAATATTTTGTCAGTTTAGATGTGGTTTTTTTCTAAACAGCATTTGTAATACAACCTGAATTTTGTGCATCAATGAAACACAGCTCACCGAGAACGTGTGTTTGCATTTCATTAAGCAGATAGTACTTTAACATTCCGCGCTACTGACTAAGACGACGAATCAATTCCTTACGGTCTTCGCTTACACTCTAAGTATCTAAGTAACAGGTTTACAGGTTTATACATCATGCTAGATGTAGTCTAATCGGCCAAGTGTCATCTACTTATATAAGCTGAAACTCGAATTCACTAATGGTGTTGGCAATAGTGGTTTCAGTGCGCAAGGAACGTCCCTCGAATTGCAGGAAAACCATCTTTCATACAACGATAATTCAACTGTACATTTTGGAGACGCTATTGTGTGATTGGTGTAAGTTTTTCCATGATAAAAGTTTGATCACACGTATTGAAAATTATGCCCCACGATAACATGTCCACAGGTTCTCTATAAGCCACAGGTCTCCTATCTCCACGATAACATGCCCGCATGTCCTCTATCAGCCACAGGCTCTCTTTCGGCCACAGGTCTCCTATCGGCCACAGGTCCTCTATTTAACTTAAGTCCGGTTATTGTGGCGATGTCTGCGTCTTCTAAGCAACATTAAAAATAAGTCACATTTTAACAATTTCTGGTGTATATTGTGGGTTCTGTAGTGGACTGTTGAAAGTAATACATTTTGTGCAACACCAAGTTTTCAGAGGTTGGTTTTAAAATTCCTTTTAGATTATTCAAATATTAAGACATGTCTACGGTTTACTAAAAAATTCAAATGTTCTAATCCTACCAAAATTTGGGTTCGACAGAAAATGGAATTTTCAAAACTCTATTCATGTCTTCACTAACGAAAGGGTTGTGGTTTTGTGGATTTTTCAAAGACATGAAAGCCTGCCTCCGTGTTTGAGTGAAGTTTGTTCAATATTTTTTCGTGATCTGGAACGCAGTCATTTTAGCATTTGGTCTAATTTATGATAAAATGTTTCGCAATTCCCTCTTAAAAAGGACAAAACTTAGTTTAGATGAAAATAAAAATTTAATTGAGGAAAGCAGAGCCTAATATCTTCAGAAACTACTCGTGTTGTGCTTGCTATTGTTCTCTCTCAGAAGTAGAGGGGTCCGTAAGTTAATTGCGGACTCGCAATGGTGACATTTGAAAAGGTTCATAGACAATTTGTGCTCTTTGAGTGCTGTCAGCAACTCGTTGACAAATGTGAAGAGCGGACTTCAGAAATCAACATGAACCAACGAACTTACCCATTATGCCACTGCGTCTTAAAGTTATTTTGCCGAATTTTCTTTTATTTTATTTTTTAATTTTGCACAACTCTCCGTACTGATGTTTAGGCTTTTCCAACGGTTTTGGTTAAATGTCATCAATTCAAAACTTCATGCCTTCCCCTATATCCAGTTATTTGCTTTGTGTCTGCATAGTTGATATCATAAAGAACAAACCCGTTACGAATGTCCGATTTGTCAAATGTTTTCCCTATCACACTAACATAGATTAAACTAAATAATGTTTCCAGGAACGTGTGCCACATTTGAGTCATTCTTTTTAATTATGTGTAAGTTCCGATAGAAGTAGCCCAGGCGTGTAAAACTAAAAACAAACAAAACTCGTTTACTTTAAGAGACCAAAACATCCAGTTAGGTCGTGCTTCTGCAAAAATCTGCCAATTTGACTAGTAAAAAATAACAGAGCGTTGTGGAGTAAACAAGCTTGTTTACCAATGGAAAGTTTTCACAATCACAATGGTAGTGGCTGAGATGCACGTCCAAAATGAGTCCAAATTCGATGTTACTTTGTTGAATATATAAAAGTAAAAAAGGAGGACATAAAATAAATACAAGGTGGCGCAAAATTAATCACTCACTTTTGTTTGCGAATACCTTTTTTAACGCCTAAAAAACCGTTTTTGAGTGATTTGAACTTCTGCTTTTTTGTCATTTGTGATAATGAGTGGGCCAAAAATGTTAAATACGATTGAAGTATGACTCCATTCGCAAAAATTATAACATATTCTAGTAAAACATGTTGGCCTTGGCGGCGATTTACACGCCGAAAGTCCCAGGTTCGATATCGTGGCAGTACGTTCATCTCACTTTATTTCGTACGCACCATTTCATTCAAATTGTTTACAACGTGCAAAGTTTTTCTATGTATAAGAAGTTGTTCGGAGTTGGTAATGAACTGTAGGTTTTCTTTACTCTGGTCTCTGGTTCCTTGTAGAATGAAGGCGCTATTAAATTTCTTTATTGTATTTAACGAATTTTTGTACATATAGAAAAAATATAAAACTTCAGCAATAAAAAACGAAAACGATCAGCCCTCTTTCGACTGTGAATTTTATAAGGTTGTAAAATAGGTATTTAGACAAATAATTAGGGTCGGATCACTAATTTGTATAAATGACAACAACAACACACGATGCAGCTACTAATCAGAATTATCTCTCATGATAGAAAATTATCTTTCAATTATCCCTCAACAGAGCGTTGTGTCAAAAGTCAAACTTGGATAAGAATAACAGGCTATCTCTTTAAAAAATTTTATTTAAAAATGCAATAAAATGAACAAATTTTTGTGACCTTATAAATAAGAACTAACGTTAAATGTGAAACAGAACAAGTGTCAGCCGCGACTGCTTTTGCAGTAAAACATTCTGTTATCAAACCCCTAATGACATTATTGGTTGCTTCAAGCTGTAGCTCAGGGATTGCTTGAATGATCAATAGGTGGCAATTATCGTTCCTTCACGGTTTCCTACAAGAAAAAGTAAGTCCAAAGGGACTAATTAGCAGTTGAAGCTAAAATTAATAACGCCAAGAGACAGCACTTATTTTGGCCAAGCCTGAAGCGGTTTCTATGCAATTTTAAGTTGCTTACACTTTCTCAAAGCCTTATATATATATATAAGGTAAGTAAAATATAGCTCCTCAAACAGTGTGAGGTTATGTTGATTTATGCAGGAAATAACACATGATAGGGAAATGTGTCTGAATCTGAATGAAAGAACAAAAGTCTTTCAAATTAAATGTCAAACTCATTCCAAATTATCAATAATCCGATCTGTTCTGTTATGCCAATGACATGATCTAATGAGGATCATCTGCACATTTGAAATAAAACTTAAATTTTTAAAAAGAGAATGAATCTTTAGTGGACGTACCTTAGATTCTCAAAACATACAATTGCATTACAGAGGAAAACTAATAAAAACAAATTTAAAAACAAAAATGAACAAGCAGAAAGTTCCTTGACATTCACTCGTGTTCCCTAAAGCCTTTCACAGTTGCCCAATATAATGCACACTCAAGAACCCAAATGTCTACACACATTTCAAAATTTAGTTGCGTTCATATTTCACCCACAAAAATTACTGAAAATGCAACAGATTTCCACAAATGATTGAACACTTCAACCTCAGTGTTAATTTACTTTCTTCATCAACTGTCACATGCCCACATGACAAATAGCATCAACCCGCAAAAAAGTTGTATTAAATTTCTATTCAATGAATTTAATCGAACGGCGCACCCTACTCAACAAAACATCTACATATGACAGCAATTTGCAGCGGGGCAGTGACAATATCTTCCCGCCTTAAGGCAATCATCTGTCGAATCTGTCAAAGCAGAACGACACGCCGTACGCCGAAAACTTTCTTATTGCGATCTGTGAACCGAAATGGGACAAGCGTCACCTTACACCCGTTGGGCTCATAATCGCCGTTCTTATCATTGGAATTGGTTGAGACGATTAGCTTAGCCGCGTCTCGCCTTCAAAGCTGAAAGAAAACACTGATATAACGCGACAACAACATTGACAGCAGAAGAAAACGTGCTTTCCACTACGAGGGTATGCCGCGACACGTGGATATCAAACATCTGAGGGGACCGAGAATGAATTATTCAAAAGCGCCGAGAAGTGTGCGCACCAGAGTCATGACTGCGGGCAGCTATGATTTAATCTGCAGACGATATACGACTTGTTTGTTGTCGTGCTGAGGTGAGAGAAAGGCGATTAGGAAAAGGTCAGGTGAAAGGCAGTGTTTACAAACAATTAATTCATTGGCTCTGCGGCGATTGATTGACCATCTATCTGGCCACGCAGCTGAACAGAATGCTCGATTAGTCAGCTAGCAAGCAGACTAAATTCGATTCATCCTTTCTTGATAATCACCGGGTGATTACTTGCGGCCTGCAGCCTGCGCTAGACAGTCTCCCGTTTAGGAGACTTTCGATTTGTGCTGGTCTGGTGTGACTGATCCAAAAGATATGCTTAAGCCAAACATTGGCAAATCAAAGCACTTTGGGACCTTGAACACGAAAATATTTGTTCATTAATTTGGAACCATCTTTCCGCGACTCAAGTAGTTCACACCAAACAGGTGAATAATTTTAGCGTCTTCAAGAATTGATTATCACGTTCTTCTTCCGTTCTCGGGGTAAGCAAGTTCATCCCTGCAGCCTTCATTGTGGACTCTTGCAACGACTACGGTGGAAATTATTCACACCCCTGCATGTGGAATTGACATTTTGTTGTCCAAATGAGGACGGAGCGGCGCGCACAAGTAGAGGTTGTACATACGTCTTGTGTCCAAGAGTCTCCTTACCCGTTAACAAAGCACAGACGTGTTAATTGGGCCTGTCAACGTTAGCGTACGTTTTCTGACCAAATTCGATTGTTCTTTGAAGGCAGATGCAAACTTCGCCGTCGTGACTCTCGTGACTTCTTATTATCGTCACTTATGTGCTGTGACAGCAGAGAGAAAGACTTCCTGGTGCAGGTGAATGTCAAAAGAAAGTTAAAGGCATTCTGATTAGTTAGTTAAGGGATAAGTGAAAGCCCCTGTAACCGCATCCCTGTCCATGGTTACAAATTCCACTACAGTGCAGCGAGTGAAGCAACCTGCAAAAACAAGCAAAACAACACAAATAAACCTCAACGAACCCCAGATGCGACCCCAGGGGTTAACTGCAAGAGCCAACCAAAGAGCCTTGCTTTAATAGGCAATCGCCTCGTACTGAACAAATTGCAGTCAACCGCCTCCCCATTCACATAAATACACACATTATATGCTGCAGTTTAAGTCAACATCTTATCCACAAGGTTCTGACTCTCCGACAGCAATAATGCCTAAACCTTGCAGTGCTGCATCTCCAATCCCCAATCCATTCATCCGCCACCCAGCTCACCGAATGCCGTCATTAATAAAGGTAATTCCATTATTTAAATAATTTGTTTACACACGAACTCCGCACAGACAGCATCTGTGATTCTCTTAACCTAGAAGAAAAACCAACAAAGTAGCCCGCGTTCAAGCATCCTCAACTCGAGCACTCTGCCTCCCTCAGTGGTAGCGGCGGCGGTGGCGGTGGCGGTTGTTTTCAGCTGATACAAGTTCACACTGTCTTCTTCTTAAAGATCGCGACAAAACGAAATCGAAAAAAAAGGTAAACGACCAGAGAACTGCGGTCTCCATCTCATCAGCCACTACACATACGAATAGTATCTGCGGTTTGTGCGTTCGTTTGTGGCTAAGATCTCAGCCGCAAAGTTGGCGAAGTTGTCACGCGATCTTCTCACATGCCGTGTGTGTTTGCCTTTTGGGGCATTTTGAAGAGCGAAGCGTGCCACTATCAACAGCCACTTGAACGTGCACACGTTTTCCTCTAGAATCACTTAAACTACATACAACATCCGAGGGTCTAGAGTAGATAATGATTTTACTTGCTCGACGGCAGCGTTGGTATCTTTCTAGTTTTAACTCCTTTTACTTGTTTTCTTTTTTTTGCGGTGTTATTGATTGAGTGTCCCCATAAATATGGACGGTGGAGATAAAAATAGCTCTGCATGGTAATTTTATAAAAATAGATTTCTCGTTTGTGGCCCGAAGGAATGCAAGACTAGTTCGGAGTCGTCTTCTTTCGATTCTCGATGCACCAGAATGCAGATTTATTACGCGATATTGGGATCGGGGGGAGTGGAGAAGTCTGTGAGAAGTAATTTTCTGTGAGATTGCAATAAATTGCTGGCACCTATGTCACCTGTGCTTAAGCAAAATTATCAAATTGATGGCAGTTAAGAGGTCTGAGGGCAAAACCATGAGAGTGTTGGCTACATTTTACGTAGTTTGACATATTCTATGATAGTTACACGGCATAAGGAATAACAGAAGAAATTGGTTTTCGTAGTAAATTTATGTTTGAATCCAGATCTGTGTTGCTAGGTAAACGGAGAGGTTGAGCCACATTAAATGGCGCCCAACAACAAGCTCTCAAAAATGTGATTTTTCCAAAATGAATTAAAATTTTGCTTTGGTCTTTATATAAATCAGTTTTTGATATTTCTATAAAAAAAATATATACGTATTCGAAAGCTGTCAGCTCTGATAGGCCGGAATTGCAAAACACCTGTGGATATAAATCCTTCGCTTCTTTTTCTTCTTGTGGCGCTACAGCCCGAGGTGAATCAAGGCCTTAAACAACGAGCCTCTACAGCTGGCACGATCCTTAGCCAGCAACATCCAATTTCGCACACGTAATCGGTTGACATCCTTCTCTACTTGTGTGCACCATCGTTTGCGGTGTTATCCTTAATGGTGTTACCCTACTGGTTTCACTGGTTCTCCATGGCGGTGTCACATTGATTTGAAGACTCTTCGGGCTGGAGTTGTGTTTTCTATTCACTCTACATAATCTAGCCATCTTAAACGCTGTATCCGAAGACGCTTCACTAAACGAATACCATCGTACAGCCTATAGCGCTTATCGTTAAATATTCTAGGCCAGTTGCCATCAACGCAAATCGAACCACAGATTGAGCACAGAACTTTTCTCTCGACAACAAAAGCTTCCTCATCCGCAATCGACATTGTCCATGTTTTCTGGCCACAGAGAAGGTGGTCTGAAAAGCCCAAAGAGACAGTGGTTGCCAAGAGTCATTCTGCTTTTAATCTCGGCACTGAGGTGGTTCGTCCTATTTACTTGGGAGTCGAGATAGAAGATGTTCTACATTTTCTTAAGCTTATAGCTGTCTTCCATCATACCTACACCTGCTTTGTAATCATCTCTCTTTCTCGACTCTGAAGACCGACTGACCTATGGATCATTATCATTACCCTGATGTGGCCATGGCAAAGTTGTTAACGCATATTTTTCCGAAGCAGAACCTGCTCTAGCTACTGGCACAATTTGACAAAAATCATGTGAAATACCGTCATTCTTCTTTCAATGCGGAAAAGTTCATGTTCCAAATTCCACCGACCAATTAGATCAGAACATAATTTCATAAGCAAGGTAATAATTGAAAATATCAAACAATGTTGTAACTACAGCGTACTCTCAAGCGATGCCGTACGCGGAGTTATAAAAAAAAATCAAACGTAAATTCATCTGACAACGAATTCACAAAAATGAGATTAACAATCCGGTCAGTGGTTTATGGATCGTCTTTTAAATATGCAAAGTTCTTTGATTGAAGACATTTTACGCAGACTTCTCTAAAATTGATTCATCGTGCTGACATGGATCATAAAATTGTTGCTACACGCGTATAACTTCTGGAATAAGTGGTTTTAAAGTGGTTTATGATCTTTATAAGTGGGCACAGAGCAGACTCAGAGACAAATGAGTTCAAGAGTTTTTGCGATCGAAGAAAATGATGTGAGGATCGTGCTGAGATTATGTTTTTTTATGGAAATACTGGCGTCAGTGTGTGAATATAGAGAAGTTTTAATGTTGTTCTGGCTTTATCTGTCGTTTGGAAGGGGTTGTAAATGTTCTATGTTTAATCAATGGAAACGATTCAGTCTAAGTTTTCAGTTTAAGCATTTAAGACCAATGTCCCTCCTTGTCGTATATACTTTCAGCCCACGTTGTGACTTGATTCCAATCAAATAAAGATATTTGTAATGCAAATCAAAGCCAAATTCTAAGTTATTGCACATCATAGTTCAAATTTTGACCAATTTCCGCGTGCAGGATTTAATCTCACAACGGGATCTATTTTACAAATTAAATGCACTGAATTGAAAACTAGCAAAGTGCTGTCAGCTCTCTGGCGATGTAAGGGATTTTGCGACAAATAAAAGACCTGGAGACTATCACCAAACAAATCCCTTTGAGTCTACACGAATATAAGGACGCTTCTGATGGAACTCAATTCTGCACAAAAATGAAACTGCTGCTTTCACTAAGCTCTAGAAAAGGGTTTATCTCTTCCACACAGAGGTTCTGCTCTTGTTGTATTTCATCCCCTATGTCGCTTTCAAGGACATATACTATTTTAAAAAATGATCTGTCCGACTTAAACTCGCGCTAGACCTTTGGCAACCTTGCACACCGCATTTCCTTAGACTCTCGCATCATGTTTCATACCGTCTGATGCACGGAAACCAATAACCCAGTTGCGGCATTCATACAAAATCGATTTTCCTTGCTTTTCCCGGAGCCTGAGCCAAGAAAGAATTGTAGTCGAATCGTAGATGGCATCAAGATGAAGACAGGATCTGGTGCTAGCGCCATCGTGGGGGACAACACCAGACAACATGCCTTGCTATGTAACATAGGCTTTGAAGTGGTAACATACGTAAATTTAATTGCAACAAGCTAGATCCTAAGGAACAGAAAGAAGGGACGAATTATTAGTGCCTGCAGGCCTGTTCACCCCTTGAATCACCTGCAAGATACTACAAGGCAAGCCTCAGAAGTGCAAGCCTTCTCTAAAATTGATAGGCACTTTGCGGAGATTTCTTTGCGTTCTTAATCACCATGGGATCACGGTAAATGTGAACCGCGATGAACATACAGACAAGAATAAGAGAAAATACCTCTGTTGAGATTATCGGCTTCCTTGGTAAGGGATTTCATCAACAATTGGGACCCTCGAAGCACAAATCGAGGCGGCTTCCCAGGATGTAGTCAAGTCAGCAAATGATCTCCAACGTATGAAATTAATTTCGTAATCTCTTGACTAGAATGATTGCAGATGACTTGCCGGCGTACTAACAGGTCACAACACCTTCGTCAAACAAAAGCGACGGATAAGCGATGAAACCCTCTGCGACATTTGTGAAGAGGACAGCGACCCTGCAGAGAACTTACTTTGGAACTGCCCCGTCGGTTGTGTTTGGAAAATCTTGTCTGTGAGGGAGTTGAGGGTTAAACCCTCTTGTTTCAATGGGAGGAAGGAGGATTGTGAGCGAAAAGAGATTTACATGAACCTATCACACAGGCATAGCACAATTCTTTGCTTAGATAGCTAAGACAAGGATATACATGCAAGAACTTGTCAAACCCAAGGTTCTCTTACAAGCACACTTCTTTCAAATATTACAACATCAGCGTTTTGTAGTTAAGATCAAGTTCATGAAAGAAAAAATCACATAACTACCCGAAGTCAACAACTTGAATCGTTTCAACTGAACTTCATATCACTGCATACATCTAATGGCCTTGTCTTTGACCAGATGTCAAGCAGTAACTCTCTCATTGATTAGTATTCCCCTCACTCGACCACCATGCCGCAGTGCGTCAGACAAAAGCCATCAAGTCTATCTTAAAATTTCTGAGATCAAGGATAAAATAATCTACCCCAAAATGTAAGAAAAAAAATTCCCCGCTTTTGTCTTCTTGACGCGTCACAAAACAAAAGTTCACCTTAATTTCTGATTCCGGGAGCATCGAATCAATTTAATTTTGCGGTTTTGGTCTTCAATCACGTTGCGCTTTCCATGCAGTTGCAACTATCAATTATCGGTGAAGCTATTAACGGAGTTCCCCAACAGCCAATTACAGGGAACAGTTCAGATATCTGACCTATTCGTGAGTAATGCTGCGCAAAGTGCTATTGTAGGTGCAAATTGCATTTCCCGTACTTATCTGAAAATCAATTTAACAATTAAGCGATTCGCTTCGATGTGAATCAGCTCTGTTCAGTTTTAAGGTTACATTCAAAAAAAAATTGAAATCTTTATGTTTTTAGAAGGTTAAGCTTGAACAGCGTTTTTTACGATATTGTCGTGTTTGATATTACGATCATGGTTATTTTATGAATATTTAATGTTGGGGAGTAATTGAATGTGGCTCGCGTGAACGTAAAGTTGGAGAAAATTCGGAAAACTTTATTTTACCCCTTATGAAAACCGTGTACAAAAGGTAATAGCCGTAAAACAGCTTAATTAAATCGATTAAAAACTCTTGCAAAAAGTTATATCGTAACCGTAACCCTATCGAGCATCGTAATCAAGGCTGAGAAAAAATGCATTTTCATTTAAAAGAGACCACAGAAGTGTCTAAAATTTCCAATGTAACACCTAGAAAGTCGACACTCTACTCGAAAATAAACTGGACACTCGGGCATAAATTGTTTCGTATATTTCTTCTATTAAGAGTGACATTTAATTCAAATAATCTTAAATCTGCTATATCTTTGAATTCTCCAATGTATCGATAGGGAGTTTGTCCTTAGAGACCCTTTTTGAATCCGCGTCTATGGATTTAAAGATTCTAAATTTTTCCCATTCAAAAATCACGCAAAAGTTATTAGACTCAAAAAGTTTAATGTTTGAACATTTTCATCAAACACAACATTTGGGAATTCGGTGTCCAGATTTTTAAGTACATCGTGTTAGAAACTGGGAGGAGTCCCAATTTCTTTATATTTCGAGCCTTAATTCTCTGTTACGGCATATCAGATTAGATCTTAAACTAGGGTTTATCTTGCATTTAGCATTTAGCTTTTCCTCACTCTCAGTGTTTACAGATTATCATTTGCCTCGACAAATCTTCTCTGTCGCTTTAAATCAGCCTTAAGTTGTAGATGTTCTTCACTCCGAAGAGGATTAAAGATCACTGGTGCCAGATAGTCTGTGACGCCACACTATTAATTTATTTACTTAACTAATAATTGAGTGGCACTACAGCCCACAAGGGACCAGGGCCTAGCTTGTAAACAACTACTCGTGTTGTGCGTGCTAATGTTCTCTCACGAGAAGAAGGGACCTACGGTTTTTTGCCGACTCCGAACGGCGAGATTTGAGAAGCTTCTCGTAGACAATTAGTACTCTTTGATTGTCAGCATCTCGAAAGAGGTGGTGCCGTGAAAAAATGCGAGGTGTTCTGGTCTGGGAACCGAACCCAGACTTTTTGCGTGGCGGTCGACACACTTACCACTAAGTCATAGCGACCACAATTTAATCATTTATTTGTAAAAATGTATTTTATGAACACAAATTCTTTTCCGTGCGTTAATTATCCATAAAACTAACTAAAGAGTTGACGTAAACACTTTTGAGTAAGAAAGTTGGGAAAGACTTACACCGATAACCCTGGAAATAATGAGGCAGCAGCTGGGCTGGCACAGTGCTCTCAGTTTGCTCAAGTTTGCACTTTGTATTGGAACAGATTTTAAGTGTTCACATTTGTATCTAAATTTCCTGTTAAGTTTGAAGACTTTTAAAAATTTAAGGTAAATCATATGAAGCTTATCATCCATGCACTTAAGTTGATTGTACCAAAATAAAAAGTAAAAACCTTTTATTTGTAAGCTAAGCTGAGTATCTGAGAAAGTCTGAGTGTTGCTCAGATTACTTTTCTATCCCAAAACTATGATGAACCGATTACTTTTTGTTGAAGGGTCAGAAAAAGTAAATCGGCATAATTATCTCAAATGCGGTTTTTTTTTTTTCAAATCAAAAATGTATTCACATCTTAATTGAATCTAATCAACTAAATTAATTCATTCAGAGAATGACTCACGGAGGAAGATTAGTGATTTCACAAATTTCCATTAAATAGATCTAGGTTGCAGTTTTTCCCCAGTTTCCACTGGTTCATATTTCTTAGGAATGACAGAAAAAACAGTAAAACAATTGTTTTAAAGCCCAACTTGAAACAAGTTTAACAACTCTAATCGACGCTGGTAATCGATTATATTGTACTTCTGTTTTCCGCTTACAGCGTCACGGCAAAATAGTTTCACTCATGTGAGAGATACCTTGCGGACTTACAGCAGGGAGAATATGATAATGATATGCCCGGATCGATTTCTGAGAGAAAATTAAAGGTTTATGGCAATTAAGAAACAAGTTGCTGTTAATTTAACTGAAAACAGGTTGCTTCATGCAAATATGATGAAATTAATCGCTTATTACAATCGCGGGCGATACATAAATGTTTCATAAAGCTTATAAAGGGCATTGGAAGATAAAGTCACTTATTACCGTCAAGGCATTTCATTAATCGGAATGCAATTATTATTGAATCATGTTGAGTTGAATGATCGTTTGCTAGGAAACCTTTATGCAATATAGATTTTAACATTACGTTTGTTGGACGGTATTGAAAAAAGTTACGTTTTTCAAAGCGTCCTCGTGAACTTTACTTTAATGTTGAGTTCGAATAGTTAAGTTCGAGCATCTGGACATCCTCATATTTATCTTTTAAACTTCCGCTTATAAGTCAACGCATTCCTCACAACCGCCAATAATCTAAAGATTGATTCTGGGTATGTTTTGTTGGTTGGTTGCTCGGAGGGTAGATGATGGTACCTCGTACCGCACGGTTTAAGCCTACTTCTAAATCGAACTCCGATTAAGCATGTTTAACGAATGTGATGATGCCAGATCAGTTTCTAGTGGACAACCTCCAGCCTTTTCGATTTTCGTATGAAGCTGCAAATCAAAAATTTTATTTTGAAATTCAGCAGCTTATGAAAGACAAAAGAAACAAATGCCTTCGACTGCATCGAATATCTTACCGTCATATATGGTACTCTTTGCCACTTTGGCCGAATGCCTGAAAAAATTAATGAATAAATAGACTTACACTGTGAAAAATGCAGGAAAATGCAAAGAGACGGTGTTATGTTTAGTTGGCACGCCTGTCAAATTCGTCAGTTTGAAGATTTCTCTCTGTTCCGTCAGTGTCGGTAACAAACTTACCAAGACCTCAAGCATTGTTTGAAAAAAAGCGACGCGCTGTCATGTTATTTTTTCTTTTACAGACTCTTGAGAAGTTCCTTCGAAAATCGATATGATTTTCCAAGAGTAGAGACCAGCATGTTGACGCCTGAATAGACGCAGCCTTACATCTTTAGCAGAGATAGAAAGGTTGCTTCCAGGACGCAAAACTAAGTTTTCAGGCCACCACGAAACCTTTTTTTGTATCACCTCTTCATTTTTAAGCTGCATTGCTATTCGATGTCTTAGCTGCATTGCTCTCGATCACTCGAAACGATTGCATCAATATAGACGACAAAGTTTTACCATCTTTTACGTCAACATTTTGGTACAGCTGGAAAAATTGTCTATTGAGGCTTCTGCCCTCATCTTTTCTGCACAATACAGTACACTTGTCCCAAAATAAAAAAAGCCTTAGGAATTCGAGCAACTGATCATACAACAAACAACAAGAAAAATCATTGTACATCCTGAAGGCA
Source organism: Eristalinus sepulchralis (assembly GCA_944738645.1). Lineage (NCBI taxonomy): Eukaryota > Metazoa > Arthropoda > Insecta > Diptera > Syrphidae > Eristalinus > Eristalinus sepulchralis. The sequence continues at coordinate 45,953,663 of OX122882.1, forward strand.
TCTCTTTAGTTTGAGCCACTAACCCACTTACGGTAACAATTAAATAATGTTCCTCAGACAAATGTCTCTCAGCAGTTGTAGCCTTCCAAATACTTACTTTTTATCTACAAATGCACTGGTCTAAGTGGACCTGGAAACAAGAAAAAGTATAAATACTGCAATAATATTTCACTCAAAAGTATCTGACTAAACCCCTCCAAAATTTCACATCTTCAGTCTGTCAAGTTCACCGAGCTCACGCCAATCTCCGACCCTATGCTTCTTATCACAGACATGGTAATTGATGGGGAGTATCGAAACCAAACTCGTAAACCTTCCAGACACACTAAATAATGTACCTTACTCGCATTTATCATTTCATTCAATTAATAGCTTGCCTCAACTATAACCACCCATCTGACTCAGATTATGGCGGAGCGTGTCTCGTCAATCTTATCACGCGTCAACACCTTAATTGTTACCAAATGGAACATTTGCATCGTAATACAAGTCCCATTCATTGTCACTTCAACTCCTATGTCAAAAGCGACGTCTCCTAATTAAATTCAACCCACTTAGCTCCCCCTCCATACAACCGCATACTAAATTTAGACATACTATAACAAAATCTCCATTAGCATTTCACATTTTACATTTCACAACCGCGGTTGTGAATTCGATCATAAAAGTCGCATAAACTAATTTACAGCAAATTCGGTGACAAAAATTAACTAAGCGAGAAATTTGCTCATCGTTTAGATCCCTGTTCAGAGAAATTTTTGCCTCATCCATCGATCTATTGGCGGCGAGGTGGTTTTCTCTTTTTCACAAGTAAATTAAGATCGCAAGACATTTCCCGAAAAAAAGCAGTGGCCAATTATCGTCTGGCAAACTACAAAACCCCGATTCGTGATACATATGCGGATCGTACCTGCTGTAACTCGCGTCAACTCTGACATATGACAGATGTGCGACTAGTCAAAATTTTGCGATTCGTCAGAGTCTACATCAAACAACAGCGACATCAGTACAGTCGACGAAAACATATTTCCGCAGAAGCCCATGCTTAATCACATCTGAACAACGGTAAGGACATATGACTAAAATTATACAGCCGACGTCACTAAATTAAAATTAACAAGTCTGATTAACGAAATTAAGGTATTCTCTCGCTTTCTGATCAGCAGTCTTTATAGAAGAGACCTCACGTCGAACAGGCGTTCAGTTCGTCTAGAGCTTCCGATCTGAAGAAATGATCTGCGCTTTCCGGTCATTCGAATCCTGTTTGTTTTGTGATCAATCACGGACGTGAAATTGTGAGTGTTGCAGTGCAGTGATAAATGTGATTTTCTCACAAAATTAAATTTAGAAAAAAATTGAAACTTATTACAGGTACTTTGTGAAAATATATTCCTTAAAGTGAAGTGTATGTGTGAATAAAATTGTTGGAATATGAAAAGCGCAAGTGTAGGAGTGTGAAAATGTTGGGAAAAAAAGGATTCTTCCCATCCAATCACTGAGTGACATTGCATCGTTAATGTGTCGCAAGGCAACGTAAATGTGAATAATTGTGTTCAATATCGAGTAACCTCGCCTTTAACGGTCACACCTCTTTTAATCGTGATATACGCCTTAGCACCATCTTGCTAAATCCAAAGTGTTTGACGTTTGACGTGAAATTGGGTGAGACATTATTTTTTCTTTTTGCGAAATGTGAAGGTCGCAGTTATATCAAACTTACGTCTCGTATACTGTATTTTTTTTTAGCAAAAATTTAAAACGGTTGCTAATACGAGTATTTTTGGATATTTTTGTGCAAGTGACTAATTTGCGTAAAACTGATTCTTGATTTGATTTGAGAACAGGGATCGATTTCAAGCCGATCAAATCCTTTGGAATCTAATGTTAGACTTCCACTAAGCATTTTTTTTAAATTATGAAATGTGATGAGTTTCTATTTCCCCCATTGTGTACAACCAAAGTGATTCCTACGGTGGAAACTCCGTATTATAACTTATTTTCTAAATTATACTAAACCTAGTTCCTAACCTAGTTCCCATGACATTTAAAACTTAACTTCCGTCTACACATTGACACTTTAAAAGAAATTTATGAGATGAAGCCTTAAAAAGAAGACTTCCCATTTTTTTGTTAAAGGGTGTATCTGGAAGAAACTAATCTGATTGTGTCAAACGAACGCTTATTTAAGAGCTGACATGTCAATATAAAAGTGCGTTATGTGATACTTCTTCGCTGTAGAAAAAGAAAAAACGCTGCAAGAACAGTGAAAAGTGAACGCCGAAGTCAAGAGTTGTTTTATTCGATTCCGTTCTGGAAATTTCGATGCAAAAGATGAACATGAACTGGTGCGCCTGTCATTGAAAACAATGCGACTGATGGAGTAAGTCCGGCACAAAAGCTGTCAGAAAATAAGGGGCACTAACCATCAACATTATGACAACCCTATGGAATCATATAAAAAGACCAGTCTAGTCAAAGAAGGTCGAGATTTGGGTGACACATGAACTGACACAAAGCAATTTAATTGACCTAATAACCATATATGAGAAGCGCCTCTGAGTCGTACCAAAATGGAACCATTTTTGAAGCGATTCATTACGAGCGATGCAAAATCGCTTAAATATGAGAATATTGCAGGCGATCATGGTCAAAGGACAATGACCGACAATAAACGACAGCAAATCCTTAATTTTGAGTTTTATGTTACACACTGCTATAACATAGCGAAACGGTCAATTCGATCCTGTGCGGTTAACGATTCCAACAACAAAAAATAAATGACGCAATCGAGAAAGAACTATCAAAATTGGCCAACAGGAAAGGAGTTGTTTTACATCATTACAAAGACAAAGAAAACTACAAAGGCAATACTTCGGTGCCTTACAGCTCAGCCAATGTGTAATACAGTGTTATAATGAAACTTTTTCGTGTTTTCCCTCATTTTTTGGCAGTTTTCGTCTGATATGCTTGCCCAACACGTAGCTGGGTTTCTATCTTTGTTCGCTTATATCCAGTTTCATGTTCATCTTTACCAAAATCGATCAATATAATTTGTATATCAGTTTGAACTTTGTTTCTGTTCATCTATTCTTTAAACGAGATTGTCAATTTCACGCTTACTGGCGTTTAGAAAGGAAATCAATTTCTGACAACAGCTCACAGTACCAAAACTACACTACGACCTTAAATCGAAAGACAGGAGAGGAAGAAATTGCATATCTCTTTACTTTACGCCACAATGTGTCACTTTGAGAATTTGACACTTGACTGGATTTCGTTTCATAAACTGAGGGGATGTTTTAAAGTTTTGAGCTTAAGAATTCATTTTTCATCACCAGTAACAATACGGCCTTTAAAACTGTGATGTATCGAATTTATTTGGCAGGACACTCAATACGCCAGTCATGTAGCACTATTTTCGTTAGAGCTTGTTAAAAAAAGAACTCCACGTATATTGCGCCCCTTCTTATACTTTACTGCCTCACGAGTTCCCATCATACAACTTCCTGCTCAGAGTGGTGCCCGTCCTGCCAGACTTTGGAATCAATCTCACTACTGTAAAGCGAACGAGTATGACACTCTTTGTAATCCCTATTCGGATGATTTTTAAATGTGCAGAGGCTTATATTCTAAAGTCGATAAATCTCGAAATAAACTTGTTTTCAAATATAAGCTGATAAAAAACTTTTTGGCTTAAGAAACGACCTTAGTCACGGGAAAGCATCAAGGTGGCGCTAAAGTCCACGAGGAAAATGGGTCTGGCTTCTTCAGGGGCTGGTTTTGAAGTTCCTGCCGTTGTTCTCTCACGAGTGGAGAGAACATGCAGTTTAATTCAAACTCCTAACGTCAAGCTTGAGAGACATTTTTTCTCGACACTCTCAGCTTTGTCAGCAAATCGAGACATAACGTTCTTACCCATTATACGACTGCGGCCAAAACATACCTTGAAGCACTAAGGGACAAGTACTTATTTTTTTTTCTTTCTAGTTTTGACATTTATGCGACTGTATGTCTTACATCTGACAGTACTCCTTGAATCTTGTCAGCAACTCCAAAGAGGTGGTGTTGTGAAAAAGTGTGATATGAGTCCTAAGTCCAGGAATTAAAGCTGGTCGATATACTAACCCACTATGCCATGTCGGGGACTTTTTAGACTTAGTTTTAGACAAGAAACACTGTTTTTTTAAAACACAGTACCAGCTAACAGTTCTTTAAAATTACGAAAGTCGAAGATATTGAAAAACTCAACATGCCGAGAGGAAGGCTGCTTTTCTATTCAACCTTGTTAGGTTTTTATTAGCAAATCGAATATTTTGAGAATTTCGTGTTAAACTTCCATATTTTCCTTGTTGCCACATTTAAAATTTTCCCAATTTTGAATATTTGAAATATTACGTTTTTGAAATTTTTAACTGTTCTTCAATTCCGAATTCTGTTTGAACCACCATAATAATGACGGATGTTGCAGCAATAAATTGCATATGTAAACCTTTCCAAAATGTTAATTTTTGGTATCAAGTAAAGAGTGCCTTAGAACTCACTCTCCCCTGGACAGTTCCCAATTGATGAAAGACCAAAGCTTTGGTATTGTCATTTCTACTTTCGAAGTATCTTTGATTGCTCTTAAAGAACTTAAGTTAAAAACCCGCCAAAACTTAAACTTCTGTTTCGAAGCCTTATGAAATTAATTTAAAAAAAAAGCACAACAATTTCATGGATATCGCTAACAGCAAACCCAGTTCACATTAACCTCTCAAAGTGAGTGACCACAGTTTTTTTTACAACTTTTCCTTCCCTACTACCAGCCCTCTCACCTCAAACTTTAAACGATTTTTCAGTTAGAACAGATTTGAATAAAGCAAAAGACGCAATAACCCCCGACCGCCCATGGTCGGCATAACAACATCTCGTGACCATGTATTAGGCCCAAGTTCAACCGGTTATCACCCAAACCATTCTCATCAGAAAAAGTGTGCAGACCATCCAAAGCCAAAGGGTACCAGTGGAAATTTATTCACGTTAAACGAGTTCGAGATAACATCCGCAGCATCTGGAATTCACTCGTAGCACGGGATCTATTTAAAATTAATACATTGATCTCGCGGCAAACGAAAGGATGACGCAAAGTCAATCCAATCCAATCTAATCAATAGACGTTGTCTTACGTAAACGCGTGCATGTCTGGTGTTTTAATTGGCGCTAGCGACAAAACACTGCCCGCCGCCGCAGTAAAGGGACTCAATTTGCCAGTTGGCGAAAGCCATTGGAATTGACACTCGTACGATTGCATGACGAGTGTCTAGAACAATTGTCTTGTGTGCGAATTTATCATCCCAATGTCTAGCGGTCAATTAAAACGCAATCAAATTATAATACATTGTGACGCTCCGGGTACTGAGAGAATGGCGAATTTGATGAAAAACTCCTCATCATTAGCGACCGCTGCGGTTGACTCGTAATGAGGTTGTTCTACCATGAGCTGTAAGTGCGACTTTTGCACTCACCCTCATTGTCATGAGCGTACGATTCATGTCCAAACTCTCATCTGGCGGTTGAATGATTGAGATGATTACATAAATGATGACTAGTAGTGTTTTTGTGGAATTTGGGAAAAAAATGTGCCAGAAAATGTTCAACGGATGATGATTGGTATTGTGTTACTGTTTAAAACAAAAAAAAAAAACACAATGCAGGAATTTTGTCACGGTCTGTCATAGGAAAAAGCTGCTAACCTTGACCATAGATAACCTTGAAGTTGGCTAAAGGGCTCTCTGTTCTGCATTTTAAGAAATTATGATAATTTAGATAATTATGGTTTAGTGCCGTCTCCGATTGGCGAAACTTGCGAATCTTTAAGATAGGTATTGTCAGCTACTCGTAAGAGGTGGTGTCGTGAAGTAATGCGCGGTGTGAAGTTCAGTAATCCAACCTAGAACTTTTGATGTGTGTGAATCGACCCTCTCAGAATAATCGGTAAAAGTCATCTTTCAAACTGGTTAAAGTTTTTTTGCTTGGATGGTCCCCTGAATTACATAACTTGATTTGTGTGGACACCAGCCAAAACAAAATCACAGCCTCAGACTGTAAGCATTACACAACAGGAATGGTGGTGGCAATTTCGATTGAATGGCCAGCAAGTTTGTTTAAGAATGGATAAGAAAACCAGGTGAATTTGGCTCAAGTTCTACCTTCTGCAGAGATGTTTTTTGAAAACCATGTCCACCTCAGCCTGTAGCCCCAATCCAAGAAGTTGAAGACCGTTAGTTTCCAAATTGACTTAAAGGCACTTTGCACAGCGTTCTGTTCTTGTTTGAGGGAAACAATTCAAAAGTTGATAGAACGCTTAATTTTTTTTTGCCAATCGTTTTTTACGCTGAATCAGATCGAACATTTGGCTATCATGGCAACAATAGCTGGCATTTGCCTGATAAATGACGATATTCACAGGCTGAGGGAGAAATCCAAGCCATCCTTCGCCTTTTTTGCATCTATCTACATTTTTGCAGGCGCTTTTAGATCGCCAGTGCGCCAGCTGACACTAGCATTTATTTATGTATTCTTACAAGCTTATTTAACATTGTTGCATAATAAAGCCCAACGCTCCTGCGATACAATTCTAGTGTCTTACGACGCTGTTTAGACCTCTCTACAAAATTACATTTTTCTTACTTGATTCGATGTAGTAGATTCGAAGTTCTATTACTGAACTGATTGTAACAGCTAAAATTGGAACGTTTTATACTTAAACACCTGCAATGGTACTTTAAAAAAAAATGTTTAACTGAATATCAAATTCATATCCAAAGCCCTATAGATCAGCAACAAATACTGGGATACGGCGCAATGAAAATGTTGCACCGACTTCAAGTACATGAGAGGAACCCCCTATGTCATGCCACACAATTAACTTTTTGTATGAGCAAACTGATCTCTAGGACAAATGCACCTACATTCGAAAATCATGTCATAGGACACACAAAAAATGTAACGAAACCTTAAAAATGCAGAACTAATTTGAAATTTGCTACAAGCTCGTGGAAACAAATCATACTTATTTTAAATTTGGAGAGTTAAGCAATAATTTGAATATATAGTGCAAACCTTGCTTTTTCCGTATTAACTTTCAAAAAGTCTTAGAATACAAATTCCAAGGTCCGGATTGAACCTGGGCATCAGTCAACATACATCTCTCTGTACTAGTTCCTTCCAACAGATTGAGGTATCTTTCCACCTACATGCGTCATCAGATTCGTGATATTCGCATACCACATTGTCCCTCAGGCTTAGGGTAGATGACTTTCCGGCCGGAGCCTTGGTACCCTTTCGCTTTACCTGACTTACTCATCTGAGACAAAAGTCTCGAACTCGTTTGACCAGGCCGATGTCGCTGTACATACGGGAACAGAGATAATCGGAAGGTATAACCTCAAGAAACAACCAATAACCTCCTTCTACACTTTAGTTTGTTTCCATGTTCCAAGTTCCATGTGTTCCATGTGCCATACAGACGGACTGAAATTTTCAAAGTCTGTATCGATTGAAGGCTTTATTTCTGGCCCAGAAACATAGTCTAGGTATACTGGGTACATTTGTGATTATTACTGATTACTACCTCAGTGACTTGCTTACTTAACGCTTAAACAAAATTGTGTGGCTGCTACAACTTATGTCTTCATACCAAAGTGTCCATTCGACAATTACGCCTGATCAGCGTAATTTATGTTGTTGCTATTGTAACACTCCACAATATGCTTAGAAGATTGAACAGCATGCATCGTTTACAGTCATCAAGACTTCAAGTTTTCCAATTCATTTACAGTCTTAATTCTCACCTATGCTTCACTTTTGAAATACAAAAGAAAGAAAAAAAATTATAATTAAATTACTCGAACATGTGTGAATTTTTCTGACGCACATTTCAATGATGACTTATCACAACAACTGTTGAATTTAATTTTTGATTAGTGTGTCTCTTTTAATATTTCCATGAGTGGCATATTTCCACGACTCATACAGTTGACACCCTCTAAATCGAATTTTCACGACACATTAAATTTAGTGCGTGTTAGAAGCAAACTTTGCAAAAATTCCAGTTAGACAAAGATTATTATTTCACAGTGGACTTAAAAATGCCGAAGGGGAACTCAACTGGATTTTTAGGGATGTGACTATATTTTCCGTGTGCTGGTTAAACTTGCAAAATGTTTGATCACTTCATTCTTGAGCAAGAACTTTCTTTCAAATACATAATTTTCTTTACTTGTTTTTCTATTTTAGAATTAACTAAACCTTTTCTCCATTTGTGTACTTACAGATAAAAAGGAGACTTACTAAGAAGCCACCCTACAGAAGAAAAAAAGAAGATCCCCCTTCAAACGCTTACCTAAATTAATTCATTCGTCGTGATCTCGGAAATACCCAGTAAACTGTAAGTACTCGTTCTCGGTCGCCACAACCATTCAAAGATTCATCATAAATAACAAACAATCGGCATCTCTTTATCAATTACCTGAAACTATCGTCACTTCGCGTTGCACTTGATCAAATACAGATGCCCCACGGGGGATGCACAACATCATACGCATGTGTGCCTCTTACCCGGAAACAGTGCTTGGCATATTTGCTGAATTATTCGCAGTGTCTAATAACACTTATAAATGATAAATAAGGGATTTTTTATTCTGTTCTCAAGTTCCGCAGTAGGTAGTGCCACCATAAGATTGCTTTCCTGATAAAGACGCGATTAAACCGCAATTGTCGTGTGGGAATCCACTCAATCATTTCGTCAGAGAACAATTCTAGAAAATTAATCTAACCCCTTGGTAATTGCCATTATTTGATCAAGTTAATGAAGTCGACACAATAAGCTTGTGGCTTTCTGGGACATACACATTGATATATATATAAACTGTCTTTCGACGGCTACTTTGATTTTAAAAGATGATGTGATTTGAAGACATTCCTGTACTGGGTTTTTTGGTTTTGTCCCATGTCCCATCCCCCCTGTATGAGATTACTGTAAGATTTGGGATATGTGCGGAATTGCAGTAAAGACTCACTAATTCCATAATTCAGAAATTGAGGCAAGCATTCATAATTGCTCTCTCATATATGGAAGGTAGTAAGAATGTGGAACATGATGCCTTATAACAGACACTGTTTAAATTGGTAGAATTTTCTGGAGAAAATAATATCAGCAATTTCTTTAATAACATTTCCACACAATTTAGATTTCTTGGTCTTACATTAGACAGCAAATTAAGCTGAAAACCGAACATTCAGGAACGTATCCAAAAACCTTCTGTAGCATAATGGGGATTGGATGCATGATTCACTGAGTTTACATTTCAGTAGGCAACATTACAGCAAAAGCACATACTGCAAGAAACTGAACCAAGAGCAAAGGCTAGCCAGTGTCTATGTAAGAATTGCTTCCTTCGTTGCTCCCCTTTCTGCCTTCACAGGACCTTCAAGAAAATCTAGAAATCGCAGCCCACACGGCAACTAAACTCGAACCCATTGGGCTATGGTCTAACAACCCACAAAACCCCGATTTCGTCCTCCCCCAACTCATCTTTGAGAAAGAATTCTCAACCAGCATACCGAAGAGGTCAGATAAGGACTTTGCACTCACGCCACGAAAAGATCCATACAATATATTTAGGGATGAATGAAAGTCTTCTCCAAAAATCCACCTTCATTCCGTTGAGTATTTCAGGAAGAAATTATGGCAATCAAAGTGGTACTTTCATTACTTAGAATCAATGCCAAAAAAGGAATGTACTCTTAATCATCATCATCAGATAGCAAGACAGCAATCAATGCAATCAAATGTCTTGGAGGCCACAACTTCCATTTAAACACCTCACTCAAGTACCGACTATCTCTCAATGAAATGGCTAAGTTCTTCAATATCGACCTGATTTAGACTTGTCTCACAACCAAATAGCCACAGATTAGGCAAAATGCATCTATGTATGTTCCGTAACAGGCGTCATAACAGCCCGCTGCAGCATTGGATCAGATGCCTCCAGACGCGGCAGCAGCGAGGTGGTAGAATCCATCTCCTATATCCTCTACATGTGAAACTCTTGCAGGAAAAAGGAAGAAACATCTAGGAAAATACTTCTTTGACAACCTATGTAGGTACAACTCTACGACTTCAGCGTCACCTCAACAACTGTTTAGCTGGCTCGCAATAGTTTTAAAGATTACGGAGGGAACTATCCGTATCATAATAGTCTTAAGTGGTGTTGCCTATTGATAAACAAGACGCTCTTACCTTAACTATGTTTGATTTACGTTCATAAAACGAAATAAGGCACAAAAGTGACTATTTCACTTTTGAAAAAGACAATCATCAATTTTTTGAATATCTGGCTAGATCTTTGACGAGACTACTAGCACATCTGACATCTTCGAAATGTTCATCATCAGGTCGCACTCCAACAATAATATTATTTCCCTAGGCAACGAAAGTAAAAGGAAGCTAACACGGTTTCTAACCGTTCACTGCAACCTTAACTGTCGTCTTGAATATATGACCCTGCGGGAACTCTCGACAATTCCAGGAACATGACAAAGTGGTCGGACGTTTTCACGCGAACGTACAAGCAGAACTTCTTTGAAGTAAATTAAAATTCAGATTTAACGAGGTGTCACAGCCATTTTTGCAGGGTTGTACAAAAGGAAAATCAAATATGTCCCATGTCAAATTCTTATTGTGAGCACCGAGAACATATAAAAAATAATTTTGTAAAGAGTAGTTTAACCAATTATGTGTGAAAAAAAATCGGCAAAACACTCTTCACGACTTCGTCGACAAAACATTTTCCGATTATCCATATTTTCACTGACTCTGACTCTGAGACATAAGGTTGATCGTCGTAAATGTACCGAATTGCCCCATCCCTTAGCTCTTGAATTGTTTTCGTCTTATAGATGTTCACTTAAAAATTCCCAAAGAAAGAAATCCAACGGTGTCAAATCACATGATCTTGACAGTCAATTAACATCCCCACGAAATGAGATAACACGGCCGTTGAATTTCATTGTTCATTGTCATTGTTTCGTTCGTTGTATGTCAAGTGGCGCCATCCTGTTGGAAGTCAGTGATCATATTCGCTAGCATCGGTAATTCTAACGCGCTGCTCAATTGTGTCGAGCTCCATGGTTGAATTTGACATGGAAAATTGACATTAAGGTGCCACTCACAATCATCATCTTGCAATATGGCTGGTCCACCCCTTCTCTTCTGCATAGGGTCCACTAAAACAACTCATTAGTCTTAAAATTTGCTACACATTGCGTGGATTTTCCACCAATTTTCCCCACCCTTCATTTTAACAAAAAAAAAAAGGTTAGAACATAAATTGACTCACACGCATATTTGCTTTACTTTTTTAGATGGCAAAAAACTCCGCATCATTAGCGTGGGACTATGTGACGTTTGTGGTGTTTATTATTTTCTCAATTCTAACACCACTATGGAGTCGAATCTTTGGCAAAAAGAAACAGCGAAGTAAAGCTGATTATGTGTTTGCCACCGGAGGAGTGTCAATCATAGCAATTATGCTGTCAATTGCCAGAGGGACACTCGGAATCAGATCTGTTCTCGGTGAGTTGTTTTGTCCTAGTTGCTGAACTATCGTCTATTGTGGCCAGTGAAGCTAACGTACATTTCTATCTCTCTTTTATTATTTCCAGGATATCCCAGTGAACTGTACTACCGAGGCTCGGGTATGTGGGAGACAATATACGGAATGGTGAACGCATACCCAATCGTTTGCTTTGTCTTCGTCCCTGTCTACTTTAACTTAGGAATAACCTCTGTCTATCAATATCTGGATTTAAGGTAAGTGTGCCAAAAATTAAACATGTGAGTCTTTCACAGAGCTTGTACATTTTTTTGTTGCTTCCTCCCCAAACTACTTACCTCCTTTGCATTTGGTAACAGACAATAGCGTGTCACATTTTGAAGTGGGGATGAAACAGTAAAGGTGGAACAGTGTGATATAAGACTAACATGTCTATCTAATTTTATCGCATCAAATAGTTGTCTGCCCTGATCATAAATTTGCGTAAGCACATCAGTGTTTACAGAGTCAAATAATTTTGAATTTGACGGGAATGAAACTGTCAAAGCAGTCCCTACGTGATGTCGAATGCGGCAATGCAATATGTAATACAATAAGTAATACATTTTTACAATCTGATTAGCATTCTGTTGAAATGCTTTATTAAATTTTATTGTCATTTCCTCACATCACAGCGGTCTTTATAACCACTTTTGATCGGCTTGAACACATTCCACGTCATCAAAGTGCATTGTCCTTGCAAACTGTGGGTGTGACTTCACTTTTAACTTTCTCTCACGTAATGTCATTATCATAAAAAAATTAAATTTCATTATTCCTGTTTATTTTTATAAACCTACATGCCCACATATCATTCAAATCGTACGTGTGATGCTGACAGATTGTGTCATATTTAAAGAAAGAAACTTGTTTCCCGTTGTATTTTTACACTGTATTTCAAACAAAAAAAAAATTACAAAACAAGTTTCAGACAACCCCTCCAGTATTTTCCCACAAACGCTCTCTTGGTCTCTGACAGTTGCTCCCTGACTTAACAAACTTAAACTGTTAGATTAGCGTCGCAGTCTTGATCCATTTCATCAAGCATAATGGGGCTTAGAGACGGTATCCCTAAATCCGGAATGCAACAATTTAAAAAACACAAAATTTCGGAATCATGATTCGGCCTTTCGAACTTTTGGACTTCCCCCGCCTCCTTTATGAAGTCGCTGTAGGATTTGGAATACGTGCGAAATTCGAATTATGCAAACCACCACCATACACATTTTTCCAAGTTCTGGGCAATTCAAGATTTTAGTTTCTCGGAAATTTAAAAATTTCGAGCATTTCGGGATGTAATTTTTGACTTTCTATGATTATGGAGAGATTATGGCCTTCTCCGAATTTTTAGCTTTCGAAATCTTGGACAATTATGCATTTTGGCATTTCGATCTATTAGGCATTTCGGGGTTTTGGAGATTAAGGAATTATAACCATTCCGAGTTTTGGGTATCCTGGGATATTAGTCTCTCGGGATTTTGACATTTTAAAAATTTGACTCTGCAGGATATTAAACTTTGCTTTGAGCACTTCGGGACTTTGAGCTTCCGGATTTTGGGGATTCTGTGATTAGATTAGGCTTAAGGCATTTCAGTATTTGTGTGCATTTTGAGATTTTGGGCAATTCAGAATTTTTAGACATGTCGGATTTATCATGATTTCGATGTGTTCTTCTCCCATTTTGTGGATTTTTCAATCAAATTAATCGCATTCTTATCATTTTTCAACGCAAATTTTTTCCTTTTTAGATTCAAAAGTCGACTGGTTCGATGCCTCGCTTCTGGCACATACGCCGTCAGGCAGCTGTGTAATCTTGGAATAACGGTATACACACCATGTATCGCTCTATCAGCCGTCATTGGGGTGCCATATTGGATACCAATCATAGCAATGTCGGTCATTTGCATTTTCTTCACAGTCATGGTAAGTTTTCCTACCCCTGTTTATCTTGTGCTTGAATACCCTAAATGTAAGAACTTCACTGGATTTCTAAACTTTTTTTTTCAGGGCGGAATTAAGGCAGCCATAAATGCTGACGTTATTCAAACAGTGACAATCGTTATTGTAACCCTGGCAGTCATTGTTAAGGGAACAATTGCAAGTGGTGGACCAGCTCAGGTTTACGAAATCAATAGGGACAACGGTAAGTTCATTTAAAAATCCAAACTTATGTGGCATTTGAACACAAGCATTGTTTTCTCGTTTTTTTTTCAGGCCGATTGAAGTTCTTCAACTTCACCGGAGACTTATCGGTTCGTGTGGACACCCTGTCAGCATGGTTGGGGCAACTCTTCGTTTCGCTATCCCAAATCGGTTGCCAGCAGAACTTCATGCAACGCTATGTCAGCTTGAAGTCCCTGAAAGAAGTTAGAAAGTAAGATTCGCCGATTCTGCTTCAAGTTGCAATTTTAATTGACTCCCCTCTTCTCAGGGCAATGATGTCCAACATTCCCTTAATCATTGTGTTCTTCTCATTGGCCTGGTTCACCGGCATGGTGATCTACTCAACATATTCCACATGCGATCCCTACGCGGAGGGCTACCTGACTAAAATTGACGAAATTATGCCGTTCTTCGTCGGAGATCAAATGTCTTTCATTCCGGGATTCATGGGAATATTTATGGCGACACTTTTCAATGGCGCCTTATGGTGAGTACTCTGCTGGAATGTGCCTAGACTTATGACGGTTAACCGGGTTATTTTTTGTGCAGCGTAAACGTGTCAAATTTGAACTCGCTTGCAACAGTCCTGTGGGAGGACTTCTTGTCACAAATGCCGCAGTTCAAGGGACTCACCGACAAACAACAACTGGGTGTAATTAAAGTGGTGACCGTTGTGTTCGGTATCGTCATCATGGGAATTGCATTCTGCGTTGGCCTCCTGTCGGGTGTGATAGAATCATCCATGCTAGCGTTCTCAGCCACCTCCGGACCACTGTTGGGTGTCTTCATCTTGGCGATGTTAATTCCTGTAGCCAACTGGAAGGTGAGACGGCTCATAAGTTTGGATTGGGAAACGTTTTCTAAGATTTCTTGTTTTTGCAGGGAGCCGCAACTGGCATGATTAGTTCCAGCTTCATTGTACTTTGGATCACATTCGGTGGCTTGACCCTTGGAACCACCACGGAAATGCTGCCAACATCAACAGAGGTGAGTAAAGTGTTTAACTGTTTTAAAATTGAAATCCTTCAATTGCCTCCTTCGTCTTTCTAGGGTTGTTCGAACTACACTTTCTCAAACGACATCAGCAAGCCGCACTCAGTTTGGCTGGTTCAGGATAAGCCAGTGGACACAGCCTGGGCCGCTAATGAATCGTTTTCTCAGATGCCTACAAGTGCTGGTGCTGATAGGTATGTTGCATTCTTTACAGAAATGAGTACTTTGTTTTCGAGGGCCTGAATGGAGGTGGATCGATTTGAGTTCCATTAGCATTCTGGCAACGGAAAATTCACTCAGACACTTGTCAGCTATAAAATTTCTTCTCAAAACCAAATATTTCTTCTTTTTAGCAGAACATTCTTGCAGACGATCTACTCCCTCAGCTTCATGTACTACAGTTTTCTTGGCACACTGCTGACAGTTGTGATCGGAGTCATAGTCAGCTACTTGACGCGCAACGACAAGGAAGACAAGTATGACAACAATCTCCTCCACCCAGTTATATTCAAGTGGTGCGAAAAATTCTCCGGACCAAAGCCATACTACATCAAAGAACTGAGCCCAGTCAGTACAACAGCCACAACGGCAACCATTCCCAACACAATTGTGGAGAGTTCCGATAAGCCAGCGAAGAACGGTGCACAAATTAACCTTGGCTACGAACCACACAACGAAGAGAGTGGGCACCAGCCGAGTAGCAAAGACAAAAACCTCCCATTGGAGGTGAATTTGACGAATATTCCATATGGAAACGGCACAGTGGGGGCAAACGGCACGACTGAACTGAAGGAAATGACAAAGGCTGCCGCTGGCTTGAATGGATTTGTCAATCTGCCACCACAGCGTGACATCAGCAACGGCACGTATCGAAAGATCACAGAGAACGAACTGGTATAACAAAGCACGTGACCGCACACAGCCCGATTTGATTGAATGCATTTGCTGTTGTTTTCACTTGAGACCAACGTGCGTATGGACTTTTAAACGGGGCTGACGACAAGTTAACACACACAGTGGAGTGACAGATTTAGTATTATCATTTTTTTTTTGTTTTACTAGACTATTCTTTTCATTTGTTTCATCATTGATTGCGCACATGAGGACGATTCCACGGTGAAACTGTGATCATTAACTGTTTTGTATATTTATACGAAGTGAATAGAAATATACACGCGTAGCGCATAAGTTTATAGGGATATTTTAGGAGTTAAACTCTAAGTCAAACGCTAAGCTCATGATTGAACGTAAGACATTGTAATTTTAATTGTTTACAAAATTGTAGAATTAGCTTTATTTATTTTGTACGAAGAAGTCGATACATACGTAGGTACTATAATAGGATAAGTGTCCAACACAGGAGCTGTACACACCAGTGACTTACATTCATACAATTAACTTAAAAATTTAAATTATAGTTCAAGCTGAAAGAATTTAAACGATACACTAGATTATACAAGCACACTGTTGTTAGTTAAGTTTGGCGGAGCGGAAGAGCTCCCGTCTTGCTTCTTAGCTTGTAATGCCCTAGGCTTAGCTAACCTAAAATACTGTAATTAAATGAATTTAGCCACTGATCTGACAATACTGTAGATAATTGAATACATGGTTTATAAATAAATAAATAAGGAAAAAAAGCAAATCCAGAAATGTTTGTTGTTTTCTTATACCCTGATAAATTACTGAGCTTTCGAGATATTCTGGTGTCAAAACAATTGTTCAACTTGTGGCTGTTCATTCTGTCTGTCGTGCTAACCATTGTTCTCCCAAACTTCTCAAATTAGGTTCAATTTATACAGCAATCGGTCCTTTCTTAACCTAACCTATCCTAACCTACTTAGCAATCAAGGCCGGCGCATGCAACTTCTAGCTTATTGGATTTGGAGGTACACACCTTTCACTCTTCCGAGACGTATAGAACAGTCTTATAGACGGCTACTTTAAAAATTTATCGAAATTGCAGTTATATTTTGAATACGTTTGAAATTAGTGTTTCGGCGGCTTAAAAAATTATTAAGAGTTATCTCTGGAGGAGAAGATTCAATGGCGAATTTTAAGGCTTGTTCGGCGTCTTGTGCCTGGTCAAACGTCTTCGGATACAACGCTAGGTCATGCCGAGCGTATGAACACAACCGCTCCTGCCCGAAAAGTCTTCGAATCCGAGCAATCGGGACAACGCAACAGAGAACGGAATAATATGAGACGGAGCACATAAGTGAAGAAGGTCCTCAGCCAACTTGGAGTGCGCAGCTTGAGGCAGTTGGTGAGAAATCGTGTTAGCTGGAAAAGCATATTGGTTGAGGCCCACGCCCACCGCGGATTGTAGCGCCATGGACAGAAAAAAAAAGAATGAATCACCAAGTAACTAAACTAAACGCGGTTGTGGATGAGGTCTACGGTGACTATTCACCATCGGCGGCGGAAGTCGAGAATCGGTTTAACGAGTTTCAGTGTGGGCGCACGGCGATTTTTGATGAGTCACGTCCATATGCCAAGAACCGGCTACTCGTACCACAAAGGATAGCGTGCCAAAAGGCCATGATTTCATATTGGCAAGCAGCCGATTGTAGTTGCGGTAGAAAGCTGAAACAGAAGGTCTGAAACAGCGTGTGTCATATTCTACTTCAAAACCAAGAATTAGAAAGCAGTTTGCCTCGTTTGCTCATTCCAAACAATAAGCGAAACCATAAAACCACTTCAGAGCAGTTTTGAATGCTGTTTTAGCGTAATCCAAAGAAATGTTTGCCCTGATAAGTGACCGTCAACAAATCATGGATCCACTGCTTCAGGGTTATTCACATATTAATTTCAAAAGAAAAATTCCACCGTCATACATTTGAGATGAGTATTTGAATTCTTTTTGAAATTTTGACTTAGCCATTAAGTGTGCAAACAGTGTCATTCAAATGGCCGCTTTGGGAAGATCCGCAGGCTTCAGTTTCGGCGATCACCTCCTCATTCAAGCCATATTCTTTCCAGCGAACATCTTTTTGAGGTCTGAAAAGAGGTAGAAGTCGCTGGGGTCAGATCTGGAAAATATGGTGGGTGCGGAAACCATTCTAGGTCCAATTCGTACAATTTGGTTATGGTAGCAAACGACTTGTGACAAGGTGCATTGTCTTGGCGAAATAGAATTTTTTTTTTCTTCATATGAAACCGTTTTTCTGTGCATCAATAATGCCATGTAGTATTCGCTGTTGATCCGTTTGCATTAATTCAAGATTTTCGATGAATAAAATTCCATGCTATCCCAAAATACGGATACCAAAACCTTGCCAGCCAACTTTTGTGTTTTTGGACGCTTTTGGCGTGGTTCACCGGCTGCTGTCCACTCCGCTGACTGATAATTTGACTCTGGAGTGTAGTGGCGGATCCATGTTTCATCCATTGTGACAAACCGATGCAAAAAGTGTTTATTCCGGCGAAACAGCTGTCAGAATCATCGATACGATATTTTTTTGGTTCATTGTGAGCAAACGCCGCTCCCATTTCAAAAACAGCGTTCTCATGGACAAATGTTCATATAGAACAGTGTACACACTGCCTTCTGATATCTTTAAGGTGTCATTTATCTCACGCAATTTCACTTTGCGGTTTTCCGAAACAATTTTGTGTACTTTTTTATGTTTTCAGGTGTACAAGGGCGTTCAATATATTCTTCGTATCGGGGTGAAGCTGTGGTTGTATATATAAATTGACCTATTTATCAAGTAATACTGTTATTTTAGTGCATTCATGTAAAATTTCATATAAATGTGATAATTAATTCGCGTTTTATCTCTAATCGATCGAATTGTTACTGGGGACGAAACATAGGTCCACCACTATGACCCTGAAAGCAAACAAGACTCCATGCAGTGGCATAAAAAAGGAACAGACCCCCCCGCAAGAAGTCAAAGTCACTCCGTCTGCCGGGAAGCTCATGGCCAGCTTTTTGGGACTCAAAGCGAATCTTGCGCATTGAGTACAAAAAAAAAAACAGGTGAAACCATCAACGCCACATCCTACGCTTCAACTTTGCATAATTTGCAAGAGGAAATTAAAAAGAAAAGACGGAGTAAGCCCGTAGCGGGTGTGTTACTTTGTTTAATCAACATACGAAATTCTGTATATTGCATTGTTTTAAAAGTAGCGTCACTTGAATTATGTAACTTGTAACCTAATTATCAAATTGTCATGAAAATTTGACAGGTATTATTTCTTTCTAAAAATAATATGGATTTTTTTTAGTGGCGTCCCACTTAGGGAATTATTGAGTGATGTTTGGATTTCAATGCAACAAGTTTTCGGGTATTACACAAGCATGATCTTTTTCGTACCTTCACAGGAAAAAATTTAGAGGGGGCAAGTCCCATGACTTTGATGGCCAATTGATGTTGCCAACGCGATGACGACGGTACATATGCCTTCCAAGTGGTTAAGAGAGTTTACTAGGTACTTCAACAATGCTTTACATTTCCATTCCAATACCGGCCAATGTCAAAGTAAGTGAACTCACCAGTTTTGTCTTCTATAAAACGCAGCAGACACTACCGTACCATTGTGATGCCTATTCTTTCCACCTATTTCGTTGAACGACTTATTAACTTCTAAGATTAATACTTCTAACTTCAAATAGAGCTTAAAGGTTTTTCTGAGGTGTCTTGGAGCTCGTAAGAACAGATCAGATTTAACGCTCATCAGTGCCATAGTATGAAGAGGTTTCCTCTCATTCCTCTTCATCTTCCCAACCTCAGCAAAAGCCGGCGTCTAAGATACCTTTCCGTGATATCCAATATGGTTGTGTGCTAGTCAAAATCACCGATTTACGAAGAGAGACCCACCAGGATCCACAAGCATGAGTTAACTCGCATCTTTATAAGCAATTTTAACAGATTTTATGTAAGTGGAAGGAAGACTTTTGATCAGGGCATCATCACAAAGGCAATAGCTTGGTGGGGTTGTCATCCCTTCTGCCTACTTTTGCTACTTGAATTTTCTGTGCTTAACGTAGGCACTTCAGTTTATGAGTTCGATGTGTCAGTTCAATTCAAATTTTCATTCATAAGCATGCCAGATACTCTAACTGTGACAAGAAAACTGACGCAATTGAATTTTGAAAGATAAAAAAATTCATTGCCAATAAATCATTCTTCTGCACAGAAAGACGCACAAATTCAACATGGTAAGTGTTTGTGTTTAGAGTAGCGCGATGGATTTCATTGTTCTTGTCATCTGCCTGCTGAAATTACTTGTCGGTCTTGTAGAATGTATTGACCAGGGAAAAGTCGAAAATCGGAATCTGCGCGATATGTACACAGTCATTTTTGCTCATTGTAAAGGAGCTTATGTTATGGTTTAACTTATCTCGCGCTTATTCAACATCATGGTGTAAGTGGGAAGCACAAATGAATACATGTTCTTCTTTCCATGGCGCTACTAAAACACATCTTGCTGGCTGCCGGAAGCAATATTACTTATCGGCAGACTGATACCGATACAACTTCGATTCGTCTGACTAACATACACTGCCATTACTCATCTGCTGCCTTACGTCTTGCACATCGATCCGACATTGAAGCATTTTCTGAGATTAAAATGGAGCCGGATAAAATTCGTCTGGTTTTAAACAAGGGCACCCAAGATCGACGTCTCGAATAAAGTGCTTTTTCCGTTTTGGTGGAGAATCGCTTTTCTCGTTAGGATGTATACTTTTTCCCTTTGCTTATTCATTATTCTTTTTCATTTCATTCATTCTGAAAATATGGCGCCTCCTGCAAGTTGTGGCTTATCTTGGAAGCGATTGGAAAGGCGTGGTATTTGTAAGCAATAATTAATGTGCTTCAGCGTGCGCTATAGACAACAGCATTGTTTTTTGAATCCCTGACAATGTCCGGATTCATTTTAAATAAACAGCATTTTCGGGAAGTTTTAATTTTCTCTTTGTAAAAAAAAGAAAAGTGCAGCTGAAGCCCATCGAATGCTTGCGTCAAACTGCTTGAAGATGAGGAATTTGAAGGCTTTCCTGGATCGACATATGTGCCAAAGTGAACTCGCAGAATCGCTTTAAGTGACAGAGAATTTCCTTTCGGTTAAAGAAATTTGGATTTATTCAAAAGCACGAAAATTGGGTGCCGTACGAGTTTAAACCCAGAGATGTCAAAAGGCGATTTTTCACCTCGAACTGCGTTTTAAAAGACATGAAAGGAAGGGATTTTCTTTACCGGATCGTGATTGGAGATGAAAAGTATGAACGATAAAATGTATATACTACAACAATCCCAAGAAGAAGAAATACTATGCAAAGCCTGGTGAGCCTGTTTCCTCATTGTCTACATCGACGCCAAAGAAAAACTTCAAAGGTCATGTTCTACATATGTGTGGTGGAACCAGACGGGTGTGGTGTACTTCTCTTCCTCTTCTTTTTCTTCTTCTTCTTCTTCTTGTGGCGCTACAGTCCGGGATGGACCTGGACCTCAATCAATATGCCTCTCCAGCCAGCACGATCTTTAGATAGCTGCCTCCAGCTGCGCACTTCAAGTTGGTTGGGGTCCTTCTGCACTTGTGTTCGCCACCTTAGCCTAGGCGGTTATCTGTTACGTTGTCCCAATGGCTCAGATTCGAAGATTTTTCGGTCTGGAGCAATAGTGTTTACACGCTAGACATGGTCTAGGTACATGTCACTGTACGGTCCATCGTTCATCGTTAAATCATCTCCTTCAGATGCCATCAACGCAAACAGGACCAAAAACAGGCACGCAAAACTTTTCTCTCGAAAAGACTAAGACTAGTTGTAGTAGAAGCTGCAGAAGATAGGCCTTGGTCTCATGTGGACTATGGTGCCACTCAGTTATTGTTATTTTTATTATTAGTACACCACACTAAGAGAGAGGCCTAGTTTCTAGGACAACTAATCGTGTTGTGCGTGCTAGTCTTCTTTAACGAGTAGAAGGGACCTACGGTTTTTTGCAGACTCCGAACGGCGAGACTTGCGAACCTTTCTATTGACAATTATTATTCTTTACCAGCAAAAATAGGTGGTGCCGTATTTACCCACTACGCCACGACGACCACGGTCGTGTACTATGAACTGCTAAAACCAGGCGAAAACATTGCTGGGTAACGTTTTGAAAAATGGAATGTGTGAAAAGTGGCCAGCAACGACCGAGGAATTTTTAGCTTTTTTCTTAAAAAAATTTAACACAGAAAGACTGGCCGAATAAACTTATCTAAGTTTTCGTATAAATTCTTATAGACTTGTTTTATGTATTCATTAGATCACAAGAGATCCAGCCTCGATTTATTGGGACTACTTAGCATTTACGATATACATGGTATACACAATTAAGTCTCACATTAGACCAGCTATTTTTAATCTTACGACCGAACGCCGCAAGACGGAATATATACTCCCAAGTGCTGGGGTTCCAATTATGGTTGTTGGGCTTTCAATAGCTCGTGTAACACTAGGTGTTAGATCAGTGCTTGGTAAGTTTTAAAAAGTTTCACTTAAATATTGACTTTTTCTTTTTCTAGAGTTAGAATCTAGAAAATAAGTCATTCTTCTATTTCGTTTCAGGTTATTCTGGTGAATTGTTTTACCGTGGTTCAGGGATGTGGGAGACAATCTATGGAATGATAACCGCAATATTTCTGGTTTCTGTCATATTTCTTCCGGTTTACTTTGACTTGAGAATATTGACTGTTTATGAGTATTTAGACCTACGGCAAGTATAATTGGATTTCAGTCATTTATTTACTTAGTAAGACGTGGAGAAAGTATTTAATAATTGGTCCATCACATTGCATTAGTTTTTTTAGACCTTCTACATAGTATATGATAAAGTTGTGAAGCTGCACTTGCGAGGTTTTTCTTCTAACACGTATGTTTATATGAAAGAAACTTTTCACGGACTCCGTTGCATACGCATATATGCTTTGCATAACTCAAAGTGACAAGCTCAGCACCGAGAAAGACAAAAACCCGATATCCCAACTACCTAAATGCAAGAAATCTCGATATTGCCAAAATACCTAAATTTGGTCAATTACTTGCATGATATTTTCCTTAAGTGTTTAAATCCTTTCTGGAGTGTTCGAAAAACATACATAATACATAGTTCCTGCAAAAGAAAAAACAAAGTAGTCAAATTTTAGTTCCCACCAAGATGGGTAAAAACGTGATTTGGGGATTTTATACGCAAAAGATCGATTGTGGCTTAGTATGTGTGGCATGATTTGCCATCTTGCATGAGCCAGCGGGCGACCAAATCAGTGTCTTCAATTGCAGTAAAATAAGTTGGCTCTATAACGCCCAACTTTGGCCGAAATAATGTTTCCCCGCCTCATTATCAAAGAAAAATTGCTAATGATGCCACCATCTATAATCTGGAACCAACTGTCACTTTGCTGATGACTAGAGTTCTCTCAAATAACCTGCGAATTTTTGTAGGCCCCAGAAGCCATGAAAATATAATTGTCAGATTGCTTAGGCCCCGAACTGCGAAAGGATAAAGAATCTGATAGTCGCTCGCCTTCCTTTACTGAATCAATTGGCCCCAGTCGATGTACAAGCCTTGTAAGCTATTGAGATCAATGGCGAGTTGGTGTTCATAAATTATGTTTAACACTCCCACCCATGAGTGTGAGCCACTAGGATACCAGACTCATTTCGGCCAAAACCTGCCTTGAATGGGCTGAACAGCGCTTATTTGGATATACACTTTCAAATTTTTTCAATCGAAGACTGACTCATTTCTTTCCGCAGAAGATAACGATACTAACTTTTCGTATTTCGAGCAGGAAAAAATTGTCAATTTAGCCTCTTATATAAAAAAGACAAAATCTTTAGATGACTCAACCTGTACTTCTTGAAAAAAAACGTTTGTAAATAGGTGTTAACCACTTTTGTTACAAGGGGCTATGAACACTAAAAGCGGTATTTTTGTAAGTTCCGGAACATATATTTGGCGCCACTAACAAAATTGTTCTTTAAATATAAAGTTTTTGTTAGTGACGCCCCTATATGTCCCAGGACTTATTTAGTGATGTCTTAGAAGCCCGTTTCTTAAATATCTTCTCCATGTCAAAACAATTCTTTGAAGAGGTCTATAATTTTCTTTACTGTGCAGATTCAAAAGCAAACTGGTTCGATGCTTGGCATCTAGCACATATGTAGCAAGACAACTATGCAACTTTGGAATCACGGTCTATACGCCTTGTATTGCGCTTTCCGTCATCACGGGAATCCATTATTGGACATCAATTGTGTTCATAAGCAGCATTTGTGTTGCTTTGTCTCTTGTTGTGAGTATTGGTTTTATTGAATTTGAATTGGATCAAAAATACGAAATCTAAAATTCAGAAAAAGCGAAATTCTTTCCAGTTAAGGATCGCTGTAGGACTTAAGTCACAATCATAATGTATTTATGGAAATTTGTTAAGATTTTACCGAAAATCTCCAACACAAACAAGCAGCTATTTATTTTTCAAACGAGTCTCTTCGTAACTCGATACATCTGACGCAGCGATGCTACAACTCCCTCAAACCGGCTGACAAATCGTTTTCTAAAGGTCTGAAAATTGTATTTCCGTAACAGCGAAAACCTTTTTTGCACTTAAATTTCTTCAAGGCGAGTGAGTTTTTCCAGTTTGAAAACTAAAAGACGCACTAACCTAATCGGAGGATATAGTCAATAATGCAACAATTCGTAGCCTACTTTTGCCGTGGCCAAGACGAGCGTATGAACCTTAGGATCCGGAGAGTGTTTTTTAGGATCGTATAATAACTTAGCCTTAGCTAAGCTCTTCTCCATGTATTCGATGATGTAGCCCGCATATTGCGAATCCCAGAGAATAATAGACATCACCATTACTGATGGGACAGTTTTCGCCTTCTCCGGAGCACATTCATCGGGTTAAGTCCACTGATACGACTGCTTCTTTGTCAGTGATGCATTCCTGTGTATTTATTTTTTCTCGATGGTCACTTATCAAGGCAGAAACTCCTTCGAATCGCGCTTGAGCAGCAACAAACACTACTCTGAAATGATTTCAAGATTGCGCTTATTGTTCGGAGTTAGCAGAGGTGGCACCAACTGTGCAGACCGATTTCTTATGCTCTTTACTTTTGGGAGACCTCCTGTTTCAGTTTTCTCGAGCATCTTCAATCAGCGGTCCTTCAATACCAGATCGTGAATTTTTTTAACATTACTCCCCATGGCAGCGGTTTTCAAGTCATCATCAAACGTTCATACACCAAAATGAGAAGCTACTTATGACTGACTAACAACTACATATATTATTTTCCGCGCATGGTTGGTAGCACTGTCTTGTTAAAAACAGACCTCACCGACAACTTGAGAAAAGCTGAGAACGACGACGAATCGATTCGTCACTGTCTTCGCGTAGACTCTTAACTATAGCTGCCACTGTCTCTTCAATACGTCCAATGTAAATTGGAACATGAAATTTGAAAATAGTAGGTTAAGTATACGCAGTTCTTGGAATCGCCCAAAAAACATTCCTCACAGAAAACAGATTTTCGTAGTACAACTAAACGATTTGGAGGCGCTATTATACCTTGATAACGAAAGCTGAACAAAAAGGATAAGGCAGTTTGATTGGAGTCACGTGTAATCTGTTACCAAAAGCCTATTGATATGTTTGCATGTTTCCAAAAGCCGATACTTCTTTTCAGTAAATCGGGCCGTGAGACGAAATACTTATCGGGTCTCTATCACATCACATGCCATTTGTGATGTAGATTGTAATTTTCTCCGTAAGTCAATGGTGAAATAATTTGCCTCCACTTAAGTTCATATACATAAGTGAACGAGTGTAAATAAAACTAGACAAAGGTCAACGCTGATCACGGCATACAATTTGCGTGTGTTGCCTCAGTTGCTAAATTGACATTTATTTCCTTTCTTACATTATGATTGGTTCTTCAGAGCTTCCTCCAAACTTTCTCCGCCTTTATGTTTATGTGTTTATCAAAGTTTGTCCCGACATTTTGGGCAATTTGTGATTTTGTGACCTTTTGCAATTTTGGACTTTTCTGGATTTTGAATTTCAAAATTATGTTTAAATACTGTTTTAATTAAACACGTTTTAATTTTCTTTTATTTGCATTATAGGAAGGAGTCAGGGCTAACACGCAAGCTGAAGTTGTTCAGGTGACTTTGGTCATCTTATTCACATTGTCAGTGCTCTTCGTAGGAACCCTCGATTGCGGAGGTCCATCTGAGGTTTATAACATTAACTTGAAGCATAGTAAGTCTAAGTATTGTTAAAGCCATCTGAATTCATTGTAGAGACTCTTTATTTGACAATCAGGAATTGACGCAAGCAATGTACGTTATACACGACTTACACTTTTGTAATTGTTTTTTGACCGTAAATTTACATTTCGATATAATTTCTCGTGAATTCAAAAACGTCAACCACTTAACACATCACTCAATAAGACATTGAAGTATTACATTTTCTAGACAAAATTCGACTTTATTAATCAACATAGTGTCCTTTAAGCGTGATACAATCAGTCCACCACCGCTTTAACATTTTGATACATGTTTTATAGAGCGATATATTTTTGGCCTCAAAATAGGCCTCAGATTTGGCGATCACCTCATTCGAGCCATGTTCTTTCCGACGAGCATCTTTTTGAGGTATAAGTCGCTGGGTCCAGATCTGGCGAATACGGTGGGTTAGGAAGCAATACAATAACATAACCTAAATCAAAGTTTGCCTTTATATATGATACCAACAATCTGCGGCAACAGTTGGTGCGCTTGGTGTTGGTACAACCCCCAGTAAAAGCTGCGCTCCTTTCCGGCCCTTTAATCTTGCCAGTAGTAACTAGATCAAATGACATGTGCCATTTAAACAAATGTTTGCATGATACACATTATTGGGCAAATAAACTCCAGAGAGTTTACCACGGTTGAGACTCTTGTTTTAAATGTCTATTTCAGTTTCGTTTTGCTGTTTGAGAGTTTCCTTTGTTTCCGTAGGTAACAAAGGACATTTTTGGAAGAACATTTTCCATCTTAGTCATCGGTTAATTTTTCTTTGCAAACTACATGGCCAGACCGTAGCCATAATTGGCGAGCGCTTCAGATTCGATGATTCTTTTGACTTGGGTTGTCTTAAATAGAAACCAGAGACCAGTTGGTTTCTTCTCTGGGATGGCGCTTTGTACCATAGAGCTCATGACAATTTGCACATTCTGCACGGACAGCTTAAAAACATTGCCATCTCACGTGAATGTGTTGTAAAGTGGCCACAGTTGTCGTGAGGCTTAAACCAGAGTTAGCTTAAGTCGGTTGAATGAAACTACACACTGCAGCGGTTCTTTTAAACTCAGCATAACCAATTCTAACGACCAACTTTAGTCCGTTTTTTCCATCAGAACCATGACACAATTGACACTTCGAATGCGTGCTGCCTCAAACAATGGCGACGGATATTTATCTCAAGGCCTATCAATGACGAACATCTCACACATGCATTATTTTATTTTTGTGGGAATGGGAGGGACTTAAAGAAAAGCCCAGCAACTAATACAATACAATTTGATCGCCTTACCTCTACATGTATTTCAATTTACAGAGCGTCTACGTTTTCTCAAACGGAAAGGCGATGTCAGTGTTCGCGTGGAGACTTTCTCTGCGTGGTTGGGCCAGCTGTTCATTTCATTATCTCAGTATGGATGCCAACAAAATATGCTGTCACGGTACATAAGACTAAGGACCATCAAAGAAGGAAGAAAGTAAGTATTGACTGCACTATAAGAGAATGTATTGCAACGTATGGTCTTTTAGAGCAATGATGTTTATGATTCCTGTTATTGTTACGTTCTTCTGCATGAGCTGGATAATGGGAGTGGTGTGCTTTGCTACCTATGCCGAGTGTGATCCGTTGCAGTTAGAGTACATCGAAACAGTAGACCAGATACTGCCATTTTTCGTCACAGACAGAATGCATTTTATTCCCGGCTTTATGGGACTGTTCCTAGCGTTACTGTTCAATGGAGCTATAATGTAAGTAATCGTCACTGAACTATGAAATGAGAAAGAATTATTTTAAAGCGTTGTTGGGGTACGAAATTCTTTAAATAATTCAATGAAGATTGTTTCCACACCAACTGTCCGAAATTGGTCTTCTTTACACCATCAAACACAAGCGCTTTCAATAGAAATACTATTCCTTTTGTAAAGACGATATTTTAAAAAGCGTAACGAAGTTTAAAATATCCAGGTAGGAAATTGTTTACTTTTCAGATCAATATATGAGAATTTTGTAATATGGTTTTTTTTTTGTCAATCTTTAATGATCGCTATATTTCTACGTAGTCGCCGTGGCGTAGTGGTAAGTGTTTCGACCGCCACGCAGAAAGTCTGGGTCCGATTCCCGGACGGGACACCTCGCATTATTTTCACGGCACCACCTCTTTCGAGTTGCTGACAACACTCAAAGAGTACCAATTGTCTATGAAAAGCTTCGTCCGGAGTCGGCAAAAAAAACTGTAGGTCCCTTCTACTCGTGAGAAAAAAGTAGCACGCATAACATTAGTAGTTGTTGTAGAAGCTCGGCCCTGGTCCCTTGTGGACTGTAGTGCTCAATTATTATTATTATTATTATATTTCTACATGAGCCTGAATCTAAACCAAAATTTGTCCCTGGTTAGCACAGTAAGTGCTAACTACATATTTGCTCCTCCTCTCAACTCGTGTACGCCCTCTAAAACCAATCCAGTGCTTTGTTGTAATGTCCCTATAAATCCTATTCAAAGACCCTACAGCATCCCCCTTTTAAGCAATGTACCCAACAATTTTAATTAGAATTATTTTTACTCCATCGCTCAAAACAGATCTTTTAATTTGTTTTCGGAGATGCCCGACACCGATGCCTCTGACCTTTCTCTTTCACCCACCCACCCCACCACACAACAACGTCGCCAAAACACTTTCCTTTCACGTCGCTTATCATTTGAAAAAGAAAATTGTAAGTCAATCGTGGACGGACAACCACGGCGAAGTTTGTCTTTAATTGACATTTCACCCACACTCAAGCATCTGACAGCAATTTAGCCGTTTTTGTTACTTTAAGAGTTTTTGCAAAAATGCAAAAAAATAATTTTACGACCTTGGGTAAAAGATGAGAGAAAGAAAAACGAGGAAAAGACGATTGAACTGAAAAAGTTAGTACCGACTAAACATAATCTTTTTTAGCGACAACGCAGCGAGCAGTCCTGAAAAACCATTTATAAAAATGCACAAACCTTTATTAAATGTTGTCCCTCTCGGATGTAATACATTTGTACAAACATTTGCTTTTTTAATTTTGCATGATCCTCTTCTGGTAAAGCCTTCAATTAGTCATTCAGTTAGTTGACGCCGAATGTTCAATACATTCTCGACCCTCGTGCAATATTTCGAAGCACTCATAAACTATTGTGTTCGATATAGTTTGATCTCCAAATGACTCATGGGAGGTATAGTTTCAACGCTTCCACGACGAAGTTTTGGAGAGTTTCAGACATAACATAAAAGTAATCCACTCTTTTTAGGATTCCCTAAACGATGCCTTAGATATTACAGCACATAGTCCCAATTTTCTAAAGGTGTCGGTACTTTTTCCCTGCACAGGAGCAACAGAGTGACCATATTGATGGTCTCGCTATGGACTATGTTGGTCTAGTTGAGGTTCAGCCACCACCCCCTAATCTAAATGCCTGCTGTATAAAACCCATACATGTTAAGAAGATAAACAGTGTAACCTACCAATCCAAAAGTTTCGAGTTTTTACCCATGATTTCAAAAACCTGAAAAAAACATAAATAACATAATCCTCCTTTAAACAATTCAGAGTTAACGCCGTTGGTCTTAACCCCCTTGCAACGATCATTTGGGTGGATTTCCTGTCAAGTGTTCCACAGTTGAAACGACTATCGAGCAATCACCAAATGATAGTGATTAAGGTTGTTGTGGTTTTGCTTGGAATTGCAATGATGTTTATAGCCTTCAGCATAAGCCTTACAGCCGGCATTATAGAAGCAACTCTCTTGTCGTTTTCCGCCACAACTGGAGCACTGCTGGGTGTGTTCTTAATGGCAATGCTTATACCTATGGCCAATTGGAAGGTTTCTCAAAAAGAAAAAATCTTTTAAAAAGAGTTAATAACCGATTTTCTCATCATTGGAAGGGAGCCATTGCTGGAATGAGTGCTTCAATGCTGTCAATTCTCACGATAACATTTGGAAGGTTCGTCCTAGAAAAGGATCCCCATATGCTGCCAACTTCGACTGCGGTAAGCTGCCAGGGATAAACACATTTTCAGCCCACTCTGAAATTCGATTTATTTTCAGGGTTGCGGAAATTTCACATTTTCGTCTGAGCACGTGGCGATAAGGCAGGTATCTCTGCGTCACCAAACAAGCGCGGAGCTCATGGTGAAGAAATTTATGCATTGGCTAGTGTAAGAACTCGATACCGACCGAAAGCATCTAATTGTTACAAATACGAGTACTTCTATTTTCAGTGAACTTTTAAGGGATTTCACACATATAAGTTTTATGTACTACAGCTTCATAGGAACGATTATAACACTGGTTGTCGGTGTCGCAGTGAGCAGTCAAACTCAGAACTATGTAAGGGATCAGTACGAGTACAATCTTCTGCATCCACTAGTGTTCCGACTCAGTGAATACATGTATGGATCCCGTCCAAAGCCGTATTTCATCAATGAACCAGCATGTGACCCAACAGTTCGCGAAATTGAAGAGCTCACAGATCTTGATCCGGATCAGTTTGGTGAGCTGCGACGAGCAACTAGTGTGGTGGATGAAACAGAAGAAACTGAAATTAGAGTAAGATACGAAAGTAGATTGTCCGAGTTGCAAATCCTTGAAAGGCCGAGTGAAGAGGACGACATAAACAGGGATAGGGACGAACACTAAAAGGAGCTGCAAAATGTTTTATCGTTTATTTGATTCTTTTTGTAGAAAATACAAAGAAACCATTTACATTTAGCATTTTTTTTATACTTTCCTCATATATTCCTAGTATGGGCTTGTGCGTACACGGTAACATTGTTGTTTATCCTTTACGTAACGGTTAGCAATGCAATCTCTGTCAGCATAAGCCACATTGTCATAGAGCATCACGGCCCCTGGATTATAGTGAACACTTGTCATATTATTTGTAGCCCAACTTACTCAACAAATCAGTGTATTTAAAAATAAATATCGCCCTCAGTTGTAGGTTACACTTAACACCCTCACTACGTTAAAAGAGGACTTCTAACGGATCAACTTTTGGTTTTGGTCAGTGTACAGTCGATGCACTTGCGGAAAAACGAAAGTGTGATTAAATGGACCGGCAAAAAAGAAAGCGAAAAACTGTGACTTCTACTTAAAAGTTTTTAAGTCAGAAAGATGAAGGCAGCCCTTCTTATTCCAGCAGGCTTATGAAAAGATTTTCAATCGTCGAATTTATGTTAAAGTCATCGACGCTGAATTCAGGAACTCCCTAATAAATACAAAGGATGACAATAACTGTAACGCTAGTTAACTTCGCATTGGTGCGGAATGTCTCTGTAGTTGTGAACTACTCCCAAACCTCAACAATGTACGAATTTACGAAAGAACGGGAAAAGACAGTTGTCAGGCGGATATAAACATGGAAACAATGTCGATATGGGCGAATGGAAAATCATTTCCAATTATTTTGGATGGCGATTGACAAAATTCGCTCCAGTGACTTTAATAAGATCCAAGTAGCTAAATGGAGACCAAAGCAACTGGTGCTGACGGACTGTCTGGAAGGACTTGTTGCTAAGAATAACCTTGATTTACACATGCACCAGCTCGTCTATAAACTATGATCCAAGGAGCATACGATCCACAAGAAAAGGAACTCTTGTTAACATACTTATTACTAGTATTCTTAGTATCACACACTCTTTCATAACGTACAAACACCTATAATGATTCTCATCTCATAGTTTAGTTTTACTTCAACATATACCAAATCTTCATGGAAGGGTACAATCTGGAAATGTCACAGGAATTGCAAATTGGCATATATTATGCATATGTATGCATATTTTCCTATTTCAAGACTACTCGGCTGCACCATGTTACAAGGATGTAAAATATGCTGGAATTCTAGATTCAATAAAAAGAGTGTTGTCACACTGCTTAGGTCATGTCATTATTTGTTATTTATTAATTCATCTCAACGATTGATGTCGAAGGCAACACATTGCTCTTAAAGATACCTCTACGCCGCCGTCAACGCTAGTGTCTTTATATACTTATTATTGTATATAAAGACACTAGTTAGTTTAAACTTACTTTTTTTAGAAAGCCAGGATTTTTTTTTGAGAACAAACTCACTTATTACACACTAAGTACAAACTGACTTAATTCTGTAGGACGCCGAGAAAATTGAAGACAATTAAAGAAAAGAGAAGTTTTCGTTTCGACTGTTTATTACAAACTGAGCTTTCTTTCTTTGCTTTATGGCTAATGGTAACATAGCAGCGGTGGTTACATGTTACTTTACATG
Source organism: Eristalinus sepulchralis (assembly GCA_944738645.1). Lineage (NCBI taxonomy): Eukaryota > Metazoa > Arthropoda > Insecta > Diptera > Syrphidae > Eristalinus > Eristalinus sepulchralis. Next base: position 45,986,010 of record OX122882.1, read on the forward strand.
GTTCGTTCTATGGTTCGATCTAGTTTCTGTTAAGAATGATTTGTATGGGTTACATAGGAATACAATTTAATACAAAATTTCAGTGCATTGAGTACAGGGTGTGTCTTTATAATTATGAATAATTGATGTAATACATTTTTTTAATGTGCTACAATTCGAACATGTTTTTCTTAAAGTAAGTTATCGTACTTATTATCGCTGCCTAATGTTAGACGCATCGCCAGCATTTCGGCTTTAGGTGAATTCGTTGCACTCGGTATCAAGTGAGTTTCGCTTGAAGATGAAGTTGTTGGCGGGGGGAATGAAATCTTGCAAAATGATATCCTGATACGGTATACCTATATTATGCAAATATCAACGGTCTAAACGCGATACAGCTAGATATTTGGTATTGTGGACGGCGTATAAAAGAAGAACAGCTTGCGACTACCAGTACCCAGGGAAGACTTCATAATAGGCTTTGCGGACGATATTGCTGTGACAAGACGGTTGGAAAGTCATATTGTGTCGCAACGAAGCCGTTGCTGACAACACTCAAAGAGTACTAATCGTCTATGAAAAGCTTCTCAAATCTCGCCGTTCGGAGTCGGCAAAACGCACAAAAAGAGTAGTTGTTTTAGAAGCTAAGCCCTGGTCCGTTGTGGGCTGTAGTGCCACTCTATTATTATTATTATTATTATTATTATTATTACCTATCGATATTCCAGCATTAGAAGCTAGAAGACTCTACGACAATCGCGCGCACATCAGACCAACCGTAAATCAAGCGAAGAAGCTCGAAAGAAAGCGCAGCATAGATGCGTAACACAAAAGTTGAACGAATCCCAGAAAGGGAGATTGACGAATCGGTTAATCCCCACAAGGGGTACTGATTGTCAATCAAAAGTTCGAAGTCAGCCAAAAACTTTAAGCCCCCTCAACTCACGGGAACACAATTCCATGAAAAAACAAGTAATTACTGAAGAAGCTGGGCTCTAGTCACTTGTGGGATGTAGTGCCACTCAATTATTTAATATTTAGTAAGCCGCACTGTCAGTCAGAACATTGCAATAAGCAACCAAAGTTTTGCGTTGGTCGAGGACATCGAAAACCTCAATCATTTTCACAAATAATAGCCTCAAATTTTCGTTGTATTTGTCGGTTATTGTCTATCTCTCTACCTGAAATTTTAGAATTAGATTTCTTCTGTTGACTAAGTACTTACCAAACCAACATATGAAATCATTGCTTTATTTTCTTTAAGCATTTTTTATTTCTTGAGGGCAAGATACAGGAAGACGCAACTTCTTAGTTATCACCTGAAACCCCATTCAATTTTGAACACAGAATGTTGAAAAAGATGTACAATGGCAGCCTCTTCAAATTCACCACTAATTCAGCCGTTAGAAGTATCCAATCCACAAACCATTCCATCACATCGTCCCAAGCAGCTTGTCCGTTTCCGATGCTCGCACCCTTTAAATCTTAGCCTCCCAAGGGTGCCACCTGCTGTTGAACACAAGAAATATTTTTTTTTACAACCATTTTGCATCGTTCCTTCTTACACTAGCGCAAAACAGGTGCTGGGGTTGTTGACATATTTCTCATAAACTACTACGATTCGATTTGCATTTAACAGAACATATTCCATTCAAATTCTCAAAGCAACGTGAACCCACCACCCAGACGATTTTTGAAACGAAAAACATATCTGAAAATCGCTTAGAGATTCTACCGACTGACCCAGCATTTACTGCGCAGGTGCCGTTTCCGAACTAGCGCACTCAAATTCCGTCGTGCATCCGTAGTCAAGGAAACTGGAAAAATAACAACAAAAAGACAACAAGTTACGGCACAAATTTGATAATAGACAGGATTTCATTTAAAATCTCCTAGTAAAGTATTAACCCGTCGGATGCAGTGAAATTTACAAATTTATTCAAACCCATTTTTCAATTTCAGATTTGCTCAATACAAATAATACACCGTTGCCTTTGAAACAGTTGCCTTCTACACCTCAATGGTTCTATTTATGGTTTAAGATTTTTTCGACGGTTCTTCTGTTTTGTACAAATGTTGATGTCAGGAATTGAGGATATGCACGCTTTTATTGGAGGATGCAGGTGAGTCGTAGATATGATAAGAATTGCGAAAAACGTGTAGGTAACGAATTTTTAAAAGTGTGTCACATACGTCGGTCTTTACGTTCTTTGGTATTGTGTACTTTTTGTTTCGTATTCTGAGTAAATTATGCCATTCAAAAGTACACTGAGGATGATAATGCATAATTATCATTCTAAATTAATCTACAAAAAACTCTAAAGCGTTTTCTTTAGAGACAGTTTAATTTTAAAATCGATTTTGATCAGTTTTCAACTCAAACATCAACTTTAATTTTAGAAGCAGGTTAAAGCTGTCAGATTGCTGTCATTTAGTGACATGGTGTTCAACAAAATTCCTAGTTTGTTGTTAACTTGGTTTTCGATTAAGTGAGCTCTTTGAATGGTTACTTTTGTTTTATTTATTCTTTTAGCCACGTACGACTCAGCAACAATTCCTCTGCGCTTCATATTGCCGAAAGTTCCTCACAGAGGTCCATCATTTCCATAAGAATGTTGACAGGAGATTTTATTTTGCGAATAACTCATAGATTTATTCCCTCTACACTTTGAGTGTGAAACTTACTTTAGACATCTGCAGTATACCTATGGCAGACATAAAGAAGTATTTTTTGCAGAATGTGCACTTATTGTCATTGCTTCAGAGCGGCCTTTTTGGATTTAAACGGGGAAGGCCCAGACCATCGTATTGGTGAGGAGATTCAGACTTAGGGCTGGTCGATGTATTGTAGAAATAATGAAAACTCAACCGACATATTTTCTTACGTTTGTAGATAGTCACTGAACGTCCTTATGTACGGTATTTGAAATCATCCTCTCATTAGGGCGGTAAGATAAAATTTTATATTATTCCATCGATATGACATTTTGATTAAATTTAAACATCTTCATCATCTCTCTTCTTGGCCACGTTTTACTGAGGGAGTCGTGAGGGCAATTCTGACATGTCTGCAGCCAAAACGATCCTCCAGTTCGGGTTCTAACGCAACCTATGGGCTTGACACAAGCATTTTGGTTTGGGTCTTTCAAGCCTCCGGGTGGAATTGTGTCACATGGAATATTGCGTTCATTTAATGAAGCTTCCGCTCGGCATTGAGTTTCTGTCGGACCGTCGCATTTTTCTCATTCCCAAAACTGTATGACGATAGTTGAGAGATTTAAAAAAAAAAATGGTAAATTCTGGAAACCTCAAAATTTGCTTCGGCATCTGTTTCGTTCTGATTATGATATTTTAAAATTGTTGTACAATTTACTAAAATTGTCAATTCTGCGGGTAAGCTTAGCATTCTTTCTTTCCTCAGTCGTTATACAGGCCCCAATATGCTTAAATTTTTTCAAATGTTTCAACATACAGATTGTATTGAGGAGGGATACTGAAAATATCTTAACACCAAATCTTTCTACTGTTACTTTTTTCCGGCACAAGTATGATATTTTCCATTAACAAAGTCAAATCCAAAAAATGATCTCGTGACTAATAAGAGAACTACCAATCCAAATATACATAACGCAATCATGCGTTATGCTTAATCTCTGTCTCCTCTTACGTCAGATCCAATTGTAACTTATTACTAAAATAAAAGGGCAGAAGGAATTTTGTATTTTGCAGTAGTGATTTGCCATCTCAACATTTTTCAAAATGCTGAATAGTATGGCAATTTGCATGTGAATAGACTTTCTGTATCAGTAAAGGCAGAATTAAAAAAATTGTGATACAGAAATGTCCTTCAAATTAGCCGCTTCATGGTATTCTTTAAAGCATAAAGGCTCCTTAGACATATTGAAAAAAAAAAACTGGTGATAGAGTATTGCGGTTACATAGATTACCACTCCTTTTTCCTCTTTTTTATTTAAGTAACCAAAATGAGAATTTATTTTAACAAAGTTAACCTGTAAAAATATCGAATTAATATGGATAGCGACAAAGCAACACAAAAATGTGAACTAGGTAAACAATTTGCGTGTATTCAAAAAAAATAAAGTTTCTCTCTTTCTTGCTTTCGTGAGGAGGGGAAGGGGGCACATCCATACATAGAGGAATGTACTATATCTTGAGAGGCTGAAAAAGTAAAATTTTCCTAGGGGCAGGGATGTTTTCAGTGCAGACTGCAGGGACAGGAAACATGTATAATCACATTTTCCTCCATTAAATTTTTGTTTTTGCTGTACTATTCATTTTTACTGCCACTGGTTGACATAGAGTGTACAAGGATTGTTTATTCAGCTCAAAAACGAAAACGGAAATCTATCTCTGTCTGGTGTAGCCCCAAAGGCTCTCAAAGTATCAAATCATGCCTTGCGATGGGCAATACATTTTTTTTTTTGGAACACCAGTCCCTGATCTATACAAATATATATCTTTCGTCAACACGAAAATAATGACAGAGAGAGCTGGTGAGAATCGTAAATATGGTTGGAAAAATTGTTTTCCTTACCAATATCTGCTATTTGGAAGTCTTTAGAAGTGTTTTTAAATTTTTTTTTCATCATCAATTGCAATTCTACTACCAGCTGTCTATTTTGGTCTTGACAGGCTTCGGTTCGAACCCCATATCCACCGGATAGGTGTTTCACCTTTCGTTAAAACTTTCGAACTTGAAGAAAAAAAAGGAAGAGAAGCCAGTCGTCTTCCTTTTTTCTCTTCATAGAAATGCATGCTGTTTAGGTGCATGTGACTACCCGCACATGCCAACATCGACTGACCCAAGTCGAGATGCTGGCATCTCGAAAGGTTTGGACATCAAGTGTCTGACGTCGCTGCATATGGCCCCACACAACGGGTGTTGTGATGGCTAACCAGAGGGCCCCACGAGGAGGGTGTATCTCAACTTGAGCTGTGCACAGGCGAGGATAGTGTTGGCAACTCCCCATGTAGAGCCATGTGCACAGGCACATGTCGCTCCCCGAAAATTGCGATTAGACTCCACTAATGAAATGAAGCTTAAGATATACCCTTTCGAAATATGCAATAAATATAACTATATGTAATAAATCTCAAAGGCATATGCTAAAAACAATGGTTAGAACTACGTCTGAAGTGGTCTATTCGGATGGTCCAATTTCGGTGTATCGCGGACAACACAAGTAATGTTGAGTTACATATCGACAATCGTAGCTTATTCCTGAGGACGTAAGGCTTTACATATCCTCAGAGAAAATAGTTCAAAGGTGTGATATCCCACGATCCTTTTTTCACGTGCTGAATAGCTCGTAGCGCCATCTTCTTGGACAAAGGAATATCAGTTAGCACATAGTTCGTCAACATGGCTATATTGCTAAAACTAACAAAGCAGTTTGATTGAGTATATTCAAAATCAATATAATATGAATCACCCTATATAATGCTCAAATTCAATGGATTGATCAAAAAATCAGACACGGATGTGGAAAAAGAATGTAGGACTGCGCCTAATTGATAGAGGCAGTCTATTCCACAGCTTTTCAGTGTTTAATGAGATTTGTTAAAATTCTGAATTGGATATGCCTAGTTGTTCGAGAAGCTCATACAAAATTGAGTTGGTCAGATATACATAAACGGAGTACAGCGATTAGAAATAATCTTGTGTAGGCAACTTTCTGACCAGTTGTATGGCGATACAGAAAGATTGACCTTCAGAAGTAAGACACGAGAACCGAAATTGTATGATTCGTTGTGATCTGCTAAAGTGGGAGATTTGTTACTGTGTCCCTCAAGACTTTAAATAAAAATACCAGGATTTTTAAAGAGAGTAGATTATCAAAAGTGCGACCCACAATGGTTTTTTGAAAAGTGAAAATTCTGGATATACCATATATGTACGTATCTATTTATGTTTTTTTAAGCAGCTTCATCTTCATCGATAACGAACTCACCGAAACCTTCAATGTCAGAAATAGTTTTAGACAAGGCGACGCACTGTCATGTAACTTCTTCAACATTATGCTTGAAAAGATCGTGCGTAGCTCACAAGCCACCACAAGAGGCACGATTGAGTTATGGAACCCTCTCAGAGGTCTTAGCTTGCTTTATATAACAGCTTGATCATCCCAATCCTACTTTATGGCGCGGAGACCTGGATGTTACTAAAAGCGGATGAGGAAGCCATTAGTCTTTTCGAGAGAGTGATTTTTAGTTTTATTTACATTAATGGCATATGGAGGAAAAAATTTAACGACGAACTCTATGGGCTGTACAACGACATGCGCCTAGTCAAGCGTCTTCGTACACAACGAAGATGGCTAGGCCATGTAAAGCGTATGGACCCCACTGTTCCGGCCCCAAAAGTCTTCGAATCTGAGCCATTGGGAAACGCAACAGAGGACGGTTTCGGCTAAGGTGGCGCACACAATTGGAGAAGGACCTCAAACAACTTGGAGTGCGCAACTGAAGGCAGCTAGCGAAAGATCGTGCTAGCTGGAGAGGCATGTTGGTTGAGCCGCACATTCACCCCTAACTGTAGCGCCACAAGAAGTTTCATCTTTGTGACATGCAATACAGGTCCAATAGATTTCACAGCCTTAGAATGAAATGCGTATTAAGATAGGTGTATGGGTGGTGGTATTTAATATTGTGGTGCCCATAGAGTACGTAACACATCATATTTGCCAAGTTTCCCAAATAAGGTCAAGATTAAAAAACATACTTAAGTTTTTTGCGCTGTCGTCATATTCAATATTAGTGCTTTCAAGGGACATGTTGGAAAAATATGACAGGTCTGAGGTATTTTTGGCTAACAAACAGCATTTAGATTTGCAAGGATTTAGGACAAGGACAAGGGCAGATATTTTCTTTACATCCTCCTTCATGGTATAGGCACTTACTTCAATAAATCCCAAGGGGAGCTTCTATACATTTGGACATCGTCAGTATATATGTGAATGTCAGGTTTATACCAAACTAATATTACAGTACGCCTATCTTTAGTTAACAAATTCCAGTTCAACACTTTAAGAAGTGGTTTGTGTTCAATCTTAAGCTCAATTCCTCTTTCAATACATTCCAAGCACCTTATCTAACACTTGTGAAAACTGAATTTAAGGCTTACAACTCCCAACTCCATGTTTCTTTAGACTTATAAACTAAAGGAGCATGGAATTTACTCATCTTTTAGTTTTCCAGTCAGCAGAATTTCCTGCCACTTGCTTAAAATGTTCACAATATTTATAATGGTTTGGACTGTTGCGTAGTCCTTATGATTCTATAGAAACAAAAAAAGTTGCTTGGGCAATCTATAAATCATTGCGGTTTTTATAAACTCACTTGTGATTAGAATAGAATAGAAACACAACTGCAACTTCTCTAAATGTCAAAAACTGTCTTCACCATGAACCCAAAATGACAGTAAAAACGAAGCAATCTGAAATTAAACTCGAATTTCTCCGAACCGCTACTGGTCATGTATTCTTACCGGTACGGCACACGTGTGAATTAACAGACTTGCTGTTCACCGACCTGTTTTCTCACACATGTTCAACCCTAAACCAAGCAGGTGACAGTGTTATTTTTTCCAAAAAAAAAACCCACATTTACCTTCATTCCATCTCACGGCATTGGTATGTTGAAGCCGAATTAACCCCCTAACACACAGCGCACACTACTCGCCTTCATCCACATGTTCCGGTTGCACAAACAGAAAAAGGCCAACTACACCCACACTCTGCCATCCAATACACATCAAGATTCAGTGATGTTGATAGTGACTCGATCATTGCCACAACTAATAACAATTTCCTCGTTCAATGATGAGTGCCCGTCCTGGTGACGTCCGCGGACAGGATGAAAATATACCAACTGCCCTATGATCCGTGTAAATAATCATGGAAATCATTGAACCGCAAAGTAGCAACAGACAAGGATCGGCCGTTGTATGCGTGGCTGGGTATCCTTGGCACCTGGCTGGTGGCACACTCCACCCGGCTGATGCCTGCCAATGGCACGACATATGCGCGACGACAACAACACGGCGACAAGTAAATGAATGAAACATTCCCGTGTTGGGTGATGGTGAGAGTACTTCTATTGCAGGCGGCGGCATTTTGTGATCCTGGGAAAAAAAAACTCAAACACCGAACAAATTAGCGTTTTCATTTCACCCCCTCGGTGAATGAGGCGCGTAAGAGACGAATCCTTAAGAAGGTAATTTCTGTAATTTCGATTTTTGTTGATGGCGACTGTCGATATAACTTTTTAATTGCTTTGCCGGAATTCTTCACGTGGATGAAGTATGATTCTCTGGAATCTTTTCTTTGATTCTTCTTTACGTGGCGCATTCGCATTTTCATTGGAGCGGAAAACACATTTAAATCCTAATTACAAAATGGAGCTTCTTCGTCTTTTAGGCGATTGGTGGTAATTGCTACTTTTGATTTCTTCTTGATCTGGGAAACGTTTTAGCAGAAACTCATTTGATTTCTAATTGGAGGTACTTTCTGTTTGGAGAACACAGTGAAAATGTATTCTGCTGCAGTGGGAAAAAGAGACAACATTTTGTAAACGGGAAAAGTTTAATTTCTTACCTGTTTCACTACAAGATGGATTACATGGAGAGACATTAATTTCAAAGTCGAGTCTGGCAATGAAAAAGGAATTTCTTTGTTTACTTTGTATCGCATCCTTTAACCCTTTCCATGCCAGGGAAACACTGCTCAATGGTCTCGGAGATCCCAAACAATTTTCGACCCTACTTTAAAAAACGTATATCCACAAATGATCATACAAAAGAATTTTACAAATGTTCGATTTTGGATTTTTGGTAAATTTTTGAAGAAAAATTGTCTTCACTCAAGATCAATTTGAATCAAGTACATATAAGCTCATTATTGTCGATGACATTTTGTCCTTTCCTTGCGGTTCTGCCGAAAATTTGGCCAAGCGAATTTCAGCGGTAATTTTTTTTACCTTCAAAAGAGTTTTCCAGAAGCAAAAGATTTATTCACAATGCAAGGCCCGAACACAGGTAATGTCTGCGCTGTCGATAGTGGATAAATCAAAACTTGTCAACCAAGCTCCGTAAATTTGTTTTAAGTTATCAAAGAAGTGGGGGGGTCTTGCATTGTCATGATGAAAGACAACTCCCTTTCTGGTGGCGAAGTCTGGTCTGTCTTTCTTAATTTCTTCAGTCACACGGTCGAGTTGTGCACAGTAAACTATCGAATTGACCGTTTTGCCACTTTCCAGCAGTTCATAAATGACAAAATCTCAACACAACACACCATGTTTGCCGTATATCAGACCTTAAAGTAGCCTGTGGCCGGTCAGCAACCTTTGACCACGAATGCTTCAGAAATGCTCTCATTGCGTTATGTTTCAGCAGCGTTTCACTGATGGACATTCCATCGATTAAATTTTTTTGTGTTATTTCATGTTGTACCCAAACATCGAGCTCCTTTGGGTAGCCTCCGCTCTTTGGGATCATCTAAATCGAAACTTTCATGCGTTTGATTTTAGTGCCTTCGCCATCTCCTGAGCTCTTCCGTGCAGGTCTAGCAAATTTGGTAGAAGCTATGTTCGTTACAAAGAAGTCTTGGCAGCACCCACACGTTTTTGTTTGTGTCTTGTCATTTCCGAGTAGATAAATGACGGCATTTTGTTTAGCAACATCATTAGTTAACTCAATGGTCGTATCTAGTTAAAAATGTCTTTAATCAGATGAAATTGGGTGAATAAACCATGAATTTGATGAAGGCTACGTTTTTGAGGGAGTTTAATGCGTCTGTGGTTGATTTGACGCTATTCTGCGAACTCACATCATTCAAAATTCCAAAAGATGGCCATAGTTTGAATCCCTTTGAAAAACTGTACCGGAAACAAAGTTGATTAGTCCGTAAAACCAGTACTTCATTTTGTCTTGTTGTAAAGATTCACTTTCTCGGGTAATTGATTTTTGCCATAATACTCATCATTTGTGTACATTGTTAACAGCAAAGGGACGGTTTTTGTTTTAATTTGGTATGAAGTAGGCTGGTAAAAAGGTCGTCGTTGCCGTGGCGTAGTTGGTAAATGCGTCCTCGTGAAAGCTGAAGGTCACAGGTTCGATTCCAGAACTGCATATCTCGCAATCTCCTCAGCACTACCTCTTTCGAGTAGCTGAGAGGAAATTGTCATTGAAATGATTCTAAAATCCTACCGTTTGTCTTCGGCAAATCTTTTAGTCTCTACTCTCTCTGGTGAAAGAACAAAAGCACGCAAAACACGGGTAGTTGCTGAGGAAGCAACACCTTCATAAATCGAGATAATAAAGGGTGATTTTTTAGCTATTATCTTTTTGGCAACACTGGTTTAAACAGCTGACGCACGTTTAGTGTCTTCTTTCACTGTCAAACATCTTCAGTGTGGTCTATAATTTAACCATGAATCATCTTACAAACGAACAATGCTTGCAAACTATTGAATTTAATTATCAAAATGCGTGCTCTGTTAAAAAAGTTCATGGCGCGCTTCTTCCATTTTATGGTCGGTTTATTTTTGGCTCATTGGATACGCAAATAAGCAAAATTGTCGATTTTGGAGTGAATATCAGCGAGAAGTATTGCAAGAGCTACCAATGCATCCAGAAAAGTCACAGTTTGGTGCGGTTTATGGTCTAGTGGCAACATTGGACCGTACCTCTTCAAAGATGATGCGAATCGTAACGTAACTGTGAAAAGTGAGCACTACCGTGAGATGATATCCAACTTTTTTTTGCCCAAAATACAAGAGCTTGACTTGCATGACATGTGGTTTCAACAAGACGGTGCCACATGCCACACAGCACGCGCAACAATGGACTTATTGAGAGGCGAGTTCGGTGAACATTTTATTTCACGTTCGGGATCGGTCAATTGGCCGCCTAGATCATGCGATTTAACGCCTTTAGACTATTTTTTGTGGGGCTATGTCTATACAGACAAGCCCGCTTCAATTGACGCATTGGAAGACAACATTGAAGCATTTATTCGTGAGATACCGGTCGAAATGTTGGAAAGTGTATGCCGAAATTGGACTAAGCGGATGGACCATTTGAGGCGCAATCACGGTCAACATTTGCATGAAATAATCTTCAAACATTTAATTACATGGACCGAACTATCGATTCAAATAAAGATTTCATGCATTTTTCTGAAGTTTATGTGTTAATTTTTAAAAAACTTTCCTATAGCTTTTAAAAAATTACTCTTACTTTTCACCATGAAAAATGGAGATACGCTGCACAAACATGCCACACAATTTGTGCATTTAGCGGTGAGAATGCTGTGTGAATGTAGCATTCAGAACTTTAATGAAGAAGATTCACCTAGTTCCGGTTGGCCTGTAGAAATAAAAAGTCAGCCAGTTGAGTTTGAATTAACAAATTGAATTGAAGAAATACCATCAGTGAAACCGTTCTATAACGTAACGAAATGAAGCATTTTTCAATTGACAAAAATTAGAATGCGTTTAAATACGAGAATATCTAATGCAGGCGATGATGGTCAAAGACAGCTGTTCGACCACAAACGACTTCAATGTCTAAATTGAAGACAATGAAGGTTGTGTTGAATTGAGGAACTGTCTATAATCAGCTGCTAGAACATGGTGAAATGGTCAATTCGATCCTCTATTGTGCACAGCTGGACCGTTTCGATTCCCTTTCATATATCTAAGTTAGAAATTTCTTGCCACACTGCTTCGACTATCATTTTTCATGAACCGGTAAAAGACAGTTTTAGAAACTCAATAGACGCAGCAACTGTTCATGTTGTGAATGCTATTATTCACTCAAGCGAGAAGACTTTAAGAAACTTTGCGTAGAAAAAACGTGGGATTGAGAAAAAAATCCCAAGCACACAAAATTTGGAAAAATCCGAAAAAACGAAACTAACCCTACAGGGCCCATGCTTATGGTTTCTATAGGACTTGACGTAGATGCGAAATTCGAAAATTAAATTTTTTTGTATATTTATTAAGGAATTTAACTGTTTGATGACTGATGATTTTTGGAACATTTTGGACATTTCTTGGTTCTGCCGCTTGGAATTTTCGATCTATTCGAAATCTTGTCTTTACAGGATTGTAACTTGTCGGAATCTTGGATTTTGTTGTTCCGCCCTTAAGCGTACATTTGAATTAAGATTCTTTGTTTCAGTGTCATGAGTAGGGGTCAGGACACCTATCGATTGCAAGAGTATTAAATTCATACTATTTCTGAAATACTCGTAAATGCAATGCTTGCAGTTTTTAAAGAGCCGTCTCCATATTTTTTGCTGAGTTACATATATGTTTATGGTTAATGATAAAAGTTTGACCTACAACAGAGCGAAAGCACAAAGTAGACTCACTTTCTACGTAAATATGGATTTTCTTTTCGAGATTCTAAGAAATTTGATGTTAAAGGAACATGCTATTTACTTGTAAACACCCTCTCTCCCTCCAACACTTGAAGTCCTTTTTGCTCTTTTGGGATCATTTGAAACGAATTCGATAAAACAAATGAACCCATGCTTATACATACATATATGTTACGTATGTATGTTGAAAAGAAAATACCTGTCCAATGAAAACAATATTAATTCAAAATAAACGCAGTTGTTGGTGCCTCTGGAAGGGTGCCCGCCTTGCATTGCATTCACTCAACCCACAGCAAGGGTGAGACACCTACGTGGTGTCCACTCTTCCAAAACGTACACACTCCAGCTGCATCTGACACAATCCTAGTGAGCTATGAATAAGAGTCTCCCTCATACCACCCGGCAAGTCGTTGCTCCTGCGTTTCTGTGTTGTTCTGTCAGTCAGTGCGGTATTCCCAACGCGATTTCTCCACCGTTTCCATCTGAAACCGATAGAAATGCTCCTCTCCACGCCATTTCAGTGCACGTAAACAGCAACAAAAGGCAAAAAAAAAAACAAAAAAAACAAGAAACCAACCTGAAACTCCCTCGCAGTTATTTGATCAATAATCCAACGATTGCCGCTATCATCATCGGCGTCGTTAAAATTTACTAACTGCGTCGCGTTGGGGAGTAAATTTGCAGTTGTTAGCCCGTGAGTTAGTGAGTTAGTCAGTTACGGAGTCCTCTCACCGATTAGATTGTGTGACCGTGAGATGTGTCGGTGGTGGTGGTTGTGCTGGTGGTCGACATAAATGTGGCTAAGGGTTTCTGGTATTTCACACAGGAAACCCCCTCGTTATAGATAAAATAGTTTTCTGACTTCCAGTGTTGATGATACTTCTAATATTCAGTTCAAACAAAAGTTAATTTAAGTGTCGTTTTTTTAAGTTATTGTGTGGAAACATATACAATACGATGTGCAGTGGAATACGGGATGGATTAATTGTTTTTCTTGTTGCTGGTGAGTTGCACAACCTAAGAACAATCTGGAAAACTATTTTTTCTATTCATTCACGTGCGAAACGTTGTCAATTGTTGTTAGATATGTTCGTGTAAAAAAAGGATTCATTATACAAATGTACATTTCTTTTCTTACATTCACAATTTTGAATCTTTGGCTATAAGTAACAACGTGTGTATCTTTGGAGACGCAGTTTTTTGTTTTTGTTTATAGAAAAATGCGTGTGAAGTGGCCAAATTGACCATTTCTGTTCTTCCACTTCTTACGTTAACAAGGTACGTGCGTCATCATGGTTGCTCGTCTTTGCGGGCTTTATCCCGTGGCCTCTATTTAGTTTGCTACATATGCATCAATGGCCATACGATGAATTTATCCCCAAAACGAACTTGGTAATCGCAACCCTTGATACAAGCAACTACTCGATTCTTGTTCAGATTACCGAGTGTGTGATTTTGCGGCATTCTATAATACAGGTAGTCAATATGTGTCTTCTTAAAAACTGTGAATTATAATTGAAAAAGGATTTAATTTCAAAAAGTAATTTAAAATTTATATATAAAAATAAAAATATACTACACAATTCTCACTTTACATACCGAGAAAGATTAGGGTCATTGTGGAAAATAAGAACCGCTTTGACGTCCTTTTTGAGGAAATTTCTAACTTTATTAAACACGCCTTAAAAAATGTCGCAGTTATTCAAACTAATTTGGAGCTTTTGTAATGTACGGAAGAGGATACACTCCTAAATGGGCGAAGGTTTGACGCTTATCCTAGTGGCTTCAATTTATGTCGATCTGTGCATAAGTGCATGCCAAAATCGCATCCTTTGCTTTTCTGTTTTTCGTCCTGGACGTCTCAACCATACGTTTGGTCTGAGAAAAGCTTCCAATATAAGCTCGACTTATCGGATCTGAGTTAAACTCCAGATGTTGTTGTTTTGTTCTTAAGTTGCTTGAACACAGAAGTTCTGATTGTAATGCCAATTTTAAAGACACCATATCCAACCATGAAGGATGTTATAGTAATAGTTATAGTTAGTTATACTTTATTTATAAAAAACATATATGCATTAATTCAATCGTTTAAATTTACAAAAAGTATAATATGGTATGGCCTAAGGCCGTCTACCATGAAGGAAGTGATTGAACAAATTTTGTGCAAAAATTGGGTTCAATTTTGTTCCACTCCTCAAGAAGAACGGGTTTCAACTCAATTTTATTTGAAATAAGTTGTTTTCTAATTTTTTTGGTTCAGGTACTCCCATAAGTTCGATTGGGGTCATATCTGGATTTTGCGGAAGAATTTCCCTAACATGGGGACAGTTACATAACAGCCAGGAATCGCAGGTTATAAGACTTAAGTGTGGGGTCATTATCTTGGTAAAAATTTCTGCGATTTCCAAAGCTAAATTAACTGCCAAAAAGGAACAAATTCGGTTTTAACATGTCTAAATAAACCAATTTTACAATCAATCTTCCATACTCAGAAGCAAGAGCCATCACCGATCACATCACAACCACGGTTCACAGTGTGTATCAAATTCATTGAAAGCAGTTCTTCTTTGGGAAAATTCGTTTGCTTTCATCTATAAATAGGACTTCTTCCCAGAACATTCCAGAAAATTCTTATTTTTGTATTCTCTAGTAATTGCAAGTTTTTTCCTTTTGGTTTGCTTGTTGGTCAGTGACTTAAGCCTGACTCCTCCATTATTCAAATCCGCTTTTTGAAGAACATTCCTGATTATTTCTACATTTCCATAATTTACCAAATGTTCCCCAGCTGTGACTGAAAACTTGAGAAAAAACTGTTCCAATCCACCTAAAAACCACCAACACACTACGGCCTAGTTTCTGCTTCTACTACATGTGTTTTGCGTGCTATTTTTCTATCAAGAAGGGACCTATAGTTTTTTGTCGACTCTGAACAATAAGATTTGAGAAGCTTTTTATAACCAATTAACAGTCTTTGATTGTTGTCAGCATCTGGAAATAGTTGGTGCCGTGAAAAATTAGAGGTGTTCAGGCCGGGAATCGAAGCTGGACCTTCGGCGTGTGAGTCAAACAACATATGTACGTTTTACTGAAATATCGAATAAATGCGGCATAATAAATAAGGAAATATTTATTTTTTGTCTCAAGTCTCTCATAATGTGCTCTACTCGGTGCAGAGTGCACATATATAAGTTCATAAATTCGTAATGGACTTATGGCCCACTTTAGTGAAATAAGTAAAGCATTGGATGTATTTTGCTTATGTATGAAACTAAAGAAACATTAAATCTACGTAACCTTACAACTACCCTCAATCCTATCTCTGGCCAAGTAGGTGTGAACGCACCTACTTCACCTTTTATCCGTTGCTTATGAAATTAGTTTTCTTTTTTATTTCCATTTTAATCGTATACGTATGATGATTTATGCCCTCAACTTGATGTTGAACATTTTGGACGTGTGACTTATACTATTGTGACCTTACTTGGACAGATCATAAGTCCAGAATTTTTTTGTGGATTAATATCCTACCTAAGTGTGTCATTATTGACTTATGATTTGTGGTCTTTCATCTCTGCACCGCTCTACTCATCATATTGATGCCTGTATAATTTGTCCTCGGCAGGTGCAGCGACCTTAGTAAATACAACAAGCCCAATTTCTATTTATTGCCATTTTTATGACAAGGCCCAATTTTGCTTCCCTGTATTAATTATTATCATCAATACAACCAAAATTAAGTAGTAAGATTGGATACCCTCCTACAATTACCAAAATTCAAGTACCGGAACTCATACATATATTCCATATTTCCAAATAAGACATTATTCTCATTGTCTGTTATCCCCTGTCAAGAAGGGGGGCATTTTGGAAAAATTGCCAATAAAAATAAATAAAATAAATTGTGGGGCACCACTGTCTACAAACGACCAAGGCTCAACCTCAACCGCTCGTGTTGTGCGTGCTATTGTTTTCTCAGAAGTAGACGTGGCTTACAGTTTATTACTAACTCTGAACGAATGAGAATTGGTTCATACCAGGAGCCTACAACGTGAAGGTCAACGTACTCATCAACTACTCTACCGCGGCCATAGAAAAATTGGTATTCCACATAACAACCGTTATCTCAGTTATTAGCATAAAAAATATATGGTTTCTCTTTTTCTGGTTTTGAATCTGTCCACCATTCATTGGCCGAAATTTACAACAATTCTTCTTCAAGACTAATCATCTGGAATTTTCGTACTTTTATGTGATCCAAAGACAGCGTTCAATTTTTTAAAAGTTTTTTGTTAAATTTTTTTTTTTTTTGTACGTGACAGCCAGTCTGTTGCTTCTATTAAGGGCTTGTATCTATCTACGCTGCCCCCTCCCTGATTTTTTATAGATTAAATTTGCAGAGTCCGAAATTTTAAATAAATAAATTCGGTGGAACTACAGAGTGTGTTGTGATGCACCGCAAGCGTGAGCAATTTTTTCAAAGGGAAATAAAAACCTGCAGACACGATCGAGATAACATCGTAGTAGAATCACAATCAATACTGAGGATGTGGAGATGCCATTTCTGTAGACTATCTAACAATGGTGGTCGTGGTGGTGTGTTCGCCGTGGCGCAGTGGGTAAGTGCGTCGACCCACACGTAGAAAGTCTGGGTTCGATTCCCGGACGGGACACCTCGCATTTTTTCACGGCACCACCTCTTTCAAGTTGCTGACAACACTCAAAGAGTACTAATTGTCTATGAAAAGAAATCTCGCCGTTCGGAGACGGCAAAAATTTAAAGGTCCTTTCTACTCCTAACACGAGAACTTGTTGTAGAAGCTAGACCCTAGTCCCTTGTAAGCTGTAGTGCTACTCAATTATTATTATTATTATTTATATAACAATGGCAAAGAGCCAAAGGAAGGAGAGTTTTGATGAGAATCAATAATTTCGCCCACCCGAACTGGAAAACGTGAGGATAGCCAGATCAATAATAAGCAAAAATCCAATAGAGCTGTTTTAGCAAACGGCCTATCAGTCGAACGAAAAGTGAAAGATTGGCTAAAAGCAAGCACAAACCCATGTTATCCATCCGCTCTACATGATCTAGCCATTTTATGCCACTATACATCCTATAGTGTTTGTGGTTAAACCTTTTCCTCCAGGTACCTTCAATTTCAAAAATCGCACAATCCTCTCGTAATTCGAAAGTGCCTTCCTCTTTTAATAACGTCCTTATTTATAGCCGATAAAGCAGGACAGGGATGACCAAGGTGTTACATATTACAAAGTCAGTTTGGGCTTTGTTACTTAATTGATTCTTTAGCCCAAACAAACAGCGGTTGGCAAGAGTGGTCGCCCATTTCGACTTTCTGTCCGAGACGTCAATGCTGTGTGTGCTTCCTTGATAAGAGCATATACTTTGTTTTTCGAGCGTTTACCGCCTACCCATTTCCCATTTTCGCCGCTTCCGTTTCAATCCCAGCAGACGTCTCATCTCGCTGTGATTGTCATCAATGTCATCTGCTTAAGTCGACAGTGGGACGGCTGAAGAACGTGCCTCTGTTATGGACTCCTGGATTTCACACGATTTCTTCAAGGATGATGTTAGAGAAGGAGTCGCCTTATCTTAAATATTTTTCGGACTCAAATTTCTCGGTGAGTTCATTGCCGACCTTGACGGAGCACCGAGAGCTCTTCATCGGCATCATGCACAACACCACTTTGAAGACTTTGGTAGGAATGCCAAAACTAGGCATACAACAGTATAGCTTGTTCTTAAAATTTACCGCATGTCGATTTTTCCCTCTTGGATCCTTGACGGGATCTGTCGGAGTGTGAAAATCTGATATAGGGTGGACTTTCCTGGTTTGAAATCCTGGTAAGGACCTATCAGATTGTTCATGAATGGTTAAAAGGATTCTAAGAAGGCGGCCGAAAGGTTGATTCCACGATATTTGGCGCAGTTTTAAAAATCACCTATCTAATGGATAAGGCTGACGGAGACTGCACTGAGAGTTCACTCATTAAAAATGACCTGGTGCAGACGCTCTACCAGCTCAGAAACTTGGATCGACTTGTTTTTTTTTTTTTCATGGAGATGTGGAAACATTGCACTGAAGCGGCCTGAAACTGATCCGTTGTACTACCAGGCAAAAACCTGAATTGTATGTAATTTTTCGGTCTTCCGAAGGAAAAGCAGCAAGCACTTCTGCGAAAGAGAGCGTAGGTTTTAAGTTCCCACCATTGACAGAGAAAGTGCTCTGCAGTGTCTTCACCTTCTCCACAGGCGTCAGATAAGGTGGCTTCACTAAGCTAAAGCGCACTTAAGTGCTTAGCGAAGGTTGAGTGTCCCGTTTGTACGTCAACAAGTCGTCTGCAGTTTTTCCTGTCTATAGATAATAGAAAAGCTGCGGATTTCTTGCTGTCTTTTGGGAGCATGCACTTGATCAGCCCGCATCCGGAAGAGTCATGGCATCTCCGGTTGTGCTATCGCGACACCCAACCGTCGACGGAAGCCCTAACTAAGGGCCCTACGAATGCCTCTTTTGGTTCGACTTTAGTCTCGAAATTTCTATGTGGACTTCGTTTAGGCCGAGGGGATGAAGCTTTTGCTCATCGTCGTCCAGATTGAGTAGAAATTAGAATAGGAAGCGGTATATGATTCGTCATCGCTGTTTAACACTCTGCGGAAGGGATTTTTCCAAATTCTCAGTGTCGAGTACAACTCCACTACAAGTTTTCAGTTTTCCCGGGATGCCAAATTCGATCATGACGTCATTTGACATTTGTATGAAGTTGTGTTAAATCTTGGTTGTAGTTGCTATATTAAAGCAAATTGTCATATGTGAGAAAGTGATATTAATAGACTGAAAACCCATTCTTTGGAAAGTGCAAAAAAAGGGCCGTTGCCGCATTTCAAAATTATTTTCAGTTAGTTGACTTCACGTCTCTTATACATCAAACGATGTTAGAGTTCTTCAATTGAAGTGAATTTACCGCATGCTTAAGACTATTTAAACTTTTGTACGCTTAACCACTTCAAAGAGCTTCACATTAATCGAACATACTTGCATACCTTCTCTAAATGAATAAAGCCAATGAAACCGCAAACATATTAACTATAAATTAATTCCCCTCAGTCTCAAAACGACAAACTGAAAAAATATCAATTCAACTGAAACGCTCGCTCTTAAGGTGAACAAACCACAAAATTGCTTTTCCCTGCTCTCACTTGATTAACAAAAGGACGGCAATATTATTTGAAATATGAATGTAGCTCTTCTCAATGTGAAATAGTTTTAAATTGCCTTCCACATATCCGCCAGCCAAACGGAGACATAAAGCATACTTCGAAATCTGCAAACGCTCATGAGTGTGCACGAGAGGCAAAAGAATTTTATTTATTAAATTCTAAATTATTGAAAAAAAAATATATAACCTGAACTATGCCAGCACACACAAGCACATGCCTCCGAATGTAACCTGTCATAGGTGGCCACCATTTTGTGTTATTTTCCTGCAGAATGGATACACCGTTGAGGGGAAGAATAAAAATCAAGTAGCGTCCTTAGTGATTTCGCCATGGAAACCTCTCAGTCTAGAGGCAAAGTTAATTTCATGGCAACACCCTAGTCCTGGCCAAATCTATTATTGCCATATATTTATTTGTTCCTCCAAATATTTTGTCTTTGTAGGGATACACATTTTCCTGTTCCGGCAAGTGCCATGATGTTTTTCACGTTTTTGTTTTCCTTTTTCGAGAGTAGTTTGCGATTAATCTTTTTGGGGGAACAACTTTATTATTTCAGACTTAATTAATTGAAATGTTTGACTTTGTTGTTTTTTGTTTTTATTCCAGGCTGTATTCAGCTGCACAGCGAATTAGAGTAGCGTTCAAGTAGGAACCTTGGAGGGAGGAACAACAACCAATACTAGTCATACAGCCTTTTCGAAATTCATATACAAATTATTTTTACTTAGAAATTAGAAATCATGACAACTAGCCTTGCAACGCAGAGAAACTTTGTGATAGCTAATCCTTCGGTGAATGTTGTCGCCAAGACGGGACCCTCAGCGGCGACGGCGACAACAACTCACATTTTGAGCAGCAATGAGATCAAGAACGAGGTCATTACCATTTCAGCAGATAATGGCATGGCCGATGAGAATGGCCTTCAGCTTGAGGATGTCTTGGCCCAAGTAAGATTATTGGACTCACGGTGGATGCTGTGTTGTGAATGGAACTTAACCCTGTGCAATTTGTTTCAGAAGAAAATCATACTGCAGACAGACGGTGGCAATATACCAGTTCTGGATGTCGTACCCATGGATGCTTCCGATTCGAGCAATGAGGAAACCGATAGCATGCATGGTTTAAGTGCAATTAAGGACGGTGTTGAGCTGGCTCAAGTTACCGTGGTGCAAGCACCTTCTGGTGAGGATGGAAGCAGCCCGCAATACATAACAGTCACAGGTATGTACGAAATGCATGCCCCTGATGTAGGAGATTTGTTTCATTTCAGTAACACTTAAACATTTCCACACAACTGTCTACTACTGTAGTCAAAAATTATACAGCTTTTGTCAGACTTCTGTTGATTTGCATTCCATTGAACAGATCTAGTGCGAGAAGGTCTTATTTTGTCAGTTTGTACAGACAATGAGGGACAGAAAGTGAGGGAAGTTCAAAATGTGCAGAATGTCTATTACATTCTGTTGGACTTGCAAAAAAAATAGGGTTGTTTACATATAATAACGTAGATTGTTCTCGGCCGCAGTCAATAACGAGCTTCAACGAATCTCGGGCATACGTGTTGTTCCTTACGAGTGCAGTTAGAGAAGATAGTCCACTCCGAATATATTTCCCGAATAAACTCGAGGCATGGACGTATGAATGAATGGTTTGAATAAGTCGTAAAAGAGTCTAGAAAGGGTAGCGTCTCAAACGGTTTTTTCTTCCTCTCTGTCTGTCAAAGTTTCAGTCATACTGATGGAGTACATTCTAAGCTGCATTTCTTTCCAACTCCAGGTAACTCTCATCATTTAACGGGATCTGAAAGTATGCCCTTTGATGAAACTCCCCAAGATCTTCACTACTCAGCGCTAAAACTGAGTAGTCAAAGTTTCCAAGACAAAACTGGCCGTCTTCCAGGTTAAAATTTTGGTCAGCTAAGCTCAATCTCTCTACAGGCTCCACTTGCAAATACAAATTGCTTATAATAAATGCAATAAACTGCGGTCACCGCTGTGTATGTATTACCTCCCAAAAAACTGTATGTGCTTTATCTGGCAATGTGTGACTGATGCTAACTAACGCATTCTTTGTGCCCCAGCCTTAAGTGCATCGCCTCACACGCCTCGCGGACTGTAATTTTTTACGTCACCACCTCTTTCAAGTTATTGACAAGGATAACTAATTGTCAATAAAAAGTTTCTCAAATCTCACCGTTCAGAGTCAACAAAAACTCCATAACTCACGTGAATACAAAAGCCGGCACAAAACGAGTAATTGCTGAAGAAACTAGACCCTGGTTCCTTGTGGGCTGTAGTGTTACTCAATTCAATAACCTTAACAAGGATTCCATGAACTTTATTACTAAGCTTTGTTAATTATTCTGAAATATACAATGCTATTCAATTTCCCATAACCTCGTTGATTCTTCCGCCTGTAGCTCACGGATTGTATGTATCAGGTCTGCCACCCATGAAGAGTCGGAGCCTGAGCTATAGCGGCCTTCCATTCTTGACGATCCCGGACACGCTTCTTACAGTTGTCAAGACCAAGCTCTCTAACGTCCGCAATCACATCGTCTCTATACTGGAGATTCGGCCTTCCTTTACTTCTTAAACCGGGAGGCTGGAATTTGAAGACCCTCTTAGCTGGAGCGTTATTGTCCATTCCCTCGATGTGGCCGAGCCACTGTAGTCGATATATGTCGATGTACATCCACAACTTTGTACAGCACATAGATTCGCGGTTGTGTCTTCTCCTCTATTCGCCTTCCTCGCAGACAGGACCATGCATTCGTCGCAAAATTTTTCTTTCAATGGAACCAAGAATCTGCTCTGCTGTTTTGCTTATCGTCAAACACTCGGCTCCCTATAAGAAAACGGGGAGGATTAGCATCTTGTGGAGTATTTTCTTAGTCCTTCGAGTCAGGAGTTTCGACCCTAGCTGTTTCGACAAACCGAAATAATACCAGTTGCCTAGGGTGATTCTGCGCCGAGTCTCCACTAAGGTGTCGTTTGTCGATTTCACGTTTGTCCCTAGGTAGACAAACTCCTTTACTACCTCAAAGTTGTAACTGTCAATTGTCACATTCGGACCGAGGTGTTGTTTGTTGCTGATGGATTACTAGGATTAAATTGGCCTTAAGTGCTTGAATCATTGCTGTATTGTATTGCATTGGTAAAACATAGCTCTTTAACGGTTCTCAACAAAATAAAGTTCAAAATAGTAAAGCCACAGGTCCATAGCGGCCAATTGACTTGCCCAGGATGGCGGCATCAAGTGGAATGGCGCGCAATCCTCCACGAATAAGCAGTGATGCAATTCAATATTTAAAATTTGAATAGAACAAAACGTCGGTCAACATGACTCTGGCGACCATGGCGACCAACTTTGCCGCCTCAAACTCCCAACTCTCCGTGAATACATCTCTGTAAATATATCTACCAATAACATGTTGGAATTCCATGCCTCAGATTCAGCAATTATGTTTGTTTACGTAGTCGCCAAGATTCGATATCAATTCAAGCTATGCTTAAAGTTGTAATTCACCGCAACATTGGTCTTTCACAGTTCCCCACAAAAAAGTCGATTATAGAAATCATAGCGATGGACAATTAACATTGTCAAGATACAGCACTCATTTCCAAAAAAAAATTTTCAATATTTTTCAAACGTTTTCGTTTTATCCTCACTGGCAAACAACTGCTCCACGTGGTTTTTGATGTCCTGATTTGAGGTGAAGGTTCTCTCATCGCAAACATTTTGCAGAGACCAGAACAAGTAATAGCCCGAAGGCGCTAAGTCTTGAGACTATGGTGGCCGTGGTAGCACATCCCATTAAAGCTGCAAAAGCGAGTCATGAAACTTGTATGAGGTTACGAATTGAACAAATTTCGTTCTGATAGAATATGAGGAACCCATGTATTAAGCTTCGAAACTAATCCTTGAT
This sequence comes from Eristalinus sepulchralis, assembly GCA_944738645.1. Taxonomy (NCBI): domain Eukaryota; kingdom Metazoa; phylum Arthropoda; class Insecta; order Diptera; family Syrphidae; genus Eristalinus; species Eristalinus sepulchralis. Next base: position 46,009,555 of record OX122882.1, read on the forward strand.
GTTTTATGTGCTTGTGAACGGCGAAGTTAGACAAATTTAATCTTTCAACAATTTCGAGTTGTTATTCGACGACTTTATTTTATCCACATCAGCTTCAAACGGCCTTCCATTACGGGGTGTATCCTCAAGATCGAAATTGTCGAAACGAAATTTTGCAAACCAATTTTGGCATTGGCATTCGGTTAACTCACTTTCTTCTTATTCGTCACATAATTTTCACCTTGCTTGAACTGCTGAAAATGCTGTTTTCGATCTTCCATCTTCGATAGAGTACCAAACAAAAATTGCCAATTTTGTTTTACACGCACCTATAATTTTGTATATAAGATGTTCAAATATAACATACATATAACGGCAAGAGAATACGTGCGAAGTTGACAGCGAAAAAATTCAATAAGATCAACTATTGTTGTCAAACATAATTACTTAGTGAACGACTCAAAACTACTGGAAGTGTCCAACTATTAGGCTACAACACATGAAGTTTTATTTTTTTTTTTTTTCAGTTAGTCTTAACTTAGAAGAAGAAGATTTGACCATCTGTACAACAGAGTATTTCTTTTACTTATCTTAAACTAATATAAAATAAAAAAAGGTGTACGTGCGCTCGATGTATACAACTTTTTAGGGTTCGTTGCACGTCATTCTTTTCTAGAAATTTTTATATCATGCTGTGGATTGTGAACTGGTACTTTCATTCTTTACGGGGATCTAATGCGACTCTGACCGCCAAAAAAATAAATAAGATTTGAGAATATAGCGGTAAGTGAAGGCATCATTCGGCTTTGAATAAGTTCCGTCCGGAAGATCTTAAAAACGAAAACGAAACGAGCGCCAAAAAATCAACAAGTTAGTACATGATGAACGAAACTCAAAAACTTCGCCGTTTGAAGACCGATGTATGGCAGAGTTCTAAGGCACCAAATAGGGACAACCATAAAAGATGGTGTGAGGGTGCACTATTTTTCCGGAGTTTTGTGATGTGCATCTTACGTTCCACAAGACTGTTTAGTCTCTCCGACGCTGTCTTATTAAGAAGATAGTATTGAAAAGACATGTATAAGAGTCGTGCATGTTACTAGTTGATGTCACACACTTAGGAGAATTATAAGTGTCACACTATTTTCTGACTACATGAATGTCACAACTTTGAACCAAACTCACGCGAAGCACTTGAAAAGAAAAAAATTGAAACTCGCTGTAGAAACATGACAATTTTTTGTGAAAATTTGCACAATTCTTCGGATTTGAAATCAGTTTTCTCCATTTTCATTCAGTCAGGTGTGTACGCTATAAAATCAGTCAAAACTTGTTAACATTTGTTAGTGCCTATTTTTGATTTAAATTCCACTGAATTGTGCAGAAATCTCAATTTATCTTATCATGTAATCTCAATTGATGTCAAGAATGTAAAGAATCCTTTTCCCCAATAATTTCAGACTCAAAATTCAAAAATGGTATTTTGTTGTCCCATCTTGGGTGGATTCCCAGAAACCATCCCCACACCTTACCACAGCAGCAAACATCAAACAAATCATTTGCACGCTTCAAGCACTCGTAATGTCAAAACAAATAAATCTCCCATCCCCTGCCGGTGCTTCCAATTAGAAACTAAGAACCCCTACCAGCAGCACTTCGATATCAAAATTAAAACTTACAGAACTCGCCGAAAAGATACACATTTTCCATCGTAATCCGCATCCCTCAAAAACTAACTGGCAGGCGGGATAAAGGCCGCTTGCTGCTTTCCGCAGTGATATTCCAATTAAAGGATTTAATTCGCGTACCTGTACCGTACCAGCACGTGTTCCGTTTGTACCCATTGAGGCAAGGTGCACCCTTGCCTATGGACGTAAGTCTGGTTCACCTTTTGTTGAGTGTGCCACACACTCAACATGAGTATCTATTTCACGCTGTCGTCGCTATGAGTATGGGTTCTTCAAATGATTGAGATTTTGATTATGATTGTGCAAGGCGCGCTATTTATTAACTCACACGCCTAGCTGGGTATACAGTTGCGTCCCTTCGTACTCATCACTATTATCTGCTGTGCCCTCCGCAAGAACATACGCTCGGCATTTTCGAGTCCGAAATCCAAGGGATTCAGTCCCCTTTTTTCCAAACTGACCCTGTGTACGCGGTGCACGCATAAAGGTGCGTTGTGGGGTGTGTGTGTCGCTTTTCGCATCAAATGTATCTGATGAAATAATTGTAATTGATAAGGATTACATTTCGCAGAGGAAGAATACGGAGAAAAAAATTAATAAACCAGCAGGCATGAGAGCGGATTAATTCGACGTAATACGGGATAATTGATTTGATTTTGACTAATTTTGAAGAAAGTTCTTCTGAAATGAATAACACGATTCAATGAATCAGTGTTCCACAACCGGTAGACTGGACAGTTTTGGTGTGGTCGAGTCGGGTGGTGGGGCGGCGACATCCATGGGCCTGGTTCGTAGTGCCTGCCTCTTCGACCGTGCAAGGAATTTTACAAAATTAATTCCGTTAAACTGCAAAAACACAGGAACATTTTATTGGATGAAAAACGAAAAGTTTTAAAAATGAAAATGCAATCAAAAAAATGGATTAATTGCTGAAACATGTAAACTGAGATTTTGTTTTGTTTATTGCTTTAGGGAATTTTTTTCAGCAAGGATTTATTTTTAGTCGTTTATAGTATTAATCAATTTGATAAGCAAATGTACATTTTTTTATAGTCACTTTGGAATGAATCTGAACGCGCAAATTGCATGCAAAGTCGACAAAAAAAACTCTAGAACTTTTGTATTTCGCTTCATTGGTTAAGAAGGAAAGAGATTGAACTTCTACCTTGTACCTCTGGTAACAACGTTTTCAAAACGGCAAAATTTAGAAAACATGAAGAGCGATTCACCGTGACGTTTGATTTATACGGAAAATTAAGAAAACACACCTTGCATTTTTTTCATTTGCTGACAACACTGAAAGAGTAGTAGTTGTCTATGAAAAGCTTTTCAAATCTCGTCGTTAGGAGTCGGCAAAAAACTGTAGGTCTCTTTTACTAGTAAGAGAACAGTAGCACGCACAACACGAGTGGCTGTGGTAGAAACTAGGCATTGGTCCTTTGTAGACTTACAATTTTTAATATCTTAATTTTTTGAAAATGATATCATGTAAATATTAGACAAAACTACGTTTAAAGTTGTCTCTTCTTCTTTTTGTGACGCTGCAGTCTGAGGTGAACCTGGGCCTCAACCAACACGCCTCTCCAGCCAGCACGATCTTTCGCTAGCTGCCTCCAGCTGTGCACTTCAAGTTGGTTAAGGTTCTTCCCCACTTGTGTGCGCCATCTTAGCCGAAGTTGTTCTCTGTTGCGTTGTCCCAATGTCTCCGGTTCGAAGACTTTTCGGGCCGAAGCAGTGGTGTCCATACGCTCTGCATGGCCTAGCTATCTTAAGCGTTGTATCCGAAGACGATTTACCAGGCGCATGCTACCATACAGGCTATAAAGTTCGACGTTGAATGTTCCAAAAATCGCACGCAGAACTTTTCTCTCAAAAAGACTAAAGGCTTCCTCAAGCGGTAGTAGCGTCCAAGTTACTGCACCGTAAAGGAGGACTGGGATGATCACGCTGTTGTAAAAAGCCAGTTTAATCCTTCGAGAGAGGGCTCTATTACTCAATTGCCTCTTGAGTCGAAAGAAGCAGCGATTGGCAAGAGTGATTCTGCGTTAAGCGCGGAGACGAGGTAGACGAAGTCCTTTACTACTTTAAAGTTTTGCTGCCTCGTGTAATACCCTGTCACTGACGTTGATGTTGTGTGTCCTTCCTTGATGACAGCATGTATTCCGTGTTTCCGTTATTAACCACCAGACCTATTTTAGCCACTTCCGCTTCAATGCCAGCTAACGACTCATTTACGGCTCGCTGTGTTCATGAAATAACGTCAATGTCGTTGTCGTAAACTACCAGTTGAACGGACTTTTGGAAGATGGTGCCTCTGGTGTTGACTTGTGAGCGTCGCCTTGTCTTGTTTGATATTGAAGGTCTCGGAGAGTTCGTTACCGACCATAACGGAGCAACGAGAATTCTCCATTGTTATCATACACAAACTGACGACTTCGGTAGGAATGCCAAAACTAGCTCGTCTCTATACACGTTGTCATAATAATAATAATAATTGAGTTGCACTACAGCCCACAAGGGACCAGGGCCTAGATTCTACAACAACCAATCGTGTTGTGCGTGCTACTGTTCTCTCACGAGTAGAAGGGACCTACAGTTTTTTTGCCGACTCCGAACGGCCAGATTTGAGAAGCTTTTCATAGACAATTGATACTCTTTGAGTGTTGTCAGCAACTCGAAATAGGTGGTGCCGTCAAAAAATGCGAGCTGTCCCGTCCGGGAATCGAACCTAGACTTTCTGCGTGGCCGTCGACGCACTTACCACAACGGCACGGCGACCACCATCAGTTTATTCTTGGGCATTCATAAACAACAAGCTGTTGATTTCGTGATGTCCAATATTCGACTATGGGTAGTGAATATTCCCTTTGGATGATATTTTCGATTCAATATCCGAAATATCACAATTAAATTTATTTGAATTGCAAGAAATAATGATAAACATCGTCCTCTTTTTTATTAACCCCCGCACCATCCCCCGGGTGGCAACATATACCCCTAACTTTTCTGGCCACTCAACCCTCCATCACATCATCAGGAGCTATGTCCAATCCTAACCATCTTCTTCTTCATATGGCGCTTCAGTCTGGATTGAAACTGCTATTTAACCAACAAACCTCTCCAGCTGGCACGATCATTCCAAGTTGGCTGTCGTTCTTCTCCACTGTGTCGCCACTGGCTTGGAGTCAAGAACACTTTAAGCTGGAGCGGTTGTTCATGCATTCTACTTAGCCGTTTAATATACAGGGCTCATATCCCTGTACAGCATATTCAGTTCTTGGCTGAATCTATTTCAAGGGTTTCTTCATTTGCCCTTGAGATTGTGCCAATCAGTAGGACAAGGATGGGAAAAGGGACAGGGAAAACCAAAGCATAACCAGTCACCAATATTTAGTCTCACGTATTGTGTTGCATCGAAATGAAGCTTTTTAAAACTGATTCATAAAAATTTGAAAAAATTAAAAGTACATAGTAATTCCGTTCCTTCCATTTTGATGACATCGATTAACAATATTGTTATTTTCTCAAGCGAATACTAAAGCTACGCGTTGCTACAGCGACCGGAGTTGATTGTGGACATTTTTGCACATTAGAGCTTTGTTAATTTTTTGAATATGGCAGAGTCGTACATAGGGGCATGGGCCTATGCACACGAGGCAATGTCCTTGATCGCGCTCAACATGGCGAGCTGCCAAGACTATCCTCGTCCGTGCATAGGTCAAGTTGACATACAGCCTCCAAGTGGCGCCCCCTGGATAGCCATCACAGCATCCGTTGTGTGGTGAACCAATGTATGCAGCGACTGGCCTACCAGTCTGTAGGTTGTGCGTGAGGCTAACTCCCTCACCACACAAAAACAAACCCAGTTCAGAGACAACAACTTGCCTCGGACATGGACGGATCCAACGTTGACGACCCCGGAAAACGAACAAAGGACAACGATTTTCGGTTCTGCACGTGGAATGTGAGGTCCCTTAACAGACCACGTGCAGCCGAACAACTTGCGGAGGCCCTTGACTGCTACAAAGCAGATATCACCGCCATCCAGGAAGTGCGATGGGATGGGCCGGGCAGAAAGAAGATGAAGAACTGCGACATATACTACAGCGACTGCTACAGGGAGAGAAGGCAGCGCCTATTCGGATGCGGATTTGTTGTTCGAGGCAGACTTAGGCAAAAAGTCATAAGCTACGATCCTGTAAGCGAACGCCTCATGACAATCCGCATTAAGGCTAAATTCGGGAACATCAGCCTGATATGCGCTCACGCCCCGACAGAAGAAAAGGATGACAACAGCAAGGATGAGTTCTATGATCTCCTAGAAAGAACATACGATCGATGCCCCAGCTATGACACCAAGATCGTTCTAGGAGATTTCAATGCTCAGCTGGGGAAAGAGGACATCTTTGCTGGCGTCATCGGGAAACACAGCCTGCACGACACGACTTCCGGAAACGGACTCAGGCTGCTGGACTTCGCCGCGGGGCGGAACCTCTCTATGAGCAGTACGCGGTTCCCACATCGCAACATCCATAAAGGAACCTGGCGATCCCCTGATCAATCAACCGTCAACCAGATTGATCACGTTGCGATCGACGTCAGACACTCCTCCAACATTCTCGATGTCCGAACATTCCGAGGCGCTAACATCGACTCGGATCATCACCTTGTTGTAGCCAAGGTAAGAACCCGGATATCGAGAGAACAACGGAGTCGAGATAGGCCGAAACGGTTTGACGTCGGAAAGCTACAATCGCAACAGGTCGCTGGGATCTTTGCCGACCGAGTCTCCCTAAAACTCTCCCAAAGTTCGACGCTGCCTGCACTAACAATAGAAGAAGAATGGAAACGTTGTCAAAAAGCCATCAAAGAAGCTGCCACTGATGTGCTGGGTTTCACGCCACCACCTAGGAGGAACCCATGGTTTGACGACGAGTGCAGGCAGGCACATGCAGCCAAACAGGAGGCCTACCAGGCAACGCTGCATCGGACAACGAGAGCTGTTCGTGAGCTCTACGAACAGAAAAGAAGGGAAGAGAACCGGCTTCTCAGAAGGAAAAAGAGAGAGCATGAGAAGCGCGCGGTCGAAGAGATGGAGAGATGTTATGGCAGGAATGAAGTCCGAAAGTTTTACCGAAAGGTGAAACAGCTATCCGGTGGATACAGGGTTCGGACCGAAGCCTGCCGGGACCAAAACGGAAACCTAGTAGTAGAGTCGCAATCGATTCTGAGAATCTGGAAAGATCATTTCTGCAGACTCTTAAACGGCGATGACGACCCAAATCCCGCTGTTAGGCAGAATGTTCCACTTAATTTGGACGATGATAGACAAGAATTCCGTCCCCCCGACTTAGACGAGGTCAAGATAGCAATATCGAGACTGAAGTCAAATAAAGCTGCTGGAGCGGATGGACTGTTCGCAGAACTGTTCAAAGCGGCTGGGGATGACCTGGTTGGGCGCATGCACCAGCTCATCTGTAAGATATGGTCGGAGGAAAGCATGCCCGATGAGTGGAATCTCAGTGTCGTCTGTCCGGTCCACAAGAAAGGAGACCCCTTCGACTGCGCCAACTATCGAGGGATAAGTCTCCTTAACATCGCATACAAGATCCTCTCTGCCGTATTGTGTGAACGCCTGAAACCGTTTGTCAACAACCTGATTGGTCCTTATCAGTGTGGTTTCAGGCCAGGGAAGTCCACCATCGACCAAATCTTCACACTACGGCAGATCCTGGAAAAGACCCAAGAAATGCAAATCGACACTCACCACCTATTCGTCGATTTCAAGGCCGCATATGACAGTGTGCATAGAGACGAGCTATACAATGCCATGTCTAGTTTTGACATTCCTACCAAACTCGTCAGATTGTGTAGGATGACGATGGAGAACTCTCGCTGCTCCGTCAAGGTCGGGAACGAACTCACCGAGACCTTCAATGTCAAAAAAGGTTTTAGACAAGGCGACGCACTGTCATGTGACTTCTTTAACATCATCCTTGAGAAGATCGTGCGTAACTCACAGGTCAACACCAGAGGTACGATCTTCCAAAAGTCAGCTCAATTGCTAGCTTACGCCGACGACATTGACGTGATTGGTCGAACACAGCGAGCCGTCAATGATGCGTTTGCTGGCATTGAAGTAGAAGCGGCTAAAATGGGTCTGGTGGTAAATGAGGGCAAAACGAAGTACATGCTGTCATCAAGGAAGGACACACAACATCGGCGTCTCGGACAGAGCGTCACACTAGGCAGCAGAAACTTCGAGGTAGTCAAGGACTTCGTCTACCTCGGCTCCGCAGTAAACAGGGACAATAACACCAGTACCGAAATCAAACGCAGAATCACTCTTGCCAATCGCTGTTTCTTTGGGCTCAAGAGGCAATGGAGTAATAAAGCCCTCTCTCGAAAGACTAAGCTTGCTTTATATAACACCTTAATCATCCCAGTCCTACTTTATGGCGCGGAAACTTGGACACTACTTAAAGCGGATGAGGATGCCCTTGGTCTCTTCGAGAGAAAAGTTCTGCGCGCGATTTTTGGTCCTGTTTGCGTTGATGGCATCTGGAGGAGAAGATTCAACCACGAACTGTATGGGCTGTACAGCGGCATGAGCCTAGTCAAGCGTCTACGGATACAACGCTTAAGATGGCTAAGCCATGTAGAGCGTATGGACACCACTGCTCCGGCCCGAAAAGTCTTCGAATCTGAGCCATTGGGACAACGCAACAGAGGACGGCCCAGGATAAGGTGGCGCACACAAGTGGAGAAGGACCTCAACCAACTTGGAGTGCGCAACTGGCGGCAGCTGGCGAAAGATCGCGCTGGCTGGAGAGGCATGTTGGTTGAGGCCCAGGTCCACCCCGGACTGTAGCGCCACAAGAAGAAGAAGAAGAAGAGTCGTACATACTACTTTGTTCTGTTTTTAATTTTAATTTTATGTTAAGTTTAAAATTGCTTGCCTTTTTCTGAAATAATTACAATTTCGTTCCATCTGATTTTTTTCTCGCCGCGCCTGTTTTTCTTAAGAAAATTTCAAAATTTGTTGAAAGTCTCTGTATCACCTAACTATTCACAGTTTTGTCGTTTTCGTGATGTTTTCAACTCAGCTCTCTCTTACTTGATTTTTTTTTACAAAAAAAATCAGAGTTTACAGAGCAGCTTTTCAGACTTACTCATTAATTATGTGTTAATTTGCATTCGGCAACACTACTTGCGTAGCATACAGTAAAGCGCCACTTTTTTCAACACATTTGTGATGTCGCGTAAGGAACAATCGTAAAAGAAGGCAATTTTTTATAACCTCACATCTCAAGGCTTGCTGAATTGGCTCAAATTCACTCATAAGGCAGCATGAAAAATCAGACGACATATCCCTAATCGATGTTAAAACCTCACTTGTTCTGAAATAACAACAACCAACAGGGGATGTTGTATGCAGAACAAAGCATCCATTCTCTGTTTACATTCAATTCAAACAATTAGCAGATATACCGCCTCTCTGCATCATAAAATCCTCACAAATCCTCTCCCCCTCCGCAGCACACCCTGATTTGTATCTCCTTGTCAGAATGCATATGTCGTGCTTCATTTAATTGTCCAGCTTAATAAAAACCCGATATGCAATCTAGGAACGATTTGTGCTTTCACCTTTCCTAAGACCCCTCACACCCACTTGCCCTTATTCAACCGCGTGTGCATGTGTGTCCGCTATCGGTCGGAATCCTTACAAAAGGGAAACATACAAGTGGAAAATAGATATTTCTCTCTTGTTGTCATCCTTGCTGTATTACTCGTTTGCAGGGAGGTAGGGGTGCAGTGTACACTGACAGACACACACAAAAGGTGATGCGGAACACAACATTTAGATCAGATAAGGTAACATCAAACATTTTTTGGCAAACCCTCTCCCGAACACTCGAACTTTTTCCTCAAAATCTGCGATAGATAATGCACTTGTTTGTTATCCTTTTCTGGGAAAGTAAACAACCTGTGGTTGATAAAATTTTGTTTTTCTCACTCCAGTCCAGTAAATGGGTTCGCCGGAGAGCCACGTGTAATCTTGATTCTGGCTTTTGAATGAATTTCTGGAAGACTATTTCTTGGAAGAATCTTTTGTGGATTATCCTTTACCTGGACATCTGTCAATGTCTTGGCAATTCACTTAACTTTGTGCGCTTAATGGAGGCGAACGTAACTCTTTGGCAGTCCTTACAAAGATTCATCTCATATCTTTATTGACTCTCTATTTAATCCTCTGTCAATTTATGGTCATAACAAACCGGCAAAAAATTGTAGTAATTTGAAAGGGTAATTTATTTTTGAAGCAATCTCCTTTGTTTTTATGCCTGTTGTCGATTCATTTGATGTCGGATACGCGGAGCTTCCAAATGGTGTTCGGATGTGTCGTCATGGTGGCTTAGTTATCCATCACTCATCTTTAGCTCAAAGCCTTGTAGATAAATATTGGAGAATAGCTAAGAGACTTTCTATCATCATATTCATCATTTGCATGAATTTGAGCATCAGTCAAATACTTGAAAATATGTTTTAGTTGTTTAGCTACATATGATGTTCTAGATTAACATATACGTATTTATATATACCCTGCTCTCCTACAGGGTGAGCCAAATACAAGTATTTCTACATATGCAAGTTTTATGGCCTCATAACTAAGAACAAACATTCCCATTAATTTTGAAATATAAAGGCTCGCGGCTGGCTTCTCATTCTTTCACACTCAGCGCCCAAGGACCTTGTTGATGTTCGGACTGCAGCTTTCGAATGATTTTATGATATTAGAGTTAAGTGCTTAAATCGTTTCCGAATTGTTCTCATAACATCAGTCCTTCATGGCATCAGACAAGAAAATAGCCAAAGAGGTTGAAATGCAACTCCATGGCGGCCAATTGATATCGTCATGGCACAGCATTCATGTCAACAATACGTTTTCAATCTTTCCCAACAGTTGTTTAGAGGTGGTTTTTTAAAATCAACAGCATAAAGCATATTATTTCGTTAAGGATATGGTGCTGACTTCTTTTCCATTTTAAAATATGGAACAAGCACTAGATGGTTTTCGCATTATCTTTTTGGCAACACTGGTTTAAACAGCTGACGCACGTTTAGTGTCTTATTTCACTGTCAAACATCTTCAGTTGGTCTATAATTTAACCATGAATCGTCTTACAAACGAACAACGCTTGCAAATTATTGAATTTTATTTTCAAAATGCGTGCTCTGTTAAGAAAGTGCATCGCGCGCTTCTTCCATTTCCATGGTCAGTTCATTTTTGGCTCAATGGGTACATAAATAAGCAGAATTGTCGATTTTGGAGTGAATATCAGCCAGAAGCATTGTAAGAGCTGCCAATGCATCCAGAAAAGTCACAGTTTGGTGCGGTTTATGGGCTGGTGGCATCATTGGACCGTACTTCTTCAAAGATGATGCGAATCGTAACGTAACTGTGAATGGTGAACGCTACCGTGAGATGATATCCAACTTTTTTTTGGTCAAAATGCAAGAGCTTGACTTGCATGACATGTAGTTTCAACAAGACGGTGCCACATGCCACACAGCACGCGCAACAATGGACTTATTGAGAGGCGAGTTCGGTGAACACTTTATTTCACGTTCGGGACCGGTCAATTGGTCGCCTAGATCATGCGTTTTAACGCCTTTAGTCTATTTTTTGTGGGGCTATGTATGTAAAAGCTCGTGTCTATACAGATAATCCCGCTTATATTGACGCATTGGAAGACAACATTGAAGCATTTATTCGTGAGATACCGGTCGAAATGTTTGAAAGAGTATGCCAAAATTGGACTAAGCGGATGGACCATTTGAGGCGCATTCAAGGTCAACATTTGCATGAAATAATCTTCAAACGTTAAATTATATGGACCAAATAAAGATTTCATGCATTTTTCTGAAGTTTATGTATTTTTTGAAAATCTTTCCTTTAGTAAAGAACATTCAGAAATTCTCCACAAAGTAAACGTCTTTTCCCAAAACCTGGATTTCTCTGTGCAAAAATTCTTAAATTAAATTTAACAAAACTTTACTTCCATGCTTTCCAACCTCGAATTCTTGTCTAATGAGCACTCATCAGACAACTCCTTTGATGGATCTTAAGATGTTGGCTGCGGTACTTACTGCGGAGGACTCATGTCTGTCTTTCAGTCATCGCAATTATTGTAGCATGTCGCGAATAGAATTAATGGCCATTCATTAAGCACTTTTCTGAGGAATGGCGATATTTTGTTCCTCACGGACTGCCACTTTAAGACTTGGAATAAGGCGTACTAAATTCCAAGACTGCCATTAATTGTCTCGCGTTCGTTGATAAAACGTCTCAGGAATTAAGTCTGGGCCTATGCTTAATATTAACAAGTTTTGACTTTTTTTAATCCACGCATATGCGAAACATTGAGGAAATCCCTCAACAATTGAAGGAGGACTCATTTTTTGGCGATGATATTCGACAATTTCCAGAGAGATGGGAAAAAGTGGTCACTTCCGAAGGACAATATATTGAGTGATGTATTTTTTACGTTTCTTTTCTTCAATAAAAAAATGTTTGAACACAAAAATAAACTGGTACCTAGTAAAGAAAGCTTCCTTACAAGTTATGTATTTTCGAAAGCAACTGATGTTGCCACGGGTATTACATTTCACACCTATTTACGAACATTTTGCTAACGAACTTCTTCGAACATCCACTACTTCAGCGACCAAACATACCAACTTTTGTTATTAACGTTACTCTCTGGGAGTCTAATGCTTTGACTAATAAATTCTGTTTTTTAGATGTATACAACTTTAATTTGGAATACAGAAGAAATTTTTAAATTGACATGAAATTTTTGCTTTATTCAAAAGATAATATTTTGGTATTATAATTTGAGTATGATTTCGGGAATATGATAGCCATGGCTGGCTCGGAAGTAGTCTAATCTACAGGTCAAATTTTCGATGATTTTTCCAACATTTGTGGGCTTGTATCGGCAATAACGCGTAGAATGTTGTCCTCCAAGTGGTCAATCGTTTCGGATTTATCGGCGTATACTGGCGATTTAACATATGCATGTATATCCATAGAAAATAGTTGAGTGGCATTAAGTGGAACAATCTTGGAGACCAATTAAAAGGTCCGTAACGTGAAACTGTGACATTACCAAACGCTTCCTTCAATAAATCAATTTTAGCACGAGCTGTGTGACACATTGCGCCATTTAAATGCAAAGAGCAGTCATTGCACATCATGGCTGTTCAATCAATAATCACGGTCTATAGCGGTCACCACCGATTTGAAAATGTGCGAACAAATTATTCCACTGACCCGTACAGTGGATATAACGGTGTCCCAATATACACAAACTTATCATCACTCCAAATGCAGTAAGTTTGTTTATTGGCGTATCCAATTGACCAAAAGTGCCATTTATCGCTAAACAAAAATTCTCTAATAAAAACTGAGATCAATAGCAATCTTGTTTTTTGCAAATTTGCATAACTAAACATAAATCGCCTAGCACCTGACCAAATGGCCGCCGGTTAAAATTATTTTGCCAACTTTAAACTATATTACTCTAACGAAAACTTTCAAATTGTTCGTCTAAAAGGAGGAAATGCATGTAAGTAATAAACTAAAGATATGAAAGATTTGTCATTCGAACGTGGGATGTAAATTTTGAAGTATTTTCTGCACATTTGTTCCTCTGTGCGGCGGAGATAGTTTACAATTTGTAAGAGTTCCCTTAAATGTATAACAAGTATTTGTACAAAAGCGAAATCCATCAAATAAAAGTGTCCTCCTTTAAGGAAGTAAAAAACCCGGTCACAAAATTAAAGAAATCGTTCAAATTTCAATGCTGTATGAATACTCAAGCGATGTCTTGTAAGCACAACACATGTCATCAGTCCGCGTGGGCTTTACTTGAGTTCAAATTGCAAGCATGTCACACACGCTACGCAGAAGTGGGATAAAGCATTTAATTTACGAAATAAAGAATTCGAAATAAATTATTTCAGAAGTGATGAAAGCGGAAATGTTGTAAGACTTCAATCTGAAAAGCACGCACAATAAGTGGGGCAACCGAGTCGGTGTACTTCAGTGAAGGTATAAATTTCCAGTTAAAGCCCTACGAGTACTTCTCTCACTAATGCCAACATATTTATGCGTCAAGAACATCTGTATATTATGAACCCAACGGAAGCAATACGAATGTAGGCCACTCAAAGATTTTGAAGGACAAAGCTTTACAATCGACCCATTTTGGTTTCTAGGAAATATCTTCAAAATAACCTAACACAAGGAAGACCAACGTTGAAGCAAAATTAATTGAATCACTTGAATCCTTTTGCAAATCTAAAAAACAGTTAGTGAAATAATGAATTTTTATTGTTGTTCTACCTTCATTGCGCGTAGTGTCGTGTTTGCAGCGCAACGTGCGTTTGAAGGTGTTACATAATATTGCAATTTTTAAGTTGGCACTACTATGACTAACATCTTTGCCAAATTTCAGATTTATAAATTAGTTTTTTTAAGTGTTTTTGAAAAGACGCGCATATGATCCTTTTAAAAAAAAACATTATTATAGTTTTTTTAATGTGTCTAAAACAGGACAGTTTTGAAAGAAGACAAGAACTGTTTTAAAAATTTCTTGAGCATGAACCAATTTGTTACGCCGCGTAAATGTGTCCAGCCTTTGAAATGCTTGGAGCATTTATTGAGACTTAAAAAAAATATCTTGCATAAATACCATCAGGAAAATATCGGAGGATATAAACCTCCTGACGCCTGCAGATACGAAAACAAACAATTGGTAGTAGAGTCACTTCTGCAGACTTCTAAATGGCGATGATGACTGATGGCGCTACAGTCCTGGATGGACATGGGCCTCGACCAACATGCCTCTCCCGCCAGCACGATCTTGCGCGAGCTGCCTCCAGTTGCGCACAAGTTGCTTGGGGTCCTTCTCCACTTGTGTGTGCCACCAGGCCGTCCTCTGTCGCGTTGTCTCAATAGCTCAGATTGGAAGGCTTTTCGGGTCGGAGCAGTGGTCTCTATACACTCTACATGGCCTAGTCATCTTACGTGTTGTTTCCGAAGAAGCTTGACCAGGCGCATGTCGCTGTACAGCCAATAGAATTCGTCGTTAAATCTTCTCCTTCAGATGCCATCAACGCAAAAGAAACCAAAAACGCTCTCTCGAAAATACTAAGGGCTTAGTCATCCGCCTTTAGTAACGTCCAGGTTGGTAGGACTGGGATGATCAAGCTGTTATATAAAGCAAGTTTTGTACCTCGAGAGAGGGCTTTGTTACTCAATTGCCTTTTAAGCCCAATGGAACAGCCATTAGCAAGAGTGATTCTGCGTTTGATTTCGGTACTGATGCTTTTGTCCCTATTTACCGCGAGCCGAGGTAGAAAACGTCCTTGACTACCTTGAAGTTTCTGCTGCCTCTTGCTCTTGCTGAGGCGTCGATGTTGTGTGTCCTTCCTTGACGACAGCATGTATTCCGTTTCCCGTATTAATCACCAGACCCATTTCAGCCGCTTCCGCTTCAATGCCAGCAAACCCCTGATTGACGGCTCGCTGTGTTAGTCCTGGTTCTTATCAGAGAAGTTCAAAACCAACCAAAGCTTCACAGTACGGTAGGTTCAGGAAAAGAACCAAGAGATGCAGATCAACAATCATTGATTATTCGTCGATTTCAAAACTGCAAATGACAGCGTGCATAAAGACGAGCTATACAGTCATGTCTAGTTTGACATTCCTGCCAAACTATTCAGGTTAACAATGGATAACACTCGAGAAAGAAGTATTTAATAACAAACGTTGTTCACAAGAAGACAAGGAGGAACAGGCCAATTTAATCATCGCAATTTCCTGGTTCTCCGGATTTTCCGGTTATAATATAGACTAGATCCTGTCTGCACTGATTTCTGGGTCGGGAGGGAATTTGTTCTTGCTATTGAAGTCACAAAATCTTGGTCAAGCGTCTGGTGGTACTTGGTTGATACGTCAAATTTTATGAAAATGAATTTTAATAGGTGAGTCAACGAACGCTAATACTCTATCTTTAACAAGATTATCGGCAGCTTAGTTACCTATGTATAGACGATCGAATTTCGCCTACAGATGTCCTGTACGACCTTATAACACTGGAAAACAATGTTAGATCTTATGCTTTTATTCCGAAGTGCTTTCAGTACGACTTGGCTGTCCACATACACATATTTGCAGAAATTATTGAAGTTTCTTGCTTTCTACAGCTTTTTTCATAGCAAGAACTTCCGCTTCAATGATACTGCATAATAATGCAGTGTTCTGTATATTTTTAATAGTGAATGGCATCCAAAACGCCAGTGGCTATTTCTAACTGGGACGCCAGTGGCAACTTCTAACTGGGACAACACGACACTTCATACCCTCGAAGAAAAAATGCTCGTTTTCAGTATGAACTGTGTTTGGTAAAATAATGGTATTCACTTCAGAATTGTAATAAAAAAGGGGGATTATTTGCGTATAACAGAAAATCCACTTTTCCATTTTTGGCCTTTATTTTAAAAAATAACAAATTCTTTATTCATTTACACGACAAAATTCATCGTGTTCTCGCTTCATGGGTTATTACACCGCAGTAGATTCCTAGTAGCTTGTTGGACCTCCACGGGATTTAAGGACAGTTTGCAGTCTTCGCGGCATTGAACAAAACAGCTTCTGGGTTAATTCTTCTTCTTCTTCCATTCTATTCTATTAGCAGAGCTTCCTTGAGCGTGGCCCTTGAAGTTATTGTGTGCCTGGGAAAATACAACTGTCTCGGGGCATAGTACAATAACCACTCCTTGACTTTTTCAGCTGTGTGCTTAGGATCATTGTCCTGCTGAAATATCCAGCCAGGGTTTAAACCCATCTTGACCGATGACTCTAAATTGTCCTCAGTTTATTCAGATACATGTGCCGGTCCATATTTCTTACTGTGAATTCCAGCTTTCCCACAACGGACCAAGCCATGGACCCCCACACAATAACACTGCTTCCACTATGTTTAATTGTTCTTCGGAGATTTTTTATTTCCAATGCAGTGTCACTCTTTTACCAAACTTTCGATGAAAATGTTGTATTTTATTTCAACAACACTTTCATCAAAAAAGACAAATCATCGTCTTTGTGTAATTTTTCAAATTCCATGCGTTTCCTCTGGTTGGCTACACTTATCGACGGCTTCTTTCTTTGTGCTCACGCAAAATATCCATGGCTATTTAGTGTCCTTTGGATCGTCCGAGTGATGACTTCTTTGTTGTTAGTATCCGAAGCTTGGTTTTTTTTTATGGTACAATTTGTTTTTGGCTCTTTGCGAACAGTGTTGATGACCCTTTCATCTCTTGCGGTTAATTTCCGTAGGCGGCCTAATCTTCGCACGTACTTAACACTTCCTGTATTTTTAAAGGTTTTTATAATATACTGAATGGTGGATCTACTTTTTTCAAGGTATTATCATCGAATTAAAAATTCACTACCACTTATCAAAAATATCGAAAATCTACCAAGGTTTCTTTTTTGCTCTGTTCAGCTGACATGATCACGTTTTGGAGGAAAAGAAGTTTATATACTAAGCTGAATATCATGATTCTGGTGCTTGATAAATAAATAAATAAAAATTTTAAGGGAATTATAAGAGAAACCGGGGAAATTTAAAGGAAGCAAGTAGCGAACGATAAATTATGTCGTTTATTTGCTCCATTTTTTCTTATACATTTTTATGACTTCCTAAAGTAAAGAAGAAGTAAAATAACATTTGAAAGATAAAATGCAATTTATTATTAAGATTAGAAATACAAAAAGGGAAGCATCCATCCACATTTATAGAAAATATTTTAACTTTATCTGTCGTACGATGAATTATGTCGGCCTGTGTATGTATGTGATACATAGAGTGAAACAGGATTAATTTTTTTTTAAGAAGTTTGATAACTTAGTCTTTAACTTTTGCGATTTAATATTTTTAAAACTGTCCCTTATTTTTTTGTGGAGTTAAACTGTCTACTATTCGAATGTTGTTCCCTACGGCTCATTGTAAGCATATGTTGAAGGATCGAACTGCAACTGCTCTCTTCTGTCTATTTTGATAAAGCGAGGACGTAGACAGCTTCCCCTTCACTCTCATTTGTGCTTTAAATTTCTGCCATATCCTCACAATTTTCAGAGGACGCAACATTTTCGGGAAACCGATCAATTTTATCTTTATTTAAGATGCTTAATTGAGAACGATTTTATCAACCGGTCTGGAAACGGACGAAATAAATTTTCTTTTCCTAAAGATATTTGTATACAGTGTAGATGATGGAAGGTCGCCTTCTTCATTCCAAATGCTTACAAAGAATTTTATCCAGATCTATATTAAAATCAATAACTGTAAAATAACGAGCCACAAGGAGAACATGCAAATAATAAACACAAACATGAGAAGCTTTAGTAATCAAGGTAACATTTTTGAAAAGTTGTGAAACTCATACTGTATTCATATATGTATGTAAATACCTCCATTACCTATTTTTACATATCCACATTTTATATGACTACTTTTAGTTTTACCCAGCGTTCTTTCCTGTTCCCGTGAAATTTTAACTAAAAAAAGTATAGAATGGGCAACTAATTTTTTTTAGAGAATAAAAGGCAATTTTTGTGGTCGCCGTGGAGTAGTGGTAAGTGCATCGACCGCGGCGCAGAAAGTCTGGGTTCGATTCCCGGACGGGACACCACAAATATTTCACGGCACCACCTCTTTCCAGTTGCTGACAACACTCAACGAGTATTAATTGTCTATGGAAAGCTTCTCAAATCTCGCCGTTCGGAGTCGGCAAAAAACTGTAGGTCCCTTCTACTCGTGAAGATCCGTAGCACGCACAACACGAGTAGTTGTTGTAGAAGCATGGCCCTGGTCCGTTGTGGGCTGTAGTGCCACTCAATAATTATAATTATTAGGTACGATTTGACATCATCAATATTATTGATTGATTTTTACCATTCAAGAAGTTTTGCAAAGATCGAAATAAAAAGTAACCAGATGGTGCAAATCAGGACTATGTGGTGGATGTGGCAAAACATCCCATGCAAGCTCCAATAATTTTTGCCGAGTGCCAATTATGTTGATTTGATTTTAATGTATTTTTATTAATTCATTCTACATTACTTACATGCTAGACAAAAGTACTTAAAACTAGCTTACCAATATAATCGAATGATCTTGATTCTAACTTATTGACTCTTCGCGAGTACTCTAAGCTAATCTAAGACTTTGTTGTATACCTTTCGGACTCTTATTTTTTAAGTTCATTATTAAAACTTTGTACATTTTTACAATTCATCCAAGGAAATTGAAAAGAAGACTTGAATTCCTGCATTGTACTTATGACCGATGATGTGTGTGGCCTCGCATTGGAATACAGCATGTTTTCGTTTAGTCAATTCGGGCCGTTTTTCTTCAACTGCATTGTTTAATTTTGCAAGTTGTTCGATGTAGACATCTGAATTGATCGTTCGGTTGGGTGGTAAAAGTTCAAAGTAGACGATTCCTTTGTAAACCCACCAAACTGATAACATAACTTTCTTTTGATGAATATCAGCTTTTGATATTGCTTGAGCTGGTTCTTTTCCGAGTGACATTGTTGTAAACAACCCATTTTCATCACCAGTTATTAGTCGTTTTAAAAATAGATCATTTAAAATTAAGTTTCTTTAACAAATCGCAGATGTTATTGCGCTGTGTTAAGTGATTTTTTTTTCAGTTCATAAGGAAGCCTAGTTTTCATACATAGCAAAGTCTTAAGTGAATTTTTTTTCACTATTGTACTGTTACGATCCGAATCGATTATAGCTTTCATTTGGGCGTCATCAAATTCAACTGCATGACGAGAGCGTTTTTCAGCTTTGAGTGAAAAATCACCAGAACGAAGGTTGCCCTACCAATTTGACACTGCCGTTTTTTTTAAACTCCGTCACCATAAACATCACATAGCTTTCCGCGATTGTCCATTTCCCGAAGTAAAAATGACGAAAATGTTCGTGTTGATGTCTATATGTTATCACCCAAAATGATTTCTCAACAAGTCAATTGTTTCACGCCTTGTATGGTGCGTAGCGCCGTCTTGTTAAAACCAGAGCTCACCGATCACCAGTCATGTGTTTGAATTTCAAGAGGCATATGGCCCGATACAACGCTTAAGATGGCTAGGCCATGTAGAGCGTATGGACACCACTGCTCCGGCCAGAAAAGTCTTCGAATCCGAGCCATTGGGACAACGCAACAGAGGACGGCCCAGGATAAGGTGGCGCACACAAGTGGAAAAGGACCTCAACCAACGTGGAGTGCGCAACTGGCGGCAGCTGGCGAAAGACCGTGCTGGCTGGAGAGGCATGTTGGTTGAGGCCCAGGTCCACCCTTGACTGTAGCACCACAAGAAGATATGGTCCGACAACGATTACCGTTGATGGGGCATTCTGATTTGTTTCATTTTGGTCTTTACGTACACTCTCAGCTACAGCCGAATTTAGCAGAAAGTGGTCTTGCAGGTCGAGTATCAGCCGCTTATGTAAACTCAACGGGCTCAAATTTGCGAAAAGTGTTGGCAATAGTGATTTCAACAGATCGATTATGCGGTCCTCGAATCGCACGAAAAACATTTCTCACAGAAAGCTGATTTTGTTTATATTGTTCAGTTATAAAGACACTGTTTTGGCGCAAGTCTGTCCGTGACGACTTGCCAAACGATATTTAAGAATATGTTCAAAGCGGTTTGCTAGGAGACACGCGCGATCTGTCAAAAAAGCATACTAAATATTAAGTCTTATGATGAATCATACTATGGTTCCACGTGAGTGAAGCCACTGTGTAGAGCCATACTTTTAATATAAGTCTACCTATCTGTCTGTCTGTAAAACTTTGAAGAATCGATTTAAACCAAATGGCTTAAATCCCAAGGAAGGGCACATACCGATTAATTTTTACTATCCAACCGCAACTAACTGATATTCACGCGGGCGAAGTCGCGGGCAACAGCGAGTGCTAAATAAATTTAAATAAAAATGTCACATAATTATTTAATTTAACATTAATTAATTAATTATTGCTATTTATTGCTGAATATTGTCAGTAAAGGTGGGTATAGTAAGATTAGAAAATAATGGTTTTTTAAACAGTTTTAAACAGACACATTTCTGAAGCCAAACACAGTACAGACGACAGCACAACATTTAATTGAAATAAGTAAATGAAATTTAAGCACAAGCACTTCAGCAAGCGAGATAAACCTCCCTTTCCCTCTCCCTAAACGCAGATATTAGTTAAAAAACAAATTAACATCTAAATCCCCCCATCACACAAATTATTACGTCTGTGATAGGCACTGATTCTGAGAAAATTCATTAAGCAAAACGATCGACTTCGCCTCTAAATTCTTATCCCACTGAACACCGCCGCCGTGGCGGTGCCATCACAAAGCCACACGTCAATTGTTGCTCTGACAACGTAGGAAGTTTTCTCCTAGCGAAAAGCCGAAGTACGAATAAAAAGCACGCAAATGATATGAATCCGAATTTTGCCAAGTGACTAGCAGGACAAGCTCCGCACACATCTGTGTGTCGGTACTCTTGCTAATTAATTGTTTAGTAAGCAATTCACTTGAAATCTCGATTTTAATTGCAAAGTTTTAATTTTAAACAGCTACCGATGTTTTGCGATTGTGGTGGCTGTGGCAATGGCGAACTTCAAAGTATCACATCCACAATCAAAGGAATTCCACTTGTCCGTCCTCTCAACCCCCGTCCCCGCCGACACGATGTGTTCTTGTTTTTCTTCTTTCGGGGGTTTGACAGGTTTTGCTCCATTTTTAGATGAAATATATCCTTGTATTTATGAGACACCACTGGGGGGATCACTGCGATATGTGGTGACGACGACGATAATGACAGTGACGATGATGATAATGATGATGATGTTGTTGTTGTTGATGTTGATGGTGATGGTGATGTTGATGAAAGTGATGGTTATTATAATGGGAGGAAAAACTGGGATGATGCGAGGATGCGCGAAAAAGCTATTCCATTCTGTCTCTGTTTAAGGGATGAAACGCACGCGAGACGGTAGCAGAAAAATAAGGGATGAAATTCGGTACGTTGATACGCTGATGTACACACAAAAGGGGAGGCGCTTTAACTGTTCAAGGCCCACGTCGATTGGCCAAAACTCATCCTTGGGAATCCAGCGTCAATGCGCCCGTAACACACTGCCACCACCCAAAGAGCGATGGGTGGATTCACTTTCACCTGTTGTTGGTCGCTGTTGGTCGTCATCAACCCCTCGCACGAGGCAGGGAAACACGAAAAATCTGGGAGAACTCATCCCGGATTGGGTGTGTGATATCCCTGAATCCGTACGCAACGGGAAAGTTTGCTGGTCTGGGATTTAGCCCAGAGTGGGGTGAAAACATGACGTGGACAGGTATAGCGTTACACCTGTGTGCGAAACAGGGAAGTCAGTTTTTCCTTTTTTGCTCACAGCCTCTGTCGGCTGTGTCGTATACCAATTCGGCCGTTAGCGTTATCCTCCCTGTGCGTGCGTATATGAAGAGGATGCTGTTGATACTCAGCTTGAATGAGGCCCATCCGAAGCGTATCAGAAATGTGGCGGGGGTGAGGCCGATATCACTGCCATTGTCGACAACGAGGATGGTGATGATGATGATTGTGATGACTGTGAGGATGGTTATGACGATGACGACGACAACAACCACCCTGGCGTCTACGGTGAAGGCATATTGCTAGGATAACATTCGATTTTGAATTCAGTTGTAATTTTACCGTCACCGTGTTGTCCGGTTGCTAGGCACAAAAGCACCTTGTAGTGGCTGTCGTCTACTGGAAACTCCTTTCACTTTCAACACTGTTCTGTGCTCCGGTTGCTCTGCTGCTGTTCCTGTGACATTGCTTCTGTTGCTCCTGCAGAACCTGTGGACCGATTTTCACACATTTTGTTGCGTTGTTTTGGCCCGTTACTAGTGGTGATGGAAATGTAAACCATTTCAATGGGATCAATTTTCGATTTTGCTTAACTTACTCAAATGAAACTGATCCTGGTGCGCTGTGGTGTTGTTGCTGCTGCTGCTGCACTTTAAACTTTGATTTGTCCCCCGCTCGATGTTGCTTCTGCTGCTCCTATAGACTCCGAAAGTAGTTCATCGCCCATAGTGACGACCTTTGGCCAGCTTTCGTCTCGCGTTACTTTCACAGTGTTGTGCTCGATTGTTATTACACCGGTGCAAGAATGATGAATTCACTTCCAAGTGCTTGAGAAAAAAATAATCGCTTGCATTTGAATTACGCAAAAGACGGGCGCGATATCGAAAATCAAATTCCAAGTGAAAAAGGGAGAATGTGTAATTCGGTTTGAGGAAAAAGAAAAGAAAAACAGTCACTTGATGTGTTATTTAGTTTTCTGTGAAGAGCTGTGATCTGATTTTTGTGTGCAGTTTCGGTGAAGACTTCTGAATGCATCAACCGGATTTCCTTTCACGCATCTACCAATTTTCAAGGGAACAAAGGAAGCACAGCGATATGTATAGACGTCACAACAATTTATCATATTGCGGTGGTAAATATAAAGTTATTTGTTTTAATTTGTGATCTTTTACACGAGACTGTTGAATCAAAAAATTGCAATTTTTCTTAGAAGGTTAGCGACGGTTTAATTTTTCCTTTGTGGAACCAGAAGAAGTGTTCGTTAGACTCAAGCTGTATACTTTTTATCTTACGTATGAAATTAGTTATTGCAAAAAAAATTTAAAATGTAGATTAAGCTATGAGTCTATGAGACAGTGAGATTTCACTTTTTTTTGCACTCAAAATTGTTTGTATGTTCGTTAGAATGAAAGGAAGAATAAATACACATGTCACATATACAAACAACATATGTTCATAGCTTAAAAAACTAGTTTTCGTAACAAAATTAAAACGCAATATTTTTATTGCGGCGAATTGTCTTGCATGTTGTCATTTGAAAAGATTAGCAAAACTCCGTCGATTAAACTTTGTCTGATTGTTTGTTAAAACTAATAAAAGCAACTTCACTAGAATAGGATAACGCACAGTCCATTACAACAGAAACGCAAATCTGCGATGCAAATGTCCTTCCATATTTATTTTAATTTCGCTTTATGTGAATACTAGTGAATTTAATAGCAAGTGTGCAAATCTCAAAATCCCCCCAAAAAATCGTATAATAAAAATTCTACAGAAAAACAGCTTTGAATCATACAAATATTGAAATGAAAATACAAAATATAGCGACATGCGTACATGCACATGTAAATATATCATTGAATCCAAGGAAAGTAATCAAACGAAATTCGTTATCAAACTTTGGGAATAACTAGCAGTGTGATAGTAGACAAGTTACACATCAATATTCGAACTGTAAGATTTTTTTTTAATTTTTGATTATAATGTCCCTTTTGTACCTTTTGAAATTCATTCAATCAATTCGGTGTTCATCGCTGTTCTTTCGTTTCCATAAATGGATATTCCTAAGTTAATAAACTGATAAATGACGGAGTCCCACAAGGATCTGTTCCATTAGGTTCAGTTCTCTAAATATACAAACTACAGTATCTTTCTATTTGCTGACGATAATTACTTGCAAAGTCAAAACTATTCTACAATTTGATATAGATGCTTAAGGCCTAGAACGGGCGCAATGACTGTCAGACGGTGCCTATTGCAAGATTCTGATCGCTGCTTGAACGTCCCACCCCGGACCTCAAACCTAAAATGGTCAATGTCGGAAAAAAGTGACTAGATGTATTCTGGGGCATCTAAAACCCCTGGAAAAAAACATTTATAATGTATTTTGAGGCCTAAACCGGGCGCAGTGGCTGTCGTAGGGTAGCCGTTAGTAGCTTCTGACCACGTCCAGAATGCCCCGGAATTAGATGGAAGATTAAAAGATATCTGTTTATATTTTGTCAATTGTTGTCACTGCGAATGAAGAAGACAGCTGCAAAGTAATTTATCTGTTTTTTTACTTAAATAAGCGTTTACAATGTTATCTTCATGTTTTCTCTGGATAATCAGTTTGATGGAGTTGCTTAAAAATCACCTATGAACCCTTCAGACAATGCATGATTTTGAACTCCATCAAAAAATACACCTAATTCTGCTTTTACAGGGTAGATTCGGTTCCAGAAAAAACAGTTTAAAAAAAGACATTGATCGTATGCAAAAATATGTGATTGTTTCCTAATATCTAAAACCTATTAAAATTAGTGAAAAACAAGGATTTTTTGAGAACAAGTATTCATGTTTATTTTATGCTAGATTTAAACGACACGTGCTTACTTGCAAAAATTCGTGTTTATCTTATGAAAATATGTTACGAGTATGTCTGATTAAGAATCGTATATCGGGCATTTTATCATTCATTTTATTTATTTATAAAATGTTGGTTTATTTTTATACAGTATCAGATAAAACAGACACTTCAACAAACCCCCTATCATACAGACACTGCAATATCACGAAACAAATATGCAAACCCAAATTTCTGCACTAAAATTGTTATTGCCCGTGTACTGTACTGTACTGTACTGTACTGTACTGTACCGTGTGCGAGAAATATGACAAAAAATTTGAGTTAACGCTCTTAAAGTTGCGGTCCTTAACTCAGAATTCCATTTGTGTACTTTACCACGATACAAATTTTGAGTTTACTGAATTAATTCACTGTGAAAGAGTGCTCAGATTCAAAATTGTCAAGTCCCTATTGGAAAACCCTTATTTATGTCCATGTTAAGTCATGTATTGTATATAGAAATTTTGTACTTCAGCGGTTACATTACATCAATATCAACGTTTAACTTTTGAAATCCGTAACCAGTTTTTTCCTGCAACGAATGGCTTTTCCTTCAAAATTTATATTATAATCCCTGCATGCTTAGTCCCGGAATTGAAATAGGGCCCTTCGGTGTAGAGAACTTACTAACTATGCCATGGAGGACAACATTGTATTTATTGTACAGTTTCACGCCACAAAAAATGATGATGTATACATAAATGTATGATTTATGTCAGTTTAAATAGTTTCTTCAGTTTTAGCATCTCACACTGGTTAATACTACATTGACGTCTGTTAAGTAATTACGGCAGCAATAAACAATTTGTAGCCTGCCTACAAATTGGATCGACTTAGAGTGAATTCTTAGACAAAAAAGAAAAAACAATGTGTCACAGATTGAGTAACAAACCATAGTTTCACCAACACTGTCTAGTCTTATTTGTAGGAATATTTCTTGTATAAATTCTTTACTGCTTCTTTTACTACCAATAAAGTTTCTGGTCCGAATATTTCATCTACCCCAATCGCATTAGTAACAATTTTAGAAAATGGGAGGTATGCGAGTTTGGTCATATTTATTAATAAAAAGCCGTTCATAATTCTATCCTATATATATTTTCAGTTTATATAGTAATAATAATAATAATTATAATTGAGTGGAACTACAGTCCACAAGGGACCAGGGCCTAGCTTCTACAACAACTACTCGTGTTGTGCGTGCTACTGTTCTCTCACAGTTTTTTGCCGGCTACGAACGGCGACATTTGAGAAGCTTATCATAGAGAATTGATACTCTTTGAGTTTTGTTAGCAACTCGAAAGAGGTGGCGCCGTGAAAAATGCGCGGTGTCCAGTCCGGGAATCGAACCTAGAACTTCTGCGTGTGGGTCGACGCACTTACCCACTACGCCACGGCGATCACCAGTTTACCTATATAGTAGTATAATATATTGTAATAAACACGAGTACAAATATTTTATTAAAAATATCTTCACTAAGTAACCCATCCTCATATTTATAGACGTTTCATTATTTCTATTCCGGCATTAAAAACATTAAAATAACTCGTCATTAACCTGTTCACAAGTTTTTGGAAAAACCGAAATCTTCAAAAATTCACAGTCACAGAAAACGTTTAGCTCGTAATAAAAATCCCCAAAAATGACATTTAAGTTGACAGATGGTTAAAGACAACACTAAGACTTAAAGTAGGCATTCGGTAATTTTAAGGTTAGAGCTAGGTTAAACCTTCAAAGTGAATTTAGAGTCGACTTTAAATATAAAAATTGTGAAAGATTAATCTGCGGCGGTTGTGGTGTAATGAGGCATGTCACCACCTCTTTTAAATTGTTGAATTCATTTTAAGAGTTTATGAAATGCTTCTGAAATTTCGCCGGTCGTAGCCGGCAAAAAGCTTAAGGGCCATTCTGCTATATGTTACTTGTGCTAGAACTATAGCTCGCACAACAGGAGTAGCTACTGAAGGAGTTACTTTGTTACTCCTTTATCGGCTGTAAAATCAATCAATTTATTTAATATTTTGAAGGTTTACTGTTGACTTAATGTCTTTTCTAACTACAAATTTCTATAAATATATTTTTCGAGTTTTCGTACAAAGATTGAAGAGATGGTGGAAGACTTTACCAGCTTATGTTCCTGCAGTATTCGAACACATCTTGAGAACGATAATGACCACAAGGAAACAAATTAACAAGTATTCATTTTTACACATTAAAAGAAGTCTTATCGTTATTCTGTATAACGATGACCATACATTCATCATGCATTTTATCGCGGTACCACCTCTTTCGAGTTGCTAACAACACAATTGTCTATAAAAAGCTTCTCAAATTTCCCTGTTCGGATTTGCAAAAAACTGTTGGTTCCTTGTACTCGTGAAAGATCAGTAGCACGCACAACACGAGTAGTTGTTGTAGAAGCTAGGCCCTGGTCCCTTGTGGGCTGTAGTGCCACTCAATTATTATTATTTATTAAGACAAAAAGTAAACATTAGATGCACCGAAATTTAACAATCACAATTATAATACAAACGCTGAACGAGCTAAAAAGTAACGTAATAATAGGCTAATAGGTAAAAATTTGTTTCGTTTTCTATTCTTCACTATTTTGTAATTTGTTCCCCAGACGATGAGCACATTTTAGAATCTTAAATAATGGACAATTTAGAAGACGTTTCCTCTGAATGATTTTATACCCTATAGCCTAAAGTCTCATAAAGCAAGCTTAAATTCCATTAACATTGAACCACGGACTTACTTATATACATAAAATAGTAAGAAATAGAAAGTAACGTAAATGAATTGCTAATAGGTGAAAATTTGTTTCGTTTTCTTTTCTTTTATAAAGCCTCATAAGGCAAGCCTCAATTGCGTAAACATTGAACCACGGACCTTATTGGACAATGATTGTGGTTTTCAATTTAATTTTTCTTTCTGAAAGTCAATCTATCGTATATTTCTTCTCGATTCCTCCTTTCCTTTCTTTCCGATTCCTCAAATTAAGGTTTCAGGTAGATTGTTAGATTAGATCTTAATAAATGTTTAGTGAGTGATTTGGTTTGGCGCGGGAAAGATGATACAGTTGCTTGGGAGAATCAAATTGTGTCTCGCTTATTTGTTTTGACTCGTAATGCACTCGGAGCTGCCGTAGCGTAGAGGGAAAGTGATTCGACTTATACAACCAAGGTCCAAGGTTAGATTCCGAGACTGTTCGTCTCGACTCAATTTACTGAATTAAAAGTTTCTCAATTTGGAAGTCCACTCTTCTCATGAGGGACTAACAGCACGTACTACGTGCTAAAGACCCTAGATCTTTGTATGACGCATGATCTTTTGTATGCTGCAGCGTCATAAAATGTAACAACTAAAACAAAAGTATTGCTTTTATCCTGCTAAATTGTGAAAACAATCACCGAAACCTTTGGCACGCGAGTATGACAACCACTTAACCGTTCGGTTTTTCCTTTTTTTTAATCCTACATTACGCAGGAGTTAAATAATGTGTAGTATTTATTATTGTTTTTTTTTTTTTTTTTTTGAACCTATACAAACGAGTTTAAAGGGTCCTCAAAAAATTATTCATATATAGACCACATATGTTCGTTGACATATTTTCTTGTAAGTTATTTTGACATGTCTTCACTTTTTTCCTTCAAATTTTCTCCCTTTAACTGAAGGACATTTGAATTTGGCACCTCTTTCAGTTGGCACCTCTTCCAGTTGTTGGTTTGCATTTTGGTTATCAACGGCGCAATCTTCCGTTCAATTTTAAAATAAACCTTTTTAAGAAATTTAACCCATTGCCAAATAATTGTTTTTTTTTCTTTAATTTCAGTTTCCACTCAAGATACCGTCGGGGGTCAGAATTCCTATCAAGTGCAATATGTTGATACCGAGCTTTACCACAGTAATTCAAGTCAATCTCAGATGTAAGTTCCCAACGCACAGACATTCCATTCTGTCATTCGAACAAGCTGTTATAGAATAGTTTCGTCTCTTCATCTTTCAGAACATATCCCTTCTGTCCTGTGGGCGACTACCAGACCAGTACCCAATCGTACTACTCGACAACAGCTAACTATGCCACAACGAACACTCCACCGTCGCATGCATCCGGATTGCCTTATTTAGTTTCTGGTGAGGAGAACCTGCTCCTTAATACGTCGTCGCAAAGCCGCGACTCACCACCGAGCTTAGCCGTAAGCAGAACATTAAAAACTACTATACTTTGGAATTGAAATAAAAACAAAACTTTCCAATGATTGCAGGAAGTGTCTTACTTGCAAGATGCACAAACACCAACATCCACTACACCATCGACCACAGGTTCTACGGGAAATGGCAGCGGCGGCGGCGGTACTGGTGGCGTTGGCAACGGCGTCAATGGTGTTTCTGGCGGTGCTGGTAGTGGTGGTGCACTCAACGTTGGGGATACAAGTAACCTGGCGAATGCCAATAAGATTGCCTCGGCAACGGTAAGTCAAGTGGATGCAATCGCATTGTAATGCTCAGCATCCTCCCGCCTCCCAGCCAATCTGAATTCTGAATATTTTCTTTGTGTGTGTGCGCGTCGTTCTATTTCAGATAAAGTGGCTTACACGTAATTACGAAACGGCAGAGGGCGTAAGTCTGCCGCGTTCGACTTTATATAATCACTACATGCACCATTGCAACGAGAACAAATCAGAGCCAGTAAACGCAGCAAGCTTCGGGAAGCTAATTCGTTCCGTGTTCTCGGGGTTACGTACCCGTCGGTTGGGCACTCGTGGAAATTCCAAGTATCATTACTATGGCATCCGCATAAAACCCGGATCCACTCTTTCTCATACAATGGAAGATAAGCCAGGACAGCCCTTCCCTGGCCAGCATCCGAACGGTGGAGCTCTGAACGGCATTAATGGTGGGGGCAGCGGCACCGGCCTCGGAGGTGGAAGCTCCAACAAAGGCATGAAAAAACATGGCCTCAAGCCGGAGACCTATGAAGCTTGTTCGCAGGTGAGTTACATATCATATTTCACCGAATAGAAAAGCGGATTCTTTGAATTTTATCTGCACAAGGGTATGTGAACACAAATGACTGTTTTTTTCCGTCTGTGTTAAGTATTATGTTGAAACCATTCAGTGGATATGAATATCAAAAAACAAATGTGACCTGTTTCAGAGATCGCCGGTGCTTCAAGCTTAGTGTTGCTGCGTAGTTATGGTTTTTTTAGCGGTATTTTGTGATGTGCGGCTGGTAGCTCACTAAATCCCATGAGAACACTGTGTCCGCCGTAGTTTCATATGGATCCAACGAAAGATTAAGTAGAGAAATGGAGTGCTTTGAGATAAGTGATGCAAGTGTTCTAGAGTGATTGAATGTGAAAGAATGTGTCATTTGTCAATTAAAATCTGTGAAAAAAGAATTTGAAGCTGAAGTTTATGGTTTTAATAAAAAAGGGGTCTATCAGCAACTGCAAGGGTATCCGGTTTTAAGCATGAAACGGAGGCCGTTAAAAAAATATCGCTAATTTTGAATTATCGCTGAATACATTCTATATTCGATTTTTTGATTTTTGTTGCATTATGTTGGTACTTAGTCTCGTACTTATACAGAAAATTTCTGTACATTGACCGCACAGCAGGGATGAATGAGGGAGTCTATTGGTCCCTGACGCACAAGTAGTCTTTGACAACTGCTGGTACGTGTTTTGGATAGTTTACGATTTTTACCAAAATATTAAAAAAAAAAATTGATCCAGGAACGTGTATCAAAATTCGTTTAAAAAAAAGTGAATCGAGCGCATTCTGAATGCTTATTGTGACACATATTGAGGCTACAATAACTTGTTCGAGAGGATAAAGAGCGTGCAGGACACACGAGCACGTCAACAATAAACAAAAACATCACTGAAGTGAATATAGTAATATTGGCTAATCGTCTAATCACCATAAAGAAGTTGCTGACAACCTTTAAACATCGTTTGACTGTTGTTATTTGCTTTTTAGAATATAGGCATGAGATGGGTAGCCGCAAAACTCGAAATTCCTTCCATTGTGCGAATTCTTGGGCTTATTCTGCAATAGAGACCGTCCACAGATGTGGCTCCTACAACTTCTTCTTGTTTCCGAACTGAAGATGTCCGTGCGAGGACAAAGCTTCGCTACAATATAAGGACTGAGGAGCTGAAACCGTTCATAAAAAATCATTCGTTCAAGTGAAAAAAAAAGCAAAATGGCAGCATTATGAGAAACAAATTCTAAAATCGCGTTACTTTCTTAACAGACCTCATACTTTCAAGTTTCCGGTGGATTTTACTCAATAAAAAAAGTTATCCTTTATTATAGAGATACATATTAATCATTCAAAAAATACCATTTACAACCTTTTCCAATATTTCTGGTGGAACTAGAATATCGTTACGACGGAATTGCGTTGCCGCCTTGGCATTGTGAGGGACTACGTCGACTAAACATCTTGGGTTTTATCACAGCACCACCAATATCATGTTGTGACAACACTCAAAGAGTATTAATTGCCTAACTTCGGTGTTCGTAGTCGACTGAAATCCGTTGATCCCCTTTACTAGTGAAACAATGATGGCACGCCCAAGAAGCTAGACCTTGATCCCTTGTGGACTGTGTGTATTTAACAAGTGCTAATTAAACCATCTTTTAATGTTTGCGTGCAAACGTTTTCCATTCAATGAGACATACATTAGAGGTATGTTCTAAAAATGATGAATTTTCATTTATCTCCTTCTTCTCTTTTTTATTCATCAATACCTGTTTTGTCTTTTTAAAAATAGTCGCCCTCATGTATAATACACTTGTGCCAGCGTTTTTTCTACTCCTCAAAACACTTCTGACATGCACTTTTTGGTATACCCTTGAGCTCTCAGCGATTCGTTTTGTATTCTCTCAATCGTCGCAAAATGCATTCCTTTAATCTTGAAAATAAGAAAAAGTCACAGGGGTCCAAACCTGGTGAATACGATGGTTAAGGCATGATTACGGCGTTGTTTTTATAAAAAAAAACGAACAAGTAGAAACGAACTTCGTTGCCACACGCTTCATGCCCAAAATTTACGAAAAAAGTGCATGGCGTGAGCCAACAGCAACTTCTCTGTTTGTGATTCTTAATTCCATAACGATTTTCTTCACTTCAATATTTACATCGGCTGTTGAGGTGCGAGGGCGTCAAGTGCAAGCGTCATCCTTCACATCTCTCTAAACATTTTTCGACTCAGACTACACTCACCACATGCGACTCTCAAAAAAAGTGTTTTTGAACACTTAATTTCATTTTTTACAAAAAAATGAATGCAAATTCTTTGATCGATTTTTTCGGCCGCAGGAAATCACCGAGAGACGAGTGTACGAACAAAATAGAAATAACGATAATCGAATGTGCGTAGTACGCGAAATTTGAAACTACACCTTACTTTTTGAACAAACCTCGTATACCCAAAATAACCCGAATTGAGATTGTGTTGAGCCAAGTTTTTGAAGCGCCGCGTTCTCCTGCATAAAGGAGTTTTAGCATTAAAAAAAACATAGTTGACATTATCTTACATTACCTTCGGCTACCAATATTAATTGAAATGAATTGGTATTTATGCATTAAGATATACATAATTGCTTAACGTTTTCCATTCGTTTAGTAAAATGTCCATTCACCGTACGTAAACAAAAAATTTCGTAACCCAACTAATTTACATTTTTGCAGACTAATCTCTTCCCTACTCATACCTGTGATGCAATACAGTCCTATCCCAATATAGTTTTTTTATTATAGAAATCAAAACAAAGAAAAAAAAAGCTCTAATTGTTTTTTTTAAACTTATTCCCTTACAAAATTTTGTCTAGCAGATATCTGGCGTCATTTTTTAATGCGGTTTTACCAACTAAATAAATGGTTCAAACCTTCACATAATAACTTTGTGAAGAGAATTAAATGACTTAAATTGCAGAAAAAAAAGAACACAAAAAAAACTAACAGAATTGAAATTGAAAGAAAAGACAGTTATTAAAATTGTCCATGAATTTTAAATTTTAAGTCTTATGCAAGAAATCAGTAACTATAGAGCAGTGACGAAATTACACAAACTCAAAGAAAAATTAAAACCTATGAATTTGACCTTAATTAATTGCAACACGTAAGGCGTGCAATCTTGAGATCGTCGTCTTTGCTCTGCGCGCAAACATTTATTGTAATACATGTGTACACCATCTCACACTTGACCTTAACCTATAAAAGAGTATTTTAAAAAATATTAAAGACAAAAAAGAATTTTAAGAGTACTTTGAAGGAAATTGAAGGTTTTTTGTTTGAAAATACAAAAGTTAAAAAAATAAGTTCGGTGTCTTGTTGTGCCCGCCTATATGTGGGCTCAGCATACAAAAGATTGTTGACGGGCTTCCTGCATTTAAAGAATACGACGGGCGGAGTAAATTTTCCCATTTAAGCATTTCCTGGTAGGTTTTTTAGCGATGTTGGCAAGTTGAGAACAAAGTTTGTTGTGTCGTAAAATCGCTGTAGTGTGATCTTTCTTAGAATTTATGGACGATTTTCCGTTATGTCTCCGTCTACGGCCATATTTAAAAATTCCATCAAATTTTGAAAAAGATGCATTTCACCCAGTATACGAGAATATTAAATTGGAAAATATTTGGGGGGTGCCTAATCAACAATTAGAGCAAGTTAAACATTCTCTGGATTGTAGAACGAAACGCTCACGCGGCAGTTCCTGTATGTCAATAGAGGGTGTCCGTTTACGGGTTGAAACCAAACACAAAATACGTCAGAGTATAGTCACAGGCTTCTGTATCGAAATGAAATTGTTTTGACATAAAATTGTTTTAGTAGTGCACTTATGATGTTCTCTACTGCAGAATTAAACATTCTTCGTTTGGAATTGAAAGATTTTGCAAGTTTTAACCAACCTCCCCTTTAATTCCCAACGAAGAATGTTTTGGTGAATGTTCTAAAGTTACTCAGTGCCTGTACAAAACCCTGCTATAGACACCCACCCTTCCTTAAAAACCCTAATTCTCTTTCCAACGATACCGACTTTCATTGCAAAGGCCACACAATTAATATGAACTGCACAAACGTTCACTTTCAACCTAACTTTCACTACTTTTCTGAAGAAAGGTGCACCTTTCCAGCATAGGTGTAAGATTGCCATCTGATACAGATAGGAAACATCATAAGTGCCCTTTATTACAATTAGCAGTTCACCAATAGTAATCATATCAGTTACCGTAATTTCCATCCTTATATTCCAGTATTTGGGAGACGGATCGAGCTGCATTCCAATTTTCCCGCACATAGAACTTGACAATACTTTCAACAACGAACTAACCCTAGACGATGTCGAAACATTTCGCTCCATGTACCGCGAACACTGCGAATCATTTTTGGACGCCGTCCTAAATCTTGAGTTCAGCACAATTGAATATCTTTGGCGTGACTTCTGGCGTTCTTCGGACAACAACAACATCGACGAATGCGAAGAGGAAAAGTACCTCTCGAAGACAAAACTCTATCTGCTATGCCACTGCGGGGGAGTACAAAAGTTCATCAAGCAGGTGAGTAACGCACACTAGGCGAGCAACAAAAATAGCAACTTACATCTCCATATCTCCCGCAGGTTGATTATCAGTTTTATCAAAATATGGTGGATGTCCTGATACCCGATGTGCTGCGTTCAATTCCGAATTCCCTCACACAGGCCATTCGTAACTTTGCCAAAAACCTCGAAATTTGGTTGTGTGAGTCAATGGTGGGGGTGCCGGAGAGAGTGATCGGAATCAAGTCATCTGCAGTGTCGGCCTTCTGTCAAACACTGCGCCGGTACACATCTCTTAATCACCTTGCGCAAGCTGCGCGAGCTGTTCTTCAGAACAACTCTCAAATCGCGCAGATGTTGAACGATCTAAATCGTGTAGACTTCCATAATGTTCAGGTAAGTCAATTTATCCCATTATTGCAAGTGTATTCGACTTACGAGTGTCTTTGCAGGAACAAGCCGCATGGGTGTGCCAGTGTGACACATCTATAGTACAACGACTTGAGAACGATTTTAAAGCGGCTTTGCAGCAGCAGAATACACTGGAGCAGTGGGCCAGTTGGTTGCGTCTAGTTGTCGACTCCGCCCTCGAAGAGTATCGCGACAAACCTAACTACGCCAAAGCGGCACGCCAATTCTTGCTCAAGTGGAGCTTCTACAGCTCCATGGTCATACGGGATTTGACTCTTCGATCAGCTTCGAGTTTCGGTAGCTTTCACTTGATTCGCTTGCTCTACGATGAATACATGTTCTTTTTGGTCGAGCACAAAGTTGCTGAAGCACTGCAGAAGACGGCAATCGCGGTTATTAGTGATAGAATGGTAAGAGATTGAACTAATTTTCCCTAAACTTAGCTGAATCAGCAATTTAAAAAGAAAATGAAAAATAAGATAAAACGGTGTAAATGTCGATTTTGAAGGTTCATGCTACTTTATTGTAAAAAGAACACTCGCATGTAAAACTAAGAAATTGTTTTCTATCTAATTAGTAGTAGATCCCGTGATTTCATCTTATTTGAGATGTTCGCTGAGATTTTTTTGCCACTGAGCGCCACCTGATCTTAAGCGAAATGTGTAAGAACTTTAACCTTTTATAGATGCTCAGGACTCTGAATTCGCCAAACGCCTCACAGCATCCTTAATCTCACCTTCAGCAGTCAAAGCACACTCAGAGAATACACAAGATAGAAGTACAAAACCAAAGATGATCTGCTTAGTAACAATCAATCAATCCTTCTTCAGTTTAATTCTTCATAGATGTCATAGGTCACTAGGCCATACGATAGGCTTGACAATCTCCATAACGACATCAGCAGAATTAGTAGGAACAAGAAAGAAATGAATCCGCTACGAAACAGAAGGTAGTTTCTGCTAGAACATACTATTGTTCCATTAAGAGTAGAGAGGACGAATAGATGTGGAATTTCAATTCCCAAACCCGCGATTCAATATTCCTAAGTGTCTTAAATAACGCAAGTTTCAAATTGAGTTCATAATAATAATAATAAATGAGTAGCGCTACAGCCCAGAAGGGAGCTTCTCCAACAACTACTCATGTTGTACGTGCTACTGTTCTCTCACAAGAAGAAGGGACGTACAGTACAGACAATTAGTACTCTATGAGTTTTGTCGTAAAAATATGCGAGGTATTCCGTGCGGGAATCGAACCTAGACCTTCAGCATGTTCGTCGACACACGTACCCACTTGGTCGCGGCGACCACAACTGAGTTCATACTTGAGGGATAATCGCTCCACCTTTGTAGGGAACGAGGTCTTTCACACCTCTGCCATTCTATGAATCACAACACCCACCTATTCTAAGTACTCAAGCTATATCGACAAGTTGGCACGGTACACTCGACACAGCGAATTTGGGTATTAAACAAACAGCCACCACGATACTCCTACAAAGAGGCCTACAGTCTAATACCGAATCCGAACGGTAAAATTTGAAAAGCTTATAGATAATTAGCAGTTCTTGATTGTGCCGCAAGAAGAGGCGACGGAAGTTGTAACATATCCACAAATCGTATTATATTTAGGTATTTGAGTTAAACTTAAAACTGAAAACGGGTATTAAGAAAGATCTCAACTTAGGTCTAAAGTTAAATAGCTCGAAAAATTAAAATCAGCAAAAATTAAAAACAACACACCAAAATACCGCAATCAACCTTTTTGAACTGAAAAAAAAACATGACATAAGATTGAAAAAGTATGTTCAGAACGCAAACTGTAGTTGAAATCCGGTTTCGAAAATATGAAACTCCATCCTCGATCGTATATGAATAATAATAATAATAATTGAGTGGTATTACAGCCCACAACGAACAAGGGCCTAGCTTCTACAACAACTACTCGTGTTGTGCGTGCTACTGTTCTCTCACGAGTAGAAGGGATCTACAGTTTTTTCCCGACTCCGAACGGCAAGATTTGAGAAGCTTTTAAAGACAATTGATACTCTTTGAGTGTTGTCAGCAACTCGAAAGAGGTGGTGCCGTGAAAAAATGCTAGGTGTCCCGTCCGGGAGTCGAACCCAGACTTTCTGCGCGGCGGTCGACGCACTTACCACTACGCCACGGAGACCACAAATTATTGGTATATGAGCAACGGTGAAAACTTGCTCACACAGATTCCAAGAAATTTTTAAAATTTCAAGGACCTAAATCAACAAATAAAGTTAAAAGAATAAACCAAATTATTTTCATTAATTCAGAGTTTGCATTACAAAAGTATAAAGACTCTAACAGCTCTGGACGGATTGACGACCTTCATATGAAGCTGTTGGGATTAACCTCCACCCTGGGGAACCATAACATTGTTTCAGGCAGAAAGTCTTGGCATCACGGAGTGTTCCACTGTGTACAGAAAAAAGATATATTCAAAGAAGGTTTTGAAACATATTCCAGTAACCAGGTTTTTATTTAAACCCTAGGCAATGACACCCTTCGTCCCCCCTTGATACGATACCTATTCCTTAACAAGATTGCTAAGTACTTCAAACAGTAGGTAATTGCAATTTAACTTCGCTGTTCTTGTAGAGGCTGGGTCCTTGTAGGTCCCTTCAAGGCTAGAGCACCACTCAATTATTATTATTCATGAAACCTCGCTTCTATGTCACTATCAAATTTTTTTTAAACTGGACGCGATTAAAAGGACCGCTACTTTCTGTTTTACTCTACACGAAGCATTGTGCTTAATCAAATTATGTAGATCTGCGATGAAACGCCTTCTAGTGTATTAAAGCTTTCAAAACACAACTTTTACCGTGTTTGCAAGGACGAGGAGACGAGGATCTGATTTGCTTATAAAAAGCTATTTTTTTTTATTTGTGCGAACTGTGAGACCCTAGTATCAGTCACTCTGTTTTTTTATTAAGTTTCACTTCTAATCTGAAATACGAGTAGTACATGAGTACAATGGGTCTTCCTTGTTCTAAGTTTATAAATCTTTTGATAATGGTGTTTAGTCTTTCACATTCGTTTAGTAATAATTCAAGTGTGAATAATATGCATTCGACGCTGAGTTTTGCTGAATTTTACAAAAGGCTTACACATTCAAGAAAGCGTGCCAAATTTAGAAAATTTAAATTGTCTCAAAAAGTCGCAAAAATTGTAAAAAAAAGGGTAAGAAAGAAGGTGGATTTTGAAAAACCGTCGTGTCATGATCTCTCGCGATCAGAAAAACCATCAATACCGATCAGCCCTTCAAATCTACGCATATGTTATACCATTGAACATAACGTTTTATGCACTGGTAACCGATCGTAAATAATCTCAACTGAAACATTCTATTTTTTTAACTAGACTCTTGCCTCAAAATGTGTATTATATATATTCTTTGTCATTTATCGAAATTAACTTTGTGAAAGCAAAATATCTATAAAATATGTATACATCTCTTTTTTCCAGCAAAAGGACAACGACTACGAATACGATTACCAATTGGAATTCATCGAGAGCACTGAAGCAAATAGCATTAAGCGTATGAAGCACGAATGATTACATATTAAATTTTAATTAGTTTTAAAATTTGCACAAAATCAAACCAAAAACAACTGAGTATTTTAGATTGTTTGTAAGCTTTTTCTACTAACACCGTTTTCGACTGATAACACGGGTGCATCTACTGTATGTATTTTTCTAAACGAACACGACTTATCCATTGGAGACGTTATCTTTTGTCAGTATTTATAAAATTGCTCAAATTAAATCTTAAGATTGTACATTTTTTGTTTTTGCGTTTTGAATTCAAATGTGTTGTGCATACTTACATATAACAATAGGTGAAATGGATGGTCAGCTAGAAAGAAGTGAATAATTTAAGAATGCTTGTTGGATGGAGTTCCTAGTCATTAATCGGGAGATGTTGTAAAAGTCGCTTTAGCTCATATTCGCATCTTTCTGTCAATCGAAAATGGTGTTTAGTTATATGCCGCAAAAAGTTCAAACCGTCCATTAAAAACATTTACGTAGCCTATGAGCACTTCTCAACAAAGTTCTCTCTGCGGATCAGCTTCAAACTGAAGGAATAATAATTTTTATAATGATTGTATTTCTTAAACAGAGAAATAAATTATTAAACGATAACAGGCCTTAAAAGTGCAACCTAACGAAGAACATATTCAAACTTTCTATTCTGATTTATATTCAGTCAAAGTATATACTGTGCTAGGAACTTATTTTCATTTTAAACAAAATAACATATGGTTGTTAATGCTTGAGAAATTCTTATATTGTAAGTCCCACAGAATTGATTGTGCTATAAACAGATTGGACGCCGAGTACCATTTATTTACAGACGTCTTAGGAACATGATTAACTTTTACATGTTTAGTTAGTTGTAAATTGATGATGTCATAATCATAGCTCATTGAAATGAAAATTGGCACAACGGATGGTATGTTACCTTGCATTGTACTCAAACTCTCACAAAAGGAGAAACATCACAGCATCGAAATTATCATTATTATTATTCTCGTAACTCTCTAGTCCTCTCTAGTTTTAGATTAGTAAGTTTTTAAATGGTAAAATTCCTATTTCATATTTGTACTATCTTACTACTGTCATACAAACAGAAACAATACAACTAAACTCCGAACACAGAAAACTTGAAATTGATTGCTCAATATAAAATAGAGGAATATTTAAAACAAAAAAGCAAAAAAAAACTATTTTAAAAACATATTTTTTTATAGTAAAATAATTGTTAAGAGCCATTGTACAAAATCAGAGACACCTTGAATTTTAAAAGAAAATAAAAACAAATAAAATCAACTCACTTCAAATGTGAAAAGAACAGATTTTTGCACAATACTGTTTTAAATTATTTAAGTGAAACTATACATATACTATATACATAAATGAGTGTTCACCGATGAATGTTTTGACATAAGATATGCACGTAAAGGAATTTTAAATGAAAAGTGAAGAAACAAAAAAATTATACGTATTACTTACTTCTACTACTTTTGGATTAGAATTTATACATCATGTTTGGACAAATTCTTAAACAAAAAAACAAAATAAATATGCAATTCAAACCGAAATCAACTAGAAGAATTAATTGAAACCATACAAATTCAAATAATTGTAACACATATTGCCGCAATGGCTCTGATATGTGTAAATATAATTTTATTTAAAATACATACATTTAGTGAGTGTACAAGAAATACTGTGTTTTATTAATTAACTTATAGCGTAGTCGCTATGCAACTATAACACCAAGCCTTAAATGATTCTTTCAGACACATTTTTTTGATGAATACATACATATCTTTCAACCGAAAATTCCACTTAAAGTGTGTCACTTATTCAGGAATCTTAAAAACGTGTGTACATGCATATATATTGTCAATGCTTTGACTAATCTACCCAATCTAACCCAAATATTACAGTCTAGCCAAATAATTGCATTATAATAAAGGCCTAGAATACAAAAAAACGTTTTAAAAAATTGTAAACGTTTCCTTAGAATTAGACTTGCTCTAAGACAATTTTTTTCTTATACTCTTGCTCTGGGGTTACAATTAAAGTTGTTTGTTACTACCTGGAGTACATAAAATCATCTTCTTTTTAATTATCAACCAAGAACCTCTGAGTTGTGAAACAATGTATACTCAAACGATGTACATATATATAAACATATAAAGCATCCGTCAAGAATCTCCAATTCTTCTGTTTTGTATAAATGTATGGTTAGTTTACAGTTCACGAAAGCAGCATACTGCAGAGACATTAATCCACAAGTCATAAGAGAATACATGTGAACTGTTTAAGCAGCTAATTACCTTCCCTTTCTTATTCATACCTGGCCAGAGACCCTACAGGATTCAACAGGAAGTGGATCCTAACCTAAATTTTTTTATAATGAATTTAGTCGCACGATCCATAAAAAAGGCGACCCTTTGAACTGCGCCAATTACAAAGGCATCAGTCTCATAAGTATCGCCTACAAAATCTTATCTGCCGTACTGTGTGAACGCCTAAAGTCATTCGTCAACAACCCGTTCGGTCTACTCGTATACCAGTGTGGCTTTAGGCCAGGAAAATCCACCATCGACCATGTATTCACACTACGGCAGATTTTAGAGAAAATCCAGAAGCAACAAATCAATACCCAGCATCTTTTCATCGATTTTAAGGCCGTCTATGATAGCATCTATAGAGGCAAGCTACACAGAGCAATGTTTTGGCATTCCTACCAAACTCGTCCGTTTGTGTAGGATAACGACGGATAATGCCCGCTGCTCCATCAAGGTCGCTAAAGACCTAACCTAGACATTCGATGTCAAAAAAGGTTTTTGACAAGGCGACGCGCTGTCATGCAACTTTTTCAACATCGTTCTTAAAAGAATTGTTCCAAACTCGAACGCCAGCACCAGAGGAACAATTTTCAGAAGTCCGTGCAACTACTTACCGACGATATTGACATTATCGGTAGAACGCAACGTGATGTCAATGGCGCTTTTGTGGGTATTGCAAGGGAGGCCGCGAAGATGGATTGAGCGGTAATCGAGGGTGAGACCAATTATACGCTGTCAACAAGAAAGGACACCCAACGCTGACGTCTCGGCCAGACCGTTACAACAGGCAGATATAATTTTGAGGTAGTCAAAAACTTTGTCTACCTAGGCAGCGCTATCAATTCAGACAATGACACCAGCGCTGAAATCCAACGAGGAATAACTCTTGCCAATCGCTGCTTTTTTGGACTAAGAAAGCAATTGGCAAACAAAGCCCTCTCTCGAACAACCAAGAATGCTTTGCAAGACCTTAATCGTCCCAGTCCTGCTATATGGCGCGGAGGCATGGACTTTGTCAAAAGCGGATGAAGGTGCTCTTGGTTGCTTCGGGAGAAAAATTCTTCGTGCGATTTTCGATTCCGTCTGCATAGATGTTGAGTAGAGGAGAAGATATAATGACGAACTATACGGGCTGTTCAGCGACATCCACATAGCCAGAAGAGTGAAGATCCAACGATTGAGATGGCTAGGTCGTGTAGAGACGAAAACCAATGCTACGGCCCGAAAAGTCTTCAAATCCACCCCGAGGGACGGCGCAGTAGAGGAAGACCGCGACAGGTGGCGCACGCAAGTGGAAAGGGACCTCAACCAACTTTGTGTGTGAAACTGAAGACTGCTAGGTAAAGATCGAGCTGGCTGGAAACGCTTGTTGGTTGAGGTTCATGTCCACCCCGGACTGTAGCGCCACCATAAGCCAGTAAGTAAGTAATTTAGTCGTACAGAGGATTTAGTTAAATAGTAAAATAAGTACTAGTGCATTCTGTCAGGGGTTGCATCGCTTTCTTATTTTATAATTTCATCAATTCGATTTCTTCTTCAATACGATTTCTTCTCTTTCTTCTTATTCAAGGTGTTTAAGATATAATATGATCTTTAGTTTAAATACATTTCTGGAACAAGTGAGTACAGCGCGATAATGGCTCATTTCTCCCATAATTTGTACGATTAATATTTATACGAAACAGAACACGATTACGTGTATTGGCTGTTGAGGAAAAATATTGTCCCAAATGAACATGAATGAGAAATACGTTAAATAGAAAACATCTCGAGCTATGTACGAGTATATGATGACATTTACAAATTATGTTGCGTATAATCTTGCAACATCATTTTTATAAAATGGATTCCAAACAATGCAACAATAATCGCGAGATGATCTGACCAATGAAAAATAAAGACATTTTAGAGTAAAAATATTCTAAAACTCCTAAGTGTGCCGTTTAATAAATCCAAGCATCAAATTCGCTTTCGTCGTAATAAAAATTAAGTTAGAATGAAGGACTATGCCCAGGTCTTTAATTTTTTATACTTTTTTCCAAATGGATACCGTTAAGATTGTATTAAAATTCAGTAAATTTAGTTATAACTTAAACGAAGTGATTTTGAAATTAAATTAAAACAAGGTAATTTTTAATAACCTCCTCTACTAGGCTTATGTACTATATTTGATTTTAATATTTTTTTCTGTAGCATGCTACGCTTTAAGCGTTTGCTATCTAATAGCTTTATGTATTTGGTAGAGTTTTTTTTGGTTGAAATAAAGCATATGGGACACTTTCTACCGAATCCCATAACGAACCAAACCATAAGCGTTCCTCCACTTGTTTCTTCTCTTATCACGCCAATACCGTCAACAACCTCTGAACCATCCAAATTGAACTATTTTTCATCCGAAAATTTAAGTTTTTTCTTAATTTTACCACTTGGTACCCTTCAGTAAGCTCAATCTGGCAATCTGTTAGCGTAATATAAATTTATAAAGTAACAGGTAAACATCGGCTTTTAAAATTTACTGTATTATTCTTACAGTACAATAAAGATTTAAGGTACTGTGAATAAGGGCTGTCTCAAGATAGGTTTTCTTCCTGAACTATTCTTCTTGTCATAATTTTCCCCCAATTTTAGGCATTAGTGGACAACAGTCTTACTCCTCCTGATAAGAGAAGCTATTTCTCTTGTCGTCCTGTCGGATTGGAGGTAAATGAAGATTCAGTTACTTCACTCTTCTAATTAGGCAACTAAAGAGGATAGAGGAGTACGTTTCCCAGCCGCGATAAAATTTGTGGTAGGTGCAGAATTGAATATAACTAAACCCACACCTGCCCAACGGTCGTTATGGCTCCTTATGGAAGTGACAGATCATAACGCCTTGTTTTGAAATGTCTTGCTTGTTTTACATATGTTTTGAATGCAAACATATGTATGTACCGTTCTTTAGCCAGGACAGAGCTTCTTGATGCCAATGGTTTCAACCTGAAATACGTTATAGCGTGTAAGGAAATTAAACAAGAAGTTAAATTTAAGTTCACCGGTTGCTTAAGTATCATGGTTGGTTAAACAATCAGGGTTTCAACACGCATTCCACGTTTACAGCTGACGCAGAGTCCTTTTGGGATTAAGATTTTGAAATTGTTAATTTGTGAACTGTAATGGACGTGTTTTTAGAAGATCATTCGAAAATGGTCTATATATCATACCGCGCATATGGAGATAATTTAACGTGAAAGCGAATTAAAATTCTAGATCTCAGAAAATCGGAGCAGCATGCGAATTTTAATAGCAAGCCTCTTTTAGTCTATTACGTACAAAAGCACCAGAATTGAAGAAAAATTATGCATTTATTAATCAATGCTTCCATATGTGTATTCGTTATTAATTAATTTAAGAGTTTTATGTAATTCGCGCATGATAAAGGGATTTCGAGCACCCTAAGGTCACAGCACGTGTCGAAGATATAGAGGAAGAAAGGGAGTGGAAGAACCTATGCGCATTGATTTTAAACGCATGTGAATTGTGAAATTGGGAAGAGCATTTCATATTCGAGTCTCCTAACTTACTTTCCAGCCGAGAATAAGCTAAAGGGTGAACTGATAAGTATTCCGAACTAGGAGTGTTTTGTAGATCACTTCTTTAAGTGGATGCAGCTGGTTAATTCATTTGAGCATCTTTTGTTAAAATAGAGATAAAAGAGTAATAAGGACTAGAGATTTCAACGGTGTTCTAATGATTCGATCGCCTTAGCAATGTTATTGTGTCCAATGCATTTTAAACTCGCTTTTGAATTTTATCCTGTAGGTGAAGAGAGGTCTTTGAAGCAACAAATCAGATTGTATTGTACTCAAGCTCGAGGCGATAAAAGGCCTTGAGGATCATTTCTCGTGAAGCTTATATTTATTATGTAAAATA
The DNA here is from genome assembly GCA_944738645.1 of Eristalinus sepulchralis. Lineage (NCBI taxonomy): Eukaryota > Metazoa > Arthropoda > Insecta > Diptera > Syrphidae > Eristalinus > Eristalinus sepulchralis. The sequence continues at coordinate 46,054,398 of OX122882.1, forward strand.
AAACACACAAATTTGAAAGTACACTTGAAATTTTTATTGTTGGTTGGCTGGCTTTTTGGGGCCCTCAAATATGTGAGTGTTGAAGTGTTGAGCTGACGCACATACTAAAAATGGAAGGTCTTTCAGTCTCAATGACGAAAATGCCATCCATGGATTATGGTTGATTATATTAAGAACACCTAAGTGATAGTCGACGGAACTCTTTTCTTTTTACCCCACTTAATTATGCTGTCAATGTGGGAACTTAATTAACTTAACGTACGCAGCCGTTCGAGGGCTATAACCGAAGAGAAGGGACATATGCCAAGGAACGAATATGTAAAGCTAAGGGCACTATAATCAGCGATGGATTGGATTGGATAAGGAGTAGGAGATAAGACATGAGTATCAGTGTGGGAGGCAAAACAGAGCCCTGGAGAATACCAATTTCAATATGGTGGAAATCAGAATTGAACCCATTCATAAGAAAAAAAACTCCAGTTTTGGTATTTTGCATTTGCGTCTTTCAGAAATTGTTTGTTTTCCGTGGCGTTTTCAAATCGATAGGAATACAGTTTTACGATGTCACAGATATGGTATTATGACCTATAATGAATACTTCACCACCGTAGTCGTCAAGAACTTTATTTATTTTCCAAAATGGATCAAAACCGTGACCTGAGGACTGTAGGATCGTTAACTGCAACATAAGGGAGTGGTGAAAGAGTGTATCACACAGACAACGGAGCACGCCAAACGTCAATACGTTTACGAACTCAGCCAAAAAAACAAAACAACACTTTTGATAATTTCTTATTTTATTCCATTTTTTGTTTCTCATTTTTTTCTCTTTTACTTATAAAAAATTGTATTACAAAAAACTGTATTCGTTACTTTAGACTTTCATTTTAATCCTGAATTTGAGTTTTCTCTTGTTTTAAATTAAATTTAAATTTTACAACAAATAAAAAGACTATTTTTTCATGGTTTATTTTTTTACATTTTTATTTAATTTTTTTTTGTTTGTTTTTATTGGTTTTATAATTATATTAAAAATAAAGTTACTTACTAAAATACTACTAAAATTAAGTTTGATTATTTAATTATAATTTAAGTTGTTTATTTTCTCTTCTGTTTTATTTGTTTGAAGTGGGCGCATATAAAATCAGGAAAATACATAACTGTTATGTATTTCAATAGAAAAATATTCTGTTCATTATGTTTTCATTTTTATTCTAATCTTTACTTTGTATATACAAATATATATTTATATAAATGTATTCGTGATTTTTGCTTTGATCGTTTGTACTATTTATGGGAAATTGGAGAAAAAATGCTTCTTCTGTAGATTGTAGATTTAATTTTGCCTCGTCTGTAACTATGATTGGTAACAGCCCTTGCTAAACACTAGAAATTTTTACGTAATAACTTATACATTAGGTACTTAATTACTTACTACTACAAATATTCTATATACAGATATTGAATTATGATGATGAGTTAAGGGAGGATTTAAGGGGCAAAAAAACAATACTGGACCGGCAAGTTTTCTTCATCAAAAAATATTAATATTCTGATGACTTTTTATCAAGTTACTTTATTTGACAAAAAAATGTAAATCGATAAAAAGTCACACTTGAATGTGTCGTTAGAGGGAATGTGTTGGTTTCATTGTAACACCAGATCAACAGGTAGTCGATTGATATAAGAGAAAATAATGCTCAATCGAATAGAAAAAATAAAATATAAAAAAAAACAAAACAAAACGAAACTTCTTCATTTGAACAAAACAAAATAAGGAAATTCACAAAAAAAAACGTATGCCGAAAAGCGTGTTTTAAGAGATCTTTTGCATTTTGCATTCGAATGGGTTAGTGTAAAATTAAGTATTTTTAGGACTAGATTCCCAACAAATGCTATTGAAAATACATTCAATGTGGGTATGCCAAACTGAGTTGTTAGATAGAAATATAAATGATACCTAGTCTCTTGTGAACTGCTCTTCTTTTGTCAGCTAAGATAGGAATGATAATACAGCTCATCACCAATTTTTATTCATAGACATGACATTGGAGACCTTTGAGTCATCATTTATGCAAAAATATTGTCAGTGGAGAATTCAATCAGCAGTGATTTAATTCTCCACAGACAAGTTTCCGCTTCTTCACAATAATAACATGTTGCTTTCGTATTCATTTTGTTTTTTTTTCCTTTCACTTTTTTCGGTTTTGCGGAAATTTAAAAATAAAAAAGTTTATTCTAAAACTAAACGTCTATGCAATCTGCTATTTACATACTTACAAAATATATTTAAATCTATTTCATTCTCTACAAAAAAGAAATGAATCATAAACGGAAATTTTATTTAACATAAACAACTAAGTAGATATTTTTAAAAAGCGTAAACATTTCTTTTGAGTCGGGTAGTCACTTTAAAAAATCAAGTGAACACTCGACTGTCAGAAAGGGGGGCAGAGGTCGGGTGTGGCCTCAAGGGAAAGACAAGAAAAAGAAACTCATTTACATGTGTCAGGATTGTTTAAACGAAAAAAAAGTGTATGTACCAGAATTCATCTTGTATGTACGAACACTATGCAAGATTTTATTTTTGATTCTCTAGTCTGATAACTTCGGACGATAGTACGACGACATACAGTTTGGAAATTTAAGATCCAAAAAAAGCAAATTTGAGGAATATGAGCGAATCTCTACGACTAATAGAACACAATTTTTTTCTTGAGAGATTATCGTTCTCAAAAGTCATCCTCGAAAATGACAATGTCATCTTCATCCTATGCTATCCGATTGACTAATTGCATTTTTCTTCGGTTCTGAGGTTGAAACATTGTTGTGGTCAACAATTGCGAATGCTGCTGCTGCTGATGATGTTGATTAAGCTGCTGCTGTTGTGTATGTTGTTGCTTAAATTGATGTTGCAGGTCACCGGCGGGCCCTATTGAGTAATTAACATTGAGCCTTGCTCGTTTTGGTGACTGATAATCTGCGTCTGTGGACGAAGACGGTGAAGATGTCATCTCAATAATATCGCTGGTATTCATCGATAAGCGAACCGCGTCTTTATCATCTTCCATATCGATAGCATCGTAGATATCTTCGACCTGCAATGGATTAAAAAAAATTGCCATAAGTATATTATTAGTTGAGGAGAAAATTTATCTATCTAACCTCTATGTCAAAATCTCTGTGTTGCTGTGGGCCGCTATCGTCATCTTCCTCTACATACATCTCATGTGTCTCAACGATTGTCTCGTCCAATTCCTGATCCAACTCCTCTGAATCGCTAGTTTCCTCCACTTCCGATTGACTGTCCAGTTCAACGTCGCTATCCCCTGTGCTTCCGTGTTTCATTTCGCCACGCTCAAGGGCTTCGAGATTATCTGGAAACACCATAGCATTACGGATAGCCATAGGGTCTTTTCGGGACCACTTCTGCACTTCTTCGTCCATTTTTGCAATCTTGTGTGGATTCATGGCCCACAGGCAGCCCTTCCTCTGTGCTCCATTGGTGGCTGGCTTCTCAACTTTTTCAAAACATTTATTCATGGACAGGTTATGACGGACGCTGTTCTTCCACCCACTACGAGCGGTTTTGAAGTACGGAAAATGTTCACACATAAAGCTGTAGATTTCTGAGACCGGCAGTGATCCACTACGAGAGTTCTTTAACGCCATTGCGATCAGGCAGGAATACGAGTAGGCTGGTTTAGGATACTCTGACTCTACAGCAGTTTTCATCTTATTTAGTGGCTTAACATTAATAATTGTCGGTGCAAGACCAGCCAGAGGCGACGATACTCCCGACGATGACGGCGAATTGGAATGCAAATGTGTGGCTGGTGATATGTTCTTTGTATGTATTACATTCCTGGCGAGTATCTTGGCTGACATTTGATTTCCATGAAATGATGTGCTTCCATTCAATGTTGCCATGTTGTGCAGCGGACTAGAATCACGATCTCTTTTCAAAACAATCGTTGTGCCATTGGCGGTCAATGCGCCCGATGAGGTCTTTGTTGTGGTGGACTGCTGTTTTAGTTTGTTATATGTAATGCTATTAGCAAAAGTTAGTCCTCCAATGCCTGGTGCAAGTTTAATTGTATTTGTACCAGCCGATATGATTCCGTTTGAACTTAAAATCCCATTTGATATCGACGTCGATGTGGATGATGACGAGGATGTTGCTGTAGCTGTGGCTGGTACTGATGAGGATGTTGTTGACGACGATGTGACGGTGGATAGGGTTTTCGTTTGGCTCACTGCTGAGGAGGTAGTTGCGGATGATGTACTTACAGCGGAACTTAGCAGACTTGTTGGTGATCTTCTCATCTCCGATGACAAATCCTTTTTTATGGACTCAATAGCAACGTTTTTGCGTTGCAACAAAATATTTGAATTTAGATTTGGCTGCGAAACCTTTATCTCTGGCTTTATACTGGATATTCTCATCTGCTGTGGTGAAAAATGCAAATGACTCTTGTTTTCAACCGGACTTCCCGGTGGTGAGCTGGTATTTCGCAAGCCATTTGTGTTTAATGTCGTCTTCGGAGACCGGTGCAACATTGACGACGATATGATAGGCATGACTGAAATCGGATTGACACAAGCACCAACATCTGCATAGAAATCATTTGCTGATGACCAAGTTGGGCCACCCAGCCATGAAGGTGCATGACTGCTACCTCCAAGAATATTTGCGTCGTTCGATACCGAATCGCCGTGATCGAATGTTGAGGGCAGTTCACTGACCAGAGAGGCTAACTCATTGTTACCGCCTACAAGTGTTGCTACTTCACTGCGAATATCAATGTCTAGCATGTCTTGCAGTGAATCCGAAATGTAAAAGTCTAGAATGGGACCAGACGAGTCCTGAAAGCATAATAAACATAAATTCATAAATCATTCCTGTTGCCTTATAAACAAAAAAAAAATCTAAACAAAGCATTATCAATCTTCCTTGCATACGACAACGTACGCCTAGGTACATACCTACAAATTCTCACGCACAAAGCTTTTACCCACCACTCATACAGAAGAGAATTGAAAAATGTTCAAGGTAAACCATTCACCTCTGCAAATTATGGGGGTTACATAACAAGGCTTTTGACGAGAGCCTTCCTTAAACCAAAACCGGAAATGCTTAATTAACCATACATTCGAGCAAGAAGTACACAAGCAAGAGATGATACCCACCAATATGAAAGCCGATCGGTTTCATATTCATTGAAATTCATAGTCGCCAAGACGAAAAAAGAGATCTCCAAAAGCCAGTCTCTTCGTCGGTACAGAACCTACATCAATCCGCATTTTCTTTTTTTATTTTTGTTTGTTGTCTTCCAAACAACGTGTGAATGAAACAAGTGAAATTAAGATTATAGCATATGAACATGAATAGAAGCAAAAAAGGGAAAAATACGAAATACCAGAGAAATTGAAGAATGACAAAAACCCCATATCGATCAATAAGCACTTCCCGCGCAACATTCACTTCTTTGTTCGACCACCAGGCAACATGTTGCGCTAAGTTGATTCATTCCCATCGTTCCAGTAAAATCACCTACTCCTCCTGGCTCGACTCGATGAACACTTCACCAACTTCCCCATCGAGAGACCACAACGTTACCATCGCCGCCACTCTCTGGACGGGGTAAACTACCTATTCCTATTTTCCTCGAGAAATCATCCCCTTTTAATATGTTCCTTCTTTCCCTTCTTCCCTGGAATAACAAATAAGGATAATATACACACACGTCCATGCATTAAACTCCAGTTTGTTTGATCAGCCATGTGTGCAGATAGAGAAAGGACTATTATTCCCCGTTCCTTTCTTCCTTCCTCGGAGAGATTACCGCATACGGCATTGCACAAACGTTCAGGGGGAACAGAAACAACGAAAGAGAAACAAAGAGAAAGGCGAAAAGGCAACAACAAAAATAAACCCAACTTTTATTAGTGGAAGGGAGGGAATGAGTTGCGCCGAGTGTGGTACAGTTGCGACAAAACATGGGGTTATATTCGAAAATTCTATGTTCTTTCTTCGTTGCGCTACTGCCACTCTCATCAACTCTGCTCTGCGATGGGGCTGCGCTGCTGTGGTTGTTGGTTCGCTGCCCGATTGCTTACTTTACGTTGCTTAGCCCGGCTGGATTTATGTTTCCCAATACACCAAGTGCTGTCAGCAGATTGTGTCGGGTGCTGATACATTTTGGGGTTGTGTTGGGGGCATTTCAAACATCTCTTGTGCGTTCTCTTTGATGATGTTCCTGTCAGTAGCTAAAGGCAAAAAAAAGACTATCTTTGCTCCTTAAAATAATGCTCGAATTGGCTTCTCTTTGCAGACTTGCGTACGCACCCTTATCTCGTGTGTTGCATGTAAAAAGGATAATATTCTATTTTCGGCGCGAAACTTCAATTAATCACGTTGTTTACCAAATCAAAAGGCCAAATGTGAAACGTAAATAAAAACACTCTGCCAACATGATGAAAAATGGCGGGACCTTCAAAAGATGTGTATATCCTCTACCTATTCCTTCATCACCAAAAAATTTGTGTACACCCAAAGCAATTCATCATTCAGAGTTGTTTCATAGCACCAAAAAGGGCCACAGATTGAACGAATGTGGTTCTGTTCACACGCATTCGGACTTATTAGAAGAAACTGAGATAAAAATAAAGTAACGAAAAATCAGGTTCTTGTACGTTTCGTCCTTGGCACACATGCATTCGCCCACGACACATATTGGATTCACATTCTTTCATTCTTGGAATCGTGCAGACAAAAAATAACAGAATCTGACCAAGTATCACTAAAAAGAGAAACAGATGACATGAGGCAAGAACGAATGAGGATCGTTAAAGACATTGAAACTCATCTGCTCTTTTTCTCAATTGTTTTTTAGCAGGTGCTCCTCCAAAATGCATTCAGGTGCACCTGGCGAATGCTAGGTTCTGACTGTAGGGCGGGTGGCGACATTTGTTTCTTTATGGCTATGCAAATATGCATTAGAAAATACATGATGAAGCTATTTTTCGTGATTCAAACCGCGAAACCTTTGCTTATACTCTCTCATTCTCATTCAAACTGTCAAAGTTGCATTAAAAATTTCAAAGTTTTATGCCACTCCCATTAATCTTAATGAATTTCTTGGATATAATTTCATTTTGAAATATGACAAGTTTGGATGTACATTAATTCAGATACAACCCTTCTCATTCGGAATAAGAGGAGGGTAGTAAAATAAATTATGGGAGGGTTCGGCGTAAGAGGGGAAGGGTACGTATTTTATTTCGTATGTTGCTGACGAAACTAATTTGATCATTTTAATGTGTTACAAAAATTCTGGTGTTGGATAGCACAGCAGAAAATATAAAATTGTAATCATAAACCATACAATCAATCAACTCGAGTTTTCTTCATAATTTTTACATCACGCATCTTGGTTGATTATTGTGTTCAGTTTTTATGTGTAATAATTTTATATGTGAAGGTGACCTATCTAAGTTATTGTTTGAAAAAGGAAAGACATGAACCAAAATCAAATGGAAAACATTCGTCAAAATATAAGTCTCATTTTATATGTAAGACTTCGAAGCCTAAAAAGTAAACATTTTTAACGGATTACTGTACATATAAACTGGTTCGTGCATTGTCCTTCTCCCTTATACTGTCTTAAGAACTCTCATTAGTTGTTAGACAAGCCAGATCATTCCTCATATCCTTTATTTGATGAATTCACATTAGAAGAGTATCGAACGCCAAGTCCCAGGAGTGATAAAAATCTGCGTGCCATTTAGTTAGCGTTAATGACATCTGGATATTCATCCAAGAACTACGCGTGATTTTTGGCAGACCGTAGAACATACGTATGACCAAACTGAAAAAATATTTTAGTGCAAACTATTGTACAGCGCATGTCGAACTTCCTAGAGATGGGACACAAAATGCTGGAGACAATTGAGGGGGCAAGTTGGCTAATGTTCACGTCCACCACGGACCGTAGCGCCACACTTTAGAGATTTTCTACCTAAGACAATGGATTTCTAGAGGAAGGTTATATTGCCCATAATTTCTCTCACAATAGTTTTAATTTTTTCTGCGAACAGACACAATTCAAAGTACTTAAAAGGCCAATAAGACTACCTAGCTTCAGTACCGCACCCCAATAAAACCAACCGTTTCAAGCACTTTTATACTATGCGCACCTACCAATTTAGCACATTTGGCAGAGGTATGCAAACTATTATTCCTTTTTGTGGCAATTGGCATGAAAATTCCTGAAAACGCATAGTTGATCCTTTATCATCCTTTTACAACGTATTTGTCCTTCTACTTAGCCTTAGAAAAACATAATTTATTGCTCAACTAAAGGTGTTATTTTAAACTTGAAGATCCTTTCCTTTCCTCAGGTAAGCAGACGGAATGTGAACAATGTTCAGGGATTTTAAGGACACAACAGAAGAAAGAAAAAAGTAGGTAGGTACACACTTTCTGATAAAGTAAAGAGAATTGCATCGCTTGCACAAATGTGCATCAAGACGACAGATGTTGTTTCTTTTTTCTACCCTACAGGCATAAGGCGTATTTGCGCAACTGTAGGGGAATTTGACGCAAGTATGAGTGCGAAAATTACACAATAAGATCCTTGAAAGGAATTGTAAGAAGTGTTGGGGTCTATACAATTGAAGGAATAACCGATTGACTTCTTTCTACATTCTTGAAACAGAAAAACACTGCTCAATACATAGAGAGGCTACTCTTTTGTTTTTTTTTTTATAAAAATTCTTAAATTGGGTATGATATCAAATTCGAAAGACCATGTCTCGTATCCCATTAATTGCCAATGGAAAAGTCGACATACGATTGTGAGGAAGACACTCGTACATTAATTCCCCCTTCCTTTTATATCCTGAACAGATGTCCCGATTAGGGAAAACACGTTCCACATGTGTACATTCATATTTATGCAGTCATTTTAGATTTTGTTTCATGAGAAGATGATTGTCATCATGGGAAGCGCACAGTGAATAGTATTCAATCCAGTTTCTAAGTACAACATATTAACATTGTTAATTGGGATTGAAGATTTGAAGGGATATGCTATAGAACCCAATCTAAATGTCTTCCATTTTGTATTTTTTATAAAACGCAAGTTGATTGATTTGTGAGGTATTCTTTGTATTGCTTGTAAATATAAATTCTCTTCATCAGGTGATCTTTGTGTACACATATCGCACAGAATTCAACCCCTTCCATGTTTATCATTTGTCAAATTAATAACTTAAATTGTGTTAAATTGACTTGGAAAGAAAAAAGCTGTAAAGAATAAGAGCAAAAAGTTATTGCCCTCTTGGTCTTGACATTGGGAACTGTGTTGTTTCCCCCCTTTGTTTTTGTTTTCATTCAATTCTAAGCGATTTCCACTTTTTCCCCCGATTCCTCTCATTTTCTCTCACCACGAGCCAACACAGCAGCAACATTGATGTTACTTCTCATATTGCCAACGATGAGAGCGCAATCACATTCCTTTTACCCGAAGGTACGTGTATAAAGAGTAGACGAAGCCGGCAAATAGCAGGGAAGGCAAAAACATAATCAAAACACTAGGTAGAGGGCGAGACTTGTCCCTTCTGATAACACACTACGGCTGCGCAGTTTTCATCTTTTTTTTCTCTCCTTGCTTGTTTTGCTTTTCATTCCCTCTTGCGTTCTTCTATACAAGAAGTCTGTTACCTGAAGCTTGAGAGATAGCAGAAGAGATTTTTTTTTTTAGTATTCATGTCTTTCCCTTTTGTAGAGGATGAAGAAAGAAATATCCGTGACTTGGATATTTTCACTCATACCTAATCATTTCTTATTCTTGAAGATGGAAAATCCCTTTTAGGGAATCTGACACACAAGGCAGAGATATGGCACAGAAAAGGGCATAAAATGTAATCGATGAACAATGAAAGGAAGAAGTGAGATTTTACACAAATCACCTTTGCCGTGTATAGATGTGTTGGGAAATGTTGCCAAGAGGAATTTTCTAAGATTCTGTTTTTAAGGGTTGTTATTTTTTTTTGGACACTAGTAATAGGGACGTTGAGTAAGAATTCATTCATTCAATACTAATTACCACGCCCAACATTTTTGAACCGAATTTTATGGTTCTTTATTGAAAGAAACGAAAAGTGAATTTCTTTGAGCGATCAAAATAGTGTAGTCGGAAAAAAGTACAGTATGTCACAAAATTTAATATACAGTCATAAATATTAAGTTTGCCAAAGACAATTCCTAAATTACGAAATAAAAGATATTTAATAATACTCCAGTCTCGTTAATCTGGACATTCACTAGTCGTACACCTACACAGGGTGTTCGACATCTGTGTGGTTTTTTTTATCGGAAATGAGCCCCTTTGCACTTCAATAACGTTGGGAAATATTATTTCAAAAGTTAGTACATTGTCTTGGCCATGTCAATTGACAGCCTTACCCCTTTGGACTTTTTTTGGGGAACTCTAAAGGACAAACGATAAGACAACAAACCCTCAACAAGATCCTTGTAGGTTGGGAGTGCTGCTGTCAACCAAGGCAGCTTGATTTGAAAAAATATTAACTGAAGACTACACTTAATGTATATTTGGTCCACCCTGTACATACTACATATGCTAGTTATGTAGTACATGCTACATAACTCTTCGTTGATGTTGTAGGTTAAGTGAATTAGTAATTTTTCCATTTTGAAGTTGAATAAATTATTAAGACTGATTAGTAAGTAAAAACTGCAGTTTTATATATTATTCATTATTTAAGTATATTTCCACCTCAGTATTCCACAACCTTGATTTGAAATCCCCGCTCGCTTCTTTTCATAATTCTTAATCTATGCAATTCAAGTATAAGGCGAACCCAAATTACGCAACCTTTCCACAACCCCTCGATTTTCGCAAGTCGTCCCACGTTTTGACTTCATAAGAGCAACTCTTTAAAGGAAATACATCGGTTTACGGCAGTTCGAATTCAAGCGGTTTTTATTAAAAAATGTTAACTGGATACTGACACATCTGTCCTACATTCTCTTTAAAGTCACACCTGCGCTTCAACTTTTATTTTCCAAAACTACCAACTTTACGACTCTGCTTTGTCATTCCTTAGAAAAATTTTGAATTTTCAAGCTCGACGCATGACTAGGTATAAAGTTTGACTTTTGCACTTTCTCATAAGTACTGGTATTTACGGTATTTGGGTTCAGCGCGACGACCTTATTAACAATACAAAGACTTGAGTGAACTAACTACCGATGCAAGTTGAATTTTTTTTACTCCTTATATCAACAACTTTAAGTATGTTAGATGTTTTAATTAATTTTATCCTCAATAAAATGCAAAAAAGTAATTTGTTAACATAGGTACATATTAAACAAATTGACTATCATTCTGCTATTAACTGAATTCCATCATATTCCACATGCATGAAATTACATTTTAATCTAATAACTAGGTTAAAAACCTACTTAATGAAGGCTTATCATTCTATTACATCAATCTTCTTCAAGAGACAAGAGTGCAAAAGCAACCGATTGCACATGTGAAGCCTTCCACTGTTCCGCACTAATAAACTCGTCAAACACAGTACACTCTTCCTCTGATAAGAGCCGTCGTGCAAAAGTATTTACGTCCCCTCCCCATACCCCTACCCATTGGCAAACATCAAGAAAGAAAAAATCATAGAAAGCATGCAAAAATAACAAATATCACAAAATGTCAAAGACCCCATCATCGGCGCTGCCACCACCAACGACGAAAAAGTCGTGGTCGCTGAACAGATCAAAACAAAACGACGAAAGAAAAATCGACAAAAAAAAATGCGGAAAAGGGAAAATCCACAAAAAAAAACACATTCCCCTCTCAACCACCCTCTTCCAACAACTCATTCATCACACCATCGCTCTCCGAAAAGTTCACACGGTGCAAACAAAAAAATAAGTACTACACACCATCTCCCCTCGGCCGAGTCTCGAGCGAATACCCAGAAACAATCCTCTCACGACATGAACGGCGTATAAAAACAAATGGGAAAAACTCTACAAATATTTCTCCCCCCGGTTTTATGCGGATTTTGTTTTCGTACCTTTGTCCGCAGAAGAACGTTCCCCCCTAACGTCGCCGACCGCTACCAGTATCCATCAGCGCTACCAACAAGACAACGAACACAGGCAAGTCGAAATGGAGCAAAATATACGTTACAAAATTGAAAGAAATCATCCCAAAACCAAAGAATGAGCACCGACCAAGGGGGACATGCTGTGGAAACCCTCTTTCCAATGAAGAGCACAAAAATTGAAGACACGAATGAAAAAATAATCTGAAAAAGAATTATTAAAAACCGTCGGGGCCGTCCCGTTGAATTCGTACGGCTTTGTTTTGTGCGGCACACTCTTCGCCATCGCAGAGAGACAGAACGAGATGGCAAACACCGAAACCGATCGATACACCGTGCAACAAAACGAAATGCAAGATGTTGGGAAACATTTTCGTCGAAAAGACGATGGGGAACAAATTTGTGCAGACACGGTGGAAAAAAGCGGGAATTCACCAAAACCCTTTTCAATTTCAAACAGTAATAGTCGCGAAAAGCCAAAATTAAGACAACATTATATCCTTCAAAAAGCACTATTGGGTTTGCGAATTCAGAATTTTTCTTTCCTTTCTCCTAAGATACATACCGCATATTTGTTAAGGAATCCATCATGAAATCCACTCGAGTAGTCTTCCAGCTCGAACATGATTAGTAGTCTCTTCGCAAAATAGAATAGTCAGGCAACGAAAAAGGATTAGTTCACGTTTAGAATTTGTTGCAAATCACACAAATATTTTAGTACTTTTGTGGAATATGTGATAATTCCCTTGGATTAATTTTTTTTATTTTTTGTTCTCGTTTGGATGGATTTATTTTCGTTTTTGTTGTTTCATCCCGCTGTAAAGCGCGGCACAGAAGAGAAACGGGAAAAAAAGAGCGAAAGAACAACAACACTATCAACACGCACCACACACAACTCATGTACGAATTCGACTGAGGAAAATTTTCGTTAAATGTGTATCTACCACCACAACTTGAGCGTTCTATTTGTTTCTCTGCGATGAGAGCAAATTGCTACTCACTGAAGGGGAAATTTAACAAATGTTTCACACTGGAGGGGTTTGTTTTACTTCCAGCCCGGTACATTAAATAGGGGAAGTGGCAGTTCCATTTTGAATTTGGTACATTTGATTGGTTGAGCGGTAATTGAACTTCCAGACCCACGTGAGTTCTCTATATAGGCATTCGTTGGAACGAAAGAAACAGCATCATTGACTGTTCATTTTCAATGGAATATACGTTTTCTTCTTTTTTTCGGATTCCGTTTTACTGTTCGTTTTGAGGGAAAAACACAATTTCGGTCGGCTCTTTGGTTGAATTTGGACTCGGATGGATTATCACAGAATGTTTTCGAAATTTTTTCACAATACAAATTCACGGGGATGAATTAAGAGACATTTTGCACAAGTTTTTGACAATAACTTCGAGGGGGTTTTGTAGGAAAACGTATATTTTGCTTCAGGGTTTAAATATGAACCCACCACGAAAAGGCGATTTCTGACACTGGAACTTTACCCGCCATTTCAAATTGTCTGGCAACACATGGAATACATATGCGGCCGGTGTGTTTCTGCAACAAAATGGGTTTATTAGAGGACTAACTTGTGACAGGGTGTAGGTAAAAATGTTCAGAAGGGAGATGTGTTGATTTTTATTGCGAAACAATGTAAGATGTTGATGAAGGCCATTTGTAACGGCTTTCGGAATTATCAGTTGGGGCGAAGAATGAACTCGACGACGACGGCTTGAAAGTTGTGAAGTTCTTCACAAAACCATTTCATTTCTTTATTTTAAGCACATGTCGAGGACTTTAATGGCAGTGCATATGTAGATATGTGTACATGGCGAATCCCATTTGGCATTTTACAAACAAACTTTGTTAAGGCGAATAATTTACGTATATTTTTCATAGGAGTACGGTTCAATTTTGAGGCATTAAAAAAGTTGCTGGCAACAATAAACATAGACTTACGTATGGTTTGGGTCATAATTCTTTCAGTTATCCATCTTATCTTATCCTTCACTTCCTTGCGTTTCAAAATTGATACAAAGTCCCTTTTCTGTTGGTCCAAGATTATCCGGATGTGGAAACTTACCGATATTCAATTTTTGTGAATAAAAATATGTACACCAATCATTCTTTAAAGACTTTTTTCAATTAGCCATGTGCGGACACACGATAAATGTATGTGTAATTGAACCTTTACATTTTCGTTAGTGACAAACTTTTTTAAATGTAAAATAACGAACAAAAACTTTAAAACATTTCGAAAAGAAAAAAAAACAGTAACTTGAAGGATTTTTCTGAAAACAGAAAAAATTTATTTAAATAACGTTGGAATTCACAAATCTTTAGCACATCGGAATCCAAGATTTCCAGCCGAGCTATCTTCTGTATTTTGAGATCGTGCGGCACAGCGATACCTATAGCAGTAGGACTTGTGACAGAGGTATGATCCACCTTTTTTTACCCTGTTGGGATTTGGACTACTATCCGTTGATTCCCATAAATCTGATGTCCATTCCCACACATTACCCACGATGTTGTGCATATCAAATATGTTTTGTGGAAATGTGTCAACAGGAGATGTGGTTTCATAACCATCGTCTCTTGTGTTGTTGTCTGGAAATTCACCTTGCCAAATGTTGACCCTAAACGAATTCGAATTCAACTTTGCAAAACAAGAAGCTTCATTAGCAATCTCACCAGTGTCGATCTTTTGGCATTAGCTTATTTCCCCAAGGAAAGAGTTTGTTCTTCTTGCCCCCTCTGCAGGCAACTTCCCATTCTGCTTCGGTAGGTAGTCGTTTTCCTGCCCAGGAACAATACTTTGTGGCATCTTTCCACGATACATGCACAACTGGATGATCCAACACACCTAAGTGAAAATGAATTAAATAATAAGAAAAACTTTAAATTGACTAGATGTACCTTCTAAGCCACTATCTGGTCCATTAGGGCTCTTCCAACTCACACCTTTCACCTTATACCACCAAGGAGCACTTGCCACTCGAAAATCGTTGTACTCTTCACGCAGTTTAGCCGAAAGCAACGTTTTAAAGATAAAACTATCCCCAAACGTTTCTGCTTCGGTAACGTAATTGGTACTTTTGATGAATTCCAGGAACTTTCGATTCGACACTTCGTACTTGTCCATGTAAAAATCGTTAATTTGAACATGTCGTATGGATTCTCTGTCAGCGGGAAAATGAGGCGTATCGGTTCCAATTAGATATTTCCCTCCGGGGATAAGGGACATATCGGCAACTTCAGATTCTGGAGACTCCGTTGGAATACGGCAAAAATTATTTTCCTTCGAGCATGATTCCGCTTCGTCTACTTCATTTTTATGAACAATTGGCTCGACATCTCTTTTTAATTTATTACAACCGCAGTCTAGGCGTGAGGCACCAATTAGACTTAGAAAAATAAGTGCAACCAGCATATTTTCTTTTGTAAACATATCAAAACAAATAAAAGCTCAAATTGATAGCGATCTCGGAGCAATATTTGAGTTTCTCATATTTCTTGCTAGTTTTACTACACTTCCACTAATTAGATTGAAATTTGGTTGTACTCAAACAGACCTCCTCAACTGACTTGTGTAAAGATTTTGACATTTCATTACTTTTATTGCGTTGCCAACTGGATGCAAAATGTAAACGTAAGGTAAGGAAATTTTTGCTTTAATGGTTTTATTATAACTATTTACATTGTACAGGAAGAGCAGTTAATTAATAAACTTGTAGATTTCTTGAAAGCTAATTTTAACATTGTAACCAAATCACATAAGAGCGCTCTCGGGCTCTCTAATTTAAATTTAAATATATGAAACATTATTCTGTAAGTCGCAAAAGTCGACTAAGACGTACTCGTAAGGCGTAATCTACATTCGAGATTGAAAGAATTCATCAAACTTTGTCTAAACACTACTTCAGTAATTCTCGCTAAAGTAGTTAGAGAAAATAATAAACCTTTTGGATATGTAACAGAAACATGTGTTGTGTAATATCTAACTATTTCATAATGTAGAAAATACTATTTATAATTTCAAAAGTTGCAAGTACCAAAAACGTTGCACTTGCTTATGTGGTACTGTTATATTTTTCTCAGGCCATACCTGCATCGAACTTCTCAAAAGTGATTCGTAACGTAATCGTGACGTATGTACAAAACAAATGACAGTTTGTACTTTCTGCGTGTTATCCATTACGTGCAGCACATTTATTCAAAGCACTCATCTGGCCTTACATCGAATAAAGAATTGGTGCCTGAAATTTAATTATTTGTCTATCCTTTTTTCGTTTTATTCAATTTGCACGCGTTATCCGCATCTAGATATTCAAAAATATATAATCATCATGCCGGGGATTGAAAGTTCCGATGGTACTAGCGGCCGAGGTAAGAGTTTGTTGAAATGCAAAATATCAAACCCTTTATCCCACCAGGGGGAAGACTTGAAATTTCTTGTTGTTGTGATGTTCCTTTAAATTTTTTTCTCTTAAATCAAGTCAACGGATTTCAATTTCGAAATTTACCGGTTGTTCATTTTTTTTGGTTAGGAAAGGTGTTGGATGTATGATTTTGGAAATTGGGATTTTGATGTATAATTTTTGTGTCACCACTGTGGTCATGTTTTTGCCTTTCCACATGCATTCACATTTTTCTAAAAATCATTCTGTAGAGGTCCCAAGCAATATGGAACTAGTGGGGAAAAGACATGTACATATGTGTGTAATGGCAGGCACCTACTTGATGAGAATGTGACTTAGTTGCATTTCCTTGTTGTTTGCATTGCAATTCATCTTGTACGCATCCAAATGCAGGTATACGTAGTATCATTCGCAGCTGCCCCTGTCAATTGGTAACTTTTAGATAATTCGAGGCATGAAGTCTTTATTCTCGAAACAAATGGAAACACATGCTTGATCTGTTATTAATTCATGCATGCTCTTGTTTTAAATGCCAATCTCGAGCACACAGTGTTTTATGTCTTTCTACACAGAATTTTTGTTTAACCGGAATAGAAATGTTTCTTTTTCAAAGTTGTCTATTTTATTATGTGCATGATAGACACAAGCAATGTTGCCTTTACTGAGTTTGACTTAAAGTGCGGGGAGACTTGCAGCAACAATCAAATAAGGCCTATGATCCTATAAGAGTGGTCAGTGCTACATATTGTTGCCAGCAAATCTTATTGGTGTATACTGAAAATTAGCAGATTCTCACAAAAGAAAGCGAAGGGTTATATGTTTTGTCCAGGCCGTGATATTTGTCGAAAAAGTCTGTTTAAAATCTTTTTACTTTTTCGGTACTTGGAAACATTTTGATTGAATTCCGACCTTACCCCTAAAATGAGAAACCTTTCAGTACTTGTACACACCATACCTGCACATATGTTTGTATGCAAGTACCGCACGATAGTCTGGCAAAAGAAGCATCATTTTACAAAAAAAAAAATCAAACATTTTTGAGCTATATCGCATGCATGGGAAAAGACCTCCTCATATATAATCAGAAGTTGGGATTCTTCCGTCGTCAAATATAGTGTCACGCTATTCGTAATGTGTTATAAAACATGACGTTGCTCTTTCTTTTTTTAGTGACACGGTCTCTCCGTAAACGGTTGACCTCCGTTGACACTGATTCTTCCAGACCAGGAACGCCGGTTCTAACTAGCCTACAAACCCTCCAAGAAACAGGTAAACGCTAGAAAACCGCTCGAATAAAATTCACGAATGAATAATAAAATTTATATTTTCTAGTGTCATTAACACCATCAAAACGAACGACACGTCGAACCTCAATGAGTACTCCAGTGCCAACGCCATCCAAAGGCAAGAGCCGCTTAGACGTGTCTGAAGTTGTTAGTAGTCCAGCACGACGCTCTACTAGACGTCGAAGTCTGTCTGTTCAAGAACAAGAAGAATCCAATGTTCATCCCAAATCCAAGGAACCAGTATTTGATGTTGTTAAAGAAGAGGAAACTACAGAAAATAGTCCAGTGAATAAATCCAAGGGTGGCACTCGTATTTCGCCAAGGTTAGTTTCAAGACCCAGATCACAAACCCCAAACGCTGAGACAACAAACAAATCCCCAGAAGTAAGCCCACAAGTTTTGAAACACATGAAGCACTCAAAGGTTATGTTAAAAAAGGAGCACATTGAAGAAGGTGTTTCAAACACCAACGGGGGCACGAAAGCTAACAAGCAACAGGAAGCAGAAAAAGCAACCCCTCAGAAAAGTGGAGCAACTAAAATTCTGAGTACGCCTCAAAAGGAGAAAACTCCAAAGAAATCGAATGACGAACAAATACCACCTGAAAAGCAACTAACACCAATGAAAGCTGCAAAAAACACTCCAAAGAGTGGTGTTGCTAAAGCCGGTCTAAATACAAGCAAACACAATACACCATCGAAGAAAACAGTTGAAGAAAGTCCCAAAGGCAGCACATTTACCGAAAACAATACTACCTTGGGTGCAGCTGAAACCTGGCAACCTAGCCCGAAGAAGAGGGGCCGACCACAAAAACTTAAGAGCGTTGGATTCAATAACACGAACGAGGAGGAAGGTGAAAAGAATGTTTTCCCGAAAACTCCTGGGTTAACTAAGAGCAAGAGCTACATACTGGACTCGTCCAAGCCCGATGAAGATCAGTCAATCAACAAATCGGAATGTAAGTTGGACGACTCCCATGAAGAAACCGAAAACGATGCCATTAAAAACGCATTTGAAGACGACAATGAAACTATGAGCACCAAAACCCCGTACAAACTAAAACTAAATTCAGTCGAGAGCAGTACACCAATCCAGAACACATCTACCAAGAAAATAGATGTGGAAGATGTCACCCAGAAGGACACATCACGCAAAGACAGTGATGGGTCTAAGGAGAATTTCAGTTTCCCAAAGTCTTGGTCACATTCGGTGTCTGGAACAGTGAATGACCTGGCCAAGATAGACAATATTGAGTCTGAGGAAAGCGCGAAAAAGAAATTGGAAGAGGAAAAGGTAAGTATTCTTTAAACATTAATTTAATTGACCTCTTGTAACTATTAAATGGCGTCTACCTCATTGTTTCAGGCGATGAAGAAAAACTCCAGCATTTCGAAGTCAGCAAAGAAAAAACGGCACGTTGAGGATTCTGATGAAGAAGAAATGGAAGAGGATGACCTACTGATGGACGATGAAGGAGAGGAAGAGGAAAATGAGCGCGAAAAATCCATGTTCGTCGATGATGAGGCAATGGAAGTTGCCGAAGGTGAGGAATCAATGGATTCAGAAGAGAGGAACTACTTGGAGGAAAACGAGATCCCGTTGTATGCAGAATCCATTGGCAGCGAGGACACCGTCGAGGATGAATGTGAGGAAGAAGCCGATGAAGAAGATGCAGCGTTTGTAGTCTCTGACACA
The DNA here is from genome assembly GCA_944738645.1 of Eristalinus sepulchralis. Lineage (NCBI taxonomy): Eukaryota > Metazoa > Arthropoda > Insecta > Diptera > Syrphidae > Eristalinus > Eristalinus sepulchralis. Next base: position 46,073,930 of record OX122882.1, read on the forward strand.
GAGGAAATACTGCACGAAGAGTCGGATTCGGATGATGTAAAGAAGAGTAACAAGAAATACAAACGAATTCTGCGAAATATGGACTCCTCCGATGAGGAATCAAATTCAGAAAAGCGAAAAGACGATGATTTCTGTCTCATTGTTGATTCCAGCATTGAGGAGAACACTTCCGTGAAGGGGAAATTCGATAAAACAGGCAACGCCGAAACTTTGGATGTTTCCCGGAAGAGTGTGAAGCAAGAATCCAACGTTTCAGAGAAAGAAAAATCATTGGAGCCCAGTGAGACCCATCGGGACAAAAAATCTCCTCAAGGCAAAAAAGAAGAAATTGAAGTTAGTAGCGATGATGATGAGAATACCATGGAGCCGGGAGAATCTCGTAATGATGATAACAATGATGTTATGGAAGTAGCGGATGAAGAATTATCTGATGAAAAAATGTGTAAGAGAAAAAGAAAGTCTACTGAAATTGAAAAGCAATCTACAATTGTAGTGCAAGAAGATAGTGTTGACAAGCATGTTGATGAAGATGAGTCAGAGAATGTACACAAATCTAAGGAAAACACAGAAGAGGGCGCTAAAGATAAAGACACAGAGCAATTATCAAAGAAAGAAAGAAAATCTCTATTAAGCCTTACAAACCGAAAGTCTTTGATGGTATCCGAGAACAAAGATGTTGACCTCGAAGAAGACAAATCCATGAATGCTTCCCTTCGTAGAAAATCATTAAAGGAAGGGGAACCTATGGAAGATAATGGTATCAATGAAATTAAGGTAGACGATAAGGATACCGATACTGAGGTGACAACAGCAAAAATTTCCAATAAAGAAAGGAAATCTTTGAACAAATCAGATGTTGGCGAAATTAAAAATAGTCCATACAAAAGGAAGTCCTACCAAAAACAAGAAGAGGAACCTGGAAAAGATACTACTGACCATGAAATGGAAACTGAAGATCAAGTCCCCGAAGCAACATCTTCAAAGTTATCAATAAATGGAAGGAAGTCTTTAAAATCCCAAGTGGATGAAAATAAAACTAGCTCGTTATGTAGTCCCCTTAAGAGGAAATCCCTCCAAAAACAAGAAGTCAAGGAAAGGAAAGACGTTAGCAGTAGTGAAATGGAGACGGAAGATAAAGACACAGAAACCAATACAGATTCGGAAGTATTAACAACATATTTACCGAAGAAGGAGAGAAAGTCTCTAAAGTCTCAAGCCGATGAAAACAAAAATAGTTCCTTTGGCAGTCCACTTAAGAGGAAATCCCTCCAAAAACAAGAAGTGGAAGCAATGGAAGACGCTAATGGCAGTAAAATAGAAACTGAATCTATTCCAGATATCGAATCATCAGTATCGAAGTTGTCGAAGAAGGAAAGGAAGTCTTTAAACAAATCTCAATCCGATGAAAATAAAAATACCTCAATGTGTAGTCCTTTCAAGAGGAAATCCCTTAAAATTCATGAAGAGGATTCAATGGAAGAAGCCCAAGATACCGAAACCGGCACAAATATCGAGACATCAACATCAAAGTTATCGATGAAGAAACGGACATCTCTGAACAAATCTCAGGCCGACGAAAATCAAAACAGCTTTATGTGTAGTCCTCTCAAGCAAAAATCTCTGAAAACCGACAAAGCGGAAACCCCAATGAAATCATCACTACCAGCTACTCCGATAAAATCTGATATGCAGGACTCAGGCAGAAAATTATCAAAGAAGGAAAGGAAATCGCTAGTGGACCAGGAATTGGTTGATCAGGACAGTGCTGGCGTTGATCTTATCGGCGATGCAAAACCCACAGGAAATGAGAAACCTGCAAAAACACCTACAAAAGAAATTGTGAAGAACACTCGCATATCCTTGAAGAAGAACACTTCCGAAAACAACAACGAAGAAGACATCGATAAAGATATTGAAAGTAAGTCGTCAAACTCCTATGAGCAACCGCAAAATGCATCCATGCGAGAAACTGAATCCGACCTAGAAACAGAGCACGATGTCAAGGCACAAAAGAACTTGTCATTTGAGAACAAGAATTATTGTACTCCAAAGTCGCCCAAAGAAAAGAAAAAATCTCCACTCGAACAACTACACAAATCATGGTACAGAAACGATACAACTGATGAAGATTCGGACGGAGTGTCAGAACAGTCTGATGATTCCTCCAACTCCAACCAGCACCAAACGAAAAACGGTGGGGAAAATAAACTGCTGGATGACTTGAAAAACTCCTTGAACTCTTTGAAAAATAAAAAGAAATCCATGAATGACTCTCAACACAAACTTGATAGAAGCAAATTGGAAAGATCAGTCCTTTTTGTGGAGGATGATGCTTCCGATGAAGCGGAAACAACGTCAGCTTTTGAGTCGTCGAGGGTATCAGAAGAGAAGTCTCGAAATTCGTCAAAAATCAGCAGGAAGTCATTTAATCAAACTATTTCTTCACCGAGAATTTCGGACAAAACTGCTTCTCCAAGAAAAATACATGAAATCGGTTCTGTACCGAATGCTGATCGTGATTCTGAAAATGATGAAAGGGAGGAAGAGAAAGAGATTTTGGAAGACCAGGAGAGCGATAGAGAAGCTAATGAGGAGAACGTTTCTGATATGAGCAAAGTTATGGAATTCCTTGGCGAAGAAGAAGGCGGACACAGTTCATCGCCAAACCTCAACTCCACTCGAAGGAAGTCACTGAACAAGAGTAAACTTGATGAAACATTTCATTTGGAATCGAACAATAATTCGGTACTATCAATCTTGCACCGGAGCGTTCTTAAGAAATCACTTAATCGTAGCAAGGTTCTCAGTGAGAGCATGACAAAAGCTGATGAAAAGTGCGATAATGAGGAGGACAGCGGCGACATTACTGATGCAGAATTTTCAGCTGAAGAAGAAATTGAAGTAGTAAAGAAGGTTCTGCCGGACAAAGGCCTCAGTGTATCCCTCAGCGGAATTGAAAAGAAGAAGAAGTCTAAGGGTGCCGGGGAGCAGATTCATAAGTCCTTTACAATTGGAGTTTCTTTGCACACTACAGCGAAAAACGGCTCACCGAAAAGCAATTCCATATCATCTCCCGAGTCAGCGGAACAGTCCAGCAATGATTCGTTGAGTGAAAGAGACGATCTGGAGAAGATAGAAAATGTGCAAGTGGCTGGTCCATACAAGCCAAGGAATTCGTTGTCTAAAATTGGTGTGAAAAACGCAAATGAAAGTCCACACAAATCAAAGTCTAAACGCTTCAGCATGTATGTCTCCGGCGAAGGTGCTTCGCAGTCGTTCGTTGAAAACTTAGCAGAGGAAAAGAAAAAACTTCACTCTAAACGAAGCCGTAAATCCAATAGTTTCTGTGGTGTTTCGGCTCCATGTGAAGAGCCAGAAGAAGCACAGCCCGATCCAGTGGAAGCGCATAAGTCGGAGACGCAGTCAAGTGAAACCTTGAAATCGGATACTAAAACCGATATCCAGCGCATTCTGAGTCGCTGCGATGAAATATTGGAAGCCGCAAATCAGGCTAAGCGGGAGGCTAAATTAAATGCTAAGAAGGTAAGTCGATAATCCGTTGATTTTGGCCTTGGGTAAATTGAGCAAGAGTTTCTTGTTTTGTTTTAGACAAAAGTCAAAAAGCCAAAGTGGATGGACAAGGAGGAAAAGGTGAAAGAGGAGGAAGAAGTAAAAATTCCCCTTGTTAGCAGGAAAGAGTTAAAGCGAAAAGGTATGCCGCAGGAAAGAAGTTCTCTTATAGATGGGAGATATTAATGTTTTACCCTATTTCTGTAGAAAAAATGAGGAAGGAGCTCGCTAAAGCAATTAAGCACTCAACAGCAATGCTTAAGACTATTGATCCAAAACTAATAAAGGAAATAAAAACATCCGAAGTGGTAAGTTAAGCTAATATCCATAAATTGATCGTATTCTATGAGACGTTATAGCAATGACGACTTAGTCTTGTGAACACAGAATAGTTTCGGGTTAATTCCAATTTAGAAGAATCATTTATGCATAAAAGTCTAATAGAAATACAAAATGCGGTTCCACATTCCTTAACTTGGTTTAAACAACCGAATGACAAATTCAACAGGATTTCTTGGTGTACCCTCAGAGAATAATCTATTACTGTGAATGGAGTTTTTTTTATTAGTGGCTTATGAGTATGACTATCCAATGTTTGTGTCATTTGCCATAATCAATAATAAGTTATAAAGTCTGCATAACTGACGGTTGATTACCTAACCAAGAAGGCATGAGAAGCAGGAAATAGCAAAACATATCATGTGGAACTTCAGATAAGAACATTTTGCGGAGTTTTAACCCTATGTAGGATTTGCTCTACATGCAACTTATTTAGGACATCCTTTTCAGCTATAAACCGCGAGTGAGTTTCTTTATATATTAAAGAATAACATTCCCTGAACAACTATGCCAGACGATAGTTTTAAATTGTCAGAATCAAATAGCACCTTTGGACCACTGTGTAGCATTCTCATAACCTCTTTGAAAATATGACTGTCTCTTTCTAACAGTGACGTTGATGAGAAGAGTGACACCTCTCTGAAAAATGAAAAGAGCACAGTGGTGTTCAACTAAAAATTCCCCTCCCATGTGCGCTGTCAAAAGTGTCAAGTGTATCCCTTTTATTAAGGTCGCTTCATGCAGTGTAATATTTTGTGTCGACGTGAATAAGTCAAGAAATAATTTTGCGCGATGATAACAACAGACGCTAAGGTGAAAAATGTATTCTTCATTATAAGCAACTTCTTGTCTTCTTTGACGTATAAAGCTCTAACTACTAAAACATAGCAGAAAGTTCAAATACCTATGTACATAATTGTGAAAGGATTCTTTTATTTAGGAACAAGCAGTCAAAACATAAAAAACATTTTTTCAACCCATTACACATTTATTTGCTTTCAGAAACCCGAACGTGTAGTTACTGAGGAATTACCCATTATATCAAAGCGTTTACCAACAGATTTCCTAGATGAATTGGAAGCGCCAAAACCAAAAAAGAAAAAAACAAAAGGTAACCTTTTCGAAATAACATTCATTGTATGATTAATTTAATTGGAACAACTATCAATTTAACAGAAATTGAAACCACACCGCCATCGGATAAGGAGAATTCAAAGAGAACAACAAATAAGACCCAACCCCGCGAAGAGGGCACTTATGAAACAGAAAAGAAAAAGAAAAAACGAATCAGAGAAGTCTTCGAGACGGCTTCAGGAACAGTGATTGTTGAGCCAGTCACACCATCGAAGTTAAAATTCCAAAACGGCTTCAGAGAAAGTCCTAAGACTCCGGTTGGCTTTAAAATACAGGACATCGACAGTGACAAGGATAAAATTAAGAAAAAGGCTAAAAAACTGTTCGCTGCATCTGGTACGTTCGGAGAACAAGATGCAACGAATTCAAAGACACATAGCAAAAAATCTAAGAAGCGTAAATTTCAAGTTGAGGAGCCCGTTTACTCGCTCCCCAAAACACAGTGGACCTCGTCCGGAGTGTTTATTGAAGAAGATGTCCACACAGTTCATCACCCTCTGGCCAATTCGACGGCAACTCAGTTTATGGTCTCTTCTTTGGGTGGAAGTAAAAAATCAAAATCGAAACCAGTGTCTTCTACAACACTCTCCACTGCACTGAACTTTAAAAAGAATGCCCTTTTCAGTGACAAAGTAAAGCGAGAACCTGCCCGTAACCTTATTCATCGTAAAGAACGAATGCTGGTAAACAATCGTTACTAGTTGTAGATGTTTACACGTTACTAGATGTTTTGTCATTATCATTTCGTTGAATGTTCGATGAAAAGTGATTTCACTTTTCCTGTCACTCCTGTAATTGAATATTCACTTTTCTACTTGTTTTGTTAGAATTAAATACTATATATTATTATTATTACCGAGTTGTTGATTTTATTGAATTGCATTCTACAGTATAATCAGCAGACGAGTCAAGATGCCATCGAAAAAGGGTGCCTTGGGAGTTTGCTGTTGCGGTTGTCAAAAAAGGGTGCCTTGGGAAGTGTGCGGTTGACGTCAAGTGTGAAGTTTTTATTCAAAAATTCAGTTCGGAATTATTTAAAAATAGTTACAAAGAAAATCTATAGATAATTGATGATTTGATTTCCAACCTTCGAAGCGGAGAGAAAACTACAGAAGACTATCAAATTCCTTCGATTTTGTACAATGACAATGTCGACGTCGCTACTCCACCAAGGTTCAAAACAAGGAGTTGTGTGACAATTCCAATTGTAGATGCCATTAATGTCGTTAGTGTAATAAATCGAGGTATTTAAGCGGCGTTTGCTGGCATTAAAGTGGAATTTGTCGAATAAACAAAAACGTGTTGTCGTCAGATAGGACGCACTCCATAATCATTTCACTCTGAGCAGCGAAAACTCAGATGTCTTCAAGCACTTCGTCTGCTGTGGCTACTCAAAGAGCCGTATGATTTGTATTTCTTTCGCAAACATTTACGCATTGAATTTTCTCCTAGACTCGAGTGAGCCCTTTTAACCAAGTTATCGGTTAAAAAATTGACTGTAAGACAGCCACTGGAATAATATGAGGGTTTATTACCTATTAGATTTACACCTCACTGATAAGGCCTATCCCTTCTTTAGTCCAAGGTGGAGATGGTTCTTAGCCAACATGCTTTTCTACGACCACTTGCCAACTGCCTCCTATTTCCTACCCTAAATTACTAGAGATCTATCTGCACTTAAGTGCGCCATCCCAGACGAGATCGTCCTCTGCCGCGTTGTTCGACCAATCATAAACTTCGAGCCGGAGCAGAATTATCTATCCACACAGATTATTATTTAAATTCAGTTTATATTTCTTCAGTTCAAAATTAACAAATTCTCTTTGCAAACGCACAATTATGAGTAAGAAATTAAGAAAATTATAAATGGAAGTACACAATTTAAATTATTAAAAAAAAATATTGCTAAACTACCGAACATAGGCAAATGTCGGTGAGTACAATGTTAAAAAAAAAGAAAAAAGTAAAAGTACACAAAACTTTATACGAGTAATTACTTTAACTAAATGTACAACTTCCGAACACGATATTGATGTTATATTGCAATGTAAGTTTGTGTGGTCGATACTAACATTCAAATAGAAGCGAGCCGGATGCATAGCTAACGCTAGAGTCGTTCATATCCTTGCACTGACTACTTTGTGCGTATTTTAGGAATTTGAAACTCATGTTATAGCCCTTCTTTTGTAGAACTTTAACACAATTCAACAGAACACCGATAGGATGGCGGCCGCATATGGTATTGCTGTACTTGCGTAGATATTCAGTAAATGCTGGCGGGTTCAGGGTCTCAATTATGTTCATTCCCTAAGAGAGATTATGAAAATGTGTTTGATTACGCATTAAATACGAGCAACTTACGTCTTTGTCTAATTTTTCGATTGACTTATGAATGGAGCCGCATGACTTATCGTAGTAAGTGTAGCCAAAGCGATGTCCCCAATGACAAAAGTCCGATGATATCACAAATAAGTTCTGCGGATCAGTTAGATAAGGTGCTAAGATTTCACCGTAAACGGCTTCCTGATCCGGTGTTAATGATCCTACTAGAATCGGCACTATGGTGAATTGATCTTTAAAGCTGTACAAAAACAATAACAACTAAGAGATTCCAGCAAATATTCATTAACTCACTCTTCCATAACTTTTGCTATGTATGGCAGATGCATTTCAATGCTGTGCTCTTTTTCATCAGTTTTCATATCCATCCATGAGAAATGTTCAGTTTTTTCTAGTTGAGCATTTATTTGAGTGTCTACTTTGAGATCATAAAGAGGTGTATTGCACTTTTGTGCAATGGAGAGTGCACAGTCATGTAAGCGGACATGATGTGAGGGTCCCAGAATGAAGATTCGTTTACTGTGATGATTGATGCTTGTTACAAAATGTTGAACCAATAGATGGTATACTTACACTACCGCGGGGCTTACTTGTCGATAGGCATAAGCTCCACATGCACCACAATATGTGTATCCAGCGTGACTATGTTGAAAAAATTTAATCATGAATAATATCAATTGTATTTCTTTTGTTTAATTTGCTTACGGTGCAATTATTGCACGTGCCGGTCCATGGGAAAGCTCAGCAGCACCAAGCCAGCGGTCTAGCTGCCGTGATAACTCTGTACCTGTTAAATTAAAAGGAAATTGGTTGCAAGTTATTTGATGTTGACCTTAGAGAATATTCTAAACATACTGTGTGTCGAAACACAAAGGAAAGTGCAATACAAAAATTCCTTAAACTGAATGTATATGAGATTTGCATTTGTTTGTTCGGGAAGCCGCCTCTGCTATTATAAAACGATTCTTTCCCATCAAAGTAATGTGTGATCGCCGTGGCGTAGTTTGTAAGTGCGTCGACTCACACGCCGAAGGTCTAGGTTCGATTCCGAAACGGAACACCTCGCATTTTTTCACGGCACCACCTCTTACTGTCAACACAGAAAGGGTACTAATTGTGTATTAAGAAGCTTCTCAAATCTCGCCGTTTGGAGTTGGCAAAAATCTGTAGTTCCCTTCTACTCATGAGAGAAAAATAGCACACTTAATACCAGTAGTTGTTGTAGAAGCTAGACCTTAGTGCCTTGTGGGCTGTAGTGCCACTCAATTATGGGAATGGGAAAGAAATATAATATAATACAGCTAAGTCGTTTCGAAAAAAAACTATCAGTTCTATGAACTAAAAAAACAGGAATTTATATTTCAACAATAAAGGTAAACATACGTATGTCTTTTTCAAAAAGCCTAAACCGCTTACAGCGAACATGCATTTTTATTTTTCTTCAATCGCATCTCTTATTTCAGCAGTTCTCTCTTGAAAAACTTTTGTAGCCCAGTTCATCCGTTTACCAAGCTCATTCATGTCGGTGTGATGTTGTTTCAATGCATCCAAACCTACCTGCAACTGATTGCAAGAACTAAAGAATGCATTCAGTTCGGGAATATTACGTAACTCTTCCAGAGGCTTCATCTTATCGCCCATAATAACTGCGATTTTATTCAATTTGTCTTTAACACTGGTCTCCTGCAATACCGCATCCATTTCTGCTACATTTGAAGATAAATGCAAATCACTAATGCGTTCATTTAGGGAGTCAAAACTGATTGATTCAAATGCTCTTCCAGCCGCTTGAAATAGTTGATAGCTTTTATTCAACTCAGAGCGCATTCTCTGTATGTCATCGTCGATAGTATGCAATACACGTGAGTGAACGTATGATGCATTTTTAGCTGATTCTGAATTTTCCAGGCTCTCTATACTCTCGGGACTAATTTTGTTCTTGAAGCGGATTGGTTTCGGGTTTGTCTGATCATCGTTTTGGTTCACCTCGAGGGGACTACGGACAATTTAGAAACTTATATGTGCTGCACATAGAAGGAACGTGATTACCTTTCATTTAAATGTTTATTTAATTCATTCTGAATGATATCGAAGTCGATGTTTTCCATTTTTTCAAAGAAATGTTTCTTCACTTATTTTTCAACGTGACTGTTTCCTATATATTGATTAAACAAGGGATTCCTAAGAGACGAACAAAACAAAGTACAACAATCTCTCGGTTAGAACGTTACTCGAACAAAACGAAGATTTACATGCGATTTGCATTACTACTACAAGTAATCTAAACGCACTCCTTTTCAAAATGACAATTCCAAACATTTAAGTGTTTGCATGGTGTCTCTTGCGTATGGGGCTATAGCTTGCATCATGGTGAGGGTCTCTCCTAAAGAATGTTTGAATCATCGCCAAAGGCGTCCTCGATTGGTTGCAATGTCAAGTGAAGAAGAAACTTTACCAACTTAGTGTGCGATATTGAATACAACTATTTGCAGTTGAGGCCTAGGTCTACACCGAACTGAAGCGCCAAATAAAAAAGAAATCCATGAGCTACGCGTTGTTTGCTAAGTAGCTGGAGAAACGAATCAAATACAGCTGATGACTCTCACTACTGGGTAAACTATTCGGATTGGCGTTGGGTATTTTCCTGAGTACAACCTAGTGTGCGTTGACGATGATGTTTGCTGATCTGAATGTTCGACGGATGTGCAAAATACATGATATTAGTTCGTTGGTATGTTAAAGTAACTTCTTTTGAGAAAAATTAAGCATGCTTGAGATAAGATAAATTACTTTTTTACAAATTGCTTTTTGCCGCTAATGATCACAAAATTAAACGATAGATAGGAAGTAGATAATAACCCAAGCACTTAGAAAGAAAAAGAAACAAAAAAGAGACGTTGGTAGAACAATGAAACCTCCTTTGGGCAGGGAACGATTGTGCAAATTTTGTTGTCAACCGAAGGGATGTGTCTGCTTCGATGAAATTCTAGACTATGTAGCGAACTGCATTCCCTCAAAAAAATATTATAACGTTAAGGAAGGTATTGCCACAGATAGTTTCCACTGTTGCAATCTCAATTTTTGATTCCTGTTGCAAACTTAAGTGCTCGGAGATTATTACTTAAGGTCCTGTAGAATTATAGAATGATGAAAATAGTTTTGGTAAAAATAGGGAATTATTACAGACCGACGTACAGTGGTCGCTAATTTTACTTGAAGAGATTACTTTGACATCGTTGGGCAGAATGAAATTCTTATCATCCTGAGATAGTGGCAGTAACAAAGGAGTGCAACGATTAAAAAGCTCGGTTTGTTAACAAGTGTTCAGTGCAATTTAAGCGATAAAATGAAATTGCAGGGAATTACGAACGTCGTTAAATTGACAACACACCCATTTGAAGTGTAAGAAGTATTAATGCCATTGCGGCAGAATTTATTCTCTGTTAAGGAAGTCGATTCAGCACAATTTGTTTCTTTTACAATCGAGGAACATTAAAAGCCTCCAAATCTGGACAACATCGAAACCAGATAATGGAAGTATCGTTACTCAATTTTCATCTGGCTCAGGTGAGTTGTTGAGTTGAACCATGTAAACAAATCGTTATTATACGATGATTAATATCAAACTAGCTGAATGGAAAGTGAATCGTTAATGCACCTAGTGCTTTACCCCGTTTAATACTATACCATGTAATTGCCTATTGAGTGCAAAGTGAACACAAATACCCTTTGTAACCAAATATATTCTCATAATCGTATAGGTAAGGTAGACTTACTTGAATCTGAGTACCAGCTGCCTGCATGAGATGCACTTCGGGACATTTTCCTTTCCTTAAGTTTTCTTCCGAATAGAGACAGTGTGAAAATGTTTTAAAATAAATGTGAACTTTCTTTGAACAATGTTGTGGTATGTGATTTTCCCAATTCGATTCACTACTTGGATCAAAAACAAAGCAATTCAATTTTCCTTTATCCAAGTGGCAGAAATGTCTTCGGGACGGACCAGACCACAGACCACAACAGTACTAGAGTGAATAGTACACTGACAATGCAATTTGAAGAGATTTTGTACGTTGGAGGAAGCGAGATGTGTATAGCAGCGAGTAGGGTGTGTTCAGAAGAACAACTGAAGAATGAGTTCGAGTTTTTATTAGGAAAACTTTTTGTCACTTGAGTAGAAGAAAATTTAACCGATCATTAGATAGATATTCGGTCACAGGTAATCAATTTCAGTAGACCAAACCAAAAAGCGGAAGGGAACGAAATCTTTATCGCCAAGGACATAAGAAATAAAATAACTTAATTTCTAAAACATAAACTGAGATAGGGGCTGCGCTTGGAACTGCGGCTTGGATTATCAATGTACCAACGACTGGTTTAGAGCTATGATACTACTGGGCTTGGGTTTGGGGAGTGGACTAAAATTTTCTTCTGCTCCAGGGATTGGGAGAGGGTCAAAGAGTGGGATATTCTTTTTTTATTTCAGTAACAATGTAGAACATGTTAGTAGCATTTGTTGTAGCAAGTTATATTTAAGGCGTCACTTGACAACTTCCTTAACGAACAATCGTATTGTACTTAATATTTTCTTCTCACAAATGGCGAAAATCAACAGTTTCATGACAAGGCAAGTTTTTAAAACATTCTTCCGTTGCTTAGCCATCAACTTGAGAGTCCTATTTTTTTGGTTGGCGCTAAAGTCCGAGGTAGATCTTAGCCTCAACCAACAATCTTTTCCATATTCATTCGCCAGTGCCGTCCACTTGTTGAGTTATTCCAATGGCTCGGAAGACAGAAGGCAGGAACTGGGTTTTCTATACGCTCAACACGGCTTACTCATCTTAAGCGTTGTATGCCTTGAGACTTGCCTAGGCGTATGTCGCCTATAGAGTTTTTTGTTGAATCTAGTCCTTCAGATGCCGACAACGCAAAAAAGATCAAAAATTTGCTAGCAGGAATTTCCTCTCTCTCTCTCTCTCTATCTCTACCTATAGATACATCAATTAAATATTACATTAAACTTTTTTTTAAAGAAGAGTTTCGGGTCACTTTTTTTGCAAATTTAATGGAAATATTTGTAACCATATATAAAATATACCAATAAAACTCAAAGTCGATACAGAGTATCGAACCCGTTAGAAGTCAGTTGTGACTAGATAGAAGTAAAAACCGTTGTTTGCGCCCACTTTTTAACGGCAGGAATGCGTGTTCATAGATCAATAGCAAATACTATAGGCGTGTTTGCATAAAACCCCAACTGTCCCAATTCTGTCAACATAACAACAAATCTTCAGATATGCTCTTGCATTTCCATTTATTCTTATATTTTCCACTTTCAGTTATGTTTTCTAAAATGCGACAAAACACACATTCATAATTATGTAGGTAGGTACTGTCCATCGCGGATTAGGTCATCAGAAAGAGCGGAAAATACAGTAGCATCGAAAGAGAAAAACGATTATTACTTTATACCTCATTACACGCATCACATAATCGGTTTGCTTCTTCGTTGGGTCAAAGAACATGTTTTTGTTCGACCAAAAATGGGTAAGAAATTTTTTCACCGCCATTAGCTTCTGTTCCTTCTACTATTCATATAACGTATACATACCTATGTAAAAAGCAAACGAGAGCCCACTAGTTGCCTCACTTTTCCAATTAGAGCTTACAAACGTGCTTACATACATATGTACGTACATACTAAATTCCAACAAAGAAACAAACAGCCCATAACTGTAATTACAAGTTGTTTTAGTTGAATGAACCAGTCTATTCCATTCATTATTCGCGAGTCGTAGTGTTAAGACCATTACTTGTGTCGCCGACAGGAAGAACCAATTTAAAGGAATTTTGTAACAAGAAATAAAGAAAAACAAATTTGAATTCTTTGGCCTTCACTAAGCATTTAGTTTCTATTTGTACGCTAATTCATAACGGGACCGGTGAGTGCACTAGCAAAGGGACTTCTTCGTCGAGTTGTTTAAAAAAAAAACAAGCGCCCCCTCTTAGCTAACACATGTTTTTCGATTTTGTTTTGATTTTTGCATCTTCGTTATTTTGAGCTAAAATTAAAACAAACATTCCTACCCTATAGATTAAAGTGTTTTTTTTTCTTCATTCTAATCATTCGTACTTTTCTTTTTGTGCTTGCCCGTGTTACCAATGTGAAAGAGATGTATGTTTCCAAAAAGAGATAATACAATGCCTCTTTTTCGGACATCTGTGTGTCTTGGATAGCTGTGTACGTTGTTCCGAAGCAGCAGCATCAGAATTTTTCCTCAACCTCAAGCTACGTAGACAATATTGCCAGTTGTCGTTGAATTGGGAACATATATTTTCTGATTCCTCCTCTTGCAGTTCATCTATATAGAATGTTGTCAGGGTATGTCAATTTCTCTTCCGAAGGTATCTGGACAATTTACTTCATATATACATATATCACTTTGTTTACACATGTTCGAATAAAAAACGCCAGAGTGGTATCTTAATTTATCACTCCAAACTTTAGTACTAAATACATAACAAGCAATTGTTTCCGGTTCAACACATTTCGACAACACTGTCCGACTGCATTTTATCTCATCCATCAATTCCCTCTTCATACACCACTCATTTTTTTCTGCCTCCTTGTGTTTTGTTTCTTATTTTGTGAGAGAGAAACGAAAAATCATTTTACTTTTCGGCAACCCTGAGGCGTTTTATCGTCGCCGTTTCATTTTACCCCAGCATCAAGTGCTCCACCTTGCAGCACAAACTCAGGAGCCGTCTTTTGTCTATCCCCCAACCATAGAACCCGAGTATTTCTTTTTTTGACTTGTCACTTACCCCAACGAGCTGTGATAAAAGAGAAGAGTCTAACTCAGTTTCAAATATACAAAGGGAGGCCGAACAGTAGATGATAAGTCTAAAAATATTGAGCGCAGAGCAGAGCGAAGCAAGCAGACCGATTTATTTCCTTTTTTTTTTGTTTGATGTCAATTAAATTTTGTTTTCATCCCGACGACGCACGTAGAAGAGCCCTTAAAATTTAAAATATAAATTTAGAAGTCTACCTCGCCTCTTTGGTTTTCTTTTTTCTGTGGTGTGTCTAACAGTGGCATCAGCAGTACTACCAGATCTGAAAGAGTTGTGTTCGTCTGATACATTACTACAGCAGCTGCCATCAGCAGCTATCGAAGGTGACTGTCTGTGAAAACATTTTGAATTTTCTATTTTCGAGATTTATTGTGAGGATTCTCTACGTCTTGCGAACGTAAGTGAATTTGTACCGTGGGAGAGATTGAAAATAATAAAAGGCAGATTGTTTAAAAGTTACCGTAAACTCTCCAAAAAAAGAGTAAAGTGCGCGACAATGACTGTGTGAACTGCAGGTTCCGTTGCAGAGCAATACAAAAAAATAATTTAAATAAAAAGAAAACTCTCATACGGTACGGAGATATTAATAAAATCATCTAAATCACGCGAAATTGCCGGCAAGAAAAATGCAACACGCTAATTTACCAAATACTTCGACTGAGTTGCCTGTGACAAACAAAAACCTGGAAAGCACCGCAGACACGGAACAACATGCGAAGATGAATGGTAAAATTATTAATAATGAATACAGTACATATAGTTGAGTTCGTATGGTGTTCCGTTGAAATTGTTTTATTGAGATTTCACAAAGGAATTCCACGACTTAATTGGCGGAAATGAATTTGCAAACTGTTTCTGATTTTAGCTCAGTGTATGAACGGACAGTGCATGACAAAATTGTTCAGTCATACTCAAGGTTTGAGGGTTTAATAAATTGCTGATGTTTTAAAAATTCAATTTTTCATTTCACTGGAAGTTTGCCAATCATTTGAAGCAGTCAGGTCTTTAGGTGGTGGTGTTTTCTTATTGATTTTCATTGAATAACAGTTGGAAGTTTACGTTCTGTATTCTTTATGCCTTCTCCAAATCCATAAAAGATTTGTTATATTTTTCTGGTTTTGCCCTTAATCGACGACGTTGCATACAATAAACAATACTAACAATTTGTTAGTGCCTGCTTCCAATTAGAACGCTCGCAAATTGATAAAACCCAATAGAGCGAAAATAGCACCAGTTAGTAACTCAGTCTAAGATCGTAATCATCACCAATCAGTTGAGAGTTTTTAAGTAATTAGTTGTTTGCGATAAAGAACAAAATTAGGTAGTTAATTCTCAGTAGAATAAAAAAGAAATGTCTGTGCTCATAAACTCATAAGACGAGCGTAGCCTTTTTCATGTTCTTTACTTGATGATATCATTCCATTGCTATGGAAGTGTAAATTTAATTGTGGGTTTTTTTGTGTAATGAAAATACCTCTAAAATTCTGAGTAAGACTTTCCCCCAATATCCAAATCATAGCAAAATATCAGGAGATCTGATACTTCATGGAACTCTGGAATTTTCTTGTCTTACAACCGGATTGTTCGGACTGTCACACAGTTCAGTTTAGGTGGGCTTTTTTGTTACTTTTCAACCACGACCTAGTTTCCAGCTAATGTTTTCCTTTTCTTTTATCATCTTCCTCCCTCGGGAAATTACAGTTTCCGTTCGGAAGTGTAAAGTAGATCCACGACTTTCTTGTCTTTCGAAAACTTATATAAACCACATGAAGGCATTGTATAGGAGTATTTTTGTTGTTTATGTTACGCTCCGCTGCAATCGAACCGAAAAGCTTTTTTTCTCAGATATGCTTTCATATTAAAGCCTGTGTTTCTTAATGGGTCATTAGCTTCATAATTACGAATAAATGTTATTTGTGCAAAATTCACAGAAATTAAAAAAAAACAGCAAAACAACATTGACCTTGACGTCACGTAGAGAATTTATTTCAATAATTGAACTTTACCTTTTTCAGAAGCATCAACAGCACCCATTACGCAATCAGACAATAAAGCACCGCGACCGGAAACTGTACATGGCCAAAGCGAAACAAATTATTCAGACGCAAACAGAAAACCGTTGACAAAAACGCCTTTGGTCGGTTTGCCAAATATGTCGACGAGTGTTGACGATACGGTCGATTGTGGTATGATAGTTGCAAAAAAGAATAGCCATGAACTTATTCCCACTCTTGGCTCGGCATCAATATGTGAGCTCAAGCTACCGTCCACACCAGTCGAGGTTAATAAACAACAACACAAAGACGGTCACTATTTTCTGAATCTTTTAAAGAGTGAACAAGCACGCCTACTGACTATGGCCGAACAAACAGAACGTGATATGTACGCCTTGACTGCAGCTGGAAGTACATCAGATGAAATATTTGGCATCCTACGCTCGGTTTCAGGGAAAACCAGGCTTTTGGTGTCGCAAAAACTCAAGCAATTCGAAGGCTTATGTCACAGTAACCTCAATCCGACGGAAGATGAGAAATTCCCAATCACCAATGAAGATTTGCAAGGATTCTGGGACATGGTTAATTTGCAAATTGAGCACGTTGACTCTTTGTTCAAAGAACTGGACTCCCTCAAGGCGAACAACTGGCAAAAGTCTAAAGATAGCGCAGCACCATTCGTTCCGTCTGGGTCAAAGCTGCTGAAGAGACCTGTTATTAAGAGTGGCAATAGTATAATTCCTCCCAAAACGTCATCCAATGCTATTTTAACAGCACAGAAGCGCGAAGCTCAGCGCAAGCAGTTGCTCGAAATGAAGCGAAAAAACAAGAACAGCGTTCTAAACAAGGGCGGCTTGTCAAGTCCTGTCGAAATTTATGTTAGCGAGAACTTCGTTTGACGGAAGATTCTTAGCGCAAAGGCTGGCACTTTCAACTGATGTAGGGTGTAAAAACTTTATTTTGTAAATGATATTTATCTACTTAAAAACCTGAGGCAAGTTTCATGTTTTCTTTTTTCCTCAATGCATAGTTTGTTTAAACTTCATTTGCGTTTATTAAGGTGTGGCACAGAAATCATTAAAGTATTAATTGTTTAACTGTTTAGGTAGAACTCTTGTGTATGTTATATTCACCGCCGCAAGACTGCTGTTTTTTTACGATAAATTAGAGACTTACATTAGGCAAGAGTCATTTAAATTGGCCTTAAATTTAAGAAAACCACGAATGCCAAAACTACTCAATGAGTGTCAAATTGGTCTAAGTGTAATGCAAACTGACGGTATTAATTTATATTTTGAAATAACGAACGCAAGCAAATCAAAGACTTTATGTAGGAGTAACAATAACATTTTTTTGGTATTAATAAATTTTCGTACGAAAAATATATTTGTTTAAATTTGAATTCTTTACTTCTAAAGCACTTTTCGCATCGTTACAAGATTTGATTGGGATCCGTGCTGTTGTATAGCGTGTACAGTTTTTTGCTGAGAACATCACCGATTCGTCTTTCGTTTGCCAGCGGAATTGCTCCTCGGCTTACTTTTAAGTCTGCCAAGCATGCTGCTCCGTCTGGATTGCTGTTGAATTCCTGTCATGCAAATAATTTGAGTTTATTCGCACATCTAACAGTATCTGTGCAATCTAAAACAGAAACTACTGCCCTGTCTTTATAATACAAGTTTATGTTTTACATGTGCACATGAAAAACGGTAGCTTACCTCTATTAACTTCTTTGGACAAGGGTACACATTAAGAATAGTTTGAGCAACATCCAGAGTAACCAGCGGCAGTCTATTTAAATGCTGTTGCCAGAGTCTGCCCAAACCATTGCTGCCATCCACACGTACACAGTCCTTGTTATCATTCAGAAGAAATTGGCTCGAATTTGAAAATAACGCCGATTTCTGCTTCCTATGGAATAATGAGAAATAGATAAGTATTTCAAACCAAAATCGAATAAATCCCTTCGCACTTGTAAGGAATTTCAGAAACTGCTTTTGTAAAACGTAATACCGTGTGAGCCATTTCAGCTGGATTGTTTACAAAGTGAATACTGCACTCGTATAGGATTTGTAATTCAACAACCGATGTTTCTCTCTCAACCTGATTATTACATCTCGGCAGTGTTCCAACTGCAAGCAGGGTTATCTTCATTCCAGGATAATTACACTTGATGTTTTTGATAATGTCGTGGATTGCTTTACTTTCTATACTCTCCTGGAGCTCTTTGGTACTGAAAACGCGAAGCAGATGCTGCTCTTGTTCAAACCTTTCATTGAGATCGTACTGAAAGTTAAAATTCTAAACGGTGAATTCAATTTGACGATTTCTGATACACACCAATTGATTGTCTTCTGATTGATTAAAAATCTGTTGACCAACATTGCGTTCCCAAGTGATGAGCTGTGGGCACTTGTGCTTGCGAATGACATGGTTAGTTGTAGCATCAGTCAGTATACTCAATAGCATACCGCCAATATTTGGTTGAAGTACATCTTCACTCACAACCACTCGTATATACTGTAATCGATAAAAAAAACGAATGTTGTCTGTCTGTAAATTTATTTTCACTGTACCTTAAGGCATTCTCCTGGTCTAATTCGCTTCTGCTGCTCCTGAATGAATTTCTTTCTTAATTTCTCTGGATTATCAGCCGGCCTTTTTGACATTTTTATTTAGCACACAAGGTCGCCTAAGAAGCTAAAAAAACACTTAATTTTGGTTAATAAACAAACCAGAGACCAATTCACCAATCCTTATTGGTTTCTGAAACAAACTTCTGTCTGTCACTGACAGATGTAATCAATTCGGATAACTCCAAAACAGTGATGCCAATATCACTTTTTCTTTCTAATAATATTCAAGTGGCAAAATTAAGAAACTGTGATAAGGAGAATCACTCCTATTGCTTTGACACCATAAACCACCTATAGGTGGTTTGTATTTGAAACCATTGATCTGCATTTAGTAATAATAACAAAAAGAAATCATCATTTAAGTATGCTTCAGTTTGTCTCACTTTGAGGGCAAATTTTTCTATAGAATCAGAATGATAAGAAAACAACTCTATTGTAAAAGATTATATTCTCAGTTATTCTTTTAATATTTTTTGTGAATATTTAAACATGTTCACAAGGCCCTTATCAAAAACGATGCAGAAGTGTATATTAATGATTTTGGAACTTAGTTGGCAATTAATATCTCCAGCGCTGCGACGACATCACCCCTTTGCTCTCTTAAAACCTTTTCCGCTTGTTGTTTGGGTATTAACATTTCATTCATCTGAAAGCAAAGCAAATTTGTGACTAGTGTCTGGACAGAAGAAAGCTAATTCTTACGATCAATTCGATATCTTCTTTTTTCACTTGAACCTTTTGCAATTCACGTTCCTTTGCTAGTTTCTCTTCGTCCTCTTTGATGCGTTTGTCTCCAAATTGTTCAACAGCCTAGAATGCGAGGTTTATTATGTATATTTAAGGTATTTTCAAAAGGTTAGGTGTTTTGGACATACACTGGAGATGTTGGCAGCTGAGATTTCTTTTTCTTCCGCATAATCGGTTACACGCTCCAAATCCGCAGCCCCTCCATCGTGTTTTGTAACTTTCTTTTGTTTTTTATCTTGTACTTCGTCAGTTCCATTTAATTCCGCAACTTCACTCATTTTTCCTAAGGTTTTCGACGATATTTTTTTGCAAACAACGAGGTAGAAGGAAAATACAAAATTTGTCAAATTATTCTGGCTTTAATGACAGTTGAGTGTGAAGTACGTTGTGCTTTATAATTAATACCGCGATCTGATTGTTTTGTATTCGGCGTTAGCGAATTTATAAATATATCTTTTTCATTTCTTTTCAGATACATTATTTTCAGATATATTATTTTAGTTATGTGATATTTACTATCGAAATATCCCAATTTTGTGACATATTTTCTTATGTCGTTAATGGCAATGAATCTCAATAATAGGCCCTTATGGGTTAACTTATAGTTAATATTTCTTACGAGAAAACCACACCAAAATCATTTGCTCAAGTAAAATTGGTGAAATTATCAATAGTTTGCTAATTTTGTGTCAAAAAAAGAGAGGAAGCTCTGGTGCACATTCATGACACATATTCTGAAATGTTCATGTCAATTTTCTACCTAAAAGGAAACGTGCCTCATAGAGTTGACAGTTGTTTGTTATTAATTTCGACCTGATATCGTGTAGCAACAACGGCTATTTTTTCGCGAATACTATTTATTTTAAAAAATATAAAAGCATATTTTCAAGCACAATGTCAACTCAATTTAAACCAGCAAAAAAGAAATACACACAAAATGATTTAAGACGCTTGATGCAAGAACAGAAATCGAAAACCCAACAGCGAGTGGTTGAACAGAAGATCGACTCGCCACTGGCAAAATATCCTTTTCAAACAATTTACATTTTTATTGTATTTTACTATTTTTAGCTTCCTTAAATGATTTATTTTCCTTAATTTTTTTTCATTACGTACAACGATCAAGGTCAACTCACTTGCATCTTATGCAAAACTGTGGTGCGCTCAGAATCAGTATGGAAAGTTCACATTAACACGAAGGCCCACAAAGCCAATGTGGAAATAGCAAAGCAGCTCAAAGAACAGCTGAAAAAGTCAGTGGCGAACAATGCTACAAATAGCAACAAAGCACATAATCTTAAACGTCCAAATGAAGTACCAGCCTCAACAACAAACACTGCACAGTTGGACAAGAAAGTGAAACTTGAGAACGCAAATCAGAGTACGGCGAACAACGGCAACCCGATTCCTAATGACTTCTTTGATAACTCAACCAAAGTCAAATCGATTCTGAGGAAAGACCCACAGGATAGTCAAGCGAAAATGGACATTGATGCAAAAGATGAAGTCCTGCCGGAGGGTTTCTTCGATGATCCCATTAAAGATGCCAAAATTCGTAATCTCGAATATAAGGACCCCCAAGATGAAGAATGGGAGCGATTTCTGCGCGAAATCAAAGAGGAGGCCACTCTTTCGAACACCATTATTGCCGGTGAACAAGAGGAGGCTACAGCCGAACGACAAATCAAAGAAATCGATGAACAAATCGAAAAGTGGACACGGGTCCTTGATCTTGAAAAGAAGAAGGAAGTTGTGGCAAATAAACTTAGGGAACGTGCCACCAAAATGGATCAAGGTAGTTCAGATGAGAACGACGAGAGTGAGGAAGACGATGAAAACTTTGATGAGTTTCCCGATTGGCGGGCGAAGAAATTCCATCGGTAGAACAACGTCTCAACCATTTTGTATGTTTTTTTTTTTTTTAGTAATTTGTGTACTAAGTGTGTACGGTGAAGAATAATAACAGAAAAAATCAATTTATGTTTGTGTTTTATGCATGTGTTCTTTAGAGGTAGCCGATTCTGTGATTGATCTCGGTCGTGAGGATTGTTTGTCCCTATATTGGGTGTTCTTCCATCGTGGCAATACATACATTCTTTCACCCTATTTTATCGTTCTTATTTTTAGCCTCATTGAGTGCTGGCTGGGTTCGTAATCTAGGAGTTGAACAAATCTCTGTAAAATCTTGCCCGTAGTGTTAATCTGCGACTTACGCTAAAATAATTTCAAAAAATTGGAGCGATACAGCGTAGTTTTGCCTAAAACTTTTTGACATTGAAAAACTGAATTGCTCGCTGACCTTGATGCACTGCTTGGCCTCTCTACCTCTTTTAAATGATTGGTCGCAATTTGAATCTGTCCTGGACAACCCTGATCTGAAACCACATTGAAGTAAGAAAATTATCGGTTTCAAGTTTTAGCGAATTCATCACAACGTGTCAATAATTTGACTCATCCAAGGAACACGTATATTTTATTCTTCCGGCAAGTGTCGGAGTATGCGCACAACCATAATATATCGTACCTGATTCAAAAATTTGAGCGGACACAAAGCTTCGGCAAACCTGGCGATTTCACCGGTAGTTTCCAACATGGTTCGAGGAGTTATGGCGACTAAAGTCTGCATGGAAAATAAGTAACATCAATATGTTTTGAAAGATTTAATTCGTCTTATTTTCTCTATCGTACGCATAACAAAACAATCTACGTCTAAGGTCATAAAAAAGGGTATTATTTGCGTACTCTCATTTCTTCTTGTTTACATTGCTGAATGTAAACAGTTTGTTGAATTTCTTGTTGTTTGCCTTGTTGCCTGGACCCTAGAATGCAAAAATGAAGTTATTTAGAGTTCAGACAAACCACACGCAATCACATTACATACCTTTCCATGGAACTTTGGTTTCAGTTCAGTTCCCTTGGCTGTTTGCGCGCCTCCTTGGAATTTCTTAAAGTCCACTTTCTTGTAATCGAAAGCGACTGGCTTTTCCGAGGACTGTGCAACTTTGTTGCCTTTGAATTTCTTGAATTTATTCTTTTTTTTGTTGCCGTTGTGTGTCTCTCTTCCTGCACCGGATGTATGTTTGGAAGTTGAAGCTGCAGAATCAGTGCATGCAGCCTCGGCAGTGGCGGATTGAATTTGGGTTGTCTCCACGCTTTCATTGGTGGTTTTTGGAGTTCCGTCTGATATTGGCTGTTCCTTCTTAATTTTTTTAGTTTGGGGTGATTGCGTTGAGTTTGGCGTGCTGTTCCATTTCCGCTTTAGGGACTCCTTCAGTGGAACACTGTAGATATCTGTATCTTTGTCTGGTAAAGGCACCACAGGATTTGGCTAAAAGAGACTTGTCTAAACTAAGGCTCAAACATTTGACCTAACTTACTTTTTCAACTTTAAGTGGGCAAAGTAATTTCCGACGATTTTCCTCAGCAATTCTCTTTCGTTCCTCTTCTTCTTCTTGTGCTATCAACGGTAGAACAGCCAAATAACGAGCGTGTGGACTGATGAACTGGACTCTCTTCAGTTTTTTCTCTATCTCTGCCGCTTCTTCCTGGAAAGGAATCAAATAATGTCTGGAGAAGGCATACGCTCGAGGAACTTACCTCTGAGTTGTCTGGAGTATCAAATACACTTAAGGCGGGTTTTGTGAGAGCATGCAGTAAGGTGCTTGAGGTTGTTTCCTTTTGCATCTCAGCTGATGTGATGAGAGTTGGAAGATCATCCCGCAGCTCTGCGGAAAGTGAGCCGTCATGGAGAAAGTACATCCTTCTGTTCTGTTCGTTGATATTCAGAGGGTTTGGCTCGTTTCTGTTGTAGTCCCTCTCTAAAATTGGCTAAAAAAAACGAACAGATTAGGCAAATAATGAATAAAGCGAAATGTAGCCTTACTTTGACAAGTGGTTGTGCCCGGGCTTTAAGAATGATCTGATGAAGAACGTGAAGATTCTGACGGACAAGTGGAGGGACAGGGTTGCAACACGCTAAGATCCCTTGCATCTCGCGCGGAAGACTCTCGGAGATCTGCAGCATCATTTGATTCGGCAGGACATAACCGTTGCTTTCATCTTCTTGCCGTGCAATTGTGTCCCGCCAGCGGAAGATTTCCTTAAGGGCAAACATCTGTCGATTGTCGTACAGCTGCTTTGCCTTTTGGTACATATCCAAATGGGATTCATCGTCAATAATCGGCTTTTTGTACCGTTTTTTGCATATTTCCGTACTGAGCTGATAGATTGAGCGCAGAATGTTGGTCTGATCGTTTGCCTTCTCCAGCAGATCATTTGTCAACCTTTCGTAAATGTAAATCAGATTATGGGTGTCTTGTCGGGCGTACGTTATTAGTTCTTCCGGTAATGGACGTATGCGCCAGTCAGCCAACTGGAACGTTTTGTTTGCTTCAATGTTGCAGTAGTGTTTGAGTAAGAAGGCTAGGGACAAGCGCTCCAAGTTGAGCGCCCTGGCAGCTTGATGTGTATCGAACATGTTCACAACGTAGACCGAATGATCTCGCTGTAGCCACTCGATGTCATGATCTGCACCGTGGAGAATTTTCACAATCTTAGGATCGGTAAAGACTTCATTGAGGGCGTTTAACTCTTCACGCAATTCAAGTGAGTCCAGAATGTAGTCTTTTTCACGAGTGGAAATCTGAATCAGACAAGTAATACCCAGAAATGTGCGATACGAATGGTGCTCCACGTCCACAGCGATTTCTTCGAATTTCTTTAGTTCACTTATGGTTGACTGCAGTTTTTCCACAGTGTCCACATACACCCAATCGGTCTCTTCCAGAGGAAGTGGCATAATAGGCTTCTTTTTCTTTAATTGCGGCGCTTTAGGTTCAAACTTCATAAGTTCGTATTCATACGGATGCAGGTAGCTAAAAAGTTTGAAAGTTGAGTATACGAATTAGTTGTTCCTAGATTTACCAACCTTGTAATGTTTCCATCATCATCGTACTCGGGCAATACAGCAAGTGGTTTCAGAGAATTCGGTTTGTACTTGATTTGTGGTATAAATGGTGTTTTCATACTGTTGTCAATACACATTTTATACTTTATTTGAGGTCTTGCTATATTTTTAGCGGTTATTAATCTGAAAATAATAAATATCGTTAATCTTGTTGTATTTATCATAGCAATCATCCATGTGAGACATACCTGACATTCTTTGTGGTTGCTTCAATTCTTGTGTTAGTGTTCCAACTTCCAGCTCCTTTGCCCAGTGCTGGTCGGTCTACGCGGGACTCTATCGCAACTGCTGGTGGATTATTTTTTACTCCTGCCAATTCATCCAAATTCGAGTTCACTCGTTCCAACATCGCATCGTTACACTCTAAAAGCATATCGAATTGCTCGTCTTGATGTCGTCTAACGATGAAAGCAATTACCTCATGCATAAAATGTTTTCCTAAAATGTGTATTACCTTTGAATATTTCCTTTGATATTCTGGGATTTTAAGATTTTGGAAATTATGCCCATAATTTTGTACGACTGAGAATCCACTATTTTTCCGAATGTGGGATACGAGCAATATAAATCCCGAGAAGAACCAGTCGGAAATGAGTTAATCGTTTTAGTTGCTTGAATTATCTCTGTTAGTCCTTGCTGAAAGTTCATAATAAATATCGATTGTATTTAACTTTATCTTTCTATAGAAATTAAACAATTTTATCGTTACCTTTGTAAATTCTTCAATGGTGGTACTGTCATCAATTTTGTGTTCTTTTTTCATTTTCTTTGATGCAGAGGATGTCTCCGCATCCTTATCTAGATGGCCATTTGAATTTCCTTTATCCATATTTCATCATAAAATTCAAAACTCGCAGCAAAAATAAAATAAATTAAATGTTTGCAAGTAAAGTTTTCAGTGGACAAATGACAAGTCCACTGTAGATTTAGGTTATGTTAAAAATTCTAAAACAAAACTTCATGAAGCATGTCAGGTGACAGTACTGCCAAGTCGACGTTTAAGTGTTAAAGGAATTTCACAACAATGATAAGAATATGTTGGAGGTACTTATCAGAGACCTCATTTTTTTCTCATTATTCTCGCAGCGTATCACTTTAAAATATATAAAACCCTATGCCATAGCAAAAGCAAATATAGATCATTCTAGCTTCTCTCCGGCTCTCCGGCTGGTAGCAGATGTCGCTTTAGTCGATAAGATGAAAGGCATGCTTACAACATACAGAAAATAAAAAAACATAAAAGAACACATTTCGCTCATCACCTTTTTTTGGTTTGACATTGGATATTGGTTTTATAATTTTTGTATCCCAGTGCAGGTTTCTAGACTTATTAATGTAACCAATTCGTTGTAATAGAGAAAATTTAGCTCAAAAATTACTAGTAGTGAATATCGAAAACTCTGCGAGATACTTTCTATTTAGAGTAAGTCAAGAGGATTGCATTTTTCAACAGATTTATTACGTGCGGTGCATGTGCCTTTTGTCATACCTATAGGTTATATATTTTTTCGCATTATTTAACAAGATATATGCGATAAACAGTTTAAAAACATCAATTCATGCAAAGAATTTAATTATGCCCAAGAGTAAATGTGATTTCAGCAAGATCTGCTTTTGTTTTCTTAACAGAATTGTCTAATTAGAATTAAAATTATGTAATTTAGTGTATTTGCGTTGTATTAGGGGATTACGTTAGAGTATTCAAATATTGCGATTTCGCATGTGTTTATGTGAACTCAGAAGTAAAAATTATTTTTGTGTGCTTACAGAAAAATCGAAATAAAACGACTCAATGGAAGAATATGCGAGAGAACCATGCCCGTTCAGAATCGTAGACGATTGCGGCGGTGCATTTGCAATGGGATGCATTGGTGGCGGCGTTTTCCAGGCGATTAAAGGTTTTCGAAATGCCCCTTCAGGATTTAACCGAAGAATGGTAAGTTAGAAAGCAACATGCAGATCATGCACAGAAGGTGTTTAATTACGTACACAATTTGGCTTTTTACGCAGGTTACCAAACTTTTTTGTGGTATTTCGAGAATGTTTTCTTGAACCATTGTTTTCTGATAGTAGCTTTTCCGCAGACCGATCTCAGAAAGTGGGAGTTGAGGATATGTTAACGATTTTTAGCTCTTACAACAGAGCGAAAACGACTCGATTATCGGACTGTCTGGATGGCGATAATGTTTAATTCTTCGGCTGCACTGTCTTTTAAGTTACCTTACATTCCAAGTTTAAAACCGACAACCAATCGACCGTATCCGTGGCATGTAGTTATCCCATAAGTTGCTTTTTTCCTGTGGTACAGAAAATCTTACCACGCATAATCAAGAACTGGTGGGCGAGGCCTCATCGGTTAACCGACGATTGTTGTGATGGCTATCCCGTGGGCGCTACCAAGAGGCTGTATGTTAACTTGATTTGTGAAGGGATGGTATTGGTATAACGTCTGTTTGCCCTGTGTGCACAAGCCCATGTCCCCTTGTGCGTTGGAACTAGTTGTTAAGATAAAGTTGTGTGTCTTCCTGATATAAGCTGGGGAATTGGTGTCTGTGGAAGGCAATAAAGCCTAGACTGTCGTCGGATATCTGTGTCCTATATTCTACATCTACATAACATTCGCTGATTCTTTTTAGTTTTATCTTCCTTATTCACCTTCTGGTGGTCAGGATAATTTTTTTAAGATACCAAATTTTCACTATTCCACTCCAGTTGTCTATTTCCGTCTACTAATACTAGCAGGATAAATCATCCTGGATAGATCGAAGACGACATGTTTTCTTAGTCACTGAAAATGTATTGATTGCAAAATGCAGTCTATCCAATAGAAATTGTCATTTGTCTGAAGGAAAAAACTCTCAAAGTCCTTTTTTTGGGGTTTTGACATTTCTTTTTAGACGTCATACTAATAAGTGCCATGTTCTACTTAACCCTCAAATTCAAAATCTCTTTTATTCTCAGAACCAAGCATTTAAACAATAAATGTATTTTTTTATTTTCAGTTGGGCAGTATATCAGCCATTAAGATACGTTCACCGATTATTGCTGGCAATTTCGCTGTATGGGGTGGAATGTTCAGCACCATTGATTGCACACTGGTGCACTTCCGTAAGAAGGAGGACCCGTGGAATTCAATTATCAGTGGAGCTGCCACTGGTGGTATTTTAGCAGCAAGAAACGGTATGCCCCTCAAAAATTTGATTCTATGTCGGAAAAATCATGAAGTTTTCTTTTCTTGTAGGAATACCCGCTATGGCAGGCAGTGCCATTATTGGAGGAGTTCTTCTCGCTCTCATCGAAGGTGTTGGAATATTATTCACACGAATGTCAGCCGAACAGTTCCGAAATCCACCGCCACCAACAGAGGATCCAGCTGCACTGGGTGACCCGACTAAAGGCTTCAGTTTTGGTGGTGCGCCTCAAGGCCAATATCAATAACCATAGTCAACCGAACGCATAAAAAGAACCTATTAACCTTCGCGTTGTCAATAACCCTTCATAGTCATTTCCTTCATGAAAAATTCGGTTTTAGATACACTCCTAGGACATAAAACACAAACTAATCACTATTATAAATCAGACAAGAAACTTCTTGAACATAATGCATACCCCGCATGATGCAGACCAGGCGAACATCTTACATGCCCCCGCAGGTGGAAGAGATACGAGTGTGCGTGGATTATTGCCAATTATGTAGTGAAATTAAACAAACAGATAACGTATGGTGTGTGAGTGAATGAGTGAACGTATGAATGTGCACTAAATAATATTTTATGAATATTATCTACGATTGTTTATTTCCTTTCCTCTACCCCGTCTAACGAGTTGGTCTGTTTTTAACAATCTAAACTCTTTTTCAACTTTCAGTAGGAGCCAATTAGCCCTTCAATAGATTTGTCACTGTCGACTAGATGGCATTTTTTATTGCGTGCTGTCGTAATGATCGAGTGACAAATGGCTTGTTTTAAAGCCACCTTCATGAGTCAGCCTTTGAAGATAACTCGCTTTGATTTAACATGAGAATGCTTTAGAGGGATTGACTATACTAAGTCCTAAGTCCAGTTGGTGAATGTGGCAACTTAACTGAAAGAGAGAAATGAATTGTGTAGATTTTATTTTGTTTTCCTTTTTTTACATTGTACATAATATAATACCGAAGAGAATGCTTGTGTCCATACTTTATACTTAGTTTGATTTTTTGTTGCGGCAATAAGGAGAGACAAATATATAAATAAATGGAAACTTAAATATATACAACTATATATTATTGAACTTGGTTTGTCTTTTGACTTCGACCATTCATAAGATTGTGCATACATCGAGCCTGCCATCTGCTTAAAAACTAGGAAATAAATATATTTTTTGGCAATCGTATTCTTAAGGGTTATAGCTGCGGCTTTGATTTACGCCTTAAACATCTTATCGTCGTAGATGTCCATACAATACTCGACAACGGCATAGACAACCAGCAGACGTCGCTCTACACCACGCTTGTGCTTGTCTGTGATGAGTGGATAGAGAGGATCTGTCTTGCTCAGGCGATCGATGAGATCTGTAAGCACACCGCCGGAGAAGACTTGCAATCGATCCCAAGTGGTTTTGCGTAACCTGAAATATTTCTTTGT
The DNA here is from genome assembly GCA_944738645.1 of Eristalinus sepulchralis. NCBI lineage: Eukaryota > Metazoa > Arthropoda > Insecta > Diptera > Syrphidae > Eristalinus > Eristalinus sepulchralis. The sequence continues at coordinate 46,103,136 of OX122882.1, forward strand.
ACTTACTTAAGGACACACTGCGTGAGTATACTTACATGCAACACTGATAGAGCGGCGCTAAAATGTCAATAAAGTCCTTATTCGGATTTCCAAATGCTTTCCCATTGTCGATCAGGACAACACGATCTTCACGCGTCTCATAATGGTGTCGATCACCGTTTTGAATGAGGTAATCAAAGATTGCAACATCGATTAAGTCCAGCAGCCGTGTCGTTTCAAGTTTGTTTTTCAACGGCCTGCAAAGAAAAAATATTTTTTCAAGGCTTATATCAATTAAGTGTACATGTCATCACTAACTTGCAGTAGTTCATGTCATCTTCCCACTGTGCTTTGACGCCATCCTTGTATGTTCGCTGCCAAGGCGATCTTTTTTTGGATAGTGAACCAGGAATAAGGTAGAGGAGAACACCTTCGATTATGTTTTTCTCATCGCCGCAAACAGTTTCATCTTCGTTGCAGTAATGACATTTTCCGTATACGCAGTATTTTGTTGAGTTTTCTCCTTCTGTAGCGGAAAAAATGGAGAAGTAAAAATGTTCGTTTTGTTTTGGGAGTCTCTGTTTTTTGCAAGATATTTGAATTCAACTTCTATCGTTATTAACCTTTCGTGCCAGAAGAGGGACGATGGGTAGAAAAGTGCTGACGAAGATATCAATGAAAGCAGAACGTGGAACCGATAAAAGTGCTAAGTGCTGCATGACACCAATAAACAAATGCTGAATGCTTAGAACTGAAAGCAAGAAAAAATACCAGAAGGAGAGGGCAAACCGGTGTGGTAGTAAGTTGTTGATGCACGGGAGAATGAAACATAACAACTATACACGGTATTCCAGAATTGTGGCACTCAGCCTAAATTGTCTAGTTAGAGTAGTTCGAAGATCTTTATTTTGCAGAATAAATCCACACATGCGTGAAATTTACTGATACGCTTTTCGTTTACCACTGGTCTTCGTACAATGATGCTTGTAGGATATGTGCTTCCAGGTTTTTCGTCTGGCAGGTGAAAGGAGCTCAATTTAGGGATTGAATGTCGTTCTAAACGTGTTCCTGGAAAACACAAATTACGTAGATTTCATTCTACTTCAACTTCAAAAATCCAGAAGCCGATGTATGTACATAGATGAAATCCTCAAATGTTTGGTTGATGTATATTTTCCCGTAGGATTCAACAATCTGGGTAAATTCTAAAACAAACTAACAAATTCATAGCTAGGAACGCCAAAAAATGATATCAGAGCAAAGTAAACGATTTATTCCACCCCTCAACAATGGCTATAGAATTGAGCAATGATCGAAAAAATACGATCGTGAATGTGTCTATCATCACGGAGGTGTGCCTCGCGACAGACCTAGGATACGTGGTTGAATTAACCCCTAAGACTAATTTGTTGTTTAAGTATACCTCCTGATGAATTATGGTAGAGGTATGTTTGTGTGTGGGTCAATTAAAAAAAAAGAAATAGCCACGTGGGGCTATATGAAATTATGCACTGTCGACAGTATCGTTTTGCATATGCTCACTTTTATTTCATATGTACATATATACTCAATAGGAAAATTGGATCATAATTGAAAATTAAATATGTCTTCATTACAAATATTACACAATTTTGAAAAAACAACAAAAATAAGCATCTACACAATCACATTACACAGTCAAGAGGTGAACTTCTTGTCAATGTCCATTTTCAAGCGGAAATGTCACAAAAAATGCAACGAAACGAAATTCAAAAACTACAAGAGAACTTCCGCACAGCTGAATATTTTCAAAGTATGTGACACATGAATGAGAAATACTCTTCCAATTCCATCGCACGTTTCTTCAACAACTATGTACTTTTGTATATTTTAATTAGCCGCTTGGTACGCATGCCAACAAATCGGTTCACTATTGGCACGCATTTCATTGTCACTGACTAACATTGAACTGTTTTGCTTAACAGATCGAAAACGTAATGCATTAATAGATCTTACCTGTAATCGTCATTGTGTTTTTCAGTTCGTTGTCGGCTTTATCGTACAAATCCTTTAGATCGATTCTCCTGCCCACGGCGATGGGTGTCCATCGGAAATTTAATACTGCACCCAGGTAGAACGCGTAAATCTCTGCTGTGTGCCGATCCTTACCACCGTACACTGGCCCATCAATGACCACATCCCTGTCATACCATTGTGGCTTAAAAATAATTTTCTGTTGATTTGCCAATTTAAGCAGTATTTTTAATTGTGTTCCTCTGGGTAAATTTTGTGCTTTCGTAATGGGCTCGAGACGAAGTGACTGCAACAACTGTCCCATGGACGAATCGTATATAGGATAAATTTCGTTTTCCTGGGGCCACTGTAAGTAAGCAAAGACTCGTAATTAAATTCTTCTCTGGAATATGTGTTTTGTTTCATTCAGCTTACCCAATTGGCTATATCCCAAAGAACGCTCGCATTTTCGTAGGGCGCTGATTTATAGTTCTTCAATAATTTATTTCGATACATAAAGAACCTTGGGTTTCGATTTAAATAGACTGGCTTAAGGTGACGGATTTTACTGCGAATTGTATTCTCCAGAGCTCTCATGCTGCTCAGCTTGCCTTCCTCCGCATTTAGGTAGTACATAAAATAGAAGTTAGCCGCTACAACTATCACCACAAGGGCGACTAGTGCGACAACTATGAATACAGTTCGCTTGTTTGTCATCTGTTTGTCTGCACCTTCTGCATTTGATTTGAACTCAAGATATGAGAGATCGCGACTAAAACTAGATTGCCAATGGCAGTGTGCCTACGACGGTTGTCCCTTTGGTCTGGCCTGCGGCACTTCATTCAGTTTGTGGTGTGTTAGATATTTTTAACAAACGAAAGCAAAAACAAAATTCGCAAAATTTCTATAAATGCGATAAACAAATAGCATTGAAAAAACTCTTCTCTCGCATATTCTCAGCGTTCACGCCTCGTCAAAACATACCCAACCGGCTTGGTGATGTGAAGAAATTGCCTATTGTTTATGCTAATAATAAAGTGCATAATTATTCTCTTCGATCACTTGTGAACACCTCACAGCGGATTTGTGGGTATACTTTTATTTAAACGCGCCAATGACCTCGTCTGAGGAACAATAATCACCGCTACGAGAGCTCGCCAAATACACACTAAAACATAAACAATGATTGTGACGAAATGCCAAGTGGTTAAAATGTACTGTATTATGAGAATTTTTTTGATGATGTGGAGAGCGTTAATAGATATCAATATTTAAAAATAAACTTGTTTAAATGTGCGTTCAACAAATGGCTTGTGCTATACAGAGACGACCGGCTGTGTTTTCATTTCTTTCACAAAACTGTCAACATCAGCTGATTGTAATTTTGACGTTTGGAAGGAGTTGCCAGTAGCTGTGATTGAGTTGTAGATTATAGAAAGTTATTCAATTTGTAGTCAATCATAAATGGGTTGAAAATAACAATAGATTGAAATTTAAAAAAGATATGTCACTTTAAAAATTATGTTAATTTGACTCAAATGTGAAATACATTCCACAACAAACAGTGGTCTGTTGGTGCTGTGATATCCTTATGGAGTAGAGAAAATGTTCATTCTTACCACCATAGCCGTACTACAGAATGCCAATTATTTTGAATTGCATGAAGACATTGCGGAACAATTCTATAAGACTTTTAAATGAATGCATAAAATTGTAATCAGCTATTTTGTCAGGTTTTCTGTACTTTAAAAAACGTAATAATAAAAGTTACCATAACGTCATACGTTCCACATACTTTAAATGTTAAGTGCCAATTTATGATGGCGCTAATTGACAACCGTAATATAAGTGAATGTTTTTGTGGAATGTAAGTGACATGTTATTTATAGAGTATTCATTAAGATCACATATATAATTGTATACAAATGTTCGCCTATATTTTAGGTCAAAAAAGTATATTGACCAAAAATTAAACAATAAATCATAATTAAAAAAAAGTATTTTTATTTTATGGGACCTCCTTTTCCTTTAATAATAAACCCTAAATACACCGACACATGCTTTTGACAAAAAAATCCCTTTTCTCCTTGTTTAATCCGTTCCCACGTCTGCTAGGAGGGCTGATTTAAGTGTATCATTCGATGTGATGTTAATACTATTTGAGTAGCACTACAGCCCACAAGCCTAATTTCTTCAGCAACTAACTCGTGTTGTGCATGCTATTGCCCTTTCACGAGTAAAAGGTACCTAACGTTTCTTGCGGACTTAAAACGGCGAGATTTGAGAAGCTTTCCATAGACAGTTACTATTCTGTGAGTGTTGTCAACAACTCGAAAGAGGTGGTACCGTGAAAAAAATCCTAGGTGTTCAGTCCGGGTATCGAACTTGGTCCTTTGACGTGAATTTCGAAGCACTTACTCACTACTATACGGCGATCTCGTCACACCACGACGTAACGTCATTTCTTCTAATATTTCTGTTGGGAAAAATTTTCAGTGCTGATGTGGTTATTTTAGCTGTTGTATAGCAGCAGTTCTTTGACGATAGATGAGTTAATTCAAAGTTTCTATTATTTAGATTAAATTTTCGAAGCAACTCTCTGACAAGTAAATTCAGTCATTGTTTGTTGCTGTTGTTGCTCTATAATAATTGACGACTCATCGCAAAAAAATCAAAGGCGGCCATTCACCATTTTGGTGCAAGCGTATCAATTCTTTCGACTCTAACCTACTTCTGTTGCGGTGTAAGATCGTGTGCTTTTTTGGAACTTCAGCGGCTTGAACCAAAGCTCAGTTTTCAGTATGTGCTGCATCCGTTCCAACGATATGTTGAGCTCATGGACCATTTTCATCCGCTTCGACGCTGATTTCGGTCAATATGAACCTTCACTTTCCCAACCATTTCTACCGATCTTGCAAATTTTTATGATCACCTTCATGGCGTTTTGCAACACTTCCAGTATTACGGTAACGAGCTTTGGTTCGAGACACAAATGATTAAGTCACGTTGAGGTGCTGAAGGGCTCTAACGATACTTGCTACTTGTGGATTATTTTGTGGAGCGAAAGTGAAACTTTTGTGAAACTAGGATTCAAAGACTGTCAAAGCTGCAACCGTTGGTGCGATTGTATGGTATACAATTTACTCATGGGACACTCGAAGATCTCAGTTCTCACAACAGCAGTAGAGAAATGAGAATACAGAGACATGATGTGTAAAAGCCGCCTTCCAACAATCCATCTTTATCGCTCCCAGTCAATCTCGATTTTAAACACCTATCAAGAGATCCTATCCAGGAAAACAATAAATTGTCGAAAGGCAGGCGAACGAAAGTCTAAGGACCTTGCGTGATTACGATGTCCCAAATGAGTCAGTCAAATGCGCACTTCATTTTGAAAAGGTCATCAATATCCTAGCACACATATGACCGCACTGCAGTAAAATTTTGGACAATCTTCTCATGCGATGTTTTCCTGAAGGGCAAATTAATAGCATCGAATTAATTGTGACTGCAGTGGTGTGGTGAGGTTAAATTACGGGTCTGCAGGTTTTCATTTTTCTTAATTCATCAACATCTACTCCACTTAAGTTCGTCCAATAACCCCTCCGGCAATTTAACACGTCCAAGTGCTTTACATGTTCATTCCCTTAACTCATTAAACTGTCATAACATACGAACGTTTGTATGTACGTCTAACCGGTCAACTTGACCGGTCGTATGTGATTCCGCTTCTTAATGCTAGCATTTTCAATTGAAATATAATGGCTTGAAACTTTTTACCATTAACGAGCTCACAATGCCTGATTACCGTCGTCGGTCAGTCCGTCTTATTCTGCCCAATCGTTCGCCAGTATACACTCAGCTAAAAGCTGTTCTCCAACAACACCAAGCACTATTTCCATTTTTTCAAAGTCATGGTGCATTCATGATAATCATTAACTGGACGTTTGAAGAGTGCCCTGACGGTGAAGCATTCCCCACTAGCCGAGTGTGGGTGATGATGTCTTTTGAAAGTGAGCCTTCCAATGAAACGAAAGTGAGTGATGTAATAGATTGCGTGCTATAGCGTCATCAGCACTAACTTGACCTCTTGAGCGGGCACCTGTGTTTCTAGACATACATAAGCCCTATGCATGTACGTAGTTCAGATAAGTCTAAGGCCAATACTACTTGAACGTAAAGCAGTCGAAACTGCCCCCATACCCCTTGTAAATGTAGTTTATTGCCACCACAAGCTACCAAAACCGGGGAGGGATAGACGTATTTGAACATTAGAAATAACTTGTGTTGGCCTGGACTACAGCAGTTTCGTGTTGTGTTGGCCGATGTTTTGTTTTCACCTAAAACTGCCTTCGCTCTAGTATGTGTTTGAAACTGTTGGACATTAAAGCCCAGTTTTCGTGAATTGCATGACCCGCCAAAGATGTACAATATCATGTATTTTGCATCGCGTTGTACACACTGCTGAGACCAGGCGGCCTCTGAATGATGGGAAACTTGCACTGTTTATGAAGAATAAATATTATTTTTGTATGGAATTGATGGCTTTATTTAGTATATATAGAAGGATCTGCTATTTCCCATTTTGAAGGTAACTTCATTAGACGTTTCTTATAGAAACCCAGGTCCTTATGGTGGAAAAACTCTTAGTAACAAATTTTCATAAATCAATAGGAGAACAAGTTCTCATTTGGTGCAAGGTCCGGACTATGGAGTGGATGAAGAGATAACTTCAAATCGAACTGCAGGACCTTTTGATAAGAAACTATCGACGTGTGTTGCCTGGCGTTATCATGAAGAAGACAACTCCTCTTCTATTTACCAACCCTGACCGCTTCTAACCGATTGCTTCCTTTATACGATTTATTTGTTGATAGTTCACGTTCGGGTTAAAAGGTTGGCATTAGTGGAGTAACTCGTAGTAGATGAATCGCTGCCTACCAAACACAAGTCAAAACCTTGCTGGCAGTCATTCCTGGCTTGGACACCGTTTGTGCCGGCTGCCGGCCATTCTACCACCACAGTTTTCGTTTGATATTGTCGCAAGTGATATTCATCGCTACTTATCATCCGCTTAATTCAGTAGCAATTTATAGATAGAAGTTCGGTATATGAAATTACATAAATCGAGATTTTTGTATCCGGCCTTATTTAAATTGGTCCCAGTGCTTTCATGACGGTGGGCTTTAAAGGTTTTTTTTTTATAATTTTGTCAATATTTTTGACGATTGGGCTTCGGAACCGAATTGGAGACACCAAAATGGCTGTAAGAGAACCATAAACACTATTCACATGTTTAACCGCCTTATTTTTTTGGAATTGCATATTGTTGCATATTTTCTCTTTGTTAGGGTTCATTTTTGACACGTGCGCAAATGAATCTTAATCATATGCAAAAGTGCCAAGAAAATGTTTTAAGTACTAACTATCATCTCTACAACTATATCGGTGGTATGCTATATCAATGAAACAAAAATTAAGCTAGATACAGAGTACTAAAGAGATCTATTGAAAAATTAATAGGTTACTTTTTACTTTTTTTCTTACTTCCTTTTATTATTTCAAGCACCCATTTTTTTTTCTGATAGAATCTTTTAATTCGATAAGAATTATTCGAATCTAGGCTTTTTTGATTTACAACAGACAACTGACTAGCAACTATTGAGCCACCACATCTTCGCGAAACATCTTCCATCGACTAAGCGATGAAACTTTCTCGGACGCCTGTAGAGAGGAAGACGACACTGCAGTCTGCAGATCGCAACCTCTGACACTATCCCGCTTCTCCTCGGTGATGATACAGGCTCCTTGTCACAGAATTGTTGCTGACATTCTCCCGGAAAAACGAGGAAAAATTAAGACAAATGAAGGTGTTTGTTCTGAGTATCAAAACATTCAAATATCTGTCGTAGCCGGGACGGTCTCATTGCATTTTCAAAAAAAAAAAAACATTCTTCTCTAAAAAATTTCTGTATTAAGTTCCCGCTCCTTTTTTTATCTGGGTAACGCGTACAACGCCACATTTTGAATAAAAACAATGTGTAGTGTATAATGTACAGTACTTTGAATATATATTGCAACGGTATTTTATGGGATGTATCAAAAAACGTGGAAAGTTACTTTGAGATCTCACTTGAAGTATTTTTATAGTTTCGTTTCGAAAAACGAAGGCATTATAATTAAGGTTAGTCCGTTCGAAAAATGAAACACGAAAAATTGATTTTTAGTTGTCCACAAAAGAATTTGGCACTGATGTCAGTAATGCAAACCTAGAAATAAAAACATTTATACCTCCGGAACCATTTATGCGCAAGTATACTAACACTAACTAACTAACCTAACCCAGTTTATTTCAAATGGAAATAGAGAAGAAAAAATTATAATGTTACAAAAATCGTTTAGTGTTTCACAAAATGTTAATAACAACAATCAACTGGTCTGATAACTACAAATTGTAAAGAGGTAACTTTAGCAATCTCACGAGTACATAGCCGTGTATTTGGCCCATTTCGATATACCCCACTGACTTAACGAATCACCCATGAAGGTTAACAAACTAAAATAGTAAATGATATACGAGAATGCACTTGGTCTACTTTTCCAAATGATAAATTAGATGCCTGATTGAGGCTATGTTATGCATGATGTTTTCTGTTGTGTTCGTGAATAAAAAGTTAACGTATCCTTGACTGAGGATTTCTCGCGTGCATTGTGAAACCCTGGTCAGTGTTTGATCTACCTATGCAAAGACTTGGATTGTTCTTTGGGAAATATTTTTTTTTGCGCAAGAGTTTCTGTATCATTTAAAGAAACTCGGTCGCTTTCGATATCTGTTTTTTCAATTGGCAACATACAGGGTAGGTAATCTGTTTCCTGTTTAAAATCATTATAGAAAGTCAGTATGCAGCATCATACCCCGCGAAACAAACAGGAACAAAACAGGTTTGAACCACGTTTGAAAATATTGAAAATTTAATTTCAAATCGAGTGCTGCATAGCACAAACAGTTTACTTCTTAAACATAAATTTTGGCCGACCGCGACAGCTACATTGACAAAACCAAATTGCTCGGAAAAAAATGAACGTTACTTACATGAGGAGTGACAATTTGGTGTGAATTGTTTAGTGGTTTAATTATTTTGTCGAAAATGAGGCTGTGTTTCATGCAAAGTCATGTGAGCCGATTTTCTTTCTTTATCGAAATCGAAGATAGGGATATGGATTGGATGGACGACATCTGCTTCGACGCGCCACGTCCCCCAGCCCATGCGCAATCGATAGAACAAAAGCACACACAACACTAGTAGTTGTTAAGAAGCTAGGCCTTGGTCAATTGTGGGTTGAAGTGCCACCCGATTTATTTTATTTTGGTATAAAAAACTTCTCTTGCAATTTTTTGAAATTGTTCAACGAAAAAAGGGATTGACGTAATACAGTAAGTAAAAGAAGTTTTTGTCGGTATTCGGAAGCGGCTTAAGTCGGGCTCTCCGTTAACGAAAGCAAAACAAGCTATGTAGTGTCATCAGAGATGTACGCATAACACTTATGTTTTGGACAGAGCATGGAAGTTGGTAGCAAAAACATCTATGTGGTCAAGAACTTTGTATACATATATGCAAATAGAAACAACATCAGTATCGGAATAGAGTCCACAATCACACTTGGTATTTGCAATTGACTAATGTAATCACTCTTTGTGGGAAGACTTAATTGACTCTATATAATACCTTGATAGAGTCAACTAAGTCAACTGATACCAACCTGGTTCTGCTTTATGATGTAACTATTGCAAGCAGATAAGGAAACTCTTTTCCTAAAACTGCGATCTTTGGTCTTCTTCGCACTCTGGAAAAAAATACAGCGATGAATACTATAGGGCTGGTTAAGACTTTGAGCAAGCTGGACCATAAAGAGCGCATGTACTTACACCTTTGCTCCGGTTGAAGAATGTGAAGAATTGGAACAGTGCAACAGAGAATGTTCTTGATTGCGATGGAACGCATAAATGAATGAGAGTCCAAGTGAGGACAGCACAGCTGGAAACTAGCGAGTGATCGTGCTAACTAAAGAGACGTAGAGGAAGAAGGGGTATATTCTCAGATTTGATAAATCAATTTTTAAAAAACACAACCGCAGTGTTGTATATGTAAACAAATTGTGAAATATGCTTTCATTCCGGGGGTTTTAAAAAAGCCTTAGTAAATAAAAAAATTTTAAGAATATCAAATAAAAAACTCAATTTTTCAAATGCAACAGAATCGCACCATTTTGCAAATTTAAATTTTAAAAATATTTTTTAATGGAGAAAATTGTGGATAAGGCATGGTTACTATCTTTATCATTATCGAAAATATTGCTGTTGAAAGTGCACGTGCTGCTGATGATTCGCATTTTTCGATTTTCAGACGTTCGTAGTAATTGAATGTGTCGTACACCTCATGATGGGGTATTTTTCATTTAGACTCACGCCACGATTGAAGCATGCTGATCATTCACATCGTCGTAGATACGCTTCTTTTGTATTGGAATAACAGACAATAAGTACCGACTGTTTAACAAATTTTTCTTCAGTGATGAAGCACACATCTCATTCAGTGGGTAGGTTGCGAATAAAATTGTTGCATATCTCGCTCAGGAAACCGATAAATCTTCGCATAGGTTCTATTGTATCCAATATCCAAAGTCACTGTTTAGTGTGTTCTATAGGTGAAAGGCGCCATTGGTTCGTTCTTCGAGGATGCCAATAGAAGGGCGGTTATGTATAATCATTTCAGAGCCACATATAATCGAATCTTAACAAATTTTTCTGTGGCCGTCAATTGAGATATGTGTTTTTTTTCTATGTGACTAAGCAACACTCCCCGACCTCTAGAGAAGGTAAAAAAAGAATATTACTTAAGTTATGATTAATTTGCGATTTGTGGTTAAAAATTACCTCAAACGAATTGCACTCTTGTCAGTCTTTTCGAGGTCATTTTAATGTTATTCCTTTTCCCATTTAATGGCAAAGTTCAAAATTGATAAAATATTAACAAACTTTTAATTAAAAATGTGTCGCTCTGTGTGTTTTACTATGTTTTACTTTCCAAACCAAAAATTGGATGACCCTATTTTACGACCTCTGGTAATATTGACTGCATCTGGCAATACTATAGGTTCTGTGAGAGGTGAAATCTTTAACTCTGTTTTGTTAGGACGTTAGGACGAGATGATCCCACTTATCTAATTTACGTTAAAAAATTAGTGAATATTTAGAAGATTATGCTTTTCTATTCTTTAGAAAGATAAGAAAGCGTCGCATTTTGCTGGCAAAAGTGTAAACGTCACTTTGAATCGCCTTTAAACCTTTTGTTTTTAAATGGGTTCGAGTTTGCGTTTTAAGGAAGCAAAAATGTAAAACTGGTTCATTAAATTTTTCCATTTAAGTTCATGTGGTCCCCACACATCGAGCTTCTTTGCGTTTCCAGCTCTCTTCAAATGGTTGATAATCGTTTGGTGATGAATGCATGAATGAACGCTGTGCTTAGATTTGCCTAGTTTTTTCATGATTTCATCAAATTTTCTCTTTGAATGGACGACCAGAGGGAGGTGCATCTGTAACATCAAAATTATCGGTTTAAAAAGAGGCAAGCCACTTAGCTCCTTTCTGTTTTTCTATTCCCAACATCGTTTCCGTAAGCCTCACAATTTTTTTTTAGCTATCTCTGACGCTTAATATGACAATAAATATTCTGTAAAAGAAAAGCTTAATATGACAATAAATATTCTTCTGCCTTATTGAATTGAAAAAATATCTCACTTCCCATGGGGTTTATCTTTGTTTCTGTAGGTCGGAATTCGATGAGGAGTATATCCAAAAGTTATAATATGATCCACACGTGTAACACGAATGGATTAATCAAAGGTATAATAAAATTCCAATAATAGATACAAATCTTTTTTCCCAATAATGTACGCTAATTTTATTCACAAACAATAAACGATACCGAGCAATAAGCTTTGTTTTGTCAATATACCCAATAGACTCACATTCTTCACCTCCAAATATTTACAGTGCCAATGAGTACGTGAGGGGTCGATGCCATAGTCAATTTTATGTACCCTCGATGAGGGCATAACACGGTGCTTCTGAGTGGTTAACAAATTCGATTTGTCCACCAAACTATAGCCTGTCAGCGTGCATTATGTTTCTGAATAGGTTTATCGGTTTCATTTTTGGGGTTCAAACACCTCGTGTTAGCGCTCCGCCACCAATCAAGTCATTCCGAGCTGATCCAACTCTATCAGCTCAAATTCTCCTCATGCTCAAAGTCATAAGCACTAAGTGCTTCCGAAATCTAACAATTTTCATTTCCATTAGGCGCAATCCGCAACCACAGCCAATTACCGAGTTATGGATTACCAAATCCATGCATTTCTGTGCCACCGCTTCAGTTCAACGATATGTCTAGGCACCGCATTCTCTAGGACCCACCACACGAAAGCCAACCTTGATTGTAGGCATAATTACCCTCCTCCCCCCTCATCATGCATGGCCAGGTAAAGAGAAAAGGAACCGTGAGCCTGAAACTTCGGCTCCTCGTCGGCTCTTTGCAATCATGCGCTTGGGGTCAGCCCGAAGTCGGTCGTTTGGCTTCATATGTTCTTCTTAAGTTTCTCCTCCTCTTCGCAAACACGCTAGCTAGCGATGGAAAGCGAAAGCAATGTCGTCGTCGTCGTCTTTCACTTTCACAACACACTTCTGAGTGGGTTAGCACAGGGCTCACTAACACTGTGACTATTCACAAACTACTACTGCACACCACCCTATAGCAGTGGCCGTTTGTTGTGCTGAATTTTTCTTCAAAACAAACTTAAGCCCAGGATCCGAGGAAAATCCCTCAATCGCTCTGAGGACTTTAAGCAAGCCGGTTGAATTGAGTGCGCTACTCTGGGCTCTAAGGACAATCTTATAAACACACACACACTGTTGCTGGTGTGCTACCTTGTTTTGCTGCTGTTCGTGCCTTAAGTGAAAAGTTCATATGAGGCACACCACCGCGGTGTACGGTGCCTAATACTTGACGAATTTGCGAATCATACAACCACTCTATTCGGTATTTTATCGGAATTCAGGATCAATGTGAAGTGATTTCTAGAAGAAAAAAAAAAGGAACGGAAATATATTTTCAGTGCCTTATAGCTGTAGCCTTGCAGGAAGTTCAAGTACTGTCCGAAAGTTACGAATCAAAAGGCCAAGGACTGTTTTCGACTTGGAGTGTTGCGGACGTTTCGGTTTCCGATAGGCTCTCCAATTCGGTTTTGTTATTGGTTTAATGCGACCATTTACCGTGGTTTGGAATTACTTGCGCGAAATAGTATTGTCCTACGTCTTAACTAAGAAAACACATCGCCGTAACCACTGCAGTGGTGATAAGTATTACAAAAGATTCTACAATTGAACTGTATTCATAAAAAAACTGTGTGTGCCGGAAAGAGGAAGAAAATTTGAAAGGCAAAGATGCAACCGTTAAAACGATTCACTCAGTGCGGCAGCCTGACGATGCTGTTTGGGGTGTTCATTGTGCTTTTCGGTGTCAGTTCTACGGCACTGACTACCTTTGGAAAGACGAACTCAAACGTACCGCCTGTAACTCCTGGACCAATTGGTAAGAAATTTTATAAAGTTTTAAAATTCTCATTGCGGGAGATAATTGTTCAGCAAAGTTAGCTTTTTATTGCCTTGAGGGTTAAAGATACAGTTTGTCTTTCAAATAATAAATTTAGTGAGTTCGAAATCGATTCATTATTTTTTAAAAATATTTCGTCACTTTCTCGGAACAATTATAGCACTAGTGAAAAACATTTCTTTCTTACTGTAAAAATCAGGCACCCCCTGTGGCATTTTTTCGCAAAACAACTTAGTGCCGCCGAGAACGTTTTACAGGAACTTAAACAAAAATAGAGGATTTTATTTTGTTACCATAAGGTAGATGCGGAAATCACTAGTCACAAAGTGTTTGCAATTGTTGACGTCTTAACAAAACAGTGTGCGAATTGTTACCGCTGAAGACATGGGAAAACGTTTAGAATACTGAAATTCTCTAATTCGCGAAAAAACAAAGTCACACAGCCCCTCCTACGTATCCCTATAAAATATTTTCAATTTTCCGAAATTTTGTTGAACGTGGATTTTATTCCAAGCTGACCTTTCCAAATTGTAAGCTCGGGCCAATTTCTATTAATTTGCTGTTAAAATTTCTTATAACAGCTTACAACCAACTGCTTGTATATCAGGATGTTATTCACGGAGGACTCTTCTAGACTCAGTAAGCAGAGAGGTAGCGGTTCGATAACTGTATTTTTGGTGGTCACTCTAAATTTATGTGAACTCTGATCTCTCCCTACCCAAATTTATTCAGTCGTACCTAGGTTAAGCGTTTTGTACCTAATTTTAAAATTCTATCAGATAAAAAAATAAAAAAAAAAATGCCTTTTAAACTAAAAACTACCCAAATTTATCTTCGAGCAGAATTTCTAACTTCGTACCCTCTTGGGATAAAGGGAAGTCTTTCTCACAACCGCTGAATGGTTCTCTGCAAATTTTCACGGATAGATCGAACACAAATGAGGGAGTTGGGATTGGTATCCATTCGAGAGACCTCGTTCAATCCCTTTAGTTCAAGCTTCCAATACACTGTAGCGTATTTCAGGCTTAAACGATGGCAAGTAAGGAGACACTGTCCTGGTTAAAAATTATGTGATCCTTATATTATTATTTGTTTTTATAGAAAAACGTTCATATGTTCCCTTAACAGCAAAAAACCTCTTGTATCGATTATCTCTTACTAATATGGTCAAGTAGTGCAATATTCACCTCATGTGGGTACTGGGACAGTATTACATTTCTGGGAATTGCGCGGCTCCACTTCGCTGCTCTCTTCTCTAGGCGTCCGATCTTCATACTATACGTCTTCTCCCTTCTCGTCCTCTAGCTCTTTCGAATACAAAGCCCTATTACCACGCTGATCTGGTCGAAACTAATTGAAACGTTATACTTTATATAGATCAGTGACTAGAATGCTTTCTGGTTTTCAGAAATCAGACAAGGTCGTCGTACAGAGAATTCTATCCTAGCTTCGGAAGCGAGGAAAACACAATGATTTCCCATCTGCTGAATTCCTAAGATGTTTTATCAAGACGAAGAAAACTCCATTTGAGGGCATAATCCTTTTTAGTGTTTAGCTGTTTTAAGTAGAATCTGCGCCTGGCATAAAATTGGACCCAACTTGTCATAAGTGAAACTGTTTTGGGCACAGTTGCCCATTACTACCTACCTTTCTACATCTTATGGTGGACAATTATTTAAAGGCAAGACTGCTATAATTTGCATATTTAAGTATAGATTGTGTACCGAAATAACACAAAGATGAAAACTCAGGAGGATTATTCCCTCTCTCATATATCGAGTGGAGACTTGTTTTCCAAAAATAAATTCTTTAAGTTGACTGCATACATTGTTTTGGCTTATTTAAAAAAATCATCCATAATTCCTGAAAAATATAAATTTAACGAGATGTGCGGAATCACTTTGGGTCAATAAACACAGGTGTGGAAAATTTAGTCCCAAAGAGTTGATTTCATTGTTTTAACTCAAAATTGTTAGTGATTGTTGAACTGTAAATAAAT
Organism: Eristalinus sepulchralis; assembly: GCA_944738645.1. Lineage (NCBI taxonomy): Eukaryota > Metazoa > Arthropoda > Insecta > Diptera > Syrphidae > Eristalinus > Eristalinus sepulchralis. Next base: position 46,118,775 of record OX122882.1, read on the forward strand.
CAATAACGAAGTCTTCTGTCTAGGTAGTTCCTTCTTCGGTTTGGGTAGTTCCCTCTTCTCTCAACATTCTTGTTTCGGTCAGCTTCCTTCGACCTTTAATTCCATTGACTGCGTTCAGCTGCGTAGGTTAGTTCAAAGTAAAAAACTAATAATACGTACGAATTGTATGAGGCGGCTATGATTTTCCTTCTAAGTTCCTCAATGGGTGAGGTAAAAAATCGGCTACAGTTCGGCAGACATTTTACACATTCATTTTGGTATAAGAACCTGGTTTTGATTGAAGATGTACATACACATGTTATATTATGTTGGAACAACAAATGTACATATATAAATAAGAGACGAAATGCAAAGTAGAGCAGTTAGAGGACACTCGCTAAATGCTTACTTTCACTAAGTGCATGTCCTGATGTATCAGCGCTTATGCATGGCGCATATAATACCGAGTTGAAGCTCTAAACTAAGAAAGACAGTTTAAAGATGTGATCTTCTGTAAAATAAGGTCACAGCATAGATGATGAACATGGTAAACGATTGAAACAAAAAATGTTCCCTGTGGCAATGCAGACACTTTTTCGAAGATATTGATTTTGGCAATGATTCGATCGGAATATGGAAGGCATCCACTCAAAAATTGTAGGTCCATCCTTGGAGGGTTGTTGTGAACAGAAAATTCGGCATTCGAGTCGCCGTATAAATAGATAAGATTTAACACCATCGTCAACTCGTGTAGCTTCAATTGATAATCTGCCAAAACGAGGACGAGACACCAGAGCGTGGTTCATCAAAAATAAATTGCGATCACGTTTTTGCGACCCGATTTAGCAGATTCTCGACAGTAGTCGTCAACGAGAATCTACGTAGCGATAGGAAATTTCTCCTGCGATAGTCGAGATACCGTCATAGGACCGTAGGGCTAAACAACGATCGAATTACACACGTATACTCAGTTCTCCCAAGAAGCAAATCTCATATTTGAAGTTCGAGAATACGACGTACATGAAAGCCTTAAAGGGTTTGTTGCCTTTTGTGACGCCCTGATCATAACTTTGATGTTGTACGTTCTTCCATGATGACAGCAGTTTTTCCCTCGATCCATTTTGTTTAGATCTTTCTATGTACAAAATTATACAACGTCCGTTTTTGACATTATATGAAAAACTTTGAAAATCAAAATTAGAAAAAGAACTGCAAAGTTTTTTTTCTGGTCGACACATGTTAATGCTATCTATCAGTCAAAATTTATTTGAATAATATCGTAACTATTTATTCAATTAGCGCTCTGTTTACTCGTGTTCGCTATTCATTCTCTCTAATGGTAAACACAAATCGGGATTACTTGTCTCCTTAACGCTTGTCATTCATCACTTTATGATATCGTAAGTGGAACAGTCAACATAAGCGGTAATTAGGTATTACATTGACAGAAATCCCTTTTTTGGAGCTGTGCGATATATACATAAACATTAGCTTAGAAAGTGTCAGCTTTTTATGTGAAATCTTGTATATTTTGTGCGTCAATTAACGGTGATGAATTTTCTTTCTTTCTTCCTAATGTAACTCTGGTTATACGTATCTTCCAAAAAACCCCGTCTAGACGAATTGACATGTCAAACGTCACGATTAAACCTGACAACAGTGAGTGCGTATAAGAGATACAGTCGTTCGTTAGATATTCATAATTAAGTGAATTGCTTTGTCATTAGCAGCAATAACGTATCACATGAGTTTGGTTCTTTCAAACGAGCTGTAATCAATGAATTTTGGTCTATATTAAGACATAACTATAGGGTTGCCTTATTGATTCAATGTCAGATAAATTAGGAGAAAAAAATGTTTTCTTTATCTTGGCCAGACATGTAGAAACTAGAAAGAGAGCAATGCTCGGTGGGTGCAAAGAGATATTAACTTAGTTTATGTGTATTATTGTTGTGGAACAATATTAAAATGCATCATTTATACATTTGTAAGTGTTCCATTCGACATAGTCTTTTCTTTAATGCCCGAATATGAGATTTTCGATCAGTATGTTTTTTAGAGTCGTAAAATTCCATAAATCGCCTTGACGCTGCGCTTAAAGCATTGAAGAGAACTTTCACTTTCAGGTCTAAAACGGTTTTCTAAGTACAAATTTACAGAAACTGTGAAGGAATCAATGGAATCCAAGGAATTGAGACAGCTGCCAAAATCATGGCAGCCCTAATTCAATCATTCTTCAGAGAACTTGAGGACGAAATTCCAATGGAAAATATTGTATCGATATACCAATATTTTCTGTAGAAGCTTGTCCCTGGCCCTTGTGGGCTGTAGTGCCACTCAATTATTATTATTACACCAATATTTTTTGTCCACATTTACGTGTCTAAAACTTATTATCACTGCCAAGTGTTTATAGTCCTTTAGAAGATATTATGACAGTTCACTGCTTGTTAAGTAACAATGCGCTTATGCGCTTATTAAGGGTGTCCCAACAAGAACGCAAGATTTACATACGCGATCTTTTCATGAAATTTTCAATGACCGTTTTGCATAAATGCTGCGTCCAATTTCCTCTTTTAAGGCTTGAGTCGTCGTCGGCTTATTCGCATGAGCCATCGACTTCAAAAAACCCCAAAGAAAAAAGTCCAATGGTGTTAAATCGCACGATCTAGGCGGCCAATTCTTGTCTCCAAAACGCGAAATAACACGACCGGGAAATGACTGATGCAGCAATTGAAGTGTTTCTCTGGCTGTATGAGATGTGGCGCCGTTTTGTTGAAACCACATCCCCTCCATATTTCTTCAATTCAAGGCACGATACCGAACACAATTGACTGTTTGCGTTTGACCTGACTCATTTTCATAAAAAAATGCTAAATGATTTGCTCCAGCCCAAAATCCACAAAATCGACTTGGTCAAAGGCACGTTGTTTCAGCAAATTTTTCCATTAATCGCTTTACAGTTGACTCTTTTGGAGTATCATTGTAACCCCAAATTAATCGCAATTTGCGAACTCTAGCCGCAAAACTTTCACCATTTTGGTAAAACAATTTCACAATAAGAATGGGTTGTTCATTCGTGTAGCGCTCCATTTTTATAAACCTTATAACTTCTACTTACAAACAATATATTGTTGAAATGTCAAACAATGACAATTCGAATGGCGCCAAATTAAAATCTTGCGTTCTTGTTGGGACACCCTTTACATGGATTAATATTCACCGACAGATGTAGAATTTGTGCAGGTGCAGGTTACTGCATTAAAAATTCTTAACTTAGCTCCGTTAATTTGCTCCGAGTCATCACCGACTTAGTAGGCATAACACTTTTATGATGATTATGAGACATCTCTCTCCTCTTAAGCTTTCTTTTAAGTCCAAAAATTAAAATTTTTGAGGCTGTTTTTAGTATGAAATTTTAAATTATAGACAAATACATAAATTCCAATGGTTATGGGTAGTTCTAGTGCGTTAACCTGCTTGGTACGATTGATTTTATGATTTTCCTTTTTTTGTTTTACTTTGGGAAATGTACATACATATATGTACCCAGAGTATGGTGGGTGTCATAGGCCGTTCCCATGGAGTTGAAGTGTTTTCAAATGTCCTGTCTATGAAATTAAAAGTGACCAGCAAACCTATTCGTGTTAAGATGAAAACTACGCATCTTAACATCTTATGTCTTGACCACTAAAAATGAACACACACACATTTAATATGAACATATATGTATATTTTTTAGTATTACAATTGCGATGTTGCCTTTTTTATAGCGTAGCCGACTAAGAATTCCTCCAGCTATTCAAATAAATTATTTAATTTCAATTATTTTGAGTAACAATTGTAAAGAAATCAATGAGTTACATCTATGCGAAAAAGTCCTCATTTAAATAGTTTACTTTCAACTCTCAAAATTACCAAAATACATATGTTCTGATAGATGGTTAATTACGAACTCCAATTCTTAATTAAATTAGAAGTAATAATTTAGACTTGTTCGGTTTGACAACCTCTGAGCTCAAGGAGATTTCGTCTAGATTTCGAAATTAGTTGCGTTCCAGTACTTTCTGTAAAAAATTCAAGTCTGTCATTTGTTAAGGAGTGAGGGTAAAACTGAGAGATAGGACAAGTACGGGACCGCATCTAAATTGAATGTGTAAATTATATCATTTATGAAATGTTAAATCTTAAATGTTGTATACATTTGTTTGAATTATGTATGTATATCACACTTAGTAGGCATAACACTTTTATGATGATTATGAGACATCTCTCTCCTCTTAAGCTTTCTTTTAAGTCCAAAAATTAAAATTTTTGAGGCTGTTTTTAGTATGAAATTTTAAATTATAGACAAATACATAAATTCCAATGGTTATGGGTAGTTCTAGTGCGTTAACCTGCTTGGTACGATTGATTTTATGATTTTCCTTTTTTTGTTTTACTTTGGGAAATGTACATACATATATGTACCCAGAGTATGGTGGGTGTCATAGGCCGTTCCCATGGAGTTGAAGTGTTTTCAAATGTCCTGTCTATGAAATTAAAAGTGACCAGCAAACCTATTCGTGTTAAGATGAAAACTACGCATCTTAACATCTTATGTCTTGACCACTAAAAATGAACACACACACATTTAATATGAACATATATGTATATTTTTTAGTATTACAATTGCGATGTTGCCTTTTTTATAGCGTAGCCGACTAAGAATTCCTCCAGCTATTCAAATAAATTATTTAATTTCAATTATTTTGAGTAACAATTGTAAAGAAATCAATGAGTTACATCTATGCGAAAAAGTCCTCATTTAAATAGTTTACTTTCAACTCTCAAAATTACCAAAATACATATGTTCTGATAGATGGTTAATTACGAACTCCAATTCTTAATTAAATTAGAAGTAATAATTTAGACTTGTTCGGTTTGACAACCTCTGAGCTCAAGGAGATTTCGTCTAGATTTCGAAATTAGTTGCGTTCCAGTACTTTCTGTAAAAAATTCAAGTCTGTCATTTGTTAAGGAGTGAGGGTAAAACTGAGAGATAGGACAAGTACGGGACCGCATCTAAATTGAATGTGTAAATTATATCATTTATGAAATGTTAAATCTTAAATGTTGTATACATTTGTTTGAATTATGTATGTATATCACACTCGTCCCAGAGTGTTGTGAAATTAAAGGACGATTCAAAAAATACTGCTAAAAGGTTATGTTTGGGCATGATAAGCGATGAAGTAGACGTAATATGTTAGAGTTAATTATTAACGAACCGGGCATTGAAGAGGAATTGAAGCTCGCAATTGTGTTTTTATCTGAGTCACAAAAAAAACCTGCGTAAGGGATTAGAAATGTTCCACTCTACTCTCAAAAAGTATTCTTAACACATTTCCGTATTAAAAGATCTCTATTTGAAGATCTTTCGGAAGATGATGAGACACACTGGCAATTAATTTGACAGAAAACCAACAACCTACCCACAGAAATTTCTCGTGATAAAATGGGCAGGGTGGGGAAAGAATTTACTCTTTCGAGAGAGCGCTCATTTGACGTTAATCCCATTTTTCCGCTATACGGGAACATACTGTGGGTTGATTTGTGTTGTTTTTCATTGTTTTGTGTTGTTTGTTTCGAGTACGGGAGTTCGTCTTATCTTAAAAGTATGGATAAACTCGATAAATTTCGGAATGGATGATATTAGGTTATGTCAGTGGTGGTGACAAAGCGAATGTTGTATAAGTTTTATCTCTAAGACAGATAAATCTAATTGATTTAGCTTGGCTCGTTAGTCTGATTTTGCCTAAAAGCTCTTATACTATTTACAAAGTTAATAGCTTCCAAAAATACAGAAGGTGTTGTATAATTTTCCTACACTTCTATTTTTATCTCTTTTATTTCTTCATTTGTTTTTGGGTACTAACCCGAGCAATGATAATGTAACGCCGCATTTGCAGTTTTGCGGTTTCATTTCATAAATTCATTTTTCTAAGAAACATGCACTAGATAGACTACACAGATCTTGCATAGTTCCCACAATGCCTTGATATAGTTGAATACTGCTTTCAGATTTGAGCGTGTTACTTGAAGCGCATCCTGACTACATGTTATTTTCTACACGGACGTACAAAAAGATTTCATTCACAAAATCCTATGTTAACAGGTTTGGGCACACTTAGGTCATATTTTTAGTAACGAAAAATTATCTCTTTGCAAGATTTTAAGCAAAATACAGATATTGGTTTCGTGAATTTACTGTTTAAGTAATCATTTAACGTATATGTAAGTGGTTCAGTTTCAATTTAAGCGTATACATAACCTTTTTCTTCTTATCCTTCTTGTGGCGCTACAGTCCGGGGTGGACCTGGGCCTCAATCAACATGCCTCTCCAGTCAGCACGATCTTTCGCCAGCTGCGCACTCCAAGTTGGTTGAAGTCCTTCTCCACTTGTATGCCCCACCTTAGACTAGGCCGTTGTCTGTTGCGTTGTCCCAATGATTCAGATCCGAAGACTTGGGCCGGAGCAGTGGCGTCCATACGCTTTACATAGCCTAGCCATCTTAAGCGTTGTATCCGATTGTACTAGGCGCATGTCGCTGTACAGCCCATAGAGTTCGTCATTAAATCTTCTTCTCCAGACGCCATTAACGCAAACAGGAACAAAAATCGCACGCACAACTTTTCTCTCGAAAAGACAGGTTTCCGCGCCATAGAGTAGGACTGGGATGATCAAGGTGTTATGTAAAAGCAAGTTTAGTTCTTCGAGAGCGGGGTTTATTACTCATATGCCTCTTGAGCCCAAAGAAACAGCGATTTGCAAAAGTGATTCTGCGTTTGATTTCGGTACTAGTGTTATTGTCCCTGTTAACCGCGGAGCCGAGATAGACGAAGAACTTACCTACCTCGAAGTTTCTGCTGCCTAGTGTGACGCTCTGTGCGAGGCGTCGATGTTGTGCGTCCTTCCTTGATGACAGCATGTAATTCGTTTTGTCCTCATTAACCACCAGACTCATTTTAGCCGCTTCTAAAACTTTTTCTTCATTTTCTATTTTCTTCAAATTTTCCAACTGAAGTCTGAAGATGTCATATTTCCACCTTGAACTTCAAATTAGCTTCTGTAAGCTGTGTGAAAAATATTTCTCATTTCAGTCCACGCAAAGTTTCAACAGTGATTCATTCATTGGAAAGTATGCCGTTGACACAATCCGGTTACAAGCACAGCAAGACATGCGAAAACAATTTGCAATTCATTATAACTCCTTAGTTCTAGTCCTCCCAGTGCACACAGCAATGTACTGTTGACTTCACACAAAACTATGCGGAATTGTTTGCCGTGCGACAATTCACCGAATACCAGAGGAATGCAAACCCCATTTGACTTGCCTGATATTACAATTGTTTTTGTACACTCGCTGTCACTCGATTTCACTCCTTTGACAATCTCGCCAATTACACAGCACATATGCGTCGGCAAAAGTCTGCAAAAGTTTGACGAAATAATTTTGCGGATAAAATGAAGCATTTTTTCCACTGATTACATACCACTAAGGAGTGTCCAAAACGCAAATCCCGTGAGTGGCGGTCATATAAAAGCAACGCACAATTGGCCTGGTTTAGCCATGCACGCCGACGATGGTATGCTAATTACTTGAGGCCTTATCAACATGTTAAACGCCAACCAAACAATGGGGCAAACACCTGCACACAAATGCCGCGCCGCCGCCTGCGGCCCGATTCTGCAGACGGTTCGCAAGCAATTTGCCAAAGGATGTCCAAATGCAAATATCAACCTTGCTGCGCGCTAGGAAGGAACTAAACGAAGCTCGTTTCGGCTAGCAGAAGTTTAGCGAGCAGTTAGTGGTGTATCGCAATTTAAACTCGATTTTTTATTGCACGTGTGCGATGTGTGGTGAGTCGGTGGCCATAAACCCGTTTCTCGAGCTGCCAAAGAAGAAGGTTGTTCATAAGGACACTTAACGAATTTATTGCACTCTAAGCGAACGCAATGAGACGCTGTCCTTCGGCGTAAACTCATTTGCAGACTAATTGAAAATTAGTGGAAAACGTTGAATATTTTAAGTAGGAGCGCGTGACTAAGCCAAATCAAGATCCGCCCCGGCAACTAGAATCGCCGTAGGGGGGTGTAACAGGCGTGTTAGCAAAACCAACATCTTGAATTGACGGCAGGACATACAGGTTGCATAGTGCGATTTCTTTATTGGCGGCAATTAATCCAGTGGCACAATTGTGTACCTTAAATGCTGACAAATTAGTTTCAATGTAGCCGATTTCCTAACGTCGTTAGGCGACGTGGCAGGTGCTGCCACACGGTTCGCACTTGGACAACGAGAGTAATTCACAAATCGATTTATGAAATTTCAGCACACAAGTCAACAAGCGACAATTTATGTTCACTATCAATCTCAGATCTAGGGGTTAATTTATGAAGCCGTGGGTGGTGGCCTTGGAGAGCTATTCGCGGATCAGATTGATTTGAATGGGAATTAAGTCTGAAACTTATGCTTTGTCTTAGTTGGGGATTCGTGTGACACGCACTCGTGAATTTCGATTTGAATTTCAACATTTTAGGTTAAACTCTCGGTTTCTGCGAAGTGAGAAACACAGACAGGAAGAACTGCTTTTTATGTGGCCTTTAACTTGATGGGAGTTCGTAGATTAATGGCATACTCGTAGTCTGACAATAAAATTCGCTACTTAGGTTGATCTTTGGTTGCCTGGCGCCTGTTTTGCATGTTCAACGTATTAGATAAAGCGCCGACAGTATTTGCGAATATTACCGTTTTGAAATGTGACCGTTTGTTTTTGCCTTAACGTGGACGTCATTCGAAGTATTTATAATGCAATGTGTCAATGTTCAACAGCGTTTGAACTATTTAAGACAGAAGAATTTATCGTAAAAGCGGCACATTTTAACTTTTATACAGGATCCTGCTCAGCATGCTGTACATGCTTGTATGCTAGCAAATTTACAAAATCCGCACATTATAATTCCCTACGAAAGATCAATAAATTTCAAATCGATAAGCATCACATTCTAATCAATTTAATAGCTGCATCAGAAGGAAATTTCTCGGCGAATTTGACGCAGTGGCTGAATTTGAGACCCGAAACACTCAACTTAAAGAAATCATCCATATTTGTCTTTTTCGTATCGACTTAGAAAGGGTCTTTGATATAGTCCGGGGGAAACCCTCTCGTAAAAACATGAAATGCCAACATTAATTTTCGAATTCATCCAGACACTTTCCCGCATGAGCAAGGTGTGCTCCAAGGGCATGCAATTCGTTTTCCAGTACCAGAGATGGCTTTTTACCATCGTCCCCGTCCCCATAAACAACATTGCCTCAAAAGGAATCCAATAATCTTTCTGTCTGCTATCCAACACCCAAGCCTGCGGTCAGGAAAAACTGCACTCTGAACCTCAACGCCAAAGAAGTTTAAAAAAATATGGAAATTGACTCCAGATGCGAGGCATTTCTCTTGCAGAGCCGGAGCCCCATTGAGGATGTTAACTGCTATCTTGGCATTTAGTGACACTTTGTGAAAAGATGGAGGTGCGGAAACCGAGAAGTAAGTTTTCGTTTATCCGAAACAGTGAGATAAACGAAAACTACAGGTCAACGTCAAAAAATGCTTATGGTGAATGTTGAAGGTCTTCTGGTCGAAATGGGCATCGAACGATGACCCTGAAACGAGAGCTTCGCAGGAACTCATCGCAACAGTGATACAACATCGAAAGTGGAGCTGGATAGGTAACACCCTACCTAAAGCGGGAACAGACATCCCAAGTTTGGCCCTCAAGATGTGTGTAGACGGCTTCGATCACGCTCAAATTGCAAACGAACTATGAAAAAAGACAATAGCATGACAGTTCTGCAAATCTTGGTCGGAAGTGAATAAGCTGGCTCAAAATATAGCCGTGTGGAGCTGTTTCACCGAATATCTATGAAAGCTTCATGGAGCAACTTTTCATTGTGCTCAAATAAAATGTATTTTATGTTGAATTTGTATAATTCGAGGGTTAAATAAATATATACTCCTCTTTCAATAGAATTATATGAAATCTGCACCAAATTTTGGGCAAAGCGACGCTCTGTCGTGTGATTTCTTCTCACGACTTCTTCTTTCTTCTGAAGGATAGTGAGGAAGGTGGTTTTCTTTACTCCAGTACGACGAATGGACTACGGAGGCGGAACATTCACATGAAGACTCCTTCGTTATAAGTGAGCATAATAAAATGTCGGGGAGTGTATTCATATATGTCTGATTCCAGGACATAGTTCTATACAGTTCCATGGTCCGACAGCAATTGGATCTTCAAAGATAGGTATTCTAGCAAAACTGAACTAATGGCATTTAAATATATACACATACTTCTAAGTTTCATGAATTTCAATCTCAACAACTTAGGTATACAAATTATTCCTCAAGTGTACTCTTTTACGTATCTGGGCGGTTGTAAGAAAGTCGCTTCTCTAAAGCATAACGGAATGCTTGAAGGTTTGAAAGACTCAAACGACTTATGTGCATAGGCATTACTGGGAAAAACACAAAACAACATTGATCGTACATATCCTATGAAAATACCAATCAAGCATAATCCAATATTAACCATTATAGAACTATTCTATAGAAAAATAAAACTGAAACGGCTTGAAACGATAAATTAATCGGGCCGAACACTGACTTCAGTTAGAAAAATCAAATATCTAGGAGTAATATAAATAACAAACTTACATATCTGTAAGATAGTAATAGTTGAGATGACCAGGAAGGAGTGCAGCTCAAAATGGCATTTTTTTTATGCTGAAACAAGTATATTTCGCTAAGCATTTATTTCAGTGTGCAACGGCCATTAAAAAAGGTCGTTGCCTTTCTTGTACTTTCCTTGCCAAGATAGAGGATGAACTTAAAGAAATATGGTTGAATTACATGTTCACATTGCCTTAGGTTATGCTAGATTAGAAGGACTTTATGCCTTAAGAAGTTATTTCAGCCAATTCCGTCCCATTCTTAAGAAAAACCTGTTGTTCTAAATTTTATACAATGGCAGAACCAAGACTATATAATACGTTACCAATTGAAATCAGGCAAATAGTCCAACCAAAGTCTTTTATAAAAGAAGTAAAAAAACTCCTTCTTAGTATAGAAAGTTCATCATTATTAAACTAAAATCTCTTATATAACAGTACTTTTTATTTATGTGCCGTTATGAGTATTACAATAAATAATAAATGCACTTTTAATTGTCATTGTTACTGTGTATATATAAAAATAATTGTATTGTTTCTTAATCTTTTAAATTTACCCCACACTTACTTACTATAATCAAAATGTATTTTTTAATTGAAGGATCATTCGCCACTAGTTCTATATGAACTAAATAATGATGCCCATTCTTTTCTTAATTTTTTCAACTTGGAATTAAGTAACCTTGTATGAATTCGGTTGTTATATTTAAGAAATTGAATAATAAAAAAAAAGTGTCAGTTACCCTGTAAAGATGCATTGGATGTTGTATAGGCAACATACAATTAATAAAAATTAAAAACACCAGCCAAATCTGAATTTGAACTTTTCTCGTCGTTCTTATAAAACTGTACAACACTCACTTGTTGGTATCAGTTTCATTTTGTCCATTAAAACAGTGTTTTATTTACACACGATAAAAGAGAGTTGCCGCTCTCTTATTTCAGGCTTCATTTAGGACAAACCCTTAGTGTAAAATTTTATGAAATTCTTGATCCTTATTGGAATAGAATTGTTTGTAGTGAGTCGCTCACTTACATTCATTACGGAAGGACGCGCATCGGCTGTGCGGAGTAGTGCGTGAAAAATATTAAAAATTCTGAGAAAAAAGTATCGCGAACACAAAAAAAAAAAAAAATTTTAAATCAGCGTTTCCCGGAAAAAGGGACCGCGAACAAAATTTTTCGTTCGGAATTCCTGGAAAAAGGAAGCAAAACTACAAAAAGTGTGTGAAGTTGAGTGTTCTCGTCATGGACGAGGATAGTCAGACAATTAAGGGCGAAGAAATTTCAAGGAAAGTAATCTGTGAAATTTTAATGAAAAGAAAAATGTTGAAGCCTCAGCCAAATGTGGTAAAGAGGCGTATGAAAATGAGCGATGATTGCGAAATTAATAACGATGAGACATCGTATAGTGGAAAAGGAAATAGTTTCGCCAACCTTGCCTCTTCAAGGGTCGACGATCAGGACGCTGAAGAACGTGAGCTGGCGGAAAAAATTAAAGAAAAGGAAGAGCTGGAAGCTTTCATAAAGCTGGAAGCCAGGAAAAAACTGGCCAGTGAAAAGCGGCAACAGGAGGTGTTGCAAAAAGAAAAGCAGCCACAACAACAGCTACAACAACCCAAGCAGCAACTGACTCAGAAGCCCAAGCAGCAACAGCAGCAAAAACAGCAACAACAACACCAGATCATCCGACACCAGCAGATGAAGAAGAGACTGCCGCCAATAAATGTAAGCGGCATGGACACAAACGACACAATCAAGGTATGTAAGTTGTCCGTAGGGGATTCTTTTAAAATAAAAAACAAAGGCTTTCAGAAGCAGACTATTCACTGCCTATCAGTGGATAGTTTTAAAAAAGTAAAGCAACAGATGACGGCAGCTGGTGTAGAATTTTACACGTTTACGCCAAAGGGGGAAAAGGTGCAAACCGTTTTGTTGAGGGGGTTGGATGTTTCGGCTGAGCCGGAGAGCATCCTAGAGTCTCTCAAAGAACTGTACGTTGATGACGTGGAGTTTCTTGCCGTAAGGCGCTTCTCCACTGTTCGATCAAGGATGACGCCTGAACGCCTGCTTCCTCTGTTCCTCGTGCAGGTAACGCCGGGAAGCAAACTTGAGAGTTTGAGGAAATTAAAGGTCCTCAACTCTCAGATGATTTCCTGGGAGAAATTGAGGAGTGAAAAACGGATGCTTCTCTGCGCAAGGTGCCAAATTTTTGGTCACGCTGCAGGAAACTGCAATAGGCAGCCGCGATGCAGCAAATGCGCAGAGATGCATCTGTCGGCGCGCTGTCCCCTTGGAGAGGGGAAAGTGGAGGACAAGATGCGCTTAAAATGCGTGCATTGTGGAGAGAGTGGACATCCTTCTAGCTACAGGGGATGTCCAATTGTTAAAAATATCCAGAAGAAGAATATGCAAAAGAAAGCAAAAGTGGTGGATTCGAGGCCGATGCCAAGAACTCCAGCCACACCTGTTACGCCGGTGGTTTCTTACGCCCAGATGGCGTCTGGTAGGCGACCGGCACAACAGACAGTGCCAAAAGTGGCACCAGTACCGGTGGAGGCCCCGAATATGGGCTTCGCGGAATTGTTCTCCATGATGGCTTCAATGAAGGCACAGATGGAACAATTCCAAAAAGATCTTTCACGAATGGACCGGATCCTTTCGTCAAGACCCGCTGGGTCAGGTGCGTATCCATTTTAATGGATACGCCAGCTGCTGGAGACCTCTCGATCCTGGCAGTGAATGTAAATTCACTTGTCAGGATCGAGAGAAGGTTGGTTTTACTTAACCTGTTGGAGTCCCATAAGCCTGATGTGTTAGCGAAACTAAGCTAAACCGGAAGCACACAATCAGGTACAAAGATTATTCCGTTATTCGAAGAGACCGCCCCCACTCCACACAAGGGGGTGGGGTCGCTCTCCTCATTAAAAAAGGCATTCGCCATAAGATCGTGTATTGCAGTGAAGTGCGAAGCTTCGGTGTGCTGGAAGCGTCTATTGCGTGCATTTCTCTCCAAGGTGGAAAGAAGTTGTACGTGGTAGCGGTCTATGCACTAGATGCACCTCGGTCTACAAATTTCATTTCAGAGCTCGAATCTCTCTTTCGAAAACTGCGTTTATGCTCAGAGGATAACTTCTTTGTTGTCGCCGGCGATTTGAACGCGAAGCATGAGGAATGGGGTAATTCTGTGTCAAATCCCAGGGGGAATTCACTCCTTGAGTGGTTGACGCAGCACTCTATTGAGTTCAAGCTGTATTTGCTTGCAACCGATAGGCCGTCATTTCCCAGAAGTGGGTCTTATCTTGATCTGATGTTAATTGACAGACGACTAACGATACCGAACGTAAACAGACAAATTAGGAACTGCTTAACAACGGTTGAGTACGACAGTGATCACTGTGGGCTTGCCGCTGTTATCAGGATCCCGAACGAGATGGTGGAACTGGAGGAATTCGTGGAGGCGTATCCTTACAATTATTGTAAGGCTCGTTGGCCGCGGTTTTCCAGAATCCTATCCAGAGAACTGCGTTCGAATGACATGACACCACCCTCGAACAGAAACCTAACTAACGAAGAGGTTGACAGGTACCTCATACAAATGGACACTACAATAAAACGTACTATGGACAAAGCGATTCCTAAAGTATCACCGATCACAGATGGCGAAATCTATCGGAATGATACAATCGACGCACTGCACGTGCAAAAAAGCAGATTGCTGACGAGAATCAAGACACTTTACAGACGATTTACGGACAGAGACGACCAGGAACTGAGGTCGCTCAAGTCGCAGATGAAAAACCTCCAGAGTTTGATTCGGATGAATTACAGAATTGCTATCAATTCTTATTGGGGAGACAAGATTCGGGCTGTTCGTTCGAACTGTCCGGGTATGTTTCCCCAAATCAACCGAGTCTTCCGAAGGAGGGATCATAACGACTTGGAGGCTGTTCGACTTGACAGAACAACCGACAACGCAAACATACTGACTTCAGTTGGCATTGATCCGGATGGGGCCGTGCTGGACAATGAGTTCTTCATTGTTGAGGACGCCCAAGAGAAGGTTGAAGCAATAGGAGCGGTTTTCCAGGAGGTGTATACGGTCAACGAACCTCGTAGGCCGAATCACGACTTGGAGAACAGGGCCTTGCTTAACCATTTCTACCTTCGAAATGAAATACAGCAATGGCGTTCTGAGAATCATGGTTTCACCAGATTCAATGATGAAAATAAGGCAATTAATGCCGTCGCCCAAGATGGCTCTAATGCCATAATCATTTCGAAGGTAGATCTCAAAGACATTTTCAACAGTCTGAGGAACAAAAAGTCCACCGGAATAGACGGAATACCGAATATTGTGTTGCGTCATCTCCCCGAAGAGGCGGTAGAGATATACACAATCCTGTTTAACAATGCTCTGAGTAATGCACATTACCCAGAGCATTGGAAGACGGCGGTAGTGCAACCCATCCCCAAAAGGGACAAAGATTCCTCGCTTCCGAAAAATCTTCGGTCGATTAGTCTCCTCCCTTGCATAAGCAAGGTTTTTGAAAAGATTATCAATAGAGTCCTGATGCAGTGGACTGCGGACAAAAAAATAATACCGAATAACCAATTTGGTTTTAGGGCGGGGCATGATACTGTACATGCCGCGTCAAAATTGGTTTCGGACATTCACTGGAATAAAAATAAAACCCAGTGCACCGGGGCCTGCCTTGTTGACTTGGAAAAGGCATTCGACACCGTCTGGTTAGAAGGCCTCTTCCTCAAGTTGACGAGGTTGGGTATAAGCAAAGAACTGCTTTACACGATCTACAATATGGTTACAGGTAGAAAGTTTGTTGTTAAAAGTGGCAACAAGGTTTCTACTAATGTCTTTTACATTAAAAATGGGCTCCAGCAGGGTGCAGTGAATTCACCAATTCTTTTCACTGTTTTCACCAGTGAATTAATTGGCTCCATGCAGTACCTGATCGCGTACGCTGACGATTTGATAGCGTACAGGACGGCGCCGAAGATTGAGGTCATTAACATCCTCTTGCAGCGCGACTTCGAGAAAATTCAGCGATTTTGCGACGACTGGAAGTTGAAGATCAACTACCAGAAGTGTGAAACCATCCTGTTCCGAACTCCGTTGTGCAGGGCGTCAAGAGATACGAGCAAAAACTGGCGTAAGTTCGGCATTTTGGACCCGCAGGGGCAGCCATTAGCTGTGAGGAGTGTAGTGCGATATTTGGGCATTATGTTGGACCAGTTTCTGTATGGTAATATCCATGCAGCAACGGGTCTGGCAAAAGCCAGAAAAGCCTTCGCTATGGCAAGTAGGCTGTTTTATAGCAGCCAACTTGATTCCAGAGTGAAGATTATCTGCTACACGGCCCTAATACGGCCAATCATGGTGTATGGTTGTCCGGTGTGGTTCAACTTGAGTCCTTCCCAGATGGAAAGGATGAGGGTGTTCGAAAGGCAATGTCTTCGAGCTTGTCTCAAGATGTACAGAACCCCAGAGTCTGAGTACAAGAAGTTCTATGCTAATGAAATCTTGTACAACGCAGCAAACGTGAATAGGCTGGATAATTTTATTATTAAGCTGATTCGAAGGCACGTTGCACGAGGAATGACTTCAGAAAACGAGCTGATATTCGGAGCTTACTACCCGAACGATGCATATCATGAGAGCGCACGCCGAAGTGGATTCATTCCACCGGAAGCGTTCTTGTATCTGGACCGCATTGGCTTGGTCCAGGATGCGGAGGGATGTCCACTTCTCTACCACGTAGTAAGACGAACGGTGGACAAGCGTCTGCTCTACGAGAGCAATGTACGAAGCGTAAGGCCGGGTGATCTTCGCTTCAGCACATCCATCCCCATTCGCGACATTAAAGATCGGGAAAAGGCTAGGCAATTTTATTGGTGGCTAGAGCCACATCTGGTGGCCCAGCTGCCGTCAGCTGAAGCAGAAATTGGTCCCCCCACGGACAACTTACATATATAAGTTAGATTAAGATTAAGATTAAGTTAGTGTAGTATATATATAGTCCATAAACTAAAAATAAAAATAAAAATTAAAAAAAAAAAAAAAAAAAAATGGCGTAGTTAGGTTAAGTTTCATAAGTTAGGTTAAGATAAAAATAATTTAATTAGATTGCCAGTAAGATAGTTTTTAATTAAAATAAAAGTTTTTGTAACTAGTTTAAGTATTTTATATCTAGATTTAAGACAAATGAAATACAAAATAAAAAAATACATTTAAAAAAAAAAAAAAAATTGTTTGTAGTGAGTTTCTTGTGTTTAAATATTAGTCGAAAAACGTTTTACAAAACCAATTGCTTAATAGAATTGTATATGTTTTCAGTAAAGTGAAAGTTTTTGTGCTAAGTGTATAATTTATTTAATGTTTTCTACAGATAGTAATGTCTTGACTTTTATCAACATTAAGCTCTTACTGTTTTCTGCAAAAACATGTAAAACAGAGATAAAATTGAGCTCTATATTGTTGCAAAGAGCTTCTAATTAGGCAGCTAACAGAATTGATGAACTTAATGCAAATAAAAGAATCGGGGTGGCTACTTTAAACAACCTCAATAGAAGTGATCGATGTAGTTCCAATGAATAAGACCTTGTATCGGTTTTTTAAATCAGTTTCAAATTCGTTTAGTAATAATCAGCTTGTGGAGAATTTCCAATAGCCGATTAGATCAGTAAATGAAAGATTCGTCGATTGATTTCACATTTTGGAAATAAAAATAAACTCCTTAATTAGGTTCTTGTGTTCTTTTATTTTTCAGTTAAAGGACGTGAATGTACAAGCCATGATGATTGTGTCTCCATCGATAAATCCAGCTGCGTAAAGGACCTAAACGACTATAAATTGCGCTGCCTGTGCGGCGATGATTCAGCGCCCCAAAATGGCCTTTGTCCAAATGTCCCAAGAGGTAAGTTATGAAAAATGTATGATTTCGCCTTATTACACCAAATTAAACATGAACCGTATCTAAACACGTTCAGTGAAAGTTAAAGAAACTCTAAAATAAGCAACAGTCACAACAGCAAGCAGAACGGACTAAAGTGCTGAAGAAATATTGACTCAAGACTGGCAGCAATCAGGGCGATCTCAAAGCACTCCTACTTCCACTGCAAGAAAGACCATTCGTCTTTCCTTCCGTCATGGGTCAACTGCCTCACGTGTGGCTGTTGATGTGCAATGAAATTATAAAGCTTCATGGATATTTGAACAGCGACACGGTGAAGGAGTAGCGCAGGACAAAAAAATTAATTAGAATGGGAATGCATTTCACCTCATGAATCCTGAATACGATGTACGGTTGTGTGCTCAAGGCAAACACATGTGTGTATTTGCATTGGCACTTATGCCGTGTGCGACTTGCAGGGTCTGCTAGCACCCATGGCGGGCGTATGTAAGTCGGAGTTAATTTTTTGTAAATACGCGATATTTTAAGCGGCGACGACGACGACAACGAGAGCCTTAATGTATGCATGCCTCAAATTGGCACCTATGTCACGGAATTCAAAAATAAGTTGTGCACTTAGAACTAAAGGAACTGGGTGTTTTTGTTTTCCATCCTGGGGGATAGTTTATCCTTATGTCGAGATGTATTTGTTTAATTTGCACTTGCTCGCTTCTGTGCAAGGCTAATGGCTAATGATTGCTCTGCCATTCTGCAAGTAATTTTTTTGTGTACTACGTTTTGTCGTGACTCATTGTGCCGAAAAGGTGGACATGCATCAAGAGCCGGCATCCTTGGCGCAATTGTTGACGTTATTTGGCGTTGCAGCTGATTTACAGCTTTATAATGAAGGTCCTCCATGAGGCGAATTTTATAAAATGTTCATTATAATTAAATCGAGAATCTCGGCAGTAATTTACGAGTGTTTTTCGTGCTGACAAGTCCTTGGGGTTTCGCGGTATTTTTCAACATAACATTTCAGCCTTAATCTGCAGTTAATAAGTATATCCCACTGGCAGTTAGGTGCAAGCATGCATATTTAATTTAGGCTCAGCGGGACACGAAAAATGCACATTACAATTTTTTGAGAGTAGCCCTTAACCCTAAAGGAAGTACAATGTTGTTTTCATGTGCCGAATTG
Organism: Eristalinus sepulchralis; assembly: GCA_944738645.1. Lineage (NCBI taxonomy): Eukaryota > Metazoa > Arthropoda > Insecta > Diptera > Syrphidae > Eristalinus > Eristalinus sepulchralis. Next base: position 46,137,629 of record OX122882.1, read on the forward strand.
TGTTTGTTCAAAGTGATGTTGCGATAATGTGCAGGGAAGTAATTTTTTGCCCAAATTAGAAAAATCGTAAGTACCTGGGAACTTAGTCCACTGGGTCTAAATTTTCATCTGGCGAGGAATAAAGTTCATTTAAAAAAGATGGATTCAGTACACATACATGCATACAGAGATACATACAAAAATCACTTACAATGTATTAAACACAAGTTAATAGTGTAGTTATGGGGATAGAGGTATCCATCCATCCATCACCACTGTGTGGGCACATATAAAATTATGCTTATTCTAAGGTCACCTCTTAGCAGAATTGCTGTCACTAGGTTTTACAGCTTTGTCTAGAGTGGAACATGACGCCTATTATTGACCTAACGACTAGCTCCCTCCTAGAGTTGCAACCTACGGCTCAATTACTCTTCAATTTTTTAAATGGCAGTGTCGAATTCTCGGCATGCGCGATTTACTCCGTCGACTGAAGTTGGGACTTCTTCTGCTGGGCATTTTTCTTTTTGTAGAAAATCTTTTTATTTTGTTTTTGGTCCTAGCTTCCTCAACTTCCTTGAGTTGCTTTGTCTTCTTCTTCAAGCGATTACATTTCTCCTCTGTTCTTCGAGTGCGGTATTTCTAATGTGCTATTCTGGTTCTTCGTTACAGCCTTTTTTAGTATGCATCGTGTGTTGCACTTTTTGCACAAACTTAGTTTTGGTTACTTTTTGAATGACAGAGCTTACTGCTTTTGCTTAGCTGCACTTCGTTGTCTCTGCCATCCTCAAGAGTGCTTAGTTTTTAATATCGAAGCTCATTTTCATTACCTGCCGCATCATTTAGTCATTGCATAGGCGAGTTTTGCCAGAAGAAGAGCGTTAGAGGGGTGCTGCTGGTTAGAGGGGACATTTACCCCTCTTTATGTTTCACAATCTATGATGTTTAATGCCTACCTGGCGTCATTGAGCGCATGATCATCCAGGTGGGCAGGTTCCTGCGTGGATTATTATAGGGAATCTTGTGCTACTGCCAATCATACTACGTGCTTCCGCGAAGTCCGTGAGTCGATAGCTGTCATGTGTCATCGGGTTATGTAAATTTTTGTTTCCGATACTCTGAGTAAAATATTTTTCTCCGACGTCTTCGCGTTGTAGTCTCCATAAATCAATTTTGACACTGTGCTCCAGACAGTTCTCTGTTTGCCCGACAGGTCATATCAATTCTTTTTGATCGATTCTTTACTGCTGTCAGTAGGGACGTGACCACATATGAGGCGGACGTTGTTAAATCTGCTTTCGATGCGGATCACAGCCAGGCGATCAGTAAACGTTTGGATCCATTTCCTACAAAGAATTCATTTTCCACAACGAATTCGCATCGTGGCACTTTTCGTGGCAGTTGTAATATGACATTCGCTGTCCTATCCAATCTATTTTCTGGACCCTAGTAATAATTGTCCATTTACTTTATAAGGATATTTTTCAGTTGCTACTCCTGAAAAGTGAAAATCATTCTACAGAAGCACATTCGTACATCGTAATCTTTTCTTGTGTGGTTCCGTCGGTATATTCGAGGTATTTCATAACAAGCGTCTATTTTTTATGTAGGCTGTTTGTTAACACTTTGTACGACCGTGAATCCGATCAGATATTTTTGAAGCTCTACAATTAATTTCTTATGGTCACTTTTAAAAATCCATGGATTTTTGACTATTTTTGTCGTGAATCAACTAATCTGTCGCCATTTTGGTCAAAATATGGTCGAAATTCAGGAATTCCGTAAATGTATGTTTTAATTGCAAGAAATTTCTAGTACAAATGTAAAAAAGACAGGTTGGCGGTGAATAAGAGAAAATGAGTATCAAGTGGAGCGAGTGTTTCCATCATTCACTTTACTCTGACGTTAGCTTAGTTAAATTCTTGATGGAATAGAAGAGAAGTAAAGTCTCTTTCTCCTTGTTTATTTTTATAAAAAAACGATTACAAACAGATTTTCTTTACTTACTTTTGTAATGCGTTTTATTTAAGATGTTTGTGAATTTGAAAAAAGCTAATCGAGTCAACACGAATGCTACCGTAATCTCACTGCTCGACAATTGTGTACATAAACATGATGCAGTCTGTAGAAAACCATCACAGTGAAGCATATTTTGAATAATCCTTGTTTGACTGGATTGGGTGTAAACATACTTTGGGACTTTTATTTATGTTAACATCAAAGAAGTGTTTAATGTTAAGCAATCACGTACCTCATCAGTGCTTACATTTTTTATTCTTAAGAAATATACAAATTTTAAAATCCACGTATCCACTTCTTCTGTGTCTTAAAACGACGAATGTATGTTTGTCATGTTTGTTTTCTCTTTTTATATAGGCCTACGACACAAATGCGTGAGCACCAATGATTGCGAGCCAAACATGGTGTGCACAATGGAGAATGCGAACAGGACAATAGGTGTTGCTAAGTTTATGTCGTCAAAAGTTAAACTGTGTCTTTGCGACAACGACAATGGCTATGTGGAGAACGCCGTTGAGAGCATATGCAGTGCTGGTAAGTATCCAAATCTATAGATCATTTCTTGCATTTGGAATTCTAAATAAATATTAAATTCATTTGCAGCCTTTAAAGCAGCCTCCAACATCCTAGTCTCAGCGGGATCCATAGCACTGGCCATAAGCGTCTACTCGAGTCTACGATTCTACGAACATTTCTAATTTTCTTGCTTTCGATTTAATTCAAATTCAAAGATAAAATGCTCTATTTTCAGATCAAAACATGTACAACTTTTTTATATTTCTTTCCATTTCCATAATTTGCTTAATTATATATCGCCATTTGTTGTGAGATTAATTTTGCTCATCCCGCGAGGCCTTGTAGATACAAAATGAATACGCAGTCTTTTCAATGCACAGATACATATAATGAATGGAAATGTTGGTGTTGTTTTTAGTAGGAAATGTTTTACTCTAGGATCACTTTATATTGTAGCGAGTTAAGAAAGGAAGAATCACTTTAGAAAACTACTTACATAAATATTTCTTATATTTACACAGTTTATTGATTATGAACAATAACAAACGATGCACTCGAAAATATTTTTACTCTAAATTGTATTATATATAACTGTATTTCAATTATCATCATTTCAATAAAATATTATTATTTTTTAGTACGCACGTAAGTGCGAATTGATATGTTGTTTGTATTTGTTATATGAAGTGGTTTATTGTGTATTGCTGTTTGTTGTGTTAGCTATTTCTGAGGGGATACTAGAGAAGTGCGTTTCCGAACTTTAAGCGATAAACGTGATACAGTAGCTCACAATGAAAATGGCCCAACACAAAAATATTTTCCGCAGGATGCGCCAGCAAAACAGATACGAAAGAAGACGCGAAATTTATTATTTTAATTATTATTTATATTATTAAATTATACAATTTTTAATTCAAATAATAGCAACATAACAAAGTAAGCCACATTACTAGAACAACGAATAAATAAAACATCTCAAAAATTACACCTCACCGTGAAAATCATATAAAAATTTAAAACACTCAAATAGTCACATTAATTTTGAATACTCTGTTGGATGTCCGTATTGTTAAAGAACGAATTTTGAACGATTTTGTATAATCTAGAGTGATATTGCTTCATTTCGCCAAGAGGACTCTTTTTGCTATTTCATGCTTTTTGATTTCGATTTTTAATTTTTGCCATAAATTCTTGATAATTGTTGAATCTGGTGAGTATGGCTGAATTTTGATCACTGTCAGGGTTTTGTACAAAAGGCATTCCCGTACAATCAAGACACTGAGCACTTTGTCGTAAATTATGCTTCACAATGTACAAACACTAAAATTTATTCCTATTAAAGCCAACATCTGATGCTAAACACCCACCATCGTCTGACCATCACCGTGTTTGACTATGGGTGGCAAAAATTTCAAAAATTTCTCCACAAGTTGACCCTTTAATCTGGCCCAAATATGTTAAATTAGGTCTCATCCGCAAATAAAATGTTTTTCGAAACGAAAAATCTTTCATGGCGCAGGTGTGACCAAGCTGCAATCGAATATTCCTTCCTTCTACCAACTCTACCATACAACGAGCTCTCTGTAAAACTCTTAAAAGTTGGTTTTAAAGCACTTGCCTACCAATCCCCTTTGTTTTGGAGTACTCAGCTTTGGATTGGTTCATAATCCAACGTTCATCTCGCAATTGAAACAATTTCGTGGCACTGATTATTGGTTTGCTCATTACTCGCTCTTCGTTTTCTCACTATATCACGGGGTATTTAGAGACACAAGTGTCCGCTGTAGCTTTAGCTTTTTTTTATCATGCCCAATGAACCGGATAAGATAATTGATTTGATCTGTATATTGCAACAACAACACAAGATCTGGGATCTTGGGCCACAAAACTTTTCACTTTTAAGTGCAGTATCATAAATTTAAATTGGTATATTTGCATCTGAACTTCATGCCTGTACAGTCTTCTGAGGTGATTGTGGTTCGTAGTACAATATTTTACCCTTGAAAATACTGAGCCTGTAAATATCTTTGAATTTCTTAATATGTTGAATAAGTTACAAGCATCACCATAAAGGCCAAATCAGTGCGTTTGCGTGAGCTGGCTTTAAAAGGCTTTGCTACACGTTTTATTAATATAAACCACGGCTTTCTATGTTTTCCAAATTGAAATAAAAGTCGTGCTGTCTGAGATTTTCGTATCTTAAAAAGCATTTTATTTTTGTAAGCGTTGTAGCGACGAAGCAGAAATAAAACCAGTAGAAAATAACCTTTGTTATTGCTCAGCTCATCAAGAACGAAGACTAATTCATTTGAAAGCAAGTTTTTTTCACGATCTCAACGATATGGCGAAATTTCAAATCCCTGATCGAAGAAATTCATATTCAGATCGGCGTGATTTTTGTAATGGTATGCTTCCTCTATACAAGTTGCTTGGAATGCATTCTAATACAATGCAAAGTCATTCATTTCGTGAATTAAAGTTGCTCGTGCTTGTATTTGAATGACGAGTTAGATTTATAAAACTTTACTTAAAAAGTGTCACCTTTCGCGCATCACGCAATGATAATGGCATCATAATCGACCTACTGTAAGGCCTATGCATCATCGTAATACACGATTTGACAAAAATGATGCTCCTGTAAGTGCAAGTGTTGCTGATGAACTAAATTTATAATTGGATGTTTCAGTCGATTTGAATCTTCATCCCTTAAATGTCAACTTACGCCACGATTGAAGCCTGTAGATGTTTTACAATGCTCTGCGCCGGAACAATAAACACCGATTTCTTAAAAAAAAAAAAAAACATTTCAGTGATGAGGCGCATTTCTGACTCGGTGGTTGTACAAAGACACAAAATTGTTGCATATGGGGTTCACAAAACCCAAACGTGATTGAACAGGTGCATCTTAACAAAATGTGCTCCACAATGTGTGTCCAAAGGTGCCATTGATCCTTATTTTTGCGAAGATGCCAGAGTGCAGAGGGTTACAGTCAATTCAGAGGTGTACAATCATATGATAACCGATTTTTTGTACGGTTGACGGCTATTGACTTCTTGGGTAACTTGTTGTTTTTGTAGCATAAAAACGTCACGTAAGCTACCTCGCATAACTGAAAATCGTTCTCCTTCTTCAACGCTGAATTTCAGATTTAGACTATATTTTAAATGAAAGTTCGTTTTTCAAGCGCTAGTGTGAATACTCACCTTTCACCACGAAAGAAGAAGGAAGTTGATTAAATAATTGCACACTTTAAATGTGTTCAAATCGGGCCACTTGAGATCTGTATTCACAAGTTGATCAAGAGGTGAAAAGTTTAAGTTTGAGGTGTTGGTCCATAATGAAAAGTTAATAAGAGGAAATGTGTTCCGCTTCGTGTTAGTCAGTCTTTCCAGAAAACTATTTGTTGGGGCTACAATGATTAATGGATCAATCAGGGCTAAGACAGAAACTTGACAGAGTTGCCTTTGTAGAACTTCTTGTATTAATCCAAGATCTGTTAGTGCACCTTGGCGCTCTGCACGATATTACCGTGTTTCTTGACTCTAGGCTTTGGCTTGTATGCTAATCGAGGCCAATACTGAACAGTTGCAGAGCTGATTATCAGAGATTCCCTCTTCTTCTACTGTAGCCGTAAGATAGTTACTCTGGTCTTGGAGGAGGGGCGGTCTACGAATTGCTCTGTGATAATTCTTACCAGGTTACTAAAAAGTTTCCTGTTAATGGACGTGGTTTTCCAAGGGACCATGTTTGCCTCACGTTATAGGAAAACTTAAGTTTCTCCACTTTTTCAGGAGCCTTGACTCTAATAGTTTTTGTGTTTTAGCTAAATGCTGAAAATCGGTGCATGCAAATTTTTAAACATTAAGAAAAAAGGCAATATCGACAAATTACATAAATGAAAAAATTATAGCCGTTGGGTGTTTGCGTCATAAGCCACCCTTAGATTTCATAATGCCTGATTGAAGCGCGACAAAAAAGTGAATTTTTTGACTTGTTTGCGGGACATTGGAAAATTAACATCAACTTTTTTTTGCGTTTCAGTATATAATTATAAGGTTATATCATAAAAGCAATTTTTTAACCCTTGTTGATATGATTAGGTTTTATGTTGACACCACTAAAGAAAAGAAAAGTTTGGTTAAGGGCTCTTGAAGTGGACAGGCATTTTAAGATGTAGCTAAAATATATGGAGTATGAATAACCTTTGCGAAAAATATTTATTTGGACTTCATAGCACGAGTATCAGTTGGAAGTCTATAAAGGAACGGTGAATGGAAAAGGAAGATATGAAACAGATTTTCATTAAAATAAAATCGAATAAAAACAAATCCTTCTTTATCTGCTTGAAATATACAATCACCCAAAGCATACAAGTAAAGCAGCTAACAATTTTTTTTTATTATTGATACGCTGGAATGTTCATCCCAGTCTCCGAACCTCTACACGATCTGGGCAATCTGATAATGACTGAACTTCATTGGAGATATGTCACAACATACCACTATTTTGGGATATTAGTTTTTGTACTCAAGCGCCTTGAGTCTATATGCGTACGTATACATATGTACATATAATGTGGATGTAGAATTCGAAGTTCGCCACAACAAAATTGGGTATGAAACGTATGTATAAATTTGATATCTATATTTATGTTTGTTTCGTCTTGATTTTGTTTGATTTTCATTTTAATATTTATTTCTAAATATTTGGATTGTTTCAATTGTTGTTGAAAAAAAAATGAAATGAAACCATTTATACGCATATGAACCGTATTTAACCAACTTATTTCATTCGCCCAAATTTTCTGGGATAAACGGCGGAAACAAAAAAATTATAAATTTAGTAGTGGGCCCTTTAAATAAGAACCTTCACACATATTTGTACAGATGTAATTGGTAATTGATAGCGGTGTATTACCTGACGGAAAGACCTAGAAGTTATCAAATATGTGACGTTGGCTTCGTCATTGCAATTTCTCAGTTTCTTCCATCCGCAAAGACACTAATAACACCGGTTACCAACATGCACGATTTGTAACCCACGATATTCGATTTCGGAATGAAGTATAGGTTAGTCTCTTCACACTTCTACCATTCTTCCCGTGAAACTACCGTTAGCACTAATAATGCTATACGCAAGGAGGCGGCATCATCTCCTGTCCTTAGTGTCTGATGTTGTCATGCAGTAAATGATGTCTTTTGGAATTGACAGATTTAAAAACTGTCTGTGTTCTGAAAAGCAACTACAGCTCCAAAAAAATGGTGTTTACAATAACCTCCATGACTGGACAGAAGTTACGCAATGAGGTAATTGCAGTTTTTGAACGGCCGCGATATTTGTCTGGTGTCTGGTATGAAACTGCTCAGTTGTGAAACTGCTCCATCTAGTTTGCCAAAGAGCTACTGAATTAGCTCTTTGTTCCTCTTTAATTCTCCTTCTTTGCTGGCGATATTGTTCCCCTGTGGTACATCCACCTCAGTTGGTGTGCCCTAATATCAATGGGAAGCTTTTGGCTAGGACGCACGTAGCATCACCCAAGTTTGTCCTGAAGCCGCATAATGTCAGTAACCTTCTATTTTTCCAGAATCGGAGCAGAGTATAGGAGAACTGAACTAGATACCGTGTGGCTTTCGATGTTCGAAAACATTCGGGACAGCCCTCTTCACGTCGACGATGTCTTCTTGTTTGCGCACTTCATGTGCGTTTTGTGGGACAGCCTGTTGTCGGACATAACATCGAGATACTTCACTACATACTTGGATTTTACTAAGTGGTTGCCTACTCGGAAAGTTTCATATTCCACCTTCTTGCGATTGTGTATAAGATCGGCCTCAAGCCGATTCTTCCGCCTGTAGACCATGAATATTGTTGTCCTTGATTTTTTCATTCTTGAACGACATTTCCTTAAAATAGTGAAAATATTCTGCGGACAATGTGCGTCAAAGAGCTTAATGAGTTCTAGCCTTAATTGATTTCCACACGTTGAATGCCCTGTTCTCAATAGCTCCGCCCACTTTACTTTAATTGGAATCAGCAAAAAATTGAAGGAAAAGTAAATGAAGAAACGAAGACGAACCAAAAAAAAAAACAGCAAACAAACTGAAAAGTTCAAGGAAGATTCAAGCAAGGCCGTAGGCAAATGTCAGAATTCTACAAACGTCATTCGCAAATAGGGACGCACAGAGCAAACATGTGTGAGGGATAACATGCCATGCCTATGCCAATATTTTTCAACTGAGCTTGTAGGACTGCGTGCCGAACAATCATTGAATGTCAAAGACAACCTCGCCACCGCGGACGGGTAAGTCGTCAGGCTTCAAGTGCCCTTTGCACCAAGTGCATGTGTGAATTGAGGGCGTTCGTTTTTAAATTCCATTTAAAACGCAACCGTTTAAGGGATGTGTCAACGGGGGACGTCACCGCATCGGAACTTGCTGCATGCAAAGCGGAAATATTTTCACTCAAGAGGAATTTGACGACGGCCAGAATTTCATCGGCAAACATGGAAAACCTGATGAAGGGGATGATTGAAAAGCAAAATCTCCTCATCGCAGATGTGTATGAATTGCGGAAACTGATCGAGGATTTCAAACTGCAGCAGGTTACTGAAAGAAATTTCCAAGCTCTGGAACGTGGCACTCTTCTGAGGGAGTTACATGATGTCAAAATTCTTCTTCAAGATCGAACTGCATGTCTGGTGGGAATTGTGTCCTCCATTTCGGAACTGCTTGTAAAACGTCTCCTTTATAGGAAAGGACTCTGCAACAGAACTTTGATCTAACGATCGCATTGAGGGATGCGAACGAAAAAATCTACGAAATGGGAATAAAATTTCTCAAACTTAAGGGTAATCGATCCTTATCACAAAACGGCAGCATTGACGCAACTAGTACCGCTGCCCAGAGCACAGACGAGGAGACTTGTACCAAAGGCGACATTTCAGAAACACAAGGCAGCTGATTAGCATATCGAGTCCAACGACTTGTACACTTATAATAAAATTTGGAACTGTGGAATATATTTTGTTAAAATACAGTTATTCGTAAAAATGTTTCTTCTAGTTGTTGGTGGTGTTTGTCAGAGGGGTAATGCACTTCTACATAGCTATGCATTGCGTGCGAAATCGGTTTGTTTATCCTTGCGTGATCGCCGCTAATAAAGCGAATAGGAGAACTATCCGCTATATTAGCAATCCGAAAGGTTACAAATCCCTAATCTGTTTTGTATTTATCCATTAGTCGTGGGGGTTCCCTTTATTGGCGGGCGTTATGCAAATTTGTACTTTTGCGTTCGAATGTAGGAGCACTTCTTTCCTGCCACTTGAAAGGAGAAACGCCAAGGCAGACATTTATTTATTACATCTGATGCTCGAATTGTGCGTTTTACAAAATTGCCGCACTCATTTAAAGTGGACAAGTAAACAACACCTAAGCTATTCTCACTTATTAATGGAAAGTCAGAGTGAGTGAGTTATTATGCATAATTCATATTTTGTGACGGTCTTTAAGTGTTTCGCATTTAAGCGTTTATAACTGTGTACATATTTGCAAAGCTGGCGGAATATGATGGACAACATTTTGTGGATATAAATGGTGCTAACAAAAGTTTATAAGATTCGAAATTGCACGAAAAAGAAACATTTTATTTTGATGGAGGGTTTTTTAACCTCTGTTTGCTTGGATTAATAACACATCACTCAAGGTCCCGGGTCTAACCAATAAAAACACATTTTCTAAACAAAATTCGACTTTATTCATCGACATAGAACGATTTATCTTTTGCCGCAAAATAGGCTTCAGTTTCTGCGATCATCTTTTTGAAGTCTGAAAGGAGGTTGAAGTCGCTGGGGCCAGATCTGGAAAATGCGGTGGGTGCGGAAGCAATTCAAAGCTCAATTCTTGCAGTTTCCACACGGTAGCCAACGACTTGTGGCACGGTGCATTGGCTTGGTGGAAAAGAATTTTTTCTTTTTCACGTGGGAACGTTTTTTGCAATTTCTTCCTTCAAATGCACCAATAATGCCATGTAGTATTCGCTGTGTATCCATTTGCCTTTCTCAAGATAGCCATAACCTTGACAGCCGATCTTTGTGTTTTTGGACCCTTTGGACGTGGTTCACCGATTGCTGTCCACTCCGCTGACTGCCGATTTGACTCTGGAGTGTACATGTTTCATCTATTGTGACATACCAATGTAAAAAGTCTTGTTTATTCTGGCGAAACAGCTCCAAACAGTTCTCAGAATCATCGTTGTTGCTTTTGGTCCATTGTAAGAAAACGTGGCACCCATTTCGAAAACAGCTTTCTCATGGAAATGTTCATGGAAAATTGTGTACACACTGTTAAGTACTACTGTCACAGGCAATCATAATTGTAGGAAGAAAAAGACTTTGAAACTTGGAACCTAAAAATGAAAAACTACCTCCTAGTAGAAACTATAATATATCCTTATTTTGGAACATGGTGTAATGGAAATTAATTCAATTGCAATCATCCTGTTTTCAATTCGACAAATTTAACATTTCAAAATATACGATGACAGTTTTGACAAACTATCAAACACAAACTGTATTTCATACACCTCGATTCTGAGTTATAAAGGGTGATTTTTTAGCTTTTATCTTTTTGGCGACACTGGTTTAAACAGAGGATGCACGTTTCGTGTTTTGTTTCTCTGTCAAACATCTTCAGTTTGGTTTATAATGTAACCATGAACGCTTGCAAAATGTTTGAATTCTATTTTCAAAATTAGTGCTCTGTTAAAATATTTCATCGCGAGCTTCTTCCATTTTATGGTCAGTTCATTTTTGGCTCAATGGGTACGTAAATAAGCAGACTTGTCGATTTTGGATTGAATATTAGCCAGAAGCATTGCAAGAGCTACCAATGCATCCAGAAAAAGTCACAGTTTGGTGCAAACATTTAATTATATGGTCCGTACTATCGATTCAAATAAATATTTCATGAATTTTTCTGAATTTTATGTTTTTTGTTTTTGAAAAAACTTTCATACAGCTTTTAAAAAATCATTCTATACTTATTCCATTTGATCGTTGGATAGATTTTAAAAACATACTATTTGAAATCATAAAAGAGAGACCTCATAAAACATGAGTAAAGAGAAATGTTTTAATTTATCTTATCCTACTGCACCTACTTAATACAGATTATGTGATTGGATGTATGAATCAGTTGAGTCAAAATCACCCCCGTAACACTATTATAAGTGTATAAGGAATCACTGATGGAGCCAAGTCCATTTGGTATCGAAATGGCAGCTACCAGACCCAGATGTTGAGGAAACATGACTGGTAGTGACAGCTTGACCAGAGGATATATTCTGGTGCCACGGGAGGTCAGGAGCCCCTGAAACTTCGGTTTCAGCCCGACCGTCCTGACCAGTCCCCTTGTGGATATATAATGGTGGCTGTGGTTAAGACCCAATATTGCGGGCAGAGTCCAGATTAGTGTACTGTCCTGAATCTGCTGCTGCTACTGCTGGTCTGAATCAGGTTGTTTACCCTACTGATTTAGGTCAGGCGTTTAGGGGACTCTCCTAGCTCAGTGTGGAATTCCATTCTTTACCGGGTGCTCCAACCCAGAGAGCAGAAGAGGTTTTAGAAGGTTCTCGCTCCAAATCAAGGTTTGGTGATTGTTCCTCAAGCATGATCTTATTTGGTACTTCGGCAGCTAAGGCGTTTAGTCTTGTGTTATCTACGACTCTGGGGAAAATGAACTCCGTGATATATTTATGTAAGACGCAACGGCAGGTGATCAGGAAAACCTAATCCCATGTCTGCACCTATTTGAGGTCCTTATTGTAATTATAAGGTTTTCTGAACCTTTACCTCAAACCCAATATATCAGGCTTGATTGCCTGGGAGGTTACTGTCAACACATATTCAAGAACTCTTATCCTCATGTGTGCTGAGCAATTGGCAAAAGTACAATAAATAAAATTGCTAACAAGCTTTATTATTCACGTTGTTCTCAGACTCTTGCAGCGGATGTTAAGCTCCACAAGGACAATGTACAATATAATATTAAAGGACTTTTTGCTTACACTTATCGACGCTGATCTACAGTAGTTGCAAGACAAACTCAGATACCAAAGAAATCGTAAATTCAATTACATTACATTAATAAAGGGGAGAAGGTGCTATTTTCCAGAAGTTCTTTCAGCTGCTGGCTAACACAAATGACATTCCATCGCTGAGTCTAATATACTGAAAGACACAGTTTTTGAACCTTATAATCCTATGTGATGAAAAGTGGATTGTGTATAAGAAGCGTAAAAAGTCTGGGTTGTGGTAAGATGCAGATGAAAAACAAAGAACAACTCAAAGTCTTTTTTAAATACCTACCGGCCGGGTAAAATAATGAGACACATCATTTGCGGTGCGTACTAATGTCCTCTTACCACCAGAGGAGATTTATCGTTTGTTTCCGATTCTGAACGGCGAATTTTGAGAAGCTTTTGCATAAGCAATTTGGATACTTCATAAGCTGTCAGGAAATCGGAGGAGATGCCATGAAAACTGCTGGATGAATAAAAGTTGCCGCGTCTAAATTGGTTTCCGACATACAGTGGAATAGAAACAAGACCCAGTGTACAGGCGCCTGCCTGATCGACATGGAGAAGGCGTTCGACACCGTATGGTTAGAAGGTCTCTTCCTTAAGTTGGTCAGGCTCGGCATCAATAAAACATTGCTATATATAATCTAGGACATGGTCACAGGTAGGAAGTTTGTTGTGAAAAATGGCAACGAAATTTCAACTACAGTGTTTCATATAAAAAATGGGCTGCAACAAGGAGCTGTTGGTTCGCCGATCTTGTTCAGTATATTCACTAGCGATCTCATAGGTTCTATGCCTAACATCATAGCGTTTGCCGATGATCTAATCGCGTACAGATCAGGTCCAAAAGTAGAGGTTATAAATGTCTTGTTGCAACGCGAGTTCGATACAATTCAACGATTTTGCGACGACTGGAAGTTGAAAATCAACTACCAGAAGTGTGAAACTATCCTTTTCAGAACCCCGCTGTCCAGGGCCTCAAGGGACACGAAAATGAACTGGCGCAAGTTCGGCATAGTCGACCCACAAGGACGACCATTAACTGTAAAAAGTGTAGTCAGGTATCTAGGCATCTGGTTGGACCAGTATATGTATGGTGGTATCCACATAGATACAGCTCTGACCAGGGCTAAGAAGGCCTTCGCTATGGCAAGAGGGCTGTTTTACAGCAGTCAACTTGACACCAGAGTGAAGGTCATCTGCTACATGGCCCTCATCCGGCCAATTATGGTGTATGGTTGTCCTGTGTGGTTCAACGTGAGTCCTTCCCAGATGGAAAAGATGAGGGTGTTCGAGAGGCAGTGTCTTCGGGCCTGTCTCCGTTTATATCGAACACCAGAATCCCAGTACAAGAAATTTTACCCCAACGAGGTTCTGTACAACGAGGCAAACCTTATAAGGATAGATAATTTTATTATCAAGTTGATACGAAGTCACACTGCTCGAGGCATGGCTTCAACCAATAGTCTGATCTTTGGGGCTTACTACCCAAATGAAATGTACCATGAACGGGTACGTCTTAACGGCTTCATTCCGCCTGAAGCTTTCCTTTATTTGGACGCTAAAGGCCTGATACAAGATAGGGAAGGCTGCCCTATCATCTTCCACGTCGCACGCCGAACAGTAGAAAGGCAACTCCAATACGAGCCGGACGTCGCTCGCAGCCACGAGGAACTCCTACGGTTCAGTAGAGCGATTTCTGCCCGCGACAGAGCAGTTTCTGCCAAAGAACGGCTCTTCTACTGGTGGTTACATCAGAACCAGCTTTCGATGCCGCTAACTTCTCAAACGAATAGACGGGGTAGTTGAGTCCAACGGGCCAACTCACATAGGTTAAGGTAGTCTTAAGCATTTATTATATACAAAAAAAACAAAAAAAAAAAAAACAAAAAACAAAAAAAAAAAAAAGAGATAAAAACATACAAAAAAACAATAAAAAACAAAAATTAAAAAAAGGGTGCATCACGGCGTATTAGATATATATGTTAAGCATATAAATAACACATACGCCCTGGTGCATGCGTCCGTATAGTTCTACGGACATAGTTAGGTTTACTGTAAGTAGTTAAGTAGAGTTAAGCTTAAGAGTATTTAATTGTATATAGTTATAAGTTTTAGTTTAGTTTTAGGTATAGTTTCATCATATAGTTTTAAGTTAGAAGAAAAAACAACACTGAACTTCAAGTTTTTAAAAAATTTTCTTGAAGGAATTAAAAAAAATGTAATTAGTTTTAAGCTATGAATTAAAAAATATAAGAGGCCGAAAGGCAAAAAGAAAAATATACTAGATCAGCTTAGAGTACTCGTGAAGAGTCAGTTAGTTAGAATTAAGATCAGTAGATTTTATTTGTAAGCTAGTTTTAAGTATTTTTGTCTAGCATGTAAGAAAAATGAATTAAATAAAAATGCACTGAAATCTAAAATCTAATGAATAAAAGTTGCTAATTTAGTCCACTAATGTGTGAGCTGACGCACTTACCCTAAGGTGACCACAATTTTGCAAATGTACCCTAAAAAGAAGTCCTTTCCAAAAGTGTCGTAACATTCTCACAAAACTCATTAAAAGTAAATTCTAAGTTCATTCGTAGTTCTAAGTGTCCAAAAAAGTATCGCCTTTGAAAATATACTTAATTATAAAAAGGTGGGTTCAGTTTTATTTTTAGCCCTCAGGCTAATATTAGGATATTTAATTTCTCAACCATTCTCCATTCCCCAGGCCATGGTATAATTTAGTTAATTCCCTGTTTTACATATTTGCTCGTACGATAAACTTAATTCTATTCAACAAAGGCCGCCGAGGGTCTGTGGCAAAATACAATAGTTTCTCGTTTTTATTGCTTAGGGAAAACTAATCGTCACCGAATAACGATTCATTTCCAGATACCGCTTCCCTGAAGGGATTGTGAATTTGGAACTTTGAACTTTTCGGTTGATAGGTGTCCTTAGCACGCAAGAAGTTCGTCATAGGCGTAAAAGTCTCTGCATGACGTCGTCGTCTATCAACTGACGGTGGCCGGAAGTCTTCAGTTTGTTCATGGCATCACAGGGATATCTGTGTGCTCAGAAATCGCTGCTTCGACACGATTAAAGGACAGAAGTCACCACGGAATCAAATTCAAGGGTGGACTGCAATGTCCACATTCTTACGCTCCACAGGTTCCAATGATTTGCGATTTCTGATAAATATGATTAATGTATCGTATTGCGTAGTTCATTCAGTCGTGAAGGGACAACATCCTGCAGAGACGAATATTAATCATCGTCGGGTCGCGAAATGTACGATTTGTGTCCAAAACTTGACCCACCACAAGGGCAATCGTTTACATCTCGGAAACTCAAACATGTTGGATTGTGCGAATTAACGCCTAGATTGAGTTTGGCACGCAATTTTTAATGAGAACCTGTCACGATGAAACCATTAACGTAATGTGGACAGATTATTAATTAAGAATTGGAAGAGAAATCAAAAAAGTGGAGTACATCCCTTCAATCACATACGTAACAAATTGTGATTATTTGATGAGCTTTATTATTTCAATTGTATTATATCGTTTGAGCATCATTTAGTGGAATATACACTCAAAGTGGGATCGACAGCTACTATTTGGCTGCTTCCACTACCTGAAAATAAGTTGGATATAATCTTTGTTAGTGTGTAATGTTTCTTGGCTATCTGATAGTACTCTTTAACCGACCTTAAGGAATGTAAAACGTAAACTTGTCATGCTAGTGCTTTGTCTTTGAATAGTACTCAGTTTTTGCTTTTAATTGGAAATGACAAAACTCGCCTACCGAAAGCCTCCTGTTCCTTATCATGTGACTCTGCAGTCCGAGGGTGGATCTGTGTTGCAACCAATAAGCTCCTAAAGTTGGTGTAGGTTCGCCTATAATTGTGTGCTTCATCTCTTTCGTGTTTCCCATTTCCACAGATATATCGAGAGGGATGTTTTTTCATGTTTCATCAACTTTATCGATAATTCTTGATTTTAATTATATTATCCTTCTTTTTCCGTTTGGTACTTCGTTCGCTGTCGGAGCTGAGTCCCAGCCAACAAACGCATCTAGAGGGGACAAATTTCGTGCATGTGTGTCCCAATGACATGGATTTCAAACCCACGTACACTAAATGTTTCTTGAGCTTGAAGGACGTCTGGGCAGTCAAGTCAAGTCATCTCGTCCCAGTACTAGATTCTTAAGTAAGCAGTTGTATAACGCTATCTTTGGTTCTGGTTAAGCACATGCATTCGCAAGGGAACACAAACAAACAAACAATTATCAAGTCGTAGCCAAAGCAAAAGAGGACGTTCTAGGTAGAGACCGCAAGCACGAATGAAAAAAAATCTTAACCATTTTGGTGTATGCATTTGGAAACAGCCTTACACACCATTTCCAATCTGTGGACAATGTTCTGCCACATGTTGCAAGAATGTGATGAGCTACCCTTCGCATAGGTACGCCATTCAATAACCTTATCCCTTTATCTGCAATAATGATGAATTAAAAAATGGAATCAGTTTGTGGATAGCCAAAGCCCGACATCGGCGAGCTCATCTTTTACCAAAAATAATGGGAAAAAGATTGTGTCTAACAACGGGCAATTGTTGGAATACAAACAAACAAATGATAAAGTTTGTAACATTCTAACTTAAGCAAGAGTGTCGTTTGTATATATTTCACTTCATTTTTCATCAACGTGTTCAAGAAAAGGGAGGGAGTGTGATCCTCACCAGAACGCGAATGGGCAAAAGGTGTTGGAGGTGAGTACAATCCCTGCCGAGGCAGAAACCAAAAGTGGATGCACGCATATGGTGGTAGAAACAACAGAACAGTGGGATACGGTAACATTTTTCACGACACAAATCCGAAAAGGGTTGTACAATTAGAAACTTAGGAAGAATGGCGACTATTTTGAAAAGCTGTTGTGATGTTTGTGGAGTGAAGCGGCTTGGTGTGGCAGCTGGTGGCGAGAAAAGAACTGAGTGCTTTAAAATACCCGGAGTTCAAGAACCCATCACAGAGAAGAAGAAGACATACAGAGAGGGGATTCTCTTGATTAACTCTCGTGATTGGTACCCTGAGTCGCGAAGAACTTGCGACCTTAGATCTGTGCAGAAGGTGTTCTGGCAAACCATTCGGCAACTTAGAGGAAAGAAATTCAATATCATTGAAGGAGTCAAAAGATGGTGTGCTTCTTTCCAAAGCGGTGGACATCTTGCGCAGTTGAAGCGAACACTTTTCGGAGCGGGACCAGAGAGTCTGTTCCAATTATAGGGGCATATTTCTTTTAAGTCTCCCCCTAAGGTCTATGCTAGGGTGTTGGAGGCCGTTTCAAGAGCTATGGCTTAGTGTAGATTGGGGGATGAATAGTCCGGCTTTGGTCTTGGCAGAAGTACAACCGACCAGCTTTCAAAGAAAGGTACTTAATAAGGCTTGGGACTATCCTGAACCGATCTACAGTTGTTTTGTAGATTTGGAAAAGGCATACGACCGAATCCCTCGAGGTAAACTCCGGAGTGTTCTATTGGATTGATGGTCCTCTGTTGAGTGCTATGTAAACTTTTCACACTAACTGTAGCAGCACTGTTCGGGTAAATGGTAGTATATCCATACTTTTCACCGTAGGCTTTGGGCTTCGGCAATAGTGCGTCTTGTCACCTCTCTTTTTTCAATATATATTGTAGTAGGCCCTCAAATTCAACTGTTCATATTTCAAATATGAATCGCAGTATGCTCTGGATTCGCACGCTTTTCTCGTACCGGATAGGAATAGGAGAGAACATTCATTCGTTTGTGAACAGTCAGATAAATAAGACGTGTGAAAATAAAGTTGCCAGTGAAAATAAAAGTTTTAAAGTAAAAAGTATTTTATATTTTTATTCCTTTATAATATGGACTATCTGCGGTCACCGTGGCATTGTGGTAAGTGCGTCGACCGCCACGCAGTCAGTGTAGGTTCGATTGTAGGTCCCCTCTACTCGTGAGAGAACATTAGCACACATATGTAACACGAGTAGTTGTTATAGAAGCTAGGCCCTGGTCACTTGTGGGCTGTAGTGCCACCCAATTATTATTATTATTATTACAGCGAAGCCGCGGTGAGGAATATTTCACATAGTCCTCTCAGTCGGAACTTCAGCGCGCTCGATAGGTTAGTGGCTGTATGTGCTGATGCTGGAATAAAGGTGAACGTTGACAAGTCCGAAGTACGATACAATCTACACGTTAGTCGAGTTACATTGAAACAGGTGGAGATGTGAAACTCTTGTGTTTTTTCACAAGTGATGGGAGGAGCAACATTGAGCTTTCTTGTAGCGTTGGCAAGACTGGATCAATTATGAAGCAGCTTAGTAAATCTGTCATAAGGAAAGGCAAGGAAAGTTTTTTAAATCTGTGATTTTGTTTACTCTTACCTAGGGTTACAATTTGGGTAATGACCGAAAGAATAATAAATATATTATTTTTAAAATGAGTTGTTGAGCGGCCTTCGATTGTCATTGTGGCTCATTTTAAAAACAACGGTTGAGTAAGGCTTCTTCACACTTTTGTTCGGTAGAAATTTCAACATACCGAACAAAAGCATATAGATATTTCAATTTTATACATGTATATACTTTCTCTATAACTCGTGCGTATAGATACTTATTTATGACTTAGATGAAAGCTTATATCATAACAACTTTGCCACTTCATCAGTTGGTAGAGATCCGCATTTCTAACCATGTACTACCCCCGTACATCAACATAAAGAATCTTTGACTCTGAGCAGTTATACGCTCGCTCGAATTGTTATTTTATTCATGATGAAATTATATTACTTTTCTATTTATAAATAAATGAGCACTTATCAATTAATCTTAAGACCTATGACATTAGTCTTATCTCCTACTAAGTATTGCTTGCTTAGAACGGTATAAAGTACGTGTCTATTCAGTTGGTTTGTGTGAAATATCAATTAGACTGATTTTGTTTTTTGTATATTTTACAAGACAATATTCAAAGGTAATCAATTTACATAAGAAAACGTTTCAAATTTAACTACATACATCCTTTGCCATTGATGCACGTTCAAAACAAAAGGAAAAAAACAGATAAATCAGGGAATATAAACAGAAGGTCTAATAGTAAGCTTGTCTAAGTGCTGCACTAGTTATTAGAAATGCTGCTCCTATTAACAGGAATGTAATAATCTTAAGAGCACTTGGCCTTCCGGAAGAATCTGTAAATAGAAGATAGAAGTAGAAAATTAGTATATATATACCTTATATGTACTTTAGTTTTATCATTTTACAATGTCTGTCTTGCAATTTTAAAAAAGTCAAAAAGGGGCAGAAATGACTATAACTTTAGATTATTTTTTGTAAGTTATGCTAACTACGGGCGCAAGATTTTGGACCAAAGCAGGAAGCAGGAATGGAAAATACCATTATCGCTCAGGGACAACAATTTAGTTTTGTTTACAGTCTTTGTAAATCACTTCTTCAAGTACAACGATTTTGGAAATAGTGTCCGGGGTGGAGTGTTTCGCTACAGTCCTGGGTGGATCTTTGGCTCAACCAACATGCCTCTCCAGTCAGCACAATTTTTCGTTAGCTGCCTCCAGCTGTGCACTCCAAGTCGGTTGAAGTTCATCTCCACTTGTGTGCGCACCTTAGTCTAGGCCGTCCTCTGTTGTTATCCTAATGGCTCAGATTCGAAGACTTTTCGGGAAGAAGCATTTGTGTCCACACGCTCTACATTGCCTAGCTATCTGAAGCGTTGTTCCAGAAGACGCTTGACTAGGCACTTGTCGCTGTATAGCATATAGGGTTCGTCGTTAAATCTTCTACTTCAGATGCCATCAACGCAAACAGGACCAAAAATCGCATGCAAAACTTTTCTCTCGAAAAGACTTAGGGCTTCTTCATCCGCTTATCGAAAGTTGACGCATTCGAAAGACACTGAGAGGAAAACATTTTCCTTACTTTATATGAGGATGGCAACATTAGTACCGAAATCAGGCGCAGGCTCACTCTTTCCGACCGCTGTTTTTTGGGCTTAATTGACTTAAACAGCCCTTTTTCAGAACACCAAACTGGCTTTGTACAAAACCTTTATTATCCCTCTCCTGCTCTATGGCGTTAAAATTTGGAAATTATAAAAAACGGTAAGGAAGATGTTGGTCTCTTCAAGTTCTACGGGCATTTTTCGATCCTGTATGTGTTAAAAGCATCTGGAGGAGAAGATTCAACCACAAATGCTATTGGCCTTACAACGGCATAGACGCAGTCAAGCGTATGAACAACACTGATTTGTCCCGAAGAGTCATTGTATTTAAGACATAGAGACATCGAAAGAAAATCAAATTTAATGCCATTGGAAAGAGACTGCGCTATCTTTAGAGGAATGTTGGTTCAACTCGAAAAAGTCAAAAAGGAACAATTTAAGCGACGAGCGCAGTATTTAGCGAAATTGAAAAACTTTTGCACGTGAAGGCGTTACTCTTGAAGCGTGAACTCCTCTTTGATACCGAAAGGGAAAATTTGAATACAAAATTTTCTAAAACCATTCTCTTATATGCTGTATGCAACTGGGATATACATTTTAATTGGTAGCTGGGAAAGAACAAGGAAAAAAGAAAAGTATGTAAGGCTTAAAGACGGGACTATTTAGAATGACAGGATAAATATAACAGAGAACTTTTGATGCCATGAAGGATATTTCTTTAGTTTTTAAAGCTATTGAACCGTGATTCCAATGCCTACCTCGCATTCACACAACTAACAAGCAACGGTATTATATTGGAAAATATGTGGATTCGGAGTCATACGGTATCTCCAATAAAATAAAAATAAATTGAGTATTACTGCGCAAGGCACAAGGGTCTTGTTTCTTTAGCAACGTTCGTTTTGTACGCCTACGGTTGTTTTTTTACTCCGAAGGGCAATTCTTTGGGCATTGTCAAAAACTTTTTCCAGATCGGAAATATTGATAAACGCTATATGATGACCGGTTTATATGTGTAAGGATTTACATTTTTTTCATGCAAGAAATATTATCAAATTTATATACAAACTGGTAGTAGAGTCAAAATCGATGCTGAGAATCAGGAAAAATCACTTCTGCGGACTCTTAAACTCAAATCCCGCTATAAGGCAGAATGTTTTACGATGATAGACAATTTGGATGATGATAGACAAGAATTCCGTCCCCCCGAATCAAACAAAGTCAAGGTAGCAATATCGAGCAACTGAAGATGACCTGGTTGGGTGCATGCACCAGTTCCTTTGTAAGATACGGTCCGAGAAAAACATGCCTGATAAGTGGGATCTCTGGGTCGTTTGTCCAGTCCAGAAGAAGACCCCTTCGACTGCACCAACTTTTGAAGGATCAGCCACTCTAACATCGCACACAAGATGCTCTCTACCGCAAAAAAGGTAGGTGGTGGTGCCGCGATGTCATTTGATTTTTTCAATATCATTCTTGAGAAGATCGTGCGTACCTCACAAGTCAACAAACGGGGCACGATGGCGGTAAATGAGGACAAAACGAATGGATGCACAACATAGAAGTCTCGAACAGGGCCTACACAGGAGAAACTCCCATGTAGTCAAGGACTTCATCTACAACGGCGGTATATAGGGTCAACAACATCAGAACCGAAATCAAACACAGAATCACTCTTGCCAATAGAGCCCTCTCTTATAGGACTAAGCTGGCTATGTATAACAGCTTGATCATTCCAGTCCTCCCTTACGGCGCAGAAACATGGACGTTACAAAAAGCGGACGAGGGACCGCTTAGTATGTTCGAGAGAAAAGTTTTGTGACAATTTTTGGTCCTGTTTGTGTTGATAGCTGTACGGCGGCATGCGTTTGATCATGGTCTCGTAGGGAGTATGGACACCACTACTCCGGGCTGAATAGTATTCGAATCCGAATCGGAGCCATTGGGATAACACAACAGAGAAGATGTCGCACGTAAATAGAGAAGGACCTCAACCAAATTAGAGTGCGCAACTGGAGACAGTTCGCAAGGGATAATACTACGTGGAGGGTCTTGTAAGTTAAGGCCCAGCTCCACCCCGAACTGTAGCGCCATTAAAAGGAGAAGTCGGAATTGACAAAATGCATAAAAAATGAAACTGGCCTCAGTTTTCATAGATAAATCATATTCAGGTGCAAGGTCCTTTTTTTAAAAAATGAGATCGTCAACAAACAAATAGTTTGGATTAAGGATCGAAGATAGTTCAATACATGTCACTGTTTGGTGTACATTTGGAATTGATGTCGCCATGAGTTCATATTCCTTTTTTACCAAAGCATATCACGCTTATCTTCAACTCCGTGCTCTGTATATTGATAATAACCAACTGACAAAATGACAATTGATTTCAACTAGATGGCGCCACATTCAATTCATGCAGTATTGACCGTTCTACATTTTCGATTTGAAATAATGTTTTCTCCTGTACATAGGTGATGTGAACTGACTACTGACTGTGGGTCTTGACTTCGTTTGAAGTTTTCAAGTGGATTTTCCTTCAGATGCCTTTGAGTTACAAATTAAATGACTCCTTAAAATTCCGCCTAATTTATGGGTCCGGCTTATGGAAAAACTTTTACAGACGGATTCGCGACAACCAATGAAGATGTGAGGTTATGGCGTTTAAAGAAAAAAAATTCGATGATACTGCATCCATAGTTTTTATAAATTAAAAGAGGGAATGCGATAAACGTAAGACCTTGACCACCTCTTCAGCTATGACACAATGGTCTTAATTCTAAAATAAACATTTTCATGTAGAAGTTTAACTGAAGTCCCTTGCAGAATTGCGTGAAAAAAGTAAAAAATAAGAAAGATATGAACAAATTAATCTGTAAAGTGAAGAAAACAGTTGTTTGTAAAATAAATTGGTTAATAAGTTGGTAAGTGCCTGTACTGCATACAGCTAAACAATTTCAGTCTAAGACTGAACAGTGAACGCAATAGACCTACATGTATTTTAAACGGTTCCTACGCCCCAAGTTGTCATAGAAACGAAGGCTAAAGACTGAATTGACTAACTGTCCATTTTTAGCGATTAATCTCTAAATGACTTCGCCATGCACATAACTTACTTTTTTTGGGCACCACTCGTATGCACGTCTTCTGTTCTGCTTGATATCCAAATTTGCACTGACACACAGAATTTCTGCACTCGACATTTTCTGGATTCTGTTCGACGCGACACTCGCCAGCTTTTGTACACGGTTCACCGAGTTCTAAAAGCAAAGAGAGCACACACTTAGTTCAACCTCCCAGAAAGATTCTTCAATGCATACCCCTCGTGTCAACACATTTTCCATTGTTAAAGTGCTTGCCGTCCGGACAGACACACACATTTTCCACACAATTGGCTAGAAGTGGTTTGCACTGCTCCGTATCAATACATTCGTCTTCCGGTTCAACGGCTGCGGGGGGAAAAGTCTGTGTGAGCAGATGTAGAGAAATGGGAAATCATTTTGCAAACCTTGTGGTAAGCATTCATCCTTGAAATGGACGTATCCCTTACGGCACTGACAAGCCTTGGTGTTGCTACCTTCAGCCAGCTCACAAGCAGTATTCTCTGGATGGCATTCTATTTCATCAGTGCATTCAGCTCCGATTCCTTGTGAAGAAATGAAATTATTGAGTCGGGTGGACAGTATTAGGGAAGTGGACACTGAATACCTTTGGCACAAGCCCCATTGATCTCGATGTAGTTCTCCTTGCATTTGCAAACGTTCTCTGGGGAACAGTATGTGTTGCCGACTGGGCAGCCGTCATTCGTTTCGCACAGCGCCCCGAGGCCTTGTTTGTACACGCACATCTGCTTCGCTTCGTCATACTCGGCGTAGTCCTCGCAGGTGCACCGTCGAGGGACGGTCGGGTGACAGAAGACGGCGCCGAATGGACTGCACTGACTGTTTGACGTGCACGACAAGTGATATTGGATTGCTGCAATCAAATTTAAAATTGCTTTTAAGTGTTTTCAGGTGAAAGTTATTCTCGTACGTTTTCTACACATGCGAAGGTTTCGCTCGTAAAAGTAATTCTTTTGGCAAAGGCATTTCTTTGAGGGTTCATCGAAATCGAACTCACACTCGTCGGCACTTTCAGCTATCTCCCCAAGTTCTAGAAAAGGGAAGGAAAAGAATATGTTGTGGGGTGTATAAGGAGGCGAATCGGATTACTTACCTGCGTAGCACTTTCCGCTCTTCCCATAGTATCCTTGTTTGCAGTAGCAAACGCCCTCCACACAAGATGAATGCGGGATACCAGGACATTGCTTACCATTGTCCGTGCAACTGCTGCCATCTGGAAGTACATTTTTTTTGCTTAATACATTATCTAGACATTGATTGGTCGAGTTCGTACATCGTTTGTCCCCGTCGTCGTCTGTGTTCGAAAGGGTGGATATTGTTTTGTCCTCCTCATCGCGGGTGATCTTTCCTGTTCCGATTGATGATGGTGGTTTGTCGATAGAAAACTCTCTTCTAATGCTGCTCAGTGGTTTTAGTTCGAAGGCGTCTAGGCTAGTTTGAACGGCAATTTCCCTCAGCTGGCGCGTGGAATCACCGTTCGTGTTGGTGGAAGCGCAAACTAGGTTCACGCACTTGACATCGCTGCCAAGCTCTTCGCAATCGGTATTAACAACGCATGCATCATTAATCGCTGCAACGGCAAATAAATCAATTACGAGGATGTTGGGGAGTTTATGTGGACTTACCCATTGATTTACGGCGGCATATATTTCCATATCTATTGTAATATCCATCGGCGCACTCACAGACTTTGTTCTTACAGGCAACTGATTGGCGGTCATATCCGAAATAGCAGTCTAAATCCTGGAAATATTTACATAGACCTTGATTAAATTTCTGATGATTTACATAGATTCAGATATGATGTGGGTAGCAAGTGCAGATTACGTGTGTAGGGGCTCAAAGTTGTGCAATGCTTGGCGTGAATTTCTTGCTCCAGTCAACGGGTGACGATAGAAATTTCTAGATTCGTGAGAGATCCTTCTTTGAAAATCCCGTAAGCTTTCGAAATATTCAGTGGCTCAAATCATTGCTGTACGTTTGAAAGATTTATTATTTTCTTAATACCATTGAGTAGGGCTTTCCGGATATGTTTGGGATAAGCTAATTTGGAGATGTTCGAGAGCTCAAGCAACTGGTTTACATTGCCAAGATAAAGATTGCTGACGCAAGTGTCAACTACGTCTTAAGAGACGGGATATTTTTCTTTGAATGTAGCTAACCAGGTCTTCCTGGATAAGATTCGCATAAATTTGTTTCGCAGACTTTCGATTTTATATGAGCAGAAATTCGAGGTAGTCAAGGACTTCGTCTACCTCGGCTCCACGGTAAATAGGGACAATAACACCAGTACCGAAATCAAACGCAGAATCACTCTCACCAATCGCTGTTTCTTTGAGCTCAAGAGGCATATGAGTAATAAAGCCCTCTCTCAGGACTTAGATTGCTTTATATAACACATGGATAATCCCAGTCCTACTTTATGGCGCGGAAACCTGGACTTTACTAAAAGCGGATGAGAAAGCCCTTAGTTTTTTCGAGAAAAAAGTTTTGCGTGTAATTTTTGGTCCTGTTTGCGTTGATGGCATCTGGAGGAGAAGATTCAACCACGAACTGTATGGGCTGTACAGCGGCATGAGCCTAGTCAAGCGTCTACGGATACAACGCTTAAGATGGCTAGGCCATGTAGAGCGTATGGACACCACTGCTCCGGCCCGAAAAGTCTTCGAATCTGAGCCATTGGGACAACGCAACAGAGGACGGCCCAGGCTAAGGTGGCGCACACAAGTGGAGAAGGACCTCAACCAACTTGGAGTGCGCAACTGGCGGCAGCGGGGGAAAGACCGTGCTGACTGGAGAGGCATGTTGGTTGAGGACCGGGTCTACCCCGGACTGTAGAGCCACAAGAAGAAGAAGAAGTTTGATTGCAGATGGACAGCCTGGTGACATTTGGATACAATTCATTTAACTTTATGGTCAAAGTCATCCCGGATAAGCTTCATCAAAAAATGTTTAGAAGTTAGATGGGCATTCTGATGACTGACGAAACCGTGGGGTACAATTAAATTAATGTAAAGTAAGTTATAAGGTGTTTTTTCGTCACAAAACCTTCGACTAAGCTAAGTTTACAGATGCTCGGTGCCTTAAATTACTGCATTTACTTCTAAGATTGTTGACACAGATGGACTGCCTGATAACGTTTGAGGGAGATAGGAAACATATTCTTAGCTTAGCAAACATTCCCCGGATAAGATTCGGAGACGATCCCTGGATGAAATTCGGATACGATTGCTACAGAATGAGTGGATGAGTATGTAGCCCGAAAATGGAACAGATCTAAAGTCTGATGTGTCTTTTTTCAACATTTTGTACAATTTTTTTCCAGGCTAAGTTTCGGATAAGCTGATAAACAAAATTATTTTGTTGTTTAGTGACCAAAATTGTGTGCGTTGCGCTTAATCGATGCTTCCAGCGACGATGACCTTCACGTCATTCATTCAGTGACTATGGCTATAAGAAGAACTGTGTCCTTCTCATCCCATATGTCAAGAGTTGAAAGATATTTTGGAAACCAGATCGTATAAGGAACAAACGGAAATCTCAATGCGTGTATATAATTTCTTGTTGTGTGTGTCGAACACGCGTCAATTCTATTTGATTATGTCATGGTTCCATCAACGCCGCGTGAAGCATAACAACACACATGAAGGTGATCCTTATTTTTAAAAAAAGTAGCATGTAACATACTATTGACACGACTATTACACAACACGCGACTGTTAGTTAATCCGTAGCGGACACAAGATACGTTTTATAGCTCCCCACCAAAACACACACCCACGCCCATGCTGCACGCTTTCGCGTCCCCAAAGTACTTACGGTGTCACAGGTATGTCCGAGACCATTTAGTGGTCTACAACGCCCTCGTACATAGGTGTAACCATCGTTGCATTCGCAGACCTTCGCATTACAATTGGCTCCAGATGGCATAAGATTGCACTGGACAGTTTCTTCGCATTGCTCACCATACAGTGACGTCTTCAGACATCTTGCGTAGTCCGACGAGAAGACATAATCGAACTCACATTGGCAACTCCCGTACACTGAACACGTCGAATCCTCCGATGAGCAATCGCTGTCGTCCTCGCATGGCCAAACGAGACTCTGTGAAGCTGTGGAAAAAAATGCAAAGAGAAACCGCATTCAATTAGTCTGCGAGTCAGAGTTCGAACAGGAATTGCGCACTACTCAATTCAGACACAGCGCTCTTTCCGCAAGGCATGAAACCGAAAGCTATTAATACACTAACGCCCACAGTGCAGGGCATTTTAAAATTCCTTTCACAGAAAATAACTCCCTCCAAGGACAACATCGCCGCTAGCATGCGAGACAATTACCCTTTGTCGACCACAAGTGAACCCACAACGGTTGACGGGCGCGCGTATCTAATAAGCAAATCGTCACGTTTAGTGCTTTTTTGAAATAAACATTTTAACTATCAGGTGAAACAGGTGCTTTTGGCATTCGCATGAAAGCCAGCAGACAACCGCGCCGGTGCCAATTAGAACGATTGATTATGGATTGGATCAATTAAGCTGTAACCGTCACGGCTGCAGCGCAGCAGAGGGCGTACATAGGGACACGCTGGCCTACATTTGGTGGGCAGCGTTTTGTCATGTCTCACAGGTGGCACCAACAAGTTCTTGCACGCTAATTGCGGTCTGTTTCCGTTGAAAAACAACAGTCCCCGGAGAAGACTTTACCGATGCGTTGGCCGATTTTCCGAATGACCATGTAGCGGTTAAAAATAAACTCAATCAATATGAAAAGTTCTGCTTTCGCCGCGTGTGTCGCCGCGTCCTTATTATAAGTTTGAGCTGCGTATGCGACAAATGATTATCATATTGATTTGGATTGATTGAATAATTGCAGATGATATGCGATAAGTGAGGAGAAATGTACTTGTGCTTAATTTATCGCTTTTAATGCCTGGCATAAGTTTAATTGGAGAAATACGAATGTAGTTCTTGTGCCCTAGTCGAATTCACCTTGCAACACCTAGCACAAACTTCATTTGAGGAGTCGGAAAGTAGCCCTAGCCTCCAGTCAGAAAATCGGCAAGTCGAATAGAGCTGATAAAGACAAGGAGTGGCATGTCTTAGAATTTGAGTTTAAAGCTGACAGAGACTAATGATTCAGTTAACGTAGATGGTGACAACTAAAGACCAACTGCAGAGCCATAGATTTTGAAACCCTGCGTATGAAGAGATCTTGGCAATTCCATCCTTAAATACTTCGCTCACATAAGAGGTGTATTTTTTTTAGTTTCAATAATTCAAAAACAAGTATAAATTTGCATTTTAGGAGGACAAAACAAGAATTAATCAGGTTGAAACACAAGCAGGTCTTTCCCCAGTCTTCCATTTCGATCTTTAAATTGCAACACATGCAACACAAAGTGCACGAGATTTCATCAAAATGCTTTATGCTTTATGCCCATGGTCTATTGACGTCATTATATATGAAGTACATCTGCGTCCAATGTGAGTGCTGCATCATCTCTGAATGGCGCGCGAAATGTTGATGATGACTACGGTGCATAAACCAGTCTTTTTTTTGGCTGAGAGCGAAATTTAAGTAGGTTTTTTTAGTTTTTAGGAAATTAGATTTCTAGTAAGGTACGAAAAAGGCTCTGTCGCTTTGGCACTCATGCATTGGGCATAACACACAGCGACTATTGTAAGAGCGGCAGGAACGAAGAAGATTTATATTTCGAACAGGAAATGGAATCCGAAAAGAAAATGTAATCCGTCTGCGATTGCCCATTGCGGCTGTGGGCAAGACTGGAACTTCTAGGTAATGCCTTCTTAGTCGACCTGGAGAATCTGTTTTAAATAGATCTAAGTGAACATTTGAAACTCTCATAAAAATTGAGATGGTGTTAAACGCTTCAAGATAAACAAGGGTAACTGACGCTTCACAGCTGGCTTAATTCACGCGCAAACTAAGAAAACCCCACAAGAAAACATCGTAGCTCTGTGTTCAGTTCACATTTCCTCCTTGTAATATGGTCATGATTTAATATCACTAGTACAGAATGTCCAGTGCAACATGAGGTGATACCACATCATGACAAAAACAATTAACACTTTGAGATTCTGCATAGTCAGCCCACGCAATTTGAAGGGTAAAAATATCAAAACTAGACTGAAACCAGTCTCGTACATATGTTAAACCATATTTACGAGACTGGTCTGATATGTTTCCGAATGAACAAAGATATAAGAAAAATTTTCTCTCACTCGTCTAAAAGGGATTTGGTTTTTTTCTGTACAAAATCTCTGTTTTTCGAATGCCGTTTTTAGATTAGGAAACAAAAATAAGTCACTTGGCGCTAAATATGGTAAGTAAAGTTCAAGCCCCAATTCGTGAATTTTCGTCTTGGCAAACGCTGAGGTGTGAGTAAACGCGTTGTCTTGGTGAAACAAGATATTTTTTCTTTTAGTTCCAAATGTTTCCATATTTTCGCAATTTTTGGCTTATATACCAAAAGACAGTCGCTATTACTTTCCCAGTCGAAAAAAAACGTTTTTTTTTGAGTAGCTTACTGTTTTTAATGTTCTTTTCTTTCGGAAGTAAGTTTCAACTTTATCATTATTGCACTGGACACTGGCACCGATTAGGTGCCAAGACTCAAATTTATTGCTCCTGTGCATCTTAAATAACTGAAACTTCCGTGAGTCACTTGATTCACTATCGCTGATTGCTGCTATCTTTACGTTGTAGTCGGAAACCTTTTAACCCCCGTATGATAGTAGGCGCCAATATGCACGGCTTATGTATTTCCATTTTTTGCCAAAAGATGGAGGTTTTTTTTTACAAATTCAATCATCGGGCCTGTGACAAGAAGCTTAGGCGTAGACGTAGCTACTCCTTACAATGTGACGGCCGCTTTATCTTACCCGTAAGAATTACTGTCAATTGCTTGAGCAGTATTAGTTAAATTAAAAATTCCGAACTCAAAGAAAAACGAAATTCTGGGGAAATTGAGAAAATGCGATTACACACGATTTCGATAATCCCTGCCCTGCTAGTAGGAAAATTTCACTACGGAGGTCTTACAAGTCTGACGCTCAGAGAGAGTGGATTTCTTGTTACTTTCTGTGTAGGAAACAATGAGTGGGACACAGTTTTGAGATGGAAAATTTCCATAGTCAGAGTAGGGTCTGCTTGCTGATTAGGGCTTCAGCACTGAACAACATTTCACCATAAAATGCCGGATTTTCATAGAATTTTCCAAAACCTCATTTACTGAATAATTCAAACATAATTCAATTCAAGTCGTCTGGCAGCAATTCTTGCACAAGCTGCATTTTGTACGCTCTTAGGGCGATACCCTTATGTACAAAAACACGAAGGTGTCGAATAAACCAAGCCAAACTGCTGTGAACGATGTCGAATCGATTCGCCACGGTTTTCGCAACTTTAACTGTGAATGTTTTCCAACCGGTAAACTGGAACTCAAATTTGCGAATACTTTTGGCACTGGCGTTTTAGGTATGCGCATCGTAAGTTCTTCTGACGAGAAATATCCTCGACATCCACGACAACATTTCTTAATGATCGCTGGTTTCCGCAATACATCTGAACAATTTGAGGACGCTGATGTGGTGTGAGTCTTTTCATGATGACATGCAAAGCTACACTGAACGAAAATAACAACACAGTTTGACAGAAGTCACGCTCTGCTTAAAAATCCCATTGAAAATCAAATCGCACTATGAACTTGCTGTGTCAAGTAGATTGTATGTTAGCAGCTTATATGGTTTCAGGGTTAAGGTAATCTAATTCAGAATTCAGCTTATCCGGGAAATCATTACGTATGACTGTCAATTGTTGATCGATTTGAGTTATTTTTAAATGAAGAGGATGTCGGTCTTCAAGTAGAAGTGTCTTCGAGTTTGCTTAAAAAAAATACACGTCCACAGAATGTGAGTACATGCCGTACCAACGAGGTTTTGTATAAAGACACCAATGTTCTTTGCGTGAGTCAGCTTTTTGGTGCTAATTATGTTGGCATGATCTCAGAAAATAAATTACAAATCGACACCAAAGGCCAAGCCTGTCATCCGAATAAAGTTGTTCCTGAGGCAGTGTTCAACCGGTTGGAGCAGTATTGCCAGTCCGGAGATAGTAAAAAGTTCGGACACTGCCATTGAGACTGATCTTTCGGGAGAACGTTCTATTGATTTAAACTGAAGATGAGGCTAATACTGGAACTGAGAGAGAAGCAGAAGCTTGAAGCGGTCAAATAATAGAATTACCTAGGCGTATGTTTATGTATTTATTATTATTAGCTAAAATCTTGTTAAAAAAATTAGGAGAAATCCCATTAAAGGTTGGTCCAACCATAATTCACGATGGTAATTGTGAGTCACATCTTAACGTAACGTTTTTTTTTGTCAAACTTAACTTGTCATTTCATTACTTCATTGTTTAACAAATTCAACCATTGAGAGGTACACAATTGAGCAGCGCGGTAAAATTGTTGAAGTCTTTTACGAAAAAGGGCGTTCGTTATCAAAATGCATTTCGTGCACTTCGTAATTTTGTCCTCTGTATAATAAACCAAATGAATTCGTTAACGAGTAGATTTGCTGCACTTAGACAAATAAAAATCAATACGTGATTGTTAAAAAGCCGATGCATCTATAGTGACTGCTCGGTGCGGTTAGTGCGCTGGCGGCGTCTCCTTCTTTTTCGAAAATGAGGTCGGCCCAGTAACCTTGAATGGTGTTAGCTATCTTGAGATGATAACGAACGAATTCTGAGGAATTGAGACCCTTTACGATGTGTGCTTCCAACAGGATGGTGCCACTTGCCACCCAGCCTACGAAACAAAGACTATTTACCCGAGATATTCAATGGCCGTGTTAATAAGCCACCACGATCATCTGATTTGTCACCGTTGGATATCTTTCTTTGGGGATTTTTAAAAGAAAAAGGGTATATCGTTAAGTCAAGAACAATTCAAGAGCTAAAGGATGAGATAATTCGACACAATAGCGACACTGAACCTCAATATTGTTTTTATTGTTTGAAAATATTGACCATCGGCTTGAGGTATGCCAACGAAACCGTGACGAGCATTTAGACGATATTGTGTTTCATTCATAAGTTTCATTCATCCTTTAGAATAAAAAATACTATTTTAATTTTTATTTCCTATTATTTTTTTATTTCTTATTATCATCTTGCTTTTTCCTTCGAACACCCTTTATTGCTATGTTAATGCTTTATAATAATGTAGGTAAAACTTTTTTTAACAAACTTTTCCCTTAAAATTTTTCTCAAATTCTCAAAACTGATTAACATTTGATGCAAATTTCAAAAGAAAAATATTCACTCATTCTGTGACTCCTTCAACAGTTATCGTCTGCTAAATACTTCATTCATATCGATCCATAATGAAGCAACTTAATGGAAGCCCATATGAATGTCCATTACTATTAACTTCTAGACAAAATATTTAAGTAGCCGACTAATGGGTAAATACATTGGGGAATCATAAAATGTTACTAAGCAAGTGTAAA
This sequence comes from Eristalinus sepulchralis, assembly GCA_944738645.1. NCBI lineage: Eukaryota > Metazoa > Arthropoda > Insecta > Diptera > Syrphidae > Eristalinus > Eristalinus sepulchralis. The sequence goes on from OX122882.1 coordinate 46,170,856, forward strand.
CTACAACCAGCTGATATGGCGAAACACTTGAAATGCCAAAGGAATTTGTACTACTTTGGTTAAGTCGTTGATACCGAACGAGATGACTATAAAAGTACGTAATCTAATCGTAGCAGGTGTTCAAGAAGAAAATCGTAGCCCTTATCAGCAAACTGACTGGTCATTCGGGTAATGATTGAAATCTTTTTGCAACAATGTCTGCTCACTCGTCAGGTTATTTGTGATAATCAATAAAACGTTTACTTCAAAGAAATGCAAAATGTGCTAATCACAGAGGTGACAACTTTTTTCGTACAGCTGGTGATAAAACGGGGAAGACATTGTAAAGTACAAATGGCGCACACCCAAAATAAGAGTATTTGAAATCGAAATGGACAATTGCGATTCAACAATTTCAAGTTGGCTTTAATTATACCTTTGTCGTCGCCGTGTCGCGACGTATTGTAAAGCATGTATTATGCATCCTTGAAAAGCTGGTAAATAACAACATAAATGTTCCTTTTGCTTTGCCGCTGTCTTACTGGCTTATGGTAACTAGAATTTAATACCCATCTATATTGTAAAAAAGACCTTGAACCTCAAATGGTTACGCCCGTGAATTTTTATTTTCTTGCAATAATTGCTCTTGTAACTATGATTGACAGACTCAAAATATGTACATACATAGAGCAGTATCTTAAAGAGCATATAGCGGTAAACACCATAATAGCAGTTCCACAGCCAAGCGGTTTAAGGCCTCTGGAAAGGCCATCAATGAAATCAAGAACTTAGCCACTTATCCCTTAGGAAAACAGCGGTTACAAGATTACATTCTCTTATGCTTTGTTCCTAGGCAACAAAAAAGGCGGCAATCAAAAATAAGGGCTCGAAGGTACCTGGTGTCTTATCAGGAAGCAAACTTTCTCCTTAATAAAATAGTAACAACGAAAGTGTATAACGAACTGGATGTCTACATGCAGTATATCAAGGGAATCATTACCAAAATGCATCCTAACATGCAGACAAAAAATTCGGATTGGAACAGACAAATAAGTTAAGATGTGTGTCTACTTATAGTCGTTTTGATTGGACATTGATGGACAATCATGCAAGAGGGTTGTCTTCGCATATACTAAATTCTGAAGTGGTTTTCGAGACTTGGAGGAGGAATATAGTGTTCGTCATGAAATTTAAACTGCCCTTCTCTTGCAACACTTAGCTTCAACAATCTAGAAAAAGGCTAGGAGAAGGAGTAGGGTAAGTACATTTCGAACGAAAAGTAACTGACAATGTCAATTTCACACTTCTGTAAACAAATTCTGTGTATGCGAGTAATCCAAATCAACAATGTCTCCAAATTGATTAGCTGTATTGCGAATGTGAGCGGAACACACGTTGCGCATAATCGATCTACTGAACTATTACCTATACCATTCACACATTTGAGTCCCAGTTTGCATTTATGAATTATGCTCGACCGGTAAGACCACATCCAGCACAAAGCGACTATATCAGATGCAGCTGGTAGTGTACGTGAATACCAACATGAGGTAAATGGTAATCCTTATCTCTTCATGTTAACCGAACTATGTGATTTCTTATTCATTTAACCGATTGTTCTCGATATAAGCTCCGGGTTTCACAAGACGGCTCTACGAGCCATACAGCACGAGATGGTTTTAGAGAAATTATTTTTTTGAGCACTTGTCCGCTTAGACCGTACGATATCACTACTTCGGACTACTGCTACTATCTTGGGATATGTAAAGTCTTAGGATTTATAAATAAGTCAGGTACGATTGACGTTTTGCCAGAGGAATTCTCTCGTGTTGTCCTCGAAATACCAGTAGTTATACTCGAAGGAGTTACTTAAAGGAACTACCACAGACGTAGTTGGGGCCAAAATTTACATAATATATCATGTTAAAAAAGCAGGTGCTATAAAGTTTTCTTTGAATCGGTAATAAGCATATGTATTTTAAAACCTCACGACGAATCACTCTTTATTGACAAAAGTTCTCTCGGGATCTCTCTCTATCAGAAAAATATCAAATTGAGAGTAAAGACGCCGGCGCCTCCCTGACTACAAGAGGTTGGAAGAAGAGCGACACTTGCTAAGCTTGGGACACAACAAAACCCACAATTGCTACTTTGCACGGTGAACTATGCTCAGGATATTTTTTCCTGAGGCCTAAGGCAGCAGCGTACCGTTTACTACGATTCCCGAATTTGAAAGAAAATCAGCTTACATGCTTTACACTGTGCAACATATCCCTAAACTTCTTGAAATCGAAATCCGTATTTTGCATTAAACTGTAGGTCCCCTCCATTCGTGGTACTTTTATTGTAACACAAGTGCATGCTGTTTGGCTCGTTTTTATAGAGTCTTGAACAATTTAATTAAATCGTTTTTGACACTTTCTTCTGCAAAAGTTTTCAGATTTCTCTCGAATAAACTAATTTTTGTCACAATTTACGTTGCAACATATGCATTCCTGGATGCTCATTCACAAATTCAAATTAATTAACTAACATCACTTCCAGGAAATTGTCTTAGCTGGCATTGATGTTTTGACAAAAACAAAAGTGATTTGATTTAAAATTTTAAAAATAATGTAACCGGTACAAAGCGATCGATTTTTAAGCGGAAAATTTTTTTCAAAAGCACTTCAATTTGATTTCGAAAATTCAATGAAATTTCCTTCAACTTCACAAAACTTTAAAAATTGAGATCTAACCTTTTGAGCAACACAGAAGAACGAAAGTAAACACTAGAGACTGCTTCATTGCTGTTCTTGATGCGGTCAGATCGAAAGTTCCACTAATCAATTCAAATTCAGCGACTGCAGACCTCTGAGGATCAAGCATTTGCTTTGGTATAATCTCACTTGGTATCTTATCATCAAGAGCTGTATCCGCAATTGAAAAGAATGAGAGTCAATGCGCAGACGGCTATCGATTTGTGACCAATATTACCACCTGCACGGCCACCTGTTCGAATTTCTTGTAATCAGAGTGCTGTTATCGATAAGATTGCAACAATTGTCGTGATGACATTCTAATTGATATTTGAATTCGTGTTACTAGTAAATATGTTAGGCGTATATGTATTGTCCTCTAACTTCTAATTGCAGATTCCAAGAATGAAAGATTGAGAGACTTAGGTAAAATGAAGATTTTGAGAAATAATGCAAAAGCCATGCACGAATTGAATACAAAGAAAAAGTAGAACAATTCAATGTATTGTGTGAAGAGAGTCAATCGGAAGACACGAGATACCTCCTTTAGAGGGTCTTGTTTTGCTTGCCCAGCATTTATTCTGTATATTCGTGGAGGAACAAATTCATTTATAACCTAAAAATTATAGTTGTTATTGTATATTGTTCTGAGATGGTATTCGACATTCTTTGTTCTCTTAAAGACTAGTTCACTATCAACACTTCCACAACGGTTCGCTGGGACAGCTTACAAGATTTTTAAAAAATTATCCGAAAGTGCATTTCCCTACCGAAATTTGATGTCGTTTTTAAAGGTTGCAAAAGTTCCTGAGCCACACTGCGTGTGTATTAACGTGGTGGCACACCTCCGGATAAATTATCCAGGGATCCCGGGCCATGGCATTAAAGGGCACCTGACCGTGAATGCATTGTATATAAGTTCCAAATCGATAAATAGACGTTGCGTATCGACTTGAAACTCGGTGGCCTTCTTCAGCATTTGCTTTACTATCAAAATTTGGCATAATGTCCTTTTGCCAGGACGGAATCAGCAGTGTAACGCACCCATGGTGCAAAAGAGCTTATGACGGTATACTGTAAAGGCTTAACTATTCGATAATTCTAACATAAGGTACAATCGTTGTTTGTTTTATGGGACATAGGAACATGCTCCACGAGTTAAATATCAGTGTCGTTTGTCTGGTCCATATCATGTCCAATGTCGTTTTTTTATGATGATTCAGTGCCATTTCTAGTTTTGCACCCAACTTGTCCCATTGTGTAGGATGGCGTTGAGAGTTCTCGCTGATCTGTCAAGGTCAGTAGTGAATATACCGTAAATGCCAGAAAAGATTTTATATAAGACGACGCGATTTAATATGATTTTTCAACGTTATTTTTGAAAAGATTGTACAAAACATGCAAGTCAACACCAGAGGCACGACTTTCCAAAAGTCCTTTCAACTGGTGGCTTACGCCTGATTGAACAAATACAACGAGTCGGCAATGAAAGTTTTGCTGGAAATATTAAGTGACTAAAACAAAGCATACGCTGTCACCAAGGAAGAACGCATAACATCGACTTTTCGGGCAGAGCGTCACAATGGACACCACAAACGTTGACGTAGTCTACTCAACGTCTGTACCGAAATCAAGCGTTAAGTCACACTTGTCATTCTTCGTTTCTTTCAGCTCAAGTATCAATATAGTAAGAGTCCTCTTTTGAAGAACACCGTTATCATCCCTGTCCTGATCTATGACATAGGTACTGACAAAGATTTACCGACAAAGTCTATGCGCAACTGAGTCCTTTTAGTTGTAGTTTAAAAAAGGGGGCTGAGTGCACTCCCTTAAATGGAGAAGAACCTAAACCAACTAATAGTGTGAAATTTGAGGCAGCTGGCGGGATACCATGTTGGCTGGAGAGCCCTGTTGTTAATGCCTCCCAGATCCATCACATGTTGAAAAGAAGGACTACAACAAAATAATGAGGAAAAAGGAAAGCCGACTTGCTTATTACAAGCTCTGCTTAATTATTATGGGCGCATTGATGCCCTCGTACATCCCCTTGACAGCATGATATTCAGTGAGACCAATACGGATACCGCGCACATGTTAGTTGTATTGTACTTGCTGTGATCTCTTTCAACTTGGCGAAATTCGCGGCCAATTTTGATATCTTGATGTGCATTGAAGCATGAATTGTGGTACCCAATTTGGTTGGGCAGACGGTCAAGTAAGAGGTTCGTCATGGCTGACTGGAATACGCTTCTCGATTTCGTTGACGGCGGTCACCAAGCACTTGTCCCAAATCACCACCCATTTGGATAGAAATGATGCGGATATGATGTTCCTCGTTGCACCATATCAAGAAAGTCTTGTTGTCGTTGTCAAAGCGGCAGACGTTGGCAGCTTGTAAGAAACGATCACCCTCCTTTAACAGGAAGTGATCATCAATGAAATGCTTCTTCTCCATGCCGGTCAATGGGTGAAGTTAACCTTTAAATTCACCCTCTAAGCCCGACAAGGTCGATAAGTTCTTTTCCATCTCGTTGTAATCTCCGCAACAGACACGGGTTGACACAATAAAAAATAAAGGTTTTCAAAAACCTCCTTAGGCGAGTGCTTTTTTAGCAATGACTTCTATTTCGATGCAGCCAACTTGGCGAATCCATCTTCAAATTTTTGAAGAACAGCAGCATCAACCGTAATAGTGTCTGATTTGTTTCTTTAACCACAATAGATCAACCCCAACATGTAATGCCACTCGAAGAAGAATTACATATCAGGACCTATCTTACTACAGTATGTTACTGATGTTTTCCATGAAGCCAGATTTTGGGTATATTTTGCTATATTTTGGTATAATTTATAGCCACACAAAGTAAGCTTCTGCAAATTACACGTTGCTACCAATGACTTGCTTTTTATTGTCGAAAGTTTTCTTTTGAAGGCGTTTTTAAGTTAATTATCCTTTCATTTTTTTTTAGCTCATTAAGGGGACTTTTTGTGAACTTTCCAATTTCATAAAAAATTCATAAAAAAGGGGTTTGCAATGTTTGTGTTTTATAGGTGGCATCAATTTGAAAGTACTGTTATTTTACATGGATAATTATTAAGATTCGATCCCTAGTAATTACAATACTTCACACTTCTTTTACTTGGCTTTAGTATATACGAAATATATAGTGAGTCCATCAGGAAAATATTCACTCAAAAGCATACGATTTTGCTTTATTTTTCACAGAGAACAATTACTCGATCTGTTTGGGCACATATTTCAAATTGCCTACATGTAACGGATACAAGAACGTTCATGAAAATATTTTTTACACAAAAGGTTTGTTCAAATTTGACTTGATTTTGCTTATTCCACGAATTGTTTCCTTACCAAAGAACGTATTAAGTCTTAGCAGAGATCTTAACTATTTACTAACCTTGTCGAAAATGTTACGCTTTACTCGCCACAATACCACAAGATGAAAGCTGTTAGCATTGACATATCAAAGACATTTTTTGGAATAGACTGTAGCCGAAAATTACTTTATGTCAGGCGTCTGTGGTAAACTATATAAAAATTAATGATTTGGTAGAACCTTTCATTTATTTGTAAAACCTGAATGAAGCTACAAGAAGAACTTTAACGTAAATTTTTTATGTATAGCAACACATCTAAAATCCATCAATATCCCGAAATTCCCAAAATCGCGAAAGACTAAAATTGTGAAAATCCCAAAATTCCGAAATCATACAACTTAACAATTCTTTGAATAATTTAAATGAAGTTGGCATTATCCTCACTTGGTACCTACTAAAAATCGTACAGTGACCTCAAGCACAGTGGTAACATGAAGCCCCTGAAATGTTTCATTTCGTTTTTGGGATTATGTTTTTCAGAGATTTTAACTTTTCGTAGTTCCCATCTTAACTTATGAAAGAACTAGGCAAGGCGGGGAGGACTTAAGAAGAATGAAATGAAGTCAAAACAACCCTGATTAACAAGGATAGCGAAACATTATGATCATAACTGGTTTCCTGCTGTTAAATATGAAATAGAGGTTCGCTTCGATGTTCGTATCAACGTTAGCTACTATCAATATTAATGTCTTTACTAATTGGCTCTTGTTCTTTATGAATCAAACAAATGCTTTTCGCTCCTTTTTACCAGCGGGTCATCAACTGCAGCGAGGATAAGGACTACAGAATACATTTGCTTACATTATCCCGAATATATGAATAAACATTGCTTCACAAATCCTGAAAGGCATCCACTCACCGATGAACTTTTCTTTCACAAAGACCTACTTCCTCTATCAAGATGATAGCTAAATATAATTGCTACAACGCAATGCAATTCTATGAGCTGCCGAACTTCAATCCATCGTTCAAAGTACTCATCCCACGATGCGGTACGCTGATATTTGAAAATGTAATCAAGATGCATTTCAAATTTAATGCATCAAAGGACGAATGGCGTCGAGGTTTTGAAAGAAAAATCGCCAACTCCTAAATCATGTAAACATCGAAAATCCTTTTCTTATCAACTCATACAGCAAATGTCCTTGGACTGGAAACCCAAGCTCCTTAAAGTCCAAAAGTCGGATACCAAAAAAACAAAAAAAAACGCCGACACGACAAGTTCACTCGCCGTATCTCACCGACCCCACCGCCACCGCACATACACTCAACTACCGTATAGGCATTACTAGTGTACGTATGCACGTCAGCCTTCGATGGTGTGTGTATCACTATCACTTGAATAAATGATTACCTCAATAATAGTCTAATCAATATTTCGTTGTAACTATACTAGTATTTACAATTCAATTGGATTCAGTTCGATGGGTTTTTGGGTTTTTTTTTTCTGTTTACTTGCTTGTGTGCTCTTTTTCGTCGGTATCTCATATCCCTGCGCCACATGTGTTTGTCGCCGCGCGTTTTTACCTGTAGATTTGTGCGGGGCGCGGACCCACAAACACACTCAGCACAGAGCGCTTCAATAATTGATGCGAACAAAAACTTGAAAGTTGTCGCAGGAGGTAATTTGAAAATTGTTTCCTTTTGAATCGAATTACAAACAGAAAAATAATGTACACCATCACATGTGTATGCATACACGCTTTACCTTCGGAGCTGCGGCAACGGCCGCCAGGAGTTCGACACCAATATCGATGACTTATTTGTTATCCTTAATGTATCTTTTAATTCGTTTCGATTTTTTGTATTCGTTTGGATTCGGTTTTTTTTCCGTCTTCGGCGTGGTTTTTCACCAATGAAGTGATATGTGCTGCGGAGCCATCACCACCTTGTTGCTTGTTGCAGACGGATTGCGTATCAAAATCACACCGCACACGGGCACACTAATCGCTTGCCAATTGCAATTTGAATTTTAAATGCGAAACTAATGTGTATATGGTTTGCGGATTGTGGACTCACTCGACTCACACTAAAGAGGCACGAAATACCAGTCACTTGTCGTAACAGCAGTCTTCGCGCAAAACACAATCGACAGGAAACGGACGAAATAAAGGTTTTTTTTTCTTTGCACCCCACAGTCTGGCAGTAACGGACAGCGACACGCCGTGAAATGGACTCCTTTCCGGATAGGATTTACAAACCGACTACTAGAAATTTTCTCTTCGCATTTTCCATTCAATTGGACGACGGCGAAATGTAGCGGCTAGCTCAGCGCGACACAGCCACAACAAGAACAAAAGAGAGAAGACAACCGCACCAACGGAATAATAAAAATGACGGAAAAAAATGAACACATACAATATTTAAATACCAACAACACGAAAGCCGAAAATGGGTCAGGTGAGAATTCGACTTTGTCGCGTCGATTTCGTCCTCGTCCGCGTGCTCGAACTCAAGCTCTAGCTTCTCACTGTGCACTGGTATCGGCCGTTGGTAGTAGTGGGGATTGATTTTGTTATTGTAGTTTTGACCGTATTCTACATTTTGATTGAGTCGCATTCTCGCTCACTAGCACACACAAGTGCATCTGGCACATAGTTGCGCGGTACTTTCCGTCTGGCTGGGGGCGAGTGTGGCGAGTCACTCGGTAGGGGGTGGCCGAAGCAATGTCTATCCCCAATTGGTAAGGACACGGCTATCACGTGGAAAAATTGCTTTCGCCTCGCATGGACTCGGAGGGCTACATACTGGCGTAGAGCGCAAAAGGTTCCTGCCGCATGACTCGAAGGAAGTTCCTTCCCTCCGAACATCTAACATTTCGTGGTGGTATCGGTTTCGGTGCTCAAACAAATTTAGTTTTTCGGTTGTTTCGTGGTTGTTTTCCATTCGTTTTCGTAAGGTAAAGCTGTAAGGGTAATTTGTTTTGCAGTCCTACGTTGGATCAAGGATAAGGAATGGATGATTTAAAATTCAAGGTCTGCAGGGATTTTTTGATTTTTCAGCAAAATATTGTTTTAAATATAAGATTTGATATCAATTTCTGATATTGATATTTTTGGAAATTTTAATGCTCGAGACCTGCTAACATTACAAGGTTAAACATACATATTTTAAGGTGTGATGTTTTGAGAAATTCATCTGAGGGGTAACTTATTTTTACTCATATGAATTTCGGCGATAAATACAGGCCTGATGTTCGTCGTTTACCATTTCAGCCGATCTTAATGATAATATTTACTTCCAATTTAAGCTCGAAAAAATGTTCATTTATTTCTAATCAAAGTTTGCTTTTAGTTATGACAGACAGCACAAGTTTGTACTTCCCAAAAGGGACTATAAGTTACAATTGTCTTTTCTTTTAGTTTTTTTGTGCCTTTAAACTTCTTCGTTTAGTGAGTTGGACAGAATTTTGGCACAAAGTAAAAACTGAAAATCCAAACTCAAAAAATTATGCAATTGTACAAACGCAAAACCTTCTTTCTCTTATTGAGTTATATCCTTTCACAGGAATTGTTTTTTCCACAAAGCGCTTACCTCCTGCTCTAGTGCTGCATTTTCATCAAATCCTTGATCTAATCCATGGTTTAATTACACTTTTTAAGGTTTCATTTTCAAACAACAAAACCTTTTTACCATAATGTCCGCTCGTCCTGTCTGTCACACTATTCATATTCTCTTACGATTTTAACTTTTTTTTAACTTTCACACTAGCCCTTGTAATATTGCAACCAAGTTCATACTGCCATATTTTCCATAGTAAGTTAAAATTTTGACACATGACAGATATTTTTTTTATTTAAACCATTTGCGTTTGAGTTGTGTTGAAAAATTTCAATTGCTTTATATTTGCCTGGAAAACTATAAATAGCTATCTCTAGAGCCATCCAGCACCTAAATGTGAATAAATCGATAGCTCGTTACCGGGATAGCCGCAGTGCTGCAAAATACCATGGAGGTGGACCTAAAAGAACAGCAACATATGTAGGCAGAAATGTTCGGGACAGTTAAGGCTCAAAATGTGCTAAATCGGCGTCGAAGTGGAAGAACATTTATATAAAAGCATTGAAACGAATGCAACATACACATGTTTACTGAAAAATGAGTTTGGTCTGAAACAATTGAATTTCCAAAAACAGACACGATCTTACGACGCAACAGAAAAAGGTTAGAGCCGAAAGAGCAAAGTAGTAATACATTTGCACAAAAGCGATGAATTGTCGAATTTTTTTCGATTACTGTATTTCCTTTCCAGAGAGTTCCTTCAAAAATTTGCACTTTCAAACTGACAGAAACTAGAAAGCAGGCAGCAAAGTTGGCGATGGTTTGCGCCGCCATAACTGCAAATGGTTCCTTTCGCTGTTATTTTTTTACCGTGGCGGCAAAAATTCAACTGAATGAAACTCTCTTAGAGTTAGTATTGAAACCTTGGGCAAACAATGATTCGATAAACCTCGGCACCGTGTCACAAAGTGCGCGTCAACCAATGGATCGCATAATCTCCCAAATGCAAATACGTTGGATTTATTTTTTTGGGGTATTTCAAAGGCGAATGTTGGCCCTGAAAAATACTAAAGTTTGAACCGCCTCAAACAAGCACTTCTCCGGGAATACACCAATATACCACAGAGCCACTTCCGTGCAGCGTGTGACGCTTAATTCAGCCGCCTCAAGGCGATTATTCGCGCCTGACTACTAATACAATTTGAAAATTTATGTATTTTCTAACATTTTTTGCCTTGGCACAATTAAATTTATCAAAAAATAAAAAAAAAGTTCAAATATTTTAAAAAGTTGAAGGTTATGTCATTCAACCTGTACCTGGAATGTTATAAGACTGTAAGTAAACTAACTTACAGAACTTCTTTAGTTACTCGTCAAAAAAAAAAAAACAAATCTACACGGTAACTTAACGCAAGTGGATTGCTGAAAAAGTGGCGCGACGCAGATGTCCTTTCATGTTTACTTTAAGTTATTATTTTCGGCATTGCTTAACAATTCAGTTTGAAAATTTTCAAATGCCGCTGAGGAGACTAAATCAGACGAGGAATAATCGCATAAAAACATGTCCGAAACTGTAAATATCCTATTCATCTTTAACAAAAAAAAATGTTAAACATTTCCAACAAGCTATGAACATCTAGTACTTGTTTGATAAAATGATGACGATGTGCCACAGTTTGGTCATACCGGTCCCATTGCAATTTTTAATTTAGTTGCAATCAAGATCGTATTAGGATACACGATACTGAAAAATATGAAAACTTTTCTGGCATCATTGAAAATAATAACTGCAGCATATCCGAAAACCAACTGAGGCTGGTGAATTTCGCCTTGAAACGGAACTTTCCTATAATAGTACACGGGCTTCGCATCTCAAACTCAATGAAGGGGCGTCTGGTTCCATGGATCTATCAATTGGCGAATAGGTTAAACATATCGAAATCAACCTCAAACACTGCTCTAGTATTCGCGATGTTCCCAAAATTTCATTGCACTCGGGTGATGTAGTGGTTTAGAAAATTGACTCACAGGCGCAGGCTCAATTCTGAACGGTATCCCGTTCCGACGACACTCAAAACGTACTAATCTCTTTCCAATCGCGACAGTTTACGACGCGACTACTTTTTCGCATCTCTTTGGTAATTTTCGAATAGCATCTCTTAAAACGGAGTCCTCTCTGGTATCGATCCAATCATTAAGTCATTTTCCATTTCTTCAAAAGGCCCCAACCGGTGACCCCCCAAATCCTTTTGCATCTGTCGAAAATGCTAGTAATCATAAGGAGCCAGCCTGGTCAAGACTCTCTTTGTCTTCGAATCTGAAATCTTCACTTTTGAAAGTCGAAACCACTCTCTGCATGTTTTATCGGTCGTAGCAGTTTCCCCATAAGTTTCTACAATCATTCGATGGACTTCAGCTGTACTTTTCTTTCAATTAAAAAATAAAATCAAAACTTCTCGCAAATGCTGTTAATCTACGAAAAATTCGGACATTTTCGAAGACGCAAAAAGCAATGTTGTTGTCTAAAACAGACGCTAGCGCATACTAGTTAGTGCTGAATAATATCACACACATTTCCAATGAAGTAGGTGATCACTTCCAAGATCAGTAACACCTTGCAAGTGGTGTTATCTAGCCGAAAGGGGCATATTGAATTTAAATTTCACCCAATGCAATGAAAGAAGAAAGGTGTCAATAAACAACTAATACGCCTTATTGGAGGAAATATCAAATCAAAATAAAACGACGACGAGGATCGAAGATTCAGTTAATTTCGCTTTATCAGACAAATTTTAATGTGCAAATTTTGGAAAAGTTGTACAAGAGAAATTAAAAACTAACAATTGACTCTTTTCCTTTTTTCCCTTTTATAGGGTATCTCATATGTCCACGCTTGTTGATTGCAGTGCTTTTCTACTCTCTTAAGTAGGAAACGAATCCTGACCTCGATGCCGTATTGGGTGTGTAATTCGATAGATTTTTTTTTTGTTATTATGGTTTACGGCATAATAAAATTATAACAACCAATGGCTGGGGTGGGAAAATCATCATTATTCCACATGTATGAAGGTGTTTCGTGATAATGGTGACGACAAGGTGTTTGTTCTGTAAGGACGAAATGTAAAAAAGGAACCACAAAAAAATGTGATAAAGGAGAAGCGAGTTTCGGCTTTCATTAATGTGAATACATGGTATACGTATTTGAGATTGTCAGATTGGAAATTGATATTTTGTAAATAAAACTAAAAAATATGTTCCAAAAGAAATTTTGTATAGATACGTACATATGTGTTATGTTCTGTAAGTAAAAACAGTTCTTCCTTTTTTTTATTCACATCTGTTAAAAACTTGATTTTAAAATATTCATTAGTGTTTGGGATTAGTGGTCTTTTATGAACAGTAATTTTGTTTATGTCTGAAATTTCTGCTGCCAAAACGTTAAAAAAATATGAAATTCGATAAGCAAACTCTATTCAAAACATAAGTTTATGAGTGACACACGATATTCAAAGAGGCTCGAGAAAGCACTGAGCGACAATCAACAAACCGAAAGAGGGATTTGCAGCATGTTTAAAAAACGTTGATACAAGTGTGCTACATCCGAGAGGAATATGTGGTGAAGATGATATGAATTTAGAAGAATCAATCAAGAGTGTTTAACTTACGTATAAATAAACTATTGGTTGTATTTAACATTATTTGTTTATACCACTCTTGATCATGCAAAATAAAAAAACTCAACTTTACACTGAAGGACAAAGCTGTCAAAGAGCTCTGAAAACCAAAAACAAGGTAAGCTTCTAGCTTAAACGCTTGAACGAGGGTAAGCAACAATTTTGACCTCCTCTACATAGACGGGATCAGGATAGGAACATCGAGACTATAGCCGATTGCAGCAGCTGTAGGTAAAGGATTATCCTCACAACTTTTTAACACCCGTGGAAATGATAGGAGTTCGAAAGAAAGTATGCCCGATGAATGAAATTTCGTTTGTCTGGCTCACGAGAAAGGAGATCCCTTTGATTGCGCCAACTATCGGGACATCTGTCTCTTTAACATGATGTTCAAGACCCTCTTTACCATTTTGTATGTATGTGCGGAACCATTCATGAATATTCAATCAAATTTTCATACAGAGGCAGATTCTGGAAAATATCTCCATACACCGCACATTTGTCGCTTCTAAAGTCGCATATGGCAGCGCGCATAAGGACGAGATAAACGTACCTACAGTATTGTGTAGTATGACGATAGAGAACTTTCGCTGTTCTCTCACTGTCGGTAATAAACTTAACCAGACCCTCAACGATATCAACAAATGTTTTAAATAAAGCGAGTCTTACAGCATGATTCTTGAGGTGATCTTACGAAACTTACAGGTCAACACCAGAACCATAATTTCTCAGAAGGCCTTTCAGCTGCTGGCATTTGCGAACGACAAGAAGAATATTTAAGAAAGAGGAACAAAAATACGCAATCAACAAGACATTTGTTAAAAGTCTCCATTTTATGAAGTGAATATAAATTAGACGAAGTAAGTTTATCATGACCTAGTCCTTCGGTTATGGACTGATGTTTTAGCTGTATTAAATCTCTCTATAAAGTTATCGAACTTAAATTGATCCTCGCACAAATGTTTCACAAATTGTAAATAAGCGTAAGAATAATAAGAAAACTCAGGCGTTTCTTTATCCTAATCGAAGGAGATATGTATCTCAGTTCAATGAAACCTAACGTAGATATTCTTCCGCTGTTTGAGAATTCATCTGCCGCTGTCTCTATTCCCAGTTTCCGACCTTATTCGCAAAGTTTCCATCTTAAACTTCACTGAATCCCCGTTAGGGAAAGAATCCTGCTGATGTAAATTATGTATTGCGTGACTTCAATAAGAAGTCCTTATCCACTACAATTGATGTTTTAACAAACAACATTTCAAGAAAACGAACAAAATTTATGACAGAAAAAAAAACTTATGAACAGAGTTTCTTAGTCAGACAAGCTTTTTTCAATTAATTTAAAGATATGCTTGACCTAAGAAAAGCTTAAGCTTTTCAAATCAAATTTAAATATTTTATCCCGACCACATTATGATAGTAATTTTAGAATGATCAGAGTTACTCAAATCAAAAATTTCCCATTCATGCGGAACACAAAATTACCAGGAGCGTAAGGCCATTTCATTTCCAATTACCTTACACGTTACGCGCTTCTCTATGGTACGTGGCATAGGCACTACAGCGCTTGTCGAACACATACCCCCTAATGGATGGGGAAGAGAAGGTTGTAACAACCGCCACTTACCACTCGAGCACGCGATACTGAAAGCGAATAGCTTTCACTTTGGGGCCACGCTTCGATGATGGATACCTTAGTACAAGTATTTTCTTCGCACCTTCACCAAACTGCAGTTGGGTGCTTTTGACTAACCACCAACCTCGTGCTTGTTCTGGCTTGTTGTTCGCAGCCACTGGAAAACAGAACAAAATTCCCCCCAATGGATTCATTACTGACCCATCAATCCCTCCTGTCAGTGGCGGGTTGGTGTATGACTCACGCCCATGACTTTGCAGCTGCTTTAATAGCTCGCTCTAAAAATAACCAAAACATTATGAAACTTTAATGAGGAAACGGAATAAAAGCCACACACAACACATGCAGACGCCATCAAGGAAATCCCAAATCGCCACTCTGGTCAGCATGATGCATGTGCTGGGGGGGATGTGAAATTATTGTCACATTTGTGCATTAATGCCGCCCGCAGGCTGGCATCGGCGATTAGCTGATGAGGATATCAAGATAAAAATAACATTAGAGGATTGTTGTCGTTTACTGGGCAACTGTGTGGAACATCTGTGCAAATACCACGTTTTCACTTTAACCCCCAGCCCTTGGGGCAGCCGTGAGGACATTTGAGTAAGTGATCATTTTTTAAGGTGATTACGAGCGCAGACTAGAGACGCGTCCTAAACAAACTAATCAAGATGTCAAGGTAGAATTTTATGTGAGAACTTTAGGCCAGAGCATATGTCGACAAAAAGTCCAGAATGTAAAGGAAGAAGAAAACATTGTTGCGAGCATTTAGTGAAATGACGGACTTTTGGTCCGCAATACTCTCAAACCACGTTAAGTGAACTTCTTCTTGTCCTCAGGGAAAGACAGGAATAATATTTACAAGATGACGCAACACATCAAAATAACAAAGACGATTGTTCTTTGGTGCAAAATGTTGCGGCCAGTTTACGACAACCTTTAAGTCGATTTTACATCGTTTGGTGACCAGTCTTGTAAACACTTTTTCTTACACAGATCCTTGCGCATAATTCAACTTTCAGGGAATTTGGCACTTGGACCATATGTAGCACGGTAGGAATGAAAAACCGAAAAGGTGTCATTAAGACAAGCACTGACGATAAGAGCATGGAATTTGACACGGTCTCTAGTTGGGTTTATAGCTGCCGCACCCTGTCGTAGTGAAAAAATATGTCTTGTGCGACTTGTCGTTGTGACTAAGTTTTCGATTTCATTGGGTCCATCCGCCGTCGAAGAAGACCTTCGACTATGCCAACTATCGATCCGGCTCCTCAACATTACATACAAGATCCTCTCTGTCGTATTGTGTGAAAAAAAAACGGTTCGTTAACAACCTGGTAGATTCTTATCAGCGTGATTTCAGGCCAGGAAAGTTCACCATCGGCCAAATCTTCGCACTACTTAATGGAAAAGACCCAAGAAGTACAGATCGGCACTCACCACCTATTCATCGATTTTAAGACAACATAAAGACGAGCTAAACAGTTTTATGTCTAGTTTTGTCATTCCTACCAAACTCGTCAGAACGTTTGCTGCTCCGTCAAGGTCGGTAACAAACTCACCGAGACCTTCAATGTCAAAAAAGGTTTTGGACAAAGCGACGCGCAGTCATGTGACTTTTTTAACATCATTCTTGAGAAGATCGTGCGTAACTCACAAGTCAACACCAGAGGCACGATCTTCCAAAAGTCAGTTCAATTGCTAGCTTACGCCGACGAAATTGACGTAATTGGACGAACACAGCGAACCGTCAATGAGGCGGTAGCTGGCATTGAAGCGGAAGCGGCTAATATGGGTCTTGTGGTTAAACGAAGTACATGCTGTCATCGAGGAAGGACACACAGCATTGGTGTCTGAGAAAGAGCTTCGAGGTAGTCAATTACTTCATCTACTTCGGTAAATAGATACAACACCATCACTACCGAAATTAAAAGTAGACTTACTCTTGCTAATCGCTGTTTCTTTGGGTTCAAGTTGCAATTGAGTAATAGAGCCCTCTCTCGAAAGACTTGCCTGTCTTTGTACAACAACCCCAGTCCTAGTGGCTGAGCAAGCGCTTAGTATTTTCGAAAGTAAAGTTGTGTGTCTAATTTTTGATCCTGTTTGCGTTGATGGCAACTGGAGGAGAAAATGTAGTCACGAATCTTAATGGGTTATACGGCGGCATGTGTCTCATTAAGAACATTTGAAGTCAAGCTACTGTCAGGCTTGTCAACAAATTTGATTTTAACTTCTGATCGCAGAAGCATTTGGAATTTAATTCATTCGATGTAAGACGCAATCCCTTAAATCAATTTTACAATTGTTTGAAACCACAAGACTTAATCGCCAGGAACGCAATGGAAGAAAGCGCAGTAGAAGTACCAAGGCCAAAACTTTTGGGCTCATGTCGCTTCACCTACGCACTGTGTGCGTTTTTCTCAAATGTGGTGAACGTGAGCATGACTTCATCCCTTAATTTGGCCATTTTGTGTATGCAGAGTCCACAGAATGTACATATTTCATGCACGAGCTTGTCACTTGTAAAATCTAACGTATTTTTACAACTTTTTGCAGAACAGCAATGTCACAAAGGCGATTGATTTTAAGTACAAGTGTGGCGAAGTAAAGGACGATGTCTCGCCGAGCACCACTTACAATAAGGTACATTTATAACACAATTTTAAAAGTGTCTTTATTAGCAAACCGTTCTCCTTGACAGCACGGCGAATTACACTGGTCTAAGAATCAACAGTGGTACTTCCTTGGGTGCTACTATTATGGACTCATGTTAATGCAACCAATTGCTGGACGGTTCATTGACAAGTTTGGGGCAAAGTTATTCCTTTTGGGTGCAATGATGATGGAGGCATCATTGTTTTGTTTGATACCAACTATCGCTCGCAGTAGTTACTACATGGCCGCGTTTACAAGAGTCGTTCAAGGGCTGTTAGCTGTAAGTTGGCTAATTTCAATTCACAATTTATTTCAGGAGTTTGAAGGAACTCGTTCCTTGACAATCGGGATTGATTTCAAAATCGTTCATCAGCTTCTTAATAAAGAAAATTATTTCTCAGTTTTCATTTCATTATTTGCCATCTCTTTTCGGCTTTTCTTATTTTCTTCCTCCGCTAGGCGTTTATTCCTTGTTCCATTTACAAACTATTCGTTTCGTGGGGTCATCGTAAAGAGAGACAAGGCCTCGTGGCAGTTGCTAACTCTGGGACTTATTTTGGGGCGCTTGTTATCTTTCCCATCACCAGTTTCTTGTGCCAAGTTGGCTGGGTGTATGTATTTTATAGCATTGGTAAGTGCAGATTATTGAAGAGATCAAATCAAAATTAATCACTTTTTTCCAACAAGCCGCTGGAGCTGCTTTTCTCTCAGTAATACTTTGGTTTCTGGTGTACGACACAATTGATGACCATCCTCGAATAACGAAAGAAGAATACGACTACTTAAAATCTAACAATTTGGGAACAGAAGTGGTAAGTGAAATGAAAGATCAGCCATGAAGAGACGCTAATGTGATCAATTATTTAAGGCTGCCAAAGTTCCGTGGAAGAGTCTTTTTACTTCTTTGCCCGTGCTAGCGTTTATAATCACACATTTCTGCAACGCATATGGCTTCATTATGACGATCCTGTATTTGCCAAGGTTTTACAAGGAAGAACTAAACTTTAGTGTGCGCGAGGTAAGAAAAAATAAATCACAACTTGTGCAATGAATAACCATTTTCTTGTCAGAATGGAATATTTATGTCATTTATTTACATCGGCCTGCTTATCACAAATGTATTGGTGTCTTTATTCATCACTAAACTGTTCGAATTGTCGAAGTTGAGTCTCACAAACTTTCGCAAACTTGGCGTCGTGATTGGTAAATACAACTTTGGAACATGTAAAGGGTTTTCCAATAGGGACAATTTTTTATAATTTGTTAACGAACGCTTTCACTAATTATCAAACTTTCACTGTCAATCAGTAAACTCAACATTTTCATCATGGTGATGCATACGAACGAGCGATGTCAGCAAATTATACAAAATTTATTTAAAAGGGGCTTAAGTCCTTATTGGAAAACCCTATATAACTGTGGGCACGAAGCACCGGAAATTTAGTTATACGTCAAAAAATTGTTTTTTCACTCTACAAAATTCATTTAATCCCTCTCCAAGCGGTACACTTGTGTCAACATACATTTTTTCCAATTTTTAAAATGTGATGCAAATCCCGTTTTCGAAAAACAAAACGGATTCGCATCTCTAATCTCATACACAAGTAAATATTGTTTGACCTGTCGTTAGGAGTGGTACCAAATTAAGACACTTGTCTCTTCCCCGGTGTTTTTAGTTCACAGTAATAACTGTACTTCTAACTGAAAAACTGATGATAATTTTTAGGTGACAGTGTCCTGATTGCCTTATATATAATGGTTTCCGTTTTACCATGTGAGAAACGCTTGTACATCGGGATAATATTTTTCTTTGTCGGCTGCGCCATGGGAGTTTCATTTTCTGGAGGATATTGGCCAACTGCTCTTGATCTCGCCCCAGCATATGCGGGACTCATAGTTGGGGTAGCGAATTCGGCGGCAAATTTGGATGGAGTTATAATTCCGAGTCTTCTATCAAACACCGTATTGGTAAGACATCCGTGGCCAATTGACGTGGCACACACTCATGAGTTGTTTCATTTTAGGGCAAAAAAGGATCAAATTATGTATTTTTTTCAATAGCGTTTATGCAATTTTTTAGCATATTTATCTATACATTATTTGGGTCTTCAGAGAAGCAAACATTTAACTAAGAGGCACTTCTTTCCTGCATGTATGAAGTCATTCGTTTTGACGTACATAGATGTTAACTCTAGAAGGCTTACCATATTTTTTTAAATAGTACGTTACGGGTAACCATTGGTTTAATTGACGAAGTGATATTTAACATTTGAAACAGTTATTAACTAATTCTTGTGAAGTTAAATAATTTATGTTTATTAGTTAATTTGTTTTAAAGAAAAATCAAACAAATACGATTTTTTAAACACATTGTGAGAAAACTGGAAATAAACGAAATTGATGTTCATCGAACTAAGTAGATTGTTTGAAATATTGCATTTTTTTGCCGTAATTTTTTTGGATGGATATTTGCTAAAGATACTCAACGTTAACATGAGCTGAACAAAGTCCAAAGTGAAATATTTTATTCATCTAAATCTCTTTTTGAAAATAAAAAAAATTAAGGGTAAGTCATCCTTTTTCGCAGATGAGTAAGTTGTCCTCAAATCTTTCAGGCACGGTAACCTGGACATTACCGAAAGCGGATAAGGAAACTTTTCGAGAGAAAAGTTTCGCATGGGATTTTCGGTCTGAGAGATTTAAAGACGAACTATATGGGCTGTACAGCGACAGCGTCTCCGGATATAACGCATAAGATGGCTAGGCTCGAAAAGTCTCCGTCTTCGTATCTGAGCCATTGGGACAACGAACCAGAGGACGGCCCAGGCTAAGGTGACGCACACAAGTGGAGTAGGACCTCAAACAACTTGGAGTGCGCAACTGACGGCAGCTGGCGAAAGACCGTGCTGGCTGGAGAGGCATGTTGGTTGAGGACCAATTCCACCCCGGACTGTAGCGCCACAAGAATAAGAAGAAGCGGAGAAGTCTGCAGTGATGGTCGCTTCCAAAAAGCATATCCAATACATTCTACATATGAGTGGAGTCCTATGGAAACGGGTGGAGAAGTTTAAGTGTCTCGGTGTCTTTTTCACGTGTGATGGGAGAAACAGCACTGAGCTTTCTTGTAGGATTGGCCAGGTTGCTTCAATTTTAAAGCAACTTGGTAGATCAGTAAAAGGGAAGGCCGAGCTTGGTGTTAGTGTGTCAAAATCTCACCTATGATCATGAAATTGGGGTAATGACCGAAAGAATAAGATCGCGAATGCAGGCTGCTGAGATGAGATGATTTATGTGCCATTGCTGAGAAACGTGATAGCAGATACTTCTTCGGACGAAAAAGGCTATATTTTGTTGGACACGAAGTGGATGTCCCCTTCATCACGACCTTCGGGGCGTTCTTTAGATGCAATACCATCAAGTAGAAGACCACTCTAAAGTCCCAGAGCGAAGTGGTTGGATAAACTCGCCTGGTTGCGCTTGATGAGATAGTTATTACTATATTTATTTATTTAATTAATTATATTATTTAAATCTAGAACTTCTGTAATTTATGAGCGAAAAACTTGGGCAAGTGATTTTCATCAAAAGGGATTTGCGAAAATCGAGGCAAATAGTAATCAAACGATGCAAAGTCGGAGCTATGGAACCAAGAACCAAGTTCCTGCAATTTGTTTCGGGGCATTAACATATGTGGGTGTAGCCTCCAACGACAGTTGGCCAATTGTGGTCGCTCCTTGTCGATTGCTTCATTCTTCTACTAACATAATAGTTCTAGCAATTCATAATAGACAATACCCTTTCAAATCCACTAAAAACTCAACGTTGTTAGTAGAAGGTATAAGGTTAATAAAAATGGAGCGCTGCACAAATAAAGAACGCATTCTCATTGTAAAATTGTTTTACCAAAATGGTAAAAGTTTTGCGGATACAGTTCGCGAATTGCGATCAATTTGGGGTTACAATAATGCTCCAAAAGAGTCAACTGTAAAGCGATAAATGGAAAAATTTGCTGAAAAGAAGCAAATGCATCCTCAACGTGTCACTGTGTGGTGTGGATTTCGGGCTAGACGAATCATTGGACCCTTTTTTATGAAAATGAGTCAGGTCAAGCGAAAACAGTCAATGGAGTTCGGTATCGTGAAATGATAACCAATATGTTCGTGCCTAGAATTGAAAAAATGGATGTGGAGGGGATATGGTTTCAACAAAACGCGCCACATCTCATACAGCCAGAGAAACAATTCAATTGCTGCATCAGAATTGGAGACCAGAATAGGCCGCCTAGATCGTGCGATTTATCACCATTGGACTTTTTTCTTTGGGGTTTTTTGAAGTCGATGGTTTATGCGAATAAGCCGACGACGACTCAAGCCTTAAAAGAGGAAATTGGACGCTGCATTTATGAAATACCGCAGCATTTATGCAAAACGGTCATTGAAAATTTCATTAAAAGATCGCGTATGTGCCAGCAAAGCCGCGACGGCCATCTAGCCGATGTGTTATTCCACACATAACCTCATCCTGTCTACTATACGAGAATTCACATTTTTTTAAATATTAAAATTTAAATCTTGCGTTCTTGTTGGGACATCTTTTATATTATATCATCCATGGTCGATCGCCGGCCTTTGACAATGATCGCTTGCTTTGTGCGGTCAATTAAATTTGTTTTTGTGGACTCTTTCTTGTTTGATTGAAGCTTTCTCATTTTAGTTGATTTTAAACTGTTAAACTGCTAATGGTTTTTGTCTAGGCTGTCTTCTGACAGCTTCCGCACCGGTCTTGCTCAATTAGTCGTTAGAGTTTATAAATTTTTTCAGTGTCACGGCAGCTAGTACGAAGCCGCATCTTTGCATTAAAATGTCCTTTTCCCTTATTAAAATAACAACACATCACGTAGAAGGTATTTCCCTCATATTCAAACTAGTATTACTTTTAACAGGGGCAACAAATTACACTGCTGTTTCAACACACGTGTGCATTTGACACAGTGCCATTAACTGAGAAAGTGTTTATAAGAAATCTTTTGCAAATTTCAATGTCGATACAGTTGTACTTTTTCAATGTGTTGTACGTTATAATTCTTCAAATAGAGTACATTTGTAACGACCTTTCATCTCTGAATCATGCCCACATTCCAACCAGACCACTGCAGTTCGTATTGGAATATCCAATTTCCTAACCAAAAACGAGACAGTGCATGTTATTTTTGCTCGGTGTCACTCTATCCTATTCGCACCATCACCCGATTGGAACGAATTGAACATTGTTTTATAAATAAATAACTTTCCATTTTCGAATAAATCCAAATACATTTTCGTACGTGCGTCTAGTTCGGTGGAGCCAGGGAACAAAGTTTAAAACAGAAAAAAAGCAACACGAATTTCCCTCTGTATCATAGATATTTCAATTCTGACATTTTCATCAATTTTTTTGTTACGGGGGAAACGGAGACAATATTTTTTTTGCTAAACAAAATTGTTATTGTGATTAAAATTCTCTGTGTAATTTTTTTATTAATCAACCCTCTGGATATCGTGATAGACAATACAGAGCTGCTGGGGCATTGAATTTATTTTTTTTGTCTTCTTTTGTGCACACAAATAATCGGAGCTTTCAAAGGTAAGTTTGCGACCAATGATTTGCTTCTGTCATACTCCATTTTGTTTTAATATTTAGTATATTTTATTTTTGTGATATTTTTTTTAAACTGCTTTTCTGATGCGCAAATACAAAATGTATATGTATCAATGTTAATTTGAGAATTTTAGTCATTTGCAACAACATTGGCAATGGCAAGTTTGGGAGTACGTGTGTACATAATTAATGTCGGATTTTTTTTCTTGTCTTTGCGGCATGACCTAGAACATTTCTCTTCCTGGCAATGGTCTTTATATGAAAAACAGCTATTGGTACAGGTGTTGCATTCATAGTGCAGACGCAACGGAGACTTGTTTGCTGTTCTGTCGAGGAAATGATATGCCTACATATTGAGATATAACGTTATAAAAAGTCATACCCAACACATGACACCTACATACATACATATATTAACAGGACTTTCACCAGTGAACCGATATCAAGAGCTGTTTGAATTCGTAACGCCTACAAGTAGATCTCTTGACTCTGCGACCGCATCAAGGTCTTGTTTTGTTTTTGTTTCTTCAACATTTATTGGAAGTCAATGCACGTAGTGAAATAATTATTACAGTACCAGAGACGTTCATGGTCATTTGTTTAACAATGGCGGATACGGCTCTCAATTTAAAGTGCGTCTCTTTGTACACATAGGTAATATTTCGATGGCCCGACTTAATTCAGTCGAATCTATGAATAAATTAAGCCGCTTCAATATTGTTGCCACTGCGTGAATAGAAAAAAACATTATCTTGTATAAAACCTGAGAGCAGTATTAACTACACAAAAGTTATTGAACCCTTTACTTAAGTCGGAAGTAGGAACGAAGTGCATTAATTATCAATTTATGGAACGCGATAAGACTTTAGCCACTTCAGGTTGTTTTGTTTCTTGCGTATTAAGCGTTAAACAATTCAAGAAATATTGCGATGTTTATAAAGATATGCTTACGTAAGGCCTACAATCTCTGAGACTGGTTCTGTATAAATAAACCGATGAGTATAGAGGTGTTTTCATGAAAACTGATAGGACTTACTCTGGTTTGTTACTTCTTAACTTGGATTTGTCAGTTTATGTTGAAGAAGTGATGATTCATCTCGAAAGACGGTATCGGCTATGCGAATTATTTTGTTTTGTTTACGAACTGGATTATCTAGTTTTGCCGTACGGTAGAAAGTTGAATTAATGAGATAAGCTCTCTAACTGCGCACGCACATTCTATATACAGTGCCTCACACAATTTAACATACTCCTACGATGACGATATCTCTTTGGTTCCCAATGCTATGAATTTGCTTGTAAGCCAAAAATTTGCTCTTTCATTAAATGATTAATTTGCAATTAAAGCCGCGATTGCTCAAAAACATTGCAATCGTGAGTGTATACTATAATTCATTTTGCCATCATTGAGCCATAGGCGTGTATCATCCGCGAAGTATAACACTGTCACTTTCTTGAAGAGACTACGCTTTGACCGCATGTGAACTGTTACGCCACAATTTGTTATACAAGTACATGATATTGTAAGGAAGAAACTTACCACATCTAACTCAAACTGAAGGTGCTGCTCCATATCGATAGGGATAGTGACATGTTGTCAATCTACACAAATTGCGGTACGTGTATCAAACCTTCTCACAATTGTTTGCTCCATCAAGCGCTAATTTCCGGATAAAATCGAAGTCGATCGAGGTATTTGTTGATTTGAAAGGCTTAGGTAAGAAGGTAGATATAGAAGCGGGCTGGCCCAGACTCGACTTTCAACCTTTATGCACATATTTTCTTTTCTTGTGAAGGTTGAAGGTGGTTTCTCTTTTATTTCGTTCCCACATCTATGAAGGACATAATGGCGCTGCTATCCGATGTGAACCTTAACAACCAGCTACCTTAAATACCGCAGGCATAATTGGTTGGCGTGCGCGCCACTTCAAAATAAACAACTCCTATTATGCCACACACATTATGTTGCTGCAGGATTTTGACATCGCGGGGAATTCGAATGTAGAAAGAGTTTCTAAAAGCGTCAGTATATTGATGCTTAATGCTCACGGAGATTAATACGCAAGATTCAAACCTATCCTTCATTCGAACACGATGCTGAATAATTGGAATGTCAAGCTTGATAAAGACAAAGCTTGCTTTCAATAGTTGACACTGTGCTATAGGCATTCATGATACTGTATAACCTCTTGTCTATAATAAATTTGTTGTAGCTACAGATAGAAGCAGAAAGTGTAGGTAGAGCTGGAAAGTATTTGTCAACATTAATGCTCCTGAAACCTCCCACAATATAGCGGAAATCGCACGTTTGTGGGTTCTCCTCGTACATCGACGACTTGCCTATTACTCCCCTACCCCAAAGAGTTTGTAAGAAACCTTAAGATTTTGTAATTCTTACATTAACTTGCAGCTCTCGCAATACGGAATCCTGGGCACAAGTGGTTGATATTCTTCCAAACCTCAAATTTAGTTTAATGTCTCTTATTTAAAGCTCACGTTGAAATACCTATTTGCTTTCAAACTACCGTGTATGAAAAAGATAAGACTACGGGACAAGAAAAGCTTCTTCATCTAAAACAACGACCTCTTGCATAATCACTCGTTCATCGTGTACAGATAAATAATGTGCCTGTATAAACAGTGCCAGACGCACATTGTTTATTACCGAAATCACTTTAGTAAGACGTCATTTGACATTGCCTCCATATTGCACACCCTCTTCCTGTTGATTGGATAACCTCTAAATCATAGGTCAGCTCCAAAATGAGGAACGTCTGTTTCACGAACAAACTTTTCGCCGTAAATTGACTTTAATTTTGCACCGATTGGAAGCCAATATGCTGTAAGGCAGTGCCGAGCGCCTATCATCAGTCTTGTATAAATCTGACCCAAATGTAGTAAATTTAAATTGCCCCTACGTGACATATATCTTGTTCCGGTCCCATGTAAATTAAAATTGAATACGTGTCGGTAGCCAAGAACACAGTTCATTTACCCGCCAAGGTTGCCGGTGGAGTCTTGTAATGTAACATGCATGTATTCATTTGTTATTCACGTTGAGTTATTGATGTTTGAATTGAATTCGTATAAGAGATGTAGTTCGAGGTTACATTAAGGTTGTTTACACTTCAGTGCAAATGAAAAAGCGAGATAAGAAGTGCATACTTATCAGTTCAAGTAATCATTTAAATCTTTCTTTCGAGGGATTATTGCTGCAGAGAATACTGTGATCAATGGTGGGAAGGTTGCCTTTGGTGCAAGAGTATGCGTATCGCACGAATTATTCTCAATTCTTTAATAACACGAGGATGTCGGTTATGTATGTCCTTATTCAAGTCATATCTGTGACAACAACATCCATAACTTTTGAAACAAAACCACCAGCAGTAACTCCGCATGGACGGAAGCGGATTGTAATCTTTTGTTGTCAAGTTCAGACTTAAGATGTATGCATGAAAACCTAGTCAATAACGATCTTGGAAATTCCTCGCGAATCACTGTTGCCATTTTACCTCTACGCCATTGCTTCTCTAGGAATTGCCTACATTTTGCTTGGGGTTGGACCAGGACTTAAATTGCAAGCCGAGGGCTATTTTCGACAATATTTCGCCAAAAAAAATTATTAAATTAAAGTAATTAAATGTAATAAAATACATTAATTTGTTCAATTATAAGCGAAAAAAAAAACAGAAGTAGAAGCGGTCCTTGAATAACCTTCATCGCCAGACGATGCTTGAATGGTGTTGTTTATTAATGCGAGGGAACTCTAGCCATGATTTGTTTTATGTGTGTGATATGAGGTTGGCTGAAAACGGCCATCTTAAGCGTTGTATCCGAAGACGCTTGACCAGGCCGTACGGGCTATAAGGTTCGTCGTTGAATCTTCTCCTTGATATGCCATCAACGCAAAGAGGATCAAAAGTCGCACGCAGAACTTCTCTCGAAGAAACTTAGGATTTCTTCATCCGCTTTTAGAAGATTTGAAGTTTCCGCTCCCTAAAGGAGGACTGCTGTATTTAACAAGTTTAACTGAGGAATGACAAGCACCGTCCCCCCTTTCTAATTAAGTTATCTCTGTGGTTGATGTAAGGTTGATAATTCCTTTTCCCCGATGTCTGTGTATGTGGAGTTGATTCCACTTTATTTTGACAGGCGTGAAACTGGGCCAGTTAAAAAATAAATGACAGGAAGAAGAGAATATTTTGCCGCTTAACAGTGACAAGAAATGTACGTGTGAGCCAAACAATCGTAATAGAATGTACTTGGACGTTTGCTGAGTTCTTTTTAGACCCAATGACGAAAATGAAAACATTTCGGCTGATATCAATAATGTCCACTTTTCTTCCACACATTATTAAGCACATGTCAACTACTCCCTGTCTATCAATTCCAACTTGTGCTCCATTCTACATGTAGTGTGTTTGTAATCGCCGCCGCGTTACTAACCACCAATCACTTTAGGGACCAATTAACGGATGGCAATACGCTACTTTCTGTTATTGTATCCTGTTTTTTCCTGAACTTACTTTGCCGCAATGTGTAATTGAAATACAGACTGCTTGATGGATGAATTCATAATTTCTCTAATATTTTGTATATATTTCCACAATTGGTTTTTCTGAGTATGGAACACCTTTGAAAAAAAAAACAACTTGATAGAAATGTAATTCTTAGCGCTGTGTTTCATTCTTAATGGTTTAGGTCCCCATAGACACAGAACCCCAAGCTGCGGCATTTTCTCTACAGGCATCTTGTACACATCGACCGCATCTGCTCGAAATACATTTCTCCGTTCGGTTTTCCTAGGTTTTGTCCCAGTGTCATTTCTTTTAGAAATATATATTGCTTTTCTATATTGCAGCTCAAGCAACTTACGTGTTTTTATTTATTTATTTCAGACCTTAAAAATGATCATGAAAAGTCCATCAAATGACTGGTCGGAGCAATTCGATGCCACAGAGGAAGACTATGATTCATTACCAGACGTAGAAGAAGAGCCTGATTTTTCGGAATACTTGTGGATGGAGAATGAGGAAGAATTCGACAAAGATGTAAGTATCGTTACTTTGCGTGCTGCCTTCAAGAATTCAGTCGGAATATCAAACTCCAATGTTAACGTCTAATCTACTTGTAAGTGTAGAAACGTTTATTGTAATAGCTGCTGAAAGATGGAATATATATATGACATGTTCTCTCACAATTATACGTAACGAGTTATCGAGGTAGTGCAAACTCTAGAGGAAGTGGTCACCGAAAAGCTTTATCGGAAAAATGTTTCCGTACTTTTCTCTGTCAGTCTTGGGAAATTGTGATTTCTGTCAAACAAAGGTCGTCTGCCAGACGGGTGCTACTATTAAGTATAAACCGCGACAGGACTCACAGTTTTCAAAGGCTGCCAGACTGGCTGGAAAATTAAAGACTCACACACTCGCTCTCTTTTGCGAGAAATTTTTAATGTTCAATATACACGAATAAGATTTTCGCGTATTTGTCGTTTAAGGTTCTTGGGAACGCGGTCAGACCTCTCTCAAAACGTTCACCCCTCAACAAGAGGGACCACTTTGTCTCACCGGTGTCCGCTGTAGAGAATCCTTCTGTCTTAGAATTCCTCCCTGTAAACTTGCGTGTTGACCAAACAGACAACGCTTAGTTACCGCTCCCACCGACAGACATTGCAAACTTCCGAGCAATAGCTGTTTATAACTTTTTGAGTCAAAAAAGGAAAAGATTCCTATTGGAATTCTACAGTAGACATTTAGCATTGATAGATGCTATCGCATAAGCAAGTAGTTTCTGAGTACATTTCCGACTGAACATCGATTTTGCTGATGGCATTTTTCGTGCAACTTAAACTTTTTAACCAACAAAAATTACATCTTCACAGGAATTACAACGGTTAGAAGAAGAGGAAATCATGCAACAATGCCTAGAAGCAATGTTCGTAGACGAACTCGAAGCAGAAATCGATGAATGGCAAAAAGAAAAGTAAGTTTGAAGCGATATTTTCTATTCGAATATTTAATATGAAGGCTATTCTTCTTCAAATCAACAGAGCGGAACAATTAGAAAAGGCACTGTCTTCTCTTGCCGTCTCCGACCGCAATGTAGAGAACTCATCACTTAATCCATTGGCCGATGAATTCATTCCAATGCAAAACTACGTCATAGATCTGGTAATATCATAAGCTGATATATCTGAATGTATTCTTGAAAACACTGGGTCCCCAGTGCAGCCCGCCCTATACAACATCAGGTCATCCCCAAATCGAATAAAAACTTAAAAAAAAACTTTTTCCTTTCCTACACAAAAAAGGCTAGAAAAAAAAAAACAAAAAAAAAAATGAATGAATTGCAAGAACGTGAATGTATGTGACACAACAGACTGCTTAGAACGGTAATACAGACCAACTATGAATATGAATCTTAACGCAACCTTTTAAGAGTACACCTAGTATTCCAAACTAAATGTAGTTTATTTAGAGCTCAGAGAAGGATACAAGATATTTGTGTGTTGCCTGTAACTTCCGTTAATAATAACCCACAGTTTGTGATATTATATGGAGCGCACTCCATTAGTGTACATCTAATTCCAATTTTGTCAGATTTTTTAAGTAATTAATTCTCTTGAAATTACATTGTCGATTTCCTACATGCTTTTGTTCAGTTACTTCGTTTCAATTATGCGTGTGAATATGTGTTATTAATGTTAAGTATGTGTCATACTGAAACGCAACTTTTGAAGACATTATTGTATGAAATTACACTTGCATTAATTTGTTCATTGTAATCCAAACAAAAAAAAAAAATAAAAAATGTTATAAAACTATTCAAAAAAAAAACGAAAGGAAAACCCTTAGATAATTTACGGAAAATGCAAAAAAAATTAAAAAAAACGTTTTTTCCAACATGAAGGAAAGAGAACAAAAATAAGAAAATATTTCACAAAAAAAGTTCAAAACTTAACGAAAACCCAAGCAAAAAAAAAAAAATCATAAAACTGTCAAATTACGAACAAAAACTGCTGTTTAACATTGAAAGAAACAAATTCGGGTGAAAGACACCAACGAGCAAATTGGCTTTAACGCATTTAAGCACAGACCATGAGAGCCATAAACTTCTTCATTTCCTTTCTTTCTCTTTTACAACGACCTTTCTTCTTTAAATGCTACTTATATGAATATATATATCTCCTGTTTATTATTTTGTTTTTATTTATAAACTTAAATGTGATATTTTGTTAAACTGTAATTTATACTTTTAATTGTAAAAAAAAGAAAATAAGTCTCGACTTAGATCATATTTTGAGTGAAAACATAGGCTTCTTTGAAGCAATGTTTTTTTTTTAAACAAAACAAAGAAAATGATTTGAAACAGCGAGTCACAGAGTTAGGTTGGTTTGTGAATGTGACCCGACCTCTAGGAAACTTAACATAAACTCAGACTCTCTTGATTTACTCTATTTAGAAAAAGAAACTGATAGCAAATAGCGTCTATTCTTGTAAACAGCAACAAAAAAATACGTGTGATAAAATATATTTAAAAAATACAAAAAAAAGTATTATAGGTTAAAAAATTGAACTTGGTAGTTGTTTTATTTAAAAAGAGGGTGTCAGCTAAAAGGCACAGTGTTGGGTAAGTAGTCCAATATCGAAAGTTGCTTCTAAAGGCATCTATCAGAACATGACCTGGGGTTGTTAACCCATCTTCCACATTTTAAACTGAAAATTTTTTATAAAGTCGACAGTTTATCATTAAAAGAAGATGTGAAAATAGATAAATGTAGAAGAAAGCAATTACTGCCTCTCTTCTGGGATAAATTGATATTTATGCATATTTGTGTCATCGCCAACTGGTTTTTTAGAATGCGAACAAACCTCATCAACCACCCATATCTCTGAAACCTCATACCAACTTGGAAGGACAAAGGCAATGTGGATAGATAAAAGACAATCCGATATGATTGTTTACGGAGTTGTACAACTAACGCATGGATGTGAAGTAAGGCCAACACTTTTGACCCATGTCCTATTTTTTTTTCTCTTGAAAATCTCTCATCTTTATTTGTGAGTCGACCCACACGTTGAATGTCCAGGTTCGATTTACGGACTGAACACCTCCCATTTTTCCACCTCTTGCGAGTTGCTGACAACACAAATTGTACTAATTTTCTCAAATCTCGCCGTTCGGGACCAAAAAACTGTAAACCCTTCTACTCGTGAGAGAACAATAGCACGCACAACACGAGTAATTTATGCAGAAGCTAGGCTCTGGCCCCTAGTGGGCTGTTGTGCCACTCAATTCTTATTATGCCCCAAGCCTTGATTGCGTACACAAAAACATGGATTTTGGAATAAGAGAGCGCACTTGAGAAAGTCTTGAATTTCCCAAAGATGCAAAACTAGAACTATCACATAACGGATTCTAAGGGAGCTTCTTGAACATGGATAAGAAGGGATAGGAAAACCTTACGCATCTACTCTGCAACTGCCCTGCATTAGCTTCTAGTAGAAAAGTTAACCTGAGAGAATTTTATAGAAATGAACGTACGGATATAAAACAAAATAGTTGCAGGGGAAATGAACGGTAACAGAAACACAGTGAACTGCTGGGTCTAAGTGAATCTATAACTCCCCATGGAAGCAACATTACCTAACCTAACATAACCTTCCCAAGGTATCAATTTAGTAACTATTGTAGTTATATGGCAACGCTGACTGTTTGGAAAAAAGCAATGAGTTAGACTTTTTACCGGTTAAAAGAGGTAAAGCGTTGTTTATACATGGATACATGTTAAATGGTTGGTTGTTTTAGTTTGAGAAAAGGAAACAATAAAACAATCAAACAGTTAAGAAGTCTACTACAAGGGATTTTTCGGATGTGATTATTTTATCGAGGTGTAACAGTAAACACTTTAAAAAATGTAGCAAGTATTTGCTAAACCCTAAGGAGAAACATGCTTAAGACTTTGTGTTATTTGTAAGGTAAATTATAGCGACATTGACCTAACATAATAAAAAAATACATTTGAATTTAGTTTCAAGGATACACATAAAGGATGCTTGGGTATTATTACAAAATAAACAAATTTTCTTATATGGAAAGTTTATAGTGTAAAATATACACCGCCTCTCATGTACTTGTAATTTTTCAATTCTACCACAGTGTGATCAACTCCTAAGAGTGGATTGTAAAATTGTAAAAAAACTGAAGTCTGGAAATTCATGTGGATTCAGTTGGAAATGCAAATATGGCGCCGTGCAATTAGTTTGTTATTTTATGGGTGCATAGTGATTGTTCCTTCTTCGAAAACTGTGCAATAAAACAAATAAGTTCACTGCAAATTAAAGTGCATAATTAAGTTTAACAATTGTTTATTAAGTTTACATGCAGTTACTATGAAAGTTTTCTGAAAAGAAGAAACTCCAATCAAATGTGCATTCCAAGACGTATGCAAGTTCTCTTCCGCTTCGATATCTGTCAAAATTGACATTCGTTAGTTGAAGTCGAAGAAAAAAAGTTTTGCCCATTATCCAAATGTGTTTTGCTTTAATACCGCGTTAATTGCAAATCACTTTGCAATCAATTCCAAATGGTAAAAAAGAAAAAATATATCCCATAGCTGTGCATAATTAAAATGAGCTCATCCCGTGGTGCTCTGTTTCGGGAAATCCACAAGAATAGTTGGCTAAAACGTCTTACCACTGATGGTAAAAAGATTACAATTGGTCCCAAGGTAAAACATTCACCTCCAGTCCCAGTCCATACAACAAGGCAAACAAAAAGAAGAGAGGCGAATTCCTTAGCTCTTCGCAAGAATTGACTTGTTTTATTGGCTGGTCCCCGATTTGATTGATAGAAATTGAATTTTTTTTCCAGAAATCAGACCGCAGCTGGGTGGTATTTTGTGTGCATGACGATACGGAAGCTCTGTTGGAGGGTTATGCCGAACCGAGACTTGCACCATCTCACAATCCTGAGTGGGTGGTCTCCATGCAAGACACACAGCATATATCGCACGCGCTCATACCAAACTCACACGAATTTGAATTCGTTGTCACACTGAGTAACGAAGTTGTGCGTTTCCACGCAATGTCATGGTAAGTTGGCAATGAGCCAAACCATAAAACGATTTAGCTGATAGATAAAACAAAGGCGATGTGATGTGTGGTAATGCTTTGAGTGGAGGTGATGGATGGTTTTCGCTGTCGCAGTGTGCTAAGTCTACTTTCGGAAAGTGATCTTGTTTTTCTTTGCTCTGGCAGTGGTGGCAGTGCGCTCAAAGGGAAAAGATGAGAATTTACGAAAAGTGCTCTAGTTTAAATAAAAGGTGTTTATTTAGTGAATTGATCGTTTGGTGATTGCTGAGTTTTTATAGTTATTTTGCGAAAGAGTGAGGTCAAGGTTGCGTTGCCTGTCGCATGCAAAAGGTTTTGAATTTTTACGATCAGGGTTTGGCATTTAAGTGCCTCGGTTCATTGAGCAACACTATGATGATCATGGACTATTCAAATTTGTTTTTTTTTTGCTGATACTAACCTTTACGTTTGCTGTCATTACCGGGGACTTTTTTTTATTTAATTTGGATATCGATCGGTCTGTCGTATTGCTCTTAGAGACATCTCGTCAACTAGCCGGCTCTGATTGGAAGTAAATAGTTGTGTTGTCGTCTTATGTAGGTATTTTGTGAACACGCAACGGCAAGTTGTCAAGAAGATAAAATCGTTAAGATTGAGATGTGACGGACATGCCACAAGATTAAGATGAAACTGCACGAGGAATAATAATATTTGCCCACAAACCGAGCGGTGAATGGACAGACCTAAGTCGGTGAAAATAAAGGCACTTGAGAAGAGTTTGTTGGCCAAAGGGAGGTCGGTAGTGTAGCAAAGCTTGTTTCTCCTACGCCTCAGAATTTTTATTTTTTGTCAAACTTAGAAAACCCCGATTGCTTATTGCTGCGCTTTTCGGAGATTCATATGTGGACTCCTATGAGATATTAAATTTCGAAATAAAGTTGCCTCTCAATTAAGTATTCTCAAATCTGGTCCAAAGAGGCCCCTTTTGTACATTCAATTTTTCTAAAAACTAGATACAGCTAGAAAATTATTCCTGCTCTATGACAACTTCCTTCTTCCACATATCGCTCATTTGAAACTTTCCCACTTTCAGGGAAGTGATGCAAGAATGGGTTGAAACGTTGCGTTCAAAATTACGTGAAATGAAGATAATATCACCGCGGGAGAATCTCTACACGAAACTGCCCGAAGTGCGAGCTCCACTTCTACCAACCAGAGACCCAACGTCACCATTACCAGCTACACCTCCAGTTCCGGCAGCTATTGTTCCTGGTGTTGAACGTGTTGTGCCATCGATATCATCCTCATCATCGTCAACATCGAACACAATAACCGCTGGAGGTCTGGTTTTGACCGCTGCAGCCCCCATACAATCAATTATCACAGCAAGTGCCCAAGAAACCACAAGGAGCTCCAATCTCCAGTCGACATCTTCTGTGTCGAACAGTTTGAGTTTGCCTACAACAGCACCATCAACATCGGCATGCCTCACCTCGATGTCAAACACGCTCACACAGAACCTACTGAATATGCTGTCGGACCCGATAAGCAACTACAGTGAACAATTGAATACAGGTAACAATAGCGGAGCTATCAGCGCCGACGACGACGAAGACGACTTCTCAGACTTGAGCGAGGAATTTGTGATGTGCTTGGCAAGGCCAAAGCTCATAAGCAAAACCTCCCATTCAGTGTTAGAGGCGAGAAACAGTTTGAACGATTCCATCAATCGCAGCAGCATCACAACCTCCGATGCACAGAACGCCCTTTCAGATGCACTCAGTGTTCGTCTGGATATAAGCTCATCAACACACAAAGATCAAGGTGGGCACACACAATTCCAATACGTTTTATTGAACTGCATTTTCATTCAGGTGTTTTGTTTGCAGATCGCGAGTCGCTGTCCCCAGTGCAAAAGTTGAATGGCCGCCCATTATTAAGGTAAGCTCATTGCTGGTTGGTTAATTTCACTAAAGCGTCCCGGTATCTGTCTTCCAAACGGTTGAACAAGTCCTGGAGTTGCAGTTGACTCTTCTGTCGGCTCTTAATGAAAATTCGACTCAAAACGGAGCAGAACTGTAACTTCATCATCTTCACCTTCAACCTTCGCTGCAACTTTTCCACTCGAAGCTCCTGTTGATGTCGTCGCAAAAGCGTCTCCCTCGATTTAATGGCTTTGTTGAATTGCTTCTGTATATGTAACAGCTTGCTGTTTGTATTTCTTTGCAAAATTTCCTGGAAGGATTTGTCCAGCTGATTGAGTTTATGATTCATCTCGGAGTTGTCCTCGTCTGCGAAAAGATGACTAAAAACCCAAAATTGTTCAATTTCATTCTGCTGTCGTAGGTATTCCAAAAGATTGGAAAGTTTTTTGATCACGTCGTTCTCCATCTGACATTGATTGCACTTGTCAATGATTGCTGTAAGTTCTCTTATCTTGCTCTCCTTTTCAGTGCGTTCCTGCCGGAGGTCGTGCAATTCCCGCTTGAGTTGAATAAGTTCGTTTTCTTGGGACACAAAATTTGGTGCGCTTCGTCTGGATTCAGTCCTGAGCGACGATTGTATGGTCTGACTTCTGCTTGATGATGCGGTTTCGTCGAGATTTGCTAGGACCTGTGTTAGATTGCGATTGCAATTCGATAGCTCAGTAAACGGCGTAGAAAGGCATCCGTCGTTTTTGATCTGCTGACACAGTAGTGCACAAAGGCAGTTTCTGGCGACTTTTTCGTCTTCCGAAGTTTTGTTGAACACCTGCAGCCATTTGCGGCAAAGGTTTATAGCCTGGGTATTTTCTAGTTTTAATGTAAACTCCCGCAACTCCTTCAACTGGTGCTCGTAAAGGCTGTCTAGGACCTCGGGATCAAGATCACTGCTGCTTTCCATGCTATTGGGGATGATTATGCTTTAAGAAAATATATTTTGCTGTTTCGTTGGAGTGCTGAATTCAAAATATTTTGTTTCTCGACGTGACAATCTCGCATGTGGCGATTAAGCTGAATTTTCTGGGACGCCACAGTGTTTGTTATTCTCTTCACTTTTCAGGACTGCGATCCATGGAGGTTTTGAGCTTGCATTGGAGGAGTCTTCGATCCTTGTGGATTCCATGCATGCTCCTTGTCATCGAAACCAATCTATCTTGGTTGGCCGAAAGAATCTCCGTCTATGTCGGAGGTTAAGTTTTTCTCT
Organism: Eristalinus sepulchralis; assembly: GCA_944738645.1. NCBI lineage: Eukaryota > Metazoa > Arthropoda > Insecta > Diptera > Syrphidae > Eristalinus > Eristalinus sepulchralis. The sequence continues at coordinate 46,207,334 of OX122882.1, forward strand.
TTTTTCGAATGTGAGTGTAAAGTCTGTTAGCCGGAGTTCATTCTCTCTTGTGCTAGTGTAATTTATGAATCTTCGCCATTTGGTCCATTTGATGAGGGGAGCCTGAATATTTTTCAAGCATCTCCTGTCCTTGACGTTGTCCTTCTGTCCGTGTTTTTATAGCAGTTTGCTCAGTCAGTAAAATAGTTTTCCCGTAAGCGTGTCATTATTCCCCCTCATAGCCAGCTCAACCTCTCAGAGTTCACTATACATTCGATGCCGTTAACCGCACTTTTTATTTTTACAGACCCCAAACATCACGTTCCTTATCAATCACAGAAACATCACCCGAAATCACAACGGTCAACAATAACATAACAGAATTCGATGTGGAGAAGGATCTTGATGATCATCCCCCTGAGGCCACAGCTTCTGAGTCTTCCTCGACAAATATCACAATAATCCAAGTATCAAATCCGTTGCCATCTTCCACGAAAGGACCTGACATTTTCAAATTCCCCGATCCGCAGAACAATCACGCAGAAGAGTACAAGAGCAATGTTCAAATCATTCCGTCCAATCTTAGCACAATTCCAGTTCACGCACCTGCAGTTGCAAATCAGTACTCTTCACCGGCGAAGGCAAAGAAACTTCCGGCGCCGGCATCGCATTTGGAAAATCATAAAATCACAACCGTTCACGTTACAGCGGGAAGCAGTGCAGCGAACACATACGGTTCCGTCTGTCCCAGTTCATCGTCTCTTACGCCGAAGTTATCAAAGAAAATCATCCTTAGCACGAACACATCAGGCGTCACTAACATTGCCGTCAACGAAGACATTCAGCAAAAGAGCAGTCATTATGAGAAAGTATTTCTTACGTCGAGCATTCCTATCGCACCATCCCAGCACACTCAAAGTGTAAGCGAGCTTCTAAGCGCTAGTGAGACAACCAATCCCAGTTCGCCAAAGGTGGCACGGACAAAGAATGCGGCTAGTCAATCAATGAATCCTCAATCTTCCTCGTCATTCTCCGCAGCAACATCGCCCACAAACTCTGCTGCCCTGAAAAAGAAGCCCAGTATGACTGAGAGCAATCGCACAAGCATTGCCACTCAGACCCCCTCATCCGCAATAGCATCCAGTGGATTACTGCCTTCTACGTCGACTGCATCGCCGGTCCATCTCGCGCGAAGCAATGGCAAATCCAGTCCGGCAATGCATAGGAAACGACTTCTGCAAGACGGTCGGGAGAATTGCCCTCCATCTGTTCTGGGGAACAGACCTTTTCTGACCCGAGGGCTTACCGAAGCTGTGATAACTTCACGACCTAGTCGTAAGGATATGAATAAACCAGCGCATCCAAAAAACAATCATCTGTCCAACAACAATGGCGAATCACACTGTGCAGTCGAGCGAACCCGTTCGGAATCTCTGGAGCAGAGGAGGCGTAGTTCATCTACATCCGATGCTCCCTCGCCTCGTCCACGAACGAATAACAATGAACCCAGGGCGTCGACCAGAATGCAGCAGCCTCCGCAGCCATTCCGTTTGGCGCACGAGAACGCATTGAATGCCCAGTCGTCGAAGCGAATGACGCTGCGTGAACAGCAGGTCTTGCAACTGCGTCGAGAAATAATGCATCCCGGTGGGGTTAGATTGCAGCTAAGGCGCAAGGACTGCATTGGATCTATCGCTTGGGTTGATGCATTTGGAGCCGTGTGGTAAGTTTAAGAGCTCTTCCTCTTCTTTGGCCGTCTTACGTGAATGTGTGTTCCATTGCTCAAATTCCAGGGTCGCCGGTTGGAAGCAGAAAGAGCACCCGGTACTATACAACGCTCTGCACATCGGTGATCAGCTAATATCAATTGCAGGTATCACAATCAGTTCAGCAGCTGAAGCAAACAAAGTGATTAGGAATACCAATACTCTTTTCGTAAGTCTGCTTCACAAAGTCACGCAATGGTCCCCATTCTAAACGCTCGTTTGTTGTTTGCAGCTTGAGGTGTTGATCAGACGAGTGCCATTTGGTCGGGGCTATGCCATACGCAGGGAACGTGAGGGTCAATGCTTAGGTCTGATACGTGATGGAAACACATCGACAATCGTCGATGTGGTTCCCAACAGTTTGGCAGCTAGACACGGTCTTCCACCGAAGGTAAGGCGCCTGCACGTAGCAACTATGTGACTTTTTATGACTGATCACCATAATTGCAGGCACAATCATGCGATGGAACAACACTTACATTCTGGGTGCTCACAGAAATCAACGGCAGGCCACTGAACTTATTTTTCAAGGAGAACGAAATTCGAGATCGCCTCAACTGCGTGGGGCGCGACATCTCGATCCTCGTGCAACCGTCAGACTTAATCACAAAACTTAAGAAGCAACTAAAATCTCTACGTAGCCATAAAGATTACATCGTACAGTAAACGGATTTACATATCTTTGACATCGCGCTCATGCATGCATCGGTGTATATAAGACGAATATTAAATACATTCCACACACACGACTTAGTATGCGTTTTCCATACATCCATATACACATATATTTTTATATAAGCATCAACTCTACTAGTAGGCGCAGCTCTAAACTGTATAATTAGGAAAATGTATTATTTTTATAAAACACTAGATAATATGTAATTGAATGAAATTTATATTTTGCTACACGGAATTGTAAGGTTAGGAAATGATAACTTTTGATACTTAAAACAAATCGAACAAGGCGAGAGTACGTTTTTACTTTTTTTTTTATATTTTCAAAAATTACCTCGGATGCGCACTGTTTTTCGTTTTGTTTTCGTTTTATTTTACACCCATGTTATACTCTTAATTAGTTTGTATATAGACTTAAGAGACGAACAAATGTTGTTGCGTTTATTTGGAATTATTTCCGAGTCCCTGTGTGTTACTCGAAAGCGATGAATTTTACAAGTTGAATTGCATATATGCAAGCCTTCATTTGGATTGAGTGAATATGTAAATTAAGGACCTTCTCGTTTTGGCCTGTGAAAGAGAATTTTTTCTAAATGCAATTTTTAAGTACGTATACATATATACATATATCTATATACACGTTAGAGAATATATATTGTGTAACATTTTTTCTCCATCTCATGTAAACAATTTTATCTCAGACTTCATACACGCATATAGTCACTTGAGAGGTTTTTTATATTTTTTTTTAAATTTAGCCCATTTCACTGTTGGATCACATTTGTTTTGCAGCTAAAAGAACTAATCTGTATACTGGGAAACACTTATACTTACGTATGTCTGTCACTCTTGTATACTTAATGTGACTTTGCAATATTAAAAAAAAAGACATATTCAAATACTGTTGCATTGTGTTTTTTTTAAGTTCCGTTTTAATTGCCATACATTTCATATCTCCTGAACTTATGATGAGATTTTCACGAAATTTCAGATACAAATACTTAGACGCACATTACCTGGCGACAGTTGGAAATAAAAGTAAGCGTAATTGGGTTGGATTCCGCATGCGTGGAGTTTGGGACACATGCCCCTGTGTGCTTGTTGTCTCTTAGCTCCCTACAAGTTTTGCTTTCTGTGGCTTCTTTAAAGCTAGTCGACAAGAGTCTCAGATTTCTTCGTGCTGGAACTGCTGTTTAAACATATCTTGCATTAGAATTTAAGTTAACCTCAGAGTTGAGGAGGGGCTTGGTGATTTTTCTGTCATATAGCAAGAGATCATAAAGACTATCTTTGTTTGGGTTTTCAACGATTGCATGAACCTGCTTTTAAGCGAATAAGAGCTAGGCGAACACTGATCAGAATAAAGTCGAAGATCTTCGATCTTAGCGCACCCTCCGACACAAAATTCCCATCCACTTTTGTTTGTGAGTTTTAAAAATTTAATATTCAGCCCCTTTATTGGGGTGTTATGCGTGACTTTACGTTAAGTTAGGGCAAAATTTGTAAATTACATCGGACGCCGCACCGGTATATGATTAATGAACCGACAGATTCTTTAAAACCAAGTTGATGTAAATTGTATGCATTTTTGTAATACCGTTACAGAGCTAAAAGGTGTCAAGGTCAGAACATTTCTGAAGTTTCTTATTCAGATTCAGCTAGAAGCTAACATTGAAAAAGAAGAAAAATCTGCAATAACACTGTATTGCTGTAAGAACTTCCTTGGATGCAAATGGGCACAACTGGTCTTAGACTGCAGTAGTTCGTCGGACGCTATTGAACGGCATTGCAATCTGGTGGATAGCTCTAGATAAATCCATATACTGCAAGCTACACAACCGAGTCCTAAGGCAAGCCGGTGTCGACATTTACGGAGCCCTGAGAGCGACTCATCCGCGGCACTAGACATGCTCCTCCGTCATCTGCTTGGCAAGAAAATCGCAGCTCGTTGGGCAATCAGACATAAGGCAATTGAGCTATGGTTCGAATTGAGGTATGGTCAATACAGTATTTTAAACTGATTTAAATACCCCTGCCCCCACAAAACACTGATTTTACCCTCCTTCAACTCATCTAGGAGAATGAATTTTTAACCAATATACCGGAAAAGTCAGACTGAGCCTCTGGCTCCACGTCGCTGGGAGGACAACTCTGCATATTTACGGATTGGCCAAAGATTATCGGGTAGGGGCGGGGGTCTGTTCCAGAGACCTAAATCTTCAGCTCCAGAGACCTTCAACCTTCCTCCACTCAGCAGCGTTTTTTCATTCATAAATTATGACAAATAAGGAGGTACTGTCCAGGTTGAGGAACAATGCTACATACATATATAAAAGGAATATAATTATATGCTCTGATAGCCAGACTAAAATAAAATTTCTTGGAGGTAACAACTTCCACTGAAACACGCCCCTCAAGTGCCGGCAATCTCTCAACGATAGAATTAAGAATTAACCTGATTTAGGTTTCAGGACAGAGTGATATTCAGGGGAACAACAAAGACAATGAACGCATGGAGGTGACATACGCACTAAGCCACCGTCTCAAAACACACATATTGAGCGAGAAAAATGAAATATGTTCAAACAGACCCACTTGTCTTACAACCAAGGCTATCTATCTACAGCTGAACATTAAGAATTTTGTTTGCCTTGTTGGGTTAGACAAAATACATGCACCGTAATTGTCATCAAAACAGACGTGTAATGGCCACACTCCTTTAGATTCAGCATTAAATAGTGTGCCTTCTTCAGTAGCTGCAGAGACGAGGACAAAGTGGAAACCATCACCCATTTCCTCTATGACTGTCAAGCTTTTGCAAAAGAAGGAAGCAACATCCACGGAAATATTTTTCAACAACCTATGTATATGTGAAATATACATATGTATGTGGTCGCCGTTGGGTAGTGGTAAGTGCGTCGGCCGCCGCGCAGAAAGTCTGGGTTCGATTCCCGGACGGTACACCTCGCCCCTTTTCACCGCACCACCTCTTTCGAGCTGCTGACAACACTCAAAGAGTATCAATTGCCTATGAAAAGCTTCTCAAATCTCGCCGTTCGGAGTTGGCAAAAAAAGGTAGGTCCCTTCTACTCGTGAGAGTAGTTGTTGTAGGCCCTGGTCCGTTGTGGGCTGTTGTGCTACTCAATTATATTATTATATGTGAAATTTACATTAGCATCGTTGCTTAGGCCGCTAGCCTAAGTGCGGTTGTTTCACAAGTAACCAGCCGCTCCAACTTAACCTAACCTGTTTAGCTTCTTGATCTGAATAACCAGTCAAATGCTCTTAACCTTTAAAGATGAGCAAATTTTGCCGGTCCACTTCAGTTTTTACATCGATTGCACTAAATATTAAAAAAAAAATCACAAAATGTTGTGTTCGATGGGAACTTACAATGAAAATCGTTTCCGGCACTCTGGTTCAATACATTGTACTCATATAAATATACACATGTAGTGGTCGTCGTGTCGTAGTTTGTTATTGCGACGACCCACACATCAAGATCCCAGGTTCGATTCCCGGACGGAACACCACACGCATTTTTTCACGGCATCACTTCTTTCAAATTGCTGACAATACTCAAAGAGTACAAATTGTCTATGAAAATCTTCTCATGTCTTGCCGTTCGGAGTTGGCAAAAAATTATAGGTCCACTCTACTCGTGAGGCAATAGAGGGGCTCATTTTCAAACTCAATTTAATGAGATTTCCCTCCAACCTCATCCATAGTTTTCTCCACTCCAGGAGATTCTATGTAGAAATAGAGTGAAGAAAATCAAGAATAAGGAACATCCAGGCAGGCGTTGCCCAGGGATCGCAACTGGGACCTATACTATTCACCATCTACACCGCAGACCAACCGCCATTATCACCATCTGTTAACTGTTGCCTGTTTGCGGATGACTCGTTAACATACTCAACATTGCCGTCACCGCAGATAGCAGCGCGGAGGATCGAACAACAAATGGAGAAGCTCTACTTCTACTACCAGAAGTGGGGCATCCGGATCAGCGTTAATAAATCGGTCCTCATGTGCCTGCGGAGACCAACCCGACGAGGCTCCCGAACAGCCACAAAATGCCGGAACATCAAGGTAGTGTTACCCAACGGGACAGAACTAGCAACAGAGAGGTTGAAGTTTAATCCTCACTCCAAAGTGACCCTCCAAAAGGCTAGTTTCGCTTTCCATCGCATCTACCCATTGATGCGACGTGAGAACGGACGGGCCGAGAAGACGAAGCTCTTACTATACAAGCAGCTCATACGTCCAATCATATTTTTTAATGCGCACAACATGCTACACGAAGAGATTTTCTCCCCGACATCTACTGAATACGAGCCGTATCACTTCTACTCCAGTAGTGATACAACCTACCATCGAGGCTAAACTGGCGAATACAAGCTTCTTTCGGCAACATCGCCTAATCTGCACCCACACGTCTAACTTTAATGCCTCTCACCAACAAAATAAATATGCTGTATAGCTGGAACTGTACATATATGTTCGAGACGAGTGTACCAATATAAAAAAATATACAAAAATCTACAATCTAATGTATGTAGCCCGCGAAATTTAAAAATTCACCTAGTACATAGATTTTGTTTTTACAACTGTGCGAAACGGCATAGTGGCATGCCCAAGTTCCATCCCTGGACTCTTCGTAAGCACCAGCATTTTCGAGTTACAGAGAACAATTAAAAAGTCTCACCGTTTAGAATCGTCAATAGGAATCCTTTAGGATCCTTTACCCGTAAGAAAACAATAGCATGTGCACCACGAGAATTTGATGAATAAGCTAGACCCATGTCGTACCTACAGTCCAAAAGCAATTAGGACTGTAGGTACGACATGGTTGTTACGTTCACCTCTGTGGCCGTTTTCAAAACACCTGAGTGTGGCCCGTCAAAAACCGTTCAACCAATGTTTGGCTTTCACCATCGCTTTTTGATTTCGCGGCGTAATTCTTTTCCGAAAACAAAAATCGAATCACAAAATCGGTTTCTGTTTTGATTTCCGCGGACACTCCGTCTTTAGTCCGCAGCGAAGCAGTACAGAATTGCTACAAGAATGTTCTACTCAGTAGTAAATGCTAGGTATAGGGTGATTTTTTTTTAAAGCTATAGGAAAGTTTTTCAAAGAAAAACATACAATTCAGAAAAATGCATGAAGTCTTTATTTGAATCGATAGTACGGTCCATATAATTTAATGTTTAAGAATTATTTCATGCAAAAGTTGACCTTGACTACTTTAGTATAAATAGTCCATCCCCTTAGACCACTTTTGTCATGCTCTTTCCAACATTTCGACCGGTATCTCACGAATAAATGCTTCAATGTTATCTTCCAATGCGTCAATTGAATGGGATTGTCTCTATGGATATGAGCTTTAACATAGCCCCACAAAAAATAGTCTAAAGGCGTCAAATCGCACGATCTAGACGGCCAATTGACCGATCCCGAACGTGAAATACGAGTAAAATGTTCACCGAACTCGCCTCTTAATAAGACCATTGTTGCACGTGCTGTGTGGCATGAGGCACCGTCTTGTAGAAACCACTTGTCATGCAAGTTAAGCTCTTGCATTTTGGGCAAAAAAAAAAAAGTTAGATATCATCCCACGGTAGCGCTCAACACTCACAGTTACGTTACGATTCGCATCATCTCTGAAGAAGTACGGTCCAATGATGCCACCAGCCAATAAACCGCACCAAAATGTGACTTTTTCTGGATGCATTGGTAGCTCTTGCAATGCTTCTGGCTGATATTCACTCCAAAATCGACAATTCTGCTTATTTAAGTACCCATTGAGCCAAAAATGAACTGACCATAAAATGGAAGAAGCGCGCGATGAACTTTCTTAACAGAGCACGCATTTTGATAATAAAATTCAATAATATGAAAGCGTTGTTTGTTTGTAAGACGATTCATGGTTAAATTATAAACCAAACTGAAGATGGTTGACAGAGAAACAAACCACGAAACGTGAGTCAGCTGATTAAGCCAGTATTGGCAAAAAGATAATAGCTAAAAAATCACCCTTTACTTATCGCACCATCCTCATAAATTCTATATAAGGAACCCAACAGAAACAAAAACAATCTTTTCGTTATTTTATGAAACCCGTTTCACGTCGTTCTCAGTATGCTCGTACTCACACTTGAAAGGTTTTCTTCTGATCTTAAAAAAATATTGTCCATAAGGGACCAGGGCCTTGATTTTCCTCAGCAGTTACACGTTGTGCGTGCTATTTTCTCTCATGTACAGAAGAGATCGAATCTTTAAAGTCGGCTTTGAGGTTTGAGAAGAATTTCATAGGCATCGTATTAAAATAAGAAATCGAACCTAAGACCTTCAACAACGCCAGGGTGGCCACTACTTTTGATCTATCTGCAAGAAAAACAAACGTGAACTCCACAAACGATACCATAGTGGAGATTCGGCGCAGCATCACACTTGACAATCGGTGTTATTTCGGTTTGTCAAACAGCTAGGGTCGAAACTCCTGACTCGAAGGACTAAGATAATGCTCCACAAGACGCTAATCCCACCCGTACTTTTATACGGAGCCGAGTGCTGGATTATAAGCAAAACGGCAGAGCAGATTCCTGGTTCCGTTAAAAGAAAAATTCTGCGACGAATATATGGTCCTGTCTGCAAGGAAGGCGAATGGAGGAGAAGACGCACCAGCGACCTTTATATACTGTACGAAGATGTGGATGTAGTTCGAAAGGTAAAAATACGTCTACGGCCACATCGAACGAATGGACAACAACGCTCCAGCTAAGAGGGTCTTTGAATCCCAGCCTCCACTTACGAGAAAGAGAGAAAGGCCAACTGAAAGCAGCGTGCCCGGGACCGTCAAGAATGGAAGAAAGCCATAGGTCAGGCTCAAACCCTTCATAGGTCGCAGGCCGCACATAGAAGAAAAACAAGTGTTGCATTTTTTTATTATATATATTTTTTTAAATAATGTAACATCGTTTTATTCTCGCCCAAAGAACTATAATATTATTCATTAACTTTTTTTTTGTATAATATATTTTTATGTATATCATACTATATTGTGGCAGTGGTAAAATCAGAGTATTTGTCCATGGCATTTTACATTACTACTCGTACATTGTATATAACTATTATTTATTTTGTTTTCTTAAATGTTCATGTTTTTCTGCAATTTCATTTTTCTTGCTCAACTTGTTATATAATATATCTTGCTTGTTGGGTGTTGTGTACTGTTTTACTTTCGAATACATGGATTGTAAAATGTAAAATTCCTTCAAAAACACATTTCTGTTAAAATTAAAATAACAAATTTTGTTTTTTTCGTAAAGTATAAAAAAACAAATTAGATTTACAAAATAAAAAGAAAAATAGATAAAAGTTGTTTTGTTTATTTACGTGTTTTTTGTGTGTGTGTGTGTTTGTGTGTATATATGTATATTTTATATAAATTTAAACAATTTGTGGTGTTGCTTTATCTTATGGATACTATCGTATCCTATCGTCGTTTGTTTGCTTTTTCTTTTTGTTTAAATATTTCATAATGTGGGTGTGGTGGGGTGGCCGTAGGAGGTCAAACAATTTGTATTTCATTTAATTCAATATTCTAAAACTAAACTATAATTTGACTAACAATTTTAAAGATCATATTTCATTTCTTTCGTGTGTAGTTCTTTGTGTTTTGTTTTTTTTTTCAATTCTCTTTAATAAAATTAAACGCGTCATTATTTAATTGTTATTTTTTCTACTCTTCTCTTTTGTTATTAAATTTACGTTTATTTATTTCTTTTTATGGTTAAATCGATACTAAGTTTGTTTATTTACTCTTAGGGTGGTTGTGTTGCTTGAATGCAATTAATTCCGTTTGTTATATTTCTATAATTTTAGTTGTTATTAGCGATTTCAAAACAAAGAAACTGAATGTAACTAGTAAAATCGTATCTCTTTCCTTAACGAATTTATCATGTGATTACATTTCGCCCTTCTCTACATTCACATGTAAAAAAGGAAATAATTTGCCTTCATAAGTACATGAATTGAAAAAATTTAAAATAAGTTAAAGGCAGAAATTTAAGGAAAATTCGTTCCGTTTGCAAAGAGGAAAACGCAATGTTTCTGAGAATGGGGAAAGAATTCATTGAATAATAACATCTACATCGATTTTTGTTTCGTTTTAATGAGACTTCAGTCTTCTTGCGCTTAGAGGTCACACCACGTGATTGTATAGATTATCTGATGGTGGCCTTTTTGCAGTGAATTTAACACGATTGATTTGTGTATGCGTGTAGACAAAGAAAAGGCAACAATAAGGAATGCATTTGCTGCGATATAGTAGATACATATTAATGGGGGAGAATGTGTAAAAGATTGTTTCTGTGTGAAACCCTGAGCAATTATATTCATTTTTTTGTTGGTTGTTTGGTTGTTTATTTTTTTCATCCGTTTCATTATAGTAATTCGAAAATAATAATTTGTTACATCAAAATTCACTGGACAAATAAATCGTTTTTTTGTTTGTTTTGAAATTCTATCCCCAATCCGACATCAACTTAAAGTCTTTAAATTATGAGAACATTGTTTTCATTCTTTGATTTTGTTTTTTTTTGTTTCTTTATAAGTAACATTTATGGTTTTTAGTTTTGATTATAATAAAATAAATTATATCTTAGGCACATTTAATACAGAAAACGTTGATAAACATTTAATTACATAGAATTAGGTTATGTGGAATATTTTCAACATAAGAATACGTCTAAAAGTAGTACAAAAGGACAAAATACATTATCATCATCAGTACAAATTATATCAAACTAAAAAAATTGTTGTATTTTAAAAAATGTTGTTGACACGAAATAATACTTTCGCTTTAAACTCTGTCATTCATTTTACTTTTATTAAAACGAATTTCATTTTTATTTTTGTATTATATGTATATATATAATGTTGTGCATACATTTAACTATAAGTTCTGTTTTTTTTTTGTTTTCTTAATTACTTCGGTTTTTTGTATTAATATTATTATCATTCTTTTTTTATACAGTATATGTATATGTATATAATTCACATTTTTGTATTTATTTAAATATAAATATTAATGTACGATATGACACAGTGATATAGAAGCAAGCCCAGAACAACAAAACTGATATTTCGAATATTTAGTATTTATTCAAATTTATTTATTTTTTTTTGACATGCAGAATTGCCGCTGATTATTACAAAATTAATACAAAAGCGGTCATTAGTTTTCTGTTGAAGAACGATGCAGTATAAGATGTTGCTTAGAGGCTTTGATATTATTTAATTTGTTTGTATATATGAATTTGAGTGAATGAATGAATGATTTGGAATGTGGGACATCCTCTTGATATTCTGTGTTTAAGGATCGTTACAGCAAACCCCCCTGCTCCCCTCTGAAATTTGTTGTTATCCTCGACGTTAGTTAAAGCACACGCTATTTTTTGACGGTAAACGACAAGATTGTTTAATGTTTAATAAAAAATTGTAAATTTTAAATAATAAAGTTTTTCACTGGTTACAGTTTAGAGATGCAGTAGGTACTGGGGTGAAGTCAAACATCTTATCAATTGTATGAAAATTGAGACCACCAAATCATAACCAACGCCTTGTAGAAAAAACTGTTCAAATCAGGATCTGTGTAGGAATGTTCAAAAGTCTTAAATAACAAGACAGACTTTGTGCATATGCAATTACGAGGGAATTAAATATACACGTTTTAAGGCAGGAAATTGTGTAAGATTTCTTTTCCTAAACTCTGCGCTCATAGAGTGTGTTGTGGAATAAATAACACTTACGAGCTTTATTCCGCAGAAATTATCAAATGTATTTGGTGAGAATAGAACGCAATTATGCAGTCATGTGGAGGTTGCTGATAAATCTTACCACATTGCTTGTGTTAATGTTTTGCAAGAATATATTTGTGTTACTTTTAGCTACAACATATGTTCAACGCTAATGTGCGGATCTCTTCAACTGACTGAGACAAAAATGATCGGCAGAAATAGATAAACATATTTCTCATGTAAATTAGGATGAGTGGGACAATATCCAAAAAATGAGTCAGTGTAAAAGAGATTTGAAAGCAAAATAAACAGACCGATTCAGTTTTAGACATCAATTTGTAAACTAGCATTCTATTTGTTATATTCAGACTTAAGAAAACTTCAACTATTAAAACTATCTCTAACGCAGTCAACAATCACGCTAGAAGACTGGTTATCCTTACAAAAACCATTTATTTCTATCATGACCATCTGCTAAACTTCCGCAATGAAGCAACTTTACAGTGAAGGACTATCGGATTCTAGGATACAAGTTTTCTTTTTTTTTTAGACTTTTGAGTATGAAGTTATTCAAAATCTAAAGCTGTCAGAAATTCTGAAGCCAGAAAATTATGGAACATGTCACTTTATGGTGGCCTATGTTTGGGACAAAGTTGTACATTTTGTCGTAACCCATTAAATGACATATCAATTGAAAGATGTTTTCAAACAGATGTACAGCTCACTCAGGAATTTGTTGTTTTAAATTATTGCTTCATAGTTATTTATTCTGTTGCTAGCATTACCTCAAATATTTTTACCAAACTGCTTCTAACTGGCATAAAGTTTTCAATAATATGTTTTCTTTGAAACAAATGTACACAAATAGAAAAAAATTGAAAAAGACACAATCTTGTCGTAAGCCAAATAATATTTAAACAAAGAACAACTCATTGGTTTGACTGAAAAATCGATACTAATTTAATTAAATTTAAACTTATTTCCAGCTCCCTTTTCTTGGAAATAATTTCCCCATATTACGATTTCAAACAGAGTACAGTATCGTAACGACGTTGAATTGCAGCACAATCCGCAAGTATCCATTTGGCTGTTGGTGGTTCTTGTAGGCATAAAACTGTCATAGACAAATGTTCTAATTTTTCGATCTTCATATTGAGCTTCATCATTATTTAATTTTTTTTCTCAATTTTTGTTTTTTTTTGGTATATAATATAAATATTTGTTTATTTACTTATTTTTTGGTTTTACATCGTAGTTAGAAGACATCTCTTCGATTAAAATCACTATTTAATTTAAAATGATTTTCAAAAGAGCAAAAACAAATTATCTATTTATGTTTTGTATTTTCATAAGGAATTGTTTATATCTTTAAGATGTTTGTTGTTGTAATCAATAAAAATATAACATCTATCGCTGGTTGAAAAATCAACATTTAAGATAATTATTAACAACAAGTTTGATTTGAAGTCAGTTTGAAAATTAAAATAAAATTAGAAAATTCAAATGTAAAAGAAAATAGGTGTATTTGAAATAATTGTTGGCTTAGTTTCTTTTTTTGTGTTTCGTATTTTCAAACATATGTACTATATATAAGGATAATGATATACGTTTATGTATATAATATATATATATATATAATAGTCAGTTGTTTACCTTAATTTTTTCTTACTAATTTTGCTGAATATATTTATATATCTCTATTCTAGGTTTAATGATTTTTTTTTGTTTAATATTTGTTATATTATTTTTTTTAAATATACAAATGACTAATAAAAAGCACCTAGTTGGGAAAGTATATTTAACAAAAGGAAACAGTTTTTTTTGGTTTCGTTTTCTTATATAAACGGTTATGCTCTGCTTAATCGAAAATTGGTTAAAGATCACTATTAATGACTGCTATCTGGAAGAAAATATATATTTCTGATTGAATTTTTGTAATTTTTCCTTTTCTCGTGTATGTTCCTTTTTTCACCGCGAGTTTAGAAAAGAATTAAAAGTTTGAGATGCTATCGTTTGATTGGATTAATCTTGTTCACAAGACTGGTCCTGAATCGATGTTTTTATTTCATTCTGAAAACCAATTGTGGATATTCTGTGCCGTGAGTGTGTGTTTTTAAAACAGACATTCAACACCGATTTTCTGTTTTGTTTTCTCGCAAATAAAATAATAAAACAAACACTTTTACATTTCTAAACAAAAATAAAGCTTGGAATTAAAACTAAGGGTACGATTCTGTTAAGCACACAAACACGTTTACACATTCCGTTTACTTTGAAATTCTAATTTTTTATTTTTTTTTTACTAAAAGCTAAAACACTTTCCTTCATATATATGTATGTACTTTTTTTTATACATTTCATAATTTGTTTTTTCTTTACTTTTCATGCGAATATTCCGCGCTCTAAACATAAATATGTTTCATGTTTTGCTTAGTTTCAAGAGTCCACTTAAACACTTATAAAACACAATACAAATAATCTAAACTAAAGCACTGATTACTATTCCATGTGTTTGCTAAAATCTATACTTATCTGATCATTGCGAAATAAATTTGATATATAACGCGATTGATAGTTCATATCCGTTCCATAACCATATCTTTGTTAAGTCCTTTCAGAAATTGACATTTAATATTGGTATTCTTTGCTATATATATATATACTTTATTTATATCTAGAAATTCAGTTTTTCGATAATTTGTTTTTCATTTTGTTTTTAATTTATGAATATATATTTCTTAGTAAATAAAGCGTATTCATACATATATATAGAGAGATTTTCTAGTTCATTTATTTATTTTTTCCTTCATTTGTTATACAAGTTCAATATATGGCTTTGAAGTAATATACATTTGAAGTTTTTTTTTTAACTTTAAATATTTGTATTTATTTCCTTTTTGCTTTAATTTTTGTCTATGTAACTTTTCGTTCCCTACATTAATGAAATAAAATACATGAAGATATTTGTTTCTTTTTTGGCATATGATGTTTTATATTGAAAAGTAGATTGTTGTTGTTTTTTTTTTGTTTCTTTGGGAGAAAATTAAAAATTTTGTTGTTAGAAATTGTAACTATTTTATTTTTATAATGACATTTTTAGGCGTTTCATAATTTACTAGGCAGATTGTTTTTTGAGGATTATTTGTTAGATGGTTGGTGATTTCATTTTTAAAAAATTAACATTTTCTCGTACCTGTGAGAAAGGTAACAACTTGACAAGGAAGCCAAAATTTGGTTTCTTCAAATATGTATACACATAAGGAATTAGTTTCTAATAAAATAAATTAATAAAGGGAGGGAGACCTAGCTTCTTTAACAAACGTTCCAAGAGCGGGGAAAATTATTTTCTAAACAGGGGAGAGCGTCTATGATTTGTGTAGCTCCACAAGAGATCTGAGCTAAGACACTTGTCACCAAGAAATTATTTGAAGCGATCGTGTTTTCGGCCTTTGCCCCGTATTCATGCGTTTGCAAAGGGGCACTAAGAGCAATGCAATAAATAGTAAGGTTTCCAAAAAAGAATTCGAACTGCTTTAACAGAAATATAAGTTCAGTGACACAAGGGACCCAGGGTGTGTGTTCTTTAGCGACTGCACCCGCTGTTCGTGCTACTATCCTCTCAGTTTACTGGCGACTTCTTTTATTTTACACTATATTATTATTAATATTTTTAATCTAATTAATACGCATAGTGAATCTAGAGAAGTGGAACCGTGCAAAATGGATGATAATAAGAAGTTTGGTTTGCGATTTGAACTTACGCGGAAATTGATATGACTACCAGCCAGAATATGAGTGCAATGAAACAGATTTGACTTGTTTGTCTGTATCAGAAAAAAGTGATTGCAGTCTAACACGATAACTTAAATTAATCGCGACATTTCTCCTATGGCAATTACGTTCTTTAAGTCAATAAAATTTAATAATTACATTTCCTGCTTCTTCATCTTTTTTTCAGGTACCACTTTTGAAAAATCCCAATAACTTACGACGGAGTCCGTGGAAAGATATTGCGCCAAAAATCAACTTGTCATTTTATCACGCCATAAATCGAAATCGACATTGGGAACGTATAATAGTGCAACGTTTCGAAAGATAGACGGAAAAATTTGCAATTTCTTTTGTAGTCTCTAAAAAAGTATCTCTAAAAAAGTTGCACTCATGTTATACCGGCAAACGAAAACAATAACCAATCGTCAAACAAGCAAAAAAAAAATAAAAATTTCTGAAGGCTACGCTGATGCCTTAAACTGTTAATAGTTCTCTCTTAACTGGCAAATCATTTCTTTTTCATGTTGTCCACAAACAACAACCTCAACACAACGGCTTGCTAGATTTAATAACTTTTTTAAGGTTTCCTCGAACCAGGAAGTAATTAAACGAAGATGTGTTTGATAGTTTGTCAAATTTTAATTTTTTTAACTTTTTGATATTATTCATGCCAAGCAGGAGGAAAATTTGAAATATGTAAATGACTGAAAAAAAAAAAGAATTAATTGAGTAGTAACTTCATTCTCAAAAATAATACGCATTGCAGAGAGATTGATAAAAGTACAATTAGAGGGGTTAGAAGCCTTTGTTTTTTCGCCTAAAAGGATTGGTTAACGCCTTTGATACAAATATTTCAAACTGATATAATGACGTCATTGTGCCAAATACATCTTGTTTTCTCTACAAGCTATTAGAGTTATTGCAAAATGTACCTTGACTTTAGGAACAATTTGTCGAAAATCTCCAAATTGCGAATTTTAATCCTGGAATGGCATTGTCGTAAATGTTCACCTCAAACAATCGACCGATCACATTAAATTCGAACATGTTAAAATTTACCTATGCTATTTAATATGACGTTTTGTAATGGAAAGACTGTTTTTAGCTGTTGTTTAGGTTTGTCGAATCAAGTTTGCGCTGTATATATATTAATTTGTAAACGTTTGTCTACAAAGTGAGCCCCTATTCACCTTACCCATTCATGTTGATGACCAGGTTACCAGGTTGCTTTGAAACTACAAACTTGTAAGTATTTTGAAACAGAGAATTCACGACAAAAGGGGGAGTTTTCATTTGATTATGAGTAAATTTAGTCTCAATTCGTCCATCAAAAGACCATACAAACTTATTTGTTCTTTGGTCACAAATTTAAAAACTGAATGAATAATATGTTCGCCAAGTATTGTAGTAAAGTTCAGTTTTGTGGACATTGTTTGTCTTAAGGCTTTAAAAATAGTTTAATGGACAAGTGAAGTTCATCAAAGTGGTTGATTTTCTCTTGCTAATATCCAACTTTTGAAAGACAAAAACCCTCTTTCTCTCTCTCTAGAAAAACATGGCTTTTCGTTACTGCTGCCCTCTCATAAGCTCATCAGTCTTTTAAGGAAGACATCCTTTACCACAAGTTGTTATGTTGTTTTGAGCGTTTCGAATTAAGTCACATCACCACGAAGTCAAATGTATGTATGAGTCTAAAGCATTGGTTAACTAGGTGATGGATCAGTGGTTCTTAGTCTGTCTGTATATTGATTTTTAAGTGGTTAAATATTACACGTTCTTCGACTATTTACACAACTCTGCCTTTTCTGAAAGCTATGAATTTATTCAGAATATGGCTTTTGGAGTTGGAAGATAAACAAATGTAAAATTTTTTTAATTTAAAATTTGAATGTTCGACAAAAGTGCGCTAACCGGCATTTGTCTTAACGTTTCGGCAGTTGTTGTTTCATAGTTGTATGACATTCTTAAAGGCATTGTTCCGTTATTATAAAACTTGTTCAGTTCGCTGATCAATTGCCTAAAACAAGATAAAGTAAACAAATGGCCACAGTTCAGATTTTTGTGCACAGCAATGCTCAAGTCGTACCAATGACCTGTTTTATCAACAACGCCAATATTGGACATATCTCAACCGCTATTCTTTTTTTAGCTGTATAAATATAGAAAACGGTTGCTTTTGACAAGGTGACTTAGCAACGTCAATAAATGTGCAATTTTTACCTTAAGTACAGCTAAAGGGAACCGTCTTTTCAGAACGTTCAAATATCTCGAAAACATTTTGTAAGGAAATATTTTTAAACTAAGACAAAAAATATAGTAAATATTTTTACATTTTATTTTATTTCACAATAACCACTCTTTTCATTTTTATAAGTTGAAAAGGAAAACGCAGATTTAAGTTGGTTCACAACCGATCCTTCGTATACTGTGTAGATGCATGAGCTAAAATTAAACGGCCTGTTCAAAATTAGTTCTATGGCACAAAAAGACGAATAATAGTTTTGTTACTGCTGTACTAACAGACGCGGAAATGGTAAAACAATTCTTTTAAGAATAAACTTTGCTCTTACGAGTAAACAATTTCTGTTGGAATAGGACTGGACTCAATTAGCTACACAACAGATTTTGTGCTTCGTATTATTTTTATCTCGATTCTTAGAAGCTGTATGCAAGTAAGGAATAGGATAAAACGGTCTTAAAAAAATTTAAATTAATTTATTAATTAAGGGTACATATTCTGGCTATAAGGTCATAAATTTGTGAATTGCTTTTCTAGAGAATTAATAGGTTTTGTGGGGTGTAAATATTGGGATATTATGAAGCACAAAACCCGGGTCCTTCAGAGCCGTTCATCACAGATCTGCACCAGAATAGCGATATAAATTGAAATGTTTACCTCGATTCTTAGAACTTGTATGCAAGTAAGGAATAGGATAAAACGGGCAATGTGACCACGAGCATTTCTTTGGCTTTTACGAACACAGCCTCAGTTAAATTTAAAATTAAAAATAACGATTCGCATATTTTGCGATCAAAGCGGAAAAATAATGTGCATACAATATTGAAAAATATCCAAAATGACGACAAATCCAACAATTTACTTCCCAGTTTATGTTTGTTTTTTTACATCTCTCAAATCTTAGAAATAGAAATAGTTAAAAAAAATATATAAAATTTTAATTTTCTCACAAAATTATTATTGCGTTCAAATTAGTTCTCTGCACCATTATCATTACTTACTTTAGAAACACTCTAAGAAAGCAAACCGATTCAATGCGAGCGATTTATGATTTTAAATCAATTCGTATCATAGTAATGTCATTAAAATTAAAGTGATCAGACTTCTTTGCATATTATCGTATGGTTTTAATTTAACTATTCGTCTATACAACAATATTTGTTTTGCCTTTTATCGTAATAGAGTAAATTTGTTGCCTTATATTGATTTATTTAGTAAATACCGTTTTTGTTTTGTTTTTAAATATACGATTGTTTGTTTGTGTTTTTGTTGATTAGTCAATTAAAACTTGTCACTTATGAGTTACGTTCCTTTAAAATTTGTATCTGTTTACACATGTTTTTTTTTTTTAATTGTATTATATATAGTATGTATGTTATGTATATATAAGACTGAAAGCACACTTTAATGACTTTTTCACTTGTTTTTAAGGATAATCTTTGTAATAACTTTATTTTTACTTCTTTCATTTTCGTATTGGTCAATTATCTCTAAATTTCAGTTTTTCTTTGTATAGTTAAAGAGAGAGAAAGAGAAAGAAAGAGAAAGAGATCAATGCGATGAAGATTTTGATTATGAAATGGATGACTTTTGTTGTGATATCTTATGAGAGATGATATGGATGATTGAACGGTAATTGTAAGTGTTTTTTTTTTTTATTATTTTTCTTGAATAGGTTTACTTTCTTGGAGTGTTTTTGATTTTACTTAATTTTTCATATACAATTTCAGTTGTGATTAAATTTCATATATTTACTCTATGCATATATTTTCTTTTTCTTATAACTTGATTTTTTTCACTTCATAAAAAAACGGAAATATATTTTTTTGTTTTTTATTTTGTTGGTTTTTCAACAAATTTGTTGTTTTCTTTTTGCAATACTGTTTGAGTTTGTAGCTTTGTGGTTATTTGTTTTAGCATTTTTCTCATGTTTTCCCTATTTAAAGATTTGTGTAAAAACTGTTTATATAAAATTTGTTTTTGTTTTCTGTTTTTTTTTTTCAAAAGAATAATAAGTATATAATATATTTTCTGTTTTTTTTTCGGCTATAAGAGTATATTTATGTTAATTTATATTTTTTGTAGTTTGTTTTTATTTGTTTATATGTAAATGTATATTGTATGTTAGGAAAATGGAAAAAAAATGTTTCGAAAAAATTGTATCTTTAGGACATAGAGTAAACTAAGCTGGAAAAATGCTTTCAAAAAACCTTTTATTTTTGGTTATCATTTGTTGTTTGTTTCGTTTTTTCTTAATCCTTTGCAAAGAGCGATTTATATTTATTTTGTTGTAAACTGTTTGTGTTTTGTATATTGTTTTGTTTGTTGCATTAGTCTGTATTGTATGTTGGAATGTACTCAAAAAGTATAGGAAAGTAAACGATTAGTATTTAGAACGTAATTCATGGAGTTTATGGAAAGAGGGTGGCTTTCACAATTGAGTGGCGTTTGCGCTATTGTCTGACCGTATGATTTTGTGAATTACTGAATCACGTTTCTGGTTTAAACTTCTGTTGAGAAGCTCAAGTATCACTCTAATCGATTTCTTAGACGACTTACTTGATTATCGACACTGCTGAGCTATGCGACATGTAGTTATAACAAATTTGGCAAATAGTGTTTTTTCTTCTTTTGCATAAAGCTTGTCCTTTAATCTTTCACTCGCTCACAAAACGCATGTGATTCGACGCACCCACCCATCGCCACGTTATTAATTAGCTTAACATCTTTTTGGGAAAGAGTGTTGATGGGTAGTCGCATCAGAACCCAAATGTGATGCATTGCTTTCTTAAAAAATATCAAACAAATGCAAAAAGTCACTCCGCTTTTTTTGCAAATACCAGATATACCACTCAGATATTCTTCTTATGTCTGTTCATATATGTATGTCAAAATCATTCCGCATTTACCAAAGATATGCTCAAATGAGTGTTGAGGATGCGATGATTTGGTAGGAGAAATTATTTTAATTTTTTTTAATTTCGGTTTTTTCTTAGTTTCCACACTCGCTGTTTATGGAGGAATCTCGCAGTAATTGTAAGGGAACAGGGTTTAAATAACCAGTGCACCTTTAGGTCAATGCACTTTTATTTGGTAGTGAGTCTATTTTAATTAGGTTGGAGTAGTTTCTGTCAAAAAATCTGATAATCCTCTTAAAGCATGAGTGATTTAGGATTCAGATTATACAGTCTAATAAAAATTGAAAGTCATATTTGATAGCTGGTAAAAACTCACTACTCACATTTGGAGAAAATGCTTACTCTCTCGAAATACTTTGTTTTCTGCACCAAACAAATATTGGATACATTTTAAGTATCAAATTTTGAAAATAGCGGTACTCTAACGAACCTAAGAACGATCGCTCTGAGGCATACATGTACATACATATATGTATGTATATGCTTTGCGATGTACATTTATTTGACGTTTATGAACACGAACAATTCTCTTCTCTCTTTACAAGCTGTCATATGGATTTCATGATCAGTAAATGAGGGTAAAAAAACACGATTCTATCATAGGGATAGATTTATGTGTTGTTTGCATGCCGACTTATGGTCTTAAAGAGTGCCAAGGGGTGCCCGTGCCGGTCATAATCAACACAAAACAACAAAAGTCACACAAAGTGTCTTTATTTGGGCATTACAGGACTGTTAGTCTATGGCTAGATAGGAAGGTATGTCCTTATTGTGGCATAGGATTAAGTGGCCCATTGTATTCTCAAACATGATAATGTAGCAGTTCGTCGAAGAAGAATGTGGTGCCTTTCACCATCATCTATTAGAAGGCAGTGGTGTCTATCTTTTCTCTTCTTGTCTATACATTCTTCAACGTTTCACAGATTTTGACAGCAGCTTACTTCCATTTACTTTCCGACCAAAAATCGAGTACAACCTTTTTATGTAACAACCACATTTTTGAAGTCTTTTCGTTTTATTCTGCAACAGACCTCATCACGTCGGTCTATTTATTATTTGACCAAAACAATAAACGCGTTATGTAGGTTTCTGAGCTGCCTGCCTGTTCTGCTGTTTTTTGTTTCGTTAAACATTTTGTCGTCCCTAACTTTGGCGTTGGACTATTTGTCATAGGACATTTTGCAATAGTACAAATTGGCGCCTGATGTCTTTTCGAACGATACCTTGCCGCCCCATTCTTCACCGCCTCTCACTTTGCCGTCCGTCACTGTGTCAAATTGTCATGCGATATATTGCAATGCGACATTTTGCCATGCGACATTTTGCCGTCCGACAGTTTGCCATCAGATGTTTTGTTGTACTGAGATTGTCTTCAGTCTTTAAGATGCCATCGCGTTATGGCAAAGGTCAAAAATAACATTTTCCACTCACTTGTGCACCGGAAATCCACTCCCCTTGTCAGTGATTTCTTGTATATTTGTAACGTGTCGCTTGGAAATACTTTATAGAATGTCGTTTAAATTTAGAATATTGTAGGTAGAAAAAGATTTGTTGTTTTTCTTCTGTTTTTGTATTTTTTCATTTGTATGTACAGAATGTAATGTATTGTGAGAATGTGTATATTTTTGTTGTCTACCTGTCTTACTTCAAGTCATCATATTCATCGCCGTTCTTCGAGTCCGAATGATAGTTACTCATCAAATTAGATCGATCAGTGCCGTTGCTGCCGCCATTGGCAGCTGTTGAGTTAGACGATGTTGCCGACCCACTCGTAGTGGGCGCCGGGTCGAATGCCTCCAAAAATGGATTTGTCGACGAATACTGTACTCTGTATGAACCTAACGTGTGATAATTACCCGTACTACCCCCACCGTTGCCTGCGCTGCTAGCAGAGGAACTGGCATATGCGCGTGTGCTACTGGGATTCGTGTAGAAGTCGTAGCTGCTAGCGGAACCAGCCATTGAGCTGACTCCGCTACTGCTAGCTGTTGTTCCAATCGAATCGGATAGATAGGATGCTGTTGTCGAGGATAACATTCCTGCCGTGCTGCTGTTGCTGCTGCCGCCACCAACTCCGTTCCCACCATTACTGCCAGGAGTGTGCTTGGGCAGTGTTCCATAGAGCATGGCGTTGTTTGCAAAGTTACTGCCATTACCAGTGCTGAAAATGTTCGTGCTGCCGTAACCTGTAGTAGCAGATGCGGAAGCGCTTGATGACGTTTGCTGAATCTGACTACGGTCTGGGCTTGCTGTGTATTGTTGTTGTTGTTGTTGCTGCTGCTGCTTACTAACTAAGTTCATAGTATTACTAGTTGTAGTGGAATAATTATTACTAGTCGTCGCCGCCGAAGTATCAGAGGAGTGATACAAGTAACTTCTACCTAAGCTGGCCGACGAGGATGCGGTCGAGGTTGCTCCGGATGCCGACGACGAGACATTGTTGAGAGTGCTTGTGTGCCGTGATGGCGAGGGGGCTTTGCTGTATGTTGACGAAGATGGGGTTAATGAGTCTGATGTTGTGGTGTATCCGTATTTACTGCCACCATACGCGGTCGAGCCGGCTGCTGAAGAAGGTGTCGATGGAGGCTGATACTTGCTGTTGGATCCGGAAGTTTCATCGTAGCCGCCAGCAGACGACTTCAGCTGATAGGAACCGCGTGCCGAATAGAAGCCACTCGAGTCTGATTTGTCGCTTGTCTTTTCATAGCCAGGAATGGACGAAGCACCAGACGGTGGTGACGGTGTTGTCGGTGACTTTATGGGAGTGAATGTGACTCTTGGTTCCCGCTTAAGATACTTTGACATGAGCTGAGTGGTGGTCATTGCCTGAGATTGTGCGAGCAATGCATTAGTAGCTGCTGAAGATTTGTATGAAATCAAATCATCAGACTCGTCGGATGACGTTGTGGCTCCTGAAGTCGTCGAACCAGCACTAACAACAGTTGTAGCCGAAGACGATGATGATGAGGTTGTCGAAGACTTGTGACGATTCAATGAGAATGCTGATGAATAGGATGATGTTGGTGTTTCTGAAGCCGAAGAAGAAGTAGCGACAGTAGTTGAGGTGGCGGTGCTGCTGCTGGTAGTTGTGTATGAGGTTGATTTTGGTCCATGGATACCATTGTTGCTACCGTTGCTTTTCGTTTTATCATTATTGCTTTCTTTTGTTGCTGACGTTATTGTTATAAGAGTTTTTTGTGGTTCGTGTGTTTGTTGCTTGGAGATTGAGTATGAACTTGGAGATTCGTGTAATTTTACATGTTTCACCGATGCGGGCGATGCACCACGTTTTATTGTATCAGTACCTACAAACCGAAAATTTAATTTAAAATATGTACATAATGAATGTTGTTGAATGTTTATTACCTGAACCTGAACCCGATCCCGATCCCGAGCCCGATTCTGTCGATGCTGAGCTACTGCCTGGGGAGGGTGTGCCTGGATGTTGCTGTTGCGATTGGTCTTGAGTTGCTGAGCCCGCTGAGACCGCCAATTGATGGGGCTGTAAAATGTTTAATAGTACGATTTTGTTTAAATATTACATTTAATGTTGATGTGTAGAAGAAGGACATTAAATCTAGGTAGGTATATTTCGTACAATTGAAGAGGGTAGCTATCACTGTAAAGGGAACATTTTTGGTTGTCAATTGGTCAGTTTCAATTCTGTGCATAGATGGGACAGTGCAGTTAAACAAAAAATTATGTACAACCATTCAGAATTAAAGAGTTTAACCATAAGTGTTGTGTGTATGTGTTGCGAGTCGTTTTCTACAGTTTTATGAGGAATGAATAATTTTCGGCTCAATAAGCGTGATTTACGAAAGGTCGATCGCTGATTTTTTTCCAGTTGTATGAACTGTGAAACTATTAAACGATAAAGTCTTAATAGTTTGTAATTTGTCACGCTACGATAGTGGATCACATACTGGATCAATGTGCCACTACTGCATTATTTTCACTTCGACAAATTTGTTAAAACATTGATAATTTGAACGCTGAAATCAGTTTGACAATAAGTGACTATTGATATTTTTTAAATATAGTCATACATAGTCATATAGAACTATTTTCAAGATTTTACTTTCAAATTCATATCAAATACACTGCGTTGATGGATGAGGATGTTTTTTTTTCTATGTTGTGATGATGGCGACGTATGAAACAACCTGTGTGCGGTGGGGAAGGTTGTATCACATAATATGTCAGAATTTTTCATTAAATTCTCAACTAGAAACTGGAGTTACTCTCTACATCTGTACACAACACTGCATTTTTTTATAAGATAAAGTGGTCTCCGTATTTTAAGTGTGTAACTTTAAGAGGACTTTGCCATCAATTTTTTTTTATAAATTTTTTTATCATATTGTCGATGGTTCAAATTTGTACTCTTTGAAGAACGACACGGAGTATCGAACTCTTCAAGTTGTATGCGAGCTGGTAGGGTATATGCCCTACAATTGTGCTAAATACGTAGCGATAAACCTCCTTAACATCACACTTATGATCTTGTCTGTTGTTTCATATTAACGCCTGGAACCAGTTGTCAATAGCCTAATAGGTCTTTATCAGTGCGGTTTCACACCGAGGAAGTCCATCGTCACTTTGCAATAAATTCTAAGGGATAAACATCTGCCTTGGCTACTAAGTAACAACTCCAGGAGATGCAACCCAGTGTTTAAGATGAAAATTTAGCAGTAGAGCCTTATAAAGTGTGATTTTTTAAAAGCTACAGGAACGTTTTTTGAAAAAGAGGTCTGAAGATTATTTCATGCAAATGTTGACCTTGACTGCGCCTCAAATGGTCCAACCGCTCAGTCCAATTTTGGCATACTCTTTGCAACATTTCGGCCGGTATCTCACGAATAAATGCTTCAATGTTGTCTTCCAATGCCTCAATTGTTTATATAGACATGAGCTTTAACATAGACCCACAAAAACTAGTCTAGAGGTGTTAAATCGCACGATCTAGACGGCCAATTGACAGGTTCCGAACGTGAAATAAAATATTCACCGAACTCGCCTCGCAATAACTCCTTGTTGTGCGTGCTGTGTGGAATGTGGCACCGTCTTGTCATGCAAGTCAATGGCAAAAAAAGTTGAGTATCATCCCACGGTAGCGCAATTACGTTACGATTCGCATTTGCATTTTTGAAGAAGCACGGTCCAATGATGCCACCAGCCCATAAACCGCACCAAACTGTGACTTTTTTTGGATGCATTGGTAGCTCTTGCAATGCTTCTCGCTGATATTCACTCCAAAATCGACAATTCTGCCTATTTACGTACCCATTGAGCCAAAAATGAACTGAACATAAAATGGAAGAGGCGCGCGATGACCTTTCTTAACAGATCACGTATTTTGATAATAAAATTTAATAATTTGCAAGCCTTGTTCTTTTGAAAGACGATTCATGGTTAAATTATAGACCAAACTGAAGGTGTTTGACAGTAAAACAAAACATGTGTGCGTCAGCTGTTTAAACCAGTGTTGACAAAAAGAACTTAAAAATCACCTTGAACCAAGCTTACACTATATATTTAACTACATAACACATTGATTGTCCCTCTCCTGCTCCTTGACGCGGAAGCATGGAAAATCTCAGAAGCGGATGAGAAAGTCCGCCCTTTCAAGAGAAAAGTTCTGCGTTAAATTGTTTGTTCTGTCTGTGTTAATAGCTTTTGGAAAAGAAGATACAGCCCGGCGTCGCCTAATTTGGCTAGGTCATAAAACTACTCCAGCCCGAAAGGTTTTTAACTCCGAACCAGTGGAACAACGTGGGGAAGGATCTCAAAACCCAAACCAAAAAGATCGCGTCGGCTAGATAAGCTTTTTGTTTGAGGACCATATAACTAACCCCAGTGATCATCGCCAGCGAATAGGTTCATTTTTGGGTGAATGAGAACGTCAAGAATGCAAGAAAGAATCCAATGCAGCTCGAAAACCCACAGTTTGGTATGAATTTTGAGTTGATGGCGTCATTGGTCCACATTTCTTTAAAAATGATGTGCGCTGGCTATCGCCTTTAACATCGAAATTGATGAAATTTGATTTTAATCAGAAAAGAATGCGGAATGGTTAATAAAATTGACCGTTCTGCATTAACGATTCGAAAACATAGTATTCTCACGTAAACGTGATGAGACCTGGATACTGAGACGATGGGAATTGACTTCGTTACACTTTTTCTGGTAAAGCTTTCTTTAATTGTGGTTTCTTAATCCAAGCCAAAAATCACACGAGACCTCGAATTCCGACTGACGTATGGGTACGGGTCATGAAAACGGCTACAAAAGTTCATATCTTAAGTGCTGAATCCATACAACGGATCCAATAGCGCACACAAGTGAAAAAGGACCTCATTTGGCTAAAGATCGTGCCACACTGAACTGTGGAGAAGAAAAAAAATTAAATCCTGTACTGTTTCACTGATCAGTTTTGAAAAAAACAAGCAATTAAAAAAATTGGATTCAGATCTTCCAATATATATTTAAGATGTCCTAGCTGTATTACTGTTTAAATGTTTTTTATTTGTGTGGTGAACTGTTGTGTTTTGTGTGTGTTGTCTTGTAAGTCTATAACCCAGGCAAACCGATGCATTTCACAACCATTCAAACTCTTCTCATTCTCTCACAAAGTTTTCTGTTCTACAATAAATTTACATAAATACCTGGGATTCAAATAACAAATAAAACTTAAGCGATGAGATACCAATTGAATTATTTAAGTTGAATGAATAGTTTAGAGAGTGCGAAGCAACCAGTAGTGGGTCTTTCATGCAGAGTTTTCAAGGTTTACACACACAAAACAAACATTTCAACAAGAGATTCTTTTGTTTTTTCAAAACGGAAATAGAAAAATTTTTATTATAAAAACCGATTGAAAGGAAAGTAAATTTTGGATGTTATACATTGATGGTTATGCGTTGAAGTTTACCTGTTGCACCGCTTGTTGCAAGGCTCGAGGCGATTGAGCTAACTGACCCACTACTGATTGATACAGATGAGTGCTGGCTGTGGCTGAGAGATGATGTTGGCCTTGGGATTGTGTGCTGGTTGCCGAAGTGGACGAACGAAGATTGCCCTGCTGCTGGTGTTTGTCCACTGGCAACGCATTGGCTTTGCTTCCACGCTGCCCTGTTGACTCGCCGCGCCGACCTGTCTACATAGGACTCTGTATTAATCATATAGACGCAAGAATGTTGATGAAAATTGAACGGAAATAAAAGAACAACCAAAATCCACATAAACATAAAAACAGAACACAAACACACATTCAGTAGGTTGACCGAAAATAGGTGAAAAATTGAGATCCGCAGAGATAGGATAGGAGGAAGCTGTCGCGTAAGTTACAAAGAAACTGCACCGAAGAGAATCGCGCATCATGCTGGTACACAAAAGAGTGGTTGTTGGTTGGTAATTACGTTACCTGAGGATGGGGCGACAACGGCCGCTATTCCAGAGAGCGGTATCCCACCGCCACCAGTGTTGCCTCCGGTCCCGCCTGTCGTATGGGGTTGGGGCCATATCTGAAGGAGATACTTAAGCACGGCTATTGGTTGAGCATGGTCGATGTCAGCGCCGGGTGGTGCGCTCGATGAGTGGAGCATCAGTGGAGGACCCATCACGGTTGCTAGTGCTTGAGCAGACATCTTATTGCGCTCCGAAGCAGAGACTACCAGCGACAAGTGGTCCAAAAGGAACACCAGAGTAGCCTAAAATGAATTCCAGTCACTTTGACGATTCGGGAGGTAATCGCATTTTGTACTTACCCGGTTGGCGCGTGGCAAGCAATCCAGAATACTCAACATCAACTTGGCGTTGCCTTCAGGGTCGTCTGGCAGGCAAACAGCTGAAATGAAATAATTAATTGAAATTTCTCCGAGGCATTCCTCGCATCTTCAATCCTTACCTAAAGCATCGACAGTCATTTGGAACAAACACCTGGTGAAGAGCGGTTCTGGCAGCTCGCGCAAGTAGTCTTTTAGAACACCAGTGATTACATTGATGTCAGGAACATGCTCCGGGCTCAGTTCAACAGCTCTGCTATTTCTCTCGAAAGCCTCCCGCAATAGCCTCTTCTTGGTGGCGGAACCACACAGTCTGTACAGTCCAATGATGTCGAGGCCACGTCGTTCAACCTCTTCTACGCAGCGCCGCAGGACTATCGGTACGGGGGCACTGCCAGGAGCGCCCTTTGACTCGCGGCTGACAACAGTCTCGAGGTCGGCTCCGAACAGCTGTGGGTAGCCAGCCCTGAGGCTTGGGAGTCCCCGTCGCTTGTACAGAGTAATGGGGTCTGTGTGTCGTAAGCGAATGTAAATTGTCCCGCGAGGCTCCACCTTGAGCGCAAGTTGATGCAGAGGCGATTGCCGTAGAAGGGAAGCCAGTGAGATGGCTCCACGGTAGCAGAGCTTATGCCGATGCTGCGGATCCCATGAGTAGACCAGTACATCCAATTGCTTGTTGCACACCAGATCGAGTTCGAAAGACTCGTCCCAGTCGAACTGTAGATCGCCGGACCGCACAACTGTGCGCGCCTTGTGTACACGATCGCACTCGAGAACGCAGTACAGATCGCGGCTCTGTGGTTGCGGGGCGCCAGGCTGATTGATTTCTGGAGCTGTGCGCAGGCCTCGTCCAGCCAACAAGTGGATCCACAACATTCCGGATACGCCACCTACATCGATGATCGGCTTGTCGAGCTTGTATTTGGCGAACTCTGCTGGATTTATGTCGATTTGGCGGTGCGAGCGTGGCAGTGTAGCACTTGGGGTCGGGGCTGGACTTTGATGACCGCCCCCGCTTAGGATGCTGCCGCTAGGACTGGCCGGACCGGCCGATAGCTCCAGTAGTTGCCTCATTCGTCGAATACTGGGCGACCGGATCGACGACGGACCGCCGATGTGCTGCGAGGACATCGATCTGACTGGTAGGGAAGATATCGGGCGCGGCATGCCGAGGTGTCGGTCCAGTGTGCCGGTTAAGACTCCCGTTCGGCTGCTGTAGATGCTCTCGGTCTGAAACACAAATGGTACACTGCAGTGCAAATCGTCATGCTTCGGCAGCTTACTTACGTTCTTTAATGCGTCGTGTATGTTCTCCGCGCTGCATGAGAATCGATGGCTTCGTGGTTGGCTGAGTAAGTCTCTAGTGATGCGCATTTGCTCCGCAATGGCTGAACTGCTTGGCGCCCGTCTCAGCCATGCCCTGTACTCGTCCGAGGTGAAAATCGACGGGCTTGCGGTGATTCTACTCCGCAGGTCTCGTTCGCGGAGATCTCGGCGGGCAGTAAACTCCGGTGCTGAGAGATTGCCATCGGCGTCGTCCATCAATCTGTCACCGATACGAGGACGAATGCCGCTCAATCGCACGCCGGGACGCTCCCGTGGAAGAGAGTTGAACTTGGCCAAGTCTGGCCCAATGCTATTTCCCAATATGCCGGTCGTAGTTCCGCGAGGTATACTGCCAATCGCCGGTCGATTGTAGTAGTAATAGCTTGGCCGGGGACCAATCGTAGCCTCGGTGTCGCTAGAGTAGTCCAAGGATGGCCGAGATCTGCGAGTCAACGATTGCGAGGCAGCACTGGGTGGTGCACCATACTTGGAACTGCGTGACTGCGGTTCATAGCGCCCGTAGCGACCTAGGGTACCACCAGCTGTGAGCGTTCCTGGCTTTAGACTTGATCTAAGCAAAGAATGCCTACCCAATGACGATGAGTAATCGGAGTACTCAACACGCGGCAGGTGCTGATCGGAGCCGCTGCGTGGAAAACGTGCGTGCTGCTGAGCTAAGCTCACTCCCGCTCCAGCCGACATGCGTCGCGATGGTCCGGGGTAGAAGGAGTGCACCTTTTCGGCAAGACTCTCAAGAGTGCCGGCGTTCTGATAGTAAGCTGTCGATGGGGCGAACGAATGGCTCTTTGGCTGCTCTGTGATCACCGATGGTGGGGGTGGGGGTTTGTAGCCCCAACTGGGTGGCTCTTGCATAACATTCGCTCGCGTATTATAGTACAGATCCAACTGCTCACTCTGGGGGCTGTAGTTATTCAGGCCGAGGCCAAGTCGTGAACGGGACTCCGTCATTTCCCTGCCATCACCTGCAACCGAAATTCAAAACACGACAAAATGAGAATCGAAATTTTCTGAATCGTCCTCAAATACCTGTACGTCTTTCGCGTGACGATCGGGAGCGTGGCATGCGGTCCGAGTCATCTAAGTCTTCGTCTCTGAGGTCGCGTTTGATGACAACAACTGGTGGGGGTTTCTGCTCGGGTCTGGATAGTGTTGGTGGGCCGGGTGAGCTTGTGCCACGAGCACCACGTCGTTGTCTAATGGCCAGCACTAGGCGCCGCGGAATGGACATAATGATAACAACGTCGTCCAGCGACATATGCGTCACATCAACCAGATTCACTGCTAATATTTCGTCGCCCACCTGTGCCAAAGTTCAGCATCA
Organism: Eristalinus sepulchralis; assembly: GCA_944738645.1. Lineage (NCBI taxonomy): Eukaryota > Metazoa > Arthropoda > Insecta > Diptera > Syrphidae > Eristalinus > Eristalinus sepulchralis. Next base: position 46,238,940 of record OX122882.1, read on the forward strand.
TTTACGAATTTAATTTCTACGTTCTGGTTCATACCATAAGACATCCGCTGTTGTAAACGGCTGACTCTAAAGCTATTCGTGATATAAAAACACCATCTGTTCGATCGGCGCCATTGCCCTCGCGTATGTAAAGACCTAGTGTTTGTCCGGGTCTTTTCACAATCTCCACCAACTGAGAAATTGGTTGAATTACATAAAACAAAAGAACCAATGGTTGAAGATGATTGTAGTACAAACCTGAACTGTGTGCCTTGCGTCACCCTTTGACATCAATTTATGAGCAGCTTCGACCGCATGCTTACCACCAATACATCGAGGCTCTAAAATCCTAACTATCATCTCGCCACGTCTCTCGACGGCCTTTGCAAGTAAAATAAGAAAATAGTTTAATGAATGCATGTTTTGATGGTGTTAACGTCTCAAGTACCTCCAGTGCTGCAGCTGTGTTTGGATCATGATCATTCTCAACCGCTTCTATCTGCCGGAATATTTCCGAACTAATGCCCGACACCTTACGGAAGTCACCCTGCAGCAGAACGGGCTCCTTAACGCCCTGTCGCTGCTGCTGTTGTCCCATTTGTTGCATTTGATTTGATGGTAACGGCCCAGGCGGTGCACGTCCTGGGCTGGCTGTAACATCAGGAACTGATCTTCCATTTTCCTGAAATTAAAAAAAAACATTTAATTGTTGAATAAAGGATGCCAGTTATAGATGGAATAAAGGATAGATGTTTAAAAAGAAGACAACGGTTCAATCATGCCTGCGCTTAAGAAAGAAAAGCAACGAAAGCAATTGCGATTTGTCTCTGAAATCCAACTCGCATATGAAAGGTTTCGTTTGTCAGAAATTATTTTTTTTAAAGTCAATCTCAAACATCAAGTAACAAATTTGTTAAGTCTTAAAATTCTTAAGGTATTATTCACAATTTGCAGTCAAGGTTTAAATATAAGAATTAACTAAGTTCGTTTACACATTCTTTTCATTTTTCAAATTGATTTTCCAAAATTGGATAGTTTTGAAATAATAAACTTTAAAACTTAGTATCATTAAAGTTCTTTATTTCAAACAACGTTTTTCATTTCGCCTTTGAGTGGGATTGAAATTTGCTATAGAGGTACACAGTCTACTTGGGCCCTCTTGGGCTATTAAAAGCGTTTTATAACTCATTTCTTGAAATGGCTATCTAATTGTGTATCATGAACTAACGATCTTCTAAATAGGTCTTACACAGACATTTCTTAAATTACAGCGATTAGTGCGGGACACTGGTCAATGAACTCAAAGAATTGATTTTGTTCCTTAAAACGACGACAGCTCGTCGCCTCGCCCTAAACCCATTTTGACTCTCAAGGTCTCTGTGAACTACTTATCGTTCTATTTGAAGCAGTGTGTTTCAAGAGATCTCTTCACCAATCTGAATCTCAGTTTGATAGAAAAGTTACAGGCAGTGTAAGCCAATTGCTCCAGTAATCAACATCAGTACGTCTTCATTCCATGGAGTTACAGTTCGGGGTGGACCTGGGTCTCAATCGATAACCCTACAAATCGCACTCCAAGTTGGTTAAGGTCCTTCTCCACTTATGTGTGCCATCTCAATCTAGGCTGTCCTCTGTTACGTTATCCTAATGGCTCCGTTTCGAAGACTTTTCTAGCCGGAACATAAGCTTTATATGGCCTAGCCATCTTAAGCGTTCTATCCAAAGACGTTTGACCAGGCGCATGCCACCGTACAGCCTATAAAATTAGTCGTTGAATCTTTTCCTCCAGACGTCATCAACATAAACATTACCAAAAATCTCTCAAAAAGAATAAGGCCTAAGTTTCTGCGCCATAAAGGAGGACTGAGATGATGAAGCTGTTGTACAAAACCAGTTTAGTCATTCGAGAGAATGCTCTATTATTCAAATGCCTCTAGACCCGAATAAAGCAGCGATTGGCAAGAGAAATCCTGCGTTTGTTTCCGGTACTGATGTTGTTTTCCCTATTTACCGCGGAGCCAAGGAAGACGAAAACATTGACAACCTCGAAGTTTCTGCTGGCTAGTAGTACACTCTGTCCGAGACGTCGATGTTGTGTATCCTTCTTTTTATGACAGCATATGCTTCGCTTGCCCTCATTTATCGCCTATTTTAGCCGCTTCCGCTCAAATGCCAGCAAACGCCTCATTGACGGCTCGCTATGTTCGCCCAATCACGTCAATGTCGTCGGAGAAAGTTAAAAGTTGAACGGACTTTTGGAAGATCGTTCCTCTTGTGTTGACTTCTGAGTTACGCACGATCTTCTCAAGAATGGACGTCGATGAAACGCAACAGGAAAATTCGATCGAAGGAAGCGATATGAAGTGTCACCGCAACAAACTTCACTATCAAGGATACTACCGAACGTAAGTGGACCAGGATACGCAAAGAGGATGCCCTTAGCTAAGGTGGTCAGCTCGGCTGTAAGAAAACCAGGCTGGAAATTTTGTTTGTGTACCGGCTCTGCGTTCTGGGTATTAAAGGCGCCTACAAGACGATCTCGGAGGAAGCTGCATTTGTGATGGTGGGAATGATCCTCATTGATATTTCTGCGGATAACATAAACAGGATTAACCGCAGGTAACCCTCAATGTCATCTAAGACGGGAGAAATAAGGCAAATAATGAAAGAGGAAAGGACTCGTACAATAGTTCTGCGCCAATTCCGATGAGATTACACCACAAAGGGTAGATAAACGCATGATTTGATGGCGGAAATTGAATCATGGATTAGGAGAAGCAAATAATATGCAACTTGCATCAACTTCCTGTATTGCTCAGTGTGCCCAAACCAAGTGGACGACGTGGAACACACGATCTTCCATGGCGGACGCTATCCGAATGAAATCTAATCTACTAAACACACCAGATCTTACAAAGAAAATAATGGAGTCCGAAGTATATTGTCTGGATATATGCGGAGAGTTGTGGAGATAAGAAGCTGCAGAAGTAAGAGAATCCGCATAACTGAAGAGCAGATGCAACATGAATTGCTTGCCAGCCCCCAAAAGTAAAGGAGGGTACTGCAGGATGGGGGTTAGTACGTTGACATATTCTTGAAAACGAGTACTTGGTTTCATGCAAATAGCCCGGGCTATGTTTGGATGATTTCCAAATCCATGGATGCAAAAAGAAAAAATAAAAATTTGACGAAATCAGCTGAAAAATACCCGTACCCTTTGTAAAAGTGAAATTGAACGGGTATGTAAACAAAATAATGAGACCAAAGAGCTTCTAATGCTCCAGAATCACTGCTTGGTGTAAATTTTAGCTCAGTGTCGTCGTGAGTCTATATTTTATTGGCTGAACAATCTACGCCCAGGTCAAAAACCGGCAAAAATGTTCTTAAAACATCAAAAGTGTATTTATTTCCTGCACTTAATGTTGGCATTATGATGTTCTGTTTCTAAACACCTCATAAATAGCAGAGGAAACATAGAAAACTTTAATACTTTCACGTTCAACCATGAGTAACGAAGTTAGGCAAACTTTTAATGAAGTCTTCACCTTCAAGTGCCTCGTCATGATGACAGTCAACACCACACTCAGGGTAGTAGAATCCGCTTTCAAGTTAATAGTTAATAATAATTCTCCACTCCACACATTTTTTAAGTAACAGGTATCCCACCCACCAACCTCGTACCGACTCTCACCCTCAATAGGAAGCTTCTTAGAACTCCTTCATTCGAATCAAAATTAATTTATGCCTCGTAAATGTTATCTCCGCCAGAACACTCCTCGACATCCCACAGGCAACTTCCACCCAGCTTCGAAATAACTAAATTAAAAGAATAACAAGTAGTCTTGGTAGTTAAGGGACCAACTGCACGGGACACGGATGGGTACAGTGAAACACACTACAGGTTACACGACTCCTCAATAAACATCTTGGCACTCTACTTCTCCCAGCTGTTGATGTACGTCCCGCTGTGCAGTCCTTAAATTTGAGTGTCAATTCATAATTCACACCTGACAACGTGACCCAGTTTTATTGAACAAGGATGCGTTAGGTCCTGGCAACAACAAGACACACCACACCCAGCATCCGTTCAGCAGCTGTCTCACGACACAGCTTGTCGTCGTCTTTTATGAATAAAACTAGGTATTAACAAAAAAAAAAACAGAGCTGAAACAAAAAAAAGGACGTAGGGCAAAAAAACGGAAACATAAACTTATGTCAGGATGTGTGAAGAAGTTTCTCCAGCTTCATCGCCATATTTAATTTCTTCTAGGAGCCACAAAAACTTTTTAACGAATCCCCGCACTTCTGCCAGGCGGCGGGAGGGAGGGCGATGCCGTTGGGAGTGCGAGAAGACCTCAACTCAATTCCCCGACCATAAAAAGTAGGCGGGAGAAGCGAAAGAGAATATAGAGCGGCTTCCTGGTCCTACAGCCACGTTTCATTTATTACACCACTCCAGCCTAAGGCCTGACGCAACGAGTGCTAGGTTGAGAAAAGTAGTTTTTAAGCCATCGCCTCCCGTTCCCCTGCGCCCTCCCGACTAGCTATTATTACATTTTATGGTATTTGCGTGATGGATAAAATGTCCCCTTTTCCCTCCCCGAGGATTCGGGCACCAACAGCAACAAGGAGCAACGGTGATGGCTGTGGTGGTGTACCAATTTGAATATTCTCCCCACCTCCTTCGCTCAACTACACGGTATGTCGTTGCAGCGTAATATGAGGTGATGTGAACTACTTGCGCCTCGGCACAAGGAGTTCGAGGCTTTCTTCGTGTGTTCGTGCCTAGAAATGTCTCATGTCGAACCATTTTTTACCAAAGTCTCAATGTTTTGTTATTATTATGTCTTACATGTCAAGTTCACAGCAAATGTTGGGGGTAAGTTTGCGTCTACACAGCGTACAAACACACACACACACACCCTGCAAAGGGCTTGCTTGTTGCCAACCGATTCAATTTTCTCTTACCCTGTTTCGTAGCCCTCGTTAATTTATTGATGCATGCACAATCACGGCTCAGAGGAGTGTACGCGGGTAAATGTGTGGAGGACGAAATTCAATGGAACTGTCGAGACAATGTATCTAACGAAGTGGGAAAGTTCACTTCACGAGAGGAGCATGTGAGTTCAAGGCGGAGGACGATTTCAAGAAAAAAAAAAAAAAAACACATATTGCTCAGTGTGTATTTTGTTTTTTCTCACTTTTCTGGCAGCGGCACTTGTCAAACTTGTGAATTAATTCGGCACCCCACTTAGGGGAACATCTTCGATTTCGAGCACACTTGGGCAAGAGCGTGGGCATGTTGACCGGACTGCATGATCCGACGTGGAAAACAATGTCCAATTCATTAAATAAGAGAGACTGCTTGCCATTCTATACGTTTTCGGGGTTCTCTTTTCTTCTTTTTTGGCTAATTTAAATGGATCCTTTTGATATGTAAATGTATGATGTAAATCTACTCGCCTGACTATCCTTTTTCTATAAACACATTTTTGGGCCGCCGATTTTATGTTAACAAGAAGAGGACCAGAGAGCAGTATAACTATAAGCAGCAGCGATGCAAGGTATTACACTTATTTTGACAGTATTTTGAAGCTACATACAGCGCCCACTTTCAGGTTCTTCTGCAGCGTCACTTCGAGAAGATTCAGCGATTTTGTGACAACTAGAAATTGAACTTTCAGAAGTGTGAATCCGTCCTTTTCCGAACCCCGTTATGCAGGGCCTTAAGAAAACGAAAAAAACTGGCAAGTTCAAAATATTGGACCCTCAGTGTAGTAACCACATATCTATATAGCAACGGGTCTGTTAAATACTTAGGCAGTAGCCAGCTTAACCTACTTATTTATTTCAGAGCTCACTTAATGATTTCGTAGCCTTCGCAGAAGCACTTGATATTGAAGATCATTTAATTGACAATTAAGGCCTGCTTTTGAGATGTATTTTTTTTAGTGAGGACTCGTAACTTGCGTGCCATAATCTTAGAAAAGGGTATTTAACGCAATCTCGACGGAATGGATATATTCTCCCCGAGGCTACCTTGACGGATCTGGAACTTTCCCAAAAGGTACCCAGTAGTTCTCCATGTAGTACATAGAACGTTGGAGAAACGACCCCTCTACAGTAATTGCATATCAAGCAAACACGATGCGATATTGAAATTATCATATATAAGCTTTACGATAATCGCGCACAAGTTGGGCTAACCGTAAATCAAGAGAAGAGCTGCAGTATGGCACTGGGACAACAGCATTGGAATGAATTTCTTCTCTTAATCATAAAGGTCTCCGGGAGGAGACACCAAACAATCTGTCTAAAGTTTGGAAAATACAAGGTAAATGTTGGTCCAACTTTAAGGCACGATATTAATTGTGAATCACTCTTAAACGTTCAGTTTTTTTTGTTCAACTTAATTTGAAATTTCTTTGTTTCAGTGTTTGACAAATTCTACCGTGGTGAGGTACACAGTTGAGGTGGGTGTTGAGACTGTTGTAGCCTTTTACGAAAATGTGCCTTCAAAAAAGAATGCATTTCGTGCACTTTGTGATTTTTTTTTGTTTAGCATAATCGACCAAATGTGTACACAATCATTAAATTGTGACGAAATTTCTGCAAAACTAGTTTGTGGAAAATGTGAAAACACCTGTGCATACTAGGTCAATTCGTTCTGCGAAAAGCATTGCTCTTGTTCACGACAGAAGAGCCGATCCAACAGTTAAAGTGAATGATGTTAGCTATCACGAGATGATGACAAACCTCCTGTGTCACTTGTCATACAGACAACAAAACAATGATTCTTTTCCTTATATTATTCGCCGTATTAACTCAGATTAATGACCATGTTTATTGGCCGTCACCTTCATGTGATTTGACACCGTTCTGATCTTTCTTAAAGTGATATGTGCAAGTGCACGTCAATAAGTCAAAAACAACTCAAGAGTTAAAAGATAAGACATTGAATAGAGACCTCAATTATGTTTCAGGGTTATTGAAAATATGGACTGTCGGGTGGAGGCATGCCACCGAAGCCGTGACAACCACTTGGTCAGTGTTTTGTTTCATACATAATTATCATAAGTGCTTCAACCATAACAAAAAAATATGTGGATAATTCTCTGATTTCAAATTGTCGTTATTTACCAAAGGCACCACTAAACAGAATTCACAAAAAAATATTTTCAATGTTTCCTACTGTGTGGAGGTTATGTTTTATCAATGTTACTTAACAAATTTGGCGTCAATGTGAATTGTTAATTAACATTGATCGTGGCCTGGAATTTACAAAATGACGTTGAAGACATAACATTTTGAGGATGGTAGGAAAGGGTTCCTTTTTTATTGTACAAATGAAATTACAAGAAAAGAAGCATACGTTTTTTGATATCCACAAAATCGTATAAAGTTTATTGCGAACAAAAAGAGGAATGCCACTAGCCTAATAAAAAAAAAGTAATGACACTAAACTCCTCGCAAATTGCAAACACTGTCTTGAACAAAATACAAATAAATCGACATTATTCCGACCATCTTACAGTATCCTGTCAAGATGTCTGTGGAAGATTTACAGGAGGAATAAATTCGAAAAAACCGAAAATGAATAGAATGAAATAAAAGTCTTACGATAGGGAAATACAAACATAAACTTGTCAAAACGAATGACGTGGACACATGTGAGGTCATGAAGGATAAATAAAAACCTTTGTAACTAGTTGGTAAAGCAATAAACGAAACGTTACTAGATCCAAAGAACAAATCGAGAAATATTTGGCATCACGGGAAATGATTTGGGTAGAGATTGACAAAAGATGGTTCCTTATATGACGAATATTTGGCTCATGTTGATGGCCGGTGAAGATGTTACATTTTTGATGTCCTCTGGAGCAAAAGGAAAATTCTACATTTCATCTGCCGGGTCCTTGGTCAAGGTCCATTTTATTAGAAGCATGTAAAACTAGTCACACAAGTCCGACTTTATTCATTTTAAGGACCTTGAAGAAAACCACTAATGTATAACATTCGCGGAAATCTTAGCAATAAATTTATATCATTGGCTCAACTTCCATACGAAAGGAGACCACTATGGCACACACTGTAGCGTTTACTGATATCAAGGGTTCACATTCCAGGACGAAGATCGGGGCAAATCAAAGAGTGTTGAAAAAGGCCAATGATGAACATTCTTTATCTGCCAGTGGTGACAAATTGCTCAACAATGGTTAAATACTGTGTGGAATAAGGGCCACTACCTACAGGGGAGCGAGGTGCGATAGCCTGTGCACCGACCGTAGCTGAAGATAAATTCCTTTCTTTTATAGTAGAACTACTAGCTCATTTGTAGGAAGGACCAAAATGTGAAGTAAGACCAGAAACTTCAGTTGTTTCAAATTTCTTACAAAAGAGTAATTCCGCAATATACACTGTCGGCAAGTGAATCCTGTACTCTTATTAAGAACGCCATATATTTAGACACAATCCTAGATGAGAAATTAAATTCGAGGCTAGGGTATTAGTCACAATGCCATTTGTATGCTCATCAATGAATTTGAGGTCCAAACTTAAATATCGGGGCGCTGATAGGCAGGACACAATGTAACCATACGGACAAAACCCCGATATGCCGTGCGGACAACGATATCATTACCGAAATTAAACGTAAACGGGCTCAAGGAACTGGTTTCGTATTACACCTTGCATTATGACGTTGAAATTTGGCCATTATTTAAAGCTAATGAGGAGTCTTTTTAACGTGCGATTTTTGGTCCTGTTTGCTTTGATGGCATCTGAAGGAGAAGATGCAAATCCAAAATCTATGTAAGAAGTGCCTCAACCAACTTGGGATACGAAAAAAAAGGTAAGACACCATATTGGTTGAGATTCAGGTCAACCCCAAACTTTAGTGCCATTGAAAAAATAAACAAGGGCCCCCATACTCATTTATTTGCAATCGTTTTTCGAAATACATTGTCCGAGATTTTGAGAGCACCCCAAACAGCGAACTTGGGGCATCGTTTTAATCAAGAGAGAGAAAGAGAGTGCGATCACTAAGTGAATTCCATTCAAATTATTTCTAAAGAAAAATTTAAAGCGCATGCAATGAATTTATTTGTTGCTCAACAAAGGCTGCAAAGCACCATATCTTTCCCATCATTCGCAAATCCCCGAACGCAATGGGCGGACAAACAAAACGAAGTTTCTCTCAAATGACCTATGCATCCCCGTGGATGTGATGGATGTCAGTGCACAACATCAAACATCTTCCTCGCATCGAAATCAGACCAACAAAACTGGGAACGCTTATGGAACAGTGGTGTCTCACACAAAAAGTTTCTCTCGAATTCCAGCCAACTCCCGGCGTATTAGATTATAATACACTGCCAAAAGACTCCCCATGCACTGGGGCGAGTATTTGGCTTTGTGACTTTGCCGAATGCTTGTGAAAATAATCCAGAAGGAGCGAGAGAGGGAGAGGAACTTTTCGACATTCATGCTAGAAACTTCTGTTTTCTCGGCGCGCACTGGTGTGGTCCTTTTGCGAGTTCCTTATCTCAGACGCTGTGGACGGATGCGTCTTTAAATGCCTGCGGCTTTCAATTGCTTCTCGGGCGCATCCACAGCACGATGCACAATATTTGGACATGGCAAAGAGAAACTTCTGCTCTTGCTAATGGGCTTTTCCCAGCGACAGGAGGCGAGGTCCTTCACATTTATCTTCGCCTAAGTGTTGCAGGATTTTTTTGTTGTTGACACAAAATGTGTCTTGTTGTCTGTTGTTTTAAATTAAGTTAAATGCATTTGATGTTTAGGAGGTGTACACGTGCGAAGTCATCGTCGCTTTCGTCATTATCCTGTGTCGAAGTGTGAACATAAGTTTCAGTGCAGTTTAAGTTCAACAGTACAAATGATTAAGTCGCTATAATATGCCAAGTGAAACTCCTGGTAAATTAAATTAACATTTAGTGTTGTCTTTGGCGCTGCATCACGTGGCGAACACTGAATCTCCCGAAGAAACCCTGATGTGAGGGGGTTGTTGGCCAGCCTTATTGTATTGTAAATGGGAGCCTGTGACCTTTGCTGCAAAGGTAACGAACACATAAAGGTCATAGTCTCTACCTTTCATTTTAATCCCAGTGAAGCTGTGGTCTGAGGCCGTTCCTGAGTGATGAGGGCAACCGCTGACCTTTACGACTTATAATATATTTATGAATGTTCGCCGAAGAGATCGCTTAAAGTTTGTTTACCGAAAAACAAATGCCAGAATCAGCGATGATGGTGGGTGGAATGTACGTTTGAATATAAGGGACTCTCGCCTGGGAGATAACTAAATTAGATTCAGATTGGGACTCATGACGAGGTTAACGATGTGAAATGGAATTTTGTGTAACTTTCTTTAATTAGGTGCGGTCTGGTTCCCTTCTTTTTTTGTCTTTCACTTTACATTTGGCAAATAGTAAGAAGTTACCGTAGAGATTTTTGGTTGAAAAAAGGGCTAATGATTTCAGTGGTATTTGTTTGAACCAATGCCATCCCGCAAGCCTGGGAACTAATGGGGGAATGATAAATACCCTCTTCTACGTATCCTTATTAAAATGTTCTTCTAGTCATGCCTCTTTACAATTATATTTTTTTTGCTCAAATCTTAAACTTAATTGGTTTCTTTTCATACAGAACCAACCTCCCACATCTAGGTCGACAACACCAGACAATCATCTGGTCTGCGATGGTTTTCCAAATACGATTCTTAAGGCCACGAACTACCTATGGAAGAAATGCTGGAAGCCACAGAGTATTTGTGTCTGTAGCGATAGCCAAACTGAGCTTATAGTCTTGTTAAGCCAATTAACCACTTTCAATATAGTCCAGGGATGCAAATTATCTCTGAAATTGAACAGCTCACCGATCGTGGGATCTTTCATTAGGTTACCGCTTCGAAGTTTGTGCCTAAGAACAGTTTGAGTTGGGAAACGACTTTGTGAGAAAAATCATAATTTCTGACTAGACGCATTTTCATCGTGGCGTTTACGTTAACAAACTCAAAACACATATTTACAGAAAATAAACAGTACTTTGTTGCGAATTGTAGAGTAGTTGCATTTCTTTGAAAACTAGGCTGAAAATTAGACTTTCAGCTTTATAACACACCCTGCCTGAGACCAATGCAACCAATTTCAGACTGCTATAATTTCCAAACAGTTGATGAGAGTGAGTGGAGATTCTAGACAGATGACACATAATATTATTGTTTATCAAACGATTTGCGTCTCAGTAGTGTTAAGAATTTGTATCCGCTATGGAATTCAAACGTGATAGTGTGATGGCTTTATATTTGGCTGGAAAACCACAAGTAACTTAGGTTAGAGCACTTCAGCAGATCGACCTGAATAAATCATTTGTATCTAGATATATACATAATATTGGCAGCGTTGTAAAACGCCATCATCATAAAAACAGAAACAGCGGCAGAAATTGTTCCGAAAGTGACGTCTTGAATTAGGGGAAATCCCAGTCGAAGTGATAGAAAAATAGTTCGTGAGCTCGTTGGAACGGGTACTGCAAAATGAGCAAACAAACCAGACTCCATCTTACACCGTAACAGAAAAAAGTTAGATCCGATCGAAGGAGTTTCTACCATTGCACGAAAGTGGTGAGTTGACGAATTTGTTTTTTTCCCTATGAGTCGCCAATTGTTATCGAGCAATATTTCAACAACCAAAATTAATCAGTTTACTTTTCCGTGAGATCCTTCAATAGTATACAACTTCAAATAGCTATCAGAAAGCAGGCAGCACCGACGGTGAGGGTTTCTGTCGCCGTAACCGCCGATATTCACTCTCCGCTCGTATTTTTCGGACTGCAGCGTAAAAGTAATAGCGACCGTATACCAATGGAACTGTCTTAGAGGCAGTAATGAGGTCTTGGGCAAACAAACATTTGGATAGGAGACCGTGGACATTTCAACATGATTCGGCACCGTTTCACATAGCTCGTATCAACCAAGTTTGGTTAGCACACTTCATTTCTTCGACACAATTTATTGCATATTCTCCCGGATACAACTCCGTTGGACATCTCCGTCTTGGACCCACTCAAACAAGCAATTGGCCGGGAATGGTGCCACTTGCGTGCTTTGCTTGGCCGTATGAAGGCCATTATTCCCTCCAAAGGTGGACATATTGTAAACTAGTGATACAATTTGTATTTTTCAACATTTTTTTGCTTTGACACAATAAAATTTATAAAAAAAAAAAACATAGCATGTATAAATGTTGGAGTTTAAGCAATTGTATATTATTTAATATTTATTTATTTTCTTAAAAGGAGACGTAATACTAATTCAGGGTAAATAAATTAACACATCACACAAATATGTCCGTGAGAAAGCTGTTTTCAAAACGGGTGCCGCGTTTGTTCACAGTGAATCAGTAACAACAGGGATGATTCTGAGAGCTGTTTAGACCTCTGTTGCCAGAATAAACACGACTTTTTGCGTCGGTATGTCACAATGGATGAAACATGGATCCACCAGTACACTCCAGAATCAAATCGACAGTGAGTGGAGTGGACAGCAGTCGGTAAACCACGCCCAAACCGTCCAAAAACTAAAAGGTCGACTGGCAAGTTGGCATCCGTATTTTGGGATGCGCAGGGAATTTTATTCATCGACTATCTCAAGAAACCAAAAGGATCAATAGCGAAAACTACTTGGCATTATTATATAGTGCATTTGAAGAAAGAAATTGCAAACAAATGGTCCCATATGAAGAAGAAAAAAATTCTCTTCCACCAAGACAATGCACAGTGTTACAAGTCGTTGGCTACCATGTCCAAATTGCACGGACATGCTACATCATGCTACATGTTAGACCAGCATTGGACTAATTGTATCACTATTGAAGGAAACTATGTTAATGAATAAAGTCGAATTTTGTCTAGAAAATGTGTTTTTATTGGTGAGTCCCGGGACTTATTGAGTGATGTGTTAAATAATTAAACTAAGAACCCTGCATCGGTTAAAAATAAAGAAATAGTTATTTTATTACACACCACAGCGGCCGGAATATCTGAAAGATCCGATATACACAATCAATTGTATCGTGACTTTTTCCCAATGTTATTGAGACTGAATAGTAAACAATTACTATTATGACAAACAAACAAAAAATGAACCAACCAACCAACCATTTCAATTTGATTTGCAAAACTCAAACATAACTAACGGTATTTATTGCTGCACGCTTGCATTCTTCCCTCCAAACGTTATTTTACATTTGATGTCTGTCTCATGAGCGTACACTGGCGAGGTTCCTTTGAATTTCCATGCTGAAAAACATTACTTTTTTACGATAGCTGCCAAAGCACTTAATTTTCGCTTGTTATTTGACCTTATTAAGAATTTGATGACTCATGCAGGAGCATTTTACTGTAGGCTTGGGAAATTTTAGTGCATTCATCTGAGGATAATGGTGGCAATAAATATAAAGTGAGCATTTTGTAGTTTTCATATTCTCTAGATTTTATGCGATTTTAATATTAAGCTTGCACTCATACGCCCAATGAAATTGACAAAGATGTGAATGGTTTTGAGAATTGAGAATGTAGAGAGCACAGACTACATACATAGATATGTATAGGAGATAAGCGTCATTTGCCTTCGTTGGCCCTGAAAATTGTTGAAAGCGTGTTGTTTTGTAGTGTCTGTGGATATATTTTAGCTCTTCGTATAGCAGAGGGCCTCTTTGTTCTTTTCCTCTAAGGTGGTTCAGAGATTTCTTATCTTTAGTCGTTTTTGAGACATTATTTCGAACATTCACCTTTCACTACGAAGAAGCAAATATTGCACTCATCAAGTATGTTGAATTCAAATTAAATTGCAGCCCGTACGGTAATCAGGTTCACATTTCTTGCGCTATGGTCTGAACTAAGACACAGTCATTTCAGTGTCCTTCGACGTTCTAACTTTCTCCCATGAAATGACAATCATCTTTGCGAAAAAAATATCAACCAGTATACAGGAAATGTTGGACTGGAACTCTGTTCCTACGTCACTGGACGATCCACTCCACTTGAAACCGTAAAAACAATGGATTTACGGATGAGTCAACAATGGTTGGAAGCTGATGACTACTCCCCAGACGTAAGCTTTCGGTTCTCCATAAGTCTACTGTAGCGTTTTTCAGGAAAAATTTATGGGGATCAAAGAGGCACTGCCATGGTTAAGGAACAGAGTCATATTTAAAAGGAATATAATCAACTGTTCAGATTGCAGGACTGCAAATCAAATCAGATAGATGACGATGAGATGAGGGTGATGGTGAGTAGGTAATGAACAGAAGCTTGCCAGTTTTAGTACCAAATACTTAATCTCGAAGGTGACATACCTTCCATTTACTTTGCTTTAGTCAAAGGTATGACCCATGGATCTTACTTGCTTTAAAATGAAAGGAATAGCTTATTTATAATTATCATGGCCATCGGACCATAATAGATGTTATAACAATAACTGAGTTATTGTAGTCCTCGCCTTGAGGCTCTGTATCTTTAACAATGACTTCTGCAGGAGTTGTCCAGACAAGAAAGAGGTGTAGCTATTTCGCATCTCCTCTGCAACTACCTAGCTCTTGAAAAAAAGAAGAAAGAAACACGTAGGTAAGTACCTCTACGGTAACTTAAGTGAGCTCAGTGATATTAGTGTTAGCATTGTAGCTAAACTAATTCCAACTAGTTTTAAGGGATACTAAGAAAGACAATCTGCGTGGCGTCGAAGTAGGTTCAAGCGTGACCTAAGTGGGATTGCCCATGCCGTTGTTAACTAACCTAACCTACTTTGAATTCTGGTAATGCTAACTGTTGTAGTTGTAGTAAGAAAGCAAGAGGTGTAATCTTAACCCTCATATTATTGGAGAAGATTATAAAAATTGCGTTTTTCTTTGAAAAAATTAGCGAAAATTCAGGTCATATTTTGCTTTGAAGACATTTTAAAGTGCCCGGAAAAGATAATCTAAGCATTGAGGTAGCAGTGAATTGTTTTTTCTGGTAAAGACGCATCCTGCTTTGGCCGTCCAATCACTGTTTTTAATGATATCGATATCTGAAGTGAATGATTACGGGCAGTGGAAAGTTGATCCACGAAAAATAGTGAAGCTTCGCAAACTGTGCCAAAGTCACGAGTCACGAAATGTAATGCTGTGTGTCTGGTGTGATTGAAGAATAAATTGTTCGCAATGAGAATTTAGAACAGGTCAAAGGATTTCAAGTATTCTGTTCGCTACTGTCAGAAATAAGTCTTTTGCCTAAGGCCTTGTGTTGCTCCGGCATTTATATAGCTACATTACAATTTTACATTGTATTGTATGTTTTTTTATAAATAAATAAATAAATAAATAAATAAAGTCGTATTGGCGGAAGAACTTCAATTAAAGTCGCCAAATTTGATCAATAGAAAAGGTTTTGTATTTCAATATCACAATGCCACACTACACGCAGTCTTGATGATCATTCAGAAATTAACATAGCCTGGGTGAAATGTTTTGAGACATAGAATAGATCTTCAACTCTGAAGAGCTCTCATAGTGATGTAGTCGTCAATTTCGTAAAGGCCTGCAAAATGCCGCTTTTCACGAGGAGAGAGTACTAACAGAAACTATAGCCGACTCCAACCGTTAAATTTTATAAGCTTATTAAAGGCATAAAGTACTCTCAATGCTGTAAGCAATTCGAAAGAGGTGGCACCATGTAAAAAGAATGGGAGTTCTTAGACTTTCGGCGTGTGAAGGAAAAATTCTAAGCAGTGGACACCGCAGACCCAACCAGAAAAAACTTTGAATACAAACCATTGGACATTCCCCAGCTTATTCGTTAAGTAGGAGGAGCGCAGTTGTAGAGCAAATCCATGCGAAAATCCTCTAAAAACCACCCGATGCAAGACATTCCCCAGCTAATTCGTTTAATATATAGATTTCTTAGACAATTAGACAATTTCAAGCGGTTTCCACTTGTCAGCAAAGGTCCAGAAAAAAAAATCAAAACAAGTTTACAAGCAAGTATAAGCACGTCAACGCACTTGACTAGCAACTATGGAGAAATTAATAATTCATTTAAGGACTTGGGGGACTGATGAATACTAATCATTAATCTATGCTCATGTCTCAACTGTGTCCTCTTCAAAAAGACTCAGAGATAATAGTCGTTTGCGCTGAGTTCCACTTAAGCCACACCAACAATTAACCCATGAATAAAGTCATTAATATTTAATCCGATTCCATTGTAATGGCGCCAGCGTAGTCGGGTCCGAAATATGCTCCACAACAATTTGTCAATTTACCAAATGGATTTAACCAAAATCCAGTCAACTCTCGCAGGGCGTCACCGTTAATTACAATTCGAAAATCCATTTTCGCCTTTTCTCCTCCATTCTCTCTCTCTCTCCCGTTCGCACCTCAAAATTATCCCCTCTTTCGTGGGGTCTCCCTTGTGGAGTTAGTATTATTGATCGTATTGGTCACGCAATTTGCATGGAGGCCTGAGGGCTGAAGAGACAACTCGAAAAAAATGAACACCAAACACCGAATCCCCCAAGGAGTTATCCAGTGAGCAAGGGAGACACGAGGGAAGTACATAGCAACTACACGCCATGACCATAGGGCCGCAGGCGGAGCGCGCTAAAGGGACATCGAACAACACTAGAGATATTGCCTTTCCCAATAATTACCGGCCGGAGTATATTTATGGATTACTACTTTCCCAATCGAACGAGGAGAGCGAAATCAGGACAAATGTGGAAATCAATACAGCGCCCGGTCATTTCGGGTCCCCCATTAGTGCGCACATTTGTGCCAGTTTGTGTGGGTGCTAGGTGCGGATAGTCGAAAGGTTGAGTTGCTGAACCTTGTTCAGCATTTCGCTACAAACCATCTTAAGGCGGTTTGCAACGATAATGGAGCAGCCATTCATTCTCACAAGCCGGAGTCGGAGACACGTCTACGTGGGCGTGGGCGACTGCTCCAACTACCGAAGTAACGGTGATACATGTGCCTGAAGTTTCGCAAACGTTATTTATATTCCCAAAGCTGCACCTGAGCGTGCGGATGTGGGTTCCGTTCGTAATGCGAATAGTTGTGTGCGATAATTTGAATAAAATTGCATATCGACTGGGTGTGTGTGCGTATGCTGTCTGGCAAAGGATGTCGGAGTGAAACTTGAGCTAGATGTAGATATTCTCATAGCATCTAGTGCCGGTATTGAGTGAATGCTGAATGACGGCACCCTCATCAAGGAGAGTTTCAGAAACTTTGCAAGGAAACTTACACCGTCAGAGACGCTATACTCAGACTAATGAGATTGATTACATGCAGAGATTGCAGGGCACCTAGTGCGGAAGTCGATTAGGCGGGGACACAGATGTGCCTGAGATTTAAGTAAAATTTCATAAGCCTGCGAAATTGAATTTCATTGCAATACAACACACACCTTCAGACTTTACAGTGCACGTGCAACAGAAGGTTGGCTACTAGTCCGTGCGTCCTAATTTCAAAGAACATCGCTTGGCATGAGGTGGACTTACTTTTCAAGTCAGTTTGTGTGTAAAGAAAACACACACAGTAAACGAGAGGAAGTTAGGTCTGTAGACTCACAATTTGCTTTATTTTTCATCTGAAAGAAGGATCTATGAAGATCACAAAATGTGTCTCATTGCAGCAATAAACAGTAAATAGCAAAGGCAATGTTTGGTGACATTTTGAATCAAAACAAAAATATTCTCTAAGGGCCATAAAAAATACTGTTTTCGTAGAAATAAAGGCAATGAATTTACCAACTGTTAAGGGAACAACTTACAATAAAAAATAACTTTTTATGTCTGTCTTTCAAATGTCAAAGATTCACTGTTGGCTGTTGGAAAGGAGAACCTTGCTGAGACTCAAGGGACCACCTAATCATTTACATGCATCAAAATGCATCAAAAATTTCTTTTGGAATATCCATGGAAGCAAGAATCTGATTAATTTCTTTTTGCCAAAATATTTTCATCAGTTAAGAAGTAAATCATTTCAATTATCTTTAGTGCGGCAGGAGCAGTTAGAGCTCGATTGTCCAACACCAGAGTGCTTAAAGAACCAATGAAAATAAGTTTCGTTATTGGAATTTAGCACATCGTGAATTTAGGAGTGGAGCTTAACGAAAGACATTCTATGCCTACTTCAAACATAAGCGCCAACAACCTGTGGTTGCATTGCCTCTCTGCCAACCAAGAAGTTGCCAAAGTACATCTTAGATTGCCAACTGCGCCCTACAGGGAATGCATAGAATGATGGGGAGTGTAAGTTGAATAAACGTGCAACCATACAAGCAATGCAATGAAACATAAATTTTAGGAAATGTTCTCAGTATGGAAATGGAAATTTTTATATTACCCTAAAGAAATATGTACATTCTGTTATATGCAAGACACCAGATAGTATTGGCTTCTACATGTTGAACCAACACGTGTTTTAGCTGCAACTGTGTAAATCTCTATTCGTGTTAAAAGTTATGCTGTTTAAAATTTTGCCAACAGAAAGAAAACTTTCATCCGGTATTCCAAAGCCACTCACATCTTCAATGATCAGGAACAAACTGACGGTTGGTAAGTTTTGATCCATTCGCTGTATAACCTGGACCTTGCATACTTTGATTACCATTTATGTCGATCTCTGCAAAACTCTCTTGATCGTGGCCGACGGAAAAGCCAAAGTAATTCAACACCGTTGGAATTATGGAGAACAGTATAATATCAAAAAAGGCATTTAAAAGTATTTTCTATAAAGGCGAAAATGGGAAATTCTTATAACTACAAGATAGTAAAGCAAAGGGGGTAAACATTTTTGCCAAAATTGGTTAGAGGAATATCCACATTATTTTTTAAACGTTAATTAATTGCAGTATGACAGGACATAATCGATCAGGGTTTAGCTTCTTCAGCAACTATTTGTGAGGAATTGATATATTCTGCAAGTTGTGGTTGATCTGGGAAGCGATTACCTACTTCAAGGTGTAGCATTTATCAGCAATAGTTAGTTTGGACACCACTGCTCCAGCCCGAAAAGCCTTCGAATCTTAGCCATTGAGACAACGCAACAGAGGATGGCCTAGGCTAAGGTGGCGCACGCAAGTGGAGAAAGACCTCAACCAACTTGGAGTGCACAACTGGCGGCAACAGAAGCGCCACAAGAAGAAGAAAAAGAAGAATTAATGTGAATCAGCGTGTTTTTTAGACAAAAGCATGAAAATTGTATGCTGTACGGGTTATAATCGAGAGATGACGTGAGGTGCTTTTTCACCTCGGAACAAACATCAAACGAAGGGAGTTTTGCACCGGGTCATGACTGGAGATGAAAAGTCACAGAAAAAAATTAAAAGTTCAAAGGTCAAGTTTTGCACATGGTGGACCAGATGGTTATATTGTACTAAGACCTACAAAAGCCAGGCTAAGCCGTTAACGGAAGAAGTCATTGACTACAACAAATGCGTTTAAGCCGTGCATTGCGTGATAAACACCCAAAAACGACTAAAATGATGTTGATTTCGCAACATGATAACGTTCAGCGTGACTTTCTGGCCGCTAGACACTACCTCCAAACGCTGAAATGAAAGGTTTTACTCCACCCGCCGTATTACCAGCCGACTTCTGTTTTTTGCGAAGAATGAAAAGCGGTTTGGGGGCACAGGTTTGGGTTTTTTGAAGAAAATGGCTCAATGATTAGATCGATGCTGGAGAGGACTCATTTTTTTCTAGATGGTTTTCAAAAATTATCACAGAGATGGGTCTGTACAATTTTTTTTTAACACAAAAACCGGCTGGACAGCTTTTGCATTTTGAAAATTGAAAGCAAATTCATAAATGTAGAAAACGGGAAGAGTATGACAGACGGAACTTCGTTTGTGAAAATGAAACCATAAACGAGAGATACATCTTCAAAAAAGATAAGGTTTTAATTTAACACTTAAGAAAGTGGATTTTTAAACAAGCCACAAAAAAATAACAGGAATTCTTACAGTTTTATTCTTCGACAGGGTTATGATCTGAATTATGAAAATAGTAACCGTACCACTTTACTGTATTCATTCTGGTCTATTTGTGAGGTGCGAAAAATCATAGCAAAGGGAAAAAATGTCTTTCGTAACCTTTTCATAGTAAACGAAGTCGAAAATCTGAAAGTGAGATTTAGGTTCTTTCAACGCAGTCACCTAGTTAGTGACCAGCAAGTAATTGGAAATTGTAAAAGTTTGCAGCAGCTGCTAAGTGGAAAGGGACAGAAAAGGTGGATGAAATCTCAACGTCCGTGAGTAAAACTACTACTCAGCCTTCAAACCGAAAACAATAGCCAAGGGACAGATCCGGACGGTTTCCATTAGATATGTTTAAGGATAAACGGATGAATATCAGTTGAAATTCCAGCGTCCACTAAAAGGCGACCCTACCTCATATCTTTGTTGGACATCGCCTACAAGATATTTTCTTGCATATCATTTTTGTACTTAACATTACGTATTTACAGTGAGGTGAGTGAGATTTACTTCTTCCTCTTCTTCCTCTTCTAAGTTGACCTGATTCTCAACCAATAAACAGATTCTTTTGCTTGTTGCCTCCCGTTGCGCATGTCGATTTGGACAAGGTCCTTTTCCGCTCAGTCAAAAACGTAACATATTATATACACATCTGTTCTTGCAAAAACTGTGCACAAACAACTCTTGATTAGACACTAATTCAGAGATTAGCACGCGTTCCCGCGGGCTGAAAATTCGGATAAACCAAATTGCATTGACACATGTTTTGGAGCATGGATATTTCCACAGCGCATTTGTTTAGCCGCCATTCTTCGGCTTTCCCACATTAAGGACTAATTAATTAGGTGAATAATTCACAACCTTCGATTAGGCATTGTGTTCTAGAAGCGCTTCATTCAAATTGCGGTTTTGTCCCTTTTGATAAACGCCCAAACCCAAGTTCCCACAAACCCCCGTCGCGCTTTGTTCTCTTCCTCCACTGGAGAGCGGTCATTAGTATCACTGTAAATCAATCCAAAATTTCCGAGGGTAGAACGAAGGGTATTAATTTGTCAGCGCCCTAGCAAATATGTATGTGATGAATGATTGTAGACTGCCATCAGAAGCGCGGACACAAAAGCCTTGACACTTGCAATAAATGAAAAAGGACTGCCGCCAGCGAAACTATTTGTCAATTGTTCTCATTTCGAGTCCATCATCCCGCTCCCGGAAAGCGTTTTCAAAGAACCGAGCGCAGAACTTTTCCCAGCAATATCGATTTCGGTGAACCAACCAACGGAAGGCATTTTCCTTCACAAGAAATGCTTTTCAAATATTTTCCATATTCCACGTCCTTGCATCCCACACACAGCCCCCGGACTCGAATAACTATTAATTATCGAAACGCAGATAGATAGACACTGGAAATGGGATCAATATATGGACGGAGCGGTGGAACGGGAAATCCGAACACGCTTTGACGTCAAACATCATCAAAAGTTGGCAGTCGACCATCGGGTCAAGTGGTTGCGATAAGGGTCGTTTTGGATTTGACGTTGTTGGTTCCGGGTGTCCATTGCAGACCCTTGCCACATCCACGCGCATTAGATAAAGCGCAGAGGTGCCCCCATGATTTTATGGGTTTCAGGCTTAATTACACAATTGACGGACCTATTTATAGCATTAATTAGATTTTTTAACGCAGCGGATGTGTGGGTTACGGGTCGTCGGTTGATTAATGAAAGCGAAACAAAAACAAACAAGCAAAGAAAAAAAAATCACCTCTAACCGAGCTGGCGGCAATGGCAACGGTGACTGGCGAAATGTTTGACCCCAAGGGCTGGGATCGGGGGCAGATTTCTTCTAGACCATTGAACCGCCCATTTAATTAACATTAATCATTTTCAATGGAAGCAGCTTGCCTTCAGCAAGTTAATCGTTTTGTCCTGCGCCTGTGTTATCCCGCACGTGTAACCGGTTGCGACCGATTGAAATAAATGCCTTTTCGGTTGTTTTTCGTTTTCAATTATTCATGTGTCCCCCCAGACATGGGGGATAGACGATGTAGGAATTTGCAAATCCATTAGTAACCCAGACGGCACGAGTGTTGTGAGGACATTTGAAGAATTGGGTGGTCGTCTGACATGGTTACGAGTGAAAGGAAAACAGATCTAAACTGGGATAAGCCCGGTCGGTTGGGAGGGGGGCGGGATGGATTCGGATGTCCTGGTGGATGGACTTTTGGCAGCATAATCTTTGACTTGTAAGATAAGAAGAAAAGGATTCTACATTTATTCTTTCGTCTGTCTTTTCTTGTTTTTTCTTGTCTTAATGTAAACAGGAGTTACAGAATTCACTTACCAATTCGGAATTCAAAAAACACACAGAACTTCGAAGTCCTTTAAGAAATTTAAAATCAACAGGAATATAGATTAATTTCCCTTCTCATCCGTAGATCTTCTGCTCAGTGGTGGTGGAAATCAGATGTGAAGGACACATGTCGAGGGATTCTGGGAGAATGCGTATATTCTTCTTTGTGTCATTTAAAAATTCATGCAAATCCCTAGTTGGTTGGGGGAGCCGACTGATACACTCACATGTGTGTGTCCGGTCCTCGGGGAGTAATTACTTTGATTAAGTAGTTTCCTCTAGTTTCAGAAATAGGACTCCCCCGCACTGGCACAGGTTCATGCATTTATTCATTCTGTAGGATTGCCATCGATTGATGTGTTTGAATGCCGAAAAAGAGGCAATATATTGGCTTGTGATTTAATTGAACCCACAGCCTCTCGAATGCGGCTGACAGGATTGTGCTTGCGATCAGAGAATATTTGTGCAAATGGAGTGCTTTTAAAGGGCGCAATGTAACTTGTAATTAAATTTCCAAGAAAATTTTCAACGAACTGCAGTTGACTTTTAATCGTTTGACGTTTCACAAAAAGTGTCAGCTTTTGTGTAAAAATTGGCGCCGAAATATTAAGAAAGGGAACTGAAAATGAATTGTCCATAATTAAAATCTTGTCAACCGTCTACTTTTCAATTTTAAAGCGGACTCATTCTCTGAAATATGGCAATTGATAGCTAATCGAAAATTTAAATTTGAAGGATAACCAGAGGGATTGTATGGTTTAATTGAAAATAACATTAAATTGCACATAATGCATCTCTTCGAAACAGTTGCAGGAATTTGTTGGTCTTCAGTGCGTACATTTGTCGCATCGTCAAAAAGAAATTTGCGGAAGATGAAGAAAATACATCTGTGGGAATTTATAAATAAACAACAACGTAGATTCCTTTCATATTCCTCAAAGAATTCCTCTTCGGATGCAATACACATTTTGCAACGTTTTTTTCCAATTCTAATACCACGCTGTTAATAATCTTCCAGTATAGTTTGCAATTCGTTCTTCGTCTCGCCTTTAAATTCTTTTATCGATGTCCTCAGAGTGGTCCCTGGGGTTAAGTCTGAACCCAGGTGGTACTGCTGAAGGCGTTTGCTGCGAAAACGAATTGATTGATTTTAAGCGAAATGATTACAAACTACAAGTTGTAGATTATCGCTTTGCGAAACCGAAGAATTGTCTCGCCACACACCTAGTATTGTCCTCGTTTCATTTTGACTTAATAAAGGGTGATTTTTTAAAAGCTTTAGGAAAGTTTTTCAAAAAAAAAAACACATGAAATTAAGAAAAATGGATGGAATCTTTATTTGAATCGATAGTACGGTCCATATAATTTAATGTTTGAAGATTATTTCATGCAAATGTTGAACTTGACTGCGCCTCAAATGGTCCATCCGATTAGTTAAATTTTGGCATACTCTTTCCAACATTTCGGCCTGTATCTCACGAATAAATGCTTTAATGTTATCTTCCAATGCGTCAACTGAAGCGGGCTTGTCTATATTAACATAGCCCCACAAAAAATAATCTAAAGGCGTTAAATCGCACGATCTAGGCGGCCAATTGACCGGTCCCTAACGTGAAATAAAATGTTAACCGAACTCGCCTCTCAATAAATCCATTGTTGCGCGTGCTGTGTGGCATATGGCACAGTCTTGTTGAAACCACATGTCATGCAAGTCAAGCTCTTGCATTTTGGGCAAAAAAAGTTAGATTTCATCTTACGGTAGCGCTCACCATTCACAGTTACGTTACGATTCGAATCATCTTTGAAGAAGTACGGTCCAATGATGCCATCAGCCCAAAAACCGCACCAAACTGTGACTTTATCTTGATGCATCGGTAGCTCTTGGAATGCTTCTGGCTGAAGATGTTTGAGAGTGAAACAAAACATGAAAAGTGCGTCAGCTGTTTAAGCCAGTGTTGTCAAAAAGATAATATTAAAAAAATCACCCTTTAGTAGGATAGCGTTGATTCACACACTTCAAGGCGGTGTTGTTTTTCAATCAAATTTAACGTTTTTGGCACCAGTCTTGATCACTGATGAATTTAGAGAGGAGCGCTTAAATGCTTTAAAAACATTGTGTTGTGTATATTTTTGCACTGCACAAATATGTTTGTATTAGTAGTATTTCAAGTTTGTACTTTTTTCTGAAAAATGTGAACGTACATACGTACGTAAGGGTGTCACTTTCAAAAATCCTGACAAATGTAATTTTCAAACGTTTTTTCGCTGCACGTTGGGTGCTGAAACTGTTAACTGTCATTATGAGGTTTGATTATTAATAGCCTTCTTTTGACACATCTTTCAATATGCTTTGTCATTTTTGGTCATTATCATTTGGCAAATCATGAAAAGACTCAATCAAGAGACTTACGCATAATCGAACTACTGAAACCAAATTGCCAAACATAGTAATAAAAATTTAGTGGCAATACAGCCCACAAGGGACTAGGCTTAAGCTTCTACAACAATTACTCGTGTTGAGCGTGCTATTGTTCTCTCAAGAATAGAAGTAACCTAAAATTGTTTGCCCATTTCGAACGGCGAGATGTGAGAAGCTTTTCATAGACAATAGCACTCTTTGAGTGTTCTAAGTAACTCGAAAGAGGTGGTGCTGTGAAAAATGTGCGTGGTGTTTCGTCCGGAAATCGAACCTGGATCCTTGGCGTGTGAATCGACGCACTTACCCACAATGCCAGAGCGACTTCGAAATCAAATTACCAGTCTGGCCCCAAATTCGAGTCCCAGTTTACAATAGTGGGTGTTAGACTATACCCAGCACTTAGTGAAGAGACTATAGGGCGCTGTCGATCCGATTAGTCGTCGTTTTCAGCAACTTGGCCATGTAAGAGAACTTTTCGCACATGTGAGGCTTCTCTATGCAAGTTCTGGAATAAGTTTTTTGAGGTGTTCCGAAACTAAAATTAAACATTTCCTTTCAACACTGAATGGCAAATATCTTGCTTCAGAATTGCATCAAAATAATATTTACGTGCTCATATAAAAAACTTTGTGCCAATCATCGTCAGTCCTTCAGGCGTACCAATTAACTCCATGATTATCTCTGTCCGAAGAGATTTTAATCAGAGCACTTAAAAAAAATTATCTCCTCAGAAAAGCACTTAACTTCAAAATTCTTTGACAAATAGCAAAGATTCTTTTGCAAGCATCACTTGCAGCCTCAGTCTTGCTTCTTATCTCGCAGTCAGCTTCATTCACCCAGAAAGTGCTCACTCCGGATCATTTGAGCAGCGTCCATTTAATTCGCTTACTGGATCACTTTTGATGTATTATTTACATTCCTCTTCGACCGACCACTCAGCTGTCCGAGATTATAGTTTTTTTTTCTGTTAACTGCACAAATCCAATTCAAATTCCCCCCCTTAATGAGCGCCTATTAGCGCCCTCCCTCAGTGAATATCTCAAAATTCCGGCGGTATTCCATTCAAATTGCATTGGAGTGTATAATTTTCCATTCCACCACGAGCATTATTCGCCAACCAACATTCATTGACTATTCATAATAGTCATCGGTTTTTTTTTCTTGTTTTGCAACGAAACGCAATTCATTTGGTGATTGACCAAGGAATGTGCAGTGGCCCTCAATTATTGACGACCATCAGTTTTGCACAATTACTTTCGATTCGATTCGTTCGCTAGCCAATCGGGCGAGTCCCATTGATTTTGCCGAGCACACTGTAACTAACTTCACTATCGTTTGAATAAATAACGAATTTGTTTGTGGGAAGTTTTGAACTTTCCCTGTTAGCCGTGCTATCTCCGCTCAAAGGGTGGTCGTCGCCCACAAAAGATTTGTTTTGCGAATTCAATTTATTAGAGTCGTGGTGGCAGAGGTCTTCATTCATTTCTGACACAAGGGACGGGTGAACTTTTCCATTAAACGCGACAGTCTTTCGATTGAACTTAACGGTCCCTCAAAGGGCCACGTGCATTGACGAGGAAATGAACTGGAAGTATTCTATTTTTGAAAAGAAATGTAAGTTTGAAATGAATTCTAAAGTATTCATAACTTTTGGGGGTTTTTTCACACTTCGAGATGGCACCCTGACCGGGCAATATTCGTTTCGAATACAGCGTCGGCGGTGGGGTGGAAACTTTTCTGACGTTAAAAACGCCCTAATTAAAAAAGTATTCCACTTTCTACACCATATCTGCCATGGAATGCTCCATTTAGAAATTCTTTGCTCATTTGCTCAGTTTTTCTTCTCTTTTCCGTTTTTTTTCGCATGGATCTCTCGTTTGTTTGCTCGAGACTGCCCTTCATCATTCTGGTCTTTTGCTGTTGGGGATGAGTGGGGTCGAGAAGGAGAAAGAATTATGCTGTGCGATGAGAGCAGTTGATTGTATCAAAGTTCCTTTCATCAATCAGAACATCCCCTGCATGGATAAAGAACACCGCACCCCATTACTTCTGATCAATGTTTATTGCGAGAACTGTGCATGTGTATGAAATGACGATGACACTGAAAAGTGGCCGATAGTGGAGGTGGTCAGGGGGACGTTTTTCTTTTTCAATTTCTTTCACCTTCACATTGTCACCACGAACGTCATCGTTCAGAATGTCGTCCCCGTCGATGTTGTCATCGTTGTCTGCCCGTTGTTGGGGATTACTCACAACCCCTGGTCAAAATCAGTTATCTCCCGCAAGGGATACACAAGACATCCTGCTGAGTGTCCCTGATGTGTATGCGCTGATATTAGAATAAATGTACGTCATCTCCTTTGATCAGGCACACAAGAACAGAATTCTGATACTAACCATGATATGAGCTTGACATATTCAGACATAAATCTAATGTTTGTTCAACCGCAATCCGTTCGGAAGGTAAATGCGCTTAAAACCTGAATTTACGGGATTAAACTTTCGGTGCTCTTTACAATTTCTGGAGGGGTGGCATATTTTCCATACGTTATAGGGGGAACGGGACAGATGTTTGAAAGATTAATTTTATGTTGACAAACGAAACAATTTACTTGCGTACATGCGGGCCTACAGGGATGTTTATCTTTCCCTGATTGGAATTGCTTTTCATGGTAATTTATCTCTTAACGTGACTACATCCATCTTCAGGGTCATCGTTTGAGGAGAAGCGCTAAGGCGGGGTGCGACTTCAAAGGTCTGTTAAATCGACTTATTTCTTGAGTGAAACATGAATGCTTGACTTTATTTAATTTGTCGTAGATTGTGGAGTGTGGTGTGGACCTTTGAAATGCGCTCTACATTAAAAAAATGCGACGCGCTGTCTCATAAGGTTGGCTTCATTGAAAACAGTAATGTTTGCCAGTTTCAGCGCAATTGGTATTCAGAAAATGCAAATGCCAGTGTCAGTTCAGACAGTTTCTCAGTGAAAGGAACGTTTATGACCGTTGTGCAATGCATCAACACTGAAATGTAATTGCGTTCATTCGATCAATGGCTTTCGAATAATTACATTACATTACATCATAATGATTAAATCGCCCAATTTGTATTCAGTGCACAAGCACAGATGAGTCTTTACTCTGCGCATAATTGCTATCGTGTCAGTCACAGAAAATAACATTCTCGTATTACTAAAGGACCTGCATTCTTGTTGCATACCTGTGCAGATGTCATTTAATACCCACTCTGTGCTGCTAACTACTAGTAATGGAAGCATTTCCCTTCATGACTGCTTCTAATTAATTATTCCTCCTCAGAAGTTTGACTTTCAATTCAATCTCTAGTTGACAAGGAACACGAAAGGTTACTTTTATCCTGATGTAAATTTGAATAAGGTAAGTCTAAGTTACGTCTGTTAGCTGAGCCCCATGTAGACCTCATGAACTCTTCAAAGAAGATCACAACAGTTAAAAAAATCAAAGACCTGGTCTGTTTAAATTTTAGGAGTAAACGAGTTTGCAAAGCTGTCCCGTCTAAATTACGTGGTGCTATATTTTACAAGAGATAAGGGCCTAGCTTCTTTAGTAAGCACTAGTGTAGCGAGTGATACTTCACAAGTAGATGGAATTTACAATTGAACGACGACTTTGAATTGCGAAATGGAGAGAGAGAGAGAGAGAGAGAGAGAGAGAGAGAGAGAGAGAGAGAGAGAGAGAGAGATGGAGCTGTGAAAAATGTAAGATGAATGAAAGTTGAATAAAGTGATGATGAAGAACGGGAAGCAGTTCTCCACGAAGATTGTTGCCAAACACAAGAAGAGCTCCCAGAATTTGAGTGTCGCACAAAAATTCATTCTAACACGTTTAAAAGGAGTTGAAATAATACAAGTTACGCCACTTCTTAGCAAACCGCCCGAATTTAGATATAGATCCAATAGCTCTTTTCAAAACAGCGTTTCAGAGTTTCAAAATTCGTCGTCGTTGGTTTAAGCCAAATATGGCTAAACTTTGTAGATCAGAATGTCCAAAACAAATTTTAACTCAAAGCTCCCAAGATTTTGCAGCACTTTAATTCGCAAGTCTTACCGTAAGTCTTTGGAAAACCAAGATGACTTGGAGTTTCGCTGTGATGGGTACTTGGCAAGGTTGCCATTAAGTCCACAAATGGTATTATTTTGATGCCACATGACTAAAGGATTGGGTTTTCTGGTTCTTTCGGTGCCTGAAGAAAGATACTTATCCTTCAGATTTCTACTGATTAAGCCAGTTTGTTTCCCTAAGCAATTTATTGATCACTTCTACGCCAACATTAGTTAGTTCGAATGGGCTTTAGTAGAAGTTGATTTCGTCATTCCAACCGTTGCGACAAGTATGACCGTGCAAGGTTTTTTTTTATATATCCTCAACAGTAAAATCAAAATTCGATATTTTTTATTTCAGCAGAGTTAGGCATATAGAAGTTCAAAAACCATTTTTCGCTGAATACCCACTTAAGGTTTTTTTACGCACCCAGTTTCGAGTAGTTTCGAGTACACTGTTTGAGTATTGACACCAGAAGTTGAAGTGTTTCATTGAAAAAACTAACAAAGAAATTCATATTTCGTAAAGTTAAAGTTATCGACGTACAACATTTTTGAACATTCATTTAAACTAAAAAACACAGTTTCAGTTTTATTGAAATATGAAAATTTAACAGCAACAAAAACAAAGATTCGGACAAATATCAAAGACTCAGCAAAAAAACAAGTGAATTTCAGTTCGATGAGAACTTTGATGTATGACGCTGTTTTTTTGAAAAAGAAAACAAGTTGACGAAGCACACATAAAATGAACTGTAAATATTATCGAAACATAATAATAAATTATTTTTATATCCCAATTAAGCAGTATCGGTGTGGACGGTAGTGGATTTAATCAATTAAATGACACCTGAAGCTGGGTGATTTCTGACCGTTAAACTTTCCTGGAAAAAGTCGCTCGTGTTGCTGTGCAAAATCGAATTGTATCTTAAATGGGATTAAAATCAACAAAAAAAAGGAATTACTTACAAACGCGCAACAGATGATTATTTGCAATGCAAATTTTATTGAATTTGTGGATTGATAAGATTCACTTCGTTACGCATGTATGGACTGTTTGGCATTCGATTTAAATTTAAACTCGTTGTCCATTTTGCGACATATGCTATCCAGTCAACCAAGTAAAATTCAGAAATTTATAAAATATATTTTGGGTGAAGTTGAAGTTTGAGTGAATAAATTGCATAAACCGTACATAATTCATCTATGTGGAGGGAGAATAAATAACAACCCTTTTTTTCAGAGGTAAAAGTTGTTTTTCGTAAAAAAAATAATATATGGCGGTTTTTATAACTTCATCGTGCATTGAAACTTAATAAAATCATTAGTTTTGTCATATAAGAATATCGGTACTTTTTGTATACTTTTTTGGCTTCAGTGTAACACTGTAGACATGATTTTAATTTTAAGTTGGAATTCTTCTTTTTCTGGCGCTACAGTCCGGTGCGTTTCTGAGCATGCCAAACATGTCTCTTCAGGTAGCACAATCTCTCGCGAGCAGCCTCTGGGTGCTGTCAAATTTGTTGAGGTCCTCCTCCACGTATGTGCGCCATCTCAAGCTAGGTTGCGTTGCCCCAATGGCTCGGAGAAAGTGCCGAAGCATTGGTGCCCATACGCTCTACATGGCCTAGTCATCTTAAGCATTGTATCCGAAGATGGTTGACTAGATGCATTCCGCACATTCTATAAAGTTCGTCTTTGAATGTACTCTTACAGACGCCATCAACGCAAACAGGAATTTGGAGTTGGAATCACTCTCACTGAACTATTAGTCACGCTAAAATATTTATAGGCGTTTAAGATACGCATCATTGTGAATAGACAAAAGTGATTATTCGTTTTTTAGTAATGTCTGAAACCATTTTACAATGTAGTTCTATTAAATGTTGCGTATGGAATGAAATTTCTGCTGTTGAAGAATTGAAAGTGTTGCAGGAGAACTTCGGCAGACAAGGTCTCTCGAAAACAAGTGTTTGTGATTGCTACAAAATGTTTAAAGAACTAATTAAGCAAATAGAAT
Source organism: Eristalinus sepulchralis (assembly GCA_944738645.1). Lineage (NCBI taxonomy): Eukaryota > Metazoa > Arthropoda > Insecta > Diptera > Syrphidae > Eristalinus > Eristalinus sepulchralis. Next base: position 46,269,822 of record OX122882.1, read on the forward strand.
TGAAGACCTTACCAGAAGAAAATTTTGCAGTCTTAAAATTTAGAATAAACTTGTTGGCATTGCGTCCTTTGGTATGTATGTTTCTCAAAATTCTGAGACAACTTTTTTTTGCAGAAATTCACTACATTGATGGGATCGTTCTTTGTATGTAAATACTACATTGAAAATTATTGACAAAACAAAGTTTTATGCAAACAAAGATGTGACGTTGTTCATAAGAAACACTGATGATCTATGTTTTTAAAAGCAAGACATCGGTGTCAAATAATGTTACGATTATAGATGATACATCGACGTTTGTTCTATGTTTTGCAAGAACAAAAATATACAAAAGTATAAATCTGTTGCATGATGCACGGATAACAAGGGGTGTGTGAAGATTTGTCGAAGCGGCCATTTTTTTAATTTTTTACCTCATACTGTGCTTACCTTTGAAACATAATTGACGTATTTTATTTTATTCAACAAACAAAAAACAACACTGGTAAAATTTCGTATAAATTCTTTCATATCACATTGGTAACTTGGCTGCAAGGAATATATCGTGAAGCTATTCTTTCTTTCATCATTTCATCTTCATTTTATTTCTTCAAATTATTCGAGGTCTGTTCAAAATAAAAGGCGAATCTTCAAATATCGCCGGATACGTACATACATTCGATTATATTAAATATGCTATATAGCATATTTATTTTGTGTGTGAGAGACATAAAAGTTTGACGTGTTTTGTGTGTTTGGCGACTTCCTGCTATCGAAAAAATGGATCAGAGAATTTGCATTCAATTTTATGTGAAAACTATTGACAATGGAATACGGTGAGTGAGCTCAGAGTCAAAAACGTGTTTACAGATGCTGTAAGCTTTTCTAAGAAGATCGAAAAGTTGTGAAAGACGACAGTCGCCCTGGACGCCGCAGTACATCAACAACCGATGAAAATGTTGGAAAAGTAAGGAAAATTGCTATGGAGAATCATCGAATTATTATTTGAGAAGTTGTTGAAAATGTCAGCATATCTGTTGGCTCATGGCATGCCACTTTTTCGGAAATGCTGGGTATGGAGCGTGTGGCAGCGAAGTTCGCTCCAAAATCGATGATTTTTGACCAAAAGAAATGTCGTAAGAACATCGCTCAAAAATTGTGGAATGGCATCAACAGCGATAATCAGCCTCCGTATTCACCAGATTTGGCTTTATGCAACTTTTTCCTGTTCCCAAGATTGAAGAGACCCATGAGAGAGAGCAGGGGAATACCAAAAAGTGCATATTAGAACTGCTTCGAGAACTGAAAAAAAAAATTGGAAAAAAGCTGAGGGGAAAATATAGAAATTGATGAATAAATATTTTTTTAGAAAAAGAAAATTCGCATTTTTTTTTAACTGACCTTTAAAACAGGCATAGTCAACACTACTCCGGCCCAAAAAGTCTTCGAATCTAAGCCATTGGGACGCAACAGACAGAGTGTGGCCTAGGCTAAGGTGGCGCACACAAGTGGAGAAAGACCTCAACCAACTTGAAGTGCGCAACTGGCGGCAGCTGACGAAAGATCGTGCTGGCTGAAGAGGTATGTTGGTTTAGGCCCAGGAAGAAGAAGACCTTTAAACATAGGAAAGGCAACATTTTCACTGGACGAAAGTGTCATACCAAGTGGAGTAGTGGGTAAGTGCATTGACTCACAGGCCAAGGTCCCAGGTTCGATTCCCGGACGGAACACTTCGCATTTGTTTTTACGGCACCGCCTCTTTCGATTTAAAGACTGCACTCAAAGAGTACTAATTGTCTCAATTCTCGCCATTCGCCAATAAACTGTAGGTCCCTTCTACTCGTGACAGAACACAAGCATGTACAAAGCTAGTACCTGGTCCCTTGTGGGCTGTAGTGCCACTCAATTATTATTATATTGTAAATTGCAAATGATGAAACCTCAAAAAGTTGAAACGAAAACTGAACAAAATTATTATATATTGCACGAAGTTTTAAAATTTTTTGGTTTTTTTTGTTTGTCGGCGGTTTCTTTCTTGATTACAAACTGCGGTTAGCTTCAACTCTTTAAAATACCCACAAGCAACAGCAATCAGTGCTACTCAGGGAACCTGTCTTGGATTACCACCTTCAACCATTTTGCATTTCGTAGCTAAAGAGAAACAAAAAGGAAATCGAATACTCCATCCAAAATCTGAATTCTCAGTGGAACAATTACTTGATTGTCGGTGAATTTACTTGAGACTGCTGCGTTACAAAATTAAGCCTCAATGTGAGACTCGTAAAAGAGTTGCTGAGTGCATGGCTACATGGCAATGAATGGTGTCTCTTAGAAATAATCAAAGTTATCAAGGTTGATACTTTATGTTGGCAACTGATGAAAAGTTGACTTTAACGCGTCCTTTGTAAAATGTGAAACACTTCCATTCATAATTGTATTATTTTGACGCACCCGTCGAACGCGAAAACCGGCAGTGACTGACAGCAGATTTGCTGCGAAAACGGCATACTCGCCACAGATTGCCAATCATCGACTGAACCTTTGCGAAAAATCGCATCAATTTCTGAAATTCGAAATCATTCTTAAAAGTGATGATGTCATCCTGACACGACAAGGCATTTCTTTGATTGATTTGTCAACGTTTAGATATCCAATCCAATCGAAAAGTTGAAGTTATCACCGCCACACACTGTTCGGACCCACGAGTTTGCTTGTCGGCCCAATCGATTTTACCATCAAATCAAAAGCTATCAATTCAATCGCGTTTACGTTACGTCAATTCGTGTGAATTCGTTGAGGGATGTGCTCTCGAAGGAGGCAGACATGCGATGGGAATGAGAAGACTAAGCACAGGCGAAAGATAATTACCCCCCGCTGGCAAACTGATAACAATTGTAATTTAGGTCCTATCCGCACTTCATCAAAATTTGAGGCGACTCCATTAGGACGATACCCACCGCACCGCCAACACTTCCGCACCCTTTCCGTACTCCTCCTCAGTCGATATCGTGTTAATCCTTTCGCATTTAATGGCCGAATATTACCATTAGGGGTACGAATCGCAAAGACACTCACACCCGGCCCCGTAAGAGTGAAGAGGAAAGGAATAATGGGCCCAAACAATGCCCAAATTTTCAGCTTTAACAGAATTGATGTTGTTCATAATAATAATTATCCTTGAGGTATGCATGACAGAGGGTCTCGCTAAAGAAAAAAACAGAAAAAGGATATGTACACGTTTGCCCGCCAAGTCCAAGCAAGGCGTCTGTGTGTGTTGTGTGTGTGCGTGCCTCATTCACAACCCCCTTTCCCCCCACCAAAGAGTGTAACTTACCTTACGCGCACTGCTACTGCTGCTGCTGCTGAAGAAACACCCTGTACTGGTACTATCGCACATTAAGTTCGCTTATATCGTGGTGGTTACTACACCACCCCACACTTCACCATTTAATCACGCACACAAACACACATGCACTCGGTGGAACGCCGCAAACACAAAGACGCACCAATACGAATGAATTCAACTAAATTTTAATTCACTCTGATTCACTGGTAATCGAAGACTCGAACCGCTGCTGCCGCCGCCAGGACCAAATTGGGGAACGGCAGGACTGCGAGAGTGTGAGTGGAAGAGAAACGAGACCACGGTAGATATAGAATGTAGTTTTTTTTTTCCTTCTCCGTCTTCTTCTTCACTTCTTTTCGTTTCTCTACTTGTGTTTTTGTGTGTTGGGTTTGGGTTTTTTCGTAGTTTTCGTCCTTTGAATAGGCAGGACGTCGAACGTCCAATTGGTTGCGAGGTACTATCGTTGTAAAATCGGTGGTAAGGAGGACTATTTTAACTTTTCACTGCACGAGTGGCTGCACTACATCTTTGGGGTTAGTGAATACGCGCAGCGTGCATGCACGTCTCATCAAGGATACCCCCGTACAATTTCATTATACAGATTTCACCTCGTAACACAGTCACAGGACGTGTGTGCCTGTGCACTTGGGCTGTTGGATTTCTGGATTGTGCGCGTATTTGTATCATTCGCACGGCACGATGACTAATATCTTTAGTCACTGCACAAAGGATTCGGGGGTAAAATCACATTTCAGGACTCACGACTCACGACTCAGAATCCAGATTTGAATATTTTATCGTTTGTGGTTCCTGCTTATCGATTGGGCTCAGCCTGCGTCTCAAGCAAGGACTTCTTCTTGCCAAAGAAAAATTCTTCTTTCTTCACACGATACACACACGAAATAGGAACACACTATAAAATTAAAAAATGGAAGGAAACGACACAACTAGGATACTCGCGTTGAGGTTGGGAACGATTGTGTGTCTGAATGGTTAAAGTGGTTGGATGAAGTAGAGCGCGAAAGGACACTGAATTCTATTTTACTCACGAGCGTATAATTTGTTGATTTGTACGACGGGTATTGTGCGGCCACATCAAGGACACGCCACGCGAGGCGATGATTCAAGAGCACAAAGGGAAAAACAACTGAGACTGAGCAGCAATCTGAAGCTGAAGTTTGGTGGGGTTCCTTTTTCAGTCGTTTTTGTATTCATTCACGATGACGATAACAAGGACGATTATTCTCGGTGGTGGTGTCTACCGTCAAACGTCGCCGCTGTGAGAGGCCGTGGAGCACAAAAAGCTTCGAACTGCTCTGTCAAATATGGCGCCTCTTCAAATTAAACACTATTTATCCTTGGAGTGGTGCTGCGATATGCGAACGAGGAGCAAGACTACGCTTTGAAGTGGTGCGGCGGTTGGTATCCTTTTTGGTAGCCATGACGCGCGTGTCATAGTTCTTTTTCCATCGTATCCTTTGCCACTGGAAACTTTGTAGTATTTTCCTGTTCGCTTTCCAGCCAAGGTAGTATTTGTTATACACGTTCACACAATCGTGTGTGGGCTTGCTTGTCAGTGTGTGCGTGCCAGCGAGCGAGTGTGTATGCGCCAAATGTGGAATGAGGCATTCGGAGTTGTAGTATAGGTACTCCAGTTGAACTTCCGAAAGATACATGCCCGAAAAATGTGAGGTAGATTCAATGGAAAGTTGTTGCCGCCACTGTCGCCGCCTTGGGGAGTCCTGGAGGCCACTGGGAAGGCGATGGGGTCAGATATAAAAGCTCCTTCTTTGAACTTTGTCTCCGACAACGAAATGGTGTTGTTTTTGTATTATTCTCATTGTGCGCTCTCTCCTGTTGTCCTTACGGCTGACTGTAGTAGCATCGACGGTGATGGTAGTAGTGGGGTGGTGCAATAATTCGGTGTAAGAAAGGGCGATGATTTTTAAATTCGGTAAAGGAATTCGCATGCCGATGGCTGTGTGTGCGGCAAGACAGGGGATGTGTGTGGGCGGGAGCGGCATGATTCAATTATAAGATAAATGGTCGGGAGTGAGGCGTGTTGTTTGAAGATTTAAGCATTTTGTATTCTTTTAATAGTTTTGTTTGCGCAGAAGGATGTTTTCGCTATGGATTGGGATTTCCGTCAGATTAGCGTCACAAATCGAATTACATAAATGAATAATCTATGTATCGTTCGGCGGGCCATGAATTGAGATTTTATCCGTTCGATGATAGCGGCGGATGATGGTTGATGGCCTAACCTACTGCAGAAGTACGGGATATTGATTTTCATATTCGGGACACATTTCAGCATTTTATGGACAAACTTCTACAGATATGAACTTTTTCATCAGATGAACTTTTCAGTCGGTAGGTATTTAAAGAGGTGTCTTAAGTGTGGAGGACATACAGGTGTGGAAATGTTAAAAAATTATCTTTTAGTCATCTCTGTGAAGTAATAATTAAAGCGACTACTTAGTGAAGATTCCTGTCAACTCGTCGTAAATCCTTTGTCGTTTCAAAGTTATTCCTTAACCAGGTTAACTAAACCTTTAAATCGAACGAAAAATTTCGAAATTATTTTAACTCAAAATCACAGAAACTATACTAAATCGATGTTGTACCGTTAAACGCGATGACGGCTTATCGTTGTGTCTCTGTTATCGCTACCTACATGGTTATGCTTAGATAAGGAGGCTAACTACACCGATGGTTCAAAGCCAAAGGTAAGTTTAGGATGTGAAATTCACTCTGATACCTGGAGCATCCTCAATCACTGTAGTGTGTTCCGAGACAAACTGATGGGCATTCATGAAGCACTGTCCTGGATGGTTTTTATCACTATCCTGGCATATCATTATCATCACGGATAGTCAGACCTCATTAAAGGCTTTGATATCGATCATATTAAACTCTATGAACGTGATGGCTAATAAATTCAATCTGTGGGTGCCAGATCAAAGAGATTTTCCAGTTAACTGCAGAGCTGAAAGTTTGCCAGATATGCAACAATAATACTTTTTCATCAGCGTAGTTGTTTAACTTCGCCCTTCAGCGATCCTCTTGATCTCAAGCACAGATCATGTGCCTTGTGCCGGTATTGTTACATCATTTGTGGTTGGTTATCTCTCAACCGTAAATGCTGCTAGACTGCTTCTATCGCTCCAAATATCGGTCGTAAGCTTACTTGTGGGACTAATAACAAGTCACTGTCTGAATGGCGAACACGCTACTAGACAGGGTGCTACCTCGAACGATTTCTGCAAAAGTTGCACGGATGAGGAAGAAACAGGAACCGCGCAGCTTTGCCCGTGCCCGAAACTTGTTAGCCTGTAAATACATTGGCAACTATATTATAAGCGATCTGCACGACCTAAACAACATCCCTCCCATCAATTTGTCGAACTTCCTCAACGGTTGTAAATAGTTCGGACTAGTTACTCCATCAAACATAGTAATGGCAATACAATGGTTCTGCATAAGACTAAGTGTACGAGTATACCCCAAGTCTCTATCTTTAATAACACACCTACATAACTACACAGAATGAAGCGCATTTAAAACTATAAATGTTTATAACTTAAAACTAAAAAAACGTCACTTGACCCAGCATTTTGGCCACTGTAAGTTATCATTTAATCCTAAACATACAAGCCTGCTCTTACTATGCCTAAATGCATGTTGGTCACCAAAAGTCTATCAACCAGACTGAACACAGATGTTGCATTTGATGGAAGCGATGGTGGCGTCGGATGGTAACGCCTGATGGTGGCGTCTGTAATTCACCGCAAAAAGCCTTTCTTTCACACTCTCCGTTCCGTCACGGGTAGGGATGGGACGATTAAACTTGTTAAAGAATGTCCGCTCCAACGCCCTGCGACAACATCTACCCAGTGTCCTACGCACTACGTGATAAAAGAATGTACATCCCTCGACATCCAGGATAAGCCCAATCGGATCAAGCTAACAAAAGCCTCAGATGAAATAAAACCATGCTCTCACGATACGCATCATTTGGATGGAATAGCAATGGTATCTCAAAAAAAAAAGTTTAAAGTCGAAAGTTCACTTCAATTTTAGAGATCTCTCCATGATGTATGACATGTTGAGGTTAGACAAAGCTAACAAAGTTGCCTAAAATTTGCAGGTTATACAAAAGAGAACTTGAATTAGTTCTCAGAGTTCGTTCGTTCGTTCATATCATATCTTCATATGTGCACACGAATGCACGAAAATAAAAGTAAAGAGGATTTGGAAAATTAAAGAGACGGATGGACACACTGGAACTAAATGCTACAAGTTGTTAATTGTGAGTCGCTCCTTAACGTCATATTTTTTCGACCAACTTAATTTTACATTTATATTTTTAATTTTTCCCACGCATTTCATGTAGCAGCAGTTAATTTTTAACCACTTATGGACCACAATATCAATAAGACATCCAAGCCATAATTCTTGAACATGCAGCCTGTCCAACAAAAACGCAAACCTCGTTACAACCTCAAGGTTGTATAGTTTTGAGAACCGTCTGCATGCGGGGCAAAAACTAGTAGGGGGTTTTTCGTAGTTGTACGACCTAACGTATTGAGTCTATTTAATACTGCATTTGAACTGCGGCGATAATTTTTTGACAGTATTCTAAATAAATGTATAGACGATCTGGCAAATGCCTTTGTAATTGATTGTAATTAGTGCCTGCTGAAGAGATTGCGCATTCTACACTTAAATAATCGGATTCAAGTTACATCACGGGCCTAAGGCAAAGAGGATGAAAGCTATTTAAGACAATTATCTTAAACGCCTGTGTGTTGTGATGAAGAGGAAATTGCGCTGAGAAGCAAATGCCATTTTGATGTGAGACAAAGAAAAGACCACTTTAGGATGAGCTCATGAGCGTTGCGTTGTGGGTGAATTAGAGGCATGCAGCTGGATCACTTATTTGAGCATATTTTGGAAATGGATGGATGAAAAAACTATTAAGCAATGGTGGTGTTCTAAAGAGTCGATCGTCTAAGAATTGTAACAGATTTGTCTAAGGAGCTTCAAAGCAGACAAATCAAGTCAAGTCAATCACTCTTAGATTTCAACAAACAATACACACTAATTATATCTAAACAGAAAGAAAGAAAAGAATGGGTCAATGGATTACCGATAACGCCCAAAGATTGCACACAGATTGGTAGAAGTCAGAAAGTGGAATAGGAGCAGGCATTTTAGGATCCAAATGCCTCTCCATAAATAGTCCACTATCTTCCAAGCTGAACTCTTCGTTATAATAATTCAGTACAATACATCAACAATAGAACCCGAACAATAACGAAAATATGGTTACTCATAAATAGCAAGACAGAATTTATGGCTCAAAATAGTTTCATATACAGGGCTGTCTAGGAATATCACATTCTTAACTATTGGGTCTAAAACTTAATTCGTCCGGTATGCTAAGAGATGATGTAACTTGTATTTTCATTGGAGCATGCATTGGAAAGCTACTGTCATTGAACGTCATTTCATTTCAGTATATGCCATTCATTTGAGGCGTAAGCAACAATAACTTTTTTTTTACTCAAATATACCCAACTTTGTGCCTGAAAAAGTATTCTTGCGGAAGTTTATGGTGAGAATGCAATAGCTGAGCGAACGCAGGATGTGATTTTGGCTTGGGAGATGACGAACGTCCTGATCAGCCAAAAAAGTTTGGGTGTCGCTCAAAGATTCATTTTAAAACGTTTAAAAGCAGCTAGAGCAATACAAGTTACGCCATCTTTTAGCAAATCACACGAATTAAGTTGTGGACCCAGTAGATGGCAGAGAAAATGATTTTGAAACCAATAGGGGTGCCAGAATGTGAAAGGGCAGATATACAAGAAAAGAAAAGTAATTAAGCTCTTTTTAGTGGACTTTGCCATTTACGCGGACTCCGCAAGATTGACGGAGATTGTACTTATTCTCACAATTGGAGAAATAAGTACAGCAATCCGAAGAGATTTGAAAACTCCAACACATTCATGAGTGTTGATCCCAGAATAAATAAGCCCGACTTTAGGATACTATATGCAACTAAAGCCAATACAAAATCTGGAAAAAGAAACTCAGTAATTGGTGACAATCAAAAGAACACCAAATAATCGAGAATACAAATCTGATACCAAGCAGATACAAAACAATCAATAGAATCACATTAACAGAAACACACATATGAAATCGTTTAAAGTTTACAACAGCAGAGAAGGGGCGTGAGCTAGGGAATGTGAATTAGAAGCTGAGTATATCATCTTCAGTATATGTAGCCGACAAGAGATTGTTTAAAAAAAACGAGACACAGCGTCGGAGAAAGAAAAGAGCCTTGGCGAACAGCTGCTTAATTATGTTGGGTGTCAGACTTGAATCTATTCAGAAAAAATTAAATTGAGCGGTTTCAAGAAATCAATAAGGCACTTGTCGTTGTCTTAAGCACGTATTTTCGATGAAAGGGCCTGATACCAAAATCTTTCTCCTACAAAGAATTGTTCCATTTTCGGTGAGATGTGCCATCAGATCACCGGTGCTGCGGAAGCTGTGGATTGCTAGGGAAGTCATACTACCAGTCATTAACAAAAGATTTCGCTATTCATGATACCTTATCGACAGGTATTTCATCAGCATTTCAATGACCCTAGAAATGGGAGACGCTATGGTTCAAAAGTAGGTGAGTGACGAAGATCTCCCTTTTAAAGGACGGGCTGGACAAAATTTATTCTTTCACTTAATCGAAAAAAGCCTAGAACAGATAGAAAAGTTTGCGCAATGTTTTTTTCAGAGCAGAAGAACAACTCGAGCCAATAGATTCGATTCTTAAAGAACTTTTCCCACTGCAGGACTGCGAAAGTGGATTTGCAAAATGTGAGCTCTCAACCATAGGCAATGTGCTGACCTCTGGTATTTCGGTTTATAAAGTCACTGCCTGAAAGGAAATACAAATAAAATCCTGTCGCCAGTGGTCCTCCCGACACCTCCGTCATAGACACCAACATTCCTCCTTCCTCCAGTACCCACTAATGTCGTTGCTATCACTGTCTCAGAGAATGTCAAAAGTGTAAGGAATGAGAGCGCCATGAAATCGAAGTCCAACATGCGCCAACCATCGTCGTTAGTGGAGACGATGGTTAGACGACTTACAGGCGACGACACACAGGATGCTGGGAAACAGTGGCGAAATGTGATGAACGCGCTGAATTTTTTTGTCATCGTCTGGTGTTGGAGGGAACCACAAAGCTATTTGTATGTTCCATCGCCCTGACCACTTTTGGAGACCTAAATGAGCTGATTGGGGTTCAGATGGGATGCACACAATTTTAAGAGATGCGCACAGAGTCGACAGGGCGATATGTTTCTACGATGCATGCCATACCCAAACATTCATGCGGATGATGCCGTCAAGTGCATATTGGAGGATTAAGTGACAGCGTCAGTAACAAGTTGCAGCACTCAAATAACTCCGGTGTCATTTGGAGAAATATAAAAGCGGGTATGACCAGTGCACGGGGAATTTGACCACCACCAGGTCAAATGTCGTCCCTTTGGAAAATCCCACCGCTAAAGAGGACGGTGTTATAACTGTTGGCAGTTCAGACTCCACTAAAGCAAGTGTACCACACCGAAGCGGCTGGCTGCTTTACGCCTTACCTTACCTACTCCGAAGCACACACTTTTCTGAAATTCGGAGACTTTAAAGTGACGCGACATTAATTAATGGTTGAAACAAGTGCACTTAAGACAACGTGGTATCTTGACTGTTTTATCATCTTCCTTCCACCAAAGAAAATGCCAATCGTTGTGTAATACTGTTTGATGTAAAACTGTATTTCAAAACTTTCGCCTCTATTGTGACTATGTCGTTGGTCCATTTGCAAGAGATGGCGCCACTTCCTAGTTGTGGGTGGCCTTGCAAGTGATGACATTTATTAGCAATAAATAGTGCAGCATTGGCAGGAAGTTTTGATTTTCCTTTTTAATTGAAGGGAAAATGCAGCTGAAGCCCATGGAATGCGTGGAGAAGTTTATGGTAAACCTGGTCCGACGAGATGGTCGTTTCGATGTTTCAAAAGTGGTGGTCAGGCGCTAAAATGCCTGAAGACAAAGAGCGTCTTGGTCAGCTCAAAAGGTTTGAGGATGAGGAATATGAGACTTTACTGGGTCAAGATTCGTGCAAAACGCAAAATGGAAGGGAAAAGAGAGTGACTCCTGGATTTCAAAAAAAGCAAAGAAATTGGGAGCTGAACGAGTTGAAACCAAGTGACGGGCGAAGGGCGATTTTCACCTCGGAACTGCTTCTTGAAAAACATTAAAGGAAGGAAATTTTGCACCATATTGTAGCTGAAGATGAAAAGATGAAACCAAAACCCAACAAGACAAAATATTAGGCAAAGTCTAGTGTTGGAACCAAACGTATGTGGTGTACTATGAGTTGCTTTAACCGGGCAAAACTATTGATTTTGAATGTTGTCGACTACAACTAATGAATTTGAGCCGTGCTTTGCTTGCAAAATGGCCAGAAACGACCGAAAGGCAAAAATGATTGTAGAAGTCGAAAACAACTTGAAAACGCTGAAATGGGAGGTCTTTGCCCACCCGCCGTATTCTCCAGATGTCAGGTCCTTTTGAAAACTCCAAGAATGACTCAATGATTGGATCGATGCCAGAGGGGATTCAATTTTTAGAGATGGTATTCGAAAATTTCCAGAGAGGTGACAATACTTTCAGTAATGTATATTTTATGTTTTTTCTTTTAAGTGGACCGCTAAAAACAGTACGGATTAGTTTGTACTCCTAAATTTAAAATAAAAAAATTTCTCGCAATTTGAAACACTGTGTTCTTTTTATGAGACTGAACTGTCGCAGCTTATGCACTTAATTCTGAACACTAAAACACACTTAGGAAATTTTCAAAAATTCCCGAAAAGGGGCCTAACTTTGAAAGGGCAACCGGTTTTTTTTTTGTCCTTCATTGTGCAAAACCTGTCCAATTAAAATCAACTGTCAATGGAGAGACCCAATTCATTCACATCTATGTATTTGCCATTCTTATGGAGCATAAGAATCATGATAATGAAAATGCCAAGAGTCTGTCAGAGGGGGAAAACATGTAATCAATTTTCCACGCAATCGAATTTGAATGACACCAAGGTTAGATGAGAATATCACGTGAAATGCCATGTGGTAAGTAATTGATTGAACATGTGTGTGCATCATTTATCAGTGATGAAGCCTTTTCCTACTGAACACTTTTCCCGGCAGCGGTGGCGGTGTCACAAGGAACATGAAGGGAGCAGCAGCGGAATCTCTCGAGTGACATCTAACCATTGGAAGGTGATGTTAATTGTTAGATAATTGTACACATTTGGGATGTGTGTTATTTGAGTGCGCATGTAGATCGGTACACGTAAATTGAATTAATGATTTTAAATGAGGTGGAGACGGCAACGTTGATCGGCAGTGTTGATGCCACTCCCTACATACATACGTGAACTATGTAAGCTAAGTGACGCTTATGCACAGACGGGAAATCAAATTGAATCCATCTTATGCACGGTAAAAAATGTATGTACATATGTATGATTATTGAGAAATGGAAGCGGACATCCCAAAGTTAGTCACAAAAACTGGAAGAGTCAATTTAGACCATGCTTTAACATTAAGGCTGCAGTTTATCTAATGTGACATGCACTGTAAGACTAAAAGAAAAAGTGGAGTCGCCCTCAATGTTAAGTGCTCACCATAGACAGTGGTAGTTTGGTCTTCGCCGCTCTTAAGGTCAGGTTCAGTGCCGACATCCACTGCAAAGGATGACTTCTTTGAAATCAATTGGAACCCCTTGTACATCATGTGAAAAGTTTTCTGGTCTTTGAGTTACCGAAAGAGCCCAAAGTGGACCTTAACCTTAACCAATATGCGAGGCACCTTATCCACTTGTGTGTATGGTTGCTACATTTATGGAGGAGGAGTTATAAAAATTAATTCACCAAAATTAAATAACCATATATCATACTAAAGAAGTTCAAACTTACAACAAAAGTTCATTACAAAACGGAACAAAAGTATTGTCTTAAAATAAGACAAAATGAATAACGGAGTGAAGGGTAGCTTAAAACAAAACTTATAATGACGCAGATAGTTGGGTTAGGTTAGGTTATGCGGCTACCATCGCATAGACCCCATTTTGTTGCCACTGGGCCGGTAATCGTCCGTTACACTAGGAACGATTTTGTTTTTTGGACGGATGTGCAAATTGCTTTGACGTCGCTTTTTGTTAATCCATCCATGTAATATTCACCTAGGTTTTGTTTTCAAATGGAGGCTAATGCAGGCCAGTTGCAGAGTAGGGGTAAGAAGTTTTCCTCTTCCTCCTCGTCCATACATTTGTTAAGGAAATCGTTATATGATAATTCAAGTCTTCCCGTATGTCTACCCATTGCGCAATGTCGAATGAAGACTTCTATTAGAGTGCTCAGGTTGTTCCTGCTTAGATCGGGGATGACCGTGGTTTCAGTCAATTTTTGTCCATGTAGTCTTATATGTGAAATTTTTTCATTTCTCACAGGCATTACTTATCGCTAGCTCTAAGGTCTTAAGTGCTTTGATTGGCACGAGGGTCATTAGTTGCCTTGCCTTGCTGAGACCATTGGCGGTAACATTCTATAATGTTTCCTCTGTTAAACTTCTTTTTATTCAAAGTTTTGTGAAAAGATGCAAAAGCCACAACGTCTTAGACTCATACGCAAGCGCATCAGAAAATTCCAAGCTACCGAGGCACACGCAGTGGAGGAATATAATTTTAAACACAGCCTTGGAGCATGTTACAAAAAACTATAGAAACGAATAGTCAAAAAAATTGTTTGCACTCCAAATACAGAGGACATCATTTGTCATGTTTGTAGGAGTTTCTTGACGAACACGCGAGACTCCTATCAAATAGATTTGTTATTTTTGCTCACTCCAAAACACTGCTTTATAACGAAAATCATCGTTCTGTATACAATGTGCGAAAAAACATTGTATACTATAGGAAAAGAAAGTGAATATCACTTTACATTAATGGATGACACTCGATTACATCTGGCGCATAATGAAGAGACTAAGGCACTTGTATTTAAGAGCACACGCGAAGACCATGCAGCTTGGCGTGACTGGCATATGGTTAGAAGACGGCGCTACGAGCCACACCAAGTGAAACAATGTAGAAATCATTTTGATAAACATGTAATTTCACGTAAATTGGCCGCCTCAAAGTTGAGACATCTAAGGTCTCAGGTCTTTAGGAATAAGCCTGCTACGATTGCATATCTAGAAGCCACCAATACACGTGTTATCCGTGAAATACTAGTCGTGAAATAAAATGTTCACCGAACTCGCCTCTCAATAAGTCCATTGTTGTGCGTGCTGTGTGGCATGTGGCACCGTTTTGTTAAAACCACATGTGATGCAATGCATTGCATTTTGGGCAAAAAAAGTTGGATATCACCCACGATAGCGCTCACCATTCACAGTTACGTTACTATTCGAATCATCTTTGAAGAAGTACGACCCAATGATGCCACCACTCACCAGCCCATAAACCGCACAAAACTGTGACTTTATCTGGATGCATCGGTAGCTCTTGCAATGTTTCTGGCTGATATTCACTCCAAAATCGACAATTCTGCTTATTTACGTACCCATTGAGCCAAAATTGAACTGACTATAAAATGGAAGAAGCGTGCGATGAACTTTCTTAACAGAGCACGCATTTTGATAATAAAATTCAATAATTTGAAAGCGTTGTTCGTTTGTAAGACGATTCATGGTTAAATTATAGACCAAACTGAAGATGTTTGACAGTGAAACAAAACGCGAAACGTGCGTCAGCTGTTTAAACTAGTGTTGCCCAGAATAAAGATAATAGATAAAAAATCTACCTTTACAAAGTTTTGTGAAGACTTGCAAAAGCCACAACGATTTAGATCCATATACAAACGAATCAGAAAAGTACAAGCTACCGATGCACACGCAGTGGAGGAATATAATTTCAAACACAGTCTTGGAGAATGGACTTTGTCACTAAACAATATAGAAACGGATAGTCAAAAACAGCCCTCCCAATATAGAGGAAATCCTTTGTCATGTTCTTTGTGAGGTTTGATTTTCTTGACGATCATGCGTAACTTCTATCAAACAGATTTGCTGTATTAAGAAAATCATCGTTCCGTACAAAATGTCTCTTTTCTCGCGCAATTCGAGGAAAAAAATGTGCACATAATCGACTTCGACTGTTGGATATCAGTTTACATTAAAGGATAATTCTCGTTTACATCTGGCGCACAGTGAAGAGACTACAACTGCATTTGTAGTTAAGAGAAGGCGTGAAGACCATGCAGCTTGACTTGGCTATGCGCAATTCGCACATTACGTTAAAAAAAACTTTAAGCACGTGGTCTCGGTGAACCCTGGTTTCAAGAGGAGGGCGCACGAGTATTACAGCAAGTAAAACAATGAAGAAATCGTTTTGAAAAGCGCATAATTTCACGTAAATTGACCGCCTAGACCGTGAGACATGTGAGGTCTCAGGTCTTCAGGAATAAGGCCGCTACGAATATCGCTCTGGAAGGCAACATTACACGTGTTAACCGCGAAATACTAGTCGCGATACTTTAACGAGTGGCCCAAAATTGGACCTTCTGAATTGGCCAACTTAAACTCCTTGTGAACAACATTTACATGATATCATTTTCAAAAACTAAATGCCATGAATTTAAGCCGTAAGTACGAATGTACGTCATTTTCAAACCAATGTGTTTTATTTTCCATTATAAATCAAACCTTTGGATGAATCACCCCATTTTATGTAAAACATACTTTTTTACATCCAGAAACAGGTTTATAGGACGCCAACTATAGGTCTATTATCATGCTTCGGACTTGAGCTGCATTGCTTATACGCTGTAAATGCTCCAGTGGCATTGTCTCTGTAAACGCTTGGCTAGGCACATGCTGCTGCACAGTCTATAGAGGTCGTCGTTGAATCTTCTATTCCAGAAGCCATAACATCACAGGCCTAAAAATCGCACACATTTCCATATCCGGCTTGAATAATGCGCCAAGAACCAGGGCTTTGATAATAAAGGTTTTGCACAAAGGCAGCTGTTGTAAAAGGACTTACAAAATTGCCTCTTGAGTTTGAACACACAACGACAAGCAGAAGTGATGCTTCGCATCACTAGAACAGATAGATATGAGAGCAAACGAATGTCAGAATGCAAGAGACTCTATGTTGTGGTCTGTGAATGGCCAAATTCTCAAGAGTGACCCGAAATTGGTTTTCTCGATTTTTTCGTGCACTTTGTGTCAAGGTGGGGCACTTTTGGCCCGCATGTAGTTGCTCGAGCACAGCCATAAAACAATTTTTCTTTTACTGGCGACTTAACAAAAAAGTCTTTATAAACCACAGTCAATTTGGAAACTGTCACTTCCACCAAATAGCCGTTATCATCTGTCAAATATCGAGTGTCCCTATAAGATGGCTCGATAGTACAAGTATTAATTTCTTTTTCCCCCACGAGCCATCACATCCGTTAAGTTGTACTGAGTTTGCCATTAAAACATAAACTGCATTGAGCTGTTTTTACAGGACACGATTATTGTATTTTGTGTATTTTTCTCTCATTTTTGTTATTGAGAAAGTTGTCCCAAAATTTCCATTTATGAAAACCAAGTATATACGTACCGGTTGGTTGGTTGTAAATAGAAGAGAAAATTTGGTTCCATTATGAGCATTTGGTCATAATCATCAAAAAAAGAAAAGGTTGAAGTACAAATGCAAGTGTGTACATAATTGAAAACTCCCCTTCACTTTTGTCCAGCCCATAATCCCCTTCACCCCATCGATCATTCAAGATTTACCACATCCATCCAAAAAGCCACTTAAATTGTCGTTTAGGACAAGCCCCGTTATGTAAGCCTAAGGCAAACCACTTTACATCATTCCCACGCGTCGGCAATTTCCAACTTACCACTTTAAGCGACCGTCCACTTCAATCAAATATGCACGCGTTCGCACGCTGAAATGTGTGTATCTATTCTAATTTGATATTGGCTCGTTTCGCTTCGGCTTCAGCAATCTTCGTAAACCACGACAAAGCTTCTGCGTGCGATTGTGTGAATGTGCTGCGTCCCTTAGGGAAAATCTCACCGTGACCTAATGATATGCATCGAAGTTGTTCACAACTCAAACAACTTTACGATGTTGACAAACTGCATCCAACGGGTGAGCCCCGAGGAGAGAGAAAGAGAGAGAGAGAGAAAAAAAAACCCAAGAACCTTTTAGAAAACTTGAAATTCGCATACAACCCGACGGACACCATCTTAAGTCCACAGTTTCATCCGAGAATGGAATGGATTTATTCTTCGAAATCGGTGGAGCAGATTAAACTTTGCAAACACCAAGTGCAAACCTTATCTGGCATGCGCTCCAAATGTCTCATAAACGGTTAAAAAAAACTTGAACCATCGTCTAACTGCCTCGTAAAAGTTTGGGCCATTCGATAAAAGCTTTCAAACTTTGCATGTCCTCTACCACAAGGGGGGTTTACTATAATAAGATTCTCTCTTTCAATCTCTCTTTCTCCATTCTTCTCCATTTTCTTGATTTCTCTCTCTTTCTCTGCTTCTCCTCTGCTCGACCATCGCAGCGGTGAGCAAACATGCTCAGTGTGTAGAAAGTTAATACTCGCGTATTAGAACGCTAGAAAGGTCCTTGTACCCTACAGTCGGTGCTCTATATACGAGTACATGAGAGCCGATGACTATTTCCCCTTCGTCGGCAATGTTGTTGTCATCGACCATTTGTAAACGAGATATTCTGGTCGTGGACACGCGTAGTAAGCCGTCTGTTGACGTGCGTAACAAGACTCACAGTTGGAGTGAGCATCAACGCGCGCCATGCAATGGAATGATATGGTGTGAGTATGGAATGTATTCTGTCGTCATAAACAGTGCTGCCAATTTTAAGGTTTCGGGCGAATGTCAAGAGCATAGTTTTTGTGTTGGAACAGATGCTGGGAAAATTTGATAAAGAAATTCAGATGACTCGATTTTGGCTGAGAGACTGAGAACTAAACTTGACCTGCCTTTTGAAATGAGACACCGTATGCAACTTCTGATCAGAAACAAAAGTTAATTGTGTGGCAGATCTTGCGATAGCGGAAGTCCCCAAGGGGCCAGGGATAGCATTGTTGTCTTTGTGCTACCGATAAACTGTGCTAGCTGCAGAGATATGTTGATTTAGGTCCAGATCCACCCTGGAACGTAACGCCAACCCAAGGAGAAGAAAATTGGCCTCATTTCTTGACAACATTTCAGTAAAGTTTGTGAAGGAGTTTGGACAAAAATAGATTCAAAATTAAAAGAGGCAGGACATCAGAAATCCAATTGCTGAAAGAATATACGAACGTAGGTAGTTCATCGTAATTCTATATAAAGTCGCAGTTTGATCGTTCGAGGATAGGTGACAAACAGATAACTAGCAACTTCCGCAGAACATATGAAAAAAAAACGCTTATCTTTAATGCCAAATATAGGAGATGGGGAAAGACAGATTTCCGAAATCTTAAATCCAATGACAAAATGACAAAATCCCGAAATGTTGAAAGCCTCAAAGCTATCACCTCCAAACGTTTTAAATACCGAAAAATACCCGAAATTTGCAAAATCACGAAACGTTTAAAATCCGGAATAAGACACATATCAACGTGCCCAAAAATCTTAAAATTGTAAAACTTAACAAATCCAAAAAACTGTTAAAATAATGGAAGCATTCTTCACCTGGTAGGGTGTTGGCAGGGGCAGCATGTCCCTTACTCTTCTGAGTTGTATTTTCGAGATTGTGTTTTTCAGTGTTCCGCGGTCTTGCCATTGCGGGAACATACTTTTCACTAAGTAACTTCCAAGGCTGGGTGTTTTTAATGGGCAACCCCTGTTACTATTTTTTCTAATAGTTTAAAAACAAGGCGTTCCCCGCGTTCCTATTTGCGTTAGAATGTTGAGCGCCCATAGTAATTGAAATTGTCTGAGTTCCAATCACAGTCACAGTCCTCAGTTCCTCAACAACTTTTATGAGGTTTATGGCATGAAAACATGGTAAGGATTTTTAAGGTAGGTTTCTTGCAAAAATTGGGAAGGTACTGAAAGTGATGAAAAAACTGGGAAGGAATGAAAAGCGACGGTAGAGATCATTGAACATTGTTGGCTATGCTGCCTGAAGTTGCGGCCACAAAAACAACGTGACTGGGGCCAAGTCTTGTATATGGAAGAAAATTCAGTTAATGAAGAATTTCGAAACTCTTCGGAAGCCAAATGTATGAATCTTGACAGCGGCATCAAAACTAGATCCGCCCTCAATCGGAATTATCATAAGTCCACAAAGGACGCAAGCGAGACCTCCAGGCCGCTCGATCCTCCGCCATCGACTCTAACTCATAAGGAGCTAATGCCAAGCGGAACCCGGTAAGTTTATGGACTTGATCCAACCACCTCTCCCTGTGTCTGTCGAGTGGTCGCCTACCCGATGGAATCATATCAAAAGCATGCCTCGGAAGGCGTTATAATGGGAACATCCACACCAAGTGACCAACTCATCGAAGTCTAGCCTTTTCGGTCCGAAGAAGTAGGTTCTTAGCATTCCCGCCTTTCCCCGCCTTTCGATTTCTACATAAATTGTTAACCTATTTGAGTTAGTTCTTACTTTTTGTATAAGATCCTTAAATTAGAATTGGTTTAATGGGGCAGGTCTCTTTACAAAAATTTTAATTCAAACAGGGGAGCTAACGAGCATTTAGCTAAACAGCTTACGATTTTCAGCCCATTAGTTAAAATTAATAAAATTAACCTGCGTTAGGAAAAGGAATTTCGGGCAGAGAAGTGGAAACCTCTCTTAGGAAAGATCATTGCCATTGTATTCTACATGGGTCGACGGTGTCCTTTGAATCCTCAGAATCGGAAACCAATTGGAGTTGTTGAAGAAATAATTTTAAGAAAGTTTGTACTACACATTCAACAGAGGAAGTGAAGTAAAAGTTATGTACATACGAGTATATTTCCTTGAAGATTGAGATTCGTTTTAGTGTCGCTTCTGGCGAGGCACACACTTTAGGTATACATTCTACATGGCCATCTCGTTCGAAAAAAGGCGGTACATACGAAATTTAAAAGACATCCCTTTGGAACACCACGTTTATCTGTAGCCAGGAGTGAGGCACGATTTCAGTCTAAAATATGATACAGTATATTGGGTGGTTGAATGACAGATTCAAGCTGAGGAACCTGTAGAAGTGGATAACAATATCAATGTCAATACCTCCAAGTCTGCAAGTAAGGTTCTGAGTCAGTTCTAAAGGGGAATGCTAGTTGAGAAATTCTTCACAAAGTTGAGCTCCGGTAAGTTGAGATCGGTGTCTGTTGGAAATTTCATTTAATTTGCTTTGTATTCAGTGGTGTAAGGATTTGAAATCCTTTCAGAAATGATATAACTTGAGATGAAACCCTCTACAACTCGAAAACTGTTATCTGAACCAGCAACATCTTAAGAATCACGTTAAGTGTAGAGTTTAGGCTGATTTTTAGAAAACTTTTAACATGGTTTAATATTCACTTTGTAGCTTTACCCACCACAGAGAAACAGGAAAAACTAATGAACAACATCTAAACCGCAGAAGTACATAGTTTTGGGTTTCCAGTTTAAATTGCCGTCCAATGAAAACCAGAAAGTTTGCACTGTTCACTAGGTGAAGAGCTGTGTTATATTTTTAGAGATGAAAACAAGATCAATTTTTTGAGTATAGGCACCTATGCCACAGTGTTTCCTTAAGGCAAGTGAAGCAAAGTGAATAAAAGAAGAGATGGATTAAGCAATAGCAGCATTGCTTATTCTTAAAGATCACAAATAGTTCACTTACTCTATTTATCAGAGAACGGGAAAAGTACGTCCTCCTGGAGCTATATTCCACTGAAAGGATCAGCTGTTACTTTTTTAGGGGGTTACTTTGTTGGCTGTTTTGTGGATCCTGCATTTCCCTAGCTTTGAGTATATTTTCCGGCTTATAAGTAAACGGCGATTAAACCTCTATTTTGCTAGAAAAACTATCTAACTTTGTCTGTGTGGTTTTACGAAAACCCTAAAGTTCTGAGCGGATTAAAAATTAAAGAAAAATTTACTTCAACATCACGAAAACTAAAAATTCGAAAAGTTCGAAAGAGAAACACAAGTTTCACTTTCCTACATTTCATTTCAGTTATCATTGGGTTTCGCCCATCTTTCACCACTTACAGCTCAGTGGCGTAACGAGGCAGACACACCTTGTACTTTAAGGGTCAAGAACCGTCACATCCAACATGCTTAACCGTCCAAACATAAACACACCCCCAGTAAATGTGTGGCTTGCAATAACACAAAATCTCAAAATCCATTGATTTAAAGTCATCTCTGACGGACTTCTTTTTGCCCCAACAACATCCTTGTTTCTCCCCTGCAAATCCAGATAAGCCACCTGGTATCCGTTCTCCTTTCAAATTCATCAAAATGACAAAGTGGTAGCACTGATTACATCCTCTCTCGCCAGAGGATCTCATCCATCTATTCAACGTCATTGTAGTACGCGCGCTGCATACTACACGACTACACGAGAATCTCAAATAATTGCATTGAGAAATAGGACATCGTCGGCGCCGCCTGGAGAATGGCCATCGTGAGGGGAAACGGACAAAAATAGAAACAGGACGAAATGAATGGGGCAACGTTGCCGGTTTTCATTCAGCCATTTTCGGGAGCTTTTCAAGCTTCGTCGCCCGTGTACACATTTGTGTGTGCGTGTGTATATTTGGAATTTTTCGAAAATTTATTCGATGAAAAACTGGGCGGATGGTAATGGAAGCTGACTGAATGTGGGCGGTAGGTGAGTGTGGGTGTGCAAATCTGATTTGTATTCTAGACCTACAGTAATTGTGGGCGGATTGGGGGGAAGGCGGTGAATGTTTGACAAAGGTTTTCGGTCGAACCCTTTCCCACATCCCAACCTCCGCCCCATACATTTGCTTAGTCTTATTTATTCCTTTGCGTTACATTTCTGAGTTCGTTTACTTTTCAACCCCCCTCTAGTTTTGATTTACTTTTTTCTTTGCATTTGTAGAGCGGTGTGTGAGCTCTCATTACTTTACAGGCGATTTCATTTTTTTTTTCTTTTTTTTAAAGAGCCTGACCTTTATTTTAAGGAATGGTGACAGGCTGAGTGCACAAAAGAGCCCATCCTGGGCACGATGAAAGGTGTGTGTGCACTGTGATTTGCCACTTGACGCAAAAACGGGGTGGTTTGTGAGACACAGCTGCACCGAATGTGTTATTAATTCCCCCTCACATCTAAGGAAAGTCCTGACCTAGTTCCTCTCATTAATGGATTTCCATCAGACTTTCGGTGAGGCAGTCAACAATTTGGCCAGCCAAAGCGAAACGCCCCTCCCGTCAATCATTTTGATGGCAATGCTGAAGATTTTGTGTTAGGGCTGCTTTCCGAGTTTGACACAACACTGCACTGGGGACATTTCGTTTTATGATTGGATTGACATGAACAACTGTTAGAGAGCGGAGTTCATTTGTGAAGCGTGGATTCACTGAAAATTCTGTATACACATGCCACCACACATTGCACAGATGGGGCGTTCTGATGAATCGCAGAATTGGGTCACGGTCTTGCACCGACTAGTGGTAGTCAACTGAAATTGGATTGACGTGATATTTGGCTTTTTTAATAAAAAATAAACACACACACAATGTGAGACTCTCCACATGTATTGCCGTCTGTGATTGTTAATGGGCAGGCAAGAGAAGGCATTGTAGAAATCAAGTCAAGGATAACGCTTGCATTGTGCGAATATTTTCTTTATCAATTTGTTAAATTCACTTAGCGCACAATAAATGGGCAAAGAGTCAAGGATGTGCCGTACGCCGCTGTGCCGTGCTAAAAGTTGACGACTTTAATTAAATTGCAAACTCAGGAAAGAGACGTGCTTTCTGGGGCAGGATACTACCTTGAACCTTGAGGTTTTATGACGATAAAAAATATTTAATATACCTACGTACGTACGGCGGCAGTTTTTAGTAGCATAAATTGACGGAAGCAGTTTTATGCGCGCTCTTCAGTCTGTTTGTGCGTGAATTTGTTTATGATGGAGGGCAGCAGTCTTTTTCAACTTGCCCGCTTTGAGTTACAAAAATCTGAATTGATTGTGTGAGGCAGGAAGCGAGTGAGCAAACAGGTTACGACCATCGCATGGATGGATGGGTAATGAACTGAAATATTGTGTGTAACTTTTGCTAACGAGACCGTACAAAGCAAGCAAATGATTGTGTAATTCGAGTAAACATAATTCAGTCTCTTTCAGCTGGGCGAAGTTACTTGGATGATGGCCTTTTACGTTGCAGGTCGAGTTTGGTGTCGGGCGCCATTTCATTTTGTGTCAGTGCGAGAGAGAGAGTCTCTCATCTGGTCGAGGTTTTTGAAGTTGCACAAGGTAGTATGACATCTCGGCTGAAGCATCTTTGATATTTCAAAGCACCACCTGAAGTAAATCACGGACAAGGATCAGTGATATATGCATTACGTGTAGATTGCGCCCTACACTCCTCCATACTAAGAAACAAAACAGAACACGTCTTATGAAGACACTAGTTGCTCCATCTACTGTGAACTACATTAAGCATCAAGCGCTTCCTTCGTTTTGTGGTTATGGCTTCCTTTGGGGTAGCCAAAGTGCATCGACTGCGTACATCGACTGCGGTGCAGAAAGTCTGGGTTCGATTCCCGGACGGGACACCTAGCATTTTTCAGGGCACCACCTCTTTTGAGTTGCTGACAACACTCAAAGAGTATTAATTGTCTATGGAAAGCTTCTCAAATCTCGCCGTTCGGAATCGGCAAAAAACTGTAGGTCCCTTCTACTCGTGAAGAACAATAGCATGCACAACACGAGTAGTTGTTGTAGAAGCTAGGCCCTGGTCCGTTATGGGCTATAGTGCCACTCAATTATTTTTATTATTATGTATGGAATAAATCACAGCTTCTCTGAGTAGGGCACATCCAAACTTGTCCATTTTTCCATAATTCTGGCGCATAAATCAGTCCAAATATGGCCTATGACTTGTGTTAATTGGCTTTGAGGGCCGCTGTAGCTTATGCCTCACTCAGATTGATCCGTGGCTTGAGAAAACCCTGCAAGTAGTATGTTTGTTGTAGAAAAAGAGCACTATATCTAAGGTAACCATGTCCAATGTATATCGTATATGTACATACATAGGATGAGCAGTATGCCACATAGCGCTGTGGTTACTTACTTACCACAGCGATTAACAGAATTTGTTTAGGGTCATTCATTCTACGGTTTCGAAAGAAATGCTTATTTAAACCCAGACAGCGGATCATTTTTGATGAAATTTGGAATTCTTTGTAAAGCTTTTACTTCGCCACTAATACCTCTTTTCTTTCAAAGTAATTTTGTGTCAGTGAACAGTGTCTAGTTTTTTTTTTGCATTAAAAGGGTTCAGGGATTGTGCACATAAACGTGTACCTTTACGTAGCCCCGTAAAAAAGCATGCCTTTGTTTCAAATCACATGATTTTAGCTACCAATAGACGTCGCCAAAAATTTAAATTATGCAACTTGGAAACTTGTCACGGAATAAAGCCAAAATTAGTCATGGTTCGGGCTTGTTGCATCGCCTTGAAGGAAATACAAATCTTTGAAGCCATAATCTTCAATCGCCGGCCTAAAAAATTGGTTATCGTTCATATTGCTCCGAATTGACTGCAACCGTATGTTCATTGGTTTCTTTCTAGAAATACGAATCAATGACACCTTTCGAGCATGGAGTACATCAAACAGTCACTCTGTCCGGACGCAACGACATCTCTTCGATCACCTGTGGGTATTCAAAGCCCCATATGTGGCAATTTTATTTGCTTACATAGCCAGCGAGAGAGAACTGTGCCTGATCACCGAAATATTTTTCAAAAAACCAGTGTTTACTGTTTGCTGTTCGAACACTCAGGAAGCGCATCAAAGGCGTTTGGAATGGTAAGCAGTCTCTTACTTGAGTGTTGCGTTAGTTGAAGTTTATAAGGATAGAGAAGTTAAAAACGCATTCGTACGTTGTACGACAGGTTCAATTGATGCGATCTCTGAGTAATCAATAAGTTCAGATCATCAGCACACTAGCATTTTTAATAGGACTGCATAACTGAGTGTCCATAATAATGACAATGACAGGCCTTACGCCATCAATACCGGTTCTACACTTTTCAAATTTCTTCAAAATTTAACCGAATGCTTGTTGCGTCGACCATAAACAACACGTCATGCGCGAAAAGTGGCTACGTTTGAAACGCAACTTTTTTTTAGCAATTTTTAATTCTGTTCGACTGTTAAGTGATCTATTATTGGTAATGGCACACATTCAGCTACTACCGTGACTAATGAGAGCAGAGTTTGACAGGTGTCAAATGTAAGTCTTGAATCCTTTTCTAATTAATTTCATTAACACCTATACTTGTTTTTGTTAGGTTGGGTTGGGTTTTCGTGGCTGGTCAAGCAGATCTGCTGAAGCTCATATTGTTCTCGAATGGGATCCTTACGATTTTACACGACCACAGGACGGACGATTTCTAGTTTTGTGGAATCCTACCGAAAGCCAGTTTCTTTCCTTTAGAAATTTTTTAATCTTTCTTCTATAAACTCAAATATGTAGATCGCCTCTGCCTTTTAATCGTTGTCGTCGTTAGAAAGTGTGGCAAAAGATGAGCAGATTTTGAGTTAGTGAAGAACGGTTCTTTCCTCCTCCTCGTCCTAGCAACCCTCCAAACGTCATTATATGTAATGCCAAAACTTGGATAACCTTCAGATAGCCTGTAAACAGACGGAAAAAGCGATGACCTATCTAATGAGGTATTTTTTCCGCTTTAGACAGATTTTAGGCCATAACTGCCATGATGTACTGCATGTATCCCTTCATGCACTGTAGTTTGAATTTTGGATGGCAATTTTGATTTTACTGCTTGGATGTGGGAGAAAGCTGTTTTCTCCTCTAACCACCACTTCATTTAGGTATATATCCGAAAGTACCCATTATGGAATATTTTCAAGATTTTTTTTTGCTCTGACAAATGTCTTAGATGCGTTATTTATAGTTGAGCCATATCAAAATTAATCTCACGAAATATTGTTCTTTCACGAAAAACAATTTTGATCCATTGTGTGCCCCCCTCTTTTTGAAACCGTTGTTAATGTCCATTAAAGGTAGGCAACATGAAGTTTGTGTCGTTTTCAATGTGCACAAAATCAAAAAAATTTAAACAAAACTGTAACTGTAATAAATTGGACACTTTCGGATATGATCTATTCATCTGAAAATTAGCCACATCGGCTGAGTTGATTTTGAAATTGAGGATGAGTTTTTAACTATTCTAGATCCCGTTCAGCGAACACACGTCGTTAAGTGTTACTTTTTCTCGTCAATTGAATTTTGAAGGGGCACGGGTACAAGCTAAAAATATCCTCAAATGTGCCATGCGAAAGTGTGATTTCTTGTACGTGGCACAAAACCAAATACATCAGGTTCTCCTTTGCACTGCACTGACAACGGCAATGTTTTTAATGGATTCTTCCGTTTCGTAGACGAAAGATTGTCGAACCATCAAAATGAAATGTATTCGATAAACTTTGCTTCAGAGCAGAATGGCCATAACACCATAAAATGCTCCAGCAATTTTATCGCTTGTACTAGTTCTTGAACATTATTTTTATCCATTTGGTATAATCAACTAAATAGACGACAGCCAATTTGATAGATGTCACCTTCAAAAAAAAGACCTCTATCAACTGTCAAATTTCCAAATTCATACTGAAAGACCCAAGAAATATATATTTCACATTTCTTTCAATTTTCAATTCAATTTCAATTGACTAAGTTTTGATTAACTCGTTTTGTTGTATTTCGATGTCTCAACAACGAGAATAAATCTAACTTGTTAACTTTTATTTTAAGACTGCGTCTGATTCAATTTGATGTGAAAGGCCTTCACTGTTCCCAATCGATGTTTCCAAAAGATTGTAATGAAAAAGTTCCACAAAATTTTTAAATCAAATTTATTTTCGGAATAAACTCATGTGACATTTTACGTTATGAAATAAACTTTACCGCGTTTATGTCCCTAAGAAGAGCGCAAAGGTCAAGTACTTTTTTTTTAGAAATATTTTGCAATTACAACGGCTTCCTTTCATGTATTATCCTCCAGCATCCGGACATCACCGTTCTGGCATTCCCGCAGGATAAAATAAATTCATAAATTCGGTTGAACTTTAAAGATCGTAGGTAGCAATCACAACTCTATTGACATTTTGTGGGCAAGTTTTCCCTGGAAACTTATGTGGTAGCAAAGGTTAAGTAGCATGTGGATGAGACATAATCTTTAACTCACTTAAGGCAATAAAAAGTTATTTTGTTTGTGATTTACAGGGAATAACACAGACTGTAGGCTTTGAAAGTAGGCAAATGATGTTATTACTCTTCAGCAGTCAATTAGCTTTCCTTGAATAAGTCTATTTGATTCCTAAGAGGTTGCAAAATGCCGCGTGATGGCTAGGATTTGCATTAACAGCAAGAAGCAGAGAAATTTCGGGCAACTACAAAACAGACAAACTCCGCAGGCATGCTACGACGATGGCACTTCTGCAGAAAGAGGAAAGTGTGGGCAATACCAATCGCAACGTGTAAGTTAAAAAATGCATGCAGACGAGTCCCACTCGATGAATTTCAGTCGAACAAACTAATTTTCGGATTCAAAGGAGTGTGGGCCTCGTATGTGCTGATTTGTCTAAAGTCTTAGGTGCGATTTCTAGCTATGTTTATTACAGTGACGCATCTTTCGAGTTGCTGACAACACTCAGAGGGGACTAATTTCTAATGAAAAGCTCTTCAAACGTAGCTCAGAGTCAGAGGTAATAAATTGAAGGCCCCCCATAACAACAGGCACAGTCATAGATTAGCTAGAGTACTCATGAAGAGTCAGTTAGTTAGAATTAAGATCACTAGATTATATTATTGGCTAGTTTAAGGCATTTTTGTCTAGCATTTAAAGAATTGAATTTAAAAATAAAAATGCATTAATATCTAAATCTAACAACAGGCACAGCCAAGTAATTGCTTAAGAAGTTAGGCCCTCGTGTCTTGTTGGCTGTAGTTGTACACAATTTACTTCTATTTTTACAGAGTCAACTATTCGAGATGAACAAAGATCAGGATTCGAACTTAACGCCCAAAAGGGGAACACTACTGTACACTACGTCGACCACAGAAACTTCGTCAAGTAAAAGTTTGACGAATAGATAAACAGTAGATGCTTCCTCCCGAAGGGTTAAATCAAAGGGACTTAAAACGTAGTCTACTTCCAATCCTAGAAAATTTACAAATATTTGTGAAAATTTCGAGTATCATTTGAGAGAGAGAGATGAGAACATTCGTTGCAGCCGGCTCTGTGATACTCAAATAACAACTCAGAAAAAAAACAAAAAAAGGAGCTTGATGGTAACAACCACAGTTCTGATTATAGGCAGAGGCAAGAAGTCAACATCGTTCCAAATTCTCCTCTAATCCTTGAAAAGTTCCTAAAAAGTAAATTGCAACGAAATCGTATGTACAACACCGATAGAAGCAAATAAACGGAATGGAATGTACGATGCTTTCAAATGTCGGTACTGCCACCTGTCAGCAAGATTGACACCAAAATCCTTTTTATTCTCAGCATGTGCATCAACTCAGCCCTCACTGTGATTGTGTGACTGAACACATTTTCGGCGTCACCAACAATTTTGCGAATTTCTCTAGTTCCCTTAAGTGTTGCGATAAATATTTCATTCATTCTGATTGATCTGTTAGACATGAAGGTAATGTCCTGTGCCAGATTATGTGTTTATCTTCTCAATTAAAAGCAAGGAATATCATTCCTCCTGTTGAAGAGATTTAGATATTCTCCACATGACTGGATACAAACACTAAAATAAAACAGTTTCATGTAAGGAAACGAAACCTTAAAAAGGAAAATTCCACCTAAAGCTTTGAAAATAATGTGGAAGAGGAGTAAGAGGTTTACATTGAGAGACTTTCTTGAATTTGCAAGAGTCAAATGAAGGCGAAACACCCTAATTATCTGCATTAGCGTGGGTAGGTTATCACAGGCTCGAAATTTTCAACGCGCCATTCTACCGCGACACCAAAGCAATGGCTTATTAAACAGTGAATTACTCGAATTTTCTCAAGTTTTGACTCTGTGTCTGTTGCCGCGAAATTTGTGCACACTTTTATCTGCCACACAATTTGATGGCCATCCAGGCATAGTGGATGTCCCGACTATTCGGTAGTAAGGTCATGGCTCGCTTGATGGGTGAGCACAGCAATTTAAAGTCACGGTGTCAACTTTTAGGAGTTACGACTGTGGCTGGCGAGAGGGCTCGTCCGGTTCAAGTTGTTAAATATTGTGATACCGTGTCGAAGGGAAACTGCTTTAAAACATTTAACATTGTGGAAATACGTAAGGCAATGGAGAACGTTTGTAAAATATACTTGTCAGGGATTAAGTTCTCTTCACATTTAGTGGCGACCAATGTGCTCCTACAATGTATGCTTAGTCTATGCGATGCTACAGCCCTTAAAGCCAATTAAGCCTTGAACTTCTTTTTTGGTCATCTATGTAAACAGTTGGGTGGTGTGAACGCATGCGACAGGTTCAATTTCGCCCGATGAGAGCCGTGTGAGACGGTAAACAGCATATTTCTTACAATCACAATGTTTTCGTGAATTCAGCAGGATACGTCATGCATTCGTACGCAGCTGGCTGTTCAAATATTCAGACAAAAAGTTGGTCGTGTGCAGATATAGCCTAAAGTTGTCAAAAAGATGCTGCGGTGACGGGAAATTTCTGCTGAGCCATTTATAAGTTTTTTTGAGATACGCAAATTTCTTAAATAAATTGAAGTAGAGATCCATACAGAGTCAAAAACATAGACAAGTTTCAAAAACTGTGTTTTGGAATCTTTTCCGGGAGCAACACAGTTGACTGAAGGCTTACAAGGCACCCTCATAGTGTTGCCAGGTATATAGAATCGAAAAGCAATACGGTGGGGTGACAACTTTAAAAGAGAAATTATGTGTAGCGTTCTTGGGCTTGCCTTAAAAAAAATTCACCTTCCTTGGAGGCAGACCCATAAACGGAGAAATCATACGAGCTGTACCAATGCAAGTGGAGAAATCAGGGTGATAAGAGCTGAAGCTTGAAACAATGTTCTTTCAGATGGTAGAAACAAACAATTTTTGAGCACATGGACCGAAATCAATGTCACAGATTAGTGTTTCTTGATATCCTACTCTCCAGGTTTAAGAAGGAAAATGAAATTGGAGGTATAAAGGCCGAGAGCCACATCGTCATGACAACTTTATTTTGCTGAATAGATGCGTTTCATGCTCTTCGGAACTGTCTCATGTTCACAACATAATCCGGATCGTAACTGTCTCGCGGACAATAAGGTTTGTTACCTGAAACCATCCCAAACTCGGTACTGTACTAAAGAACGTTTCATGATCCGAAGCCCTTTATTCTCAAAACCATCTTTTTCTCGGAACCTTCGAAATCTGAAGCTCTTGTAAATTATAATGAGCTCTGATGAATGCAATGGACGACGCCCACGAACTCCACGATGCACACAAGAGGAGAAGGACCTCAACTCGAAAGTGGATACAGCGTGCTAAATATAATGCCAGTTGGAGAGTCATTTTGGTTGGCACCCAGGATTACTCCGGACTGTAGAGGCCCCGATATACTCTCCGAGGACCACAGAGTGAAGCAGGCAGGGGTGTTCTCCCAAAATGGGAATCTCTCAGAAATTCCAATGATCCTGTTCAGCTTACTTATCGCCCACAGACTGTTAAGAAATCGGTCCTCAGATGTTGTTCCCATTCTCCATTCCAAGAACAGTAACACAGGACTTCCAGCCAGTCATTTACAAAATTGATTTCAATCAGTTTAATACAGACACCCAATCAGCTCATAGGAATACTAAGCTCCTGAATTGTATTACAATCTCCAACCGTCAGAGAGCAGGCATTGCTCTGTCCACTAGACTCATGTCACAATGTCGGTTTACTTGCATTGTTTACCGTTAAATCTATGCCATGTCGCCGCTTGATGCCACAATTATTTGCAAAATTAAAACATTCCAGTGAATTGAAAGTAAATTGAAATCAAGCAGGAGGATGCTTCGCATTCTCAAGACTCCGTCCCATGGTTCGTCTGCGCACATGCTCTCCCACAATGCACAAAGCCAAGAGCGGCCCCTTGAGAAAATTGTGAAATTGAGTGCACCAAAGGCGCACACAGAGATGTGTATGATACATTCAGATTGATGCTGAAGGTGCACCCACAAGAAGTTGTAATTGAAAATCAGCCCAACATACACCTCCGCACACATGTGGGCACACTCACAGGCGCAGTTGAAAATGTTTTTAATCTGGAGGACATTTTAGGTGTAATCTGCTGGAGACACACATATAAGTGGGTCCTTAATTCAATGTGAATGCATTTTCTCATTGGCATAGACGTGGAGGGAAAATGGCTGCAACTCCATTGCTGTGCTGCAATGGAGAATGTTCATTGAATGCGAGCATGTATGCGGGGGTACAGCAAAAATTAGTGCATTCAAATAGAGATACGACTGTATCTGCGCTCCACTGGCGCAAACTCTTGCACACCACATAAGTGAGAGATGGGCGTTGTTTGCTGCTTGTCTTCCGCAAACTGAGGGAACGCGAGGACTTATACAATAAAAAGAAAAACATTTGCCGAAAGATTGGCTTAAACAAAGCGAAGCAAATACCGCTGTCCGGGATAACGTTACACTCAATCAGGACTACGATCGGAGAGAATTCCGTTCTCGCGACCTAAATGAAATCAAGATAGCAATATCGAGACTGAACTTGAACAAAGCTGCTGGAGGTGACAGGCTATCCGCAGAGCTCTTGAAAAAGCTGAAGAAAATCTGGTTCGTCTCATGCACCAGTTCATATGGAAGATATGGTCGGAGGAAAGCAAATGGAATCTGAGTGTCGCCTGCCCGATCAACAAGAATGGAGACGCGGGTGAGATGAACGTGATTGGAAGGCACAAGAAATTGTCGGTGAGGTGTTTGCTGGCACTGAAGCGGAAGCTGCTAAAATGGGTAAGTCGGCAGACAAGGGAAACCAAAGTGCAACATTAACGTGGCAGTGCAATGTGCAGTCGAGGACGTTTACGTTTACCGCGCATTAAGGATAACAAAATCAGTGCAGAAATCAAGCGTAGAACCTCTCTTGCCAACCGCTGTTTCTTGGTCTTGTCAAGAGAAGAGTTCTGAGTGCGATTTTTGGTCGAATTTACATTAAGGGCATCACGACGTACAACGCTGAACGTCAGCATATGTCTCTAGTCCAGCATCTAGGGATACAACGCAAAATAGATAGGAACCGGGGGTCGTTTCTGGCATGCTGGACAAAGTGTCGAGATCATCGCGCAAATCGAATTTTTTTAATCGAACATGAAGTCAGTTCTCCTGTATGGTTGCGAAACATGAAATACAACTCCACGAGAACACAAGCGCTGCAAATATTCATCAAGCGTCCGAAAGCGCCGTAAAGCGCATTCTCTGGCACTTTACAATTACAATCGCTGATCTCTGGTATGGGTATAGTACCTATTCATCTGCAAAATCCCCGCTGCAAATGGAACTGGATTTGCAACGGCGGTTTTGAAAGGAAGGCTTCATACAAGAAATGATTTTAATTGTTTATAAGGCTTAGACTTTGCCGTTAAGTGTGAGAAACAATTGCATTCAAATAACCGCTTTGGAGGGATTTTTTTGAGGCAATTTTAGCCACCTTAAGGCACATTTCGGAAGGTATTCCATCTGTAACTTGAGTAAAGTTGGTTTTAAGTGCGTCAAGAGGGAAAAATATGCATTGATGTCAAATCGCATGATCTTGGCGGCCAATTGAAGTCGCTCAAAGCGTGATATTACAAGAAACTTCTCACGGATTAATGCCATATATGTTTTGAGGCTATTTGGCACATATGGTGAAAGTTATAACCTTCAATCGCAGGCAAAAAAAAATCAGTTACCATTCGATCAAATTGCCAACCGTCTGTTTATTGGTATCTTTGTAGAAATACGTATCAATGACACCCTTCGACCGTAGAGCACACCAAACAGTCACATTGTCTGAATGCAATGACTCCTCAGCAATCATTTGTTGATTGTGACAATCCTGCTTGTCTGAGCACTCACCAAGTGAGCTATGTGCCTCATCAATCATTCCAAAAGTCGGTGTTTACTGTCTGTTCTTTAAGCCCCAAGTAACGTACCTACGGCGTTGTGAATGATCAATCCACTTCAATTGTTGAGTCACTTGAACTTTTAAGGATGGAGATGCAAAACCAAATGCAAAAGCTGTAAGACACGTTTAATTGCTACGAACACCGGTAAATCAATAAATTCAAATCATTGGCAATACTTGCCCTTCGAGCAACACTATTTTCCCATGAGAATCATGTACAAGCTTTGCGACATCAGTAACCCTCTTCACAATTTGTCGAGTATGACAACCACAATTATCATGTAATGTGCGAAAAGTTAGTTTAGTTTAGTTTAAAAGGCATTTTTTTTTATTGTTTATCTAATAGTATCTTAAAACTAGGTATAAAACGCTTAACCTAGGCACGACAGAATCGAAATCTTATAACTACTTACTGGCTCTATGCGGGCGCTCTAAGCTAAACTATTAATATATTTGTTTTTGCCTTTCGGCTTCAATGCTAGTTATTTTTTTAAAATTAATAAAAACTATTATTTATTTTTAAAACTAAGAAAACGTTTTTTTTTTTTAAAACTTAGCTATCTATGGAATTTTCTACAAAAAAATCTTAATCTACCTTAATATATCCTATTCTAACTTAAATATACTTACGACTAACCTTTTTTTATTTTTATTATTATTTTTTTTTTTTTTTTTTTTTTTTTTTTCTTTTTTTTTTTTGTTATTATGTGCAGTTTTTATATTTATTCTTAATTACTAACTTAACCTAACTTATACTAAATGTGAGTTGGCCGTGGGGGACCAACCCTAACCTACCAGGCTGACGACAGCTGGGGTTCCTGGTGTGGCTCTAACCACCAGTAGAACCCCCGGTCCTTATCCGTGTCCATCCTATCACGGATGGAGATGGATGTGCTGAACCGGAGAGCATCCCGACTAACGACGTTGGCATCGTACAACAGTCGCCTGTCCACTGTCCTTCTCACCACGTGGTAGATAAGTGGACATGCCTCCGCATCCTGGAT
Source organism: Eristalinus sepulchralis (assembly GCA_944738645.1). Lineage (NCBI taxonomy): Eukaryota > Metazoa > Arthropoda > Insecta > Diptera > Syrphidae > Eristalinus > Eristalinus sepulchralis. The sequence goes on from OX122882.1 coordinate 46,304,622, forward strand.
CAGTCCAATGCGGTCAAGATACAAGAACGCTTCCGGTGGAATAAAACCCCTTCGGCGAGCGTTCTCGTGGTATTCGTCATTTGGGTAGTAGGCCCCAAATATGAGATCATTCTCAGAGGTCATGGCTCGTGCAACATGCCTCCGAATCAGTTTAATAATAAAATTATCAACCCTATTCACGTTTGCTTCGTTATACAAGACCTCATTAGGATAGAACTTCTTGTAGTCAGATTCCGGGGTTCTGTACTTCTTGAGACATGCGCGAAGACATTGTCTCTCGAAGACCCTCATCTTTTCCATTTGGGAAGGACTCACATTGAACCACACAGGACAACCATACACCATGATTGGCCGAATGAGGGCCGTGTAGCAGATTCGCTTCACTTTGGCTTCAAGTTGGCTGCTGTAAAACAACCCCCTTGCCATAGCGAAGCCTTTCTTAGCTTTCGTCAGAGCTGTATCTATATGGATACCTCCATACAGATACTGATCCAACATAATGCCAAGATATCGCACTACACTTTTCAGGGCTAGTGGCTGACCCCGTGGGTCCAATATGCCGAACTTGCGCCAATTCTTTTTCGTATCTCTTGAGGCCCTGTATAACGGAGTCCGGAAGAGGATTGTTTCACACTTCTGGAGGTTGATTTTCAACTTCCAGTCGTCGCAAAATTGCTGGACTTTTTCGAAGTCACGTTGCAGGAGCGTGTTAATAACTTCTATCTTTGGTGCCGTCCGGTATGCAACCCAATCGTCGGCGAATGCAATCAAGTTGTGCATGGAGCCAATCAGTTCGCTGGTGAAAATAGTAAAAAGGATTGGTGAGTTCACTGCACCCTGTTGGAGCCCATTTTTTATTTGGAAAACGTTGGTGGAAACTTTGTTGCCACTTTTGACAACAAAACTCCTACCCGTTACCATGTTATAGATCGTGTAAAGCAGCGGTTTGCTTATACCCATCCTCGTCAACTTAAGGAAGAGGCCTTCCAACCATACGGTGTCGAATGCCTTTTCCAAGTCAACGAGACAGGCCCCGGTGCACTGTGTTTTGTGGTTGTTCCACTGAATGTCCGAAACCAGTTTTGACGCGGCATGTACAGTATCATGCCTCGCCCTAAATCCAAACTGGTTGTTCGGTATAATTTTGTTGTCCTCAGTCCACTGGATCAGGACCCTGTTGACAATCTTTTCGAAAACCTTGCTTATGCAGGGGAGGAGGCTTATCGACCGAAGATTTTTCGGAAGCGAGGAATCTTTGTCCTTTTTGGGGAGAGGTTGCACTACCGCCGTCTTCCAATGCGCTGGGTAATGTGTATTACTCAGTGCATTGTTAAACAGGATTGTGTATATCTCTACCGCCTCGTCAGGGAGATGACGTAACACTATATTTGGTATCCCGATGCCAGTCGACTTTTTGTTCTTCAAACCGTTGAAGATGTCTTTGAGTTCCTCCTTCGAAATGAGGATGGCATTGGAGCCATCTTGGGCAACAGCATTAGTTGCCTGATTTTCGTCATTGAAACTGGTAAAACCAGGATTCTCAGAACGCCACTGCTGTATTTCATTTCTAAGGTGGAAGTGGTTCAGCATGGCTCTGTTCTCCAGGTCGTGGTTCGGCCGACGAGAGTCGTTGACCGTGTACACTTTTTGAAAAACAGCTCCTATTGCCTCTACCTTCTCTTGGGCATCCTCAACAATGAAGAACTCATTGTCAAGCACAGCCTCATCCGGATCTATGCCAACCGAAGTTAGTAGGTTTTCATTGTCGGTTGTCCTGTCAAGTCGAACAGCCTCTAAGTCGTTATGACCCCTCCTTCGGAAGATTCGGTTGATTTGGGGAAACATACCCGGACCGTTAGAACGTACGGCCCGAATCCTATCTCCCCAATACGAATTGACAGCAATTCTATAGTTCATCCGAATCAACTTCTGGATGTTCTTCAACAGCGACTTGAGCAATCGTATTTCCGGGTCGTCTGGGTCTGTAAAGCGTCTGTATAGAGTCTTCAGTCTCGACAGCAGTCTGCTTTTTTGCACGTGCAGTGCGTCGATGGTATCATTACGATAAATGTCGCCATCTGTCGTAGGTGATACCTTAGGAAGCGTCCTGTCCATGGTTCGTTGAATTGTGTTGTCGACTTGTATGAGGTACTTGTCAACCTCTTCGTTCGTCAGGTTTCTGTCCGAAGGTGGTGTTATCTCGCTCGAACGTAGTTCCCTGGATAGGACCCTAGAGAAACGCGACCAACGAGCCCTTCTATAATCGAAAGGGTGCGTCTCGGCGAATTCTTCAAGCTCCACCAGCTCGTTCGGGAATTGAATAACCGCGGCAAGACCACAGTGGTCACTGTCGTACTCCACCGTTGTCATACAATTCCTAGTGCGAGAGTCTACGTCTCGTAACGTCAGTCGTCTATCTATTAGCAGGAGATCCAAATAAGACCCGCTTCTGGGAAACGACGGTCTATCGGTTGCAAGCAAATTCAGCTTGAACTCAATGGAGTGCCGCGTCATCCACTCAAAGAGTGAATTTCCCCTCGGATTTGGAACAGAATTGCCCCATTCCATGTGCCTAGCGTTCAAATCTCCGGCGATGACAAAATAATTCTCCTCCGAGCAAAGCCGAAGCTTTCGGAAGAGAGTCTCGAGCTCTGAGATGAAATTTGCAGACTGAGGTGCATCTGATGCATAGACCGCAACTACGTACAGTTTCCTTCCACCTTGGAGAGAAATGCACGCAATCGAAGCCTCCAGTACACCGAAGGTTCGCACCTCACCGCAATACACGACTTTATGGCGTAAACCTTTTTTAATGAACAGAGCGACCCAGCCCGCTTGTGTGGAACGGGGGCGGTCTCTTCTAATGACTGTGTAGTTTTTGTACCTGAGTACGTGCTTCCGGTTTAGCTTGGTTTCGCTAACCATCAACACATCAGGCTTATGGGACTCCAAAAGGTGAAGCAAAGTCAATCTTCTCTCGATCCTGACGAGTGAATTTACATTCACCGCCAGGATCGAGAGGTCTCCAGCAGCTGGCGTATCCATTTTTATGGATACGTTCTCGACCCACCGGGTCTTGACGAAAGGACTCGCTCCATTCGCACCAAACGATCTTCAAATCGCTCAATCTTGGCCATCATTGTCGACACAAGATTGAACAATTCGGGAATTCCCATATTTGGGGCCCCTACTGGTGCCGACGTTACTGCCGGCAATGTCTGTTGTGCCGATCGCCTACCTGACACCATATTGGCGTAGGAAACCACCGGCGTAACAGTTGTGGCTGGAATTCTCGGCACTGGCCTTGAATCCGCCACTTTTGTTGTTTTTTTTAGTTCTTTCTTAAGCAACTCTCTATGGAGTTGCTTGACCTTTGGACAGCCCCTGTAGCTTGAGGGATGTCCACCTGCACCACAGTGCACGCACTTTAAGCGCGCCCTGTCCTCAACTCTCCCCTCTCCAAGGGGACACTGCGCAGACAGATGCCTCTCTGCGCATTTTTCGCAACGAGGCTGCTTGTTGCAGTTCGCCGCGGCGTGGCCAAAGGTCTGGCATCTTGCGCAGAGAAGCATCTGTTTCGTCCTCCTGAGCCTCTCCCAGGAGACCTCCTGTTTGTTGAGGAACTTAATGCTCCTCAGACATTCAATTTTGCTCCCCGGAGAGACCTGGACCAGGAAGAGGGGAAGCATGCGCACAGGCGGCGTTCTGGATCGGACAGTGGAGAAGCGACGAACCGCCACAAACTCCACGCCCTCTACCTTCAATTTTTGAAGAGCCTTCAAGATACTCTCCGGCTCAGTTGCAGCAGCTAAGCCCTTGAGAAGGACCGTATGGATCTTCTCGCTTTTTAGGGTGAAAGTGGTAAACTCCACCCCAGCTGTCGTCAACGAAGTTTTAACTTTTTTAAAGCTGTCCTCTGTTAAGCAGTGGACAGCTTGCTTATCATTACCTTTATTTTTAATGAAAAAATCGTCCCCCACAGACAACTCACATACCTGAATGGTGTCCGCGGTTTCCATGCCGCTGATGTTTATCGGCGGCACCCTTTGTTTCCTATTATTTTTCTGTTGCTGCTGTTGTTTTTGCTGCTGCTGTTTCTCTGGTTGCTGCTGCTTCTGCTGCTGCTGGTGTTTCTGGTGCTGCTGTTGTTGTTGCTGCTGTTGTTGTTGCTGCTGTTGTTGTTGCTGCTGTTGTTGTTGCTGCTGTTGTTGTTGCTGCTGTTGTTGTTGCTGCTGTTGTTGTTGTTGTTGTTGCTGCTGCTGTTTTTCTTGTTGCTGTTTTTGTTGTTGCTGATTGTCAGCCCGTTTTGTTTCAAGCTTTTGCTGGAGGGCTTTAATAAACTCCTCCAGCTCATTTTTTTGCTTGATCTTCTCCTCCAGTTCTTTTTCAGCTGCATCAATTTCGTTTGACGAAGCGAGTTTTGCAAAAGCATTCCCACTTCCGCTGTACGTCACAATGTCGTTGTTTTCTGTTTTTTTAACAGACTCCATAGTACGCAGCCGTCTCTTAAACTGCGCCTGCGGCTTCATTTTCTTCCTTCTCTTCTTGCTTATGTTTTTGCTGCTTTCCGAGTTGTCACTCGAAAGCAGCTCTTCATCCATTTTAAAATGGTTTTTTTTATTTAAATTGATTGTTTTTTTTTTTCAATTTGCTTGAATTTTTATTATTTTGATTTGTTTTCCAAATATTTTTTTTGTTTGTTTGTTTGGTTGTCTAGGCAACCACGCACTTAAGTCGATGTACGTCTTTCCTGTACGGATTATTGTAATCGACTGAATGTGCGAAAAGTGGTTACGTGTGAATTCCCCCTTTTTTAGCAAGTTTAAATAATTTCAAAATCGTAATGGATGTTAAGCGATCTCCAATCGTAAATGGCAAATATTCGACTAATATCGTGACTCTTCAAATGACAGCTGAGTTTGACAGGTGTCAAATGCCAACACCACCTTAACTTAAAACCATAAAATGAATAAAATTCATAATAAATACTGCTAAACGCCTTCTCATCGCAGTCACAGCACATCGTTCTGCTGTCAACCTTGAATTGGATTCATCAAAAGCTGTCCTTCTAACTGCAAATTTCAAAATTCAAAATCCCAGAACTTGTTTGAATATATCCTATCTGTTTTCTTGAATCCTCCCTGTCGACGATGGTTTGCACGGACATAAACAACCAGCAAAACAAGTCTTGGAGGTGAATTTGTGCCAGCTAACAAATACCTTGAGATTTCATCAACAGTGCCCTCATTTGCACCGTAATTTCGCTGATATCCACTTGCACTTGACGTGTATGTCGTGCAGAAGTGAACTAGATTCCCAGTACTCTCAAGCAACACACTCTGCACTATGCAGTGATTAAAGGTGGCAAGTGCTCAACACAGACCCGCAGTCAGTGCGAACAGATGGCAATTTAAAGTTCCAATTACTTCGCTTCTAGAGGACAATCAGTGTCGCCTTCCAGAATGCGTTGTTCGACATGAATAGCAGTTTTGTCATTCTCCTGAAGTATCACCGTTGTCGGCGCCGTCGAACGTGTTGGAGTGCACTTAACAAGAAATAATGGGACGACACTTTAAATGCAGCCAAGACAGAAAACATAAAGCAGCGACTTGTCACCCATTTAAGGCGTGTTCTTACACCAAATTAAATTGTTCCGTCGTTTAGGTGCTCCGTGCCGGCATGACATGGTCACTGCTAGACTGCCGATGGCTCCTTAATTACTGCCCCTTCACAAATTGTTGACTTCCAATGTCCCATTGACATTAATTACATATTTTCTTACAACTCACCTCCAGTCCGTGGACACTGCGTGCATTCCAGGAATATTTTAAATTTTCCCATTGACGTGCCATCACTCCGCCCCCTCAGTGTCGGGCCATCGAAGAGTGATGATGATTTCAGCCTGCTGGTGGAATCCTATTTCTGTGAAGCGGCGTACTCGCACTCTGCGTGCGTACCGCAAATATTTTATTCACTGTGTGCTCGCATGAGTGTATGTATATGAATTCCCTCCATTCCGTCGATAGCCGCCCACACACTTTTGATAAAGCACTTGGCGTATCGTCGCCTCCCCACCGAGGGTGCTGAGTATAATTGAAGAGGCTTTGCACGAGCTGCACAAAAGTATCACCATGACATGGTAGTTAATTGAAGTTAATGACAGCTTTTAGCCCTAGACAAGCCACCCACTGCTTTCGCACTCCATCGACGTCATCTCCCCACCGGCCTCTGCCGCCACCGACAGTTGGTTGCGCCGCTTGTCCCTCGCACAGTCGTCACCGCATTGTGTCATGCGGTTGAGCTATCAATCGCAGTTACGTTGACGGTTTAGCAAAATAGCGCGTGGTATTATGCGGGAGCATATTTGTCGTGCCGCTGGTAACTTTCATCAAATTTTCACAATTTAATTATTTTGCTTTATAAGCATTTTTCCAGCGCAGAGCTTCGCAAATTGCCGTGGGTGTGCTCCGGGCATTACTGGCATTGCAATTTGAATGCGGGCAAAGCAATGCAATGCAATGCGATGCGATGCGATGATTGTTTCGGTGAGTTAGCCACGTGTTTAATTGCGTTTGTGTTTAATTGCAGCTCGGATTACCCGTGGCTGTGGGCGACGATGTGACAAATATTAATAGAGTTACAGCAGACGATATGTTTTTGTTGGTGTTGGGGGTGAATGATGGTACACTCGTGATTAATCCTTATCTGGCTTCAAAAGAGTTTGTTCAACTTTGAAAGTATTGGGATTTGTTTGCGTCAAAGTTCACGTTAAGTGACAACCTGATGTGAGATGGCATTAGTAAGTGGCTCTTAAAGCCACAGCACAGCAGGCATGCTGTTCTATTTTTGAGATCCTATTTCGGTTGTTGTCGTGTCAGGGTTGTTAAGCAATAACTCTTCAGTTACTAATAAATGAGGGCTGTACAGAATGAAGTCTGCACACTTTAGTCTCGTTTTTATTTCAATTCCCATACGCTTTACGTATTTTTAAATTTTTGACACCCGGCTTTTAGGTGTATTTGATATTTAATGTGATTCCTTGGACTTGTAGCCAAGAGTGCATAGTACTAAGAAAGAAAATTATACATGGTTGGTAAATATTGGAGACAATAGTGTAAATAAATAATTCGATTAAATGCTAGGCACTGCAGTCCATAGGGAAGCAGGGATTAACGTCTTCTAAGACTATTTGCTATTGTTCTCTTACAAGAAGATGGAACCTTCAGTTTATTACCGATTGGCGGTGGTGGTGTTCAGTCCAAGAATCGAAACTGGGACCTACGGTGTGTGACTCGACTCACGTGTCCACTACACCACGATGGCCACAAAATTGTCCGAAGATGACTTTAAAATGAAAATATTGGGTGATGCAATGCAAGGTTTGATTTTCAATTTGCTATTTTTGAGATCAGGCGGACCTCTGCGTTCCCTGGAAAATGTTTTTCGTGCAATTCTTACGGTGCGCGTAAACGACCTACTGAAGCTACTTTTGCCAATACCATTTGCAAGTTTGAGTCCCAGCTTACATTATTGGATAATGGTTGACCGCTAGACCACATCCAGAACGTAGTGAAGAGACTATAGCAGCCGTAGCTGGGAGTGTTTCGGAAGACCGTAACGAATGTATTAGTCGTAGTTCTCAACAGCTTGGTTTGGCGGCTTCGGCATATTGACATATTTTACACGAAGATCTCGACCCAAAAGCATACAATATTCAACTTATGGAAGAATTGAAGCCGGGCGTTTTATTTTCATTGAAAGGGATCTGGAAAACATCTATGAAAGTCCGGTGTTTTATATAGTGACATTTTTTTCAGTGCTGAATCGATACATTCATAAACTTAATTGCAGTGTAAGGTATGATGTGAAACTCCAAGAGTACCAAGAGTTACCGCTGGCTTATGGGCTAATGGGCTCTTTGTTTTATATTCCTTAGGTACCATGTGCCTCCTGAAATTCAAGGGCATGGTCTCGGTGAGCCCTGGTCTCAAAAAAACCTCGCTACGAGTCATCCAGCGGGTAAAAAAACTTGTTGATAAATCATTTTGGTGAGCAGTTTGTCTTATGCCTTGCTATGGTAAATTTTCCGGCTAGATTGTCCGATATCACATATTTGCACGGTTTTCTCTTAAGATATGCAAAGCCTTAAGTCTTTAGGAATAAGACAGCTACGATTGTTGCTTTTGAAGCTAACATTACCCGTGTTATCTGAGAAACCTTGAGAAACCTGCTCGAACGAGTCACCCAAAATTGAACCTTTCGATTGGACCACCTCAAACGTATTCCTGGCCAACATATACATACCTGGTGCCCATTTTAAAAACGTAAATGCCTTGAACTAATTATAAAGTTGAAAATTTATTTGTTAAATTTTATTGTATAAATCAAACCTCACGAGGTATCACCTTTTACTTGAAACTGTCATGCTGTGTGTCTGGTAATAATGATGTTCCACAACCCGGTCAAACGAATGATTCTGTTCACCACTTTCAACTGCTAAAAATATTGAAGGAAATGATTTAAGTGAAATCAAAAGAAATGACCAGAAAAAAAGTGCTTTGAGAACACACAGCAATTTATGAAATAAGGCAAAGTGATACATGGCCCTCATCCGACCAAAAGTGGTATATATGGTTGTCCAGCGTCCAGCTTCCCAGATGGAAAAGACAAGGGTGTTCGAGAGGCAGTGTCTCCTGATCTGTGCAAGAAATTCAATCCCGCCAAGGTTCTATTCTACGAAAAAGTGTTGTACTTAGAAAACATCAAGTTAGTGTGCAGATCATGTGCACCTCAAATAAGCAGTGCATGTTGAATAATATCCCACCATGCAAAATTGGTTCTATTTTCTACGCTATATATTGACTTTATAGCCTGAGACGATAGAAGACTATTTCGCAGTCGCGTGCAAGTTGGATCAATTGCAAATCACACGAAGAATGAGGCAAGAGCGAATGAATCGCAAAAAGGCAGATAAACGGTCCAACTCCCAAAGATTTAAAGTTTTAAAATTATTTTCTTACACAGTTCATAACTAGGCACGAATGTGTCCAAGAATATTCATTTCAACGAAACAGGGCCACAAGCCTGTGTTGTCCTTTTTACGCAAGAGCGGTAAAGTACATTGAGCACGACTTCTTCGAATGCCCTCGCCATAAAAGCGAAAAAAGTGGGGAATGGCCAACACCAGAAAGCCTTGTTCATTGCATGTTGCAATCCGGTGAACATTAGACTGCTGTTCAAGATACAACAGTACGATTCCACATCATTGGGGCAACGTAATAGAAGACGCGCAGAAGACGGTGCACACAAATGGAGAAAGACTTCAACCAACTTGGTGTGCGCAACTGGAGGCAGCTAGCGAAAGATGGTGCTGAGGCTGACTGAAGAGGCTTGTTGGTTGATGCCCAGGTTCACCTCGGATTGTATATCTGCTGCTATAATGAGCAATCTGTGTAACTTAGAATGAAAATAATGACAAATTCGCTCAACACTCAGTGATCCAACACACATCTTGAATCGGTCCCTCTCGAAGTACTATTTGGCCAACATGGGTTCATTTGTGCCTATAAAAGGTTTCTGCCACCCGCGACCGCACACATGACAGAACTTCAAGAAACCAAAAAACTACGTTTCTCTTAAGACCTTTGTTTTGTTGCTGCTGTCTTAATCGGGGAAGAGAATGCCAAAACTTAAAGGAGGATACGTTCCGCCAGAATTTCGTGCCTTCATAGATACACACGCACAAGGATTTTTCATTTTTAAATCTCCATCAGACATCAAGTAAATTTTGCATCGTCATTTCCTACTTATGGATCCATGGCAACGTTACTTTGCCCAAAATGCTATCAAATTATTCACTTCTGCATGTTTGACCAAGTTGTTTTGCTTCTCGCACAGCCCTTCTAGCCCGCACTCTGGTGCAGGATAGATCCAATGCTGTGGTGGGAGCACCTGAACACTGAATTAATTATCCAACAGAAAACCCACTCCGTTTCTGGTGTGATCCACCCTAGAGTATATAATATCACAAGCAATCCATTGATTGCCAATTGCCAGGCTGTACAAGCCCAAGACTCAGGATCCAAATTGGTTCAACTTGAGGTTAAAAGGGCGTGTTTACTTCACCAGAAGAAACTCAGTCCTCTGCAAAGGCGATATACATACATGCCACAACTAGAGAGTCCACATCCACTCCAGCCAACAACCCACCGTCACGTCAACACGCCGCTGTTTGAAACTTAAGCCGAGAATTTGCGCCCCACGTGCGGCTGCTTGGTGGGCTGGTCGTGTCGCTCTGCCTGTGTAAAGTGAAATGATTTGCAACTGACAAGTTAAAATAAATCCTAATTGGTGTCCTTATTCAATTAGAATGGCTGTGTTAAATGAATTTCCTTGATTTTTACGCTTGGCCGGGCGACTCTAATGGCTGTCACGACATGAAAACTGAAGTTCACTTTGTGAACGATAAGATTGCGGTGGGGAGACGGCGGCGAGAAGGCCATGGGGGAGTGAACGGATTAAATGAGTGGTTAGTCGGGAGGCGATAGGTGAACAGTTTTAATTACCAATTAGTTGGAATATCCGATTTGATCATTTAATTGGAGGTTTGCTTTTCTCGTTATCCGTTTTGTATCACACCACAGGACAACATCGGGTCAACAATATACGGGGAAGGGTTTGCATTTCAGTTAAGCTCTTGTTATTCCTTGTTCTGGCCTCTTGTTGAGACACTTTCAGTTGTTGTCTTCCAGAGAATGCACAAACAGCACTCAACAGGATAAATTCAATTTACGTTGATTGCAAGGAAAAGGGAAGCAAGAAAAAAAAACCCCCGATGATGGAGATGGTCGGTCTCTGGTTGTTCCTCTTGTAAGTCGGGTGTTGAAAAATTTGCAGAGGCGCAGGAATGGTTGTTTCTATTTGCGTTCCTCCATACCAGACCAGTGCGGAGCAGGGTCACCTCTCCTAATGGGAACCAGCTGAAGGGGACATTCAATTAAAAACATCCGTGTTAAGCTTAGAAAGTTATCAGACCGCATTGGGGATTAAGGGACGATCAGCTGTACGCAGAAATGTTATTTCAAAATAGGAGGAATAAGATTCTCTCGCTTGGGGAAATTCATTTAACTTGACGTTAAATGGAAACATTGACATTTTACTTTGTTGATTTCATATGTGAGGACTATCAGATATATGAGTTGTGGTTCTGTGTTAAAGTTTTACGACACACTTAGCAGATTAAATTCAAAGCTTTTAAATACCATTTCGGACTAATTTCAAGTGCTTTTGCTGATTTTGTTGGGGCTTCTCAACACTTTATTCCTTCTCTTGGAAAGAGCTGCAAAATTAGTCGAGTTCCCCCTTTTTATGATTTCGTTTCCAATAACAAAATTTCTGTGTGCGTGTTTTGCGCTTTGTTTGTCAATCAGTCACACTATACATATGTATCTTATATTTTATCCATTGACATAGAGGGCGCTTTTGACAATGCGACTTTTGATGGCATGTGTAATGCGGCCAGAGAACACGGCGTAGATCAATCATTGGTTCATAAGCAGTGCTTATGAACAGAAAGCGCAATTCGACCAGTACGTAATATTTGGGGGTAAACAGGGGCTGCCCGCAAAGTGGGTCTTGCGGCTGTATGCGCAAGTGCACAGCCGGCTCTAGACATAATCGATAACTGGTGCTCCACGAATGGGCTTTTCACGAGGAGAAGGGGAATCCGACTGAACTCATCTAGTAGTTAAACGTATACGTATTATCATTACCTTTAACTATTGAGTTAAATATCTAGGTGTTACCCTCGATTAAAATAACTTCTTTGGAAAAACCACATCGAGATAATCACTTTGAAGGCGCTGTCGGTCTTTTAACAGCTTAAAGAAGTTTTTGATAAAACGTGGGGCCTATCACCAAAAAGATCTGCATGGATCTATACGTCAATGATAAGACCTCTTCTTTCCTTCCAGTCGTTTGGCGGAATAAGCTTTCGCGCAAGTACGTGACGGTCTCTCTTGGATGCATAGGGCCTTTCTATTGCACGCCCGGCTCTGCTCTTGATACATTGCTAATTCTACCTCGCTTCGATATCCACATCATGGGATGCACAAGTCCATCTGCTAAATAAAAAGAAATGGTTGATGCGAGTTGAATGCACTGGAGCTTTGATAACCTCGCGCAACACTTCTCCTATGACACTGGTCTCATGCCGTTTGATGCGAGAACACCAAAAATCCAGTTGCGTCGTTTATACAAAGTTCACTTCCCTTGTATCCAAGGCTGGCTCTGGCCTGATACTGGGCCAGAAAGGGAATGTACTCGGATTTGCACGGACGGCTCCAAGACGATGGTAGGGTCTGGAGCTGGGGCCATCATGGAAAACGACTATATTAGAATTCGCACCTCTTCATGTAACTTCGCGTCGGTCTTCTAGGCTGAAACCTTTGCGATCTTAATGGCCACGAAGTATGTGAAGAATAGGACGAAGTATCTGCACCTGTATTGACAACCAGTCCTTGCTCAACTCTCTTACCACTTACAGGATATCAAGAGAACGCGAGTCTTCACGTAATTTGGTAGATAGAGTAAATTCGCTAAAACTTGCTATGAACGAGCTTGCCGATGAGCTTAGGCAAGGATCAAAAGAGGCATTCATAGCGTTCGAAATTACTTTGGGGCCACCGGCCTTCTTAGTTTTGGCTTCCATCGACAGTGTGATCTCTGGATAGCACAACCAGAGATGACAGGCTTAGCAAGCGCATGCTCCCAAACGTCAGCAAGAAATCCATGGCTTTTCTGTTACCTCTAGACAAGAAAAATTAGTGTCTGTCTGCAGGAGAAGATTCAACGCCGAACTCTAGAGCCAGTACGGCAGCATATGTATGCCTAGTCAAGCGTATACTGATACAATGCTTCCCAATACTTAAGATGGCTAGTGCCTATGTGGGGCGTATGGACGTACACAGCTCCAGCCCCAAGAGTCTTTGTATCCGAAATATTGGAAAAACACAACAGAGGATGACTTCGTCTGTGATAGCGCACACAAGTGGAAGAGAACATTAAACAACTTTTGAGAGCAGATGTCTATAGACCCTGACATCTCGAGATTCTTACAGCCGCTAACAGTTATGTAAGGCAATTGGAGGTTATAAAACGCTTCAATAGATTTTTTTTTTAAACCAAATGAACATCAGCAACAGAGGATACATCATGAAATATATATACGAGTATATGTATTTATGTCTTGTAAATCAAATCTCATTTATCGGTCCATAGTTCAAGTTCTCAAAAATTGTTGGCCTACTTGCCACCCGAGTCACAACTCAAATCAGAAAAATTGATTTTACAACTTTTACTTCAGCATCTGCTCACCACACACCCACACTCCGGTCATCAGTTGAATTTAGCAATGGTCACAAACTTTATGCCTGCAGTGTACAAAAATCACTTCTGGCAGCAACTCACGTACCAGAAACCCAGGCGTCTGCTCCAAAAACTTTGGTCAACAAATTAATTTGTTTCGTAAAGTTTCGCCTTTGTAGTGGCCGACCATGGGATTTGCCATTGCATTTATTCACCATCACGGTGTGTGGGCATTTGCATACTTTATCTCATAGGTATACTCATTCTGATGAATTTTCCCACCCACCCATCAGCCCGGTCGAGAGGGAACTCGAGAGAAACAAACAAAAACAAAAAAAAGAAAATAATCAATGGACATGAATGTATGAGTGGAATTTAATACTGCAACGAGGGCGGGCTAGGAACGCTTTAATTCAAAGCCAAGTCAAATGAATATAATGACGCAAGCTTAAGTGGTGTCGATTCGATTGGAGGTTTGTTGCTGATTGAATCTGTGTGGATATGTAACAAATTCGTGGTGCTGGATCTCGTATTTCAAAGGATGCTAAGGGAGCGAAATTGGATCTGTCATCGACAGCCACAGTTTAAATATAAATGAAGCCCACTGCGGGGGCGGTGAATCGTTTTAATGACCTCTACACACATGTCAGCAAAAGTTGGCAAAACTCTACCAAAATGTCATCATCATTACCAAAGCCTTCAGCAGTCGCAGAGGCATCACACTTAAGGCAACTCGATTTTCAAGTGGTCGCCTTTCGCGAGGAGTAAACCAACCAGCCATCATACCCAACACTTCATCTTTCAAAGACCACTGTTAACGGCCATGCAGCAAATTTTCAAAGACAACAAAAAACTCAAAATAATTCTGAAATGCTTTAGCGCAAACCAAAATCCCTGCAGGCTACGCTTGTCTGTGGTCGGAGCTTAAGCACTTAAAACATAATCCGTTTCAAAGGAGGGAGGAGATGTGAAATGTAATGGCATTTGATTCTGTTAGCCGTCCCCCCACTTATGGGATTTAGTCCGACATTCCCCCTGTGCTCCAGCGCCACCGCCAAGAGACTTCTGCAAAGCCGCAAGGAGGTTCCGAAATTTAAGTGTATTTGCAAACGGTTGGAAATAAATTTCCCAATTAAAAGATACAATCTCTTATCTGCCGGCCATTGTTGGCGATTGTATAGAGTTGTCTGATGGATGTGCATACGATTTTGTTCCCCAAATTAGTCGATATTCAAGCCCCCCCCTCCTCCCCTCCCCCAGCGGTGATATCAAACAAGTTTTTGGTGACTTACTTAACTCAGGCCCAGCTCTAGCCACAGAATTCGTGCACCTCCTGTGCTGTGGTCGTGCGTATGGGTTCCGGCAATCAGGTAAACACCGCAGGAAAACCTTCTGCTCTCCCCCAAAAATTACCTTGCTAATTTTATTAGGTCGTCCCTTTTTTACGATAATGACAATCTTACGACAAACCGTGGAACGAGCGCCAGACAAAGTGAACAAAGCGGATGCCCCAAAAAGGACGACGGGCGGCGAACGAACGACGGAGAATGGCAAAGAATTAGACATACCGAATGATAACGAAGGTACACAATGTAAAAATTATTTAGATGTCCTTTAACTTTGCCGTTGTGTGAAGCTTCTGTTATGGCTGTTTGCTGTTGGCCGTTGGTTGTTGGCTGTTGCTTTTTGTTGCTATTTCTGGGTGGCCTTTGTTCTCGGACACCGAAAACACGGCTTCGCTTACTCCTTTCATGTCGTTTCGTTCTACTAAATGTCATCCCTGACATTAAAACCAGTCATTTGTACTTAATTAGAGGGCCGATGGACAGGACTGAATTTGTGTCCGTCGTGACATGAGTGGCGCTACTTTGCTCACGCGTGGCGTGGATATAAACATGTTGTCAAGGATCATGTGAGGCAGACGTGCAGATGCTATGATTTGTATTTCATATTTTTTCTGATTTTTCAATTTTTTTCATTTTCTGAGTCTGAGGAAGATTACGACTCGCACTGATGATTTCGTTTTTAATTCGTGTCTACATCATATTCTTTTCGTCATGATTAAAAATTGAAAAATCGCTCAAATGAAAATATGAGAGCGATGGGGGATTTTTGTCGATGCTCTGCCTCTTCCTAGGCAGCGCGGATGTCACATTTAACTTCTTTCGTGTGCGTAGAGCTTGGGAGTATACAATGTATTGGGGTATCTTCAATCTGCGGATGAAATTATTTTAAGCTGACAGATCGACAACAACGATGTATACAAAATTAATGTTTTTGTTTGATGTCCATAAGAGAGTACTGGGAGGCTTGCTACGTACCTCAATTCTGTGAAATTATTTACAAAATTCAATTCAAACCGTTGCTACGTATTTCTTATGGAAATTCTTATGGAACGAGAGCTGGGCAAATGTAATAATGCCAAATGTGTTTTGCATTTACTTTCTCATACATGTGAAACTACATACCCCGACTGTCAAAAGCATTGAAATTCGGATTTGATGATGAGGCAAAGATTTACATTCTGTAATACCTATAGAGCTTAATTGTAGCAGCAGGCTTATTTATGATAACCTGAAACTTTACATATCCACAGAGAAAATAAGCCAAAAAAAGAAAATAAGTGTGATATCGCATCGATCGACTGTAACAAAACGTGAATTTAAATGCTCACCAAAATGATTTCTCAACAAGTTTGTTGTTAATTTGACTCACTGTATTGCCCGTAAGGCCGTCTTGTTGAAACCATAGTCCACCACTAGAGAATCAGAATTTTGTACGCTTTTAGGAAAACGAGGGTCTCATGTTAAGTAAGTCAACTTGTCGCATACTCCAAGCCAAGCTTCTAAAAACGAATATGAATAGATTCAACTACTAAAGGGTGATTTTTTCGTTTCGTGTTTTGTTTCACTGTCAAACATCTTCAGTTTGGTCTACAATTTAACCATGAATCGTCTTACAAACGAACAACGCTTGCAAATTATTGAATTATATTATCAAAATACGTTCTCTGTTAAGAAAGTTCATCGCGCGCTTCATCCATTTTGTGGTTAGTTCATTTTTGGCTCAATGGGTACGTAAATAAGCAGAATTGTCATTTTGAAGTGAATATCAGCCAGAAGCATTGCAAGAGCTACTAATGCATCCAGAAAAAGTAACAGTTCGGTGCGGTTTGTGGGCTGGTGGCATCATTGGACTGTACTTCTTCAAAGATGATGCGAATCTTAACGTAACTGTGAATGGTGAGCGTTACCGTGAGATGATATCCAACTTTTATGTGTCCAAAATGCAAGAGCTTGACTTGCATGACACGTAGTTTCAACAAAACGGTGCCACATGCCACACAGCACGCGGAACAAGAGGCGAGTTCGGTAAACATTTTATTTCACGTTCGGGATCGGTCAATTGGCCGCGCGATCGTGCGATTTAACGCCTTTTGACTATTTTTTGTGGGGATATGTTAAAGCTCAGGTCTATACAGACAAGCCCGCTTTAATTGACGAATTGGAAGACAACATTGAATCATTAATTCGTGGGATACCGGCCGAAATGTTGGAAAGAGTATGCTAAAGATGGACTAAGCGGATGGAACATTTGAGGCGCAGTCAAGGTCAACATTTGCATGAAATAATCTTCAAACATTAAATTATATGGACCGTACTATCGATTCAAATAAAGATTTCATGCATTTTTCTGAATTTTATGTGTTTTTTTTTAAACACTTTCCTATAGCTTTTAAAAAATCACCCTTTACATGCTGGTCTCTACAGTAAATTCTGGATGTTGCCTAACCGCTCAAGTATAATCTAGTAATTTAAACTTTTATTCAAATTTGTGAATCATATTGACAATAGTGGTTTCCGTAAAAAGCTCTGGTTTTCGTAATACCAACAATTTGAAGACGCTGTTGTGGTGTGCAAACCAGTTTGATAGGAATCACGCGTTACCTGTCAAAAAAGGCCCATTGCAAACCAAAACTCACAAGAATCATTATTTAAATAGCGACAGTAATACACATAATACTATGAAGGAAGTTCTAGGTTCTGGCTGGCTACCCTAACTCTTTGGGACTTAGGAATTGTCTTAACTTGAAGATGCAAATACGAGCTGGAACATGCCCCACTTGTTGCTCCTCGTCATTGCTGTTGAAAGTAAAGGTATTTCGTTAGTCACCTCCATTTCACTCGATTGTCTGCAGTTATCTTAATACTGTTCCAAGTAAGAGTACATTTTTCTAGTTCCAGAAGTGTCAGTCGTCTTCTTGAGACGTCCTTTGGCTCTTTGAAGATTAAAAGCTAGCGCCATTCTGGTAATGCTGTCGTCTTTTTGCAGTTGCTACGTTCGATTACTATTTTTTTTTTTTTTTTTTTTTGAGTCTCTCAACCTGTGTCGCAATTGGTTTCCCTCTTGTCATTTGCAACGTTCCCGATGATGTTTGACCAGAATATCCGACATATATCACATTTCTTACTTTAAATTCGATATTAGGCGCGTCCGATTGGTAGCAAGCCCCGATAACTCCGGCGTTACCTCCGGCGAAGCCTTACTATTGTATTCGTTCAGGTGTCGTCAACACTGTGTGATGCCAAATCAATTTTTTATGAATTTGATTGAAAAGAAATGTAACTAACTGTAGAAACATTTTTCAAAGCAGATTATAAATTACGGTAATTAAAGTATTGTAAAGGACCCCAGTCCTACTTTATGGTGCGGAAACCTGGACACTACTAAAAGCGGGTGAGGATGCACTTGGTCTCTTCGAGAGAAAAGTTCTGCGTGCAGTTTTAGGTCCTGTTTGCGTTGATGGCATCTGGAGGAGAAGATTCAACCACGAACTGTATGGGCTGTACAGCGGCATGAGCCTAGTCAAGCGTCTACGGATACAACGCTTAAGATGGCTAGGCCATGTAGAGCGTATGGACACCACTGCTCCGGCCCGAAAAGTCTTCGAACCTGAGCCATTGGGACAACGCAACAGAGGACGGCCCAGGATAAGGTGGCGCACACAAGTGGAGAAGGACCTCAACCAACTTGGAGTGCGCAACTGGCGGCAGCTGGCGAAAGATCGTGCTGGCTGGAGAGGCATGTTGGTTGAGGCCCAGGTCCACCCCGGACTGTAGCGCCACAAGAAGAAGAAGGAGAAGTAGAAAGGACTTTGGTAAAAATAATTGAATTCTTTTGCCTGTAACATGTGTTTTTCAGGAAATGAAGATCCTTGAAAGCTCCAGTTTCATTTCCATTTGAAAAGTTGGGTAAAATAGATAAAACACGTACTTAAGCCATCAGAGAACGAAAACGCAGGCGCCCCTTCTTCACTTTGCCGTAAGCATGGAAAGATGACAGAATTACCAACGAGACGTCGCAGAAAAGACTTTTTCAGATTTTTAAAACCAAATACATGTACCAAATGTCATATGTATGTTCCAAAGTGTTTTAAAAAACATATCAGACGAAACCCAGAATTCCACGTTTTTCAATTTTTGCTCGGAGGAATTAAAAAAATGTAATTAGTTTTAAGCAATGAATTAAAAAAATATAAGAGGCCGAAAGGCAAAAAAAATATTCTAAATTAGCTAAGAGTACTCGTGAAGAGTCAGTAAGTTAGAATTAAGATCTGTAGATAGTATTGGTAAGCTAGTTTCAAGAATTTTTTTTAGCATGTATGAAAATGAATTACATAAATAAAACTGCACTGAAATCGAAAATCGAAATCGAACGTATCAGATGACAAAAGGTTTTATATTAGGTTTTTGTTCTTTCTATTCGTTTTAAACAAAGAACATGATATTTCGGAGTTTGATTTCAAATCAAAATCAATTGATTTCATTGCTGTAAAAATTTTAATTCAATTTAACTTTAAACATTTTTTTTTCCACAACAAAGGATATCAATAGGCAGCACTCACCTTCCTTCGTCCACAACAAAGCATCCTTCGCGCACGCGAATGTCCAGTAGCTGCTTTCAATCGAGTAAACTTCTTCTTCCACTGCATTTAGTAGTGGGTAGAGCGTGTACCACTAAGCGATTGCCCTTTCTCGCAAGCCGCAGGGCTCTGATGCCCGTTTAATAGAGGTTCTTAACTGGTCTCTGGAATACATTCAAACATTTTCAAGCGGTTTGCCGTTCGCGATGCGACTGATAGTGATGATGGAATGACTTTTAGAATTCAAAGGCATTGATCGATCGATGACGACGGTAGGCGATGAATGCGTTAAAAGATGGTCGCAAATTATTTTCTTCGATTACGATTCCTTCCAGTGTGCTCATTGGAAAGGAGAGCATGTATAAATGATGCTTCGATGAATTATTTTGGACCTAAAAGTGAAATGAAAATTTTCATTTACAATTTGTGTTGGAATGTTCAGATAATTTAATGATTAAATTAAGTTCTAATATTCGAAAAGTAAAATCCAATGGGTACGAATTCTCATTTGTTTCGACAGGAATCAGAAAGAAATAACCTCGGGAAGATAAGCTAATTATTGTTCGTTCGTGATCAATGAAATGGTTTCTAACGGTAACGTTTAAAGAGTCGAGTCAACCGTCATCAAATCGATTCCCCACCTTTACTTAACTTGAACACTGAAGTAGACTTTGTAGACAAAAACATTATATAATTATGCAACCTTTTTAGGTTAGCCTAGTTATACAAAACCTAATTGCGATAGTTATTATTCCAAGTCTAACTCTTGTGTTCTGTATTTCTTGAGACAAGCCCGCATCGTAGCCATCTGCCTCTTCTTCTGTCGCTACAGTCTGAGTTGGACTCAGGACTTCTCCGGCAAGGAAATTGTACGGAAATTGTACATCATGTGCTACCAATTCGCTTGTGAACGTCGCGAAGTTCGGCGAGTTAACTGCACCCTGTAGGTATACTCTTTTTTATATTCAAAAACATCGTGATGTCACGTTACCATTTTGAGCAGTGAACTGTCTAGCTGGTTTAAACAATTCTCCGGAAAGCAGCAACTTTGTTTTGGAGTCTCGATATTGCCGGATGGAATTCTTGTCTATCATCATCCAAATACAATACAAACTTGGAAAGTTAATTCTTATTTGGAACAGTACATATAAAGATAACTGCAACCAACTGTGTGTAATGGAGATGTCAAGTAGAAGCTGCTCCCTAGTTGAGTTATCAAAAAAACTGCTGAAATGAAGGTTGAAGATGCTTTGAAATTATGAATAGAAGTCAGTGCAATGGTATATCTTTAGTTACCATATCCTTTTAACGTCCATGTTACTTTGCCTCATATTCCTACATTTTACTGAATTTTTCTAAAAACAATTTAAAAGGCGATGTTGAAATGAGCTCTGATTTTCCATGTTTTCGTAAAGAACTCGAAGTTTTTTTTATCGTAATCCGGACCGGAGTCTGTCGCAATAAGTGGAACTTTAAACAGACCGTTATACCTTATTCTTTTTCTTCTTTTAATGGCGCTATAGTCCTGAGCCTCAATAAACACACCTACTCTACAATTAAATACAAAATTGTAAATTGTTTCTTGAATAGGTGAATGGTTGTGTTCAGTGAGGAACAATCTTCAGAGAGATTTGCCAAATGTCCTATCAACGAGGCATTACGATATTTTCCACACAAAAGCCACATCCCTTGAGACAAATGACACAGAAAGTAAACGTCGGCCGTCTGCACGAAATCCCAGTCAAGTTAGGCTACGTGAATATTCTATTAAGCTGCTTATTGGTCAGTGGGGAATAGCCAAAATGTGGGATAATCGAAGGAGATGGAAACTTTTCTGCGCAAGAGAGTGGAAGGGGAGGCAATCGGAAACAATTTTTTGATTGAAACTCTAAAAGTGATACGTATTGCAGCCTACATATACTGACAATAAGTCTTGTATTTTATGTAATTTTATAGATTCGAACTCGTAGGTCCTTACAATGTTTCGCATATTAAAGATTCGATCCCACACAATCTTTTTGATTTGGAGTATGTGTTGAGCAGTTGTTGTTGTTGCAATACAAATAAACCAGAGATCTAAACCGCATCACTAAAAACAATGAAAACTGTTGTCTTTAAAAATTTATGTAAACTCGGCTGTGCCGAGTTCATTCGCAGCTGCATTCCGCTTGAAATTTCGACAGAAAGTCGATATCTTATCTTCGCGGAAATGATTCGTCTTCCGCTTGAACACGGTTAGCAAACATTGAAAACTTATTTTTAAAGTGCTTTGTGGCCCAACAAGTGGGTTTCTTCTTTTTAAATTTTGATCGAAATGAAGTTTCCACCTACAAAGAGTTATGCTAGACTGTGGTCAACACTCATGGTCCCCGTTGTAGTAAGGTTGTCACATATGAGAATGTGGCCGTCGAAAGTTTGCGACTCAGTTCACGAACATCAACTCGCCGTCGATCTCAGTGGTTCAACATTTCTGAAATCTGCACAAGGATCTCGGATCCAATTGACTCTGCAGTTGAAGGTACGCGACAATCTGTTTGTAATCGTTTCGCACCTTAGACCGTCTTCAGTTTGACAACAAGTTTGAGGGGAAATTAGTTTTTCATTTTGGCAGCTATGTTCACAAAAAGTTGCTGCATCTGAGACTCGAAATACTCACACTTTATTGTAGAGAAGGCAATGCATCCACAAAGAGTGACTGTTTGGTGTGGATTGTGGAGTGGTGGATTCATTTGACTACTTTTCTTTGAAAATAAGACTGGAGATAGCGTTTAAGTCAACAGTGGCCACTACAGAGCCATGCTTACCGACTTTATTTTTGACTGAAATTGAAGACACGGACTTAGAGGACCTCTGGCTCATGGACGATGGCGCAAATTGTCGCAAATTGTTTTATTAGCCGTCTTGACGATGTCAATTTGACAACTCGGTTCTTTGGACAACAGTTCTGGGAAAATTGAGATTGAGGAAGACGAAGCACTGTTTGAACTACACAGCAGTAAATTTGGAAATATGTTTTCAGTATCTTCCAACATTGCTCAAGCATAAAGCGAGTCATTTCCTTCCGCGAAGGTATAATATTGCCTTTTAGTGTCAAAAGAATCCAGGATGTGAAAAAAGCTGTTTATGGCTAACCCTGTACATTTATTAACCCTTTAAATGCGAAATGCTTTTCGAAACTTTAAAAATGTAAAAGTGTTGAAATAGCGATAAAAAGGGGGGGTAAGACTTTACTCAAAGAATTGTTAGAACATTGCCATATTTTCAAATAAATTAATTGTAATACTATTCTCGGTCATTTCTGATTCCAACTCTCAGCTCTATGCCGAACTTCAAACTGGCGTTGCGAGAGCATAGAAGAAGGTCATCAAATTTTGTCCAGCATTCGATGTGAAGAAATGTGGTCAGTGTATACTACACCAGCGTTTGTGTCTGAACTATAACTTATTATAATTATTTCATGGCCGCCTAAAATAATGAGGTGGGTCTACTCGTGAGTAATCGTCCCATCTTTCATTTGCCCCCATTCCGCCTTCTCTAAGTCTGATCTTGACAACAATCAGTAGTATTTCGAAAAAACCTTTACTCTTGTAGCTCATTTTTAATCGTTAGGGAACAAGAGCACAGACAACACGAAGTAGATCCTGGTTGATTTTCGACTGTAGCGGCACCTATTTGTACTCTAATTCTTTCACAAACTTCTCAAATAAAGAATCATTTGAATTCCGTTTCTAAAGTTCTCAATCCCTTCTTAACAGGTGATTGTGTCTGAGTATAGATAACTATGGCTACAGCAAGCTCAATTACGTACATATGTAAAAAGGAAGCCGTGCAACGTACCCGCAAGTGGAATTCTTATAGCGGACCCAAACAACACAGATAAAGCCTACAGCTTAATCATAAACATCTAGAGTATGTTTGGAAAAGTGAAATAATTTTGTTTCACACTTGTGTTGAACTTATAATACGGGTACTTCACAGAAGTACGCTTGAATATGGGCATTAATTTCAACGACGTTCCAGTGCTCAAGAAATACTTCACAAATTATATTATCATCAATTTCTTATTTCGCAGAGAACTCAAAGAATTTTCATCTTTCTCCGTGGTTGATCTGCATCTTTTGAGAGCACTTAGAGCAGTGGTATTTCATACCAGGAATCCGCTATCTATTCATCTAAGGCTTATGCGTTTTAGAAAAGCGAGAGTTCACAACGTACACGCATGTACACACACTACACTGTTAAGCATACGCATTGGCTCAAGAAGAAGGAAGCGATTATCCTTGAACTGCTGAGGTGCAGATGAAAAGCTCTCAATGAATCAACGACCCATCGATGCAAAAACAAACCGACTTATAGTACAGTGACAACAAAAAAATTTGAAACACTTTGAATATTTATTTTTCAATGTTGTGTGTTTGGGATTAAGAAAATATTTTTTTTTTTGTAGATTTCGAAGAATCTGAGTACGATTTTTTCTGATTGCAATAAACAGTTGTCATTACTGCCGATAAATATCATCTTTGCGAGGTGATTGGTCCAAAAACCTCAAGCAGAAAGTGTTAATAAAGTCCTCACAATTGTTCGAATTTGTTTGTTTTATTTTTGGAAGCATACGCAAACCTCAAAAATGACATCTTAGTGGCTAGACTGATGTCGCCCGATCTATGTACACCTCAAAACTAGGACCGCTTTCTCAACTGCAAGACTTGTCTCAGAGCACAAAAACAGATAAGAAATTTATTAATTTCTTATTCGTGTTATCGTGCCCTCATGCCTGAAAGCGAAAAAGCGGCTGCGATTGTTTGACTGTCTTGTAATCTCATTTTCGTTAGGGGGGATCGTCTAGTTTAACACATTTGGCGCCTGCTATGAAATCGATTAATTTTTCGAAAACTTACGGGTATGATGAATACAGACGAACAAAATGCAATCAAGAAATCAATTTAAAATTATAGACTTATTATAAATTTTTATAATCACTGTATTGGACGAATCTCCTAGGAATATTGTAAGCAGCCCTTAAGTCGAGCACGGGACTTGGTGCATTCATAAAATGAATTGCCAAATTTCCAAATTCAAAACCAATTTCAGTCAAGAACTCGTGTATTTGTCATTTTTCGAAAATCTTCATAATGTCATCGGTGTTCTTTTTCTTCTGAAGTTTATCAATGAACAACTTGACCAAGTGATTCTCAATGGCTCGTCGCTCGGCCAATTTTTTTCCAAAAAGACAGTTTTATAGAGACCGATACAAATGGTTAATAGAGGATGCAGGGTCAAGCTATACGGTGGATTCATCAAAGCATTCCAACAAAGCTCCGTCAACTTGTTCCGGGTCATTCTCCATTTAAACGCTAGAGTCGTGCCCGTAGAGAATCAAATTGTCTGTTTCGCCATGTTCTAACAGCTCAAAAAAACAATTTTCATATAATCCCCGCAAACACTTAATTAAAGCCTGTTTGGCATCACTGTAGACTTTGAAGTCGTTTGTGGTGGGTCACCGAACTTAGAACATGATCACTTGCCTTTAATTAATTTTTCCTAGTCATGCTTTCATTTCATTACGTTGCAGCAATGGTTATTCGGTACATTAAATTCGTGTGCTATTTTGCAGGCTCGGCGTGGAGTAGTGGGTAAGTGCGTCGATAAGGTTCAGGTTCGATTCCCGGACTGAATACCTTGCATTTGTCCACGGCACCAACTCTTTCAATTGGTTGACGACACTCAAAGAGTACTCACTGTTCGAAGTCGGCAAAAAACTAAGGTCTCTTTTACTCGTGAGAGCACAATAGCACTCGCAACGCGAATAGTTGTTGTAGAAGCTAGGCCTTGGTCCCTTGTGGGCTATAGTGCCATTCAAATATTATTAATTTTTAAATTTGTTTCCCTTAATTCATATGGCGCTCTAACATCGAAGCTGCTTGTTTTGAATGATTTCAAACTATACTATGGTTATTGTTTAGTATAACCACTTCCTTCATGCGGTTGCTCCTTCAAGAGTTTCAGCGACAGGCCGAACAGTGCGATGTGCATCTTTTTTAAACGAAATTTCCGAAATATTTAGTATATCGAACAAAACAACTTCTGGGTCCGGCGTCAGCTGTACAAATTTTTCCGGATGCAGCGTCTTTGTTTAGTAAAAAAAACATCACAAAGGAGATATCGTTATGTTTTTTTATTATATTTGAAATAGCATAACTTTTCACTTAAGCAACGAATCACATAGCTTTCTTTATAAAAAATGCAACCTGGCATGGCACAATCAGATTGTTTCCAGATGTATGAATACAAACCCCATCCACAATAGTAACAAAAAAAACCCGTCAATAATGCATAAAAACCTCCCAATTGAACTCCTGCAGCTTCTGACGAGTAACTGTAGAGATGTGTGGCCGTACGTTAGCCTGATAAAAAGGGCACTGCTCTTATGGGCCAAAGCCAACCACTTTTAAGCAATTGCTTAATTCAGACAGTCTAATTGACTTTAGACGAACAAATTTGGCCGTAGGGGAGTAGCTCGTAGTAGATGCTCTATGACCCAATATGTCTTAGGACTGTACAACCAGCCGTGTCGTATGTCAGAATCGTTTCCTGGCCCAAATTTTGATTTGAATTCCTGTTTAAAAGTGATGGTTCTTCTAGTCTTTTTTCATTGCGCGTGATATAAATGATAAATGTTCCTCAACTTGAAATACTGGATAACAGGAAAACGTCTACGTGCTTATCCACATCCTGCACACTTTAACAACTTTCCTCGCGGAACTGTTTTTATGGATCAATTCGTAAAGATGGTTTAGTGTCTTAAGCACTATTCTGGAGGATACCCCTCTGTTGTGCCGTGCCTTAGTTTTAAATGGACTTTCACGATGTATGTATGAGCATAGCCCTTACCAGTTGTCTAGTAATCGAATCATCGCCGTAAGTTTACCGTATGTCTCTCCTGCGCAAAGCGACTGCAGTAAAAACTGCTTGCTCTGCGTCCTCCACCGCGTTTGGACATTGTGGACATAACAGCGAATTGCCAGTGAAACCTGTGCACATACTTTTTGGAGCCTGCGTATCCAGACAGGAACTGTGCAAATTGCCGAATAAATCTCCTGATGTCAAAGGTCTCAATGAGAGGAATGAGCACATGCGTCTTTTTGTCTGTTCTTCATACTCGTATAAGTTTTCCGAAATAAGCCCAGATACAAGAAAACAGAAAAAATGAGTTTGGAAGTCGATTTGCATTGAAGGCACAGGAAATGACTGAAAAAAATGGTGAGTTGCCGTACGCAAAATTAACAACACAAGACAGAACAAATGAATAAAAATTACAAAAGTCTGTTCTCGTGTGGACAAAAATTTGGGTTCAATGTCAAAGGAGAACGATCTCGAGAGGGGAAAAAATGTCTCCACCCTACCCATTTTAACACAAGACATTTCTGCGGTTGTTTGTTGAAGTAATGTTGAATTTGAATACGAAATTCGAATGTAATTCATTGTATGAAGCAGATAATAGAAAATTAAGTCATTCACAGTCATTCTCTGAAACGAAATGGTTAATGGCCGGCGAACCTTAGGAACAACAAATAGCCTAGCATTTTGTTTATGAACTTTTCATTATTTTCAGAACGCTTCAAAATTTACAACTGCAATTAAATCTTGGCAGATCTTTGTTCATTCCTTATTTGCGGTGTAAGGTGTGGACGCATTGCAATACAAAAATCTTTAGTAGTGGAAACCAAATCACACACACAGTTTTGATAAAATTATTTGCGGTATTTCCACGATGGACGTCCGACTTATCTTGTATGCTACACCTGAACCATCTATCTGGGCTACTTTTGAGTGAATCGTGAATGTACACGGAAGTGACCAGACGTGCTTTGTTTACTATTTGTATTCAAAAATATAAGTGGTTTCCACAAATTCGTGTGATGTTGCCTCTCAGTGACAAACTTTTATAGTCACTCCTTGGAGACCCTGAAATTTGATGTAGAAAGGACAACACAATTAAGCAGTTAGTTTTAATTTTGTTCTCTTTTCAGTGATTTTGGCATTGCATTACCAACCTTTCGTTGTTAGTCATCAATCAAAAACAAATAATGGCATGAGGTACGTAGCGCAACGTCACGAAAACAAGATATTAAAACCCTCTTTGCCTCGATCATAACTTAGATCCTTACATCATCGAAATAAATAGAAAAAAAAAACAAAACAAAACAAAGCAAATGAATAAAAATCTGCCTGAGTGACAAAAATATGAGATTTATGTCAAACTTGCGTGTTGTCAAAAAGTGGCATTATTGGCAATTGTTTTCTATTTGGGTTCCTCCAAAAGACAACCTCAGACAAATAAAGTGAAAAGAAGTGAAGTCAAACATATGTTTACAATTGTGACAACTTTTGGAAAATTATGGCAAATACATAGAACGGGAACAATTTGGCATATAATTTTTGTCTGCATTTAAAATCACTTCGTTGTGTCTTTTGGAAATGCTCAAATAGTACACAATTTTCAAAATTTCTGTCATTGCGAATAATTTGAAAGAACTCTGCTTTTCTCCTTTCTTGTAATTTTGTTTTTCATAATCTACTACAAACTGACTTCGAAATGTGATTTGTACAGAAGACGGCAACGGCTTTCTAAAAATTCATTAAAAATACCAAGTTGGAAGATAGATGTTACAACTTATTCTAACTATCACAGAGTTTGACGCTTTGACGCTGCCTTTGGGATAAGCAAACGCAGCCTATTTAAT
Organism: Eristalinus sepulchralis; assembly: GCA_944738645.1. NCBI lineage: Eukaryota > Metazoa > Arthropoda > Insecta > Diptera > Syrphidae > Eristalinus > Eristalinus sepulchralis. The sequence continues at coordinate 46,332,654 of OX122882.1, forward strand.
CACAAGAAATTTCTGCGAATAGTTTGTAAGAGTTATATCGAATCAAGAGAAAGCCATAGAAGATCACAGTTAGTCCTCTTTCACAAAATTGTTCGAAATTCGATTTAGGACAAATAGCGACTATTTTTTTTTATTCGTCTGCGAAAGTTCTCCTGACGACCTGAGCAGTGAGATTAGGCTAATAATTATTTTTAACTCTTGAATATCCCTAACTTACGGAGGTATTTTCATTTGCATCAGGTTAAGTGGATGATAAATGGATGTTGCCGGCAATCCGAAAGTAGAACTGGAGATTTTTGATGTAGGTCACAAAATATCACAACTTTTTCGCTTCTTCAAGATCTGCTAAGTCTGTGAATCTTCTAAGGAATATCCCAAAAACTTACTTCATCGAAGCTCATTTACATTTCAAACTTCAGAGCAGTTGTGATAGCTTTGCCACTGCATTAGGTACCCAGGGGTCTGAGATTAAGTATGTGACTATCAATGACATCCAGTTGTCCCAATTTTAACTGACCCTCCTCTAATCGTTAACAAGACTTATTCCCATCTCCGACTGCATCCGCACAAAACTCCGACGTAAATGCTCATAGTGGTGACAAACTTTTTTCAGTCAGTGTAAGTAGAATATCTACTAGTGTAGAAAGTTTAAGAAGAGAGCGAGATAAAAAAGAAAAAAAAATAGAAAAGGAAATATCCTGTCAACACATGTGTCTGCCACAGAAACGAGTGGCTAATTAAAGGATATACTATGGGTACATGTGAATCGGTGACATTAGAAGCCGCAGAGAGATAGCCTCATGCACTCGAAAAGACGATGCCAACACAAGGAGACGATTGACGCCGATGAGAGGATGATTACGACGACGACAGTCCTGATGACGATGATCATCATCGTGATGATGACAGCGAGATGTGTATGCGGGTGAAGACTGTCTAAGGGTTATGATTGAAACAGCTCGTGTCGTTGACGTATGCAGATAAATAAAAATAAGAAAAAAACACAAAACTTAAATAATGTCCCAACTCAGAGAGCAGTCTGTCTCTGTGTGTGCGGGCGTGTGTGTATGCGCGCAATCGAGCGACATCCTTGTGGCTGAAGTTATTCGTATCATTCGCAGACATGAGACGAGTATTGATTACACTCTTCAGGCATGGAAATATGCATGCGATGGGGTTAAGAAGTTGAAAGAGATAAATGTAATGCTGGCTAGGGACACGTCATGCTTAAAAATAGAACTATGTCACCACCGTCGAAGGACGACTAAAGTCAGGCACAGCGAGCAGTAAACATAAAGCAATTTGTCTTTGTTTGATCCTGATAACTCAAAGGAACGTGCCTCGTCAATATGAGGTCTGGGTTAATGATGAGAACAGAAAGAAAGTTCTTCCGCTTGTGGGGGTTAAAAATGAAAGTAATGTCCGCGACGAGTTCAAGTGACCATTCAATTTTACATTCGATTGTTTTTCCTTACTTCAAACAATGTGAGTTATTTCCTTTCATAGGGCGCGAAAAAAATGGATATTCGAAAATTCGAAGAATCGAATATTCATACTTTTTACATTATAGGGTTTTATGATTTCAATATTATTTTTTTCGGGACAGTGTCCGTCTTCACGACGCTAAGTCCCTGACTCCAGGTCGTAAAAGAAGAAGTAGATTGAACTTTGATGTCTGGGAAAGGCTTGCATAATAATAACAATAATTGAGTGATGCTGGAGCCCACAAGAAACCTGGGCATAGATTCTCCATGACCTAATCGTGTTGTGCGTGCTACTGTCCTCTCAAGAGTAGGAAGAACGACGAAATTTGAAAAGCTTTTCATTGACAACTATTTAGTATTTTTTGAGTGCTGTTAGCAACTCGAAAGAAATGGTGCCATGAAAAATGAAAAGTTTTCCGTACGGGATTCGAGCTTGGGATCTTGGCTTGCTTACCACGCCATGACGAAAACACGAAGCGTGCATCTGACCGTCAAAGTTGAAAAGCAACTAGTACATGCTCTTAATTAACCGCCCGGTAACATGCACTTTAGTAGTATTATTTCCAAAAAATCAAATTTCAAAAACATTTAGGTTTTTTTTTTTAAAGTTTTTTCTGGATTTAAATTTTGGAACACTCAATATAGAAATAAGTGGCGAAGACAAGAGATGAATCATGTATAGACATCGAGGAAGATAAGCGAAAACCATGAAAGATGTATTCCTCATACGAACATCACCACTGAGGTGGTAAGCAAAAGGAAATGTTTGTGACAATACACAGCTTCCTTTCACTCGAGAACGCCGGCTTCGACAGCACATACCATATGGAACGCAAGTGGGCAGACAGTACTCTGGAGTCTTAGTTTTTTAAACTTTAAACAAGCCTACGTGGACGATAGCTAAATAACGTTATTGAAGTTCAGAACACCACCCAACAAATCATAGGCATTTTGTTATTTTTCGAGTGGTATTAAAGTCCGGGAGGTAAAACTGGTCCTCAACCAACATGGTCTCTTGCCAGCTTGCACCGTCTCTTGCCAGCTTGCACCGTCTCTTGCCAGCTTCGCTTTTGCACCCCAAGTTGGTTGAGGTTTTTGTGTGCATCTCGGATGACAACATTGCATTTGCATTTTAGACAAAGACTTAGCGTTGTCCCTATTGCTTGGATTAGAATCTCTTCACGCCAAAGCAGCGTTATCGATTTCCTCTACTTGGTCTAGTCATCTTATGCATTGTATAAGTAGACTCGACACTTGCCTATAGCCTATATGTAAAGTTGGTCAATCTTTGATAAGTTGACGTCAAAATCTTTAAGATGACCGTAACTCTGCAGTTGTCGACCCACACGCAGAAGGTCTAGGTTCGATTCCCGGATGGGACATCTAGCACTTTTTCACGGCACCACCTCTTTCGAGTTGCTGACAACACTCAAAGAGTATGAATTGTCAATGAAAAGCTTCTCAAATCTTGCCGTTCGGAGTCGGCAAAAAACTGTAGGTCCCTTCTCCTCGTGAGAGAACAGAAGCACGCACAACACGAGTAGTTGTTGTTGAAGCTAGGCCCTGGTCCCTTGTGGGCTGTAGTGCCACTCAATTATTATTAATTAACTCTGCTGTTGACGTATGATTATTGACCCATTCATTTTTTTGGTTTTTCTTATTCCTTCTGACGAAACTGGAATAAAAAATATCAGCAGTGCAACGCACGTCTTGCCAAGGAAAGTAAGGCAAGCGCTTGAGGAAAGCACCTTTGAAAGCACCATTAACAGCTTTCCTTCGCACAGATCAAGTTTTTAATAACACCATACTAGTGTCACAAACACAAGTAGTCGCAAACACACAATGCTGGCTTGAAGTCGGAATTCCAAAGCAGTAAATGATCAAATGGTAAGACGAGTGCGACAGGACATTCATAACACTACTTTCGCTGAAAAAAATTCACCTAAAATGTAATTGCTTACGCGGATGACATTGCTAATATTTTAAGTGGAAAATAACTCTAGGGGACCTCATTAAAAAGGGAAGCGTTACCGAACTAGAGTGTGTCTTAAACGTTAATTTGTCTTAAAGTGAAGTAGTGCATTTTTCGAGAAATAATCTTTAATGCACATCACCAACACCAAACAGACCTTCACTTACTTTCTCAAATCAGGCCAAATATTTTGGCATGATACTGGATAAACTAGCTCGTGAGAGAGAATCAAAAAATGAAATACACGTATGCAAAATGAAATGAAATGGAGAATGAAACTCTATTTACAAGGTATCTCTTTGCCTTTATATCATTGTTTTACGATCCATTCTTCTTGGAGTTTAGTTACCGGCCAATCGGCGAACGACCACCCAAAAATAGTATGAAAGAGAAGTATTAACAACCATTTATTATGATAATTGTTAATTTAAGAGTGTTAAGCTATAAATAACTACACAGTAAAATCGACAATATGACTGAAAGATATACCTTAATATTAAAAATTACGTGCATGTCATGCATTTCAAATTCACACAGTTCTGTAGAAAAGTTGGTTCCTACATAATCCCGACCTTAGTAGAATTTGACATTAACCGAGAAATTGTTAATAATCATTGGAAACAGCATATCCTAAGCTCTCAACAAATGGAAGGCGATTTTAGGAATGAGAAAAATTTGTATTGAAATTTAATTTTTGAATAGTAATGAGTGATTCATCGCAAATTTTCATTTATAATTTAAAGTAAAACGCTTCAGTTTGAAAGTGAGTTCAACATTACATAGTATCGGTTAGAAATATATTTCAGGGCATTTACTTTTCGAATATGATATGATCTTGCAGTCGTCTGAGGTGGTCCATTTGAAAAGTTCAAACTTGGCCGACTCGTTCGAGCATAGCGACCGGTATTTCATGGATAGCATGAGTAATGTTGGCTTCATCGTAGGTAGCTTATTTTTATATACTTTATTCCCGATTTGGGTCCAATTTGCGTAGCAAGACGTTAAATTAAGTGCGCACCAAAATGATTCCTCAATAAGTTCATTACTTCACGCGCTGTATGGTTCGTAGCATCGTCTTGTTGAATCACGAGCTCACCGAGGCATTGTTCTTGAATTTAAAGAAATATTTGTTTTCGAAATAATATGTATCCATTAGCCCATAGCCCACATTATACCGTTTTAGTAAATAATGGTACCTCTTGAAACTCTTGGCGTTGCTTATCAGACACATTGGCAATTTTGTTCATAAATCTTCCTTTTAAGCCAGAAGTAGTGATCGCGGTGGCGCCGTGGGTAAGTGGGTCGACCCACAGGCGAAAGATCCATGTTCGAATCGCGGACTGAGAACCTTGAATCTTCCACGACATGTTTCGAGTTGCTGACACCACTCAAACAGTACTAATTGTCGACGAAAAACTTCTCAAATTTCGCCGTTCGGAATCAGCAAAAAACTGTAGCTCCCTTCTAGTCTTGAGAGTACAATAGCACGCAAATAGTTGAGTCAGAAGCTAGGACCTGGTCCCTTGTGGTTGTAGTGCCGCTTTGTTATCAGTCAATGGGCTTCATCACTGTACAAAATTTTACGCTAAAACAGCGGATTTCCGCCGGATCTTTCAAGAACCCATTCTCTAAAAATATGCACTCAATTTAAGTCGCCTGGATTCAATTCTTGAAGAGCCTGAATTTTATATGCTTTCGGAAAGAGAGCCTCACGTTAAATAATTGAACTTGTCAAATATGTAAAACCAAGCTTCTGAAAACGTAAACAAATCAAACAATCAATAAGCTGTTAAAGTCTCTTCACTATGTTCTGGATGTGGTCTAACCGGTTAAGTACTGTCCACTTGTGTAAACTGGGACTCAAATTTCGGAATTGTATTGGAAATATATTGATTACACACACCGTAAATGTGGTCGCCGTGGCGTAGTGGTAAGTGCGTCGACCGCCGCGCACAAAGCCTGGGTTCGATTCCCGGACGGGGCACCATGCATTTTTTCACGGCACCACCTCTTTCGAGTTGCTGACAACACTCAAGGAGTATCAATTGTCTATGAAAAAGCTTCTCAAATCTGGGCGTTCGGAGTCGGCAAAAAACTGTAGGTCCCTTCTACTAGTGAGAGAACAGTAGCACGCACGACACAAGTAATTTTTGTAGAAGCTAGGCCCTGGTCCTGGGCTGTAGCGCCACTCAATTATTATTATTATTATACACACCGTAAACGCCAAACGATACTGAACAAAAATCACAAAGCAGCTATCAAAAATACTTTTTAAAATATAACCTCCGGATGAATTACCCTCCTTAAACTTTTTATACCAACCTTTCAATACATGCCCTACAAAAAGTCCAAAAAACAGTAAAGACGACTTTTCATCAAGTAATAAGTGTATTTCTTTGCTAAGGTTCCTTCAATTCACACCCTCTAACCTCCAAGAAGTAAAAACGAAAAACTCCTTAAGAACTTATGGAATGGCATGCATTCGAGAACTGAAGTCAACTGACCCACATACAGATGGAGGGCATATAACAAGTTCGATATTATTGCAAAACTTTTCGATGTACTCACTGTGGGCGGGTGCATGCTCTAGTTTTATGCCTTCGAAGCGATTGCCTCGCCCCTCCGTCAGATTGCCAAAACCGACCATCTCCTGGGTTCATTTTTATTGGAGCAATTTTTCCATTCCTCGTACTCGTCCCAAGTGGTCTTGTCTCTTCTACATGGGTTCATTGCCCTTGGCAGTGCTGAGTGCGGAGGACGATTGCGGAGATAGAGGATGTGAAAAATGAACGAAACTATCTGGTTTATAGGCAATTTTAATTGAATCACATCCAATATAAAGCAAAGGACGTCACATATCCCGATGGACCACGTACACTTCATCTTCTGAGTAAACTTGCAGTGGGACGCAGCAAAACATTGCTTACGACAAACACTCCCGATCGGTGTTCAATAATTCATGAGACTCCAGCGACAGTGCTGTCGCTGTAACCGTAACAGATGGTGGTGGTCGGCGGGTGGACCCACTGCGAGCACCTATCAGATCATAAATATGCATTAAATATGTTTCTGTCACACGGCTCTTCGTGATGTCTGCCGCACACAAAATGAATAAAACTTTTAGGGCCCAAAATATGAGCAATCATGTGCTTCCTGTCTAGCTTTCCTATTTCCCCCGCCATACAGTGGCCCGTCCTTCACGACGATTCGCTGTTAATAATGTCCCCAAACTAAGGAACACAATAATTCTTTTTGCTAAATTATCTACCGGAATCAGAACACCCGCCTACGCCGCTTTGTTCTGTTAATGTCTGCACAGTCATTAAGCTGTGCGATCGATTTCAGGTTTTACGTTTCCTTTTGTGCTCACATTCGTCCGTCTGCCCGTGCGTCACTTCAGCCAACGGCCAATAAATCGTTCCGTCTACCAGGCCGCAAACGATATTTTATCGGTATTTTTGGCATTTCAAATGATCCAGCCCCCACAAAGAAATCAAAAACTAAACAAAACAGTCGAACAAAACACCTCCCCTCCCTCCCGCCGGGCTGCAAAAATCCTGCCCCGGAGACGATGAATGCTGTCCTTTAATAATTTAATCTGTCCCACTAGACCAGATTTTATCAAACACACAACATCAACATGCCATGAGCAGTCGTTTTTAGCGGACACACAGCATGGGTCCGCCATCCGGTTGGGTCTGGTGAAAGGGTCAAACGGACAGTAAACTGTTGCCACAACCTCGGCGTCAGCCTTTGACCATAACCTAACCCAAGATGTTTCCCATTTGAATTGCAAACCAGTTTTTAAAATTCATTCCAATCCGCAGAAGGAGTCCTCATGCATGGGTGTGGGGGAGGGGGAGGTAGTCGATAACAACAATGCAAACACCCCACTATGTACACCCCAATTAGTATTGTCTTCCCGCCCCTCTCTCTCTCTCAAACAACAGAAAGCAGCCAAAAAAGGGCCAACTGATGAGAATGTAGCCAAACAACCAAAAACAAACAGCCAGCCAATTCTCAAAGGGACGACAAATGCTGCCACACTGCCATGCCAGTGGGTAGACGATTGCTGCGAATCTCATTGTTTGATTCGGCTCTGTTCCAACTGCGGTGGCAGAGGATGAATGTGTGTCGTCATCATCGTCATCGTCGTCGTCAACCCCCCGTGATGCATGCAGCATAGACATTTGGCACAGTTCGCCACAATTTTGCGTTTAGTGTGTCACACAACATTGCTGCTCCCGCCTCACTCAGCAGTCCGTCCACCCTTTCGTGCAATTCTTGATTTATAATTCGCTTAAGCGAATAGGGGATGCAGGAGACAATTCATGTCATAATAAATACCACGGCGAATGGGGTTGATAGAGAATTATCTTTAGTGCAGCCAAAAAGACAATCCATAAAAAAAACACTGCAAATCCTGTGCGAGCGAACCCATCCCCTGAAACAGTTACAATTTTAATGTCTCTATTCAGTCCCTTGTTGGTGGCGGAAGCGGCGACGTCGGCGGCGGAGCGCATTAGTGCAGCCCTTCAAACCCCAAACGAGTACGGTGATTAATGGCAGAGATATCCGTGTTTGGCTATCTGGGGACATGGCAAAACATCGCATGCTTCGAACTCGACGAACTCTTTTTCACGCTCGATTTGAACTAATGACACTGAGATGATGTGCGGAAAACAATAAGACTCCGGGCAGAGCAAGGGGCCTCCGGGAAGACTGAGGAGTTCTCCATCTTAAATTCATTCAAGACGGACGGACACTTATCCAGAAGCAAGAGAAAAAACAAAAGCGATTTAAGATACACATGCGCACTCTGCATCTCATGCCACCAACACAAGTGCACGTTTATGCTTGTTTCGCATTATTTTTTTTTTCTTCGGCTTCTCTTTTCTGTGCGTGAGGTGGGGACGGGGGTCACTCGTTGTCTCTCCATTTTGATGAATAACAATAACAACAGAATGTGCGTTACTAAGGGATTTACGATTTGAAAAGAGACGCAGCGAAATGCGAGAAGTACAAGTGTTGCCCATGTCGTTTTCGGATGTGCTGTGCTGAGTAAGTCAAATGGCAAGTTCTTGGGGATTCCATAAAAAACTTTTATTGGCTTAAGTGACACCCCATCCTCTATAAGTTTGTGGGTATGCCATGATCCAAATAAAAATCTACAGTTTCCTCCCCCTCAATACAATTATGTTCCGGGATGATGAGACAATCGATCACTTGGCGTCATTTAATGCATGGTCCAGAAATGAGACGAAACCAAACCCTTAAGTTTTATTTTAGGTACACACATTTTCAATGTTTGTTGGTGCCTCTATATGCCTTCCTTAAAGTTAACATCATATGTACATTGTACACATTGAGCCACGGCTGCATCAAAACAATTTCAGAAATGGTATCTTAACAAGATGTCTGGCATTTTATGATCTAGACCTGCTTTCGAAAACTGTGTATATTATTGAACATTGAACTTTTTATTGAGAGACAAGGAATTTATAAGAAAATAGACGTAAATTAAGTTTAAAAAAACTGGACACTCACAAATATAAAGTTTCGTCTTCGTTTTTAGAAAATAATCTCATGTACATATGTTCTATGCCTTGAGCTTAATAAATGTTTGTGTTAACCCGAATTTTTTTAAGTTTTCACGCAACACGCGCAACTGAAATCAAATTATAAACACACACATCTACATCAATAAACTTTTTTGCTGCCACATACATCAAATCCGTCTCATTTTGCATGTATAAACACTGCACTCTTATTGATGGTATAAATTAAACTTAGCCCCCCTCCTCCGCCTCTCAACACCTTGGATTATTTTGGGTTATTAATTTTTCAATTTTGGTTTTCGAAAGTAAGGCTTGAAAACACACGACCAACGATCGACCAGGAAACATCTTACGCAATAATGCCATAATTGTATATATTGAATAGCCTGCTGCACCGTCTTGTTGTAACCACACATCGTCCAAGTCAAAATCTTCATTCGCCAAAAATAGAATCGATCAATCCTCCGAATTGCCTGAAACCATCTTCCCATTGGCATCTTTAAAGAAATTCAGACCACTGACATCTTTTGATCATAGAGTACACCAAAAATCATCGATGACTTGAGGGTTTTCTGATGCCCATGTGCGGAAATTTTGTTTTTTACTTACCCATCGGGTAAGAAATTTACCTCAGCACTGAACAGAAGTTGCTTGAAAATCGTCTACTTACCGTCTGTACATTCAACAGCCCAGAATAGTATATATGGCTTTGGAAATGGCCAGCTTGATACGTTTGTTGAACTTTATAATAATGGGAATGCAAGCCCAAATACTAGGTGTACGACACTTTAAATTTTTGCAAACGCGGGGAAATCGATAAATTTGAATCATCAGCAACACTTTCACCCACAGCAGCAATATTTTCGACTGACCGTACATTACGGTGATGCACAGGCCTTGATAATAATAATTTAGTGGCGCTACAGGCCACCAAGGACCAGGGCCTAGTGTCTACAACAATCACTCGTGTTGTGCAGAGCAAAAGGGACCTCAGTTTTTTGTCGACTCTGAACAGCGAGATTTGAGAAGCTTTTCTTAGACAATTTACAGCCTTTGAGTGTTGTCAACAGCTCGAAAGAGGTGGTGCCGTGATAAAATGCAAGGTGTTAGATCTGGGAATCGAACCTAGATCTTCTGCATGTGAGTTGACGCACATACCCACTACGCCAAGGCGACCACTGATGCACATCCCTTACCGCATCAGTAACTTCCATTCTCGTCAAAGGTCCAAATCCAACCGAATCGCTTGGGTGGATTATGCAGATCGTAGACATCACATAAAGTGGCTTCAATTGAATCACTTCGCTTGTAGCAAGTTTTTATTTGTTTATTCAACGATCCATTATCGCAAATGGCGAATATTCAACTAATCTTGTGACACTTCAAGTGACAGCCGAGTTTAAGAGGTGTTAAATACCAGCGCTACTAAGTTGACGTCGCTAAATGAATTATCCTTGTTCTGTGCACAAAAAGGATGTACGTTTGCCACACCACACTCAATAAGCACGAACCCTTTTTAATCAAACTACACAGAAGTTTAAACCTTGTTTAGGAATTGAAAATGAAACGAATGTGCTTTGTTTTCTTGAATACACACTTATATTTCCGAATACACACTTATATTTATGATAAGCTCTTGAAAAATTCAAAATTTGCAAGTCTATATTTAACCACCCTACGCCTATTATGAGTAATCTGTTTAACCCAGAATGCCCGAAACAATTTTTTAACCGTAAGTTTCCATCGAATACAACATTCGTGATTTTTCCTCTTTTTTTGTTTGCAAATCGGTGGAATATGGATGCTTTGGATGCTTATAACTTTATAAAGGCACTTCAATACCAAGACTTGACGATCGTTCAGCAAATTTATTTCAAAAAGTTCTATTAATTGACACATCACATGTGCGGGAAGTATTATATTTATAATTTAACCCCAATCCCCATTTCTACCCACATGTGCTTCTATTTTTTCATTAATACACATCATTGGTCAATTGTCACGTAAATTCACATTTGTCACGTTGAGCTAACATTTTCCGTCAACTCGTTCTCAAATTTAAAGCAAGCTCTCAGATTAACATGAGATCTGTCTAGATGACTGACATTGATTTGTGGAAGTGGAATCCGAATTGGCATCTCTTGATGAGGATATGGCGTGTGAATTCAAAGAGGCGAAGGACGACCTTACATTATATATTCACAGAAATTTGCATACATCAACCATCTGGCAAAAGGGACCGGCTTCAATAAAGAATCAAAGGAAATTAAATTAAATTTAATAATGGATTCCACTCCTGAAAACAACAAGATACGTACGAGGTCAAGTTTGAAGTATATAATGGGTAAGACACAATTCGAAGTTTTTTTGTGACAGTTGGGTTATCGATCTTTTATTAAGACACGACGTACATCTTGTGGAAAACGTTGGGTTCTTTTTTTATGTAGGAGAATTTAGAGGGTTCCTTTCCTAAGGTTTGGCCAAATCGCATTCAAATTTCATCTATCGAGCATCATTTCAATAGATTAAATCAAAGTGAAAATTGGGTGAACCAGCCAGGTGAATTGAAGAATTTTAGCAGCTCGTCTGCCTTTACTTCATTAAGGTCTAGAAGGTATTCTCTCCCATATTGTACTGATGCTTTTGCCTGAGAGTGGTATTTTGCAGAAGTTATCTTTCCATATTCCCGGCACTGACTGTAATTCCACGACTTGCACCCAATCCTAATCTTTCGTTTGTTAAGCCTCATTTCTATTTCTCGATTAAGAGCTTTTGATGCTTCATCTTTCGGAGAAGCATGTGATCTTTTCTTGTTTTCTGATCGTGGAATTTGCGAGCAGCTCTCGTCTTTTTTTTGCACATCTGCAGAGCGTAGCAAAATCTAACCCGATTCCAAAAAGGGAATTTTCGTTAGATAACATATCAGTGTACCCGATGGTTAGTACTTTGAATTATTAAGTTTGTTGTATTCTAGAAGTGATATTCGGAAACGAGGAAATGAGTTGAACTCAAAAACAATTTTCATATGACATATTTAAACTAAATTTTAACTAAAACTTAATTTAATTAAAACTTAAGTGTAGACTACATTTCCATATATACCAGATAGATTAAGAGATTTGTACTCAAACAAGTCCAACAAATGGTGTAATCTAAAGCTATCGGATGCATGATTGGGACGGTCCAAAAACTACAAGTGACTATACAATAATCTCTAGACGCTTCCATTTTTAGGTATAATCTAGCCTACAAAAGCTTAAAGGAAGGATTGTTGAGCTCCACTGTCTATAGTGATACCACAAGACACGAACTTCACCTTAATCTTGACGTTATTACCTTTATTTGAGAAAAAGCTAACTGAAGTTCTACAAAATTGTATATTTAGTATACAGATTTGAATAAAGAAACAACACTTCATTTAGGGATTCGGTCAAACAAAGAGGACTTAGTCTGTCTCCCTGTACAAATAAGAACAATTTTCAAGAAAATAGGTAAACCTTGGTATGTCGATGCAGGCACATGTCTCTAGGATAATTTCTTTCTTCTAGTTCATTGTCTCGCCAATATGGGACGCAGGTTCACAAAATCAAAGAAAGCTATTTCTTAAGCATGGAATTCATAGAACACATATATTTCAAAGTTTATAACATAAATATTAAGCAGGTACGAAAGGCCCCCTTCTTGGCCACAGACTAGATTTTGTGTAGACGGTACAAGATCGATGTTGTTTTCTTAGACGTATTCGAAGGATTTAGGTAGTGAAACATTGGATACACCAAACCTCTCACGCACCCCAGTCCTATCGTACTGAAACTAAAAGTAATCATAAATTATCATCTCTTAAAAATTATGTCACACAAACTGATTGTTTCAGTTTTGACTACCTAATTAGGGTTTAAATGAATAAAGACCATGTGCATGTCCAAAAATACGCACATGTTGTAGACATTTCCGTATAAATGAACCAATTTCTTTCCGCATGAAAGAATACATTTCATACACTACCTTTCAGTAAAGAGTTAAAATAAGACTTTTGAAAGTAAAATCATTCTTCGTCGTCAGTACTTTGGGTGGGCTGAATCGTAGTCGGGTTTCATAATACGCATCAGAGATGATGATGCCTCCTTTGTGAAGGCTACATATGTTCGGATTAACTTACTTTTTATTACATTAAAAAAACAACTATTTTTCAATCGGATCAAGACGCCGTCCTATAATTGGTCTCTACAATCTTAGGAACAGCAAAATTACGGGTTCAAATCAATTCTAACAATTCTTGAGCAATGCTTATGCGATTTTTTTTTTTTGGTCAAAATTCAGCGATAATGGAACGAACACTTCATGCCTATTCGTCGATTCTTCATAAAAATTTTCTTCACTTTCTAAATATTTTCATCGGTTGTTGACGTGCTGGGGGAACTGCACTTGTTTTCGACCTTCTTTGAAAAGGATGTACCACTTGTACACGTATTTTTGACTCAGGAAATCACCGAACACAAGACACGCTTAATTTGTATGCCTTTCACAAACAAAATAAAATATGATATATATCTGAAACCGTAAACATATGCTCGAGACAAGTGTATCAATATAACAAAATAAAATCGATCGATAATAGAATGTACGTAGCCCGCAAAATTTGAAAATTCACCTTATTTCTTGAACAAATCTTGTATTTTTGCGACTTTTTCAAACATTTTCCGCTGCGAGTAACTATCTAAGATAAGATTTTCCCGCCAATTTACATGCATTTTTTATGTTAACCTGTTTTGTATTGAGTGATTCATCGTGCGGTTTTTTTGACAGATTACGCATGATTCCTATCAAACTGTATTGTAATTTTGAAAAGACTGAAAAGACTTACACAACAACTGCGTCTACAAATTTTTAAGCTGTATTACGAAAATCAGTGTTCTATAAGAAATACTTTTCATGCGATTTGAGAACCTTACAGTGCGCATAACGACATACTGAAACAGCTAGTGCCAATACCATTCGCAAATTTGAGTCCCAATTTACATCAGTGGATAATACTTAACCGGGCAGACAACGTGTTGAGTACACGTAGTGATGAACCTATAACGGCTCTAGCTCATCCCCGTTTCCAGCAGCGTGGTTTGGCGTATTCAACAATTTGGCATATTTTGCGTGAGGATCTCGGTCTAAAAGCGTACTAAATTCAGCTTGTCCAATAATTGAAGCTGGGCGACTTGAATTAGCTCTCCATAAACTGAGTGGCACTACAGGCCACAATGGACTAGGACCTGAATTCCGCATCAACTACTCGTGTAGAAGAGACCTACAGTTTTTTGCCGACTCCGAACGGCAACATATGAGTAGCTTTTCATTGACAACTCTAATCTCTTTGAGTGTTATCAGCAACTCAAACGAAGTGGCGCCGCAAAAAATTCGAGGTTTTCAGTACGGGAATCGAACCCGGCCTCCGGCGTGTGGGTCGACCCACAGTACGCCATGGCGATCACTGGCGTTGACGTTAATAAACAAAATTGCCGGATGTGGGTTGATGAGCAACCCCAAGTCTCAAGAGCAACCATTAATTCCGAAAAAACAGCTATATGGTGTGGTTTATGTGCTAATGGACGCATTACTCCATATTTCTTCGGTGAGATGTGGCTTTAACAAGAAGAAAGAAGAACAAGAAGGCATTACACTCACACACAACAAACTTATTGAGAATTATTTCTTGTGGCCAATTACGTTCAAGTTTTGCTAAACTGTGGACGGTAAACTGTCCACCTAGATCGTGCGATATCACACCTTTTGGGTAATTTTCTTCAGGGATAAGTACAGTCTCAGGTCTTTAGGAATAAGCTAACTACGATTGACTCTGGTATCCGCGAGATACCAGGCACTATACTAGAACGAGTCGCCAAAATTAGGTCACCCTAGTGGACCACCGTAGACATAGCCTTCGCCAATATTTACATGATATTATTTGTAAAAAGTAAATGTCATGAATTGTTCCCTTTCACTATATTTCTATAATGAAAAACAAAACATTCGTTATAAAATTTAAAAGACAATTAAGTAAAAAATATTGTTTGACAATGGACGCAACGCATTCCATGTTTCACCTTTCGCATGCGTAAACAACGCATTTTTGCGGAGGGAAATGCTATTGCCGTTCACTTACTGTTACATAGACCCAGCAACGTTGACGTAGAGTGTCACCTACATCAAACCGAACGCGATCATATAGTGATCTAGCAATTAACGATTCCCAGTTATAAACACATTAGCTTTTGCTAGATAAGTTTTCTATTATAAGGCACTGCAATATTACTTGAAAAGACTGACAACAAAGTAAGGCCTCAAATCACTTATTTGTGTGTAACTTGACACTGAGTTATTTTAAAGGGGCATTCTTAACGCGGGCCAAACGTCTTCTACGTTTCGTAGATTTTTCGTCAATATTATTTTTTATTAAAAGTTTAGAAAATTAAAAGAAATATTGTTAGCAATATACAGTAACATATTGTGCAATGTTAGTAACAAAAGCAATTTTCGTTTATTTTTCGCGTCAAAATTTATACTCTAAAACAAAGTGTATCTTCTGAAATGACAGCCAGCAAATGTGATGAGATATTAAAATTTAACACACGAATGTATGTATTTTTGGAATGATTTGCCGCATGAAGCCGTCGCGTGTCTTTTATCTCACATGTGTACTCGGCATGCACGAATGCATCATCATTGTCATCATTGTCAAATAAAAGTGACACTCATAACGGCCAAGCGTTTCTAAAGGGTGAGTTTTTAGCTATTATCTTTTTGGCAACACTGGTTTAAACAGCTGACGCAAGTTTCGTGTTTTGTTTCACTGTCAAACATCTTCAGTTTGGTCAATTTAACTATGAATCGAACAACGCTTGCAAATTATTGAATTTTATTATTAAAATGCGTGCTCTGTTAAGAAAGTTCAGTACCGAAAAATTGTGTTCAGCGACAAAGCTCATTTTTTTGTCAATGGTTACGTAAATAAGCAGAATTCTCGATTTTGGAGTGCATATCAGTCAGAAGCATTGCAAGAGGTACCAATGCATCCAGAAAAAAGTCACAGTTTGGTGCGCCTTATGGGCTGGTGGCATCATTGGACCGTACTTCTTCAAAGATGATGCGAATCGTAACGTAACTGTAAATGGTGAGCGCTACCGTGAGATGATATCCAACTTTTTTTTGCCCAAAATGCAAGGGCTTGACTTGCATGACATGTGGTTTCAACAAGACGGTGCCGCATGCCACACAGCACGCGCAACAATGGACTTATTGAGAGGCGAGTTCAATGAACTCCGCCGCCTAGATCGTCCGATTAAACTAATTTTTGTGGTGCTATGTTAAAGCTCATGTCTATACAGACAAGCTCGCTTCAATTGACGCATTGGAAGACAATATTGAAGCATTTATTCGTGAGATACCGGCCGAAATGTTGGAAAGAGTGTGCCAAATTGGACTAAGCGGGTGGACCATTTGAGGCGCAGACAAGCTTTTAAAAAACACCCTTTATAAAGCAAATGTCCTTTCCTATATTCTATTTGATGTTATTTTTGTAATAAACAAGTTTAATTTTCAAATTAAAAGTAAATTATGTGACGCCTTTCCAAGTTTAGCTGATGTCAAATTCATATCTGCTATTTCCTAAACTGTACCCTCTTTCGGAAACCAGATACCCCTATCGCAGACTGCATATTTTGAATGGATTTGTCATATTTTACGAACTGCATATCCAATTATTATCCAATGTATTGATAAATATGTAAGCCAACCATCGCTTTGGAATCCCAAGAAACTTTAAACTGTTTACATTTTCCCCGTATTCCAAATTTATGAGATGGAGAAAGAAACTCAACTTAAAATGGAGCATGAATTAATTCAATGTGCGGCACTCTCAAATAGGGTAGCAATGAAAAGTTCTGAGCTGTGCACCAATGCAACACCGAAAGACTGGATTGAGAGCTGTAAGCCCGTGTGTAAAAGTACTAATTTCCGTAAAGTAGATGCCTTACATATTTCAATGTGTGCACACGTGTGTGTGCATTTTCTGTGATGCGCTCGGTTATTTTTTTTTTTTTTTCAGTTCTCTCCATCTTCCACTGTCTCTCGTACACTCTCTACGCTCAATTTTCACTACCCACCCCCAGAAGCGATGTGTACAGGGGAGACACAGTGGAGAAAGCAAAGAATGAGGGAAAAAAAATCACACAGCACATAAAATGTTCCTTCATTCCTTTATCGATCGATTCGTGAATTTCAGTTTTCTCTCTCTCTCTCTTTCTCCAACCACCATCCCTTAGCAATGCTTCCCACCCCATTTCAAAGTAAATGACTAGCGCAAAAAAAACGCACACAAATTTTTATACATGCGAACTTTTTCATTTATGGAATCTTTATAGCACTTTCCAGATACGACTGTGAATTGATAAATTTTCGAATGAACTTTTTTTTCGCTTTTCCCTGGATACATGCCAGAGCTGAGAGCAATAAGGGTTTTCCAGACCAACCCCTATCGGCAGCACCAGAGAAGGGGGGAAGAAAATGGTAACGGGGGCAAATGCAATTGGACCTATTTTCGACGGAGCCCCCGCAATGAATAGGCATGCTGTATCTATGAGTATTTGATAGACTGAAAACAAAAAGAAATGAAACTCACTTGGAAAAAACCGTTAAAACGTGATGTGATGCGTTCGCATTCTTGTTGGTATTTTTCTTTTTTGTTTCCCGTCCAAATTGATTGCTTTTGTTATTGTTGTGCTGTAAGCTGTAGGTCTCCGCTTATCCACAAAATGGTCCCAGTGGTGAAAATTCGGTGGTCATTACTCCCATTGCTTTCGATTGCGTATCTTGTAGATTCGTATGAATGGATTTTACATTTTAAATGAAAGACATTGAATTGCATTACTTTTAATATTTGTAGAATTTCCTGCGATTTTTTTTTTCTTTTTGATAATATAAATCCCGGTTACCGTTAACGTCTCAACGCACTAAACACTTCCGTTCTTTTTTGGGATATCTCATTTTCCTCTTCATTTAGAGATACTCAACTACTATCACTTCATCATCATCATCACCACCATCATCATCATCATCATCATCACTGTGCTCTCGTTTCGTGTGTATTTCCTGTTTCTTTAAATCTATCCTCGGTTACTTTTCACCTTAAAATATATCTTAAAACTTGCTGTCGACTGGAGCCTTTTTTCACTGGGATACTTTTCGAAAAATTTTCTATTTATTCCGTTTTAACTGAATGAGGGAAAATCCGAGTCCGAGGTAAACTGTATGAGAATGGCTAACTTTGAGGGGGGGAATCGCAAGATTGTGAAAAAATGGAGAAAAAACATAAATAGCGGCGTTTTGAATGGGGAAAACGATAATGTTTGTCTGTTTATTTTTATTTGAGGAAATTTTGAGGAAAAATGAATTATTTTTAAGCGCTTATTATCGCCGCGTTGTCGTTTAACAATCGATTCCGGAGCGAAGTGCGACCATTTATCACTACAACCGCAAGCGAGTTTTGAGTACCATCATCGTGTTCGTTTCGTTTTTGTTTTTCTGTTCTGGATTTTTTGCTGGTGTGTATTATGATATTGCCTTTTCTTTGGAGTATTTCGCTGATACTAATACACGGGAGGGTATGTGTTGTTATGCATGTACGATGAGATATGAAGAGAGTGAGCGAGCGATTCCTGGGGGATATGTGTTATCTTGGGTAGTTTTTTTTTTGTGTGTGGTTTGTAGAGCAGGCCAAACCACCCTCATAATAGTGGTGTTGCCTGGTTTCACCCGGTTATCCTGTGGGGTACATGGTATGAGTCGGCGCAGTAGGAAGTAAGAGCTTTTCGTTTAACAGCCGAAGGCGGCCATGTTCGTTAACAACTTAGTTCTGTTTGATTTGTTTGTTTGTAATTACAACATGAAAAAAAAAAACTAACTGATTTTACTACTTCATTATAACAGTTTTCGTTTTCTGAACTGGACATTCGTTCAGCTTGTATTTTTTTAAAGGACATTTTAAGTTGATGAACAAAATTTTGCTGTTAAGAACCGACATTAAACTGCAGAACCGACATTAAACTTCACTCGTGAGATATTAATAGTTTTTGTTTTATTCCTTCATTAATTAGATAGATTTTTTAAAAAGAATCTTAATATAGGTTAAACAACATCTTGGTTAAAGCTAACCAATTAATCTCGTCTCCAACATTCGATTTAAGTCTGAGTGATTTGAGTGCCTTTACAAAAAATGTTGTTTGCCTCCTTTCTCTAAACATAAGTCGCCTCCACTTCTTAAATTGTAATAATTGCCTACAAATTGAATGTCTCCTTGTAATTACATGGTATGCAATTGGCTTTTTTTCAAATTGACCTAAATTATAAAAAAAAACATTAATTATCAGTCTTGCACAAATTTGAAAAATACATTTCCTTATTCTGTACATCCAATTTATCTTCCCTTACTTTCTTGCCACATAAATAGCCGATATGTTCGTTTAACGATTGACTATATATTTATTTTACACAACAAGAGAAACTGTTACTACCAATCAACATACTCTTAGTGTTTGAGGCACTTAACATTTACGAATTTTTGCATAGCCCATTGAAGGAACTAAGCGTGTTTTCATTTAATCTAAGCTCACAGACATTAATATTACTGCCCAATATATATATAAGTGTGTCATCAGCAAACAATGATGTTTTTGAAATCTTAAGACAATCTTTTATGTCCTTAGGTATAACAGCAAAAGTTTTACTCTTAAACTGATCCCTAAGGTATTCCTCAATCAACTGATATTTGTGATTTTAGGTTGACTTTCTATGTTCTGCCTGATAAATAGGAATCAAATCACTTTAGCTCCTCATTTTTGACACCATATTTTTCTGTTATTTTCAGCAAAATGTTTCTGTCTATGCCGTCTTAAGGTCTCTTACCTGCGTTGCACCAACAGTAATCAGTTGACACATTGTCGTAAGAACTCAATAACCATCTGCACGTCAGTCTTGGCGTATCACAGGGCGTTTCGTAAAAAATGTCAGTTTTGATCAAACGTAAATTTCAAACAGTCATCGGTCTACGACAACGGAGGCGATTACCAGACGTTGTCCGTCCGTGCTAGTATGTTACTTTGTGTCCTGTTTCGGTTGATTGGCTCTTACGAAAACCAGACTGCTCCTTTGTTCTTTGTTCTTTAAAAACATTTTCAACCTCTATGAAAGTAATAGGACCAGCTTTGCAAAGAAGTGGAGTTCAAGAACTACGTTTTCTTAGAAGTATACTTTCTGATTTTCTGGTCCAGATACGGCCACAAGTACCCGATATATAGTATATCTGAACATTGTGCTGGAGTTTCTATAAGGTTGTCACATATTGCCCTTCCGCTTTTTTGTTCTTCATTCAATGCTTCATAAAAAGTGTTGCAGTGATCGGATTTAGTTCAAATATGCTCCGTTTTGTTCGTTAATTTGTTTCCATCTAGACGGCAACTTCATAATACCCCCCCCCCCCTCCCCCTCATGCCATCCTCCTTATTTGGGAAGAACTCGGACAGCCACTTTTCATAAGCCTCCTTTGAGTTAAACTTCACACCACCAAGGGCGTTCGCCATGGACAAGAACAGGTAGGAATGACTTAGCGCTATGTCCGGGCTATATGGTGGATGCGATAAAACATCCCATCCGAGCTCCCGTAGCTTCTGACGAGTCATCAACGAAGTGTGTGGCCTGGCGTTGTCCTGGTGGAACACTACACCCTTTCTTTTGGCCAATTCTGGACGCTTCTGGTCGATCGCCTGCTTCAAGTGGTCCAGTTGTTCACAGTAGATGGTAGAATTAAGCGTCTGGCCCTATGGGAGCAGCTCACAGTGGATGATTCCCTTCCAATCCCACCAAACACACAGTAAAACCTTCCTGGCCGTCAATCCCGGCTTGGACACTGTTTGGGTCAATTCACTGCATTTCAACCACGACAGTTTTCGCTTGATATTGTCGTTTTTTATGCATTTTTCGTCACCAGTCACCATCCGCTTCAAAAATGGGTCGAGTTCGTTCCGTTTCAGCAGCATATCGCAGGCGTTGATTCTGTCCAGAAGGTTTTTTTTTGCGTCAAATCATGCGGCACCCAAACATCAAGCTTTTTTTTATATACAGCCTTCTGAAGATGGTTTAAAATGGTTTGGTGAATAATTCCCATCTCCTGGGCGATGTCACGTGATGCCACATGCCAGTATAACTCGTTGATTTCCATGATTCGATCGGTATTCGTCGTAACAGGTCTTCCGCCGGCTGGCTTATCCATGGTGTCGTTTTCACCGGCTCTGAATCGTCGAAACCATTCCCATGTCGGTTTTTGAATTGTCCCAACAGCTCGAACCCTTCGGGCCGAAGCAATGTTATCTATCCACTTTATATAATCTAGCCACTGTCAGTATTGCATACTTAGACGGTTGACTAGGTGGATGCCACCAACCAACAATTACATATTCCGATAAAAAATCATGATAAAAAAATAATTTTTCACACATAGGCATCACTTCAACCCGAGTCACTCAGATTATATGCGTCATATGTGAATATCAATGCCCTTTGAAATGTGGAATGTGAGGTTACCTTCACATTATAGGTGCATCCGAAAACCTTTCTGATTGCTCGAATACCCCGATTAAGATAGTGCGGTGTTATGGGTCTGGCAGAAGGAGGATGAGGAATGACGATGCAAAAAAGGGATGGATGTGAGTATTTGGGTGTCCATTCGTTGACATTGGCAAAAAGTCGTAAACTATGGATACTTAAGTGATGCCTTATGGCAATTTGTGACAATTCTTAATTCGAGAAACATTAACCTGAATTGCTCCTAGAATTTTAATGATTAAGCATTAGCATGAAAGAGGAAGTGGATGATGACGTAAGTTTATCAGAAAGCACCCTTAATTTAAGACTAATATTTCGAGTTAGTCACGACCAAAATTCGGTTTTCCACGAACCAAAGTGACGTTCGTCTGATTGCAGATGCACCTAGTGGGCACTGTCTGAAGGGAAACTATGGAAGAAGGAAGGATGAGAGAATAAAAAATTGACTAATCCGGCAAAAGTTTGAGTGATAAGCTCAATCTTCACGTCAAGTGAATTATAATGGTTACACTTCTGCGCTTCAGTTATCTTGCTCAGATACCCACAACAATTTAACCTAACTTATGTAAGTTCTTGCCCCAGCTTAAATACCAAGATCGTTCCTGTGGATTTCAGGTAGAAAAGGAAGGCATTCTTATATAGATTCATCGGAAAAGACAGTCTACAAATAAAAAAAATGTGGCTTTTTGCCGACTCCGAGATTTGAAAAGTTTTTCATAGACAAATCGAAATTTTTGAGTGTTGCCAACAACTCGAAAGAGGTGGTGTCGCAAAAAACTCGGGGTATTCAGTCCGGAAATCGAACCTAGAACCTTGACGTGATGGTCCACGCACTTACCCACTACTTCTCGGATTACTGATTTTATTTTAGCCAAAGTAATAAGTCGTGTATCGTATGACATTGTTCAACTCAATAGGAACTCTGCCTGAAACCACATAAAGCGCTGCCTGAACTAGTAACAGAAAATGAATAGAAACGTTGCCAAGAAGTAAGTAGAGCAACCGCCACTGATGTGCTCGGATCTTTGAAACAGTTTGAAGGTAAGTGCACGCAGCCGTTAGAAGCAAGAAGGAGGACTGCAAGGCAATGCTGTGTTGAAACAAGAGCAGAATGGAAGATAAAGAAAAATGAAATACATGAGAAGCACCCATCAAAGAAATTTGACGATGCCGTGCCAGGAGTGTAGTATGAACTTTTACCTAGTGGTTAAACGATGATCTGGTGGTATTACAATTACATCAACATCGGTCACCATTAGCGTGCACTCCACACATCTCAATTCCATCAACAATTCGCAATATGTTCATACGGAGGGTCCATTAAAATTAAGTTTCATAAACTGCCTGAAGTGGTCGCCTTGGCGTAGTGGTAAGTGCATCGACCGCGGCGCAGAAAGTCTGGGTTCGATTCTCGTACGGTACACCTCGCATTTTTTCACGCACCACCTCTTTCGAGTTGCTGACAACACTCAAAGAGTATTAATTGTCTATGGAAAGCTTCTCGAATCTCGCTGTTCGGAATCGGCAAAAAACTGTAGGTCACTTTTACTCGTGAAGAACAGTAGCATGCACAACACGAGTAGTTGTTGTAGAAGCTAGGCCCTGGTCCGTTATGGGCTGTAGTACCACTCAATTATTATTATTAAACTGCCTGAAGTAAAACATCCCCAAAGGCTCGTGAACTTTCCAAGAAGCCCGAAAGCATCAAAACGTCGAACCACAACAATAAACTACTAGATAAGTGAAGTGCAAAAAATTTCAATTACACTCTGACTAGAAATGCTTAAAAATTCATGTTAGACTGAAAACGTCAACATGGACCTAAATGTTCATCGCCAATTGATGCTGGCGCCTACTAAATCTACGATTCTGTATTCAGTGTCAATTTGTATTTGTTGGGCCTCTTCCAGAACAAACTGAAGTGTGAGAAACTCGTTGTACTGCATATTCATCGTGCATCATATTACGCTTTCCCAAGGAACTCAGACAATTTCTGTTTTTTCACAAAGTTTTTGAAGAGAGAGAAATAATGTCTATGGTTCCCATTATCGTTTTCTGAATCGATGCATTCAACAAAAAAAAAAACAGAAACTCATATGTTCGTGCATGGAAACATCAAAGAGACTTCAATAAACCAAACGACGATGCGATACTTCAAAAACACGTGCATCTAGCTTATGAAATGATGGCGCTTTGAGAAAATAATCGCTTCAGTCAAAAACAAATCTATAATAAACATTCAGACGGACGTGTTGCAATCCACCTCTCAAATCTCAGCCATCATCTGGAGACGCTTTTCAAGTTGTCCGATTCGCTAGAAGCGTCTCTCCTCCATGTGTCTGTAAACAGAAAGACTTTCAGTCGTTTTTCTTCGCTTCGCAGAATAAGCTCGGGCGCCAAGCGTGTAGAATCCGATTGTTCCGTTAAAAATAGATTCAGAATAAAATAAAATTATGACCAAAATTTAGTAGTTTCTTCATTCAATAAATGTGAACTAATGAAAATGAAATTCCAAATTCTTATTCCAGTGGCAATTGTCCTTTTGACGACATTTCCACACGTCTGGTCATATTCTTACTATCCTTCGGACGGTATTCGAATCGGTAAGAGAACACCAAACCGTTTCCTGTGCGTCTTATTTTAGCATTTTTATGGAATTTTTGAAAATCGGTGTCGCGTGGAGTCTGAGTGACTGACAGTGAATTTTAAAAATAAACCGAAGCGTCAACACCAACGACACATGGGAAAGCACTTGTTTATGTTGATGTTTTGCTTTGCCTGTGGACACACGCGTTTCGTTTTTGAAAAGTTTTTGTTATTCCGTAGGTTTGATATCCGATCGCAATGCCGAAATGATGTCAACGGTTTTTGAGAGTGCAATCAACACGGCAAATCATGATTTGGAAATACCGTTGAGGGCAACAAGTGTTGAAGTGCCGTTTGGGAATTCATTTGAAGCATCCAAGGCACTGTGCAGAATGATGATGGTGATGTGTATTCGATTTGGTGTTCGGAATTTAGTTTCTGACGACATTTGTTGCAGAATGGGGTTGGAGGAGTGTTTGGACCGTCGGCGAATAATGCAGCAATACACTTGATGAATATTTGTGACGCAAAGGAGATTCCGTACATTTACTCGCATATGAACGATGATCCCGGGAAGAGCGTGATCAATTTGCACCCCCATCCCAAAGATATTGCTCGTGCTGTTCACGATCTGGCGGATGCGTTTGGCTGGACTAGCTTTACATTCCTCTACGAGTCTGGTAGACATCGAGATTATGACCATTAAAGTTGATTAGGAATGAATTTGTGCATTTTAGGAGAATACCTCAGCATTTTGAATGAGCTGATGCTTCTGTACGCGGATGGAGGTCCTTACATCACGGTTAAGAGATATGATCTACAGCTCAACGGAAATTACAGAAGCATCTTGCGCAGAGTTCGTAAATCACAGGATAACAAGATTGTGATCGTGGGCTCAACAGAGTCTTTGCCCCTAGTCCTGCAGCAAGTAAGTAGTTCTAAGTTAGAGAAGGTACGCCAAGAAGTATTTTTGTTTTTTTTTTTGTTGTTTTTTTTTCACAATGAAATATTGAGAAGAAATGAGAGGCAACCACACTTAGGCTGAAATTGGGTCCATTGTTACGTGACACGAATAATTCTCTGATGTCCTCGCAATGGCTTGACCTAGCTATGTAGCTATTAAGGTGTCCCACTCTAATGTAGCTTAGTAGCTACGTTGTCAAAAATCGTCTTCCCTTTTGCAAGAGCTTGACAGGCACAGAGATAGATTCTCTCTCCTCCTCAACTCTGAAGCTTCTGCAGATGTCATTGTACAGATTCCATTGTATAGGAAGCCAAATTGTTAGGCATGTATTTCAATGGCACAATTACCTGATATGACGCCAATGATGATGTAATTGAACACATTTCTTTCACAGATATCACACTACGCGTCAGCTAGTTTGTGCAGATTATCCTTTCACAAACTTTTCTTATTTTCAAAGAAAATTTTGCAGCGGCTCTTTGGAACATTGCAATTAGCACATGAAGCTCTGGTGTAACGTAGATCCCATCGACGCAAAAATCAAACATTGCGTCTAAATAAAATTTCTTAATGACGTCAATGTTTCTGTGAATTTGCATAATCAAGGTGTTGTACAGGACCATTCATTTCGTGGTTTATAGTTTATATATAGTTTATGGCGCTGGCATTGACACCATTTAAACTTGAAGTGAAAACATCGCTTGAAGTGTCACAGTATTAATAAGTTTTTTTTTTATAATGGCTTAACAACTGCACAATTGTCACTGTTTCCAGAAACTGTCACGTGTGCGGTTTATGATCGAAAAGTATCATTGGTCCATATTTCTTCACAAATGCCAATAGGCAGACGGTTACAAAAACAATTCGGAGCGATATGGTCGAATATAAGCCAGTTTTTCGTTGGCTGGCTATTAAAGATAATTCACATAATCCAAAGTATCCAATAAGAGGGTCCAACAAACTACGCAATGGACAACTAATGGTTTTATAACTTGAGAAGTTTTCTGGTATATTTTTCTGAGTAATGTAATGTTCTTACGACGTCAATTGCCCAAGTTCAAGTAATTTGACGCTGTAAGGTCGCCGTGGCGTAGTGGTAAGTGCGTCGACCGCGGCGCAGAAAGTCTGGGTTCAATTCCCGGACGGGACACCTAGTATTTTTTTCACGGCACCACCTCTTTCGAGTTGCTGACATCATTCAAAGAGTATTAATTGTCTATGGGAAGCTTCTCAAATCTCGCCGTTCGGAGTCGGCAAAAAACTGTAGGTCCCTTCTACTCGTGAGAGAACAGTAGCACGCACGACACAAGTAATTTTTGTAGAAGCTAGGCCCTGGTCCATTGTGGGCTGTAGTGCTACTCAATTATTATTAATAAGGTTTTTTCCTAAGGAGCTACTGTATTTTTTTTTTTGCGAATAATCCCCGAGCTCTAGACAGATTAGATACATCTACAAATAACATTGACCACCTCAAAGTGGTGGTATTGCTTCCATCCTTGATGGCGTTGGACACATACTAACCGTCTCCCCAAAACGCAAAACGTCTCATTGATACCTCACTCTGGACAAACACCTCCGACGTCAGTCCATTTACTGTAAAAGCAGTGTTCGACTTCAGTCTCGATATTGCTGCCTTGACCCAGTCTATGTCGGGTTAAAGTCATTCTTCCGTCGTCGTCCAGAGTGAGTGGAAAATTTTGTCTGACAGATATGAGCATGGCCGAAAGTGATTCCGCTAAAATTTTCTATTTTAGTCCCACTTTGCTTAGGCTCCGCGGTAAATAAGGACAACGAAATCGATCGTAGAATCATGTTTGCTAACCAAAGTTTCTTTGGACTTACCTGATTGCCTCAGGTAGTCTCTCGAAAAACCAAGCTGGCTGTGTATAACATCTTGAACACAAAGTTGTAAAAGAATTAAATCTTTTGGCAGTTTAATTCAATTGAATGGAAAGCAAAATAATGCATTCTTCCATTCTTTCAGTGAATGGTGACTGCAAACTTTGTAATTCTCATGAGAGTATCAAAAATCAAATGCACACATTTAATTTATAAAATGCCAGGTTTTTATCATTTCTTTCATAATTCAGTTACTAACTCATGATTTGGTCAACAAATTAGAAGACGCACTGACTAAAAGATTTCCATCTTATTTTAATTTATCGCCGGAAATTAATGACGCTATTATTGCTTCTGTGCTTAGCCCGTCAGTGAAGCTAAAATGAATCTTGCCCTTAAACCCCTCATTCACAGAACAGACAATCTCGTCTATTAGCTCTTTGGTAAGAGAAGCACTATATTGTCAGACTGACATTAACGATAGCTCTGCTGTTCCATCAACAGTTCCAACCAACACTGAACTTTCTTTTTTTGACTTTTCAATCACGGGTATTGATTATTTTACATACAATTTGAAGAATTTATTACCATCCGTAATATTTTGTATTTCATATCCATTATTGGAAAACTCTAATAACACCGATACCCCACAATTTCAAGAGTTATATGCATATCTGGCCAATCCTTTAGCAGATTTTGATATGTTGGATCGTTATGCAAGACTAAAGAAGGCTGCTATCAAATATAACACCTCGTTACCTTCTTCAGCCGCAGTGGAAAGATTGTTTTCTTTTGCGAGTCTTAATAACACCCCTCGGCGAGGCGCACTTTCCGACGAAAATTTTGAACGGTTGTTGTTATTAAGGGTTAATAATATTGAAAAATTTTAAAATTTCTTTGTTTACTAAAACAGTGGATTTTTTTGTTTTTTAAAATATATCATTAGTGAATAATATACGAACAAATTTGCTTATTTTTATGTTTCTTAACTAATGCATAACACCAAAAGTTCTGTTGATATCAATGACTTCAGCTATTTTAAAATTGAATTCAGTGACTTCGACTAATTTAAACTGAATTTAGTGCAGAATTCAAGTCAAATTGCGTGAATTCAATTGACTTCTGTAAATGATTTAAGTTCTATGAGTGCTAAATATTGATTGCATTAGTCAATGACTTCAAAAGAATGATGTCTTACATTGTTTTAAGTTCCAGTCTTTTTAAATTTTGATTTCATTGACAAAACGATTCAAGTTTTAATTTTCTAAGAATGCATTCCCAAATGAGTTTTACAACTCTGCTTGAACACCCCTGTCTTGCTTTTTGTCGCAAAAGCTGCGAATTTTGATCCTGTTAGCCCTGATTGCGTCTGTATGAGAAGATTCAATTGGGAACTCTATACTCTGTAGGTATCAGGTATAACACTTATGAAGGCTAGGCCAAGTAGAGCGGATGAGTAACACTGCTCCGATCCGAAGAGTCCTTGTATCCTAGGCATTTAAAGAACGGACGACCTCGTATGAATTGGCGCAAGCAAGTGAAGAAGGACCTCAATCATCTTGGGCTGCGGATTGGTGGCAGCTGGCAAGAGACAGTTGAAGGTGGGGAGGCATGTTGGTTGAGGCCCAGGTTCACCCCGGACTCTTATGCTAATTAAGGAAGAAGAAGAAACTTCGGTTAGAAATTGTTTTATTATTTATAGTCGAAATTACTTCTGCTAGGGCTGTCAAGACGAGAAATAGGAAGAGACTATGTACATAACCTAGAAATCTGCCCTTCCCTCGCAACTGTTAGAAAGAAAATGAAAATGCTTTGACGAACTGGCTCACGTTAAAGTAGACTCAACAAATAATGTGAAGTGGTTAGTTGGAATTATAGGACTCCAATAGATCTGAGAACGTCATCCCTCCGTGGCATTGCAATGATCGATGGCATCATAACCTAACCTACCCTAGTGGCATCATTCCTTTCGTAACACTTCTCCTTCTTGTAGGTGCTTAGTTAGATTGCTGTTAGATTGATTGACGTCTTCCACGACTTGCCGTCAAACCATGGCGTAAAACCCAAATCAAATACATTTATTCGCGACTAAAATATTATATTCTTAACATGTGGGAATTGTGTTTTGTATATCATCATAGGTTCCCAAGTAACCACTGCCAGAAGTTTTGCTGCTAAATGTCAGTCTTTGTAGTAAACACAGTAAGTAGGAAATACAGTAGAAGAACTCTTAAAAGTCGTGAAATTCTACATTTTCATGATACATTATCATATTTTGTTCTGTAACGTAGTGCATTCTTAAGACAACGTCTCCCAGCTCCTCCATTCATTTTTTGTCCCTCTAGATGAATGAAACCCCACCTGGGAGCATACTTTAACAACAATATGAGCGTTCTAATCGATATAAGCATTCAAGGACTCGCAAATTTTATAAAAGTCTCCAATTGGTTTTAGGTCATAGAAAGAAGGATCTTTGATCCCCGTGGCTTCAGCATGGGCCTCAGTAGGTTGCATCTCGTACTTTCCGACGCATTTACTCCTCTAGCTTCCTAATTCAAAGGTCCCACAATCAAGTTAAAGCCTTTGTCGTTTTTTTTTCAATTCATGCCCAATCTAAATTCAAACAGGCTCAACAAGTCGGCATCGTCACAGAAGACTACAAGTACATCATCGGAAGTCTTGATCTACAAACTCTTGACTTGGAAGCATTTAGACACAGTGAGGCAAACATCACGGGGTTCCGAATGTTCTCGCCAGAGCAGCCAGAAGTCAAGGAACTAATTACAGCTTTAGGATATCCTGAGGACCATGTTGCGAGGAATAGTAATAGAATCTGACATTTTCATCGCATCCAAATATTTATTCGAAAGTTTCTCTCAAACAGTCACCTGCCCAGTTACAGTTGAAATGGCCTTACTCTTCGACGCAGTGCAACTTTATGCAGAAACAACGAAAGCTTTGAGATTTCGACCGGTTCCTGTGAATTGCTCCAACGATGATGATGTCTGGGACAGAGGCTTTACAATTGGAAACTACCTAGGCCTGGTAAGACCGCACCACCAACGAACGCATGCACGCACAATGAAGTAACTCGATTTGTCCTTTAGAGCATTGCTGAGGGTATAACAGGGAAAGTATTCTTCGACGGAGGCGTTCGAAGAGACTACAATTTAGAAGTGGTTGAGTTAACTCCATCCGGATTAACAAAAGTTGGAAATTGGCATCCAGACGATGGGCTAACCATGGTCAGGTACACTCCATCCAGCCCAATTTTGGACACGGATGAACTCTCGTTGGTGAACAAAACTTTCACTGTCCTGTTGGCACTGGTAAGTGATTCGATAGCACTTTTTGAAAATTAAGAAAATTAAGAGATGAGTTTGATTTAGAATGCACCTTATGGAATGCTTAAGAAGTCAACGGTGAAGCTTTCAGGTAACAATCGATACGAGGGATTTGGAGTTGAACTTATTATGCGACTGGCGGAGAAGCTCGGGTTTAACTACACGTTCAACATGCATGTGGACGACAACTATGGGTCTTACAATGCAACCAGCAACATTTCCACCGGAATGGTGCATGAAATTATGGAAGGAGTAAGTTTGGTTAAAAAAAGTGCTATAGTTCTGCAATGACTTTACTACACCAATATCACTTATATTTTATTTGTTTGGGCTTTGCCTTTTCTTGCGATTTCAATCAATCATGAGACATTTAGAATGTTGAATCTTCAGGATGCAGGCTGACCAAGTGCATGCTGCCGAACGTCAGCAAGCTTTCTTTCTATCTCTAGACAGAAAAGGTTGCAGAAAACTTGTCGGCGTACAAACGAGACACTTCACCTTCGCTAAGCAGCTAAGTCTACTTGGGCTTGTGCTAGGGAGAAGGTGAAGACACCTCAGAGCACTTTCTCTGTCAATGTCCCACCTTTGCTCGTATCAGGTTGCGGCTGTTTGTCGGTGATGTGGTGGGAGCTGAACATTTAAGCTTTTTATCACAGAAGCGCCTGCTGGTCTTTCTTCGGAAAACCAAAAAACTACAGTAAACAAAGGTTACTGCCTGGTAGTACAATGGACCAGTTTTCGAGTCTGAGCGCTCCAGTGCAACAAAAAAAAATCCCAACCTCCAACAAAAAGAAAAATTTAAACTTTTGGTCAATGGCCAATGCTGTCCAGGGCGTAATTAGTTGTTTGATAAGAAAATGGGTTATTTAGGTATATTTAAGGTAATTTTTATTTATATTCCCTCTCAGTAAAATCCTGTAACTAACTAGTGCTGTATTGTACTTGCTTCTCTTACAGATGCAGATTGGCAATGTATTTCCCTGCATGCTTAACCAAGTCGGGATGAATAAATTTTTGAGGTCTTCAATTGACTCTGAACGCTTCTTATTTCATTTTCATTATCGATCTCATGTTCTTAATTGAATTGAGATCTGGACTGTAGTTAAGTATGTACGTCGACACTATTTTCTTCGATCTTCCTATCTCAGACATGTAGATTAAACTTTGATTTGCGTGATTCACACGAGTGTTGAGTCAATGAAAGAAGTTCTGAGTCAATTTAGAGGATTCGTTTCTCTCGGAGTTTTTGTTTTTGAATCCGGGTTCAGTACTTGTTTGAATACTCTTTCCAACCGAGTCTGTCGAAATTAATTATTCTTTGTACTCTACGGCCCAAAGAGTGTTATCCATCTACTGACCTAGCATTCTTAAGCGTTATATCCTTAGGCGCTTGACTATGCGCATGTCGTCATACAGCCTAAGGAGTTACTCCTTAAATTTTTCCTCAAAGTGTCATCAACACACAAAAGATCTCGAAAGACCAAGGGATTCCCCATTATCTTTTAATAAAGTTCAAGTTTGTTTCTACCAGTTCGCAGGTTTGGTTTCGGACCGGACCACCTCAAACAACTTCTTTCGAGTTGCTGACAACACTCAGTATTCTCTGAGCTTTGAAATAGTTTACGCAAAATTTCTCTAATTTCGCCATTCGGAAAGCAGCATGGTAGCCTCTACTCTTATGAGGACAATAACGCGTACAATAGGAGTATTTCTTGAAAAAACTAAGCTGAAGTGCCTTGCGGACTTTAGAATCATTCAGTTAAGTTAACGTTTCTTCATATTAAGGGCTTTTCTTGTCTGTGAAACTTTCTATTCCGGTTACCTTGTTTGCTCCACAATGGCTTTTGTCCTGCGCTCAGTTTACGGCCGATAGATCAGTTTCACAAACTCTCCTTTGGACCTCCATTTCAGTAAAACACAAGGGTGAGTTCGCCTTAAATACTCTAGTTAGGCTGTGCCTTGAAGAATTCGGTTTTTCGAAGTAAGTCATAAAAGATTTGTTTCTGCTCTAATGTGTTTCTTACAGGACAAAGCACAAAAAGCTTTGCATTTTTCAAGTCTTTTTTTATAAACTTTACCAAAGGTATTAATATATTGAGAGCTACATATGTACAAAACCAACGTAGCCTGTGTTTGGGTGTAAGCCAGCAGGGATGCCCGCAGAGTATACTCGTACGCCCCACTGAGGTGGGATCGATCTTATATTTGCAGATGACATTTTTTTCCTCGAAAACACAGTGAGCTCTACGCAGTTAAATGTAATCAGCGTTAAGCCTGCTTACAATTAACTGCAATACAATACTGTAAAAACTTAAACCTTGCAATTAACCTATAGAAGTCCATGGATGATATTCAGGGATGGCGTAGGTAGATTCTCCCAAAGTGGAGAGAAGAAGATTCAGGGCGAGACTATTAAAATTGCTTAATCAAGACGCCAAGATTGTTAACTTGGTGTCTTGTTAGCTAAATCAACTATATATTGAGCTAAGGCTACATGCCATTTCCGACAGGTTTCTCATTCGTCCAAACCAAAGTTTTAAACATTCGCGGGCTATGGGTCCGGTATTTGTTTCCTTCTCGGATCTAAAGTCTGGAATACGATAACTAAGAGGGTCTGAGCAAAGTCTTTAATTGATTTTATTTCAGAGAGCCGATCTTGGAGTTACGGATTTGACCATTACATCAGAACGTGAATCCGGAGTTGATTTCACCATTCCATTCATGAATTTGGGTAAGCGAATAAAATTCGTCCTTTCAATTCTATTCAATTATTCTCGCTTTTTTATAGGAATCGCGATTTTGTACCAGAAACCCCGTAAGGCTCCGCCAGCCCTGTTTTCTTTCATGGACCCTTTCTCCGGAGAAGTTTGGCTGTATCTCGGGCTTTCATATCTTGGAGTATCATTGAGTTTCTTCATTTTAGGACGAATATCTCCCTCGGAATGGGATAACCCATATCCATGCATCACAGAGCCAACAGAGTTGGAGAACCAATTCAGCATGGGCAATGCTGTGTGGTTCACAACGGGCGCATTACTTCAACAAGGTTCCGAAATAGCACCTAAGTAGGAAAATTTGATTTTTGTTTGCTTGATCTATTCTAACGCCTCTCATTCCTTCATAGAGCGCCCTCAACGAGAACAGTTGCGTCAATCTGGTGGTTCTTCACGCTCATTATGGTCTCATCATACACTGCCAATCTGGCTGCCTTTCTCACCATCGAAACTCCAACCAGTCCAATTGAGAACGTCAAGGATTTGGCCGCAAACAAAGGTGGTGTAAAGTACGGAGCTAAGAGTAAGGGCAGTACCAGAAACTTCTTTGAGGTTACACATTCAGCAATTTATCACAACTGACGGTGTATTTAAATTTCCTTTCACCCTCAGACATCCGACGATGAGACATACCGTGCGATGAATGAATTTATGACGAAGAATCCGGAGTATCTGACAACAACGAACAACGACGGAGTCGAGAGGGTGCTCAGTGAGAACTACGCTTTCCTAATGGAGTCGACGTCAATCGAATACAATGTCGCACGCATATGTAATTTGACACAAATCGGTGGATTGTTGGACGAGAAGGGCTATGGGATTGCAATGAGAAAGAGTAATTGAAAGACGTCACGTGCATTCCTTGATTTGTAAATGACATTGCTTCTATCTTCTGTAATTTCAGATTGGCCGTACAGAGATAAGCTTAACCATGCGCTTTTGGAGCTTCAAGAAGCAGGAGTTCTGTCGAAGATGAAATCTAAATGGTGGAATGAAGTCGGAACTGGCGGTTGTACGGTAAGATGCTTCTAGTGAAACAATGTCTTAGATGTTGTTAAAGATTATAACAGGGACTAAGTGAAGTGGCTACGATTGGTTGGGGGACATTGCCCTCAAAAGCAGAAAATTGTAAAAAAACAAAAAACTCAACATGATCAGTTTGACAAACGTGAAAAAATAATATTGAAGAAGTTTGCATAATCCGAGTTCCATTCCATCCTGAGATGTTATTATCGGATTGTTGTTTTCGAGATAACATATTCTCTTCAGGAATGTGCCATTTTTTTCGAATTTCAAAGCCCCAATAATCCAATATGGCCACGTCCCCTGTTGTGCATAATCTTTCACAATTGAAAATATTTCCTAAATAACTAGAACTTTGTTTCTTTGACATTTTCTAGACCAAAAACGAGCAATCAGAAGCCGCTGAGTTGGGTATGCCGAATTTGGGTGGAGTTTACTTTGTACTTTTGGTTGGAAGCTCATTAGCTGCTGCTTGTGGCATACTTGACTGGCTATTCTTTGTATTTCGAAAAGCAAGGCATTACAACGTAAATTAATTTTTTCACAGTTACAACTTTCACTACAAATCTTCTCTTCTTCCTTCAGGCTTATTTCTGGGAGGCTCTTAGGGAAGAGTTTCATATTGTAACAGACTTTTCGAACAATACAAGGGTTGTTCGAAGTACTGGGTCCGTGTATTCCAGAAATTCATCTTTAACCATCGAATCGATTGAGGAGGAGGAAACTAACGCAGATTCATAAGCATTCTTAGAGATTTTTCACAACAAATTTCCACACACCCATTGTGTGAATTAACACGTGTTTTGTGTTGCAGATAACAATTATTTTTGAAACAAATAACGGTTTTAATAAAGGTGAAACTATTTTTTGAACAGTTTATAACATTCAACCTAGCAGCGTTTTTTTATGGAACTGGAATAGCACGTTAAAGTGAATAATCAAGTTAACAAGTTCAAAACAATAGAGCGCGTTGCTGTAAGATTTTAGAGACAGTGCCAAAAATGCGTGATTGCTTCCGACATTACAATGGTTAATGGATCTATTCCACATTCCTTTTCTGATAGTCAGACGGCAAAATAGTGATTGGTGTGCAAGGAAATAACTGCTCATATTGACTTTATTAATAATATTTAGATAACACTACAGCCCAGGAGGGACCGAGCCAAGTTTTCCAGCAGCTAATCGTGTTATGCGTGAGATCTACAGTTTATTGCCGCCTCCGAACGGCGACATTTAAGAAGCTTGTCATAGACAGAAAATACTCTTTAAGTGTTGTCAACAACTCGAAAAAAGTGATGCGAGGTGAACCTGTGGCAATTTGTTTCATTATCAGCAATTAAATCCACCATCTTCCAACACTGTTTATCCCCTTGACAACTGTTGTAAAGAATATACTGAATATTAAGTACAACGTGACTATTGGCTTTCTACAAGAACCTTGTCTCTAGCATATTTTTTTAAGGAAGAAATTCCAATGCATGAACAAACCCACCTATCAATACAAATCCAAAACCTTCTATGAATGTAAAAAAAGTAGAACATAATTGGTTATCAGAAAAATGTTTTTTTTTTCAATTCTAGCTAACAGCTTTATAATTGAATACATTTTCAACAACGTCTTTGTCTTCAATATTTTAAACTTTACCAAATCAATATTGAAATCCTGAAGCAAGTAAATTATGCTCAAATGTATAAGTAAAATTTAAGCTGAACAAAATCTAAGGAATTTCTAAAATGTTAAGAAAAAACTTTATTCGAGATACAATGCCAACAACTGGGTCCGGTTATCAATAAATAGTTTAAGACAGAAAGAGAAACAAAACAAGAGAACTGTAGAGTTTTAGAATTACGTCCAATTCTGTGCGCGCCACAGCAAACAGTGAATGTTGTTCTCCACGTCTGGAGGCAATATCTTTGGGCTTTTGTGATGTTCGAAGTGTGACACGCTCGAATGATGATTATTCTCTACATTATCCATGTAGCGTGAAATCAGAGATCTGTACCTTCGTCCGATCGTGGCAATCAGAGGTGTGGTCTTACTTGGCACAGAGACAATAGCTTTGATCTGGAAATAAGAAAGTGAGCATGCAACGTCCAAGAACTCAAAACATGTGTGTTACCTCGTTTTCATAAGGACGGAAAACAGTTATCGGCCGCAAACTGTTCACCTCGGCTATGATCAAACAGCCCCATGTAGTGCCAACGTACAACTCTTCACCATGAGCAGCCAATGCTGATATCTGTAGAGGAGAGATTAGGTATAAATCACCGCGCAAAGTCCCCACGTGTCTTACCTGGCACTTTATTAGACTTAAATGTTCGTCGATTGATATGCTTTTGAGACTTTCCGAGCACGGCAGCAACTTTGAGCAGTCAAGTTTGTTTTCGATGACTTTTGTGGTAATATTCCACTGATATACCATAAATCCAGGATACAGACACGAATATACGTACTGATCGTTGGAACACAGCCGAGCAACTTTCACATCCTCTATTACATTTGGTTCCTCACTGTGACAAACTGCCTGATGACCCGAAACACCAGATTTACTCAGCGGGAAGATGTTGATCTTACCACCAGTTTCGCCGCACCATAATTCGTATGTGCTAGATAAATACCATAGCATGAGACCGATTAAGATGAGATATTCATGTGACTTACTCATCCACAACAACAGCAACTGCGCTATGCAAAATGAGGCCAGAGCAGATTTCAGTCAGGACGAACGAACCTTCAGCAAACACACAGTTGGTGGGGACCTTTGTTGAATCAACTAGGAATACTCTGCCATTGTGCAGGCCAACAGCGACACGCTCAATGTTTTTCAAATACACCAGGCTAACGATAGGACTCTTTATGGACGGATCGAACATGTATGAGAATACATGCGTGTAATTCGTTGTGCTGTCAAAAGTTAACATTTTACTTGAACTGGACGTTGTGCGCATGAGATTCACTTTACCTATAAACATGCAAATTGCCAGTAGAATCACCTGTCCAGAAACTATCCTCAATTATACAGCAGCACAGCATGTTTAATCTGTGCGCCTTACGCTTGCTGTGCTCTCGCGTGGAATCAAAATTGATTTTATTCTCACAGAGAATACTGCTGTACTGTAAGTAGTTCCCGAATGAAGATGTGTCAAGTATGTCAATTCTTGAATTATTTGTCGGTAGCCATAATTCAAAACCACTTGTGTCATCTGCAAAGAAGGAATGTTATTGGGAACGTAATATGATGTGACAATGAATCACCTTCATTGGACAGAAGTGTGTTGAAAGCTCCACAAACAACTTTTTCACTGTGGGACAACGAAATAACATCTAACAGGTGTATACATTCTGGGGCGGTTAAAATCGAAACTATTTGGCTAGCTGATGGTCGTTTCTGAAATAAAATTCAAAGGCATCCATGTGTACAGAGAAAACAATGTGAAACCGTTGCAGACGAACCTTTGGTAATTCATCCCAACAGAGGACCATCAGATCAAGGCAATACGTTGGAAATTGCGTTTCTCGTTGTGTCAGTGGAGGCCGACTTCCTTCCAGAATGCATTCCTTTATAGACTCCTGCCCCTCAAACGGTTGCCGCAGACTTATGTTTTCGTAGATAAACATGCCAAATGAGAAGCAGTCAACCTGGAGAAGAAAACAATTCAATCGGCCTCTTGGGAACAGTCAATTCACATACCTTCTCAGTATATTCCTCTTCTCCATTGTAACGTATTATTTCTGGAGCCATAAATCCCTCAGTTCCGCCAAAGCCCTTCGATCCACTGGGCGCTGTCATTCGGCTAATCCCGTAATCGGCGATTTTTATGTGAATACTGCTTCTCGGGCTATCCTCACTATAAAACCGACGGATAAGGAATTTTTCAGTGGAATTTATAGCAGAATTTCATACCTATGCGGCTGGGGGAAATCCCAGACCAGGACATTCTCCGACTTCAGATCGCGATAAATGATCCTCCTACGATGAAGATATTCTATGGCGCGCGCTGCTTGAAGCACAAGAATCTGGAATGTGTGTGGCCCAATGTGCGCTCCACTTCGCCGGTATTGCCGCAGGATTGAATCCAAGCCACCCTTTTGAGATTGAGAGTTTGAAGTCAAGTGATCGTTATCGACAAAATTATGGTTCCTTACCATAGGAGCTAGATCCAAAACTAAGGCAAGAGGTTTGATGCATATTCCCACCAATGGAACTATGTTTGGGTGCTTCAGTGTGAGGAGCACAGCGAGTTCTTGTCTTGCGGTACAATACGCCTTGCAAGAGTGCTGCAATGGATCACGATCCCATTTTCCCAAAGCAACCTTGTATGCCATGAGAGCGCTCTTAAAACGTAATAAATAAAAATCATATACAAACAGACTATTCAATGCTCTTCCTTACATCTTTTGCACGGGGTCCAGGAGGAACGGGCTGTAACATCTTCATAGCAACCGCTCTAAACGATCGAGAACCTTTAACTTTGCACGTCGCTTTGAAAACGAATCCAAAAGCTCCGCGACCCAAAAGTGAGCCCTTCACGATGCTCTCGGGGTTAATACTGTACTTCTCGGGTATATCCGCAAAAACCACATCGGGAGCTATTTTTAACATATTCACTTCCAAGTGAACCGGACATGAAATCTTCGTTTGATTATAAACCGAGAGAATGCACTCCTCGATCATCCAAGTGTAGCACACGTTTGATGTGTCTGGAACATTATAAACTGGATGTCCATCAACGGATGTGTTTCTTGATGATCCAGCGGAGTCGGGTCCCACTCCAGAATCAGCATCAGACAAACACAGTGAATCCTGACGAAGTAAAGCAAAATTTAATAAAAGAAATCATTTGGAAGCATATTCTGTGCACTTACCTCAGATCTTCGTTCCCTTCGTGAGCTGAAATAGTCCGGATCCATGAAACCAGTGGCGGGACTCCTTCTACTTAATCCAGCACCATTTCTCGGTCGAACGGAGTTCTCCTGACTGCCGTCCAGCACATTGCAGTTGTCATTTATTTTTCGCAAACATTTGGGACAAAGCACCAGACGTGTTATCAGAAACCTCCCCTCGGAGGTGTGCACAAATCGAGTACCCAACGATGGATACCAATCTTCCAACAACAAATCAATGTGATCCACAGAGAGAGCAAGGAGTTTAGCAATGATCGGCAAGTTTGGCTCCACACAGGCAACCATTTGCCGGGCATTGTCGTCAAGTTCCTGACTGATGTTCACACTAAGAAGTGGGAAATATATCTCAAGGATGCTTGACGTGCAGAGATTCACATCATTCCACAATCCATCTAGCTTCAGCTTAAAGCGATTGCTTGGGCTTCGGAGCACAGAGCTATGGGCAAAGGGCACCTCCCAGATCTTCATCAGGAGCACATTTCCAAAATAAAGAGAAACACCATTTTGCCAGAGATTCCATTGTGTTTCTTGTTCCAGGCAAGTCTTCAAATCAAATTCCAATGAATTCTAGGATAGAGATCATCTCACTTTTCTGTATCCAAAGAAAACATCAGTTGGACTTACCTCATTCACAGCGCTGTAGGAAGTTTTTATAGCTTCTATTATCTGCTCATCGGCAAGAAGGCGTGTCAGAAGTCTGGACCAGAATCCCGATGGGAAATATGTCATGAGAAGTATCCGGCGGATGCCACATTCGTTGTCCCTGGGAAATGGTTCGTAGATGAGGTTGTTCAGGTTGATTTCATTGGACACAGAACATCCGAGATTAACGTTCCGTCCTCTTATCCTTTGTGAGATCTAACAATTCAAAAAAGGAAGATTTCTACAAAGAAATATGCAGAATCAGATAGAATCGCACCTTAACTGTTGTGCCTGCATTTGGGGTGACATCCTCACTCGAGGGGAGTAAGGATGGTATCAAAAGCGTTCTAGAGTCCCATGTCAAAGCGACTTCAAACTTGTTAAGCAAGTTAACGATATAACTGAAAACATTAAAACACCCACACATTGAATTGAGTTTTGAACTGAGCACTCATATTCTTAAACAGACCTCCGGTTATTGTTGGCGGATGAATTGGTGTTCCTAAAGAGTAGCTGCAAGTCTTCCAACTTCATCACGCCGGTTCTCGCAAACGGGTTAATCTCTCGCACAGTCACAACATGAGCCAGCATATCACAGAGCCATTGAGGATCGAGGAAGTAAAAGTCGCGCAGTGTGGCGTCGTCATAGTGCAGCACAACACCATTGTCATGCAAAAACATCGTTGCTTGATTTAATTCCGCCACATCCCTAAAATAAAGCACTTGTAAGTACTGCCTACCAACCCTGGTCCACCTCACCTAAAACTCTTGTAGTTGTGTAATCTCATTTCCTCGGTGACGATTTTTCTATAGCGTTCCGCGTCCAAAACGGGATCCATTCCGACAGCCTTTAAATTGCAAGATATTAAATTAACTATGTCTTCCAGGGCAATGTAACTGGCTGGAATTTTTTGCAAAAGCAATGGCTCCTTCGAACCTGGCGAACGTAACATGAATGCCGTGTCATATATAATGTTGGAAAGTAGCCGAATGTTGTGAAGGGTTCTGCAGCTGATCTCAATGGAGTCTATCACACGGGGTAAGCCAATTTTTTCAGCATCCGGAATGGCGATAAACTTCTCCCGAATGATCTGTTGCAACTCCTCAGCCTTCTGAGGTGAGAAACTCTCCCCAACTGCATCAAAATGTGTGCCGACAATGATGACCGGAGAATTGGGTGCCCTCGCCTATATTAAATTCGAAGGTTAAACTGAAAGCTGGAAGAAATTTGAGGCACGCTCTTACTTGTATATTTCCCAACCACTGAAGAATTTCCGCCAAACCCTTGTGTCCATCGGTTATCTTCCACAGCACCAAGTATAAACTCCTCTTCGACAGGAAGTACTGGTGAGTTGCATAGTACCTAAGCAAAACGAAATTAGTATGAACTGTCAATCGAAGAAGTGAATGCTTACTCCTTCTGTCCACCGAAGTCCCAAGTGCGAAAAACAACTGGTCCATTTGAACCTGGTCCTTTTTTGCGTTTCTCGCAAATCCATGTTCCAATGTCTACCCCTACCGTTGAAATGTTCACTCCTCTGTTCGTCTTTGAGAGATTCTTAGTGTGCCCCATGCGTTTCGCCCAATGATTCTCTGAAGCACGACCTTTCTGCGAACCCCCTTGTCGGAGAAGATCAAGCAAAGTGGTCTTTCCTATGCCCTGCACTCCGACCACCATTAGCTTCATGCGTGCATATGGTTGTGCGTCTTCGTAAATCGACTTCAAGTAACCAATGATGTCCATTGTTTTGTACTTTTTGCTTTCAATCATTGACTTCAATGGATCTTGCAGAAGGCAACCGCGGGTATTGAGATTCCAAAGTCTCGAGAGGAGACCAAGATGTGGTGGTAGGTCAGTTATGTCCACGTTTCCACTGATATTAAGTACGCTTAAGCTACTTAACTCATGCAAGGAGGTTGGGATTTCCTGTGAAGCAAAAAAAAAACGAATCAAATTTCTCTAAACCAAATAACTCTTGTTCACCCACCTTTAAGCAGTTGTTGCTTATGTCCAGCATTGAGAGATTAGGAAATATGAGTTTGGATTTGGTCACTCCCACCACACTCCAGTCTGAGTCGTCAGACTCGTTGAAAAGAGTAGTCACATCGTCTGTAGAGAGCTGTATTCGAGTTAGGAGATTATCGGCAAGAATAAGTGTCCTAAGGGACTCCAGTCTAAAAACAAAGCAACAGAAAAAA
Organism: Eristalinus sepulchralis; assembly: GCA_944738645.1. NCBI lineage: Eukaryota > Metazoa > Arthropoda > Insecta > Diptera > Syrphidae > Eristalinus > Eristalinus sepulchralis. The sequence goes on from OX122882.1 coordinate 46,374,590, forward strand.
TCAGACTCCAAAAGCGCCTAAATTCGTTGCACAAACCTTAAGTGTCTTCTATGACGACAAACACTCTTTAGCACCGTACTGCGAAACGATGATGGTTTCGTACTGGCACCTGGCTTTGTAAAAGGTCCTTGGTCCATGTCGATAGATCCACTTTCACTTTGGGACTTCTCCACATAGCTGTAGCACAGCAAATGCGGATCACTGTCTGTTATCCGAGGAAGACTTGGCCAACAGGAGATTTCGTTATGACTCAAATCAAGCTGTTTCAAAGTTGAAGGATAACTGGTGACGTGACCCATTGATCTGAAAGAACTCATTCAATCACCGTTCTACACCAAGATATCAGCTCGCGGAAAGTTACCTCAGTGTGTTGTACGACATATTCAGCCTTGTCAAATTCACAGCCAAACATGGTAAAGCGGCCGGTATGCTGGTGAAGAGATTGTTGGCAATGTTGAGACTGTTCAGCTGAGAGACTCCCTCCTCTTTCTTCGCCTCGTTCCACTTGAGGTCATTGTCTGTTATCTCCAGTGAACCGGACCACACGTTTCGATGTATCAGTTGATGGAAACTCAGTGTCCGGGGATTGTTCTTGTGAATATCTGATGACTCAAGGTGCGAAAAAGGTTCGCATTCAATTTTATCCAAACTGAGTTGAGATGCTGAAGGCTAGTAACAAGAATCTGGTTAAGTGCAAGTAGGAAACTTAGTGTTTCATCTGCATACCTGCATCGGTGGAATGGGTAAGTCCTTCAGAAGATTAAATGCAATATTCAATTCACGAAGCTTTGGTGCCTTCCACATGTCAAACGGAAGTTCCTGTAATTTGTTGTTGGAGATATCCAAAATTGTCAAGGATGGGAGATGAAAAATCTCAGGTGGAATAGTCACGAGGCGATTATCTTGCAGAAATATCTCATCAAGCACAGGACACATGTACACAGTCTTCTCCCCATCTGGATTCACTGGAAGCGACGTCAGTTTGTTTTGAGCTACATTAAGGTATCTATCATGAAATGGAACACTTTAAAAACCAGTCTTCTTGGATATTTGTAAGAAAACCTTACTTCAAGCTAACAAGAGAAAATATCTCCAGAGGTAAGCTCGTAAGATTGTTGTGAGAGAAGTCTATTCTGGTGATTGCGGTGAGAGCAACTTCATTTATCTTGGGATGACCTTGAAGCTTTGGATTTAGCTGCAAAACCCCATTGACCATCCAACTCACTCTGTAAATAGAAGCATGGGTTGTCTCGAGTTTCTTGAAAATAGTGCAAAACCTTACCTTATAAGAGGCAATTGCACATTGTTGTTGTTATGCCAATCAATTATGGTTGGCACATTTGGAAACATACTGCTGTAAGTCATGTTTGTTGCTGACGGCGTGAAGACGTTCACCTCCACTGGTGTGGGCAGTCCCTTTTTGTTGATCTTGTAGTCAGAGTCAGGATGTACCCGCTTGGCTAAGAGGCGATTTAAAATAGCTTCGTCTCCACTATTTACGGCCATATTCAGGGCGGAACCTAATTCGTCACGTGCACCATACCTGAAAGCGGAAAGGGTTTCATATAGATTGTAAATCGCCACTATGTACTCATGCTTACTTGAGCAGAAGTTCCACCATGGGCAGTGATCCCTGCTTGCAAGCCTCAGCAATTGGCACGTTACTGAACCCGTATATCTCCTCACTGCATCTAACCAAAAATACACATCCTTAGAATATTGGAACAATCTTTCACTATGAATGTCAACAAACTTGGGATCATTTTGATCTTCCACGAGCTTCGCGATAATATTTGGGTTAGCGCCGTGCTGCAAAAGAGATGTGGCCACATCGAGGAAACCACCACGGACAGCAGCTAAAAGTGCAGTTTCCCGCGCTGCACCACAAAGTAAATTTAAATTGATTGGACACTTCTCGCACTCAACATCGTCCTAGTAAAGAAGAAAAATGCATATTTCCTACGGTCGTTTTAAATTCTTAAACTCACCTTGACGAGATTGTCTCCCTCCGCTGAAATGTTCAGCTTGGACATGATGGCCTGGATTCCGAAAGAAATCCTTTTTCGTGTCGGCGTTATTGGAGTACTTTGCGGACTCTCATTGACAGTCTTCCGGCATTTAACTTTCCAATTGAGGAGCATATTCACCAAGGATTTATTTCCCAAAATGCTGGCTATGTAAAGACTTGTCTGGCCGGTCACATCTTGCTGATTCGGATCGAAGGGCAGTCGCCATTCCCAGACACCCTCTTCGTCTCTGTAAGTATTGTAAAGATACTCGGGATACTGATAATTTATGAGCAGTTCAACCAGGTTTATATGCCCATTTATACACGCTGCATGGAGTGGTAACCATTTCTCGACTGTTGGTTGCTGTGAACACAATTCGCGATTAAAATGGCAGAGCTATGAAGAAGCTTAGTCACCGAACCTGTATTAAGTCTGCAAACTTTTCTAGCATCAACTTGGAAATGTTGTAGTGGCCATGGTAGACAGCTGCGTAGAGAGGAGAATACTTGGTGACCGTGTGCGAACGACCATCGGCCCCGGCGTCGAGTAAACGTTTTGTAATGCTTTCGAATCCTGATTGTGCAGCACTTAAGAAAAAGATATAAATTCAATTTAAATAAAATACTTCTTAATGTGGTTCTTTAAGCTACAGGGACATAAATATGCGCTTTTATTTTAATCTGGTGATCAACAAAAGGTGGGTTCGACAAAAGCTGGCACCGAGGCACATAATTCCTCTTTTGCTAAAATTAAGATTCCAAGGGATAAATGCAAGTCAAAACCGATATGGAATAAGGTACATTGTTGGTAAGGTATTAACACGTTTTCCGCTTTGAAAGATCCAACTGCCGTACTCAAGTCGCATATTCACGATAGCTGGCAAGAAGAGCGGTCCCTCTAGATACATTTATAGTTAGCTTAGTGACTAGATAAATTGATCATTGACTTTCAATGTTCGTCATTGACGCTGAGGGCATCATTTACTGTATTAGCTTTAATAAAACATTTGCGGTACCCTCCACATTGATAAAGGACTAACGTTACTAGATGAGACTCCAACAAGAAGACATCATATAAGACATTTCATTTATATGTCAGATCACTACCCTTTTTGTCATTTTACCATAACTCTAAAACAAGTTTTGTTCATTTGATATAGAATACTGCCTAAAGTCTAAATTTGTAGTTTTGGCTATTTTCATAGTTCTTGATTTTTTTATTGTTTGCAACGAGTATAGGAAACACTGCCCTAATCCTTTCATACGCCGTCCCTATACGATCGCTAAAAAAATAAGGTGAAAGAAGACGCTAATAATCATTAAGTGACACTACAGCCCACGAGGGACCAGGGCCTAGCTTCTTCAGCAAATACTCGTGTTGTGCGTGCCATTGTTCTCTCACTAATAGAAGAGACCTACAGTTTTTTGCCGACTCCGAAAGGCGAGATTTTAAGAAGCTTTTCACAGACAATTAGTACTCTTTTAATGTTGTCAACAACTCGAAAGATGAGGTGATGGCGTGAAAAAAAATTCGAAGTGTTTCGTCCAGGAATCGAACCTTCAGAGCGTGAGTCGACGCACTTAGCCACTATGCCACTGTGACCACAAGAAAATACGCAAAAGGATACTGCACATTTTATAAGCTCTGCACCCCATAATACCCTTGCTTGGCAGCATAGCAAAAGGGTGGTGTTTAGTTTACGACTGTTACCACATTACCACTGGTTAGAGGAATCATGAATCGCTCTCCCCATTCATTTATATGTGTCTTCCAGTTTTGATTTACACATTATGTCGACAGAACGGGGAGGTCTTTGGCTATTAACGCGTACTGTGAACGGTAATGGGCAGTGTGTACATAACTTCGTACAGGTGGAATAGACGCAAAGAAGTACGGCCAAAATAAGGAGTATATTCTACTCAGCTTCTATACAGGGCTGAAACAGGGTTTTGGAAGTACAAATCAATAAAGTTGCATACATACAATGGATGATATAGCACACGCAGTTTGCATAATACACGCGGTTTCACACAAGGTGACTTGTCGCAAAGACCAGTGAAATAACAAATCGATTGCAAACTTATATCCCACACAAGTGGGCTGTAATTATGGATTTATGGCCCAGCGATTCTGGACTAAAAACTTACACGAGTGAGTGAGAGTGAGGTATTGAGAAGTATGCTTCTCCCATGCGAACCCCCTAACACTAAGAAAACATTGAATTCACCCAACTGACACCTGCCCCAAAGCTATCTGTGACCAAGCACGGGGCAGTATGCTCCCTATACCTAGTTCAACTTTCAACCGTTGGTTCATACGAGGTGTTCAGACCGGGAATTAAACCTGGACCTTCGAGGTGTGGCTCGACGCACTTATCCACTACGCCACGGCGAACCTACCACACCAAGTATTCTGTCTACAATATTTCCTCTCATTCTTGCCTTTATAAAAAAGTATTGTGCACTTTACATAGAAGACCGCTCTTTGCTCTCGGATAAACTCTATAATTGAATTATATCTAGATCGCTCTGGAATTTAACGGAGAAGTCGTGAATCTTAGAGGCGTCCTTCCGTCAGAAAAATGTCCCGTCAAACGTACGCTCAGTTTGATCTCCTATGGAAATCTTTGAATCAGCTAAAAAGAAAATGTGTCAGTATTGAAAAAAAAACTTTGTCGAAGCAGCTCAAAAGACAAGAGACGTGGTTGTTAGATACCGCTCCTCTTGTGTGATTCGAGGAACGTACGTTGTGCATGATCGACCTACTGATAACACAATTGCCAAAAACATTCGCAAAATTAAATCCTTGTCTACATCAGTGGACGATACTTATGGGTTTTATATACGGATAATAATAATACTTAAGGGGTAAGACCACATCGAGTGCGTAGTAAAGAGACTATACCAGCGGTATCTTAGAATGTACGCAAAGACCATGAAGAATCAATTCGTCGTAGTTCTCAGCAGCTTCACCATATTAACGGACTATGTGCTTCTTTAAATTTTAGCAAATGGTCTCGGTGAGCTGTGGTTTTAACAAAACTGAGTTATGAGCCACACAGCACGAGAACTTGTTGAGAAAGGACACCTTTGGACCATTAACTGTGAGGATACGTAAACTTTCATGTTTTCACAAATAAGTAAGTTACAATTGACTCGAACATTAGAGCTGTTATGTGCAAGGTACTAGTCGCTTTGCTGGAACTAGTCGGTCAAAATTTAACCTCTCGAATGGACCACCTCAGACGTAGCCGTGCTCAACATTTACATAATATCATTTTTAAAAAGTAAATGCAATGCAATGTTCTTTTAACCGATAATAAAAATTGTAAGTTCGTTTTCGAATTTACATATGTGTTTCATTTTACATTATAAATAAAGCCTTATGATAAACGACCATTTTTAAAATAAGAGGTTAGTAGAAAGATGTTTTAAAATAAATGATTGGGTTTAGACAAAAAAATTGGACGTTTATACGTACTCACCGAAATGAACTCAGCATCGGCTTTTTTCAAACATACATAGCTAGCAAGCCATATTGAAAAAAAAAGTGTCAAATGACCTTAAGAGAGCGTTTTTGACGTGTGCACAAGGTAAAACACAAAAACTGATTTGATAAATGTGCACTTCACTGTGCTTTCTACGTCTAGGACTTAAAAGTGCAAAAGCGCCCCATGATGGCAAGTTTTTGTCCCATCTTAGGTAATACTTCGTTTAATTTGTCTAAAGGACTAAGAAACAAATACTGTAAATTATATCGCCTATATGGAGCGGATGTTATTTAAAAAAAAAAGTATCCATCTAGGACATGTGTACATCTGCCTATTTGAGGTGTCCGCACAGGAAGATTTCACTATACTGGTTTAACATGCCTCCCTTTTTTTAACTACAATTTTTTTTGTAATTACAATTTTAAATTTAAATAGAAGAATGGATGCAAATTTTGAAACGCGTCGTACATAGACCGCTAACAGTTTATTAATCAAACTAAAAATAAACATCCGTCATTCAAATGTTACACACTTACGAGTGAAACATATGTTACTCGAAATAACTTGATTGAGATCTCGAAACTGTGTGCCAGGGCACTATCCCAATATTCAAAACGCATTCCCGAGCCTTTGAAATAAAGGTAAACATTAAAACAAAATTAGAGTATTATAATCTTCCAAAGTAAATAAGTAGACTAACGCCAATTAGATGTGGAATAACACGTAAACATGACACAAAATCATTCGCAAGAGGAATCCCTATAAATCAAATTTGCATACGATTTGGTATTCCGCTCAACCCTTTAATGCCATATTGATCGGTGTCATTTGTCGGGGCTGTTCAAATGTCAGTGTTAGCGACTAATCCGCTCACAAACATATTGGAGATCAAATTTCACCACTCCCTCATGCAGTTTTTTTTTGTTGTTTTTTTGCAAATATCATTCACAGGCTATACTTACAGGAATAACAATGTGTTCACCCTATCCGGGGCCATGTTAACAATTATTTCACGCTCATTTCCAAGGGCTTCCAGTAGAACGCGTACGGTCCTTTCGTCGCCGGCAACCACTGCTTGTCGCAATTCCTTGTGTTTAATCAAGCGCACTTGTTCGCGGGCATCTGTCGGGAGAAGGCATAAAAGAGAACCAAAACATGGCATTAGTCACTGCCGGTTCATTAGTAATTCATATATGTATGTTCGCCGTTTTTTTTTTCGTTTTTAAGACAATACCCAGACAACTTGTAATTTCAATGACCTCATCCACAAAGTAGTCGCAAGCGTCGAGTGCAGTTTCAGTGCCCGCCTTCGGCTTGTCTCCGAAATTCCAATCCATTATATCAAAATGTTAGTTTGTTGGTTTGAGGAATGGTCAACACAGACTGATGGTTTATCGGTGAAATTTTTTTAGTTTCCTATCTAATGGATGACTGTCAAATGCACTGGAAGCTAAACGAAACCGAGGACGCACAGCATTCTTGTTGGAACAACTCAAGAGATGATTAAAAACAAAAACCGACTTTTCTCCAAACTTCATACGCGTGTTCTTTCCTCGGTCTTCTACAACTCAATGGCAGTATCGGACTGTTCAGTCAGTTGACAGTGGTAAAAATCAATAGTTCACCTATAGTTCACCGCACCGCACAAAGGACGCGGTGTATCAGCTCATTCATACCGTGGACTCGCAGACGCATTGCGCAGAGTCGAACTGAGCTCTACTGTAATAGGGGTTGCAGAGAGGAGAGCACGTGGAAATGAGATACCGATGACGATGGAACCAAGCAACGCCGTGGAGTCGGCGGAGTGGGAGAAGAAGGGGGGAGTGCGAAGCGACCGACTATTTGTGGTTGGCGCCAATATGAAGTATCAAGTATTGGACACAACGACGTTAATGTCTGCGGATTTATCCTAAATACGATGCAAATGCCTTCTGCTGGCTGTGTTAAGCCCGGCAGCTGTAAATTCAATTTTGCACCACCTCGGTGGTAACGATGCAAACGTTAATTTGTAAAACGATATTGAGATGTTTGAAAGAAATCTAATTGAGGGTTACTGATACACGAGACGATCAAATGTGGGGTAGGTCGGGTTGAGTAGACGATGAAGCAACAAGTGGTTACTTATCTGGAGAGTTGAAGGACCAACGTAAAAGTTTCTTTTTCTTTTCAATTGGAATGTACGGCGGTTGCAACTACAACTACATATTCGTGTTCATCATTGTCGGTCTTGTAGAAAAGTCTTGAGTGAATGCACACCAAGCGCATGCAATGCACATATGGAATAGGTTTTATCATCTTCATTCCCATTTCTTAGTATCCGGCACGCACGCTAAATATGTTTAAAGATAACGCAGGCAAGTGTATTTGAATAAACGTTTGAAGTACAGTTGCGGACACAAAAGTAGCAGCAGGTTAAAATTTAATGAAAGAAATGTTTTTTTTTAATGTCTATTGCTTTTATTTACTTGTTCATACATACAAATATACATATGTTGTGACAAAGTAAAAACGGAAACTCAAAACATACTCTTTCATATAAGTACTAAACTGAGAAATTCGCAAACTTAACTTAACTTTCATATAGAAGTCGCCGACAGCAGCGGATTTTTTGTATTAAAGGATATTTACGTATTTTAAAGTACATATCGGCTACTCTGTCCAGCAATGCGCTAAGTGTAGCTCATTACGCAGAATTTTAGAAAACAACGGTGGTACAATTACTCTCCCCACAAGGGCCAAATATTCCGCTCTTCCAAAAATAATTTAAGTCATTAAGGAAGTTTTCGAAAAGATTGTGAAAAGGTTTCTTAACCAATGGACTGATGACAAGAAAATATAATACCTGGCAACCAATTCGAACTTAGGGCGTGTTACAATAATGTACATGCTACATAAAAATTGGTTTCCTACATTTGCTGGAACAAAAACAAAAATTACTGCAAATTGAAGATCAACTTTTAGAAGTTAGAAACTACACACGACTACAGGAATGTCGGACGCACGGGGCGACCATTAACTGCGAAGAGTGTTAAGCAATATCTCGACATTATTTTGCATCAGTACCTGGAAGTAGGTTACTTTTCAGAAGCCACTGGAATTAATCCAGAGATCTGCTGCGAATAAGTGCACGACTGTGCTGGTACATATTTCCTCAAATATGCATATTTAAAAATATTCTGGTTTGCGGCTAATGCGAACAAGTATTTTTACAAAAAAATAGCATGAATAAAAGCAATTGTATAAAGCTAGCTTAGTTAGGCGGTATAGTAAACCAAGCCCACCCAAGATGCGGTTGTTTTCCAAAGTTCGGCATTAACATATTTGTTGGCCTGGCATTATAGGCAAAAGGTTTTATATCTGTTCTGTACGGCGGCATGCGCCTGGTTAAGTGTCTTCGGATACAACGCTTAATATGGCTACACCATGTAGAATATATGGTTATCACTGCTCCAGCCAGAAAAGTGAGCGAATAAGAGACGTTGAGACAACGCAACAGAGGGCGGCATAGGTAGGGATGACGCACACAAGTGGAGAAGAACCTCAACCAACTTGGAGCTCGCAACTAGAGGCAGGTTCCAAGAGATCGTACGAGCTGGAGAGGATTGTGGTTGAGGCCCAGGTCGGTCACGCACACCATTAAAAGAACAAATATTTTCTATTGAGTTTAGATTAGAAGATCGATTTGGCCGTGGATGGGAATTAAATTTGTTTTACACTGAATCAATTTATCACCTTTCATCAAGTGTGCTTCAGGTTATAATCTTGCGAAAAGATCCACGATAGAAATAAAATATAACATGTTTTTAGGTGTATATGTATATATCAAATTTTTATCTACACTACCTGAAAAATTGCAAATACATACTTGCACATTTTGACACCTTAAAAAAATGTCGCGTACAATAAAGGCTACATACCGGAAGCTGATTTCTTCGGTGGGTTCTTTCGCACGACACAAACTTGGCTAATGAAATGGTCTCCCACATGCATGACGAAAAGAAGAAAATAACTTCCGCATGCTCTGTGCCAGGGCCTCATATGGAGCTGAGCGTAAATAGTGGCAGTATGCAAGCGTCTGCGGGTGCGTAATGGGATTGAGGGACAACGGTCAACGGCACCGGCTTAAGCTTTCCAAACTAAACGTTCTATCGCTCCCAGGAAACGACATCGAGTTTAGTGGATCTATCTCTAGATAGTTCGGATGTCCTTTTGACAAAGGTGACTAAGAACTGTTTAACTCTAGGACGGGAGTCTTTGCTTAGGCTGGAGCGGTGATACTCGCAAGTCCCAGGCTGGGATAGAGTGCATTGGAATTAATAATATTAAACGGGAGCACCGACATTTAAAAGCATAACATTGATAAATCAACTTTTTCTGGTGGAGGTATGTACTTATATGTTCGCAACCAGAGAATACGCCTTTCCTGAATGACGACCTACACAAATTATGTTGGAAGATTCCGCTTCTCACATGTTCGGTAAACTGCAGCGCGAAGATCTTACAAATTGGCTCAGGATTAAAAAGAGTTTGACAAGAAGTTGAAAAACGACTGTAGATCTGCAAAAAGGTGCTCTGACAAACTATTCGCCGAATCAGAGGAACGAAATGCAACATTAGTGAAGAAGTAGTATAAGTAGTAGTATACTCGTAGTAGTATAATTTTATTTGCTTCTTAATAGTCAGTGTTCGGTTTACAAAATGAAGTCAATTCCAATTATGGTATTAAGGTATTAAGGTATTGGCAAACTGCAATAGGAGTGCTCCGATTAAAGTCAGGCTCTTTTGCCAAACTACACCTACATTTCGTCACAGTAAAGTCTCTTAAATGCACACCACCTTAGGCGGTTCTTTGATTGTACTGTTTTGTTTTACACTTTACAGTGTAAAAAGTGTAATAAGAAATAGATAAATAACATTTGATCCCAATTATTTTTTACAAGTCAGTTTTACTGCGAAATACGAACACCAAGGTCTTAAGGCTTAATGACATTCTCGCTTTAAAATCCAATTCATCAATAGATTTTTTTGAAACAAACGTAATGAAATTCCCTTTTAGGATTAGGATCTTTCTCACAATTTTCGAAAGACTTTTTTAAATTTTTGGAATTGAATCTTCAATTTTATAGTTTTTGATCCACTTTCCATTATGACTCACTAGCAGTGAACTAAGAGGCGCGGCTAATTCTTTTGTTTGTATCCGAATTCATCTAATATTCGTTGAACTGTTGACGTTCATCTTAAGGTTTGTCACAATATTTTTCACCCATCTTTCATCACCTGTTAACATTCGGGGAATAGAGCAGCTTTGAACAAGCCAGAAAGAAACGCGAATCACACTTTTATACTGAGTGTAATGAGTTTTTAGGTATAGAGGAAGAGGAGTCACATGCTGAAATTTTCTAGTGAATTGTAAAGACTTCAAAGTGACTTAACTGAAAGCGCTGTCAGTCGAAAGCCTTGCATGCAATTGATTTCAAACCAAAAGACTGGTCGTATAGATTCATCCAACCAAGCATGGAAGATTTTACTACTGAAGTCTAGATTATCAAGTAAATTCAATTGAAAGAATCACAAGTTATGAAATACTTTTCAAGAATGCAGGGATTACAAAGATATTAAAAGATTGTAGTCTTTTGCAACTCTGTCGAGAAGAGAATACATTCCACCAGAAAAGAATGATTTGTCTCATTTTACGGTTTCCTTAACAACTACTGGAATACAATTTCTTTATTAGATGATTTCACTTAACATAAATTTTAGAGGAGTGACGCGCACAACGATTCTGTACAGCTTTTTTGAGAATCTTAAAAACGACTATAGACGCACATTCTTCCACTTCAATTTGAAGACCAGTCTAGTTCAGTGTAGTTAGCTGCAGGAATGAATGACATTAAAAATTTAGAGCAAAGTTTCAATGGTTTATTTATAGTGGGTACTGGACAGAACTAAAGATCGTGCACAAAACAAGTCCTGTTATACACATTCATATTTAAGGTTTCTCCCGGTTCAAACAGGCTCCCCAGTCAAAATGTATAGAAAAATATTATCTTTAAATATTATGCACAGACCAGAGATCCGCTTTCTCTTTCTCTCTTTCTGAGCACCAGTTAAATAAGTGCGGTGTGTTAAATGTTTCTAGTAGCAGGGATGTGTGCAATGCCATGAATACTGAAATTGTGTGTATTTGCATTTTTTCTACAGTCTCCAGGTTTTTTTTTTCTTTTTTAACCCTTACTAAATTTCTGTTCTCATCGTATGGTCAGCAGCGAGCGGACAAGGATTTTATCACAAACGCCAACCGTATTTTATAGAACGACTCCCGTTCTCGACCCTCACGTGTCAGAGCACAACCATAGTGCTCTGTACCAGCCATCGCATTCGCAGGCACGGAGTAAAAAAACAGAACTAACAGTTTTCATATCTCTATGTTCCACAGAGCACAGATCGCTTCAGAAAGATTCAAATATTTGAACAGATGCTGCACATTTGGTGCACATTCATATGCATAATGTCAATGGTTGTGGTCAATGATTATTTCATTTCTAAACCATTGCCCCAGCTCTCACAAACAAAATTAAAAAAAAAAAAAAGAACAATTTTTTCGCTTCTTACCATATTAGATGTAATTGTTAAAAAAAGAATTAGAAACGTAATAATGCTATAACTTGTCATTTCAATTGAACAGTCTACCAGTTTTGCATAAAAGATAATTAGGAAGGTGCATGTGCATAAGATAAAGGCCACGGAACTAAAATGTATGGTTTAGCGCTGCATAATGAAGTATTTAAAAAAAAAAATCCTTCAAAGTTAAAGATTTGTTTTCAGACCACTGCCATCGCAGCGCCTCCAAACCAAATTGAAAAACGTCCTAAGCAAGGACCTCATGCTGAAATCGTAATCCTCATACAAGTGTGGAAAAGAGATTCGAAGATCTTCTTTTATTGCGAATTTGCTTTTCACTGCTCTAAATTCCTTACTTCATTTCACATGACGCATACCCGCTGTGTATATCTAAAGCAATATAATTACACGGTCCGCAAAACATAGATTGGCAACCTCTACAATGCAGTGAACTTTCGCATGTGCAATGTTTGTAAACAAAAACAATGCGATTCTGCTTTCGTTTTCTAAAAGCAGTCAACGGATCAATCGTAGTGTATAGTCAATTGTATCCACTAATCAAACAAACACAATTTAGATTCATTTCGCAAAATTTCGTATTTAGTTCAATTTCTTTTCTGTGCTATTTTAAATTTGAAATTATTCTGTGAAAGTTGCAACATGACATATGGGCAAATTGTCAAAGTATGCAAAACAATAGAAAGAGATAGGTGCTATGCGCACGCATTTTGCTCATTAGCCAAAACAATCAAGTAATTGCAGCTAATTTTTGACAAATGATTTGCTTCGGAACAGATTTTGCAATTCACTTAAACACACCTTCATCTGAATCACTCATTTTCAAAAGTTGACCAACACGAGAGCAACACTTAGTTCTTTTGTTTTTTAATAAACACACATTTTTAATTTCTATTAATTTTAGAGAATTTTCAATTGAAAGAGCCAAAGAAAACTTCCCGTCTGCGAAGGTAAATAAAACTTTCTTGTTCTTCTTTCACAGATTGGTTCTCTTTCCAGTGAAGTGTGGATGTCGTAGGTTCCAATATTTGTTCTTTGATTTTTTTTTCTATATCATTTCTCGTACATAGTGAGCATAATTCGGAACTTACGGAAACGTGAAGGTCTCTAGACTCTAACGTTCTTCTCTCAGCTACTTTCGAAACTAGCTTCCAGTTTTGAAAAGCTGTCGATAACCGATCTACTGCAATCTCCGTTATTCGCCAGCCTAACATGTTTAAGTCATACAAATATCTAGTATGATAACCAAGTCTATTAAACTAAGAATGCAAATATTAAAATTGTTGTCATATTCATTATTTCATACACAAAAATTGTATTCAGTGACACGCAACATATTAGATTTTAAATAGAATCTTTACTATTGCTTTCCACTGTAGTAACAACATCACTAGATTGCTAACACAGAAACCCGCCCTTCAGATTACTGTCAAATGGAACTGCCACACGAGTTTGACATTTCAACAGCATGATACTGGTGGGACGGCTCTTCATTACCTAGGAAAATTACATAAATTCGTCAATCTTTACTTCATAATTTCCCCGGCTAATTTGTAGTGCCCTTAAATAAAGAAATCAATCCAAACGAAATGGTAAACTATTTCACATAAATATCTGTGATTTTGTAAAGCTTTTATACAGAATCAGTGATAATTTTCTACAATTTAGAGGTTATTAAGGATCAAATTTAATCAATTCTAATATTCTACAGTACAGAGCACTGGCGCTATCACGAGGAGTATCGAGACGTTTGTCCTCACCATGTTACCTATCAGGACTTCAGCAACGGGTAAGTCAACATCAAGTAGATATCATAATTAAGACAAAATGTATGAAAATCTTTTCAGGAGTGGTATTCTTCTCGAAGGCCGGGTTTCTTTTCACAGTTCATTGACAATATCAAGAATGAAATGGACAAAAATAAAGAAATGAAAGAGAACATTAAAAAGTTCCGAGAAGAAGCCCAAAAACTCGAGCAGTCCGAAGCCTTACAATCAGCACGACAAAAATTCAACGCCGTCGAATCCGAAGCACAGAAGAGTTCCAGCATTTTGAAGGAACGACTGGGCTCAATCAAAGAAAAAGTTAGCGATGTCATTGAAGAAGCGGGTAAAACAGAGATCGCAAAAAAAGCCAGTCAAATCGGTGAGGAACTGTCGAAGTCAGCCAAAGGTGTAACCGATACAATATCCGAACAAAGTGAAAAGCTGGGGAAGTCGGGAGCGTTTCAAACGATATCTGACACAACGAAAATGATTAAACAAGAAATGGAAACACAAAGCATACAAGGCCGAGTTTACAGAAGTCCGCAGAAGTTACGGAAACGAATTGAAGTGATCGATGATGACAGAATTTTCGAGCCGAATATGGATGCCACTGGTGTTGAACTGCACAAAGACTCGAAATTCTACCAATCCTGGGAGAACTTCAAAAACAATAACACATACGTTAACAAGGTACTGGATTGGAAAATGAAATACGAAGAGTCGGAAAATCCAGTAATCCGTGCTTCCCGCCTTCTGACTGATAAAGTTTCTGACGTGATGGGGAATCTCTTTTCCAAAACAGAGCTCTCCGAAACGCTCACTCAACTATGTAAAATAGATCCAAACTTCGACCAAAAACAATTCCTGCGCGACTGCGAAACCGACATCATTCCCAACATACTGGAGGCAATGGTGCATGGCAACTTGGAAATCCTGAAGGACTGGTGCTTCGAGAGCACGTACAACATTATTTCAACTCCAATTCAGCAAGCCATGAAAGCTGGTCTCTATCTGGATTCGAAGATTCTCGATATCGAAAATATCGACCTCGTCATGGGCAAAGTCATGGAACAAGGCCCCGTCCTCATAATAACCTTCCAGTCGCAGCAGATTATGTGCGTGCGTGATCGAGTACAGAACAAAGTTGTGGAAGGCGATCCGGAAAAGGTGATGCGAGTGAACTACGTTTGGGTCTTGTGTCGAGATCCAAACGAAATGAATCCTAAAGCAGCATGGCGACTTCTGGAATTGTCCGCAAACAGTCAAGAGCAGTTTGTCTAAATAAGTAGCTTAGCTTTAGTTTGTTTGATTTTAAATAAAACGATTGGAAACCAGTTAATCAAAAATTGCTTATGTACATAAAACTGTATTTTAGTGAAAAGAAAATAAGAAGACAAATATACATGCGCGTGTATATTGCAAAATATTCGATTTTCAATTGAACTGGAGGTTTCATATGGCCTGGTGGATTTGCATCTGCTAAACACTGATTACGTGGGGTGAATGGAAGCATTGCAAGAAGGGAAGGTCTTGCTCTGATAACCATTAAACGGCTTATCACATGCGAAGCTAAATCAAGTAAACACATCTCACGTGAGGTTGGATTTGTGGTGAGGATTTATTTTTCTTTTAATTTTGTATGCGTGCTGTCAGAATCCAGAATGTCCATGGTCGTTGGAAATTTTGTGCAGTCCAATTATATACGTACATCGCTCTTTGTTGGTTTAAATTTGTCCAGTTGAGATCGGTGTGCGTTACATTGTCCCCTTTCATTTTACACAAATCATCAGCGAAAGAAAATTATGTTTTGATCATGCTGAAGTGGTCAAATTGTTCAATTAATGGTGTTGATGATCATCCACTTTTTGTGGTCATCATTTTCCTTCATTGCGTAATTGCAGGAATTTCAATCTCAATAAAAATAAACATCAAAATAAACAGTAATGCATAAAGCGGTTCAGAAGAACGAAAGAAGTAGATGATGTTTGTTTGTCAAGGAGATTTAGAGACGGAAACTTACTATAGGATTGAACGCAGCTACTCATTTCTCACGTACATAATTAATTTCGCTAATACATCAGAATATTCTGAAAAGAACCTAAGGACGTATTCATGGCTCGGCTTAACGGTTTACTGCTAGACTAACATTGGTGGTGCAAGGACATAATTCCACAGATCCCAAGTTCATAAGGGACTTCCTATCCACTTACCTGGATTTGCCATAAGTTCACATAAAAGTTTGTGGGCGACTGACCCCGGGAAGACAGACTTATGACCCACTTTAATGAACCTAAAGCTGTTTGTTATTTTAAATCGGTCATTGCTACCAATATATCTCATTGTTATACATAAATTTGACGTAATTATGTGGTGTGTCAGGAGAGGCACTCTGCAAACTTCCTACTGCCGCCATAGATAGAATTTGAGGTAGATTCGGCACATGTTTTGCTTTCTAAAATCCATTCCAACGTCGTGACTTTTCCAAATTACTGTGGTCAAGCACGGGATGTGTAAAGCCCAGCATGAATCTTCTTCACTGCTACTTTAAGCATGACAGCTAAACTTCATGTTGAATACATCGCTATTTTAACGCTAGGTTGCATCTTTTTATCATCTAATTGAATTTTAATTGAGTCAAATGTAGCTGAGGATGCATATTTAGATGCCTACTCATGGTTTCAATGGTCAAAATGATGTTCGTGTTCGATTGTCGGCCATCAGAATCTTGTTAAACCCCATGTGTAAGGACTTTCGGAATTGGTGTGATCCTCATTGGTCCAACGTTACATAAACTGAAGTTTGAATCCACTTTTGTATCATTTTCAAACTGCCTCTGAGGACGAGTAAATTTACATCAATAGTAAAATTTTCGCTGACCATTATAGACAATCCAGGTCCTAGTTTCGACCCTCTTGCTTTTTCCTCGACACAACATCTTCCTGACAACACCCAAAGAGTACTTATTGTCAAAGAAAGTCTTCTCAAATCTTACCGTTTACAGTCCAATAAGAAAATACTTGTAAGACAACAATAGCACGCTCAGCATGAAAAGTTGTTAAAAATGTTCAGCCTCGATCCTTGACCTTTCATTAAATCACCTTCTGTAAAATGGACACCCAACAAGACATCGTTTTGATGGGCAGCCAACCCAGTACATGTTATATAAAAAAATATCTTTATTAGATTCAGTTATAAAACACGTTGTGATAAATGC
Organism: Eristalinus sepulchralis; assembly: GCA_944738645.1. Taxonomy (NCBI): domain Eukaryota; kingdom Metazoa; phylum Arthropoda; class Insecta; order Diptera; family Syrphidae; genus Eristalinus; species Eristalinus sepulchralis. Next base: position 46,391,708 of record OX122882.1, read on the forward strand.
TTAAAACTACGAGGAGATTTCAACCGTAAAAAACATTTGTAAAAACACCATGAATTCCTTTAAAAAATACTCCGATAAGATTGCTCACATAATTGATCGTTTGCTTAGTACCATAGTTTAAAATTACACCAAGGATATTTGATTGTTATATACATTTCGAAATTCGTCATAATTGGTAAAATTGAAATTTTCAAAAAAAAAAAAAAAACAAAGTTATTCTTACGCTAAACGTCCGAAATTGGTTATGAGACCAATGTCTTACACAAATCGGATAATGAAAAATAAGTCTGATCGTGAAACGATGTGTTCTACACAAGCGATTCGAAGACTTCGAAGGGGATGTGTTAAAATTGAAAATAAAAAAAAATTAAAAAGAAAAAAACTTACGAAGCAGAAATTAATATTAAATTAAATTCATTTGTGTGTATAAGTATACGCCTATGGGATGCGCGTAATTTAGATATTTCGTACCAGCATTTTACGAATGCGCTTCTAGCGCTTCTTTCATCTCGTGTATGTCAGTTAGATTTTCATATGCTGCCTGAAAACCGGGTTTCGTGTGAAGCGGAACGCTTGCCCTTTGAAAGCATCCTCCATTGTGATGATTGGTTTTTGTGGACAATACTTAACGGTGTGTGCTAAATCACCAGATGCCTTGCAGATCGGACAGATGTACACTCGCAGCTTGGGGCAGAGTACTCTTCCAAGCGCATCTCGAACGGCATGACTCCTCACTACAGCGTCTGGCTCGTTGTTGTTCTCACAGAAAACACAATGCTTCATGAAAGACTTTGCAATTATTTTCAGAGTGAAGTGTCTGTCTGTCTTGTTATTTTAATACTCACATATTTTTCAGTTTTCCTTAAGTTATACTTCTTTTGCTCGGATGGAAATTGTGAAAAAGGCAGAGTTCTCCAGAAACCCACTAAACCTTCTTTTTGATTTAGCGTTTGGTCATCGCAGCTGTAGCCATTGCAAGCGAAATCTTGCATAATGTCTTCGATTTGGTTTATCGATGAGTCTTCTAAAGAAAAATCATTGTAAGCCATAAGAGATTGTCATGCAAGGGCAGTGAATAAGAAATGGAATTGTATTTTTAAGTTACATAAAACCGCGAAGTTAGACATGAGATATGTGTATACTGTGTTGAGGGTTAATACTTTGTTCCGAAAACATTCAAATAAAACTAAATATGAAAAAAGTGCACTTTTGAAACTACAGTAAGCAGTGTCATGTTAAATATGCTTGAAAGTGAATTAAGACTACAGCGCCGGCGGGGAAGCGAATTTCTTAACTATATCTTCTTCTTCCTAGGATGAGCGTTGGATTTGATCAACAAGTCTGCACTATTGTACTTCTCGGACAGGAATTATGCTGTCCACATGCTCTGGAAAACGTTGTCATCCGTAGTGACGAATGAGCAAACCGTAAATGGATTCCTGTCAACATATAGCAAAATTCGTAGTTAAAATTTGTAATGTCATCAATGCAGTCAGTCATAATTCGTAGCGATTTTTCTTCAGAAAATATCACTGACTTCGTCTTTCCGTGGTAATCCGTGCTAAAACAACGTTGGCTCTGATCGCTTATGGACTGACTCTAGCAGCCAAAATGCATTTATTTTGTTTAAGAATTAGTAAAATCTTTGATCAGCGTCAGAGAGCCAGTGAAGAGATGTATGTTAATATCAACCCAGATAAATGCCATTGTAATACAGGTACATAGATACAGGAGGCAAGTAGTTTAAAACGGAATAGAGCAAGCGAAAGCTCTCTTCTAAGGGTATAAACCGAGGCATATGCTAAAAACTGCTCATTAAGAATAACATTTAATCGGTAGTCCCCTGCATGGAACAACTTTATGGACATTTCAATGGCAATAAAAATCTGGATGAATATGTGGGACAATAGGAAAAATACTCCTCGCTTGACAAAAAATATTTACAAAGGCTACGGAACAGCGATATTTCTTTTCCAGAAAGAAAAATTAGAAAACTGTCTGCAGTGCTTCAAAATCGAATATATGAACATATTTCTGTATAAACCAAAAATCGAGGAAATGTTTGAAAACAAATTGCAAAAAGCTTATTCATTCCAGTAACACAAGTGATCAACCAAAAACTAAGTTAAACCTCAAAAGATGGTTTGACTTTTTTAAAAGAAACTAAGAAGAAACCATAAAAACAAACACAACTACATACATGCCATGTTACGGTTTTTATGGATTAGTTGTTGATCAAACTTGCGATAGCATAATTTTCATTCAAAGTAAATTTATAACTACAATGCAAATCAAACAAAAGAAAAGAGATAAGGTCCTCACACTTGAGACAATGACATTATAGATTCTTCGTGAAGCCCTTTATCTCCCTTCAATCTGCACTCAAACACTTATACCCACCTTGTTTATATGCACTCAACATAGCGAACAGTTTCAGTGATCTAGAAATCTCATCTTGCGTTGTACCTGTTCCTTCCAAATACATAGGCCGCTCGTAATATGTTCCCACATTGGGAATGAAATGTTTCTGCAAAACAAACTCTAATTAGTACATCCATAACGGGAGATCACAGTATGTTTTGCCCTACTTAACCCTGGATGGTTATCCTTATTTTCTGTACTATAATGTTGTGCTTTGTTGAATCCGCAACACTAATTATTATTATTAACCTCGATAATAAATCTTCTAAATAAGATTTCTTGATATTCGTATGTTATCTAAAGAACAAAGCAGATTTATTTATTGACACGATTCCTACTAGGAGTGAAACCATAAAAGAAATTCAATTTGTGTTCGTCGATCCAACTAAGGATTACCATCCACGATTATTTTATTTGAAATGTAATTCAAAACAATTACCAAAGCCAAATCACTGACTTATTCTGAACATAAAACTAACAACTTACATTAGCGTTTTTCACGTTATTTCTATACATGACGTCAAAGATATAAAAATGATATAAAATTGAATTGATGGAAACGATGTGGGAAATATATCCGACAAGCTTTTGTTATGTTTGACCAGATTTCTTTAGCTATTCGTACAGATATAATGCGAATATACAATTATTGAACTCGCACTGAATTTATCACAAATAATATTTCACGTTGTGACATGACAAATATTGTAACGGTATTTACGTATCCGCAATTTCTCAGAAGGTATGTCCATCTGTCCTTTTGCATACTTTTGGGAGTAAGAAAATTCCCTTTCAGAAATTGGATCTAATATTGGATAAGGTGTGTTTGGTAGATAGAGAGCATATTGCAACGTGGGGTTCACATGTATATTTGTCGATACGATTTGTCATACAACCGTTTCCGATGCCGAATTGCAAATATAAGCGTTCATTCTGCAACACCTGCCTACAACTACTCTCAATACATTTCTACTAGATTGACATGTTGACTCATCATTTTCAAACCTCGATACTCTATTTCCGCATCATTTTTTTTTACTGCTGCTTTACTTAACTTTGAATTTGTAAAGAAAATTCAAAAATGCCTTATAAGAAGGATGCATTTTTTGGAAAATAGTAGGGCTTATGTGCTACCACTGCTTTTGGCTACAAATGAAAGAAACGTCTGCGACGCAGAGAATTATGAACAATGGAGACTTTTTGGCGTTGATAGAGGCATCAAAATCATAGTAATAAACGCAGTTTGACATTATTGGCTACTTTGAGTCCAATGTACATCCATGCGTTGAAGTTCTGCTTCACAGAAATCGTTGGAGTCTCTTTTCTTTTCTAGCTTTTTCTGTACGCTGAAAAATTACCCAAAAAAGCAATAAACTATAACTCTCTTGATACCTTACCACAAGCATTTGCGTGCTTTCTCAAAAAAAGTTAATATACCACAGTATTTTTAAAACGTCTTTCTTTCAAATGTTTCCGTAAAATTAAAATTGATATTCCTATAAAAATTAAAATTCAAATCCATAAATCCATAAACTTCCCAGAGAGATTTTCAAATTGTCTGTAATTGAAATGCAAACGTAATCATTTAAGCGAACAAACCTACGAGCCGCTAGCGTAACCGCTCAATCACATCCACCAAATAGCAAGAATGACAAATAGAAAACAAAGAAAAACCCCAAAGAAGAGAACGAATGGAAGGAATAGGTGGCAGAGCCAAACAGAAAGTTTATTTTCAATTGATATTCTTTTTACTGCAACACGAATAAAAACATCATTGATAAGTAACAAACATCATGTTTAGCTGCTGCACCACCCCCATGACTCATGCTGGACGAATTGCATTTATATTCACCTAAGGGGAAAATACCAGCGTTTTTACGAAACTGTCTCCGCCTTAGAGATTGTGAAAGTGAAGAAAAAAAAATATATATATTAACTCTGAGGTCTACGCAAACCGCAAAAGTTCCAGTCGTCTAATTGTATAAATAACTTAATCTAAACCACAAAATAAAAAAGGAGATATTAAGACTAGTAATAGAAATTCAAAGAACTAAACACCCGCCCCCGCCGAAAGTAACGCAGTGAAACGGAGAGGAAAAAACATTCGAAATGGTGCCTTCACCCAGTGCGAGTTTCTCAATGGAATGTTGGCAGAATGATCCGCCCGATCTGGTTGGAATAACATGTTTGCTTCCAAACGGCGTAATCCTAAATCAGGAAGTGTGCGCGATTGCCACAATGCGGGAGATAAAAATGGTGAGCACATAAATATGGGTCCCGACGAATGGTACTCAATTAGATTATGTATATTTTTCTAGGAGATACTTTCTGCGGCAAAAGCATATCCGCTCTACGAAATGCTAAAAGATCACTCGATGTATGCACTTAAGGGAATATCCAAGTTTCACAATGTGGAGGAATTCAAAGATTCGGATAGACTGTGTGATGTTCAACCAAAATTGTGTCTGGTGCGACTGGACGAATCTACAGTAATCTCAAGCGATCAAGAACTATGCAATATAATTAGTTATATGATAGGAAAGTCTGTCGATGACTTTCGGACCATGAAGAGCCCGGAAGTTAGCGACTTTCGCTACAAAATGTCTCTGCTAAGCGAGGAGATCGAAAACGAACGAGCTAATGTATCATGGAGTGAGAAGTTATTGTATGAGCATCCATTGCGACTGGCGAAAACACCACGCATGCCATCAATAAAGGGACGAATGCGAAGTGATACGTTTGTTGTTACTGTTAAGTTAGAAAATGATGAGAGTATATTTAGTTTACGTGCTAACGATAACGACACACCTACGAAGCTCATCGACATGGCATTGGCTAAGATGTCCAGATCACTAATAAAGCTGGCTGACCAGCAAGCCTCATCCTATATATTAAGAGTTGGAGGTCGTGATGAATACTTATATGGGGAGTTTCCTCTGATCCAGTTCATTTATATTCAGGTATGAACGGTCGCCCATGCCGTTGTGGCCATTTCTAATATTCAAATTAACTATTTACAGGAAAGCCTTTCACGTGACGGAGTTCCACTGATTGTGCTTCGACCAATACACACATTACCGGCATACATCAATCACAAACAAATCAATTCAGATTTTAAAACAAAAACCACGGAGAACCTCAACTACAAGACAATGACAAGCACAATGCGAAAACGTCAGAAGTACGCCTCCTCTTGGGATATCCAAGATCCATTCCGTCTGGAATTGCACGGCATCTACAATGTTAACTGTGATTTGAACCCAACACCAGAGATAGGTGTTCACCTTGGCCTTTTCCACGGTGAGAGAAAACTATGCGCTCTGCGTAAGTCCAGCGAGTTGCCTGTAGATAATGACGGTAAAATTACCTTCAACGAGGTAATTACTTTTGATATTTCCCTACGAAATGTACCAAGAAGTGCCCGCCTATGCATTTCTGTATACGCAAAAACCATCAAATTGGGAGGATCACGTTCAAAAAAAATTAGCACTAGTAAGGATAGTAAAGACAACAAAGAGAATAAAGACAATAATAAAGAGAACACAAAAGTGAGCCGAGAATATCACACAAGTCGGTTAGCATGGGTAAACACAACACTTTTCGACTATAAGCATCAACTGAAGACAGGCCAGCTGACACTGCATACATGGACGAACGCCGAGGATATACAGTCCGACGAGATATTCCATCCCTTGGGCACGGTTGAACCAAATCCAAGGGATGAAGATTGTGCTGTTGTTAAATTAACATTCCACAAGTAAGTTGGCGGTGGTTATGCAATTTTTTTTCGAAAACTTAATAATATCGTATTGCCCTTACAGTTACGACTGCGAAAATGGCATCATCTATCCCGAAGAAGAAACTGTTCTGCTGTATGCCGAGAAACTTGCGGAGACAGAGAACTTGAATCGCGTCAAGACGCAGGGTAAAAACATCATAAACAAAGTTCTGGCTATTTACTCACGCAGTGACAAACTCGATGAGATGCACGAGCTCGATAGAAATGATATTTGGTCGAATAGGTGCGTATTTCGATTTGTATAGTTTATCAACAAATTCTGCGGTGGAAATTTTTGCGTGATTGTGATTCTACAATAACGTCTATATTGGTATATCTATGTGCATGAGCTTATGCATAACAATGTTTACAGGCCCCTACAAATTCATTTTAAATGGACATTCACTCCTATATTTTCAAAGGAATTGATAGTGCGATAAAAACTAGTATATTCCGTTGCTGTTTATTTAGTCATGCACTTTCTGTACTTTCCCTTTGATAAAACCATGAAATTTTACGCGCTTTGAAACAACAAACGCCTTATCTGCATGGACCAGAAAGCACGTACAACTCTTTCAGTTGTTGCGTTCTTCAAGCGTTGCTTTAGTGTTGAAGACAAATTTCCGATGACGTGTACAGTAACTTAAAGTACGCCTGAAAAACGTTTTGCCTTCGCGGCAACAATGCTGCGACAATTTCCATTGCATGGATCCAATTCTAAGCGGCTTTGGTTGTGTCGATATGAAAGGCCTGTAACTTTGGTGCTGTTTACGTTAATTGTAAAGAACAACAAAAGACGTAGTTTAGAGTCCTTACAGGTAGATTTTAATACATCGCTATTCTATGTAGAGCACATAAATACACACAGGACTAAAAAGTCTTCAAATCATTGAGGCAACAAAACAGATCATGACCTGAGATGGCGAACATTAGTTGGGATGAACGTTAAGCCACTTATTGTGTGTGACAGATACAACTTGCAAAACATCTTGTCTGAGCTTCATTGCTTAAGCCTCAGGCCCACTGAGGACTGTAACACCATACTGAATAGATATCCCTAACTGTAGAATATAAAAGTTTTCAAATGAGAGTTCTTCTTCCCAAGTCGTTGAAGTATTCAAATTTAGTCGCGTTTGCCAGCCCGCCCTGTAGTTCTCTGGAACCCAGCATACGCGATTTGTTTACGTATGTTGTTAGCGGATATTGGGTAAACTAAGAAAATAGTTTAAACGATTTAAATTACTTTACAGTACATAAGGGATACGAGCTTAGCTTTATTTTAGCAACTACCCATGTTGTTCGTACTATTTATCATCATCTTTAACCCGAAAGACACACTAAAGAGACCTCCATGCCACTCGATCCTTCTCATCCGCTATTCCGAAGCGTAACCTGGCGAGTTTGTGGACTGTGGACTCCAACCAGCTCGCCCTGAGTCTGCGGTCGCCTACTGAATGATAGTTCCCGCAGTAAAAGGCGAAATTCGAGAGACTGTCCACAAAAATAAAAAATTATCATTCCCATGTAGAACCATAACATATTTTTACCATAACAAAAAAAGGGGTTAGGCTGGGTACTTCTTTTTCCTTAATTTTTTAGGATGAACCTTTAATATGTTGATCTAAATTTATCGAAGATGAATAATCACCCACACTGTTTTCCGGACCCTCTTAGTAATTCGAACCCAGTTTAATTTTGTCCAGAGGCATGATAAACAACTTCTGCGATGACGGCTTGGACATATTGGTCATTCTGTTTTTTATTGAAACAGTATTTACAAGAGTATCAAAATTCATAAGGTTTCTACTACTTTCCAAAAGAGTTGCAAGACCTATAGGATGGCTGCAACATCCCTCGCCATCAATTTCTGTTTCACTTCTTCTGCAGTGTCTCCTCTTTGATTAACTTCAGACGCGGCTCATCTAAGAGACTGCTGGGGCAGATGGTTGCACAGTGTTCCAGGAGAACTATGATGCTTTCAAAATTCATTTTAACTAACCTTTAGCAGTATTAGAAAAGATTGTAGCTGCGTGTCTTGGTCGTAAACGATTCCAATGACGTAGCTGTGTCAATTTTATCAAACTAGTGCTTGCTATTATCCGTGGACACCTACCATAGGATTGTTGAGTTTCTGATGTCAGAACTGGTAGCTGACTATTTTATTGAACTACGGAAAGTTTATTCAAATCCTCTGTCGAAGAAAGGAAGAAAGATTTTATCAAACCTATACTTAAACCACATTTAGGTCCAAAAAAACACCTTCGTGGAACATCGAAATGAAAGGCTTTTAAACAACTTTCCCAAACAGGTTAGAATGCCGTAATGAATGTCCCGAAGAGCTATCCATCCTCCTGCACTGTGTCAACTGGAATAAGCGCAACGAAGTGGCGACAATATGGAGTCTCCTAAAAGACTGGCCAACAGTGTCAGTTGAACGATCATTAGAGCTTTTAGACTATGCCTACCCAGATCCAGCAGTACGAAACTTTGCAATTCGCTGTCTAAGAAAACTCAAGTGAGTATGCTGTTTTATCCCTGCCATTGCCAAACTCATTTATTCTGTTTTTTTCAATGCAATCAGAGATGAAGAACTGCTGCTGTATCTGTTGCAACTGGTTCAGGCAATCAAACACGAGTTATACCTGGACTCCGATTTGGTGCGCTTCGTTTTGGATCGAGCATTACGCAATCAGCGGATAGGGCATTACTTCTTTTGGCACTTGCGATCAGAAATGCAGACACCGTCAATGCAAGTTCGGTTTGGTCTCCTTCTGGAGGCATACTTAAAAGGCTGTAAGAACCATGTTCCGTCGTTACACAAGCAAGTTCAGTGCCTGGAGAAACTGAAACAGGGTTCAGAGTCTGCAAAGAAAGGCAGCAAAGAAAAGTCCCGGCATTCGCTACAGACGTTTCTATCCAACAAGGGCATCAGTGCTGTGTTCGAAGGGATACAAAGTCCACTAAATCCTAGCTTTCGTTGCAAAGGAGTAAAGTGAGTCCATAAGATGTCTGTGTAAAGTATAATAATTTCTAATCTCCTTTTCGTTATCTAGGCCGGAGAAGTGTAAAGTTATGGATTCAAAGATGAGACCACTGTGGGTCGTGTTCGAAAACGCAGATATGAACTGTGAAGATATTTATATCATTTTTAAGAATGGTGATGATCTCCGTCAGGACATGCTAACACTGCAGATGCTACGTGTCATGGACCAGCTGTGGAAGAACGAGGGGTAACATAAAACAATTGCCTTACCATTTATATTTTTAAACTGCTTTTCTTCTTGCAGCCTTGATTTTCGAATGAATATTTACAACTGTATAAGCATGGAACGACGCCTCGGGATGATCGAGGTTGTGCTCAATGCGGAAACAATCGCGAACATACAAAAAGTGAAAGGAATGTTCTCGGCGACTTCACCCTTTAAGAAAGGATCTCTGTATAGTTGGTTGAAGGAACATAATAACTCCGAAGAGGAAATGAATAAGGCTGTCGAAGAGTTCACTCTCAGCTGTGCGGGCTACTGCGTTGCTACGTATGTTCTTGGTGTTGCTGACCGTCATTCTGACAACATAATGGTTAAGAAAAACGGACAGGTACATGTTTGCAAGATCTCGAATACGAGTATGCTCACTCTTTTATGCACATTTGTTTATTTTAGCTTTTTCACATCGATTTCGGTCATATACTTGGGCATTTCAAGGAAAAATTTGGTGTGCGACGCGAACGAGTTCCCTTTGTCCTGACGCATGATTTTGTATACGTCATAAACAAGGGAAGGACTGACAGAGAGGCCGTAGAGTTTCGATTCTTCCAGAAACTGTGTGAAGATGTGAGTAGTGTGTCTATAAAATTTTCTTGTTAAATGTAATTGTAAGAATATGATTTAGATCAAGTGGACTGGAATCTTGGCATTCTTTTGCCATGAAATACACCCAACTGGGTGAGGTGTCCTTCCGATGGCTGTGCAAAGTATCGGAGGCACTTTACCAGGTTCTCGTTAGCGCCCATTTGATCTGCAATGACCCATTCATCTGAGTCGAAACATTCGTATTCGTTTGATTCGGTAGATGCAATCATATAGTTCCTAGAGTTCGCTGTTCAATTTTCTTTTTATAATTTCTTCGCAAATGGGACCTAATATAACTCGAATGATTTTCTCATCATCTGCACACATTATCCATGCTTCTGGGCTGTACAATAAGATTGGGACTATCAAATTGTTTCATAAAGTTACCAAGGCCCGAGGGAGGACTAGTTTTACCAATTGTCCAAGACCAAAGACACAGCGGTCGGCAATAGTTATCCTACATCTTATCTCTGTCGTTATATTATTTTTGGAATTGACTAAAGTGCCTAGGCAGACATATTTCGCATCGTATTCCTTTCACTTTTGATTATCTACTGTTGATCCGATTCGACGACTGCGGCACGTGGCGTACCTGATAGGTGCGTCTCTTACCAAGTTCCAAGTTGCACCCTTTGCTAGCAACGCTCTGAAAATATTAATTGTCTACAAAATTTTAAACTTGCTGTTCTTGCAGTTAACTTTTAACGGTGTCCACCCTTCTAGTCGTGAGGGAATAATAATACGAACGAGTTTTTGTTATGAAGTTAGGTCCTTGACCTTCGTTGACTGTTGCCGTCCAAGAAGGCATAGTTTCGTGTTGTGGGAACAGACAAACAGGCAAAAGCTGTATTAATGAATAAGATGCAAAAACCAAACTGCACGTCCTTCATACTTACGCGGCTCATCTACACCTTCAATAGTTAAAAAAAAATTCTGAACGTTTTGTCCCATAATTGGTTTCAGATTACTCAACTTTAAATTTACATAATTTGCACTGTGCTGCCACCTTTGAGATAATTCTCACTACTCTTTATATATTCGTGTAGAATATTTAAACGTATACACAGCAGACGGCTGTCTGAGCCACGGTTATTCTGAAATAGAGATGAGCTTTTGTTATTGATATTTTGAGTACAATGATGATGCACTCCATGATAAGTACACAGAAGCGACGAGGGACAAAGTTTAAAACAAGGGGCTTTCTTATATCCAGGGCAAAAAATGTGTTACAAATTCCAAACAAAACCAGCACGTCATAATTTGCTTAACAGATACTTACTCTACTCTCTTTGGGCACCTCCTATACACCTTTCTGGGTAGGCACTCACCTTATAACAAATACAGTAGAAAATTTTCCACCAACGGTCAAGAGCAGGAAATTCAGAAATTTACAATTGCACAGGCATAGAGGTTTTGCTTCTCCTACTCCGTTGAAAAAGAAGACTTCACCGCTAAAGTGAAAAGAATCATCATCGTGTGTCGATTATCTGTAGTTCCATCCCGCGTCCATCCCCTAACTCCTTTCTTTGGAATGCAAGATTTTCTTTAGGCCTACGTGAACCTCATAATTTCAATTTTCGTCATAGACTTAAGTGTATTTGTTATTCTGTTCATTTTCCAACGTATTTACTCTGCGCATTCTTTAACCAAAAATATGTTGTACTTTCTTTACAGGCATTTCTTATCCTACGAGAGCACGGTTGTTTAATCCTTTCACTATTCTCCATGATGATATCAACAGGCCTGCCCGAACTTTCTTCAGAAAAGGATCTAAATTACTTAAAAGACACATTGGTACGTGAATAAAATAGCACATAATAGGCGTTAATGAGATTAATCAAACTTTTCAATTTAAACAGGTCCTAGAACTGACTACAGAAAAAGCAAGAGAACACTTTCGGTCGAAATTCAGTGAAGCGCTAGCGAATTCATGGAAAACATCACTAAACTGGGCCTCACACAACTTCTCAAAGAATAACAAACAATAAGTATAGAAATAAATTAAGACAGAAACCTCCTTGATGGATTAACTACTTTATACCTTATCCCATTCGTATCCTCCTCCTCCTCTTCCTCTTCCTTCTCTCGCATTCATGCAGAAGTATATGTATAAGCAATTTCAGCGAGTGTATTGTCGTAGAAAATAAAAAAACAAGAGAATAAGAAACCACAACGTTCAGGATTGTTGGGCGTGCCACCTTAAATGTTCGAATGTAATTAAGATAATATACCAATGTATCTTGTTATTATATTTGCAATTTCTATCGAATTCCTGAAACAAAAATAGAACTAGAATCTTTCTCTCCTCCTCACCATGCGTACAAAACAGAAGCATATTTCAGGCAGCGATAAACATTCAAGCGAAACACGTAGTAGCGATAGCTTTTATCAGCTCAGCTAAACAATGTGCACTTCTTGCCAACAATCTCTTGCTTCTTGTGATTAATTTCACACGGTTATTTAGCACCAGATGCGCATGAAGCAGGAGAATCCAAAAAATATTCAACTTTTTTGAATCAAGATTGCTACTTTCAAGGGAAAGCATACAATTTGTGCTTTTAATCTTCTTCTTATTTACAAATCGAGGATCCTGCAAATGTTAAAAGTAATTGTTGGTGGGATTGTATTTAGTCAGCAATTACTTTCCAGACAACGTAACGGCGGGTCTGTTGCAAATGAAGGAACCGGGTAATCAATGCTCTCCCTATTGGATATGGGCGCGAACAAATGAGAAATTATCCTACAATAAGTAATAGCAGTTCTAAATACAAAACGCCGCCGATAGAAGTATTTTCAAATAGTATGACTATCTGGGCACATGCATACCCATGTATGTACTTTATTTTAGTACCAATACTGTTTTTTTTTTTTTTCTTATAAGAAAAAATGAATAAATAAAATATTGTTACCAAGAAAATAAAGTTTATTTGTCTTTTTTTACATTACATTGTCTAACTGCTTACTGTTCCCACTTTGCTGTCCTTAGGAAAAAATTGCCTTGTATTGTTCCTGCTGAGCAAAGTATTCAGCATGTTCCTCCACCGTGGCCTTCCATTTGAGGGCCAGCTCTTTGTACGACATTCCAGTGCCACCAAGATCCTTGGGTAATTTTGCTTTCACCTCAGAGTTTTCCTTGCGTACCACGACACGTGACCGCATTTTTGAAGTCATAAAGAGTCTGTTGCGAATGTAACAAATGATGATAACAATTCTATGTGCTTCAAAAGTAGGATCTCCTTACCTGAATGTGTTAAGAACCAAATTGACGTGAGTAGGGGTGTTAACAAATTCAAGAAGCTTAGGTTTACATGGATAAACTTGCCAGCTATCAACTGATCTCTTTATCAGTTTCGGATTCAATTGTAGGGCGTGACCTAGTTGCACGCAATCCATATCAAAAATGGCGACAATACCATTAATCGATATATCTGGGTCGAATTTCAGCAACAAATCCAGAATCATTTTGCTAACCTTTAAAGAAAAATAAATTACATTCATACATGTGAAGAGCCATTTAGGTTTTACCTTGAACACGTTGTTCTGTGTGTGAATTCTGGGATTGTGCGCTGCTGTTCGTATGATCACGACTTGTCGATTATGTTCATCTTTTTCCATAAGCGGCAAGAAAACGCCTAGACTGAGCAGTTCTTGTATTTCCGGAAGGAAAGGGTCTCTGTTTGCGAACCACTCAGTTCGTTCAGCTCGCATGAAATAGAAGCTAATGAAATCAAGTAATTAGTACCTTATATTATATCTTGATTAAGGAAATAAAGATTAGGCGCCTTTACACCGATTTAGGCGATTACTTATATAAGATAAAGCCTTTGACATTTTTTAAATGCTAACAAGATTAATGGTGAGTGTGCAATAACAACGGCAATTAAAATAATCGATTGCTAATCCCGATCTTAGGTAACGTGTGTGTTTGTGTGTTGAGTACCGGATTATGCTGAAATGAAAGGGATGAACACTTTACAAGTCTACTTACGTCACACACATGACGGTGTGTCCTTATGAACTCAGAGGTGCGTTTGGCGAAACAAGAGTTGTAATTGATGAGCTTTAATTCTACAGAAGACATATTCTCCCGTGGGATTCATTGAAACACATTTATTGGGACAATACGCAACTTGGCTGTCAGATTGGAGAAGGAGCTTAAGTAATGAGAGCTAGAGAACGTGGTCGCTGGGAATACTTGTTGGTTGAGGCTCATATCTTCCACATAATAAATTCCGTGGTTCTACAGTCCATAAGGACCAGTACCGATGTCCTTTTAGCAACTACTCGTGTTGTGCGTGCTATTGTTTTCTCACGAGTAGAGGGACCTGCAGTTTATTGCAGACAACAATCTTTGAGTGTGGTCAGCAACTCGAAAGGTGTTAAGTGAAAATACGAGATGGAAATCTTATTTAGGATCTCTAGCGTGGGAGTTAATAGACTTATAATGAATGAAATAGTCACCCCATTTACGATTGTCGTTTCCGCCTCTGGTACTTCTTTGATTGCGGAATTCACATTCAATTGCATACTCTTCACCTCTACCAACAGGAAAAGCATAAATATATGCGTACACAAGGTAGGCAAGACAATAGCCCAACTTAAGTCGAAATTTACTTTCGGATACCACTAAAAGAATTGTGGTGAGAATTCTCGAGGAAAGAATGCCAAATCAAATTTGTTTGGTTTTTTCAAAGTTGATAGGATGATACGAATTCCGATAATTCCCCGAGCAAAAGGAGCTTAGGAATCTAAAATAGCATGATTTGCTCAGTATTAGCAGCAATTTATATCGGTAATCATGAATAAATTGTGCCAAAGTATTCAAACATACGTATGTATGTCTGAATGAATAAACGCAAAAAAGAACCAAGCGCTTTATGACCCACAATCACGAATGGCTAGATTTCAACTAGAACAAAGGGAAATCAGTTGGCATTGTTAGAATGTAAAAATAAAAATGAATTATGGTTCCATGCTTTAAAAGACGCAAAAACCAACAACAAAGACTTCACATACGAAAATGAGCCCAAATCAACCAAACAAAACAAATAGTCAAATGTTACAATACACGTTTAAAATACGAAACAACACAGTTCAAAAGATCCTATAAACATTTGATTAGTTTCATTCTCACCTTTTGATCTTCTTCTTTGTCTTCTCAAAATCATACTTGCAGCTTCGAATGAAGAACATTAAATGATTCGTATCTCGACAAGCGTTTATATTCGGATTATCGTCCAGCCATTGTAGGATTTGATGTAGGCATGTCAATTTCTCGGGACTCTCACTTGGCCTTATTTTCCGATTAACAAATGAAGGCATTGTGTACGATAACTGGAACGTTATCGAAAACAAAAGTTCAAATAGTATAAACACAAAACCAAATTTGTTATCTGTGTATTTGGACACTGTGCCTGATTTGTTGTTTAAGGCTTCAGCAATAAATGCACTATAACACTTATTTTTCTCAAGTGATGCCACTCAGCTACGCTGTATGTTTCTGCTATGAGCGATAAGAATAATCGTAAGTAAACGATAATGGATTGGAGCTTATCCCACAAATGACCAGAAGTGTTCTAGGAGCGATAAAATACTGAATATCATTGAGTCCATGACAGGCCATAGAACTTGATACTTGTTTCCTGTTGCGTGCATCAAATTGGATTAATACACCTCTTCGACCACTGAGAATAAACTGTGATTATAAAGCTATTTTTACTGTTTGTTACTACCATTGTAATCGTTACCTCACATTTTGAACTTGAACTCAAAGTGCAAATTAATCGCTTTTCTTGCGGTGGGCTTTAACACAAAAAAAAAAAACTTAACAAGCATCGGAAGCATGAATGAGTCTTAAGCTGCCACCAACAAGGGGTTGCACATATGTTGCAAATGTTACATCGATAGATAAATAAAAGTAAACTGCGTAGCGGTTGACACTGCATACTCTATAAAAAAGCAAAATTGTACGCTCATTACAAAACAAATTGTTATCACAGAAATTGTTTATCAACGATGTGTCTGCCGTTGTGATCATTTCTCTTCGTTTTGCATTTCTCTTTCGTAGGTTCTCTTTGTAAATCGGTTGTGTTCGTAAGACCTGTTGTTTCTTAGAAATTTTTTGCATAAAAACAAAGCTGTAATCAATGTGATCGTTGTGCTTAAAATCGAAATTTTAATTTGTTCCATTGATTTTAATACTGTTTAAAAAAATACGTAGAGTTATTTTCCTACAATTATTTACTACTAGCGTACACTTTGTAATAACATTTCAATAAAAACAAATCCTATCTTATGTGAAATTCTCCTAGCATTAATAGTCGATTGTATACAATTCTTTTTAACAAATTTAACATTGACATTTTTAACTTAACATTTGACATTTTTAAATTCGTACATTTGACATTTTGGATGAAAATAAAATTATTATCATCATCATTATCATTTTCAGTGATCCGCATGTTCCACCAAAGGGTTCGAGAGACCTCCGCGATCGACTCTAACTTATCGGGAGCTGTAGCGCAACCAGACGAGTTTAATAATACAACCCGAAAGCCATGAGTATACCAAGATCGCCTATCTTTTGAAATCGCATTTAAGGCACGTGATGAGGAGAGCATCCGTACCACGCCAAACCATTGAAGTATAGCCCTTTCCGTCCCAAAAAGTAGCTGATCAACAATTAGATTTGAGTGTAAGTCATCATCTTTCAGCAGATGACTTAGTTTCCGTCACCTCCTCCCATATAGAACTACACCGCGCACTCGATAGTTTGTGGCCATATGTGCTGAAGCTGGAATGAAGCTAAACGTGATGGACATTTCCAAAACACCTGTCCAATGCACTCTCAAGTTAGTGGAGTCCCATTGAAACAGGTGGAGAAGTTTAAGTATCTCAGGATCAGGGAGGAGAAACATTGAGCTTTCTTGTAAGATTAAGCAAGCTGGATAAATTTTGAAACAGCGGAAGGCCGAGCTTGGTGTCAAAGTCAAGCTATCGGTTTTTAAGCTAATTTTTGTTCCAGATCTCACCTACGATCATGACATCCGAGTAATGGCCGAAAGAATAAAATCGCGAGTACAAGCTACAGAGATGAGATTTCTCTGTGTTCTTGTTTGTGTTACTTAATCACAGTGAAAAGTAATTACACCAAAAATATTAATTAACATTTGACATTTGATTGAAGGACGTCGGTAGAAACAAAAAACAAAAATATGTATATTTGTTAGGAAGTTGATCAAGTTAAAATACTTTGTGGTTGAAAAATCTATTTCAATAAAAAATATCGCCTGAAGATGACAGCAGATCCCTTGTCGAAACCTTGGGACAACACCAATTACATAAACTGGTTTCAATTATCTCTTAATGAACAAAACAGCCGACGACGAATTCAAATCAACAATATTTTAGAAAAATTATTAAAGGACACAAGTCTTGAATATGTGTACATAAGGTAAATGAAGTAGTTGTAGTAGAAACCTTACTGGTTTCCTTTTTTGTAACAAACAAAACATCTTATAAATACCTGTATGTTGACATTGTTTTCAATTTTTGAGTTCATATATGAGAGACGTTACTTCTGCAATAGAAAATGATAAAAAATATGCAATGTGCAATTGAACTGCGTGCTAGAACTGGAAACTCACAGGAGTTCGAAATTTCACTTTAAAAAAAAACTGTGTTGAACTCCATATCAATCTTAACGCCCCCACTAGAGAACTAGCTTGGTTCCAAATGTTCTGTCGATACCACAAATCGTGACGTTCTCGCTTACTGGGTACTATTCGTACAGATGTTTGCAAACGTGTTTGTATTGTATATGGTGCCACAAGATGCGAAATAATAAATTTCAGACGAATTTGAATTTATACAATATATGCACATTTTCTAATTAAGGTTAAAATAATTTTTCCATATTACAAGTTTGCGATTCATAGTAACAGCGCTTAACCAATTCCAAATCAAATTGTTGAATAAATCTTAAAAGGAAACTACTCCGATTTTGAATAGCTACATATTAAAAGCGCCAGTAGATCAACCATCATTCTGTTTACATTTTTGTCTACTGCCTACCTAAAGTGTTTATCGTATGAAAACGAAAACTTCATACCAAAGTTCTTTGGTCAAAGTGCAAAGAGCAAGTGCATCGTTGGCGATCATAAAACGGCAACATGTAGGTTGAAAAAATAAGTTCAAGTTTTGATACACGACTGGTGAAATGATCTCAATTGCGTGTAATGCTTATGTATATGTTTTATATGTAGGTCATTTGCCAATTTTAAAAGACTCCAGGTTTGTGTTGTATGTACGTTGAGGTTGTAAAAGCTTGGAGGACGGTTAATTGTGACGAAGAACGCGCAATGTATTTTAGGTGATTGCCAAAAGAGAGTTGCATGCGATACACAACCGTTATGACAGGTTTTGAGTTGGCCATTATAAGGTAAATAACCAAAGCCTAGCTTCTTCAGTAAATACTTGTTTTGTGTGTGCTTCTGTTCCCTTACTAGAAAGAGGGAACAAACAGTTTTGTTTTGCCGACTTCGAATAAATAAGAAGCATATTCGTTGACAATTCGTAGTCTTTGAGTGTTGGCAGCAATTCGAAAGCGGTGCCGTGAAAAAAATTGGGAGATGGAATCGGACAGACATTGATGTCAATTATAACACACGGTTTATAAACTCGAGAAAACAAAAACCGATGTAATTTTCACTCCGTTTATGTTTTGAACTTAATTTGTAATCGCTAGCAAAACATTCAAACCGCTCTTTTGAAGTCTTTATTGTATATTGCCACGTAATTATTTCTATAATGAAAAAGTTGGCATGCCATTATTTCAAAGCAAGAAACCCAATTTGCAGGAGGCCTGTTCAAATAATAAGGTGAAATTTCATTTTTCTCCTTCATTTCTCTCATCAATTTTAATTTTGTCCCCTGAAATGTAATACACTTGTGCCATTGTTTTCAATCCTCGAAACAGTTCGGGTAAGCAATTTTTGTTTTGCCGTTGAACTCTCTCAGCGATTCGGTTTAAATCTGATCAATCGTCGCAAAACGCCGTCCTTTCATTAGTCTCTTCAATCTTGGGAACAGGAACAAATCGCAGGGGTACAAATCTGGTGAAAACGGTGGCTGAGGATCGCTGTTGACGTCAGGCAACAATTCCTTAGTGATGATTATGCGACTTTTTTTTTATCAAAATTCTGCAATTTTGGGACGAACTTCGCTCGATTCAACGATTTTCCGCAACAATTTTCTTCATTTGCTCATCATATGTACGTACTATGTATCGACACATATTCTCGACCTTCTTTGCAAAGCTTTTTTAAAATCATTTTGGCTCAGAGTACACTGACCGTATGTCACTGCAAATTCCAAGTGTTTTAAGCACTTCATTCCATTTTTCACATAAAATTGAATGCAAATTCTTTGATCCATTTTTTTATAGTTTTAATTAGTTTTAACGTCCTTTCGCAGAGTGCAGATTTACATTTGCGGAAAGCAAGAAAAGTTTTGTATTTAATTTTGTGTAAATGTAAAACGCATCTAACACAGTTGTTGAACGTTACATTTAATTTACATTTCCATACATACATTACATTCAAATTGACAATACATTAAATAAAATGTATTCTAATTTATTTATGAATAAATTGCTTTGTGAAATTATTTGTAAACCGAGTTAACATAAAGCGAAGATTAAAGACACTATTTTTATTTTTACTAATGTCTCGTTTCAGTTTATGTACGTATGTATGTAAGGGCTTTTCTGCCCCTCTTTAATTGCGTTTTCAGTCAAGCCTTATATCCAAAATTGGGCCTTAGTATTGCATTCATCAGAGAGCTCATAGCGTGTTTATACTTTCTGTTGTGTTGCTTTGCCTAGTGTGAAAATTGCGTTTTTTTATGATGATGTGCCTTGGACGCATGCTGGTGCATCTGTAAGACATGGTCGGCGGAAAACATGCCCGATAAGTGGAATCTCAGCGTCGTTTGTCCGGTCCACAAGAAAGGAGACCCCTTTGACTGCGCCAATTATGGAGGAATCAGCCTTCTTAACACCGCCTACAAGAATCTCTTTGTTGTATTGTGTGAACGCCTGAAACCGGTCGTCAACAACCTGATAGGTCCTTATCTGTGTGGTTTCAGGCGACCAAATTTTCACACTACGGCCGATCCTGGAAAGGACTTAAGAAGTGCAATTCCACACGCACCACCTATTCGTCGATTTTAAGGCCGCATATGACAGTGTGCATAGAGACGAGTTTCTAGCTTTGGCATTCCTACCAAACTCGTCAGATTGTGTAGGATGGCGATGGAAAACTTTCACTGTTCCATCAAGGGAACGAACTCACCAAGGCTTTCAATGTCAAAAAACCCTTTAGACAAGGCGACGCACTGTCAAGTGACTTCTTTTAGATTATCCTTGAGAAGATCGTGTGCGACACACAAGTCAACCAGAGGCACGATCTTCCAAAAGTCAATTCAATTACTAGCTTATGCTGATGACACTGATGTGAATGAACGTAGACAGCGAGCCGTTAATGCGGCGTTTGCTGGAGCAAGCGGAAGCGGCTAAAATAGGTCTGGTGGCTTATAAGGACAAAACGAAGTACACGCTGTCATCAAGGAAAGACGCACAATACAGACGTCTCGAACAGAGCGCCACCGTAGGCGGCAGAAACTTCGAGGTAGTCAAGGACATCGTCTACATCGGATCCGCGGTATATAGCGACAACAACATCAGTACTGAAATAAAACGCAGAAACACTCTTGCTAATCGCTGTTTCTTTGAGTTCAAGAGGCAATTGAGTAATAGAGCCCTTTCTGGAAGGACTAAGCTTGTTTTATATAACACCTTGATCATCCCTATGGAGCGAAAACCTGGGCGCTACTAAAAGCGGATGAGGAAGCCTTCTTTTCGAGAGAAAAGTTTTGCTTGCGATTTTTAATTCTGTTTGCGTTGATGGGATCTAGAGGAGAAGATTTAACGACGAAATCTATGGGCTGATAGGATACAACGCTTAAGATGACTAGGTCATGTAGAGCGTATGGACACAGGAAAAGTCCTTGAATCCGAGCCATTGGGACAACGCGACAGAGGACGGCCTAGGCTTAGGTGGCGCACACAAGTGGAGAAGGACCTCAACCAACTTGGAGTACGCAACTAGTAGCAGCCTGGGAAAGATCGTGCTGGCTGGAGAGGCATGTTGGTTGAGACCCAGGTTCTTCCCAGACTGTAGTAGAATGGGATGCCTATACAAAAGTAAAATAAAATTCTAATCTAAAAGTCCAGTTTCCAAACCAATGCTTGTCAATCCTTATTCTGGAATAGTTTATGGTAGAGATGACGGAGAAGATAAAGATTTTAGTCTTAATTGGATTGACATTAAAGTTGCTTTTGATCGTTTATTTCCAATGGAGAGAATGACTAAATTGCTACTCTCTCTCTGAGAGTTGTTTTCTTCCCGACAAGGCTATCCTCAATTATTACTTCACTTACTCACTTCATTTCAGAATAAAAGAGAAAAAACGCTTTCTTCTGATGGACCCCGGCTTTTGAAACGTTCAATGCTTGCTTAATGACAAAACTGCTTAATGTTTTGTTACATACATACATATGTGGGAAGATATAACATTTAATGCGATCAATAAACCCCGTGACATAATCTCTGGTTTTCAAGAACTGTCTGAATGATTGCTTCTACCGATTTCCCTCCCGTTGAAAATCAATGCATGAAATGTATTTCTAGAGTTGTAAGGGGAAGGAAAATAAACCGATAAAATTAAAGTTTTTGGGTCGGCTGTACAAGTACTTTCTACTTTTCGTAGGAATTTTCTTTTGACTATATCTGGCTCCATCCGGCGGGATGAAAGATAATCTGAAGCTTAGACGTGCATACCTGGTGTTGCACTGCTGATTACAATTTTGTGAACGACTTGAAAATGAAATCAGTTACAAGTCGTAGTTTCCATTTTGTCTTGTATTCTTCTTCTTCTTCAGATGGCGCTACAGTCCGGGGTGGACCTGGGCCTCAACCAGCATGCCTCTCCAGCTAGCCCGATCTTTTGCCAGCTGCTTCCAATTGCGCACTCCAAGTTGGTTGAGGTCCTTTTCCACTTGTGTGCGCCATCTCAGCCTGGGACGTCCTCTGTTGCGTTGTCCCTGTGGTTCGGATTCGAAGACTCTTCGGGCCGGAGCAGTGCTGTCCATCCGCTCTACATGGCCTAGCCACCTTAAGCGTTGTATCCGTAGACGCTTGACTAGGTTCATGCCGCCGTACAGCCCATACAGTTCGTGGTTGAATCTTCTCCTCCAGATGCCATCAACGCAAACAGGACCAAAAATCGCACGCAGAACTTTTCTCTCGAACAGACCAAGGGCTTCCTCATCCGCTTTTAGTAACGTCCAGGTTTCTGCGCCGTAAAGCAGGACAGGGATGATCAAGGTGTTGTACAAAGTTACTTTGGTCGTTCGGGAGAGGGCTTTATTACTCAATTGCCTCTTAAGCCCAAAGAAACAGCGATTGGCAAGAGTGATTCTGCGCTTGATTTCGGTACTGATGTTATTGTCCCTATTCACCGCGGAGCCGAGATAGACGAAGTCCTTAACTACCTCGAAATGTCTGCTGCCCATAGTGACGCTCTGTCCGAGACGTCGATGTTCTGCGTCCTTCTTCGATGACAGCATATACTTAGTTTTGCCCTCGTTTACCACCAGTCCCACTTTAGCCGCTTCCGCTTCGATGCTAGCAAACGCCTCATTGACGGCTCGCTGAGTTCGGCCGATCACGTCAATGTCATCCGCATAAGCTAGCAGTTGAACGGACTTGTGGAAAATCGTGCCTCTGGTGTTGACGTGTGAGTTACGCACGATCCCCTCAAGAATGATGTTAAAGAAGTCGCAGGACAGCGCGTCGCCTTGTCTAAATCCTTTTTTGACATCGAAGGTCTCGGTGAGTTCGCTACCGACCTTGACGGAGCAGCGAGAGTTCTCCATCGTCATCCTACACAATCTGACGAGTTTGGTAGGGATGCCAAAACTAGACATGGCACTGTATAGCTCGTCTCTATGCACGCTGTCATACGCGGCCTTGAAATCGACAAATAGATGGTGGGTGTCGATTTGTACTTCTTGGGACTTCTCCACGATTTGCCGCAGTGTGAAGATCTGGTCGATTGTGGACTTCCCTGGCCTGAAACCACACTGATAAGGACCTATCAGGTTGTTGACGAACGGTTTCAGGCGCTCACACAATACGGCAGAGAGAATCTTATATGCGATATTAAGGAGACTGATCCCTCGATAGTTGGCGCAGTCGAAGGGGTCTCCTTTCTTGTGGACCGGGCATACGATGCTGAGATTCCACTCGTCGGGCATGCTTTCCTCCGACCATATCTCACAGATGAGCTGGTGCATGCACCCAACCAGCTCATCCCCAGCCGCTTTGAACAGCTCTGCGGATAGTCCATCCGCGCCAGCAGCTTTGTTCGACTTCAGTCTCGATATTGCTATCTTGACCTCGTCGAGGTCGGGGGGACGGAATTCTTGTCCATCATCGTCCAAATTGAGTGAAACATTCTGCCTAACAGCGGGATTTGTGTCGTCATCGCTGTTTTATCTTGCGGTAAAAATTTCGGACGTCATTCCTGCCATAGCACCTCTCCATTTCCTCGACCGCGCGCTTCTCGTGCTCTTTCTTTTTTTCTTCTGAGAAGCCGGTTCTCTTCCCTTCTTCTCTGTTTGTAGAGCTCACAAACAGCTCTCGTCGTTCGATGCAGCGTTGCCTTGTAAGCTTCCTGTTTGGCTGCATGCGCCTGCCTGCACTCGTCGTCAAACCATGGGTTCCTCTTAGGTGGTGGCTTGAAACCCAGCACATCAGTGGCGGCTTCTTTGATGGCTTCTTGACAACGTTTCCATTTGTCTTCTATTGTTTGTGCAGGCAGCGTCGAACTTTGAGACAGTTTCAGGGAGAATCGATCGGTAAAGGCTCTAGCGATCGGCTGCGATTGTAGCTTTCCGACGTCAAAACGCTTTGGCCTGTCTCGACTCCGTTGCTCTCTCGATATCCGGGTTCTTACCTTGGCTACAACAAGGAAATGATCCGAGTCGATGTTTGCACCTCGGAAGGTTCGGACATCGAGAATACTGGAGGAGTGTCTGACGTCGATCGCAACATGATCAATCTGGTTGACGGTTGATTGATCAGGTGATCGCCAGGTCCCTTTATGAATGTTGAGGTGTGGGAACCGCGTGCTGGCCACAGAGAGATTTCGCCCCGAAGCGAAGTCAACTAGCCTGAGTCCGTTTCCGGAGGTGTTGGCGTGCAGGCTGTGTCTTCCGATGACTTTAGCAAAGACTTCTTCTCTTCCCAGCTGAGCGTTGAAATCTCCTAGAACGATCTTGGTGTCGTAGCTGGGGCATCTATCGTATGTCCTTTCTAGGAGGTGATAGAAGTCTTCTTTACTGCTGTCATCTTTTTCCTCTGTCGGGGCGTGGGCGCATATGAGGCTTATATTTCCGAACTTAGCCTTAATGCGGATTGTTATGAGGCGTTCGCTTATGTATTGGAAGCTTAAGACTTTTTGCCTAAGTCTGCCTCGGACAACAAAACCGCATCCAAATAAGCGTTTCCCTCTCTCCCTGTAGCAGTCGCCGTGGTAAATGTCGCAGTTTCTCACTCTTCTCTTGCCCGGCCCATTCCACCGCATTTCCTGGATTGCGGTGATGTCTGCTTTATAGCAGTCCAGGGCCTCCGCAAGTTCATCGGCTGCACGTGGTCTGTTTAGGGACCTCACATTCCACGTGCAGATCCGTAAATCATTGTCCTTTGTTCGTTTGCGGGGGTCGTCAACAGTGTATCCATCCGTATCCGAGGCATTCGGTCGGTTCGTAACTTGTTCTTTTTAATGTGGCCGGGCAGTTACCCCGACGCACACCCCCAAACTGGAGGACCGGGCCCTTTTTTATACCTCTTGGGCGGAGGTCGCACTTATAGGTTTAGCAAGTTGAGTTCGGATGAACAACAACCAGTATCCGGTGGCTACCGACGCGGAGGTACTATAAGCACAGTTGATGTGTGGGAAACAGTTACAACAGCTGGGCATCGCCAGGTTGATACCAATCAGTGCCTACCCTGTTCCCACATCACCCAGCCTGTATAAACTGGTTAATTTAGAGGCAGGCGAAAAGCATTTTCCTAGGAAAACTCATTTTAAAAAATTACTTTTCACAAGAACTATACGCGATGTTCGCATGCACACTTCATCTGCACTACTACACTTACGAGTATGTGAGGATACATATTTTCTCCTCCACCTGGGGATATCTAAGTGTCCAATGATCGGTGTATTATGTGTTGACGGGGAATTGACTCACTTCAGTTTAGTAATACCACCCTAATAGGGGTGATATTGACTAAGAGCATTTAGCCATACAACCCATATAGTTCTTCATCAGATGCCATTAATACAGACAGACCAATAATCGGGTCCCTTGAGCCTTGAATATCAAGAGCTTCTACATCCACTTTTGATGCCGTCCAAGTGTCTGTGGAATAGAAGAAGTGTTTTACAAAACCAAATTGGTCAGAAAAGGCTTTATTACTCAATTTCCTTTTGAGCCTAAGAAAAACACAAATTGAAAAAGAGTAATTCTCGTTTATTTGTTTGCTGCAAAAAATTACGCCGGACTACAGACTATAAACGTCGTCATTATGTTCCTATTGACTTAATTGCGTTATAGTAGATAATATTTAGGTGCTTGCTCACAGTTTATGCTAAGATTTGGACATGAATGAGTTAAGAAAGTAAAATTTGCAACAACATACAATAAATATGACTGCAGTCAAGTTCAACTGACATAATTTGGCCGTATAAAGCGGGTGATAGAAGCTTACCATTTATATCCACAGATATGCATTTACCACTTTACAGACAAATTGTTAAACAAAAATACTAAATCGTAGTCCCCTTCCCTTATTTGTTTTGATACCGAGCTCACCTTTTATTTCCACCTAGACGCATAAGTATTCAATGCATAGGTCAGTAATGTTAGCGAATCATGATCACAACAAGCACATTAGCTGTCTAAACATGGAAAGTTTATTTGAACAAGTTGTTCCTTATAAGCATCACTTAAAATGATTAATCAAATAGAAGCTGTCATAAAATTCTTCTCTCAAGAGAGTGCAGTAAATATTTGACTGTCGTACTTGAAATTTAGAATATTAAGCAAGTAAATGAAATAAAAAAAAAATGTATACCGACGTCAATCTAATCATTCCTTTCTTTTTGAAAGTGCAATAAACGTTAATCATAACTCATTGTGAAATTATTCGATCTGTTGTTTAACATGTTTCTTATCAATTTAGGGTCTATGACACCTATTCATGTATAACTTCCATTTGGACACATAAACACCATGTCATATTCTCTTAAATTAGTAATAACATATCAAATTATTAAACATACTCCAACTGGAAGTTGTCGCAATATATGGGTCAAGAAAAAAAAAAAACAAACTAGTAATTAATTGCATGTATGCGTAGCTCATCCAGGTGATATGTCATAAATCAAAACAGCGTTCGCTTCTAAGGTTCGGAATAAAAAAATAAGACAAAGACAACTTTTTCATACATTTTATTTAGCCTCATTCCTCAAAAGGTAATAAAAAGCAAAAGCATTTCAGATAAGCTAATTACCCCTTTACCGGAGAATGAAAACACATTTATATCAGTATTCGTTATGCGTTTCGTTTCTTAATCATAATTCTAAAAGCTGCGCCTCTCGATGTTAGTATCGTGATATACTTATGCATTTGCATTTTGTTTTTCATTATTAGGGTTCTGTGAAACCAAAGGACACTTTTATTTTGTCTTATTCGATAGATGGTTCGATGGATGTTTGCACAGAAACCTAATCTGGAGCAAAGGTCGTGTGCAGAGGGATGAGTAATTAATAAATATGTGAAAATGCTTTTACCGAATCCATTATAATTGTAACTTGAACTATCAGCACCTTGACGTCAGACTTATACTAAATTGGTTAATTTTTTTTTTTCGTTCCTCCCTCCCAGCCCTGTTTATATGAATCACTAGATTGGATCATCTTGACATGAACACTTTCTTTTTTTGACTTGAGGCCTCCCTTCATCATCAAGCATCATCCTTTCGGGAACCGAATTGAAAAAAAAAACATTCTCGCTATTTGCGCAATCGATGAAAAGCGTTTCGTACATCTGAAATGGCTACATAGTTCTAGCTTTAGTGAGATATTTTTGCAACACTTAAGTGTGCAAGTGAAATAGTACATGGAATACGAAATTGAGTTAAAACGTAATTTGAAAAGTTTCATCACGTATCGCGTCCAGAACATCTGCGCAATATATTGACAGAGAAATTGACTCTAAAGACAATAGCATCGTAAACTGTTAAACCATAAAGAAAATGTCCATGACCTTTTTGCAGTGCCCATGTCTTTGAAATGTGTCTTAACATGAATTATGTGGTACTTTCGTCAGCAAATCCGGTAAAAAAAAAATAAGACGTGACTTTTTTCTGGTTCAGAGCGTACGGGATATACTTTCAGTTTGTAATATTTATTTTTGCTCTTTAAAAGTGCTTAATTTAATTGAATTTAAATTTTGTTTATCAAGCGAACATATAAAAAGTAAAAAGAATAAGAATACTAGAGAAGTCGTTTAGCAAGCGCAGCCTCCTTCTGGGTCTTTTGTTTCGTGTGGAGAGTCTTTAAGGACGACCTCTTGCATATCTTCCGGTGGTTTATTATCCATTGAATCCATTCCGGGTAGTGCTGCGGCGACTCTTCTAAATAATTGCTTTACATTGTAGCCAGCTTTGGCGCTAGTCTCGATGAACATCACATTAAGTTCTTTTGCTTTTCGCTCACCCTCCTCAGTGGAGACCTGCCGCTTGTCCGATAAATCGGTCTTATTGCCTACCAACATTATTATTACATCGCTACCACGTTCAGTGCGTACATCATCAATCCACTTCGAGGTCTGATGAAAGGAATTCGCATTTGTAATATCATAGACTACCACAGCTACAGTTGAGTCGCGAATATACGATGGAATGAGTGATCGGAAGCGTTCTTGTCCCGCGGTGTCCCATAATTGTAAGCGTACTGTTCTATCCTCTAAGTACATAGTTTTCGATAGAAAATCGATCCCAATAGTTGCCTGGTAAGTGTTGTCGAAGCTGTCATACATAAAACGAGTGATGAGCGATGTTTTACCCACACTCTGTTCACCAAGGAAAACCAATTTGAATTTTCTCAAGGGGTTGCCGAAATCACCGGAAGATGACATTATAGTTATGGAATTCCTTTTACTTGTTCTTTTTTTCCCAGTTATCAATTATTATCAAGTCAGAAAGCCAGAAAGCTACAACTCCAGCTGAATTGTGTGATTGCCTTTGTTTTTTGCACGGTTAATTCTCGAACAAAAAAACCTTTTCACTTCCACCAAATCTCACACAAACATAATACTCTCTCATAGGCAGAGTTTCAAAAAGTCGATAGAACTTTTCGCCTACGTACACACAACCACTGAAGAGGTACTCTACAAAATAAATGATATCACTGATGAGTAAAACAGAAAAAAACTTTGACTTTTTAATGCACTAAAGTACCTTGCTGGCTATTGCAAATCACATATAGTCACCGAATAAATTGCGGCTTATTTTCGAAGGAAAATTTAAACAACTAGAAAGTATGTTGTATACTTTTTTACAGAATTGAATAAGTGAGTCACCAATCAAGGAGGTGCAAAGGGGCAGTGACAGTTAGATGACAACATTCTGACAAGCCAATTGGGATATTAGGTTGTGATTACATTTAGGTGTTTAATTCAGTTTTGATCCCAAGTAATGGAACTAATATAGTTAAAAATAGTTATTTATTTTTTTTCAAAAATTGTGTAATTCATTTATTTGTTTTATGTTTTCATTGATTATAATAACTACCAACTATAAATAAAATTTTATCTAATATATTATATTTAAATCAGTGTTCA
The DNA here is from genome assembly GCA_944738645.1 of Eristalinus sepulchralis. NCBI lineage: Eukaryota > Metazoa > Arthropoda > Insecta > Diptera > Syrphidae > Eristalinus > Eristalinus sepulchralis. The sequence continues at coordinate 46,420,788 of OX122882.1, forward strand.
ATTGAGGCAATATTGTGTGAATTTCAAAAAAATTGTATATAGTACACAATGTGGTATTTAGTATTTCTTAAGGTTATTTCACTGCCAATCTTCTAAGTTTTTTAGCAGGAGAAGAATAGTTTTGGTGAAGTTCGCCCTGAACCTGGGTCTCAATTAACGTGCCCGTCTTTTCGCACAAACCAATTTGCTTAAAGTCTTTCTCACAGATATCCTTTTCTGCTTAGACTCATTGGTCTGGTTTGGATTCGCATACAGCCTACTGAAAGCTATATTATGAAAAGCTTAAAAAATGTTTATGAATGGAAGCGCAACCTTAGTTGGGACTTTTTTTGTAAAATTTATGTTTTTCACTTTTTAACATTGCCTATTGGCATTCATTTGGTGGTAATAGATGGAATTGGCTGAAGATTAAATATAGAGCAGATACAAAACATTAATTATACAAACAGCAAATTAAAACAATAGAAATGACGGTTCACAAATATTTTTGTACAGGTGACTGAAATGTACCGGTGGTATGGGATATATTTCCCTTATCTGGGAAATTATTTTATCTATTGATGGCATCGTGTGAATTTTTAAAGTTTATTGGGGCTATGCACTGCGCAGGTATTTTCTTTTAAGATTAAACAACGCCTACATCATGAGAAATGTCAGACAGGTGACACACTTCCCAACGGGACTGAGGGAAGTAATTAAATATTAAAATACAGAAGCAAGACGACTTTTAAGTAAATGCAATAAATCCGATGAGGTACACTCTCTTATCAGAAGAGTAGGTTTGATGATGATCTAATAGTTATGAGGTTTGTCTATTTATTTTCGGGGGATAATTTAATGTAGGTTAATGACCGGTTTGGCTACAACTTGCAAATGGGATGTGTCATATAATTTTATTTTTGTTGCATCATATAACAATATATGTATGTAAACATAAATATATAATAAATTAATAGATAAACGGCATTCACACTAGAAATATGAATGAAGTGTTTTTAATTACTGTAGTTATTTTATATTCATGTTAGTGCAGACCAAAAACGGCATCTATTTTTATTTCATCTAAAGAAAATATTATACTATTGGAGTTAATAATATAACACTCGCAGTGTCCGCATAATTCAATTAAAATTGACCCAATACGAAAATATTGTTTTGTACTGTACAAAGAATAAATGTCCCTATGATTCTGACATATTTGACAGTTGACCAAAAACCGCTTTGACTTGAAAATCTGGTGTTTTGTTGTGCATGGTATTTCTTCACATGGATAGATAAAGATAAATGCAATTTCGAACCATTGTAAATAAAGTAAATAGTTCAACATGGAAAGCAAACCAAATGTAATCTGCAATGTTTGTGGAGAAAATGACTACCGCCTTAAAGAGGGCTATTACTATTGCAATGAATGTGGTACAAAAAGTGAACAAGTGCGCGCTCTGGAAGTAGAACGGGAGGACGATGGTGAAAGACAACATAGGAAAACCCAAAAAATAAAAGCTAAAACGTCCAGCAAACGTAAGGATCGAAGAAAATTTGTTAAAATATTGGCACTTAAATTACTTCCTTTTAATAACAGCGGAACTAACATCGTGGGAATGTTACAATTATATATTGCGTGGCCTTGTTGAAGAACTCATAACAATTGGCGCGAAAGATGACCTCAAACTAATGGCTTTGCAAATATGGGCTGCCTATCTAAGGACCATGGAAGTGGCTTTCTTTAATAATCGACACGTCGAATTGCCAAAATTAGGCATTCGCTTTGAGTCGAGGTAAGAAGCATTTGATACATGCATATTTGACATGTTCTCGAACAAAATTTCACTCATGCAGAGATGCTACCATATTGTACAATCATGCCAAAGAAAAAAAGAAGACCAAACCAAACAAGGAAAGACAGACGCCTTCAATTGCGAGCAGCAAGAGAGAATGGAAGAAGCAAGTTGTATGCATCACAGATCCACATTTACTTGAAGTACATATTTCTCACAGTTTCCTTTTCCTTTCTTAGAGAAACCTGGAAAAGTCTCAATATGATGAGTCCTCCGTATCGCAATCGTTATGTTCGCAGTCGTTCTTGAGCCAGTCATCATTTGCTGATACGAGTATACTGTCCTCCGGATCTGGAGCGAGCAACCGCGCCATACGCCTGAAGTTTTCAACCGTTGCTCGGAAGCATTTCAAAAAGAAAATGCCAGCCAAACATTTAAAGAAACACGAACAGGACGCCGACCGAAGTCTTACCTGCCACAATATTCGTCCACGCATAAGGGATTTACGGTACAAGGAACTCACGATGGAGCTAAACATAAAGCAACTATACGCTATAATTGGAGTCGCGTTAAACCTAATCGAGGATGAGACCCAGTTGGCGGATTTAAGGCGGTTCACTATCGAAAAGCATATTTTCTCGGACAATGTTGAAAGATTCTTCCCGGAAAACATCAGCGAATATTGCAAAGAAAATCTGTCATCAATTAAGTTCCACAACAAGCACATGGTTTTCTCCGTCGCAAGCATGAGAGAACAGTGTAGCCTCCTCTGCAAAGCTATACACATAAAAAAACTCAAGCGACCAAGCATTTGTAAGCTGGTACAGCGCTATATAACGGAGTTATGTTTACCGACTGAACTGTATACATACATAGAACGTTTGATTAACCTGCATCCCCCGCAAATGGAATGGGAAGAGAGGACCTTAACGCCGGCCTATGAGAGCCGAGCAATGGCCTACATAATATTTGCATTGAAGCTATTGTTCGGACTGGATGGACGCAAGGAAAAGCAGATTTCCAAGTCCACAAGAAAGGTAAACGCAAAGCTTTCTGAGCTGGGCTTGGCCAACTACAGTGACTTGTTCGTTTGGGAGAATTGGGTGGAATATATCGAAATGCGGAAAATCATTCTCTGCAATCACAGTTTTAGCATGTGCCAGCAATTCAAAGTAATTCCATCGCGCGAACTTTATCTGGATAATCTAAGCGAAGGTTGCAGAATGGCGGAGACCGGATTATCTAAGGCTCAAAGGAAACAGCAGGAAAACATGGATACCGTGTTCAAACATTTTCTTCTAACTAAATGCAATAAGCCAAATATTACCAATGATGAGGAGTTCAAGTTCGGACCCTCGTTCACGCCCTGCACCAGTTATTTCAAGCGCATTCAACTTGACTCAAAGATTCGTGCCACGATCCCAGACTTCATGCAAGTGGACCACTCGCGGCGGACAATAGAGCCATTCATAAGACCCGGCTTACTTGTGAGGACATTCGAAGATTGCTCACAAAAACTAGACGTAGTGCGCCTGCCTTGCACATCGAAACGAGATCTTATGGGCACCTTCAGGAATCCCATTCTGTGGAACAAGAGGAACGCTCCCCAAAAAGTTCATTTCGAAAATGACGAAAGCGCATGGGCGTCTAAATTGAATGAGAATAAGGCAGCGGACAGTATCTTCAAGCCCGTTATGGAGAAATACTGCAAGGTATCGCTCAAAACGATGCGCGAAAAGGAGCTAAAACGGGAGCAATGCAAGGGAGAACCCCTTCCAGAGGATGCCGTATTCCATGATGACATCAGCTTAAACAAGTCCATAGATTTGTTTGACGAAGACGACATGGAACCAGCCAACATATCCCTCACTGCCCCGCGCAGGAACCTGGAAAGAGTTAATCTGCTTGCAGATGTAAGTGACGATGAAATCAGTACACAAGCAGACACGGAAACGAGTCATGATAATCAAGAAAAGACTGTCTTAAAAATATCCAACATGGATTGTTGGGTTCTAATGGGCAAGGCGCATGAGCTCACCGAAGTGCAGCTGGCCGAACTGAAGAGCAAGCTGCCGACTTCGTTCTTCTGGCTTCTGGATATGAGTGCCAACACACTGGGCGTCGATTGGAATGAATTGTACGATGAAGTCATGGTGCTTGAAACGTTTTTCGGTTATGCCATTGAACCCTTAGATACATTTGAGGATATGATTGTTTTTAAAGGAGAAAATGAAATTAAGGACATCAATAAGGTTGTGCGTCACTTCAAGCCTTGGTGGTAGTTTTCAGGGATAAGAATGAGACTGCACTCTTAATTGGCTATGTTTAACAGCAAAGTTGAATAAGAGAATTCGGTTCCATGTTAGTACGTTAAGATACAAAAAAAATTTTAGAGGTCTGCCATACTGTACATATATATAAAATAATATTTTATCAATCGATGATGATATTTTTTCTCTTCTAAAAACCAATGTAAATATTTGTAAACTCACAAGAGAAGCTGTTCCCGATTGGCTAGCAGGCTAACTTTGAGGTAAAAAAGACACAAATCGAGTTTGTTTGCTTGACTGTGTTTTGTATTCAAACTGGAAGTAGAATGAATATCAAAAAATGTCTTTTATCACACCATTAAGGACTAATTTCTTCCAAAAAACAGTTGTCTTGTACTTTGTTTTCGTTTACCAAGAGTGACACTAAATAACTATTGTATTTTTATTTCAGAAACTGAACAATGTTCCAGAAATAAAGATTGGCACACATTTTGCCAAAACGTCGGTCCACATATTTAGATCTTAGAGGGAGGCGAAGATCGGGGTGGACTTGAGTTCAACCAGGGATGAATTCTTCATCCTTGGTTCGAACCAGCGTGCCTCTTCAGTTGACATGTGCTCTAAAAAGTTGTTTAAAGTTGCGCTCAGTAAGTTAACTTGAGTCCAAAAACACATCGATTGACAAGGGTGATTCCGCTTTCAAATTCGGGACTGATGTTGCCCCTATTTACTTCGGAACCGAAGTGCAGGAAGTCCTTGGACACCTCAAAGCTGTATCAGTATGTATGTGTGGTATCCTATCCAAGGCATAAGTGTTGTCTAAATTTCATAAGTATGTATTTGCGGGCTGACCTCTTGCCATCAGAATCATTTGGGCTATCGTTGGAAGATCAACCGATGCCTTATTATTCGTCACGGCAATATAATGGCCATAGGCTAGCACCTAAACGGATCTCAGAAAGATGTTTCCACTTGCGAGTCTCGTATGACATTTTACTAATGAAGACGAGAATGTTGAATGATGTTGAAAAAGTCAAAGGACGGCGCGTCGTCTTGTCCAAAAACATTTTTCGGCATTTTTTGGAGTTCTCCGTGAGTTTGTATCCTACTTTGAGAGTGCAGCAAGAGTTCTCCCTTGTTATCATACTCAATCTGATGAGTTTCGTAAAAATATGCAAAACTTAACCAGTCACTGTACAGCTCGTCTCTATGCATACTGTCCAAAGCATCTTTGAGATGAACAAATATATGGTGGGTTTAGAATCGAACGTCTTAAATGGAGGATCTTTCGCAGTGTGAAAATCCGGTCCATCGTTAGGTCTGTGACCACCCTGATAAGTACATATCAATATATTTGTTCACGAGCTGCGACAATTGTTCATATAAAGCAGCAGAGCGGATTTTATATGAGATGTTAGAGGTTAATTTCTATTCTGTTGGCACAAAATATATAATATACACACACGATTTGTGAACCGTGCAAACCGAGTATACCTTTGTACAATTAACCTCAACAAGTGTAAGTCGCAGCTGCAAATCGAATAGTTGTAACATTTTAAAGTACTCATATTCATCCTCTATTTAATTGACTCAACTGCAGACGAAGACTTTTAAATCATAACTCACAAAATGCTGACGGAAACGATAGTTGTCCGTATGACCAAAAATACGGATAGAATTGTTGATTGTAATAAGCACATCTATTTTATCTCATACCGTGCCGCTTTTCCTCATTTACTGCTGTTTATTGTAGGGTTAAAGTTTCAAGCATTTCAAACAGATTTTATTATTTTTCTATAGCAAATTTAAAAAAAATTTACAATTTCCGCACTGAAAGTACAACTTGCACACATTATGGCGTATTTAATTATTTTCTCGATAATTGTTTATGTCACCTCTTCGATTGATTACGCTCCGAATGCAGTGTATCGGGGTATAAAACACTCGGGTCGTGGAAAACCGCTTCCGATTGAAGCATATAAATATAAAAATTCATGAAACCTTCCGTTTCAAAAGAAACGGAAAATTTATCAAATCAAGCACATATCCAAAATTTATGAAATGTTTCCATTATGTATCTGGTAACCCTTAGACACTCACCAATCAGATGACAGTTTTCATATCTGTCACCTTCTAAAATAGTTGTCTCCTTTTTTCATTTCGCTTGTAAACATTTTTCAATTTGCCGCAACTACAATCGACCTTGCCGCAGTGCAACAACTTTCATTCCTTCCAAGGCACTTGCCAAACACAGTTGTTCGCCTTCGATAGGTTGTGATCACCTTCAGCTAATGGTCGATTTTTTCGCTTCTGCCGCGGTTTTTGTGATTTTAGCAATTTTATCTTAAGCATGGAGACCCATAATTTACATATCTAGTTTTTATTTCGTTTCCACTCGGTTCAGTATAGTTTTTTTTCGCAAATTCGTTGTTTGCTTTGCAACGGGCGCGTCTTTTTACTTTAGTTAGTTAATTTGATTGTGTTTTACGCCGTTTTTTCTGTAGTGAAATGTTACGTTTTATTGTTGCTTTCCTCCTGGTGCTCCCCTTCCAGAGCGAGTGCACGAAAAATGAAGTCCAAGTTCCGCTGAAAGGAAAACTAGTGTTCGCCCATGTTGTGAGTTAACACATTTTTTGTTGTATTGTAGTTGTATGTGATTGCATTTTGTCTACAATTTCCCAGCTGATGACTGTGTACACAAATAAATTTTCTAATCAATTTATAATCAATTTTTCTTTTTTATCTACCAACGTTATCCATATGTTCAGCTGTTCCGACATGGTGATAGGACACCAGTTGAAACATACCCATCAGACCCATGGAAGGATGAAAGCAGCTGGCCAACTGGCTGGGGGCAGCTAACCAATGTGAGTACAATTTACAGCAATAAACGGATTTTATTTCTGTTTTTTTAAGATTTTACTTTTAACGGAAAATTTACTTAATCAAAGAGTAGAACAATTGTTTTTCGAATAGTGGTGTGTGTCGAGAGCATCTTGCGTGTCATGTGTTTACCATACGAGGAAATAAAGAGTTTGTCTCCCTTTTGATACTAAATATAGTGAATATATGTATACGTGTACAAAGATCAGTATAGAAATCGGTTGTCGCACGTCACAAGCACGACCTCTCTTGGAGCTGTGAGTCCCCCGCAGTGATCATGGTTCAAGTCATGAGAGCGAAATACAATCACATTGTCTTACCCTGAAATTTTCTAAGGAAATTGAATTTGATCGAACTACTGGGTGAGAATCTGCTTGATATCTTTATAAGTCAGTTATTATGAAGGATGCCTTGTCACCGTGTGGTCATTTCTGCGGGGGTCGACTTACGCATTTTCAGTATAATCGCAAGTCGGTCCCCCGCAGAAACATTCATTCGGCAATCTTGTGAGGAACCAGTATTGAGCAAACGTTCTTAGTAAGAGGACGCAACTCACAACCTTGCTCAGTTCAAATGTCTAACAGATTTCTCAAGTAAAAAAAAAAAACAACAATTGTTGTGGAAGAGGTATTTACCACCTTAGGTTTTTTTTGCCAACATTGGATACCAACGCTCTTCTTTATTGCAAGATATGCGATTTTTCATGGTCATTTCATGAGTATACATCGATAAAAGAATATTTGGTGTCACTGGCCAAATACTTCAGTAAATATTTGACATACTCTTATTCAACATTAGAAGGGAACGGGCATAAATAAGCTAATAGGAATGCGAATGAAATCTTAAGCATTTATTAGGCGTCATGAAGAATTTAGCAGGAAAACAATTCGAGGGACGCGAATGAATTTTACTATCGTATTAGAGGAGAGCCGGCAAATAGTTTGTTCTTATTTTGAATAGAGCTTAACTTTAAGTATGACTAAGCAGGGGGCCAATAAACAATTTATACAAGTACGAAGGTTGTTAATGTTTATGAAGTATCTTTGACTTTTGTGCGTGCACTATTAGAATTCCAGCTACGGCATTTTACGTCACTTGTTTGACTTCTCGTCTCAGCTACCCCTTGACCTGTACATTTTTGCAAGTTTTATGCGAAACATATGCTTTGTGGTCAAACTATTTCTTTTTTAACGAAAAACTCAGTTTGCTTCTGTGTTCCAAGTCTTAGACAGTTTGTCTAACGAAAAGCTAATAGACCGGTGTTATCGCAGCAAATTCGCATGTGTTTATCTACTTTCCTCCTTTTTCTTTTAATGTACCTACTGCTTTATATTTACTGAAAATCAACGGTGTAGTTATCAGCTTCATTTATAAGCTCGCGACGCTTCACCAACATTTTTAAGTGTTCAGAATTCATGTACGGTATCTAGATAGTTATTTTTAATTTTGTTTGTTGTGTATTTACAAAATGTGCTTATATCATTAAATTGCACGAGGTAGGAAGTATTTTGGAATAATACCGGTGGGGGTTTTAATATTTTGTGGTAATATAGTTTCGTCCAATCATTATGTGCAACAGAAAGTTGCTTTCTGGCCCTTTTTATAATTTTTTAATTGTAAATGCCACATCAATCTATACTAATGGTTCTGCTGTTTACTTCTCTTCAAACTGAAAGTGTTAGCCTTTTTAGGTGGTAGGTTTGTAGATAAATGGCGCGGCACAGTTCCTACAGCTCGTAATAGCATGGTTTTAATTTGTCAAAACTTCTATCATTATAATTCCGTGATGGTTTTGGCTATACATAATCTCCTATTGCAATTTGAATTAATTTTATAGAATAATAACAAAATTTAGATAACTAAGCGGCTGATGTGGTCGCCGTGGCGTTGTGGTAAGTGCGTCGACCGCCACGCAGAAAGTCTAGGTTCGATTCCCGGACGGGACACCTCGCATCTTTTCACGGCACCACCTTTTTCGAGTTGTTGACAACATTCAATGAGTATCAATGAAAAGCTTTTCAACTCTCACACTTCAGAGTCGGCAAAAAACTGTAGGTCCCTTCTACTCGTGAGAGAACAGTAGCACGCACAGAGCGCGTAGTTGTTGTAGAAGCTAGGCCCTGGTCCCTTGGGGGCTGTAGTGCCACTCAATTATTATTACTAAGCGACTGCAAACGACTGAGATTAAATTGAGTATGGGCTGTAACAGTTGTGAAAATAAGAATTTTGCACAGAAAGACTGAGAAAAGTGCAATAAGAGCGGCAAATTTAAAAATCAAATATCGATTGCATTTCCACTCCTTTATATGTACATCAAGACATCGTCTTTTCCTTACCTCATGCTCCGCTTGAGATTTGAAAAGAACTGAAGGCCCAATGCAGAACACCCTTTTTTCCAACATATGTATAATATGTATAATCTCCAAGAATTTTTTTATCCGCGTGCAAATTTTCAAGGGATGATCCTGTAAATTAATGAGCTACTTAATCAAATGTGACAATTGAGTGAGGCTAGAGTCGAAAGAGGAAATGGACAATTGAATTTCGTTGTTGAAACAGACCAAGTCCATAACAACCGCATAGATTTGCTGTCTAATGTATTTTTTGTTTTGTTTACGTTCGAAAGACATTTGTAAACACTGTGTTTTCCTACACATATATCTGGTAGTATTGCCATTTATACACGAAAATTAGGACGAAAGCAAACTATTTGCTAACGCACGTAGTCGTGGCTAATGTACACTCATCATCACTATAATTATCATGGCCCACTGGTTATCGCTAATTCATTAAGTGTTAATTCGTCAATTCTGTAACAACGATCTATTATCAAATGTTTATTTACCCCCAAAGCATATGGAAATTCGAACCTTTAAATAGCAATCAGAAATGACAATCTAAAAAAGAAAATATAAACAATTGTGCTGATGATAAGGCACATATGTAGGTGCATTGAACACATACATATCAAGTCCACGTATCAGACAAAAGCATATTGGATGTTCAAATCCTATACAGCCGACTGCGTATTAGCGATAAGAAAGAGTACTCCATTTATTCTGAATCATTGAACACAAATCGGTTCTGTCGTGGATATTTGGCGTTCATATTTGCAGAGTCATGGGTAAATTAACCTTATATCCGATATTTGAAGGCTTTACTTGGAGGCAGCTTTAAGATGTATGTGTTGGAGACTACTTGCTGCATCAAGTAGAGTAGAAATTTAATTTTTTGACACGTAAAGCAGAAACACGGTAGAGACTCAGTTGCCTCATGAAATCTATGACAGAGAGCCACCACAGCCCACATGGACCAGGGCCTAGCGATGGTGCGGGGGAACTCAATGTAGAGCAGCTACTTCTTCGAACGGAAAGGGCTTTATTCCGTTTTTTTGGCCACGTGGTACAGATGTCCCCTTCATCACGCCTTCCGAGGAGTGCCTAAGATGCAATTCCATCAGGAAGGCGACCTCTCAACAGACCCAGGACAAGATGGTTGGATCAAATCCATAAACTCGCCTGGTTGCGCTTGGGAACTGTTCCTGATGAATTAGAGTCGATGGCGGAGGATAGAGCGACCTGGAGGGTTCTCGTGCGTGCATTAGCGCTCCTGATGAATTAGAGTTGATAGCGGAGGATAGAGCGACCTGGAGGGTTCTCGTGCGTGCATTACCGCTCCTGATGAATTAGTGAATAGAGCGGGGAATATAGCGACCTGGACCTCGTGCGTGCATTACCCCTGCGACCGCTTTGGTGGAACATGCGCACTTAAGTCAGGGTCGAATCCGTCCTTTACCGACTACGATGTTCTCTAGCTGAACACACTTGACTAGACACATACGGTTGTGCAGCTTATAGTTTTTTTTTAAGCGATCACTATTAACCCCAAAAAGAGGGAAGCTTGCGTTCACAATTTTCCTCGTGAAAAGATCAAGTCTCTGCTTCATAGAGTGTGAGTAGGATGATAGGAGTGTGGTATATAGACAAATTGATCTTTTTAACTCTTTAATTTCTTCAGTTTAAAGAACCACAGAGCAGAGGAGTCAAACAAAAACCACAGATCATCTGATTTTTTTGAATGAAAAATGAAATATCATATAAGCTGGCATAGCAGCACACCGCCATATTATTCCTGTCACCCACATACATATATGTATAATAATTGCACGTGTTGTACACCATGATTCAATGATCCAATTTTTCTTGCTTACTCATTTGGTAATCAAATTCGCAGCTCACGTTTTTCGAAGTACGTCTCGTATTCTTCAGTTTCTTGACTTCAAATGAGTATATTCTTGCAATTCAAATGTTATCGACAAAATGAACAAAATAAATAAATTGGAACGCAGAACTTTGAAGTGAAGTGCGATAGGTTATATTTGAGAATGTATATTTGAGAGTATTTAGTCTAGTCTGTTAACAAATACTTGTCTTTATTTCTTATCTTCACCATACTCGAAGAGGATGAATATGAAATTTCATTCACTATTACTGCAGCAAGTAACGCCACGTTCGTTCCTACAAGCAACCCAGTTTTAAAAATTCATATGATCAGGTAACTGGCACAATCGTTATTAGAAATTACTTAATCTACATCTGTTCTCCATCAGACTAGGCTGTATTAAAGTTCAAGGCCTTTAGGCAGCAACTTTTGCACATCTGCATTTCCTTTAAATTTGGTTCAAGCACTGCAATGACACATTTTCTTCTCTAAACAAAAACCTGTCTGATCTCTATGTCACTGCACACACTTCTCTAATTGTATAGCATTAGCAACAAGTATTTTCTATAAGTGCTTGAAGCTCTCGTAAATATCTTTCGTGACATGACGTATCACACTTTCTTACAGACTGGTAAACAACAGCATTTGGAATTAGGAAGATGGTTGCGAAGACGGTACGACTCCATTCTTAACAAAACGTATTCAAACAAAGATGTTTACGTGCGTTCAACTGATGTTGACCGCACACTCATGAGTGCTTTGTCAAATTTGGCTGGTCTCTATCCACCAGAAGACAAGGATGTCTGGGATCCCAGTATAGCCTGGCAGCCAATACCCGTACACACAACACCGGAGAAGTCCGATCGTGTAAGAATGCGCTATTTGCTCTTAAAGTTTGAAATCAACTCAAAATCACTTCTCTAGATACTATCCGGCAAAGAACCATGCCCCGCCTATGATTATGCATATTCCGCCATGAAGAATTCCCCTGAGTTTCAGGAGCTCGATGAACGCTATGCATATCTGTACGAATATTTAACAAAATGGTCCGGCTCCACAATTGACTCTCTTGAAGCTGTTCAGAGAATAAACAACACGTTCTTCATAGAAAACATTTACAATAAAACGTAAGTCATTCGCAAAGACCCTGGAACCGTTAATTAATGAATTGTTTTCTTTCTCTACAGGCTCCCCGAATGGACAAAGAAAGTTTATCCCAGCGCCGACATGACATACATATCCGATTTCAGTTTCGCATTGTATACCTACACAAGGCCAATGGCTCGTCTGAAAATTGGACCCTTGATAAAGGAAATGCTGAAACGATTCTCAGACAAAGCGAAGAATAAGTTAAAGCCAAACCGTTCGCTTTGGATCTACAGTGCTCACGACACCACCGTTGCTAACGTTTTGAACTCATTGAAGCTTTTCGAGGTAAATTCAGTTTTGTTTTCAAATATTTTCACCCCATTTAATTAACGCCCGCTAATAGTATCACAGTCCTCCGTATGCCGCATGCCTGCTGTTAGAGCTCCGTATTGACGACCAGAACCTACCATACGTATCGATCTTTTATAAGAACTCATTGGATGAACCCAAACCAATGGAAATCCCTGGTTGTGGTGTGTCGTGTCCCCTCGAACAAATGTACAAACTTTATAAGGATATACTTCCCGAAGACTGGGTGTCTGAGTGTAAACTTTCAATGCTGTCCATGACGTACGAAGAGGCAAACTTGGGGAATGCTATGGGTAAGTGCATTTCTTCTTCTTTTCTTGAAAATAAAACTTATTCCTTTGCATTTGAATGATTTATGCAGCAATTCTTGTGGCGATTATTGTGGTGCTCCTTTTGCTCATATACGTTGCTTCCGTTTACTTCAGACGAAGGAGCTACATGGATTACCGACGATACGTTCAGGTTTCTTGATATGCGAATGCGAACCTTTTTTAGATTTTGTGGTGCACATGCAAGCGGTGGGGACGACAACTATGGCATTTATGCTGTTTGCATTTAATTTTTAAAACTTTTAAGTGTATCTTTTTAACTCGTTGTATCTCAAGGAAATGATTTTGTCAAATGATTACTATTAAAAAAGACTGTTAACAAGTGTTGTTGAGTGTGATTGATTAAATATCTATATTGAATGTAAATACGAAAAAATCTGAGTGGATCAATGTATGTGTTTTAAAAGTATTAAAAATAAAGATTAGTAATTACGAATTGAAGGTTTTATTTGCATTTCTTCATGGGCATTGGAATCTGGATCAATAATGTTAGAAAGGAAGTCTAAACAACGTTCAATCTTATTTGTACTTTGTAAAGACGATGTTGTCAAATTTCAACCTGGCGGAGTGGAAGAAGAAGAACAATAAATCTTGGGCCATTGTCAGTGAAATTCTTTCAGCTCCTGATGGTATAGTGTATAGCGAATTTGACATATATTTATATTGTTTTGATGTTCAAAAATGGTTTGAAGTACACAAACAAAGGCCGGAGTTACCAAGTTTTATTGCTGGGCTCATCGTTTATCTGGCATTTTCTCACGGCGCACTGCGGCACTCCCCAATGAAACAGTACTAATTGTTCATAAAAAGTTGGAGTCGAGGGAGAACAATAATACGCACAATTCGTATACTTGTTGAAGAAGTAAGTGTTCATAAACCAACAAGATAGAAAACCCCCTGACCTGCGTCATCGTTATGTTTATGCTTGAAGATAAAAAATAGTGTGATCTGCGCTCAACATATTCATGTAAAAATTAGGAAGATAAAACCTTTTCGACAACGATGTTTGCATATGTATAAAGTAAAGATAATAGACACGGACCAGTGTGTGTGTAATTGGATTTTCTTGTGGCGCTTATAGTTTCCAAAGTAGAAATAATACCAAACCTAAAATATTTTTCTCGGCAAAAGGGGGGAGGTGCTTCGATTTTAGAAATATGAGAGACTAGGGAACCAAATTTTATTTCACTTATTATGAGCCGTTTTGTTATACCGATAGTTAAAATTTTGAACCCTCGAAAAAAACAACGTGCACTATGTGGAGTGGAGAAAGAACTCAACCAACTTGAAGTGCGCAACTGGCGGAAGCTGGCGAAATATCGTGCTGGCTGAAGAGGCATGTTGGTTGAGGCCCAGGTCCACCTCCGACTGTGGCGCTACAAGAAGAAGAACAACGTGCACTATGTGCTTCATCGCTCGAAATGTGAATATGGGACACCCAAACTTGCCATTGTTACATATGTAGCTTTTGGAGCGAAACAAAAGTGTAAAATAGTGAATAAGATGAAGGAATATAATTGACTCAAAATTATGTTTTTTTTTTTTTTAAATGTGTCGTTAGGATGAAAAAGATCCAATAAAGAGTTTAAGGCTGCTGTTTAAGAATATTTATTTATCACTCCATACAAATCTGTATACTTATTGAGTTCTATATTATTTTTAACTCTGATCGCCTTTTATGTTATATAATTTGCTTAATATTGCTCAACGTTGTACATTTACCCTATTTTTGCTTCGCTCATCTAATGTAACTTAGCAAGCACTCTGCAATTTCAAGGTCAATCTTATCTGCAATTGGAGTTCTATCTCTATCGCTCGAATGTAATTTTAAGGAATATTGTAATTGCTTATCACGGCTTGTGCAGCGGTTTTTTTTTTGGTAGAGTCTTCGATGCACTGATTTCTCTGCCATTTGGATCGTGACCACAGCAGAGAACACATCAAAATTGGTAACAAATAAATGTATTAATTTGTAGAAAAAATTGTCGTTTCATCGTTGGAGGAATTTTTCTATTGGCATCATCGGCCAATCTTCGCCTCTCAACTACATCATAGCTTTCTTCGTTTGTTCCTAAACATAATTTGGTCCAAATTCGAGCCGGATTCTCGTGATTTTGGATTTCGTGATTTTCGGATATTCGTAATTTCGTGATTTTCGTATTTTGATGAACATTTAATTTCGTAGACATTTTGCAAGGATTTATCGTAAAGACATTGAAAGTGACTCGTGAATTATTTATTCTTTCGCTATTGAATCAAAATTTATACAAATAAGATCGCTAGAGACATTATCTTGTATGCTTAATATGGCCGAGTCTATTTCTTTACCCGTTCTTCGCGCTACACGTGGCCACTTAAAAGCTTCGTTAACTAAATTAATTTCATATGCTGAAACCATTTCGGCTGCAACTCCATTATCGGATCTCAAGGTTCGATACTATAAGGCGGATGATTTATGGAAATACTTTTCAAATTCTCAGAAAGGAATATATGGATTTGCTGAAAGTGAAAATTATTATGATCCAGGGCCAGAATTCGAAGAGTTTGAGGCAAAAGTTTTAGCTGTCAAGTCAAGTCTTCTTTCTGCAATTACAGATCGCGAAAAGATAGAGAAAAGTAATGATCTTGTCGGTCAACTAGCTGCACAACAAAAAACATTAATTGAGACTTTGAGTCAATCAACCCCTTCGGGGAAAGGCGATGACAACTTTCTTCCGTCGGTTAGGATTGAACCGTTTTCGGGTAGCTACCGTGAATGGCCAACGTTTCGGGACATGTTCCAAAGTGTAGTTAATGCCAGACCAAATTTATCGCCAATTCGAAAGTTTCAATTTTTGATTTCGTGCCTGCGCGGCGAGGCCCTAAGTCTATTAAGTCACCTTACAGTCTGCGACGATACTTACATACAAGCATGGGAGAAACTCGAGAAGCGTTATGATAGGCCGCGGCACATAGTTAATAATTTCGTAAAGACTTTTATGGAACTACCATCGACCCATACACCGAACGTTACTATTTTGCGGCAAATTTCGGACCGTGCTGACGAAATTGTCCGAGGTCTAACAGCCATTAATTCACATAGTAGAGATCCTTGGCTCATTTATATTCTGATGAATAAACTGGACTCTAATACTCGTCAAGCATGGTCTGAAGAAAACTTTTCTGAGGACTATCCGACTATAGAACAGCTGTTAGATTTTTTGGACCGTCGGTGTGAAGCTTTAGAAAGCTGTAACTCCCTGATTCGTGAGACACAGCGAACAAAAAAGTCTGGGATAAGAAGCATGCATGTTTCTACATCTGTTGTGTGTGTCAAGTGTCAGGCAAATCACAATCTACCTCAATGTCAAGCGTTTCTTGATATGGACTTGCAATTTCGTCGAGAGTTTGTCAAGAGCCATAAACTCTGTTTTAACTGCCTTCGAAGTGGGCACTCCGCAGCACGCTGCCAATCTAAATTTCGATGCAGACTTTGCAACACGCGCCACCACACCTCAGTACATGACAGTTCAGTGAATACATCTGCAAACCATTCGGTCAACGATGGAAAAAGTAATACTTTGCGTTGCCCTGCTCAAACCTCCGAATTCGTTCCGCGAACCACAGTTAACTTCCGCTCGTTTAATTCGCAGCCAAGCACCAATTCAAATTGCAATTCCAGATCGACTACTGTCTCTGCTCTAAATTCATGCCGTTCATCAGATCTTCCCTCGACGTCTTCACAAACTGTACTTAACAACCATTCGGTGAATGTTTCGTACCCTGTAATCCAAACATTACTTCCTACCGCATTAGGAAAAGCATTGGACGTTCACGGGAAATACCAGCAAGTTCGCATTCTGATTGACTCAGGCTCCCAGGTATCTTTCATTACCGAGTCTTGCGCAAAACGACTCGGTATAAAAAGAAGAAATGCTCGGATACCCATAAGCGGTATTGGATCTACCAGTGCTGGTACATCCAGAGGCCTTATTTCATTGGTTATTAACTCACTCTGCGATACATATAGTATCTCAGTTGATACGTATATTTTATCGAGTGTAACTGCCAATTTACCAACGACATCCTTTACCATCGACGATTGGAACCACTTGCAGGAATTGGATTTAGCCGATCCTTCGTTCAACAAATCTGAACCGGTTGATATCTTACTAGGCGCAGATAAAGCTTGGGGTGTTCTACAGGGACAATGCGTCAATAGCACGTTGGGGTATCCAATAGCACAAAAAACCATTTTCGGTTGGGTTCTGGCTGGGCCGTTGCCAAATGCAAACGAAAGTCGCATTACTTCGCATCACGCATGTGTAAATATTGATTCAATCCTGCAATCGTTTTGGACTATCGAAGAAGTTGATCCAAAAACCCTGATTTCAGATGAAGATAAACAAATTGAGGATCATTTTCTCAAAACCCATCGTCGTGATTCGCATGGAAAGTATATCGTCGAATTACCTTTCAAATCGCAACCACAATTCGCTGATACTTTGAGCGGTGCAGTCGTACGGCTTAAATGGATGGAGAAAAGGTTTTCCAATAATCCAGACTTGTTTCAAAGCTATTCGCGGTTTCTTCACGAGTATTTGACACTAGGTCATATGTCAGAAGTTCCTGCGTCAGAAGTTTGTAAGCCTAACGTTTATTACCTTCCTCACCATGCTGTTCTAAAACCAGACAGCAGTACGACTAAGCTGCGTGTAGTGTTCGACGGATCGTTTAAGGACAAAACCGGTAAATGTTTGAACGATGCTCTTATGATCGGTTCACCCATCCAGCGCAATCTATTTTCCGTCTGTTTGCGATTTCGGCGACATCAGTTTGTCTTTACAGCAGATATAGTAAAAATGTTTCGCCAAATATGGGTATCCGGTAAAGACACAGATTTCCAACGTATAGTGTGGAGAAATTCACCATCTGAGCCAATAAAGCACTTTCGGTTACGTACAGTGACATATGGAACTTCATGTGCACCATTCCTTTCTGTTCGCACTTTACAACAATTAGCGATAGATTATCGAGAAGAGTTTCCAATCGCGTCGGACATTTTATTAAATGATTTTTATGTCGATGATGTTGTTTCGGGCGGACAAACTTTGTCTGAGGCGATTTCTAAACGTGACTCCTTAGTCGAACTTCTCGGAAAGTGCGGTATGGAATTGAGCAAATGGCAAAGTAATTGTGAACAACTTCGCCAAGATATCGAGAACTCTCCTCCCCAAAACATTTCGTTTGACACGGGCGCAGATTCGTGGATCAAAGTGCTCGGTTTATATTGGAATTCGAAAAGTGATGTGTTCAGTTTTAATTTAACATACAACCCCGATGAACCCATAACAAAACGGCAAATTCTTCGGGACATAGCGCGCATATTTGACCCGCTCGGTTTTCTCACCCCTTCAGTAGTGCAATTGAAAATACTTTTACAAAAGCTGTGGCACCTGAATGTGGACTGGGATGATGAACTTCCAAGTCAGATTTCTGAGGTATGGAAAAAATACAGTCAAGAACTTCCAGCACTAACAAAATTAAAGATACCTCGAATTATTGGTCTAGGAAATGCATCGTTCCAATTGCATGCATTTTCCGATGCATCAGCCTCTGCATATGCTGCAGTTATTTACTCGCGATACGAACTCTCAAACGGCACTGTCAAAACGAATATTCTCGCGGCGAAATCTCGCGTATCTCCGTTGAAGCAACTCAGCATCCCGCGTTTAGAACTCTGTGGTGCGTTATTACTTGCAAGGCTCCTCGTTGCTGTACAAAATTCTCTCGGTATCACATTCAATAACATCTACGCGTGGTCGGATTCTAAAGTTGTCCTATCATGGCTTTCCTCTCCCCCTCGCCGTTGGAATATCTTCGTGGGAAATCGTACTTCAGAAATTCTTAATACAATCCCTAGAAACAGGTGGTTTCATGTCAGATCAGAGTGCAATCCAGCGGACTGTGCATCACGCGGAATTTCACCTTCACAACTCCTCGAACACGCGATTTGGTGGACCGGCCCGCATTGGCTGAAGGAAAGCTCTCAAAACTGGCCTCTTATAACTAACGTTGAAGATGACCCTGCCTGTATCCAGGAAGAGAAGAGAATAAACAGTCACTCGTATTTTTTTATAACTGATGATCATCCAATCGAGCTTCTGTCTTCACGGGTGTCAACGTGGAACATTTTAATTCGAACAGTGGCACGAGTTCACCGTATATTGTTGCGTGGTCGGAAACAAATACTACCTTTGTCACTTTATCTCGAACCAGACGAGATATACCGTGCAAGAAAGTATATCTTCAAATGGTTGCAGGATCGGTACTTTGGTGACGAAATTAAGTCGCTTCGTCAGCATGGTTGTTTTCCAAATAACTCTAAGATCGTTCATTTATCTCCCTTTTTAGATGAAGAAGGCATTCTGCGAGTGGGTGGAAGAATTGAGCATGCGTTCGTCTCATATAATACCAAGCACCCAATCATCATACCAAAGGGACACGCTATCACTAAGTTAATCGTCATAGATGCTCATAAGCGCTATTTACATCCTGGTGTATCCAGCTTGTTTGCGCTCATCCGACAAGAGTATTGGGTCATTGGGTGTCGTAATTTGCTTCGAAAAATCACACACGATTGTATGCAGTGTTTTCGTCAACGGAAGGCAACAATGACTCAACTCATGGGCAACATGCCGAGGCAGCGTTTAGAACCAAGCAGGCCATTTGCCGAATGTGGTTGCGATTACGCAGGTCCGATTGCCTTAAAAACGAAATTAGGTAGAAGGTCAATGATTTCTAAAGGGTACATATCGCTTTTCATTTGCTTTGCGACAAAGGCGATTCACTTGGAGCTAGTAAGCGACTTAACCACAGATGCTTTTCTGGCTGCCCTACGACGCTTTGTTGCTCGAAGAGGGAAACCATCGCACCTGTATAGCGACAACGGGACCAATTTTCGTGGAGCTGATCGATTGCTGTCAGATATGCACCAACTTCTTCTGTCGCAAACGCACAACTCGCTGGTAGCTGAATCGCTGGCTCAGGATGGAATCACGTGGCACTTCATACCACCATCGGCGCCTCACTTCGGCGGCTTATGGGAAGCCGGAGTGAAATCGGTAAAGCAACATCTTCGAAGGGTAATTGGTAACGAAATTCTTACGTTCGAGCAGCTTTACACCCTGCTAACTCAAATTGAGGCGATTCTTAATTCTCGTCCTCTGTGTCAATTATCGGACACAGAACTTAATCCACTAACTCCATCTCATTTTTTGATAGGCGAATCTTACGCATCCGTACCGGAGCCATTCATTGATACCCCAGCACACAAACTATCACATTGGCAACAGTTGCAGTCCAAAATTCAAGGCTATTGGAAACGCTGGCAGACGGAATACTTGACATCATTGCAACACCGTCCCCGTTGGCAACAAATTCAACACGACATCAAAGTGAACGACCTTGTTGTTATTAAGGAAACCAATCTACCTCCTGGGAAATGGGCAATGGGACGAGTCATCGAAACGCATCCGGGGAAAGACGGTCATGTGCGAGTAGTTACACTCAGAACAGTCAATGGCAACTTGATTCGTCCGATTCACAAACTGGCCATACTTCCCTGTTCTGAAACTATGTTCCAGGGGCGGCGGAATGTTTAAGAATATTTATTTATCACTCCATACAAATCTGTATACTTATTGAGTTCTATATTATTATTAACTCTGATCGCCTTTTATGTTATATAATTTGCTTAATATTGCTCAACGTTGTACATTTACCCTATTTTTGCTTCGCTCATCTAATGTAACTTAGCAAGCACTCTGCAATTTCAAGGTCAATCTTATCTGCAATTGGAGTTCTATCTCTATCGCTCGAATGTAATTTTAAGGAATATTGTAATTGCTTATCACGGCTTGTGCAGCGGTTTTTTTTTTGGTAGAGTCTTCGATGCACTGATTTCTCTGCCATTTGGATCGTGACCACAGCAGAGAACACATCAAAATTGGTAACAAATAAATGTATTAATTTGTAGAAAAAATTGTCGTTTCATCGTTGGAGGAATTTTTCTATTGGCATCATCGGCCAATCTTCGCCTCTCAACTACATCATAGCTTTCTTCGTTTGTTCCTAAACAGCTGCTATTAATCAATAGAAGATTTAAAATGCTCAAATCTTTAAACAGTCAATTTGCAAGGTTCTATAAATACTGCTGCTGAGTCTTCAATAGCCCTTCCCATTGACCAGTTGTCAGCTCTGATGACGCCCTAGTTCTATTTACATTTATATAGAATATTTAATAATAATCATTATCTTCTTCACTTACCCAAATGTTCCACTAAAGGGGTCGTGGAGGCAATGCACGCATGAAAGACTTCCAGGCCGCTCGATCCTCCATCATCGGCTCTAATTCATGATGAGCTATTAGGCTTATGGAATTGATCCAACCACCTCGCTCCTGCTTTGTCGAACAGTCGGCTACCTGATGGAATTGCATCTAGAGCATCCTTCCTACTTAGTCCAACCAAAGAAACATATACCTTTCTGTCCGAAGCAGTAGCTGCGTATCTCAGCCTCTCCATCAACACCACTAAGAAATCTCATATCGGCAGCCAGTGTTCTGGATCTTATTCTTTCGATCAATCCCCAAATTTCATGACTATTCGTGAGAGTTGGAACAAACAGTGAGTTAAAAACCGATAACTTGGCCCTGACACCAAGCGGGGCCTTCCTTATTATCGATCTACCAGGTTGCTTCAAAAATTACTCAACCTGGTCAATCCTACAAGAATGCTCAGTGTTACTCTTCACATAACTCAACCCCGAGATACTTAAACATTGCACAAAGCAAAGGCACGTCAACGACATTGAACCTCACACACACACATCAACGACACAAGGTCTTGCCTGTGTTAACACCCGGGCAGCAAGTAAAGAATCGATGAGAACATCACAAAACTGCAACAAAAGTTTGCATTGAAGTATATTGTCAGAGTCAATACACCAGTTTTTTTCATTTAGAGTGCTCGTTTGGCACTTGGTCTTACTTGAACCCATTTTGATAATAATTAAATCATAATCAGACATTAATGCAGCTACGTTTTCAAAACTAGAGTAGACTTCGAGAGACTAGCAAATTATTCATATCATGCGACATCATGTGTCATGAGACTATAATATAAAATCCATTTTTACTTCGCACCCATTTCCAACAACTTTCCACCCTGTAATCTCCACTTTCCGAAGATTACCTGACAAATGTCAACCCAACACTACTTCACGTTTGTTGATCCAGCCGGCCTCTTTGAAGTTGTGTGTTTTCTGCATTCTCAAGTCGCACATCCGCCTCAAGGAGGTTCTTTTTTTGATAAATAAGTGAATTAGACATGAAAATAATACATTTAATCTTTGCGTTAAGCATCCTCATTGGGTGCACAAATGCAGCGCAAATTGAAGGTGTGGACGATACTGACCTTGTGCACTTGATCACAGGTGAAGATAACGTCATTGCCTTATTCTGTAAGTATCGGACCATATGAGTGTCTTAATCCACGTCATATTGCAGTACGCTTCAATGGTTTTCTTTAGCTAAGCCAAACTGTGAAGAATGCAATGAGATCGAGACAATTTTGGAAAACATTCAAGACGATTTGAAGGAGCAACTGCAAGCAGTTGTTGTAAAGGCGGTCAATAGTCATATGACTGGCATATATAATCCAAGCAGAGAGCCGGCTCTGGTGTTCTTTAGACGCGGTCTTCCACTTCTCTACCACGGTCCGATAACTGAGGACGACATTCTACACACCTTCGGAGAGAATCGTGATCCGGCTGTCAAAGAATTGTCCGACAAAAGTTTCGAACACCTAACACAGGCATCAACAGGTGCTACCACCGGTGATTGGTTTATTTTCTTGTGAGTCAAGTGAATATCATGCTTTGTGCCACCGTCATATAACTGGTGTGATTTTAGCTACTCAAATGACTGCGTCATTTGTCAACGATTGTATGCTGTTTGGGAAGCAGTTGGTGCTGCATTGAAGCGCCAGCTCAACGTTGCCCGTATAAATCGCTTGGAGTACGGAATTGCTACCGCTAAACGATTTAAAGTAAAGGAGTCACCAGAGTTTTTGTAGTAAGTAGTGAGAGGGGATTGTTGTAAGAGAATTTCTTAGATTTATCCTTTTGCAGCATTCGTCAGGGTAAATATTTCCGATACAGGCAAAAGGACTACACTCCAAAAAGTTTCATTGAATTCGCTCAGAATATTCATTTGCAGAAGACAAAACCAGAGGTGGTTCCACCAATTTCGAACACTATGTAAGTACATGACATGACCTCTGTAGATCATCGTGGTTTAAGCTGTTTGTTTTTTATCTTTGTTAGGAACGACTTTATCACTGAAAATTTGAAACTATTTTCGGAGAACCCTATGATCCCAACGTATGGAATTGTTGGAATTACAGTTGCAGCCATTTTATTGCTGCTATGCAAGTGCATGAGTTCAAAAAAGGAAGCTACGGCAGAGAAGAAGAAAAAGGCTAAGTAGCTATGTTAGCAGAAGGAGACAGCTTCACTTTCCAGGCATGGATCGTCCACATTCCATGGCACTCACTTAAGGATTGTAAAAAGTGATATTTTTTTACATTTTTTTCTACGTCTGTAATTTTGTGAAAATATATTTCGTATTGACAATATATTTGTCTATAACCTTTACAAATCGCTTTAAACCTTAATGCGTGCTTCCTACTTGCGCCTAAGGTTGTGAACTACTTGGACTAAGGTACATTATTCCGTATGCAGCAAGTAAAAGATGTGCACTGGCCTTTTCAAACAAATTGACCATTCAGTAGTAGGTAGAATCATATAGGAGCGCGTCCACTGATGCCTTCTAGCTGGTGTTACCTACATATGTGGGCTCTTAAGGATAGCCTGTTGACCGCCACAAATCCAAAGTTTACGAATTTTACTCTTTGACACTTGGTTTTGAGGTCAGCTAATAGCAGTTCATCCTTTAGTCAATCGTTGATCTTTGGAACTCCTGCACTGTCATTGAATCTTCTTAGCTTTCAATTGCTTCTGTTCCTTTACACTGTCATCAATACACTCTACCAAAGAACCTGACGATATGCAAGTAAAAAGAAAACAAAACATCCATTCACTTTCATTCTTTATTTAAAATCTTAGCTCTTAGTCAAGCGTCTGAATACTTCATCATCGTGCTCGTTTAAGAATAGTAACTTAAAAATATCGTTATAAAACTCCGGATAATAATCACAAGCCCTCTGGCAGTCTGGAGTAAAGTTAACCTCCAACAGTTTAGGCTGGATCTCAGTTTGGTTTTCACCTGTCCAAGAGAGCATTATGTCGGCTGCGTACAAGGCTCTTGATTGTGCAGATGGTGCGATACCCAACGGAGCCTTTCGGCTGCTGGCACAGACTAACACTTCATACAGCATTTCGCAAATTTTGTCTTCGATTTCGGTCCATGAGTTATTTGGATACTGCTCAGCCCATAGCGTTAGGAAATCATCGCATTTGATGTGCTTCAGCTCAGCTTCCTCGGTGTAATTCATCACGGTAAAGTGCTTCTCGTAGTCGTCGAAGTGATCCAGCGAAAAGGACTTGTTGGCAAAGCGGAGATAGAATTTTCGGTGAATATACGCTTCCAGAGGGCAAATGCTCTTCAGAAGAATTACATATCGCACATCAAACTTAACTTTTGCGTCGAGCTCTGGACGATGGAACAGTAGTGGCCGTTCAATGTACTTCTGAGCGATTCTCGGACCTGTAGCTGGAAGACGCATGATTTGTGCTATGTTATCAGTTATGTACGTGTCCAGTGACCTGGCCAAGTTCCATGGTTTGACAATCCAATGATTGTCCAACCCTTTATCCTCTCTGTGTTGGAAGTATGATGCGAATTCTAGTATTTCCGTCTTAAGGTTGTATGTTGTAGGCA
This sequence comes from Eristalinus sepulchralis, assembly GCA_944738645.1. NCBI lineage: Eukaryota > Metazoa > Arthropoda > Insecta > Diptera > Syrphidae > Eristalinus > Eristalinus sepulchralis. Next base: position 46,445,665 of record OX122882.1, read on the forward strand.
ACCAAGCAGGTTGTGTCTCCAAGGATTCTGGATCGTGATGTGCTTTGTTTCCACGCCTGCAAACAATGCTGAGAAGATCCTTCACTGTGAGAACATACTCATACGGGAACTGATTTACGAATTTGTTTGGCGTTTCTCTAGCCAGTTCAGCAAAGTCCTTGAAATGATGAGTAAGCCACAAGACATCTGCATCGTCGGCATTTTCCACAATTTCAAAGTAAGGAGAGCTCAAATGTGCTGTCAAAACGTCGTATTCAGAGTACACTTTAAGGGGGTCGTTCCTGTTAACTATGGGCTCATCAATGGACCCCTCCGGCAGAGATTCAGGTGTATGCCCAGATGTAAAGTATTCCACACTAGGTTCGGACTGGACGAAAGTGTGCTCTCGCAAATCAGTGTACCTCCACGGCAACAAAACTGCATCTCGCTCGGGAGCGTCTTTTGCTACGTACTCCGCGAAATCTCTTGTCACTTGTTCGCCCTCTTCCACGTCTCTAATAGGAAAGAGCAGACTGTAAGTAGTTTGAGTATTCAAATACAGAAAAGGCACGATTCTAAAATTCGGGTCGTCTGAGTGATTCACTGCAGAGCCAACTTCATCCATGATGTACCAGATGGGAACACGATCTTCTGCCGAGATTCCCTCAATGGATATGGAGTAAGCTTGACAGCATTTCCACATAGCGCGCAGGATCTTTTCAACTCTATCTGGATCTTCCAAGTCAACGCCGGTAATGGCTGACATACGTTCAGCCAGATTTGGCATAGTTTCCAATTGCTCACGAGCGATGTTTGTGCGAAATGTCCAAGCATGATCGACTAGATAGACTGCATCAGGATCATTAGCCTTCAGACCGTCTGACTTAGAAACACAAACGGCAAATACGGGACTAGTTTCATCGCGTTCCACGTCAGAGTAATCAATAAGCATCAAAGAAAGGGCAATTCCCGCATCGAAGTTGTCCGTGGTGATTTTATGAAAAATAGATTCCCACAAGTGTTGTGGCACGTTGGATGCCTGCAGCTGAGGTTTGTGGATAGATAGGAATTCGTTAAAGAGATTGACACCATCCATAGTAGGAGAATTTCCGTAAAGAAAAACCAACGAACGAAGACACAACAAATCAAACTTTACAGACCGACTGCACTTGTTGGAAAAACGTGTTGCCAGTCAAAAATCTTTGTGATGTATATTAGGGAAAACATAACCTTAAAATTTCTGACAGTTTGACATTTCACTAATGCTTTAGGGCGGCGTTACATTTATACACAGTTGTTTCTTTATTTCGTTGTAGATCCAGATTCAGAAGGAAAGTTCTGTGTGTGATTTTGTTGCTGCGCTAGATGGTGTCGGCAGAAGAAGATTAAAGATCAAGTTACAACGGTGCGGTGGCGCGGTGGGTGTGTAAATAATCAACTGCACTGTTTGTATGGTGACATGCGCCAAGTCAAGAGTCAAGAAGGATAAGTTTGAACCAGGCCATATACAGCCAATCGGAAATACAAGTCCGACCCGTAGGACTTTGCAGTCTGAACCATGTGGACACCGGAGTGCTGTCAACTGTCACTCAAGCGTTCCCAAAATAACCAGCGGTTATCCATGGACGGCACCTGCGTTGCTGAAACCCAAAAACTTTCCATCCTCGGTATGTGTGTCAACTCAACACTTAGATCACATACTTGAGGTCGCCAAAAGTGCTGCGAAATGTCTAGGTTTCCTAAAACGATGTAAAAAATACTCTCACCCCTCTGATCTGGCTACAATTTACAAGGCCTACATGCGTCCTTACGCTCCTATCTGATCTGGTGCTCCCAATACCTCCCTGCAACTACTGGATAGAATCCAAAAGCGAGCGATAAAACTTATAGGAGATAACAATATTGCGAAGTCGATTGACCCGTTAGAACACCGACGTAATGTCGCGTCTCTGTCACTGTTTTATCGCTATTTCAATAAAAAATGCCCAAACGAATTAGTCAGCTGCATTCCTCTGCTTCAAGAATTCACCCGCAATACACGCCTCGCTAGGAATGCCCATCAGTTCACCCTTAAGCCCACCTTCGGAAGTACAGTTCAGTATAGAGACTCGTTCTTTAGCCGCACCACACGAATATGGAATGCTCTTCCCAGCTCAATATTCCCCTCTGATTACAATCCACAGACATTTAAAACCAATGTGAACCGGTACATCCTCTCCCTCTCTTCCTCTATACCATCGGCCCGTGCTGTGACTCACATCCGGTCACTTAAGGGTAGTCGTAACCCCTTTAGCGCGCACCAACTATACAAAAAAAAAAAAAAAAAAAAATAAGACACGTCAGCGGTTGGTTTGGTGCAAATAAATTAACAAGCGTCGGCGATAAACTTAAGTTAGTGATGCATTTTTGTTGGGCCTGAACTGAAGGGAAACTGAGGAATCCGCTCTACGACATAACATTATTAAAGTCTGTGAAATGCATCGCAGGACCTCCCTTTTTGACTTGCGAAATAATTCTTAATTTTTATAATTCCTTCAAATTTCAAAAGCTAACAGTTGTGATCTGAATATTACGATTAAGCCTTTTACTCCCTTGTTTTGGTGCAAGAACATGTCCAATCGACCCTGAGACAGTAAAGACAGGCGGCAATGATTTTCACAAGGATGCAGCACTAACGCATGGACAATGGGCATGGGCATAAATCCATTACAAGTTCTTCATACTGCGAGCTTTCGTCAGATTTTCGTGAATTTGTTATGCTTTGCTTTTTTGCTTCTATAGTCTTGCAGCATCATCTTCAGATCTTCAAACGGCCGATTTCCTTCTTCTGTGCTTGTTTTGTTTGCCGTTTGTTTTTCCTTGAGGCGTCACTTTATAATTCTACTTCTTAGCTCGTAGACAGTCATAATTGAACTAGAGGTTTTTGTTTAGCGGCAGATTAAAGCCCAGGTTATCTGATAGCTTTTTGGCAACTTTGCAAGTCGTCATTAGGACAAGCAGCAGAGACATTAAGGGAGAGTCTATCGGAGAGTTTCTTGGAGATCTCCTGCCATTGCACCCGTACAGTATTCTGTTGCGAAAACCTAATTCAGAGTTTAGTATGTTGCTGTTGCGTCCTGCTTCAAAGTTGACTGGCATAAGTGAGAATGTGCTACCTAAAGTTCGACTCTTGCTCAGTTTTATTTTAAAGTTTTTAAGGATTATCATGACATCGTAGCTAGGGCATTGCTTGCATGTTTTGCGATTTGTTTGTAGAAGCAGCATCATCGTGAGGCCATTTGCACTTATGACGTCCGATTGACTTGAGACTTCTTGCCTCCAAGTCTCCTACTTGCGAACAAATCTGAAGTTTGTATTGTCCTCGTACTTCGTACCATAGTAGATATCAAAGGGTCTCATTTTGCTTTTACCCAGTCCGTCCCGGTAATGTCTGCTTTATACTGTTTAAGGGTGTGCGGAATATTTATGCAAGAGCTGTGTACTCTTAAAGTGCAAACGTTTTAATATTGTTATCCTTGTTTCGTTTACTAGTTTCGTGAGCGAAAAACACTTTTAAATATTCGAGGCTCATTGCTGCTTCATAGCTTTAATATGTTATAAGCATTATGGTAATCATCCCTCGACGGGAAACGGACTTTGGCTTAAACTCCTGGACAACGATTCGCTGCCACCTTTAAGTGGTTGATAAACGTAGAGATTAATTTAAGGCACCTCGATATTGTATGTGAACATGACTTGCGTAGCTACAGCGTGCTGTAATCTTACCAGGTTCTTCTTCTTCTAGTCGCGCTACAGTCCGGGGTGGACCTGGGCCTCAACCAACATGCCTCTCCAGCCAGCACGATCTTTCGCCAGCTGCCGCCAGTTGCGCACTCCAAGTTGGTTGAGGTCCTTCTCCACTTGTGTGCGCCACCTTAGCCTAGGAAGTCCTCTGTTGCATTGTCCCAATGGCTCAGATGCGAAGACTTTTCGGGCCGGAGCAGTGGTGTCCATACGCTCTACATGGCCTAGCCATCTTAAGCGTTTTATCTGAAGACGCTTGACCAGGCGCATGCCGCCGTACATCCTATAGAGTTCGTCATTGAACCTTATCTTCCAGACGCCATCAGCGCAAACAGGACTAAAGATTAAGGGCTTCCTTATCCGCTTTCAGTAACGTCCAGGTTTCCGCGCCATAGAGTAAGACTAAGATGATCAAGGAATTATATAAAGCAACCTTAATCCTTCGTGAGAGAGCTTTATTACTCAATTGCCTCTTGAGCCCAAAGAAACAGCGATTGGCAAGAGAAATTCTGCGTTTGATTTCGGTACTGGTGTTGTTATCCTTATTTACCGCGGAGCCGAGCTAGACAAAGTCCTTGACTACCTCGAATTTTCTGCTGCCTAGTATGACGCTCTGTCCGAGACGCCGATGTTGTGTGTCCTTCCTTGATGACAGCATGTACTTCGTTTTAGCCGCTTCTGCTGCAATGCCAGCAAACGCCTCATTGACGGCTCGCTGTGTTCTTTCATTCACGTCAATGTCGTCGGCGTAAGATAGCAATTGAACTGGCTTTTGGAAAATCGTGCTTCTGGTGTTGACTTGTGAGATACGCACGATCTTCTCAAGGATAATGTTAAAGAAGTCACATGACAGCGCGTCGCGTGTCTAAAACCTTTTTTGATTTGAAGGTCTAGGTGAGTTCGTTCCCGACTTTGACGGAGCAGCGAAAATTCTCCATAGTCATTTAACACAATCTGACGAGTTTGGTAGGAATGCCAAAACCAGGTTAAGGCCAATAAATCTAAAAGCAATGTCACCCGTACATTTTGCACCAATTCCACTTCCTAATCATATACTCTTCCGTGAAATGTTTCTGTGTTTAAATACTTTCCGATTTATGCCTCCTCCCAGTAATCTTTGAAAGCTGTATGAGTGCCGTATTCAAAGTTGCCATCAACTCCAATCCATCGTATCAATCGCATTCCACATCAAGAATCACTGTTCCCTTTCAAATTTTGTTTTCCCGTCTTAAGTATCAGACTTTCCGGCGCCGAATATTCTATTCAAGACCACACACGCAACGACGACGATCCATTGACATTGACGTCCACAGATTCAAGGCGAACTAGGAGTACTTTTCTTCCTTAACGCGATTATCATCTCAGAACAGCGTCCGTGACAGTAACCAGATTCTTCACTTCACTGCTGCACCCTGTTACTTCTGCCGCCGACTTCTTTCCCGCACAGAGCGAACATGCGAGTGTTATGTAAACTCCATCCGCTTCGGTAATCGAAGACGAAGAGACATAATTCTGCGCAATGTTCTTCTTGGATTCCTTTTGCGACAGTTGCAGTTTTGTATCTCGTGCATGAAATATGCATAAGATCTCTGCAAATCCTAATTAACAATTCCCTTCGTTTGAAGTCACAGAAGGTTACGTAACTTCGGGGGGTTACTCGAGGTCGTTCTCCTGAATTCCAGGCCTGGTGCAAATGATGCGTGCATATCTCTATTGCCATCGATTCGCAGAAATTGAATCCCGGCCATAAAAAAAAGCGGGAGATGAAAAGGAAACGTGGCTAACGACACGGCGGCGCAGCACTTCTGCTGTTGCCCGGCCCGGCTTTACGAGCGCACGCGCATTGTGACGCTGCTTCGGCAGGAAAATTAGTGCAATCTGCACATGGGCAAGTGGAAGACGATGTGAATACCAAGCGGCGGCAGTGGTGGCGGTGACCACTGGGACATGGGTACATCCATCAGCCCGAGCGGTTGCGATTGAATTCTGATTTGATGTAAGTTTCGGCAAAATTTATTGCACAACGCAATCCTGAATTTCCAGTTGAGCTGTTGGTGCACGGAATGCGTTGCGGTGCGGGGCGGTGCATGTGCGAAGAGATGGCCATTAAGGAAAATCCAGTGCTTCTTGGGGAACTCTAAGTCGGCTGACTGCCTCGGGTTGAATGGCATGATGTGCGTATGTGTTGTGCTGCAAGCACTGGGATGGCCTGATCTTGATTGCGAAGAATAAATTGATCCTCTAAGCAGCGTGGCGTGAGAAAGTCTGCGTTATGGACAATGTCCTTCTTGTCAAGTGAACGGCAGCGGCGGAGTGAGATGTTGGCGTTGAATGCAGTACATAGTTTCGGGTTCCTTTTACGGCAGTTGATAAAGTGAATGTGAAGGTAGACAATGAGAAATAAATGCAATGACCTTGTTTTGCTTGGTTGAAGTTGTAACTGTTGTGTTGGAAATGCCCGTTGATCGCCGAATGTTGCGAACTGTGTAATTTTGTGTCGCTTAATTGTAGAATCCTTTTCTGTGGAAGCAAATTGTTGTTCACAAATTCTTAACGCAATTTAGTTGGTTGATTCAGTCACGAGTTATTTAAGTCGTGATTACTTGAGTTGCTTCAGTGTTTTTAAATTGACCTTGTCTGACATCTAAAAAAAATGTAATTTGCTGACATTGAAAGAAAACCGAAAGTAAACTGTGCTGTGAGGAGAATTATTTCTTAAGAACGCAACTTTTCTTCAAGGAAACATGTGTCACGACTATTGGAAAGCGCATAATAATTGAGCAGCATGAGAAGCTTCTCTTTCACTTAAAAAAAGAGTGTCCTCGTACGAAATAGCTGAAATGGTTAATTGTGTTTTCTTCCAAAATTGTTTGGCCAATAAAGGTAGATATACTTAAATACAATTTTTTGTGCAAAAATTGAAGTGAAACCCGCAATTGTTGGTAATAAAACTAGCTTACGAGATGGGAATACGGTAGTAAAGTCGTCCGACGGATCTGTGAAGGAAATCGGAATTGCCGTCAAAAATTCCGGGGGCAAGCCATATTTTCTGACAAGTCTAAATTCATTTACGATCCGATCGTTGATCATATGTATGACGTTAACCAAATACAGAATTGCAAAAGAAACCCTTAAATCCAGTAGTCAAGAATGGAGGTGTGATGTAATGTTATGGGTCTGTGCATATGTCAGCAACGGGAGCTGGAATTTATTCAAAGAACAATAGACAAAATGGTCTGTCATAACATGTGATACTTGGTTCAAAACGTAAAGCGATTGGAGGACACTTTCAAACATACTTCGGGAATAGTTGAAGCTTGGTTAATATTTCATTGTTCACAAGTTATGAAGACGCTGGCATATTCTGTGGATCTTAATGTTATTGAAAGTTGCTGATCCATTTGGGACACAAATATTAGTACACGTAAGATTTTGAATATAAATGATTTGAAGACCATCTTAATTAAGGAATGAACAAGGACATCTTGTGCAACGACGAAAAAATTAGCGGCAATATACCCTAACCGGCTTAAAACTGTTACGCGCTAAAAGGAGGACCACACCAATATTCCTTTTTTGTTTAAATTTCTTGTAACTGGCTGTGACATTGAATTGCTTTCTTGATAGCTTTCCTGCGTTTAGCGTTTGTACCCGTTTGAATTTATTAATATGAGGCGTGTCAAACAAGCTATGAGTCACTGTACAAATCGTAAGTTTATGAAATTGTAGGCTAATGTAATAAGGGACTATTTTAGAATTTCTCAAAGTAAACAACAAAGTTAACTCAACAAATATCCACACTTAAAAGTTCCTGAACATAATAATTTAATTTTTAATTTAACTCGTTTTGTGTTACCAAATAAATAGCATTGGTATTTGCCATCTGACAAACGCAGCTGTCATTTAAAGTATTCTAATATTAGTTGAATATTTGTCGTTTACGACAGCGGATAGCTTAACTACTGGACAATGCGATAAATTATTAAAACTTCATACGTAGTTGCCATTTTTCGAACAACATTTTCTTTAGTAACGAAATTGCCACATATCGAGCTCAGAAAACCCACAAGTGATTCGACAGGTGTTACGGGATATTCGTACAGACAGAGTGATTGTTTTGTGAGCTGTATGGGCGAAAGGGGTTGTTGGTCCATGTTTCTTTGAAGATGCCTATAGGCGGGCGGTCACAAGCAATTCCGAGCGATAAGGTGGAGTGATTAGTACAATTTTTTGGTTCCAAAAAGATGGTTTAACAACCACACAATACGATTAACCATAGATTAATAGCGTCAACGTGATCGCGTAATTTCACATATTAGCGAAGTCAACTGTCCACCGAGATCATGTTATTTAATATGGTTAAATTTTAGCCTGAGTCGCTTTGGTACAAAAAATGCAGTATTTTCCTTACTGCCTATATGACGGCTCCAGTCTAGTTTTTTTCTGTTTTTTTTTGGAAATTCGGAAGCACTTCACAGGAGTGTAACCTATTTTTAATGTAATTCCTTGCTCTTCCAAAGGAAAATCAGCAGGCGCTTCAGTGATAGAGAGCCTAGATTTTCAGTTCTCACTATTTCCACACCCAACTGCCGCCACCTGATACGAGCAACCCCGGGGGCATAAACAGAGAAAGTGCTCTGCAGTTTCTTCACCTTCTCCAACCCAAGCACACATCAATGCTTAGCCAAGGTGAAGTACGCCTGCATCCTGGAGAGTCTTGCCATCTCTGGTTGTGCTGTTGGGAGACCCGACCATCGACGGGGACGCGGGTAATCCCAAGGCGAATTCGGGTTATACCAGTGCCTCTTTGATTCTTGTCTATCAGTTCCTAGGCAGCGCAGTTTAGTTTGTATGAAACTTAGAACCTTGGGAAAATATTTTTTCCACGAACTAAATAAAATTGAATATAAACGTCTTAGTTCTAGTTGTTACTTACTTACTTTTCAGGCCAGCGACTTATAAAGCGTCTGAGCATAAGCTATGGCTGCTTTCCATTCTTGACTGTCCCGGGTACGCTGCTTCCAGTTGTCAACACCAAGCTCTCTTGCGTCCGCGATCACTTTGTCTCTTTAAATGAGGTTCGGTCTTCCTCTACTTCTCATACCCGGAGGCTGGGATAGATGTAGCATTGTTGTCCATTCGCTCAATGCGGCCGACCCATTGTAGTCGCCGGTTGTTTGCTTTCAGTAAGAATCACAATTGTGTCTTCCCCTCCATTTGTACGCGAAATGTAATGAAATGGCCGGAGGCGACATAGTTCCTATGTGACGTAGCTGAACGTGCAGCGGGTAGAAGTGGTTTCTATCAGCCTTTATAGGACATCACAATATGTTCCCCAAACCTTAGCGGGACATGATAGCATCCGCGTCCATTCCTTCTATCAACTAGCCATCAATCAATATTTTGTGTTACATTTTTAAGTCCTTCGGATATTTACCCGTTTTTGCTTTGAACCATTCAGAGCGGGATGGTGATCAGCAAGTGCTTGTTCAATCGATGTGGACAGCTGGCAATCTGTAGGATCCAAGTCGACTTTCCAAATGAGAGCTTCCAAACCGGTCTTGCTGTATGTGATGAAGCTTTTTGACTTTGTGTTGCCTCTTTCGATATTCTGACAGTCTTTCAAGCAGCGAACGTTTCAAAACTGTTTCTTATTAATACCTCATGAACAACTCAACTCTTTTTGTAACTGCCTTACGCATCTACCAAGCAAACATTTGAATCTGTCTGTGTGCCTTTTGTCCTTTGTTTATCTTCAGCTCCTTTGGTAACCATCTACCGATCATCAGAATCCCGTGTGGCCTATTGCAAACAACTTGTTCGTTTTTATCCAATGACTTGGTTTTTGAATTTGAATTTTTTCCACCTCTTCGTATTTTTTAATATTTTCCACGTTCATTGCTTTAAGGTTTAAAATTAGTGTGAATGGAGAAATCTTCGAACCGGCTCTATCGCACATCCATCGACCACTCTTCCAATGAAGACTTTATAACAAATAGTTGGCTGCGTGTACATCCCTTGCACCACGACCAACTGCAGGATAATGGCTACTTTCTAGAAGGTTGTGCATTTTAACGATTCCCTATTTTGATGCCAAAAGTCTAAGTACGGAAGGATATTCTATCACCTTTCAGGTCACTCATTGACTGCAATTTAAGCTAGAGTTCAATTTCAGTCACGAGGATCCGAATTATTGGATGTTGCATGCAAGTGGACAGAGCCTCTACCAACTTGGTGTGTTGGAGACAATTGGAAAAATATGAAAAGCTTCACTTCACGCGTTGCTCAAAGAAGTAAGGAGAAGTACGAAATATAAGACCGGGTGCATATAAAACGGGCAAATTAGTTCTCTGATGCGTTGTTCTACCGGTCTAAGATTCTTCGGTCTGTCACTTTGTTGTCCATTTGCTTTATATGCCCTAGCCGTTCTAAGCGTTGTAGCCCTAAGCGTTGCACTGAGGGCATGCCGATCGCATTAAAATCGAGACGAAACAAAAGTCCAATATATATACGAGTCTATACGGCTGCTTTTCACTCCACAGCTCATATAACCTACCTCTCATGAATTACTTTTGTAACAACCCTGATCTTTTTCAAGCAATGTCCTCTTTGATCAGGGTTTTCTTGTTGGTTTCAGACACAATAATTATCACTCCTCGTGTGCAAATTTAAACTTGCTGTTGAACCTTGTCAGCAGATCTTGGCTTCTGCCATCCCCTGTAATGGCCAAACAAATAATCACCATCATCTTCACTTCATCTCACAAAACCGACCAACTGAACTCCCAAAGAAACTACTGTCTGCACGATTGCTAATTTGTTCGCCACCTGCCGACCTTCCCCAACCGCATGTATTTTTTTCATCCACCACGCTTATACTTAAAGCTCATGTCCAAAAAAAAAGAAAACACAAAATAACGTCCCTGACACAAATGGACTAATCTTCAAAACCGTTCATTCAACGACCGCACGTCCGTCCCGCATGCACAGCGTTAGTTGTGACCACTTCTGAAGTCCCTAATTACCATGTCACAGCGCTCTATGAATCTATCAGGTTGCGGGCACAGTTTTCACGAATAAAATTCAAATCACATCACGCGTAAGCCGTGTTTGAGGCTTGCCTGCAGCGGCGTCCAATGCAGAACACCGATAGAGTGTCATTGACTGACAGCGTGCTAGATGTAGACCACCAGCAGGCGCTCAAATATGTGATTAGCATCGGCACATAATTGGCACTTGGAACTGACTGAATAGTGGCAATTGTGATGTGTCTTCAAGAGCAGCGCTAAATGAGTTCGATTTGCGAGCCATAAAAGAGCAGCCAGTGCATGGTTCCGGAGTTGATTGTGGCTCATGTCAACACGGCCCGATGAGGTCACTTCCAATGCAAAAGTGATTCAACGCCACTTCCGACTCTGGCTCTCTCATTGTCATCCGTGCCATTGGATGCGGCGTCATTGCTGGTTCGTTGCTGTGATGTAATTAAATTTGAATTAAACAATCTCTTGTTAGTCGGTTGCATAAGCTTGGCTGGTGATAATGCACAACCCACACGCAAGCTGACTCCAATTATATATTGTTTTCGTTTTCGTTTTTTTTTCTCCACCAATTGGCCGCAACAATTTACGCGTAGACGAGGTGCGGCTGTGATACTCAAAAACTTGTGTTAGATCACAGCTAAGCGGGGTTTGACCACTCAACGCAACCTGTGAAAATAGAAATTTTCCTGTTGCCAGTAATTATAAACTGTAGTGTGTTCGGGGCTTCTTCTCTGCAACATTACGCGGCTTTTCTGTTCAAGGAAGCCATTTGTGTTTTTCAAAGCTATATCTGATCTGTCATTGATTTGAAACGACGGTGAGTGTGGTAGTCTTGCCGGTAAAAGTACGCGACGGTACAAGTGTCCATCAATGGATCCATGGCTGATTATTTCGAGAACGCTTCAGTGATAGTAGATAGCATTGAGTTTCGGATGCAATAAATTCCACTCTATTGTTTTTTGATTATTCTGTTTATGTCAGAATTTAATGTGCTTAACATGTGCAACCTTTCCAAGTCTACGACAGAAGAGTAGGGAACGTCAGTCAAGGAACTAAGCTGATCGAACTATCATCAACGAATTAGGCGACTGGATTGGAAGTAGCAGATAAGAGATCATTTATAAGCATGAGAAAAAGCGTCGGACACAGAACAGAGCCCTGGGGAACACCTGCATTGATATGATTGTTATCAGACTTTAACCCATTCAAATCAACTTGTATTAAACGAATCGAACGAAATAAACGAAACTTGTAATCCATAGAAGAAGATATTCATCGCTGCGAACGAAGTCCTTGACCACCTCGAAGTTGTTCGTCGATGTTCTGTGCTATTCCTTGATGACAGCATATACATCGTCTTGCCCACATTGATCGCCAAGCCCATTTTAGCCGCTTCAACATACGCCTTATTAACGACTCGCTATGTTCACGTCACTGTCGTCGGCGATAGCTATCAGTTGCACAGACCTTTGTTAGATCGTGCATCTGGTGCTGACTTGTGAGTTACTCACTGTCTTCTCAAAAAAGTTACATGATAGTGCGTCGCCTTGTCTTAAACCTTTTTTGACATTGAAGGTCTCAGTGAGCTCGTTATCGACCTTGACGGAGCAGCGAGAAGTCCTTATTGTCATCCAACCCAATCTGCCGAGTTTGAAAGGAATGCCAAAACTAGACATGGCAATCACAAAATTAATAAAGGGTGTTTTTTTGGGGTATAGAACTTTGAACTCCTTGCATTATAATATGACTTCCGGCATACGAACGCCACGACTAGCTGGACGTAGTCTTATCTTGAGGGAAGATTTTCGATGGCTTTTTCCAACAGTTGTGGCCGTATTTCGGTAATAACGCTGTCCTTTAAGTTATCACTACTTTCAAGCTTATCGACGTAGAGTAACGACTTAAAAATTTCTCACCGTTAAGCGGCGTTAAATCGCACGATCTTAAAAGCCAATTCAGGGGCCGTAGCCTCAAACTATTCGGGTGGTTACCAAACGTTTCCCTCAATAAATCAATTGTGGCACGAGCTGTGTGACATGTTGCTCCGTCTGTGTTTAAACCACAGCTCCTGCAATACAATTGATTGACGAAACAGTTAGTTATCGTCACTCTACACCTGTAACCATTGACTGTAACATTCTAGCCAGCATCGCTGTTAAAGAGACACGTACCGATTATTCCACCAACCCATAAAGCACACCAAGCAGTTTGGTTTTGTGGATGTAACGGTGTCTCAACTTGAGGATTATCATAACACTAAATACGGCAATTTTCTTTATTGAAGTGTCCATTCAACCGAAAGTGGGCCTTATCGCTAGACAAGGTTCGCTTATGAAAAGTAGGATCAACAGCAATCTTGTTTAAAGTCCATTAACCGAAAGTGATCCTGTGGCTTCAATTCTTAAATGAGCTGAATTTTGCAAGCATGCAAACCAAGAATTTTTCGCAAAATCTTCGGCAAGTTGTTAGCGGTTACTCGTCAACTGATTCGGGTCTTCCTCTTCGCCATGCTCTACAGCAGGAACGATTTCTTCTGTACGCACTGTATGACATTTTTTAGAGTAAACGTTGTGCAAAATCATTCCATAGTTAGAATTAATTGCCTGATGATGTCCGTAAAAGGGACCAAGTGCGCTACGTGTATTTCGAACAGAACCATGATTTTAAAAACAAATTTTAACGATTTGAAAGCATAATTCAGGCGTCCGCCTTTTCATGTTAAAATCTTGAACCAAATTGATAAATAACTCACTTGACAGCTGATGATCGTCAGTTAGAAAAGTGTCGCCAACTTAAAGTTGCATACTTCTAAAAAATGCACCGTTCAGCTAATAGGCAATCTAAACAGTGCTTGCATAACGGTTGACTTAAACGAATTCCACAATTAAACAAAATTTTTACAATTGGTCTCCAGGAGAGTAGTTCATCATTACTGGAACGGAGTCGATGAAATCTAAATTGCGCATGGCTGTCTGTTACAGTTTCAGGATCATAAACACTATTCACATTTTTAGCCACCTGACTTGCATTAAACATAAACAACGGAAAAACCGCATTTTCCCTTTGCAAGGATTAATTTTTGTGGTCGCCGCGATGGTAAGTGCGTCGCCGGCCACATGGAAGGTCTAGGTTCGATTCTCGGATGGGAAACCTCGCAATTTTTCACGGCCCAACCTCTTTCGAGTTGCTGACAACACTCACAGAGTATCAATTGTCTATGAAAAAGCTTCTCAAATCTCGCCGTTCAAATGCGGCAAAAAACGGTAGATCCCTTCCACTCATGAGAGAAGAGTATTTTTTGTAGAAGCTAGGCCCTGGTCCCTTGTGGGCTGTAGTGCTACCGAATTATTATTATTAAGGGTTCATTTTTGACACATGCGATGAATTAAATTAATCAAATACACAACTGTCAAGGACGCTTTTTTAGTACTAACTGTTCTCATTATAATGACATCGGCTGTAAATTAATGAAAAAAAAACTAAGCCAGATGCAGAGTACTTAAGACATCTATATATATCTTTTCATACATATAAAGCTAAACCATATAAACATAATGTATGAGGCGTGTGCAATGGCTCCAATTTTTAATAAGATCCTGATTCATGGTGTGACACTTATCCACTTTCAAAAGAAGCATAGGAATGGATAAATAAAAATGTTCTAACTTTTCAACAAAATCATCCAAAAACCGTACGAGGTCAAAAGGAACAGAGGTGTACAAACTGGCTCCTTCTAACGTCTGATCCTTTCCTTAACAGTACCATGTCAAAACCAACAGCAAAAGAAAAACCTTTCTTAAAAGAAGGCTTTAAAATTACACTTCGGGAAGTTGCATGTATCGATAGGGCATAAACTTTAAAGTTGATGAATCTAATTCCTCGTCGGATGTTTTGGTCATTCCGGCATAAGCGAAAATTCTATGCACGGAGATTCTGAATTGGACGACAATTATTATTTTTAATTCGATGAATTATTTTGACTTCATGCAAACAGTAATGTTTTAACAAAAAAGAAAGAAGCATTTGAAAAAAACCGGCACACACTGTGTGTTGTTATTATTATTCAGTGACTGATGCCGTCTCACAATGGTAAAATCCCCGATTATGTAGCACGTTCAAATAATAAAATTTTATTATCGAAATTAGTGTTTATTATTACAAAGGTTTTATGGTATGTATTCATTTGGTTGCAGGGCTTAGCAATAAAGTAAACCCTTAAAATCAATTACCGAGAATGGATTATCTCTGATTACATTGCAGATTATGTTGCAGAGAATGAATTTTTGTTCTAAGATCAGCGTCACATTGGTGACATTGGAAGAACTTCGTGCCTTTCAAATCCAAAAAATCACATCCGTAACACTATTATTGTATATACGGAATCACTGATGGACCCAAGGTCCATTTTGTGGCGGAATGGGGGCTACCAGACCCAGGTGTTGAGGGAACCTGACTGGTACTGACAGCTTGACCAGAGGCTATATTCTGGTGCCACGGGAGGTCAGGAGCCTCTGGAACTGGACCCTGAGGTAGACCCCATGTGGGAGTATCTTGGTGGCTGTTGTTTAAAACCCAATATCAGAGTCGAGATTAGTGTACTTTTCTGACTGATCTGAATCACGTTGTTCATCCTACTGATTTAGGCCAGGCAATGAGGGGGCTTTCTCAGCTTAGTGTGGAGATGCATTCTCAACCGGGTGTTGAAACCAAGAGAGCGGCAGATGTTTTAGAAAGGCCTTGCTCCAAACAAAGGGTTAGTGATTATCCCTTAAGCACGATCGCATTTAGTACTTGGGTAACTAAGGCGTCTAGTCTTGCGTTATCATCGGCACTTAGGAAAGTGGACTCCGTGATATAATCCGTAAAGGCAGGTGATCACGTAAAACAAAATCCCATAGCTGGATGTAGGAAAGAATCATGGTCGAAAAATTGGCTCTATTCAGCTTGACTTTAGGCAGGAATCAGTGTAAAGGACGCGTGGTTGCATATGAAAAGTTGTGTCATAAGGTCGCAAGGCAAGTACGTACTTGCCATTTTCGTGAACTTCATGATCTGCTCATTCTGATTAACAGATCCGATGGGCTTAGTTCATCGCTGAAGTACAAGTGTGGCCGTCAACATAACACTTGCACAGCTTTAGTGCGAGCTGTCTGCAAACCATAACCCGTCCGTACGCTATGTCGGGACTTTACTACGAACGAACGGTAAATGAGGTTAAGTACCTCGGAATAATTGTTAAAAAGGGATTCAACTTTCTCTCACATGTCCTTAAACTAAGAGATCAGCAAGAGACGGTTGCGGGACAGGCGCGTGATCAGAGGAAACTGGGGCCTGAGCGGAATAGCAGCACGCACCTTATATTTAGGTTAGTATGGTCCATGCGCAACTTATGTATTCTATACATATATGGTGAGATCTATATGTAAATACTGCCTGGGAGTATAAGGCGAAAACACTCAATTTATATTTATGTCAATTTATCATACTGCCTCTACAGTCCAACTCCTCATGGGAGCTGTCAACCAAAAGTCGAATCGAATTTAGCCGGATAGACTGAAAATTTGATTATTTGCAGTAATGGTATCGATTGCTTGAAAGCGGGAAGACAAGCGACCTACTGTCATATGATCGAGGTAATCAAAGCGGACTATTGACGCACACCACTTGACATCGAGGTTATTAAAAGGAAAATGTTTTTTGCTTGAAGAAGATGCAGAAAATTTAGGAGAAAGATGTAATTGGCTTGGAAAGTCTGGCTTTTAACGAGCGAAAAGACTCTTTGAGTAATAGAGGTAGTGCCTTCGGCATGTGAGTCAACGCACTTACCCACTACGCCTAGACGACCACCGTCATGACACTACTGGCCATCATCATTAATAATTGCATCAACAATTATTGTTTACCAGTCAAACGAATGATGATATGGATTTTTGTAAATTTAAAAAAAGGAGGCGATGACAGTTTCGTAGCATACAAGCCCATATCACTCCATTGAAATACGAGCAAAAAGTGCCGAAAATAAAGCGATACTGCAGAAAGTCGAACATCATTCTTGACATCAAGTTCGAATTGAAGGAAAATCATTGCACTCTGCATTTACTGATGAAATTTCATCACGATGTTGTGTCGGGCTTGAACAGCCATCAAGTCAACATAGCCTTCCGCTTGGACTTAGAGGAAGCTACGACAGGATTTGGAAAGAGGAACTCATCTTCAAACTTTAATTGATGAGATTTCCCACAAAACTAATTGCCATCATGCAAAGTTTTCTTCACATCAGAAGATTTTATGTGACAATAGGACAATAGGAAATAGATCAACAATAAGGATCATCCAGCCAGACATTATAAATTCTTTTTAACATCTACCTGGCAGACCAACCGCCATTATCTGCATCATTGAACTGTTGCTTGTTCGCGGACGACTCGTCCACAACTCCACATCGACGCCACCATAGATCGCAGTACAGAGGATCGAACAACAAATAGAGAAGCTCTACTTTTACTACCAGAAGTTGGGCATCCGGATCATAATTATCAAATCGGTCCTCATGTGCCTGAGGAGACCGACGAGACGACGAGGCTCTCAATTTGCTGCCAAATGCCGGAGTATCAAGGAAGCGCTATTCTACTGGACATAACGAACAAGGTGAAGTTTCTTGGAGTAAGCTTCACTGAAAGGTTGAAGTTCAGTCCTTATTCCAAAGTGCCTCTTTGAAAGACCAAAGCTGTTACTGCACAACCAGTTCATTTAAGCCATCACAGCGTATGACTTCCCTATAAGGTTCTTCATCTTCAAGACCAGCATGGAGAAACTATTTGCACCACTCTTACAATCCATAAGGAAACTACAGCAACGACAAGGTCTACGAAGAAGCATGTATCATACCCCTGCAACAGGACTTGGTGCAACTGGTAAAGAAGCAACTAGACAAAACTAGAATCCAACCAAATCCAATCATTGGAAACTTGAGGAGTTAAATTTCTAGTTATAGATATCTGAATACACACAACATGCTGACCAAGGACATTCCTCCTCCAACATCCACCAAATGCGAGCTGCCCATTATCGAGGCTGAACTGGCAAATACACATACATACTCCAAACCAGAAAGAAACACCATCGACACACCGATTTGAACACCCCAATCATGGTTAAGACAGAACATCACTAAATTGGCCAGGTTGCTCAGGCTAGATAGTTATGAAGACTTTTTCAACTCAGTGTTGAGTGCTGTGATCCATAGAACGGCAGAAATGCTCATTCCCTACCAAGGAATAGTAATTGTCCCACAAATATGAACTTGGTTTGGTACTCGGGTAACTGAAGCACCTAGTCTTGCTTTATCTACGTCTCTTTAAAAATGGACTCCGCGCTATAAAGCCTGATTACGTTAATCCAAATTTTACATTTGTTCCTTTCAAAAAATAATTTGTTGCCATTACTACGCGAGTGTGAAGTGAAGCGTCCTCACATGAACACCTCTTCCTAGCATAAATCTGTCGTCCTCTTTAACAAGGTCTTTGACATCAGTTTGTCGTTTTGAAGCAAAATCTGGAAACGTGTCCGCGCCCGACAGCCACGAACTCAAGCGAAACCTCCAAAGGGAAAGTTGTGCGCGGCAATCGCCGCCAGACGTCGTTAATTTGACGTACCCCGCACCAGTAACCACATTTTCAGTCGAGTTCGAGTTCGATATATTTCAATAAAAATCTCCCCAGACTCCAATTAAGACAAGAACTCGCATCGTAAACCACCGCATTAGGGGGGAATGCGATCTTGATGGAATGCCCTACAACTAAAGCATCAATTACAAGGCACAAGCCGCCTGCAAGTAGAAAACCGACGCATTAAACTTTTACAACACAATCCGAGATCGCAGTCGAGAATATCGACGCGCTGAAAAATTCTTCCAGTCTCCGACGTCCCGGGGTGATCTTCTCTGATCTTTCGTCTGGCTCACCTCGCGCTCGCAGATGCCACATAAAGCCTTTCAGACTTGCCCGCAAGAGATCGCGTAAAGCGAGCTCACAAAACTGAATGGGTGTGCGTGCCTACGGATGTGGGTGTGCGAGCGACTGCGTGGTTATGGTAATATTGTGCCAGATTTCATACCGACTTTTTATTGCTTTCTTTCGTTCAATCGGCCGTTTGCCTCTGTGCCCCGTCGAACTTTGGCTCAGTGACTCCGAAAGCCGGCAACCCGAAGTGTCAGTCATAAAGCGGGTGTATTGACATAAGACAGAGTGTCTCTTGATTATGCCACCGATGACGGTGGCGGTGAAAAGCGCACAAGAACCAAACCAAAACAAAAACAAACCGCCTCTGTCCAGTCATCAGCGACCGTCGAACGGTCCCGAACCCTGAGCGGCGACGTGTGTCTACCAACGATTGCGGGCCAAAGTTCTCTGAGATTTTGGTGCCGAACAGGTGTGGTGGGTTGGTGGGTGAGTGGGGAGCGCACACTGACGTCTAGCAGTTTTCGCCCACCTCGCCGTGCATTCACTCAAAAAACTCAACACGACGCACGGCGGTAGTGGCGGTCCACAGAAAACAAACAAACAAACAATCATCACACCAGGCAAGCAAGCGAGCGCCCAACCAATAGTCGAGTCGAGTTAAGCCGGATCGACTGAAAATGTGGTTACTTGCGGCAATGCGAGCGAGAGCTTGAACGCGAGAAGACAAGCGGCCTACTGACGCGAGCCATACGATCGAGCGAACACACGAACCTACATATGCACGTCGTCGTACCTCAGCCGTGAGAGTTGAGTTTGTTTGAATGAATTGAAAATGAGTGTATCTTGTAGATACGTTTCACTAAGCTATATCAGTGTTTGGTAAACCTTCACTCTGCATTGACACAAAGTGAGAAACAATCGTTCGTCGTCGGCGGCGGTTTTTTGTGATTTTGTTTTATTTCTTCGATCTTCCTCCTCGACTTCGTGTGTACGTCGTTTACGAGTAATAATAATTTATTTCTCCCTCGAAAATCCTCCTCCCGACTCTCCTCGAATTGATTGAATCTATCGAACATCGCAACGAACAAACACTCTCTCTCAATGAGGACGACGATGATGATGTCTTTATGCTGCGCCTAAAGGGATTTCACTGTTCACCGTCATTCTTAGATACTCCTTGTCCTTCTTTGCGTGTAAGAGTGTGCGTGCTCTGTGTGTGCATTCATATTGCGGAAGCGTTTTAATCCACTCTCGAATTGTGTGTTTACTGCGATAACCTAGTGTCGATCGGCAAATTGATCGTTCCCACCTCATCCTCAGGGTTACACCGGATCTCTGCTGCAGCATCCGAGAGTAGGACGACATAGCGAGAAACAACTAGAAGCAGGCAGAATAAAAAGTGAAGGTCTCATGCAGTTTTTAGCGTGAAACGTGTTCCGTGAAGATCACGCGATAACCTGTCCCTCTGCACATTACTTAACCGTGTCCTCTTCTTGATCTAAATTCGCATTCGCAGTGACCACCGTTGGTTGAAAAGCCTCCAAAGCGGGGCTTGTACTTTCTTTGCAAACAGCGAGAACTGGAAATTCTCGACGATCTTACGGATTTTCGCACCACACAACCGCACATCACCGATCACCGATCACTTGTTCAGCGTGATCTCGTTCATCTGACAATCGGTTCAATTTAATTCCCATTTGAATGTCAGCAGTCCGCTGTACCTGTCGACACGGATCACAATAGAATATCATATACTACTGCAATTGCCAGCGAAACCGACAACCTGTATGAATATGTGTGTATCCGCGAGTGTTGTGTAACTCTGAATTAAATTGTGTTCAATGATTGCTCGAGTGCGCCAATTGTGAGAGCGAGAGAGAGGCTTTAAATCAAGCAAGTGTGCACTTGAAAATATGCCCAATTCCTTGGCAGTTTTTGCAAGAGTCTCGCGCAAAAGTTAGACGTGAAAAAAGAAAAAACACCGCTAGATCACAAGTGAGAAAAAAACCGCGTAAAATTTGTGTTCATGGACTGTGCTTCTGTATGGTCACTGAAATAAATAAAAAATTGTGTCAAAGAAATTTCCATTGTGCGGTTGAAGTTGGCTCTGGTTGAATTGTGAGTGTGTGTGATCCGGTCAATGTGCCGTGCCGATGCTGTGATTTGAAAACAACAACAGAAAATAGGAGATCCACGCGTGTTATTATCATAACCATCATTCAACGCCTCCCGTGGTAATAGTGCAGCCCTCATTCCCATTGAAGTTCAGCCAAATCAAATAAGTGAAGAAATAAGAAGACTTTGAGTCTTAAAAGAAGTTTCTCGTTTGTTTAGTGCATTTTCAACTTCCAATTCCAATTCAAACAGTGTTTAGTGTTTGTCTTCTTTCTTACTGCCCGCCGTGCACGCGTGTTGCTGAAGAGGATATCTGTACAACAAGTGCAAACTTCATTGAAGAGACGAGCAAACCATCTGAGGATACCAACGCAGCGGTTGCGTTCACAATTCATAAACACATCCATCACGACAACCCATCGAAGTAGGTGAGTTTGATTAGAGAGTCTCTCTCGACTCATGAGTTTCTTTCCTTGATTGCATACCTACGCGCGTATCATATGTCATATCGCATGTGGTCGTTGTTGTTGTTGTTGTGTTGACATAATTCATTTTGTTAATGCGAGAGATTAAAGAAAATCGAAAAGAAAGAAATCAACATTTTGTAACTTTCGTTTGTTAATTTTACGTTTTGTTGGGGGTTGCCTAGCAAGGTAAGGGGACGAGGACACTGTCAAAGAAAGCGCTACAATCCACTTGGCTTGCGTTAAGTGTTGGCTGGATTGGTTATGCAAGCGTTTGTCGATGGCGAATTCGATATGGGATTTAGCGAGATTTATCTTCGTACTTTTCAGATGTAATGAGTGCCTCGGGTGAAGGTAACACCTGATGCTTTGGGGCGAAAGGGAGGATAATAGTCGATTAATTGAGGGGCGCGGTAGTGATGAAAAAGGTATATAAGTTAGGATCAAGTCACAAATTGAGATAGTGAGCAACCGATAGACGTAAGCCTGATGGATGATGGCATGGAATTTGCGAGTGAGATATGATCACTTAGATGTATTAATAAATTGGGATTTCTTTGTAGGAGGTGCATTGTGAATGATGCTCTTATGCGGTGAGGGATATGTTCAAAGATTGTGGTGGCACTGATTGACTTAAATGGGATCATTAAGCCGAGCACTTGTAAGATTTCTGAGCAGCCATCAGAGGATGTATTTGATCTGATTTAAAGTTTATGGAATTTTTGAACACATCGTTAGCAGCTTTAAAGGCTCACTAACAAGGTTTTTGGCAAAATGTACTGCAAAAGGAGATTATTGTCTCCCCATCTTCAATCCCCTGTTAGGTTTCTTTATTGTTCAGAATCTTAAGTCGGCTTTTATGTGCTATTCTGCTTTGAGTGGTTTTGCAATCAGTGTGAGCGTCGGCTTGAATTCTATAGCACCGGCTAGTAGTGTTTCTACTCTGAGATCAATTCATAGTATGCATCAAAATATTTCGTAACATTGAATTGAATTAAAATAATGGAAATGTCATGTCGGAGTGTCAAAACACTAGTACCGCGACAATTAAAGCGGGATTTTAGTGCTGCTTTAAGGAATTAAACAACTTCCTTATACTAGGTTTATTTATAGGAGGTTTAATTATCTGAAAAAAGACTTAAACATTTGTGTAGCTTACAATGAGGAACCTCTTTCGAAATTTCGATGTAAAAGGGCACCTCGCATTTGTCGGCTGGGTGAAGTGGATGGCATTTTGCTACAAATAGAGCAAAACCAACACAGAAGTTGTATGGCAATTATAAAAGAGCGACCGGAAATGGTTAACAGAAAAGAATTTGTCATCCATCATGATAACGGTTGGCCACACAAATGTGTTGTGACCCGCAGCAAATAGACAGAGCATGATTTGGGAGTTTTAATTCAACCACTGTATGGTCAAGACTTTGAACTCTCTGCTCATTTGTCATTTGAAAACACTCTTGAAAGTGACAAATGTTCACTTGGCCAAGTTTTTTCCTGATGAATCACATAAGTTGTACACCGATGGAGTTAATACATCTAAACTAGCAAAAAAATCTTAAATAATAAAGCCCAATATATGTTTGACAGTAAAAGTCCTTTTTTTCAAAAATATTCTCCAAAAACGCGGAAACCTTTCGAGACCACCATATTCTACTTCACTGGCCACATTCACACCAGACTAGGTGATAGTTGCATGTTCCATATCCTGTGACGCTTAGCACATTTAGGTCAGCTTTTTTCAATTCTAAGGCTTCTTTCGCCCTTTTTGGGTTGTAGTCTTTTCCCATGATTTCCTAATTGCCTCATTACTCTCTTACTCTCTTTGTCGTTCCACAACTGATGTCTTTTATTGGTATTTGAGGATCTTTCTTTGTTTGAATGCATCAAATGACCAAACGATTTTCATTGAGACGTCTAGTAGACCCAATCTCCAAAGTCCGAATTCGTCCAAACCTTGTCAGAACTATCTGAACAAATGAATGAAGCAGGTCGTCATCATTTCTTTGATTTCTCAATTGGACCTTTAAATTAAATTCATGAATCGGTGTTCTTTGCAAAAATCAATGCCTTATTTACAAGAATAATTACAGACTTACTTTAGTTAGTACTGCCCAACCGGTTCATCGGCTATCAATGAATTGATCGAATTGGAGACTTGATCATGATTGCAGAAATGGTGATCAGATAGGACATACTGGCCACATGGGCGCAAAGTTTAAGTAATACCGCGGATTCGGTAGGACTTCCTATATCATCGTTCCGAAGAATGTTCTGGCTAGATTGCAGCATTAGGCCAAGCATGATTGTGCTGTAAAATACATTTGTCGTTACTTGTGATCGTTTGTGGCTGCCTTTCCTTCAATGTTCGACTTAAACGCATTAATTGTCGTCGATACAGCTTGCCTGTTTTTTCATCCCATTGCAGTAGCTCATAAAACACCACACTTACTTGGTCCCACCAAATATACACAATAAGATTGTAGGCGTGAACCAAACTAAACGGATTAAATTTTGGCAGTTGCCACTTGCAGGAATATACTCTTCCAATGGCTAACGACAATGTACTCGCATATAGTCACAGTTATGGGATTGGGTTTTACGTGATCACCTGCCATTACGGTTTATATCAAGGGGCCCATTTCCCCAAGAGTCGTAGATGATGAAAGATTAGATGCCTCAATTACCCGAGTACCAAATGAGATCATGCTTGAGAGACAATCACCTTTCCTTTCTAAAACCTCTGCCGCTCAATGGGCCGCAGCGCCCGGTTGAGAATAATTCAACTCCATACAGAGCCGGGAAAGTCTGGCCTGAATCAGTGGGGTGAACAACTTGGTTCAGACCAATCAGCAAAGTGCACTAACCTCTCTCTGTCCGCAATATTGGACATGTAACAACAGCCACTACGATACTCCCACATGGGGTCTACCGCACAGTCAAGCTGATACCGAAATTCCTGGGGCTCCGGACCTCCCGTGGCTACAGAATATAACCTCTGGTCAAGCTGTCACTACCAGTCCCTGTCCACTCCCTCGATATGGTAGCCGCCATTCCACCACAAAACGTTATTTGGCTCCATCAGTGATTCCGTATACAAGAATAATAGTGTTACTGTTGTGATTTTAAAACAATTGACATCATTTGTATCGCTTATCATAACAAAACGTCGAGTTCCATTCGGTTAATTTTTTGATAGTAGCCGTCTACGAGAAGGTACTCTTATGCGAAAGGGGTGATATCGGGCGGTTTGAGTGAGTATTGTAGTAAGTATGTAGTAGAGGAAAAGAGGAGTTCGGCAAATGCAAAATAGAAAAAAACGTCAGGCCTTTCGGTCAATAACATCAGATGCTTCGAACAAAATGACAGTTTAGGTGATACCAACGACTAAAAAACACCAAAGATTGTCATCACTCTTCGAGACCTTCAATGGCATCTTCTGAATAATTATGTGTGTCTTTCTCTGCTATTATCTCCAAACGACACTTGGAAATGTTTGGCCATTTGGCCGGGAGTAGTTTGTTTTTTTTCTGGGTCTTCTGTGATAGGCAATTGTGTAAGTAGTGCCTTAATTTTCGCATGCACTATTCATTTGAATGTAATATAAAAAAAACTCGTAAGGATTCTTCTCTTGGACGTCAAAATAAATATTTAACTTTCTTCTTTCTTTCTCATTGATTTCATTTGACAGCAGATGTAATAATAATTCTGTAGAAAATGAAACTCTTACTTCCTAATAGAAGGAAGGAAGCCTTTACCAATGCAATATCTCGGCAAAGAAAATGTTTGAACTGAACTCTGATATTTTCTTACCTTTTGCAACATAAGACAGCAAAAAATTCCGTTAACTTGCAGATATGTCAAACACCTAATTCTGGTGGCATTTCTCATTGACGTTGAAGTCAATTGTATTCTTTCCCAAACCACCACTCTCAAGTGTAATCTTCGTCTGTAGCAAAACCTGTTGGCTTTTAAAGCTGACCTATATACAGTTTTTTTATGTGCTTTTTTCGTGCTCGAAAGAATGTGGTTGTCAAAAGAAAAAAAAAATAAATACAAAGAAGCATCTCTGGTTAGATGGTACCAGCTAATTGCAACATCTACTGCCACAGAATCCATTCAAAACTTGAACTGAGATTCATAGTCATGCAAGAGTTCGAAATGAAAAAAAAAAGAAGTCAAGAAAATGAAAAAGAATAAAAGAAAAGAATTTGTTTATGGGTTGTTTACACTTCTCTGTGTAATATGATAACGGAAGTCAGTTGGGCTGTCATTTTGAGGCGTATAACGGTAAGAAAATCGTGTATAACAGAAAGGGTGTACCTGATAAGTGTTTATAATATGTATGGTATCATTTATTTAGTTAGTTAAATAATACATTCAGATAGATTGTATAGAATTATTATATTAAAATGTTGTGTAAACAACTTTTTTCAGCCAAGAGTGTCATCTTTCAGTTGGTTAACGTTGACGACAATTACATTACTTGCACGATTTGAGCAGTGGTTTCAAGAGCTGTGGTGAAAACTTAAAATAAGTTTATATAAAAGGGTCATTTATTTTCCGGTTGCAAAAGTAAGGCTTTAAAGAAATAAAACATGTTGTTGATTTTCTTTAAAAGCTGCGATCTTTTCTAGCAAATTCGTGTCCAAGCATCAAACATATTTTGTTCATTAACCCTTTTTTGTGCCTTGCATGGCTCCCAAACCATATTTTTCATGTTAAAATAGAATCGAAAACCATGCAAGTCAAAACACTCTGAAAAGGACCGAGTGAAAATAGAATTGCATGTATTTGAGGCTCGTTTTCAACAAGCAAATCACCACCGCAAATGCCATGTGAAGTCTCCATACAAAAAGTATTGTAATTCTAAAGTTTATAGTTAACGAACAATGCTTAGCGTGTTCGCAGCGTGTTTATGATCAAAATTGAAAAAAAAAACAACTAAACTATTTCGAAGAGAATTATATCGTAGAGTGAATAGTTGGGAAACGTGACTTAGAGTCATGTTTTTAAGAACAAAAAAAGAAATGAAGTCGATTTACTTGATAGTGGTTGATATTTACATAAAAAAAATTTGATACTTAGAGCACATAGTTTCCACCAAAATCTTTCAAAAAGCGGTTGTTAGAGTTGTTCTCCAGTCGAACTACGATGCGATTTGCTGTTGTACGCTGGAGCGGCCAGATAGATACCAGCGCTTGTTTCAAATTCTAGTTCATACGGTGATTATTGACTGATGATTCAAATCGGGTCTTTCAATAGAAACTTTCGGACTGTGACAGTTCATAGGGGAAGAATAGCTAAAGTGGCATTTGCTGAATTGCTGACATATATTCAGACTGATTCAAGTCTGTTCTAGTCTTGAGCTACTACAGACTATGAAAAACCAAAATATGTCTCTAACAAATACTTCATAATAGGCAGGATTGGGAAAGCCCCATCTCCACTGAGGGATGTGCTCTTAAAGACAGAAGACTGCCGGGCAGCGGAAGAATGTCAGGCATTGTTTGTCTATGGCTTACTAGCTTTTGTGTGTCTTTTAACTGTTTTTTTAAGTAAGAACGCAAATTGTACATATGGATTTTTCTGACATGTAAATTATCTTCTGTACACACAGTCAAGCGTTCTTCAAGACGTCAAAATCCCATATCATTCGAAGTCTGTCAAAGACTGCTTGAAAGAGCATTTAAGGCTAAAATGACGCAAAATTATTCTCAACTGAATGAACTGACACTGACTGCTACAGGCTCAAGCGGAGACGCATCTGACCATGTCTTTCATTCTTTCTTTAGCTCTGCCGAAAGACTCATTGAACAGATGTCTGTGACATAAGCAAGTGAACGGTGGCAACGTCACTCTGGCTTCGCCATATCCCATTCCTTTTTGTATGAGACATAACCAAAGCTAAATCCCTTATAACAAATAACACTGGTCAATGCGCGGTTTCTTTTATGCAGGACTTGTAGGGACGAAAAAATTAGTGAAACATCTCATTGTTCTTGTCACTATCCAGCTCCTGAAGAACGACACCTCTGTTATTTTAAAGTAAGTCACGAGTTAAGCGAACTAATGAAGGGACAGATAGGTAAATTTAAGAAATTTACCCTTACATGGGGTACGATTTGGCAATCGTATGCTGATTCAGAAACATTTGCTATTCGGCATGCATCTTAATTGGCGATACACAATAGTCCTTTACTGCTACTGGGTGTAATAATAATAATAATTGAGTGGCACTACAGCCCATAAAGGACCAGGGCCTAGCTTCTACAACAACTACTCGTGTTGTGCAGGCTACTGTTCTTCACGAGTAGAAGGGACCTACAGTTTTTTGCCGATTCCGAACGGCTAGATTTGAGAAGCTTTCCATAGACAATTAATACTCTTTGAGTGTTGTCAGCAACTCGAAAGAGGTGATGCCGTGAAAAAATGCTAGGTGTCCCGTCCGGGAATCGAACCCAGACTTTCTGCGCAGCAGTCGATGCACTTACCACTACGCCACGGCGACCACTGGGTGCTACTGGGTGTAATTGCATTTTTATGGATGAAGGGAGAAGGACAAATCATAGTGTAAGTAGATAGCTTGAGCTTTTTGGTTCAAGAGTCAATCAAGAAACTGTTGTGTGTTAAGGATTTGCCGAAAACAGCACCATTGCATGAATTTTCGCAGTCCAATCTCGGGCATACAAACGTATAAACTTCAACTACCCTAGGAGTTAAAGCTAAACGAAAATAGAAAACTACAACTGGTGGCTAAATACACTCTGGATGAGTTGCTGCACTCGATTGATCTTCTTCAAAAACATTCTTTTTCGAGTGATATTGTTTTCTCACGAATATAACTTTAATGTCGGCGCCAAATTCTTCTTTACCGATGCGGCTTATTTTTGGATGAATGGGTACAGGATGATTCCAAGCCACTTGAGATACTCATGAGAATACTTGGCTGTAGGTAATTGCCGTAGCGGCGCTACTGGCTCCTTTCCTTAGACTTAGTCCTTAGTTGACATAAACTTGGTCGCCCTCTTAGAAACTAGACCATTCAATTTGACCACATAAATTTGTTTGTTGAGTTTTCTCAAGCCGCAGATCTTTGTGGCTCTCAAAGGTAAAATAATCCATGCAATCGGAAAAAAATCGCAACCGCGCGATGTAGTGGGTATGTGCTTCGTAGCAAAGTCTCAGAGTCTTCCCCTTCCCGACTGTTTTGCTGCTGACAATACCCACAGAGTACTGATTGCCTATGATGAGTTAATTTTATCTTTTCCTTTGAAGTCAGCAATAAACTTTAGGTTCCCTCTGCTATAATAGCAAGCGCAATATTTGTACAAGGAGTTTGTGAAAACGCTAGGCCCTGATCCTTTGTGAGCTATAAGGACACTCAATTTAGTCCAAACAATTCAGTCCAGTCTTTTGTGTAAGAGTCCTGAAAACTTCGTCACTTCAGTCCACGAAGGACAGTGGATAAATTCCAGCACCTGCGTCTTTTATCGTTCTCCCAGAAGTAGACGGGTTCACAGTTTAATACCAGTTTTAAACAGCGAACCGAAGAAACAGAC
This sequence comes from Eristalinus sepulchralis, assembly GCA_944738645.1. Taxonomy (NCBI): domain Eukaryota; kingdom Metazoa; phylum Arthropoda; class Insecta; order Diptera; family Syrphidae; genus Eristalinus; species Eristalinus sepulchralis. The sequence goes on from OX122882.1 coordinate 46,474,568, forward strand.
GGATACTCTCTAAATGCTGCCAGGAACCCCTGAGAGAGGTACAGTCTTGAGAAAATCGGCTTATCTACCCACTGTACCAACTTACCCCAAACTTCGCTTAATTCATATCTAGAGATGAGAATCATTTAAAGCCCTGTTTAACCATTAAAACGTTTAACACATTTCCGCATCGAAAGTTGACCATTTAATTGGAGTACCAAGTTGACAGCTTGTTGTCGGGGAATTCCAAGTTGATTTCGCAAGTGGCACACTTAAGCTCTCCACATGACAACCGGTAAGAAAATGCAAGCGCGACGGGGAAATGTGATTCATATGCATTAAGATCGGTGTTCAGACCCTGAGGCACAGTGATCCGTTTTCTCTTCACACTCACCGTCTCACCGTGGAATGTATCCAAAACAAATGTCACATAAAAAAATATCTGTTTTTTTTTAGAATGCCCTTATCAATCTCACCATTCCGCCGCTGTCCAGAAATTATTTTGATTGCCACTGAAACTTGTTACGCCATCGCACAGAACTCAATCAACGGCAGCTTTCTACCCTAAAATTTCGTGGCTTATCTTTGTGGGTCGTCGGTTTATCAATTACATCTCTGCGTCAATAGCACAGAAGTATAATAACTCTTTCACTCTTCGAACTGAATCGAGGAAAGGTACAAGCGTTTATTTTGTTTCTTAACTGCCCAGTCGCGTGGTTGGTTTCTTTTTACAGCCTCAGTTCTAGTTGAATTGAAGAACTGCTACAAACTTGATATGTTAATTTGCGACCGCAACAGAACTTGTGCTGGCTGAGAATGCAAGTGGAGAGCAAGATTTTTTTTTTCTGGGGCATGTTCCAAAGATACTCTATAGGCGGGTTTGTTTTTTTTTTTCAGCTTTTTTTTCTGTCATTTCAGTTTGACAGATGTCAATACATCAATTTATGTTAAATTACTTTTTTTATTAGTTTGATATTGATCGGTTTTATAGAGCTGCTTAATGCGTTCATTTGAATTGGATCGGAGAAGTCTGCACCTTTTGATGGCTTTGAAGAGGTTTAAGAGGTTTTAAGTGCCAACAACCGGACAGACCTTGCTGTGACTAAGTGTAGGTCACTGGAAGTGTAAAAGTTTGTGTACATGTATCAATTGGGAAGTGACAGTGTTTTATGCTGATCCTTTGGAGTATTTTTTTCATCCCATTTATGTCTCTCACTTATGTCAATTACCCCAACAAACATGCGTTTTTGTAGGAATCTAAGAGTGGAGCAATATGAATCGACAATTTGTTTACAAGCTCTTCACATAGCTTGCGCTAGCGGAAAGTGCAATAAAACAAACCTGCCTCATTCAATGGAAGAAAATTAAAGCTAAATGGTTGTGTATGTTCGTTTGAAACTGGTATCACATTCTCACACATTTCAATTTGTTTGTTTTAATGTTACATAAATGTCCAGCGTATACAATGAAGAATAGCGGTGTTTTCGCCAGTACAGTGATAGCTATAGAAAATATATTAGGGGGAGTACAAATAATGTAGACTGAACCCAATGGTGGCTGAAAATGTTTCACGTTTGTTCTTTAAAATAAAAAAAAAAAAATATTAAAACTTGATGTCACCGTTATGCATTGCCTATCTTGTAAACTACATATCCTCTAAATTGCCATTCCGACTGAGGTTATACTCATTAGTGTGGTGTCCGAACAAGGATGACAACAATAGATCTAGATCTAGATCTAGAATTCAACACCTTGATAGGTGCTGGAGAAGGAATAAGAATTGCAGATTAAAACCCACCGTCGATTTCACAACCGCATTTGACAGCTCGTTTAGAGACCAACTATACAGTGCCTTGTCTCTTCATCGGATTGTATAGAAATACAATGCAGAACTCTTACTGCTCTGTTAAGGTTTGTAATGATTTTACCGAGATATTCAATCTCAAAGAATGATGAAGCGTGAAAAACGAATCACTGTCATATAATTTGTTCAACATCTTTCTTGAGAAGATCGTGCGAAACCCAAATGTCAATATTAGAGGCACGATCTTCCAAAAGGTCAATCAGATGTTGGCTTACCCGGATGATGTTGACGTTAGTGAGACATTTTCTGCCATTACAGGGACAAAAAGTGGTCAGACGGAAAACGATAGGAAGAATAACTACAGCCATCAAGGAAGGGAACAACATTGACGTCTCGAGCAAAGACCACAATGGGTAGCAAAATCTTTAAGGTATCCAAGAACTTCCTCTCCCTTGGGCCAAATGTAAATAAGGTGCGTACCGCAATCAAGTATAGATTCACACTTGCCAACCGTTGCTTTGTTGTGAAGGCAACTGCGTAACAAGACTTTCTCTCGAAAGACCAACCTGGCTTTGACCAACACCTTGATTATCCCAGCCCCGCTTTATGCCGCAGAAACTTAGAGGTTATTAAGAGTGGATGAAGCGTTGAACTTTCCCCCAAATTTTCCAGTGTTAAGTTAAACTTGCAACTTTTTTGTCCGGTTTGTGTTGCTGTTCGGCACTGGTAAAAAAGATACAATAACGAACTTCTTAGGTTGTATGGCGTCATTCGCTTTACTTACCTAAAACACATTAACAAAGAAATTTTATGCTTGCTCAATTTATAAATATATCATTAAAAACAAAGAAATCAAGTATTCTTCAACAAACGAAACCCTCATTGCGTGAGTGTAAAATTTAACTACTGCCAAAAGAAATCAACATATTTCTCTTAAATTTCTTCCAGTAAGCCATCCATTTAACACTTTCCACCCAACAAAAAGAATCTAGGTGTGTTTTGAAATAATCTCAGCAATGTAGAACAAATTCCAATCGATATCTGTGCTACCGAAAATTTCTCATGCACAATACCGTCCGAACGAACGTCCCAACCCACTCGAACGACTGCAAATACGTAAAGTTTTTGCAAATCGAAAAAACAAATCATCAAAAACCCAGTTGAATGCCTAAGTGCGGACAACTCCCAGACCTCTGTCACATTAAAACCAATTTCATGTTCGAACTGCACTCGAATTTCGTATTCATGACCCGTAAGGTACATCGTTTCCCCATAGAAAACGCCAAAAACCACCGGAATGTCCACCAAAATGTATCTTAACTTCAAGGCAGACTCGCAAACTACAAAAACAACACCACGTGTCTATTCACGATCGGCCGCAGTAACTTTCGGTTTAACCTTTCGCGCCTCATTCCGTATTCCGGCATCGACGTGGTGTCGTCTCTGCTACTTTTACGAAACTCGATTTCTGTCGCTGACTGCATGTGCCTCTCTCGCTTTGCCTTTTGTTTCTATCACTTGCTGCGACTTTCAGAGCCGCGTGGGTGTTTTGTTATGAATTCAATTTGCCGCCTTGATCCGTGGCTATTGCCATAATTAAGCGCTCAAGTGCATTGGAATATGAAACCGTTGCTGTCGCCGAGGTTGATGGCGACCGTGGAGGTGGTGGCTCGCCACAAACCGGAATCCGGTGAAATGTCAAAAAGGCTTCCTCTTCGAAAAGGTCTTCTCTCCGTTGGACACTGGTTATGCTCATAGTTGCGGTTAGTTCGATTGGCCAATTACTCGGCGACGAGAGATGGCTGGTCGGTCGGTTGGGGTGATCATGAACGTTGGTACGAGCTCGATTAAGACCAGGTTGTGGTCTGAGAGATGGAATTCTAGTCTCTGGCTTGGCGAGCATGTGCATATACGAGCTTAGAGGTGAATACGAAATACTGGCTAGCTGTTCTAGGTTCTTGGGACCTGATTGGATCTGAGGATTGAGTGAGCGGAAGTAATTGGACTGATGACTGAAAAATAAAAAAACTGGATCGTGCGATGGCAGGTTAAGCTTGAAATGTTGAAATTGTCTACGGCGAATGGTAGACAGCTCACAGACAAAGGTTTCGCCAAGATTTCGTCACAAAATGTCGCAATCGGTGCTCTAGTTGACTTTTACTGAGCTAATAGGAAGGGGGGAGGAAGCATTAAGTGTACCTACGTACACAAATGTTGGGCAATGTTTGAAGATTCGACTGAGCATTTGTTCACGGCTCATTTAGCAGGGAAAAAGGTTTTGACTTGAGGGCATTTAATTAGCACTGTTGAGTGTTAGGTTGAGTTCAGGGCCTTGGTAGGGTGCTGATGAATATCACAAACTCAACTGATAGAGTGTAGGGTTGCAAGGTCACTGAGTTACATTTATCAATTTTTTCTTATTGCCGTCTTGAAAGATTGTAGGAAGATGGCTTCGGAATTAGTTTTGGGAGTTGTGTCGCAAACCAATGTGTAACATTGTTTGCCTTTGCTGTAACATTCTATTGACACCTATGAGCTTAGGGTACTTAAGGAGTTTGTCTACCTCGGGGCTAACGTTAGAACGACGACGAACCTACGAACGACGATCCGACGCTGAAACGAAAAACCAAGATATTAAGATGTCTATACAACCATGTTATTATGTGGAGGCGAACAATGTATATTGATAATACCTTTAAAGAGAAAGCTTTGGTTCTACAGGGAAGGTAATGGACGAGATAAATAGAGGGGAATAGATACCTAATACATCATCAGCTGTATCAAGATGTGGATGTAGTTCGGAAGGCGTCGACTACTCTGGCTTGGCCACATTGATTGAATTACAATTCTCCGGCTTAGAGGGTCTTCCAAACCGAGCCTCAAAAAAAGTTGATAAAGTCCTATGAGAAAGACGGAGTTTGCGTGTAAAACAAGTAGAGAAATGTAAGGTAACATTTTTGGCGGACCATGAAGAATGCATTTGACAATTGTTTTCTCTTAAATTCAATTCGCCATTGTTTATGTGCTCGCCATGGTTGAGCCTTTAACAGAACAAGTGCCAAGTGCCAACCAAATTGAGAGTTTGACATAATCATCCTTGCACAGATGTTCATGCATCTCATTTCTTCTTTATCGCTCTCACGATCTCACTCTCTCTCTCTCTCTCTCTCTCTCTTACGAGCTGTACATTTTTTGATTCACAAATAGCGCGACGGATTCCTTGTGTCAGAGCCATATGAGTGCTTTCAATTATCAAAGTTTGAAAGTGTCCTTCGGAAAACCAAATATAAGCCTATAATTCCTGCGATTCCCTGATGTTGAATGCCAAGACGCTTTTAAAACACTTAGATCGAAGATTCTTAGATCGCCAAGATTCGTTACTTCGTGTACACCTTACCAGTTTATTTCCCGCTTCCTTAATGTGTTTTGCGGATAGTCCATAAGCTTCAGCTGTCCTATTCGACTTCAGTCTCGATATTGCGATTTTGACTTCGTTTATGGCAGAAGGACAGGAAATTCTTGAGCGCACCATTATGTTCAGCGTTTTAAATCTACTTTCACAACAGTTTCCTTGTCTGCACCTTTTTGTCTAAGGAGAAATTATCCCCGAAAAATCAGCCTTACACAATGAACAGGTTACATTTGAAACCTCGGATTCCTCTTACAAAGGATAAAAACTGACTTCTGCGGTTATGTCTTGTGACCAAACGCGGGTGCCGCAGAGTTTATCAAAGGTTACACTTCACGTTGTAGATCCTTGGTTCCATTTCTGCACTATGCTAGAATATACATAATTTGCTTTTGTCATAAATTGCTATCAATGTTTAGGGTATACTCTTAGAAACTGTCTTACTAAACCTTCTTAGCTTGGAAAGGGCGTTAACTTCCCTTCAGCTCTTGTGGAAAGAACACAAAATGTTACCCAATGAAAAAGACAGCTTAAGCTTGGTAACAGCTGTACTGGTGTATTCCGAAAACAAGGCTCATATCCTTTGTGGACCGTTACTTCGTCTTCTTTTTTTTTTTTTTTTTTTTTTTTTTTTTTTTTTTTTTTTTTTTTTTATATTTATTATTCAATTTCTTAAATTTAACAGCAGAATTCATACAAGGTTACTTAATTAATTACAAGTTGAAAAAATTTAAGAAGAGAATGGGCATCATTCTTTAGTTCAGATAGAACTAGTGGCGAATGATCCTTCAATTAAAAATAAACTTTGATTATAGTAAGTAAGTGTAGGGTAAATTCAAAGATTAAGAACGATACAATTATTTTTTTTTTATATATATACAGTAACAATGACGACAAAAAGTACATTTATTATTTATTATAATGTCATAACGGCGAGTTAATGAAAGGTACTGTTATATAAGATATATTGTTCTTTTACTGGCGCTACAGTCCGGGTTGGACCTGGTCCTCAACCAACCATCTACCATCTAACACGATCTCTTGCCACTGCCTACAGTTGCATACTCCAAATTAGTTTAGGTCCTTCTCCACTTGCATGCGCCATCTCAGCCTAGGCCGTCCTCTGTTGCGTTATCCCAATGGCTGGGATTCGAATCTTTTCGGCCCGGAGCAGTGGTGTCGATACGCTTTACATGGCCTAGCCGAAGACGCTTGACCAAGCGCATGCCGCCGTACAGCCTATAGAGTTCATCGTTGAATCTTATCCTCCAGACGTCATCAACGCAAACAGGATCAAAAATCGCACGTGTTACGCTTCTCCCAATAAGCCTAAGGGCTTCCCCGTCTGCTTTTAATAGCTTCCACGTTTCTGCGCCGTATATGAGGACTGCGATGATCAAGCTGTTGTACAGAGCCAGTTTAGTCCCTCGAGAGAGGGCTGTGTTACTCAATTGCCTCTTGAGCCCAAAAAAGAAGCGATTGGCAAGAGTGATTCTGCGTTTGATTTCGGTACTGATGTTATTGTCTCTATTTAGCGGGGAGCCGAGTTGGACGAAGTCCTTTACTGCCTCGAAGTTTCTGCTGCCTAGTAGTGCTCTCTGTCCGGACTGCTGCTGTCTGTCAAAATGGATGACGCCACCCTTTTGTATTGGGCAGGATTAACACAGAATCGATTTCATACGACTGTGCGCCGGAGGATTAGCGGATGTTCCAATTTCTAACGTGCAGAGAATAAAATATAGAAACACGAATTCTTTGGGTTCGATAACTTCTTCATTTGGCAACACTTCAGTGTGAACCCGAGTCATATAACTGGATCCCCGCCACGGGCTTTAAACACTGCTAACGCTACACATAATCCTTCTTTTTTTTTCTTTTTGCGGAGGGATACTCCTTATGGTACATACGTTTTAAGAAATATGTTTTCTTCTGTAAGATTATGAAACATTTGAAACAAAACAAATCAACGCCATAACCATTCAAATTCAGCATGGATAAGAAAGTTTTGAGACAAAGTTGTTGTAGAAAGGAGATTTCTGTTTGCTGTTTGTTTCACTTTGCCACTAATTTAATTTTAGACTTGCAAATGAACTCATAATTTATTGCTTTCCTTATATTAATTCCTGTTAATTAAACAATCATTGGCTCGAAATAACATGTGTTGCTGCACAGACAAAGAGAAACGTAAAAAGAATTCCGATTTCTACCGTTATTTGGATTAATCATTGTCTCGGCAAACAACGCTGATTAAATAAATATGTCCGAGGTAACTTTAACCGGCTACAAAGTGGTCCAATTTGTCGTGTATGATAATTGCATATAGCTTTCAAGTGAAATAAAAAAGGAACACTTTCTGTGGGATTGAAGTTAATTAAATTCACGGTCTTTAACATGAACGTAATTAATTAAATTTGTTGCCTTTATATGGATTATAACTGAATGTACTGGACGATGTTTAAGCGAAACTCTCTCTCTCCCTCACTCATATTTTTAGCACGCCCCCTATAAATTCAGGCAAATATGACATGAAAGCCAATTAAAAAAAATGCACGAACATCAATTCAAGATGAAATGTTCTTCTCGTTTTTTTTTTCTTCGCCTAGAAATAATTTTTTATCCATCCTCTTAGTGTATAATTTGCTTTGGACTTAGACCATAATCAACTTTTTTCTCTGGCTAATCACGCTGGCTTGTTGTCGCTGACATCTTCCTACACTTGTACCCACCATGGCAATCTAGGGACGTCCTTTGTTTTGTTGTCCCATAAGTCCAGATTTAAAGTTCATTTGTGACAAAACTGCGCTCTTAAGTTTTAAATTCGTATAAGGGTGGGGTCAGCAACAATTTTTCTTCAAAAAAGTTTTCTTTTTTTTAATGCAAGCAATTTACCAGAATTAAGGATGTCCATCTAGTATGGTTTAATTAGTTTGAACAAAAATTATTAAAAAGACAACGTCATTCAAGTGGCTACCTGTACTGGCTTTGCAGCATCGCATTATAATTTGGGCTGTAGCTCACGGCTTGCCTGAATCGAATTGGTCCTAAGTGCTTAAATCATTTCCGGATTGTTGTCATAGTGGTGGTCCTTTAGGGTGTTTTACAAAAAAAAAACTTTAAAGAAAGCAAATCGTAGTTTCGGGACGTCAATTAGTCTTGTCAATTTCCTAAATCGTCGTACGGTTGAGAACGCGTTTTAGAAATTTTGGTTAGAGAAAAACCAAACAGTATGCGGCATGGGTTGTGGAGTATTGGCATGAGCCCGAGGTCACATCTTCATTCTCAGTCAGCGGGGTATAATGGTTCCAAGTCATTTAAAAAACAAAAACGGTTCAATGATGCTATCAGTATACAATCCGCACCAAAGCGTATCTCTTAACGAACAAGTTTTTTAAACCTCAGATTCGGCAATTTTATTTGTCAACGTAGCTTCGTCTGAAAAAAACGATTCTCCCCCCAAAATCGTTGTATAGTTCAGCCCGCACTACGACCCAAAATGCGAAGCGATTAGGAAGTAAATGATGGTGCACCTTCTATTACTGTATCAATACGAGTGGATAATTTTGAGGAAAAGTTTCGTGAACTATTTACGAATAGTTTCAGGCGTTCCCTTAAAACGGCAGAGTGAATCGTGTACGCAATGTTAAAGAAATTGATTTTTCTTTGAGGTCCCTTTTCTTGTGTAGCAAGTAGACGGCACTAAGCTTTCATTTATGCGAAACTATCCTAAAGATTAGCTGATACAAACGGATCATCTATAGCTGCCGTAAAGAGTTCTACGGACAGTCCGTCAATTCTAGATGCCTTATTCGACCTTAAAGTCGATATTGCTATCTTGACTTCGTCGAAGGTCGAAGAGACGGAATTCTTGCCTTGATCACACTATGCACCATTTCAAACCTACTCCTATAATTTTTATATATTTTCCATATCTGTCCCTCACTGTTTAAACAGAAGTTATTCCCAAAAAAGCAGCCTTATACAAGGGTTAGTTTTGAAAGCTTGAACTTCTTTCAACGAAGGATAAAAATCGACTCAAGTGGTTATGACCTGTGACCAAATGCGATTGCTGCAGGATGGAACAATGGTAAGGTGCATCGACTTCACGTGGGACACCTCGAACGGGACACCTCTAGCGGGACACCTCGAATTTTTTTCACGGTACCATCGCCGTTAGGAGTCGGCAAAAACCTGAAGGTCCCTTCCCATCGTGAGCAAGCACAACACGAGTAATTGTTGTGGAAGCTAGGTCCTGGTCCCTTGTGGGCTGTAGTGCCACTCGATTATTAGGCATTAATCTCCCCGTCCACTCACAACACGAAAATCTTCCCCAAGGATACTTGTGGCACCTTTAACCTGATAGCGCTGTGCAGGAATATCACGTACAACAAGCTTAAATCCTCCATGGACCGATACCACATCTGTCAAAATGGCTGGATGACACCACCCTTTTGTACCAGCCACGATTACCGCAGAATCTATTTCGTCCGACTGTGCGTCACCCCGAATTGAAAGGAAGGTGAATATATAATCTCGTTAAGTTAATTACGTTGTCGAACTGATTAGTTGACTTTTATCTACTTGATTTCATTCCCCACGAAGCTTCACACAAGTCCGTACTTTGTTTGACCGCAGGGGTGCCAATCCAGGCTGAATCCAAGTCAAGTTTAACCCGTATCTCCGGTATTCGGGGGACATTTCCCAAGCAAATCCGCACTGAAATCCGTGTGTGTTTTTTCTAACCTTCCTCGCAGACGGCTTATCAAAATTTATCACATCTCCGGTGAATGTCATCTCTGCAAAAAGAAGGAACACAAGTCGGCCATCTGTGTTCGCAAAGCCATTAAACAGTTAACGATGCCAATCCGAGGCAGACTTCCAGATACTTCTCTGCCTTTGGCAGTTGTCCGCACCGCATACAGATGCATTGGCGTGCGCGTGTGTGGGGGTACATTCGCCTTTGATAGACGTCATTGCTACTTGACTTGTGTCGGTCGCGCGGGCATTAGTTCGCTCGTTCGTTCGTCTATTGTTCGCCGCGAACTGATAATTAGCAAAACTATGCAAGAATGCTCTCTTTTGGTCTCTTTCGTCGACGATTCTATTGAACGCAGCCGTGCCGCAGACGGCAGTCCCCGCGCAGCCGGAGCAGGTCTGTTGCAGTGGAATATTTCTCGGACCACCTGTCCAGCCGTGCCACACATCCAAACTGGCGGGAGTGGACGCTGTCTTCATGCATATTAATGACAGCCGGTCGGTTGCAAGTTAATAACTTGACCAGTGATTTGTCGGGATATTTATGGCGATCGCGTGGATTCCACTAGTTCGCGGTACGTTTCGTTTCAATTAGTTGCTAAATTCGTTTCGAAACGGCTCGCCGGTGCATTGGCACGGGCTGCGCTCTTCTTGGTTGAGGTGCAGGTTCTGTCATTCTTGGTTATGTCACACTTTACACTTCTGTCGCTGACGGTGTGGTCCCGCACTGTCATTGGACTTTTTGTTTCCTGAACTGCTTAAATGTCAGTGTCAATGACGTTTTGGGAGGGGGAACTGTGTTTTTGTTTCTGCATAACTTGTTTCCACCGACTGGTCGTGTTATGTGAACGCTCTTCGTCGGGGTGAGGGGATATCCTGCGATGGAGCGAGTGAGAGTCTGCATAGTTTTATGATGAAATTCGTGTTTTTCGGGTTGAAATTCTGCTGATAATCAATAAATGAATTAATTTGTTTCGACTATCACAGATTGAAGTGTTTTTTTTTTCGAAAGATGTATCGCACTCTTGTTTCGCTGTCTTTGAGTCCACTTCGGATGACATTCCTTTGAATAGTAGTCATTTTGTTTTTCTGTTATAAAGTTCACGCAGATGTGATTCGAAAGGAATAAGACGTGACTTGGAGTTGTTTCCTTTTCTTTTTCTAAACAATTGCGCAATTTTGCAAATAAAGCGAGCAAACGCCATTTTTGAATTGTCATCAATGATTTGGACGTGCGTTTTTTCAATGGACATTAGCAGATTAAGTCGTTTTCAAGCATGTTGTGCTCTTTTTTAAAGGCAGAGAGAGAGAGAGAGAGAGACTTTATTTATGATACGTTCGATACTGCAGCAGAAATGCCACCAAACGACGCCCTCTATGAGCAATCGAACTTTTGACTTCTTTTTAATATTCTTGAACTACTTAAAAGTAATTTTTGTCTAGTTTTAAAGAGATAAAATGGCAAAGCATTCAAAGCATAGATTGAAGAAAACTGTTGGTGCGGTGTGGGGTTGACTTGGGCCTTAACCACCGTGTCCATTATCATCTGCCTCCAATTTTGCACGCCAAGTTGTCTGAGATCCTTCTCCTTTATTGTGTTCCATCTCAGACGTAGTCCTAGTCTGGCTCGAAGTCAAACAGTGTTATCTACACCACCTGGTCTACGTTGTAGACACTTGACTAGGCGCATGCCACCATACAGCCTACAGAGTTCGTCGTTGAATGTCAGATGCCATCAACGCAAAATCAAAAATCGTTCGTATAGCTCTCCTCTGAAAAAGATCAAGAGCTTCCTCATCTGGTTTTACTAACGTCGAAGTTTCTGTACCAAAAAGAATTGAATGCGAAGGTGCTGATCGAAAATGGAGAAACCTGAAGAAACGGCTGAGGCAAGATTTTTCCAGCGAGATTCTACACTTGACTTCAGAAGTGTTTTTGTTGTCCTTATTTACTGAAGAGCAGAAGTAGACGAAGACTTTGACTTCTTCATAGATTTTGCTGCACGTATATCCTGTCCGAGATGTCTTTTAAGTAAGTTTTTTTTTGTGGTTGCCGTGGCGTAGTGGTAAGTGCGTCGACCGCCGCGAGAAAGTCTAGGTTCGATTCCCCGACTGAACACCTTGCATTTTTTCACAGCACCACCTCTTTCGAGTTGCTGACAACACTCAAAGAGTATTGTTACGCATTTGCGAACACAGCTCGGGTCTGTCTTGACGATTTTCACAGCAACTGCATTTGACAGTCATTTTCGGAGCTGCCACAAGGAGCGGATGACCGTCTCTCTCGTGCGATCAAGCAGACGAAGTCGTGTTGCTGTGAGGTTAAGAAATAATAAAGCGTGCTACAAATTTCTTGGCATTTTTCATTTTAAAATTCATAGTTTAATTGCCATCGTTGGGTCTCTCCGAATCCGCAAATACGCAACAGTATTAATTGCCTATGGAAAGCTTCTCAAATCTCCCTTCTCCTCGTGAGAGAACAGTAGCACGCACAACACGAGTAGTTGTTGTAGAAGCTAGGCCCTGGTCTCTTGTGGACTGTAGTGCCACTTAATTATTATTATTAAGTAAGGATTTTGGTTTGATTTTTATAGTACCTAGTGACTAGGGCAATTCTGTGTCTGTTATTGCCTTTATTATATATCCATACGTCTGAACAAACTTTTCTTTTTCGACCAAGAAAGGAGAGATCGAAGTATCGAAGTTCAAGTAGACTTCGCCGAAAAGACGAAAAGCCAAAAGCCCAGTTTCGGTTTCCTTATCACCTGCGCTACGAGAAACATCTGTCCCCCTAGAAGCACTTACAATACCAGCATCAGATGTGACCTATCGTGTTGCATGGTTTTCTTGTACAGAACAATACGAAACCTTGCATTCGCCTGAACCTTTTTAAGCTAGAATTCCTCCAAAAGGTTAACTGACGTGAAAGTCGTAAAAATTACAAGACCACAAAGAAGTGGTCTTTGGTTTAACTCGCACTGGAACTTTAATCACCTTGCCGCAACTCCTATGATACCAGTCTCACGGATACGCCATATTATGCGAGGACACCATTAATCCAGCTGCATACACAATCGACTTTCCTTGTGTCCAGGACTGGTTCTGGCCAGAAATTAAACCCGAAAGGGATTCGGATTTTCACTGTCAGCTACAAAGCGATGGAGAGATCAGAAGTTGGGACCTAGACTTCACACCTTCTAAGGCAACTTCGTAACAAATTTCCAGGTGGAAAGCTTTGCGATCCAAAGGGAAACGAACTATAATGTGAAGAACAGGTGGAAATGGTTTAGTACTTCCATTTGTAGCAACAGTCATGCTATGCTTAAGGACTTACTCAACCCTCTTATCATTTTCGAGATAGTTCCGACCTTAACTTGGTCGGCAAACTAAATTCACTTAGACTTGTTTGGCACTCGGAACACCACAGGATTCTCTTTGGTCAGGGTTCCCATCTGCTGTTAGAACTCTCGCCAGTATAACCAATGGTAATATGACTCACCAGGACGCAGGCTGAGCAAGTGCATGCTCCTAAATTAAAGTAAGAAAAGTAAAGTAAGAAAAAACTGCAGACGATTTGTTGGCATACTAAGGGAAGTGTGAGTGTGTTCTTGAGCTAGGTGATAAAACTTCAGCGCTGCCTGTAGACAAAGTGAAGACACTGCAGAGCACTCCGTTTGTCATTCTCCCGTCTTTGCCTTTGGAACAGGTGGCGTCTGTATCGTGCTGATGTGGTTAGAGCTGAATAGTCGGGCTTATTATCACTGACACATTAAATGGAGGTTACTGCCTGGTAGTACCTTAACTCTTGACTTTCAGCGCTTCAGTTTAGTCTTTTTCAACCTCAAAAAACAAAAAGTAAGTTTAAGTTTCAAGAAAACTGAATAGATTAAAGGTCTTTGAATCTGTGCCAGTAAACTCGAAGATGGTGATTGATTGCCACGCATTTTTAGGTGACATGACTGAACAAATCAATGCCACAGACAATAGTAAAGCTGATTGTGAATTAGTCAGAAACACGTTTACGTTGCTCTTATTTTCTGAGCATGCAACATCATCAGAGACGACGACAAGTCTCCTGTCGAACTCCAAAAGAAACATTGCCCTCTCCTCATCTAGAAAGTTGTAGACAGCTGCTACGGCTAAAAAAATCTAACACAAGCCTGGGTTTAACTAGACATTGTCTGATTAGCAAGCAAGTAGAGTAGGCGTTCCTTCAAACGAGTTTGCCAGAAGCTGTGTAAACGGGGATAAATCTAGAAATATTTTACACTCACTCTCTATGGTGTGCACGACGTCAGTTTTTTATTACCTCTCGCCGATTTTCTTAACTTCTCTATCGGCTCCACTTTTCTGGGTTACATCCTGATGAAGCCTGTGGTAAAGGTCAATGATTTTGCATTAGACTTAGAGCATTTACTAGGCCACCTTAACCTACTTTTCGCCCTGCCATCCGTTCTTCTTTTCAAACTGCAATATTTGTTTCTTCCTTAACACTTCGCTAACCTTCCTGAAATTATTCTCGTCGTTGACCTACATTAAATAAATATTCAAAGTCAATTACTAATTCTCATCATCATCGCATATATTTCCAAAAAGAAGGAAACTATGCTATGTCTTCATTCCCACGCAAATAAAGTGTGGAATTCGGAAGTTAAACCCCCCACTTATTTGCATTAAAAACCGTAAAATTCGACGCGGCGAACACGTCTTCAAAAGCCCGCCCACAATAGACCGTGACACAATACAGAATTTCGTAACACACATACGTATCTGATGAAGTGGCAAAAGCTTATCATACAAGTCATAACCGTATTTCAACCGTTCACAGTTGACATGCACAGCTTGACGAAAGATTCATTGTGATCAAAAATAACTCCAAGCCGTTGGATGAGTCCTCAAAATTCACGAATTCACGCTGAAGCGGCCTTATAAATAGAAAGTTTCACTCCGACACTTGGGCATGTGCAAATTTTGACACGGGCGTGAGGCTGACGTTGAAGCTATCATGCGCACGTTGACAGGTGGAGGTGATTCAGTGATATTGCCTTAAAAGATTAAAATCAACATGTCAATGTCAGATAATGTCTTTCAACGTTTTGTAACGACACATTTCGCTTGCAGATAAATCAAATCAGATGAAATCTTTTATGGTGTTGATTGTAGTGCTTTTTTCGATTTGATGTGTGTTTGTTTTTTTTTTTAAGTTGAAAATTGCCAAAATGTGACGTATAGCCTTCAAGTGAGTTTTTATATGAATTTCTGTTTAATTGGACGAGAGACTTAAATTTAAATTCAATTTTGAATGAGAGTTTGATTTGCGGTTGACTTTGTTAGAATTTCGAATGCTCTTGGAACCGCCCCTTAACTCAAAACTCAATAAGGTAACCCGAAATGTCCTTCCAAACAAGTTTTACTAATAAAAATATTGACTTCTTAAGCAACCACTTGGACTTGCAAATGGGTACCGCAAATGACCTCTCACTAAATAGAAGCAAATGGTGATCCCATGGCATAGGGACCTTCATTAAGCGCTTCCTGACGTTAAATTTCAATAAAACATCGTTTTTTTCACAGCGGCTCTTATCGAAAATCTTAAATTTTCCATCACGACGGGGCATAAATAAGGCTGACTCGGACTGATAATATGCTGACTTTGAAAGACATGTGCATTTTCAAAATTCTTCACAAAGAATGACCTATCTGGGTCAAATCAAATGATCTCGGCAGCCAGTTAACTCTTTCTCCATGGCAGGTGATCAAACTTGTCTGGTACTCGGGCAGAATCACCAATTTTTCCTGATTTTAGTGAAAAACGGACAAACCTGCCAAGAATGGTGTGCCCAAAATCTTGAAATAATGTTCCAAGGGGGCGACATGCTCCCATAGAAATACTTCTCTAAAATGCATTTTGTGGAATTAAGTTTAATTCCATTGTGGTGCAGGCTTTTTAGGATTTTTGACTTTTTGAAGTTATGGCCATTTCGACATCTTTGTCTTTCCGTGCGATATTTTGACCTTTTGGAAATTTGACCTTTTCGAATTTAAGGCATTGCGGGACTCTGCACTTTTGGAATTTTGGACATTTCGGTATTTTAGACATTCCGGGGTTTTTGACATTTTTGGATTTTGGTCTTTCGAAAATTTGAGAATTTCTTGATTTTGGCCTTTCTCGCTTTTCTCCCCATCTGTAGGTGGGTGGAAGGCACTTCAGCCTTGCTGAATGTATATGTTTATTTAAACATACCCAAACCACTCCTCCTCAGAGAAAACATGGGCTGATGAGGCCACCAGTCCAAAATCCGCACAAAAATGAGATGCCCTTAGAAAGCCCCTCTTGGACCCCCATCGCAAACGAGGACACTTTCTCGGAATCGAACGCTTTTCGTGCTGTAGCAACTAGTATGTTGTCCATACGCTCTTCAATTCCTGTCTACCTTAAGCGTTGTATACTTGGACACTTGACTAGACTGCATGCGTACAACAAAGAGTTAGTCGTTGATCGAGTTGGTGAACGATCGAGGAGTAGTCGTTTCTTCCTGATTCCATCAAAGAGACTGAGATCAAAAATCGCACACAGAACTTTTCTCTCGAAGAGATATTTGCCAGAAATGGGCGTAGTTGCGGATCAGTTGGATCAGTTTATAACAGAGTACATTTACTGAACACTTTGTTGTTGTATGGCGACAAGTTGACATTTGAAAGCATGGAGTAAGTTTGCCTGCATTCTAGAGGCTTCCTTTGAATGCGCTGTCGACAGGTCCAATCACCGTAGGAACCCTATACCACGTCCCTGCGTCCAGAGAATACCTCCTCTGTTCATTGCCATTGGCAAATCCACCTCCTGTGATTTCTTGGTGTCCCGGAAACAAAAAACAAGCAAATTCTGTGCCAATGAAATTTAGAAAAGACGTTCATTTCTAAACTATCTTGGATGTGGTTAAGCGGCATACCATGGCCGTCGTTACAGATGCTCTGCCCCTTCCATCTATTCAACATATGGGCGTAAGTTTCCACTTGGAAGACCGATGCAAAATGACCTAACGAGGCGGATAGTCTGATGTTGTCGTCCTACACGACGACGACGACAACGACAACGACGACGTCGGCACCCAAACCTTGACTGGTCTTTCAACCACTGGTGAAGAATTGACATAATTGGCTGGTCAAAACTAGCACAGAGTGCAGGGAAAGCCGGCCTCGCAGTTGCAGACGGCATGTGAATAAAGTTGACGGAAATGCGGTGCGTAAGGCCATCATAACTTTAGTTCAAAACAAAAAAGATATCACTTCCAAATCAAAAAATTGCATTGAGAGCGCAGCTCCCCGCCCATTATTCAAAATGGGCGGGAATTGAAGAGTGTTGCCAAAAGCCGCAGTGCAACCCTAGAAAAAACGATGCACAACACAACACCACACCATTCACGAATTTCAAAGGATTGTCAGAAAAATTATAATGGTGTGTCTCTTTACCAATCCAATCGGACTGAATAAGCGACAATCAGTTTGCCATATGTCAGATCTATCACATGACCGCTGTCAACGGAGCTCTTCAACTATATATCCACCGGCCCGCAGTTTCTATGTTTTCATTCACGGCGATATAGCCCTAGGACAAGACCAACTATCCACATCACGTTTTCCCCGAAATCAGCATTCATTCATTTGCAAACTTCGTTTTTGACCTTATTGGCATCACAGCCAATTCAATCGCCCTGACATCCAATGGCCCACTTCAGACACCGTTGCCGTTGTCTGTCAAGAATACTAAAGGAACTCAGCTGACATCTGACAGCTTACGCCTCCAAGTGGCGTTCTCTAACTGCTGAAGGTTCCACTTACACACAAAAATGCTGCCAAATCACGAAAACAATTCATTCTTGTCCAAAGCTTCGATTTTAGGGGACATTTAACCCCGAAAACACTGACATGCTGACATAATGGATATCTTATCAAAAGCCGTAATTGGATCTTGCTCACATGAGTCAAGCCCAAATCCGGCACAATTTGTTCACTTAAACGTCTCTTTCCTTTTTCTCATTGCAAAAGTAAACTCAACTCAGCCAATCGCAGCGATCAATCAGCCAGAGTGAACGAACATATCACAAACTATCGCTAAATCAATCAACTGCTAACAATTTGCAAAATCGCCGGGAATCACTTGGCACTTAAGCGGCAACTGTTCAACCGTGTGCAAGTGGTTACACCTTCAATTGCCGATTACAGTCTTTTTTTTCCTCAGATTCCAGAAGGCAGGCGCTTAAACAAGCCCGTAATGTATGCAAAGGGTTCGGCCACTAGGCCTACGGGGTGTTTGCACAACAAACTCACAGCCATTTCAGTTTTGCTGCAAGCATTACAAATGAAAACGATGTTTGGCGACACGTTGAACAGGGAAACCTGTAGCCGTCTGCAATACTCGTGTTTTTTCGAAATTAACGTTCATTTTTTTTCTCACGTGTTGGTCAATACCGTTCGTGACAGATATGCCAAGATGTGGGTCAGATTTGACAGTCTTCACTAATTCACGTGCAGTCGCTGATAGATGGGGATGGAAGTATGCTGAACGGGTTTTAAGTTTATTTCTTTGGTTGAGGAGTTTGGGTGGGTTTGGTATAGAAAACTTTAATTTCCGCGTTGAAGTTGTTTTTGCTTGGGTCAAAGTGTCATTTTACAACTGAAGTTTGAATTTGTTGAAGTAGTCTGCAGAGCTGTACTAGACTTAGAACGCATGATGGCGTCTTACTGAGACTTTATAACGAAACAAAACAGTACAAGGTTTAGAACTATAGTTTAGAATTCAAGTTTAGAATTCAAGCTTGGAATGAATGTTAAGAATTGAAGGTAAGAGTTAAAGTTTAGAGTCAATATTAGAGTCAATTGTAAGGATAGACAAACCGAAAGTGGTAAGTTGCGAAGCACACCCTATTTCCTTCTGCTGGTAATCGGAGAAGGGTTCAATTTGGACACAGACAACGATTTCAAATTGCTTTCATTCAGTAGTAAGCAAAAGTTCCTTTATGTGCTGGACTTCCCTCCAACGGCGTCGACATTGCATAGTGGGTTCGTGCTTCGACCCCGAAAGCAACAGGTTCAATTTCGGGACTGAACACCTCGCAGTTTTTACGGAACCACCTTGAGCTGCTGACAACACCCATACAGTACTGTCAATGAAAAGTTTCTTAAATCTCTCTGTTCGGAGTCGGAGAAAAATTGTAGGGGTCCTCTACTCGGAAAGAATATGTAATAGCACGCTCAACCCGAGTAGTTGCTGAAGTGAAGAAGCTAGACCCTGGTTTCTTGTGAAATGTAGTGTCACCGAAGAATAATAAACGTGGTACCAAGACGACTATATATACAATAAATCAATCCGCCACCGAAATGGAGGATTGGCCGAATATATATGGCTGTCAAGTAGAGTGCACAGGAAAACCCAATGCAGTTGAGGCCACAATTAAGGAAATCTTAAGGTCTATACCCTTAATAAGGAACTGAAGTTTGTTGATCAGAGACACCGAAGTGTCTCTTAAACAGTTTGAGAATGCCCCTAATTTTCATTAAAAAGTCATCATAGAAGAGTGCCTCAGATGAGACTTCATCACGTAGGCAACAGCCCAGGGCGAGGTTGATGAATGAAGTTCATAAACTCGCCTGGTTGCCCTCGGGAATACCTCGTGATAAGTTAGAGTCTGTGGCGGAGGATAGAGCGGCCTGGAGGTCTCTTGTGCGTGCATTACCCACGCGACACTTTTACTGGAACATGCGAGCCACTGATGGTGATAAATTCATCTCCGGGTAAGAGATATATGTCCGCCTGAACTCTAATTCAGATGAGAATCTAAAGCGACAAAAGCACTTCGAAAGAGCCACATGTTTCTTTGAAATTGACGTTCGCCATGCCATTACCGTTATCGACGAGCGCCAGCTTAATGACTATCAATCTATTCTAGACCTAATTGGGTGATATGAACATGCAAGGCATGACCATCTCCCGCGATCGTGATGTGAACTGTCTTCTGACTTTATGACTTAGATAAATATAGGAATAAGCCTATCCTAAGTGGCCCTTATATCGTACATAACTTACGTTATAAATAAAACTTTGATGATATGGGATGGAGAAAACCCCTTAAACACAAAATACCGATATAAACAAAATTTGAAAAAAAAGACTTGACATTTCAAAGCGTTAGGTAAGGGGTGCATGTTACCCCCATGATTGGGGTCGCTGTAAGATTTGAGGCAAGTTCTGATTTCGATGAACGCATATATCCTCTGCATTAATTTTTCGCAGAACTGTCAAGCTTTATGATTTCAGGACTTCAGCCGTTTTCTAGATTTTAGACATTTTAGCATTTTTGGTTGATGCATGAGTTGCGTTCTTCCAGAATTTTGGAAAACAAAGGAAGATAAGTAACATAAGCAAGATGAACACCTCTCACCTAAATAGGAAATGCCAAAAATCAAGAAAAACATGAACTAAATTTTGTGGATGGTTGCATTACCTACTCTTAATCCCACAGCAACTTCAAGCAAATATGTTGAAGGGGGTCGCATACTACTTCTATTGTTTTTATTCGGAATTTGATTCTGGGCATTTTGGGCATTTCAGACTTTGGTGTTTTGTCTTCAAGCCAAGTCTATCTTTCTAGCTTCAATAGTGCAATTGCCAAATTTGTTTTTCTTGAAGCGTATACTTCTTCAACTGCAATGCGAAAGGGAGATCCATACATGCGCGTCACATTAATCAACAAAATTACATCATTTGTTTGTTTCACTGCTTCAATTTTTCCATCATACTTGACACCCATGCTTACGAAATGAATTTGGAATGGAGCCTATATTGTTCTCCACATATTTTTCGCATTGTCTCGACTAAAAGCACACTTGTTGCTCTGAGTGCGGACACACCTTTAAGCCAAAAAGGGCATCCACCCACTCACAGCTAGCGTGCATAGGATTGCCAATTATCATTATTGTAAGCACATAATTGATTTTGCGAAAAAAGAAATGTTTTTCAAAATTAAAATTCCACTCACACTCTAGTCGGCATTATTTTGAGATTCTTTTGTTAAGCCCGGTGTTTATCTGTGGAACATCCGTCAACGTTGCACAGTGGGGCAAGTTAGTAAAAAGTAAAGTAAATATAAGAATTTGGATGGGTTATTCTTTTTATAAAAAAAATGTTAGAAAATAGTTTCGATACGAAGCGTATCAAATGGAAAAGTTAGGTGGAAAACAAACGTAGATGAGGGCTTATATTGCTTTTTATGCATTCAAGGTGATGAATGCACTGAATCTATCCCTCTACAGCAAAGCCTGTCTCACTGAAAGGACCTAAAAATAAGTTAATTCTGTCACAATTTGAGAAAAACCAATGACTAATGTGTATAGGTTTTCCTGGGACACAGAATCTCTAAATACGATCTTGCACTCGTACCTCCTATTAATCCAAGCCAAAAGTGCAGTTTAAAAGCAGTAGCCTAAAGGAGTGAAATATAAGTACATATTATCTAAAGCCGTCTTCAACAGTAAATTCGCAATTTGTATCCCAACAAGAAGTTACTAGGCAAAAGGAAATACCGATCCTGACAACTGTGTTAACATGTATGCCGACGGCTCTAAGCAAACTGAAAGACTTCGGGGCTGGTTTCAACCCCACCCTTTACCAAAGAACGTATTACAGGTGACTTAAGATATTTCAGGATGAGCTCGTTACTTGCTTGTTTTGCGGCTTAACGTTAACAATGGTACATTAACATTATTTCTGATTGTTGTCGAATGTTACTTCCTAAAACGGCGTAACAGTTCGGGTGGACTTAAGACTTAAACAACATGCTTGCCCTGCTCGAGAGGTCTCTCGCAACCTGCCTCCAATTCGCACATCAAGTTGGTTGAAATCCTTCTATCTCCTTCTCCACTTGTGTGTTCCATCTCAGACGAGGTTGTCCCCTGTTGTGTTGCCCCTAAGGTTCGAATTCAACGTTTCTGCGGGCTGCAGCATCGTTATCCATTCGCTCTAATTGAAATAACCATCTTTAGCTTTGTATACCTAGAAGCTTGTCGTACAGAGTTCGTTGTTAAATCTTCTCAACCACATGCTATCAACGTAAACACGACCAAAAATCGCACGTAGGAGCTCCCCCATCCGTTTTTTATAACCTCTGCGCCACAAAGCAGGATATACGTGTATACAAGGAGAACTTGGTTTTCTGAGGCCGAAACTTGGTCTTCTCTTGATCCCAAAGAAACAGCGGTAGGCAAGAGTTATTGCCCTTAGACGAAGTCATAACAGTCCACAAGTTCTTGTTCCCCATTGTGTTTTTCTTTCAAAGGCGTCGATGCTTGTGCGTCCTTCCTTAATGACATCAATTTTTTTTTATTTTCCCCGTTTAACTGCCGTTTTTAGTTTAGCGCCTTCTATCTCAGTACCAGCTAACAGCACATTGACGTCTCACTGTGCTCGCGCAGTCATGTCATCAGTGTAAGTCAGCAGCTGATTGGACTTTTAGAAGATTTTGCCCTGGTATTGATTTGTGAACTTTGCACGATCTTCTCAAAGGTGACGTTGAAGAAGTCAAATGACAGCGCGGTGCTTTGTCCCAAACCAACATTGATGGTCTCTGAATTCATTCATTCATTACCGAGCTTGAAAGAGCATCGAGAATAGTCTATCGTTATCATACACAATTTGATGAGTTTTGCAGGTATATCACAATAAGGCATAGCACTGTACAGAAAGCCTCTATGAATGCTGTCATATGCGGGATTTAAATGGACAAATAGGTGGTGGGTGTCGACTTGCACTTTCTGGGTCTTTTCTCTGCGACAGTGTTAAAATCGTATCTGCGGGGGATTTTCTTGGCCTCGAACCACACTACCTAGCCTAAACTAGCCTATACTAGTACTCATCGTTTCAATTCGGCGACTTTGGCAACGAATCCTTAAGAGCGAAGCTCATCAGTCATACAAACTTACTACTTAACAACAATATTAAAAAGAATATTGGCTGGATGCAAGACACCTTGCACTTTTACCCAATATGACTTATAGTCCGATAGAAACAGACTATTTTACGCTTTTTGTTCAGTCTACCCCACAGTGCTCTGTCATCTCTCTATCCATAGCTTCGAATGACAAAAGGTGAAGCGTTAAGGTACGCCATTCAGGCCGTGTAACACTTTTCGCTCATTTTTCCCACAAAATCTGATGTAAAGTATCTTAGTTTGGGTTGTGGTTTTGAGACATTGCTTCATTGAATGCTCGGTGCATCCATGCATGCAACATGTCACTTACAAGGCGTTTGCTGTAAATTTTCCTCCGTCTGAAACATAAAATTGTGACATTTCTGGTGATTTTTCTTCTTTGACTGTCCGATGTGTGAGGTAATAGTTCATTGAACATCGTACACCACAGACAGTACATCTTGCAAATGAACTTGATCTTTATCAAATTTTACCAAAAAAGCACAAACAAACTACGCTTGTGAGTGCTGTCAGTTGATTGCGACTCAACGATAACTCCTTGAATGTACGCTTGAACAGGTTTTTCTTGCGAAAGGCGGCGCTATTTACATCTGACCTTTTGAGCTTGAAACAAAATTTCTGTCTGTAGTATTGTTCATGAAATCGAAACTATTAGTCAGCCTTTTAAAGATGCGTATACTGTTCACGTTTTATTGCGTTGTAAGGAAAGAGTTAATAATGGACAACGTGTGCCTTACCGGGGTTGTTGTTTCTTTACGAACCATTGTGGTGTATGGTCCTAGGTGAAGGAAACCTCTAGATTTGAGATTATCGAAATTTGTCATATCTCTATTGTAGTGTAGTGCATTTATATTTAATCAAAGATGGAGCTGGTTCGTAGACAAACAATTGACACTCTGCATCTTGTCTACGTCACTTTGACACTTCAATGGCGGGATTATTTTTTTTGAAATTGTATTATTCAGCTGTAAGACAAGAGGAAAACAGGGTGTGCTTGATAGTTTGTCAGAACCGCCATCATTTCAATTTGTGATATCATTCCGTGACTGGTTTTGGCATATTCGCTCAAGCTGTTTAAAAGGGTCTATTGCGTAGCCAAAACAGTTCGTATTTTTTATTTTGCCGAAATAAAGACTCCACCGGGACTGTTGTACACAAGGCTGTTTAAAAACTGCAAGAAACCGATCTTGTAGTGAACACCACTCATAGTCCCCATCGTCGTACAAATGAAAAATATGGCTGCTGTGACCAACAGTGTCAGGCTCAGTTCACGAACATCAAATCGTCATAGATGTCAATAGCTCTAAATTTCACGTACTAGCCTGTGAAAAATTCGGTACATAGATGTAGAATTATTTGCAAACGGGGTCCAATTGACTGAGCAATTCGTTATCGCTTCGCAGCTTGGGCTTTAGAGCAGCTTACATTGGACAACAATTTGGCGCAACTGTAGCTCGGAAAACCCACACATTTTTGACAAGGAGCCAATACATCCAAAAAGAGTGTCAGCTTGGTGCGCATTTTAGAGTTGAAGCATCATTGGGCCATACTTTGTTCGAATAGCAGATTGGTAAGTGTGTTTCGGTGAATGCTGGCTGTTAACTGACCTTATCTTTTTATTTCAATTTTAGACATAAGCTGCGACGACCTCTGGATCATGTAGGATGGCGTTTTGCTACAAACCCACAATTGATCTTTTGAGCATTAAATCACCAAAAGGTGATATCAGTCTTCTTCTTGACGACAATTTCTCACCTCGGAGTTCCATTTTGATCCCTTTTGAACTTTTTTTTTCTGAGAAGACATGAACAACTGATGTTAAGCCAACAATTCAGAAACGATTCAAGCACTTAATTCGAATATCATCTATGCAATTCATGAGCTACAGCCGCAAAACAATACGCTCTTGGAAAATTGCAATAACAGAATGCGCATCTACGAAGACAGACGGGGCCAGCTTAAGATTTTTTGCCTAAGTATGCCTTGAAGGACGAATCCGCTTCCGAAAAGGCGTTATCTTCTCTCTCTGTAGCCGTCGCTGTAATAGATGTCGCAGTTCATCTTCATTTTGCCCGGCCCATCCCACCGTGGATGGCCGTGATATCTGCTTCGTAGTCGTCCAGAGCTTCCGTAAGTTTTTCGGCTGCACGTGATCTGTTAAGGGACCTCATATTCCACGTGTAGAACCAAAAATCGTTGTCCTTTATTAGTTTTCTTTGGTCGTCAACATTTGATCCTTTCACAACCAAGGCATGTAGCTGTCTTTGAACTTGCATAGTTTAACGTGGTGAGGGAAAACCCACAAGGCTGGTAGGCCAGACCCATTATTTAGCCCTCTGTAGAGGTTTTCACTGCGGACATTGGTTCACCACACAACGGGTGTTGTGATGACTGTTCAGGAGGTGCCGCGAGGAGGCTGCTTGTCAACTTGAACTGTGTACGAGCGAGGATAGTGTTGGCAGCTCGCGTGCGATCAACGGCCATGTTTCGTGTACACGGATCCATGCAATCCCTTTGAATGACGTTGCAAAGACTTTTCCTCTACCACATTAAATGGGCAGGTTGAGGATAGACAGGCCTGTGAGGAATTGGGGTTAAAAGGAAAAAAAATAGAAAAGTAAACACATATTTTCTTTGAAGTATTTTGAAAATAAAATTTTTGTTGTTTTTGTAAATTAAAGACCTGAATTTTATTTCCGTATGTGCTTGAGCATAGAACTCTGAAACCTCTCCTCTAAGGTAGGAGACTTGGTTTTGGGGTGTCGGATTGATTGTCAGTCTCTGCTTCGTAGTCAGTGTTTCAGATTCACGGGCGATTTTGCAGATTGACTGCCTCGTTTGGTTGGATTTCCCTCTTTGTGACGAATCTTCTTCAAGCAATGACTTCAGCCTTTACTGCCTCCCCAGAACATTCTTCGTCCTCCTTCGTTATTTGAATACCAAAGAAAAAGCAAACCAAAAGTCGTATTTTGGTGAAGTTTGACGTCTAATACCATGAAGCTATTCGCCGATAACCTTCATCAAAATGCGATGACATTCGGCTGCTTTTTTCCTTGGTATTGAAATAATGAAGTAAAACTTCCCTCAAAAACACGTGGTTTGACAAGATGATTGCCATACTCTCTCTTGTTTACCGTTCAATACTTCAATCAAGTGACACATAGGTGATTCGCAGGAATAGAAATCAAGTTTTGCCATCTGTCGAAAAACCCCACAAACCAACCGATACACTTATTAATAAAAACATGTTTAATTTTTTATGGCTTCCAAAAACACAGTAAAATAGCAAGGCGATCACATTGAAGAAGATCGTTTTTATTTAACGATCATCTTGATTGAAAAATAAACCTCATTCAGAATTCGGGTTACTGTCTCAATCACACCCTGTACGTAAATAAATGACGTTCCAATTCAATAAACGAGAGATCGCAAATAAACTTCTTCAAAAGAATGAATAAAAATGTCCAAGATAACGGCTTGCAATTAACACAACGATGATTCACCTGCACTTGACCGCAAAAGTTAGACCAGCACGCACCTTAAGTTTCGAAAGTAGTGCGCAGCTTCAATAAAAATCCTTAAGTAACTTGAGAGAGGGAGTGTCAGACGAAGGTGAAGTACCAAAGTGCCAAATGCAGCACTCTCGTAACTCCTTTACGACGCACGATGATGAAACACATCTCGTTAAGCATATTTCTGACTCACTCCCCTCTCAGAGAGTTATGCGATGAGGAAAAGAGCACATTCCACTTCCGGAGATAGTTTCTGAGATAATTGCTTTCAATTTCTTTGGCAAAAGCCTGACAGCTGAGCGTTTCACTTTCCTTACGGCAGCTGTAAACCAAATTGCAGTCCACAACACCCGAACTAATGACTTCTTCGCACTTTGAACAGCAGCCGCTACATTGTTAGCCGGTGCTCCTCAAAGAACTACACGGACCATGCAGTTTCCGGGTGCAATCGCACCCGTTGTCTATGCAAGTCGAATTCGCAACCACTAAAACAAAAGAAACTTGCTCCCCTTGCTCATTCACGGCTCCGTTTGGCATCACGATTCGCGTGGCCATAACTTTCCATGCGTCGCATGTCACTGTGCTTGAGAGAAATTTGGCGTTCAATAAATTCGTACGATCTGTCAAATTTGCGCTGGCCGGCCTCGATTTGATGGCAACGCTCAAGTCGGTCACGTCTGGCAATGCATCCATTCCGGTCTGATTGAAGTGGATAACATGCACAGACGTGGCTGTGAGATGTGAAAAATATCTGGCACGCCGCCGTTTTTTCATCTGGAACAAATGAAAAGTGAAAAAGTCATTAACGAGAAGTTGTAGATTGGAATTTCACACGCTGACGATGATGGCGGCCACAGCGGAGAGTGAAATGAAAATTCGTCTGACTTCCGTTTTCACACGATGAGCTCCAATGGCGTGGTGGCGCATCGTCGGAAGGGACTTCGCATTAAGCGTGGCCGGGCGGATTAGTTCGTGTCCAATCGTGTAACGTGACCGGATGAATGAGACAAAACCGGTTGTAGATTGGTTTTCCAGTGAAATGGCTGAAAACGAAAACACTTTCATTTCGTTTAGTTTCGTGTTTGGAGACAAGCGGCACTTTCGGTGATTTCGGTTGGCGCAATGGAATGGAGGTAATTGGGGCGGATAAGTGGCCGAAACTGCACATTATGCAATCGGAATGAGGTCAACTTTGTGTTTGAAGGGGGAATGTGAGATGGTATTTGATTCTCTCTTCTGGAGGTAATGAATGCGAGTGACACCGCGGAACTTGGAGTTCCGGTCTGAAATTGAACAAATGAATTGGTTTTGTTCGATTGAGCTTAAGATAGCGAAACCGAAAGGTACCGCATCTACACTGCAATCTTTGGGATTTTGCAATTAAGGGAAAAGTACTTCTTCAAAGTGAGTTCTGAGAGTTTTAACGGTAATCCCGTGGTTGTAGGTTTGATGGTTTGCAGACATAAGTGGCTTGTGTCGGCCATGTGACATCTTTATCTTATTGCAAGTTTTTCAAGACTCGAGTTAAATTTTCCAGGGTTAAGTAAATGAAAAGGCCACTAATGCAAAAGCACGCCAATCTCTATAATAGATTAATGGTATTGAGTCACACTTTTGCCAAGTCCACTTGGGCTTTTTAAAATGTCGCCACCCGGATACCCAGCGTAACCGATTCTGTCTCGTTCAGGCAAGAAAAAACCGTCTAGCGTTATTCTGATGGCGCTTACCGGTATAATCGAATCCTTCACCCTCATCTGAGTGTTGATATGATGTTTGGCGTCCGACATTTACATATGACTGTAACTGAGGAATTTTTCCGTGTGCTCATAAGATGAAATAGATTTTTGGACAATTTGTTGCTTCTGTGAGGGGTTGAAGTGGAAGGGAGGTTTTTTATTTGCGTTCGTCAAGTGTGAACGATGCTAATCCTGTCCGAACATAAAAGGACCTCCACTGTAGAGGAGCTTAACTCCACCTCTTGCATAGCTTACGCTAAGCGAATGCTGCTCTGTCTGCTCTTCAGAAGTTGCAGTAGTAGGAGAAGATGCTCTAGGAGACCAGAAAGTACCGTATCACTTTTTTTGTTTGGTTTTGAGGTTTGATACCGATCTCATTGTCCTCCAATTCGACTCTGAAGACCACGTTGGTAGAGGAACCGCTCTGTACGTTTACGGATAGGCTGAAGATGGCAGATGGAGTGGGAAAGGCTTCTACGCAAGCGATCTATACCTTCTTCTTTCCAACAAATCAGCTTCGATTTGTGTGTCTTTCAGACATCGATTATGGAAAGTAAAGTTTCGATGTCATGGCTGATTTGTGCCAGATTGCAATCAAATTCCTAAGAGAACACACAACTTCCATTCAAATTTACACCTGTCTCTTTATGAGATAGCCAAGTACTTCAATTTCCAATTGGTATGGATTCGACGCAGTTGAGCTTGCCTGGAGCTTCGCCAAACCCTTCATCTCTTCCGAAGTGGCATGCCCTTCAGTTCCCTCGCAACAAACTCGTACTAAAAACAAACACATTGAGTGAACAAAACAAAGGATTGAGACAAAGCCCCACTTATTTTATAATCAAAACAATTTGTCGACAGTGGAATTTTGAACATTCTCACAGCATCGACCGCTTAGACAAAGCGCCGGTCCTAATAGGTGTTATATCAGGCCACTGCGTTACACATTCCTCTAGGCTCTGCCATCTTTACAATGACTGGATTAGCTGCATTGGCTACAGGGAGGAAAAAGAGCTGAAATCACTTTCATTGCGACTGCCAAGCTCTTTCGAAAAGAAGAAAGAAATATCGCAGGAAGCGCTCCTTTGGCAATCTGGGAGAAGCAAGTTACATGAATGTGGAACAATTCAATAGCTATGTACGTAGATGGCTCACACTGGTTTTAAGGGCATTAAATGCGACAATCGCGCGTCGTTACAAAGAGCCTAAAGGCGGCGTAATTATTTTTGTCTATTGATAACCAACTGCTTCAACCTAAAATAATCTTGGGTTTGAGATGGCTTAGTTTATTATTATACAGTCGGCCGATGAAGATTTTGTCTCATTCTTGTCTTTGTAAGATTTAAAACGAACGAACAAAGAATCCGCTCTATCTGAGCGCCAGGAAACCTTAGAACAAAGGTGTGTGCAGTGCAGCGACTCGTGTGTAATCGCATTTTCCTTCATTTCCCTAATTCTCATTTTTCGACATACATACATTCCCATTCTCTTTGGAAGGTCGATAGCGAGCAGACAAGGCGCCCATCGTAAGCGCTGACAATATCTTATGGAACGACTGTTATTCTTGACCTTCAGAACGTGAACAATCGCATTAATGTAATGTATCGACCTCCGCCTCGATGTGTAAATCCACCCATTCATGCTTGAGTCCATGGGTAGCGGAGATGGAAAAATTCAGGCCGGGCAGAGATCCCCATTGTATAGCTAAGGATGATTAAGGTGCGCCTACAACCAAAATGCTACATTTGACCCAAATGATGAAAAAAGGGTTTGTGGGGAGGAGAAATGAAGAGTGTAGTGGGAGTGGATGGCAGCATCTAAGCTTTTGTGGAATAAATTCCCCAGCAACGTTGACTTTTACTAATCCTATGCACCAGGACAAGGTCCTCTGCCCAGGCGAGGCGCTTCTGTGAATCTTCGACTACAAATTTAAATATGGCATTAAGCGCTGTAAAGACCTTTACTTGATCTATTCGAAAGTTGACTTCTATAAATTTGCTTAGCTTTGCATTAACTCGACCCCATCAAGCGCATAACCAATAATGCCTCAGTTTGGAGGGTCTTTGTATTCGAGCCTACAGGTTCGAGAAGGAGAAAGACCAAACTCAGGTTATAGAGGCCGAGTGATCGTAGATGCTTGACAACCTCTCGAATTAAAAGGCTGATCAGCATGTGTCAGTTGCTTCAATCTGTTTCATCTATCTTAACCACTCTCAAATCCCAACAGTGACCTTGAAATGATTTCCTCAATCAGAATGTGGGTATACTCTGCCAAACATTCAGTTTTACTCAATCTCATTGTTGCTGACCATAAAGATCTTAGAGCGGGCAGCCTCAAATTGCAACTGAATCCGGAATAGAGCAATTCAGTGATGTTCGGCAACTGAGTCTCAATCATTTGCATTCACTTTTTATGAATCCTGTTTGAAAGCATTTTCTCGGAATATCGCTGAGCTTGGCATATCTCTATAATCGGCACCAAGCCGGATTCATAAAACCTCTCAATCGGCCACTGAACTTGATCACCACTCAGACCGATTTAGATCTACTTCCGTGTAAAGTGGGCGCGGCACTAATACAAAAAAAAATCCCCGTCTCCTCCTTATCAAACCATCATTTATCAGTGCGAATACCTGACGCGATTGCACTCCCTCGCAGACTGAGACTTCGCCATCGCGTAGCTCCCCCCGATCGATCATCAGTTCCATTGTCAAGTGGTGAACACTTACTTTCGCTGCAATGCAACTGAGTTGCGGTTTATTGCCCAGATAAAGAAAATGCAGGTCGTCAAGGCGAAAGAAATTCCGCACGATGTGCGACGTGGGAATCACCTCCTGCGATCGCCGAACTCTGGCTAGCAACTGCAAGGCAGATATTCATAAAATCCAGTTTTTGGTGGATTTAACTTGATTTCGATGAATTTCTGAAAGTTTTCCCACTTCGCTGGCCAAAAAATTAAAAAAAAAAAACCACCGCAACGCGGCGACCGTCAGTTGAGCCTGAACCGAAACTGTGATTGGAAGTCCGTGTCGTGAAAAACTGGTTCATGTCCCTCCGCCGCTGAACTGAAGGAGGTGTGCAGTCGGCGCTCGGAGAAAGAAACCTTCACGTTGTTTTTTTTTTGCGAATCGTTGCCAGGGTAGCGTTTGGGTATAGGTCAGGGTGTCTTATGCGTGAATGGAGATCTTTAGCCACTCAGATGGAAACTTGGCGCTTTCTTCGTGGATTTCGATTGCTTACGGTTTCGGTTGCCTTCTTCCGTTTGGCAATTCCTTTAATGTCAACATTAAGTGAAATTTCTGAACTTTCTGGTGATATTGGATAATTGGTGTTTATATTGTTATTTTGGGAAATAATTTGTTCTTTGACAGACTTGGAGTACAAACTCATATTGAGCGCTCATATTGAGGGCTTGTTATTCTTGCCGGCGATGAAAACACTTGTCAGCCTGGTGGCAACGACGTGAACATTGCTATCCTTTAAACTGTCCAAGGAACCTGAATGTCTATCGCGGTCGCAACTCTTCTACTCCTAGTGATCATGACTAAGGTATATTAGTTAAATTCAATTTAATCGGTAGCAATGTCAGTGGATATGTCTACTTGCACGGTGTCATCAGACTTGATTAGTGGATCAAGTTCCTATTGGGAAAGGAACTCCTTTTTACACCCCATTGGGTAGTTCAAACCTCGTACAGCTTGTGCTTAACTTCCGCCGCAGAGATACGATGGATGGTGTGACGTAGATCAAACTGAATTATTCACAATTTTACTTAATTTTGATGATATCCACGAAAGAACCTTGTCATCAACTTTGATGAAACTGTGCATGATCGCCATTTCAGTTTGGCATACTTCCTTAAATGGTTCATTTGGAAAACATTTAAGTGCAGTGACCCGCTCAGTTGGTGAGGAGCGTCTGCACGACTAGAGGCAAAAATATCCAACGTTTATCCAATATGTATTGCTTTGGGGCTGCTAAATTTTTCAAATGCCGTTTACGTCTTCGTGCCATCTTGCAAGCCTATATATAGCCTGGTCCAATGAAAACCTACGATGATAATTTTAAATAAAACGCGCGGTTTGCTAAAAGATGGAGTAACTTGTTTTATTCCAGCTGCTTTTGAACGTTTAGAAAGAGAAGAAAAAGAAGATTTTGCGAGCTCTTCTTGTATTTGGCAACAATCTTCATAGAGTAGTGCTTCTAGGTCTTCATCTTTAAACTTTTTTGGCTGCCAAGACAAACCTTCCACTTTTAAATCGTGCAAACCACTTTTGGTATGTTCGCTCAGCTAGCGCATGTTCACCATAAGCTTCCAACAAAATACGATGACTTTCGGCAGCAGTTTTCTTCACCACACGCATTAAGTTATAAACACAATACTTTTTATTGTGAGAGAAGGATCTATGACAATTATGTGTGTAATCAAATATCAGCTAAATCCTCGCCTCGGCTTCGGTGGCAAACCTCTATTCCATGGTTTATATTTTCAATTCAGTCTAGGACACAATTGAGAGCCAATGTCGTTACTGTGCCGAATTATCTTGTTCTTCAACCCTTGAATTGTTCTTGGCTTATTGACTTAAACTTTGACTTTGAAATATCCCCAAAGAAAGGAGGTCAATGGTGTCAACTCACATGATTGTGGCGACCAATTGACGTCGTCACGACGTGGGATGAGACGACTATTGAATTTTCAGCGCAGGATCTTTGTTTCGTTGGTTGTATGTTAGGTAAGACCATTCTGTTTGGAACACATGTCTTTCAGGTCCATATCCTCAATTTCTGTCTAAGTTCGTTACAATTTCGTGATAGAAAACATCTAACACTTACGCTGCTTGGACAACCTAATTTTAAAGGAAGTATACCGCCAGCCCATGCACTCGGTTTTCTGAAATTACTAATATTAATATAATACTATAGATGTCTCAGAGGTGACGTTTTAATTCTCTTCAATAATTCAAAGCCGTGAGTCCTACGGTCAACTTTATAAATAAACGCATCGTATGCTTCTGCTTAACATTTAATAGATTAATTTTATTGAAGTAAGTAGCATCTCAAGCCGTTAGCCCATGTTGCAGCTTAGATTTAAATAACCCCTTTCTAAACTAACCCTACAAAAGAAAGGCAACACAATAGACTGAGAATATTTATTACAAATCCCTAGTAAAATATTTGGATGGATGAGAAGTGTGGTTCATTGAAATACATAAGTTTGCCATTGAGAATGTTTCCTAATAAAATAGGGTGATTTTTTAAAAGTTATAGGAAAGTTTAAAAAAAAAGAAAAACACATAAAATTCAGAAAATGCAGATTTTGACCTTGACTGCGCCTCAAATGGTCCATCCTAGTTCAATTTTGGCATACTCTTTCCAACATTTCGGCCGGTATCTCACGAATAAATGCTTCAATGTTGTCTTCCAATGCGTCAATTGAAGCGGGCTTGTCTGTATAGACATGAGCCATAACATAGCCCCATAAAAAATGGTCTAAAATAGTTAAATTGCACGATCTAGGCGGCCAAATGACTGGTCCCGAACGTGAAATAAAGTGTTTACCGAACTCGCCTCTCAATAAGTTGTTGCGTGCGCTGTGTGGCATGTGGCACCACATGCCATGCAAGTCAAGCTCTTGCATTTTGGGCAAAAAAAAAGTTGGATATCATCACACGGTAACGCCCACCATTCACAGTTACGTTGCGATTCGCATCATCTTTGAGGAAGTACGGTCCAACGATGTCACCAGCCCATAAACCGCACCAAACTGTGACTTTTTCAGGACGCATTGGTAGCTCTTGCAATGCTTCTGGTAGATATTTACTCCAAAATCAAAAATTCTGATTATTTACGTACCCATTGAGCCAAAAATGAACTGACCATAAAATGGAAGAAGCGTGTGATAAACTTTCTTAACAGAGCACACATTTTGATAATTAAATTCAATAATTTGCAAGCGTTGTTCGTGTGTAAGACGATTCATGGTTAAATTACAGACCAAACTGAAAATATTTGACTGTGAAACAAAACACGAAACGTGCGTCAGCTGTTTAAACCAATGTTGCCAAAAAGATAATAGCTAAAAAAACACCCTTTATTTAATATTAAATATTTTTCCTATGTTAAAACAATCAGCAGAACCTTGAAAGGGTTTGATTGAAAAGCTAATTGACGTAAATAATGAATAAAATGAGACCCAAACTATGATGCCGAAATTAATGACTTTTACTATGCTTAAGGCGTTTCAACATTTTTACCATCTGCTTACGATCGCTTAGTTAAGATGAGATCAGTCGAGCATGCACCCCGGAAACTATATAGCCTTTGCTGTAATTTTGAATGATCAATCATGTCAGACGGCATTATCAGAATGTTCACATGAATTGAAGTTAGTTGTAATCAACATTTACAGAAACAGCAATTGGGTAATTTTTTTAAGGAAATACCATCTATTATAGAAATTCTAGCATCCGCCCTGTTTTTTTTTTATTAAAGAACTGGTCACTACGCCACAGCGACCACGAATTGTTTGTAAGTTCGTTGGCTCACATGCTGGAGATACTAATTTCGATTCTTGGACTGTACACCTCGCATTTTTAGGTCAACGTCTACGAAGCTGTATTCGGAATTAAGTTTCAAATCGTAAGAGCCCATCCCCAAACTTATTCAAACTTATTTACTTGCTGCTTGAAGTCCAAAGACTGTAAAGGAAGTTTAAATGCTTCTATAGCCTCTGCTAGAGGATATGCCTCTGCATCAGATGATCACCTTTTCCACAGTCTGCCGTCATTTTGCCGGGCTCTGTTAGTGTCTACAAAATGACGTCAGACTGTGGAAAAGGTGATCATCTGATGAAAAAATAACAGTAGGGTATGGAGTATGCGGAATCCCAACAGAAGACGCCTTTGCATCTTTCCGTGGGAGTTATGAGGTCTCGCGATGATCGGTCCATGCCAATTTTGCCAAAGTTGGCTGCTTTTCACTTGGCTTCGTCTGCCTCAAATGTTGTCGAATTTCTCATAATAGGTCATTGCGTTCTCTGGTTGCAGAAACGAAAAGTGGTTCGATATCCACCAGTTTGCCATCACAACCTTTGCTGGGTGAAGAATGAGTTGTACATTTGCATTTCATCTATATCCAAGTACTGCTCAGATTTCCTCTTCTCTTCTTTCCTCTTTCATCATGTGTGACTATAAGGTTCAACATAGGTGCCTAAGACTTAGACTGCTTCCTAAACGTCGAAGCTTTTAGACATCACTCAATTGTTGGAGTTGTCGAGTTTTTTTTTTGTCACTTTTCGTACTTAAGATGGGTGTCAACTGATTGTCGTAGGGGATACGCTCATGTTGTGTGCAATGCACCGCACTGATGTTGTTGGGTCTGTACCCACCGATTCTCGTAGAATGGCGCCGTCAATTACCGTTTCCGACTTTTAACGCAGTTCCTTGTCCAGTTCCCTCAATTTTTCGTCTACTAGCGATTACTGACGTAATTTGGAAATAAACCGATTTGGATAGAGCCAATGCTCAATGTCTTCCAATTTATACAGCTCTACGAACGCGGATCTGTCTAAAGGGTGCGATTCACCAACTCAGGACAGTCGCGCATCACGGCGGATTTAAATTCTTCTTACGACTAGTTACTGCATCTTCTAGAAAGATTGCCATGTGGAATGCTTTCGAGGGCATCGTCACTGTAATAGTTCTGCACACCTTAGGCCTAGGCGTCTGTTTTTATTCATTTTCTCATCTAGTATTTTCCCCACACTTGGAGGTTTATTTAAACGCTTTTTGGCAAATTCAATCAACACAGATTGCAATCGTAAATGTGGTCCAATTTCAACGAATACAATAATTATGTCTGTCAATCATTTGCAACCATCAGTCAAAATTCAGTGTGTCAAGATGGGGGAGCTCGAAAAAATTCACACGACAAACGAGGTTGTCTCAATTAACTTTCTAATCGCTCTGCGCTGACAGATCGCCCCTAACCAAAGGTAGTCGTCAATAGTCATCAGCTCAGCTCTGTGCATGTGTTGAAAGTGCCCGTGTCCGTGTGCCGGAGCATAATAAATATCTCATCCATCGGACATGGACAAGCACTCCACCGTGCCACCATTAAGCGCCGTCTTAAGTGCGACACACAGCAACTTTCTTTCCGATATTGGCCGCAGCCCGTATATCGTATGACAGGCACGGCTAAGGTGGCGTTAACCTCTTCTTACGTGCAGATCCATCGGCGTATCTGTCGATATGTATGACTCAAGTGGCTGCCCAGCAGCAGCTTGTAGATCTTGAATATGATATTTGTTTTTGTTTTCATGACAATTGCGGTTTATGAGCGAGTGAGCGATCGTTATGCTACCTGGACGAAAGTAAAAGTTTTGCCAGTTAACGATGACATTTCAAATTTAAATTAATCTTCGTTCAATGCGGCCGCGCGGTTCAGTGGAGAGAATAATTAGACTTGAACCTGATCGACCAGTCGAATGGGGATTTCGCTGTTTTCATTGTGCCTGTTCTAATCAGTGAATTTTTAGAGAAATTTTGTGAGTGAATCTATGGAGGGGACTGTGGTGAATTTCTGTGAGGACCATCTAAATGAGCTGTCACACAGTGGTGCTTCTGTCTAGGGAGTTGACATTTTATTCGAATTGAATTGCAGTCACTTTTAAGGTCGTTTGACGTCTTTTTCAATAGAAAACAAGTCAACGTATAGATCGATTGAATAAAAACAACCACCCACTGCATACAAGCTCGCATGTCTGATTTGACTTGGAAATAGATAACTTTTCGTCACGTAATCCATTTGCTGCCCAATTTTGAAGCGCATCACCTTGAATGCCTAATATTCTGTATAAGCCCCCCCTACGCTGTGACGAATTTAAAAATCAAATTTCGCGTTCCCCACACTTCTAGCTACATTCATGTGTCAAGTAGCCTAAAGATTCGCAGATTGGCATGATCACATTCGATTATTTAATTTTTTAAATATCCCCAAGCAAAGATATACAAGTTATTACAAAACGGCTTAAACATCTCATAAACAAATGAATTGGACGAATGCCAAAATGGAGTCTCTGAGTCTCATTGGACATCAACCTAGTCACACGCGTTGTAGCTTTGGTCACGTTTATTTTCCGTTTTGAGAGGCAATCAAAAAACCAAAACCAAAAAAAAAACTCCAAAAATAATGGTTCCTTAGTCACAGCCGTTCTAAAAACCTGTTCTTAATCTGATGTACCAATTTTTGTGGGCATTAAATTCCGCTCATTATTTTTTTTATAGCAAAGACTGCAACCGGTATGGTGCACGGTGTCACTAAACCATCGCCAGAGTCATTGAGTCATTTAAGTATTTCGGTGGAAATTTGTGAGAAATTCAGTGGGCACGTGTAGTGACAGATTTTGGTTGGCAGTTCAACTTAAAACTTGCCCAGCTGTCACTAAAAACCGAAAGACTATTAATCACAATTTCGTTTTGAAAATGTTGATGTAAGTTTAATGCAATTTAAAACAAATTAAATTTAAAAAAACGACGTGAACATATTCCATTTAGGTCGATAGATCACACCTATTCGTCCACTTCCAGGCCACATATGACAGTGGTCTGTATAATTTCGACATTTCTATGAAATAAGTCGGATTGTGCAAAGCTGGTTTTGTGTAACGCATTGGTCATCCCTGTTCTACTCTATGGCACAGAAACTTGAATGTTACAAAAATCTGGTAAGAAAGACTTCGCGAGATGAAAGTTAGATTTTACATCCTGCTTACGTTAATGACAGAAGGGAGGTTCAACGACGAACCATACAGGTTGTACGGCGGCATGTGTCGAGTCAAGTGTTGACGGGTACAACGTTAAAGATGTCTGTCATGCAAAGCGGCTGGATAAGATTACTTCGGCCTGAAGACCTTTTAAATCCGAAGCATTAGAAAAACAGAGGGCAACCTCGCCTGGGATGGTGGAGAAGCACCATAATGAGAATGAGACCAGTGTTGTGCGTGCTACTGCTCTCGCACGAATAGAAGGGACCTACAGTTTTTTGCCGATTCCAAATGGCGAGATTTGAGAAGCTTTTCATAGACAACTGATACTCTTTGAGTGTTGTAAGCTACTCGAAAGAGGTGGTGTCGTCCTAGACTTTCTGCGTGGCGGTCGACGCACTTACCACTACGCCACGGAGACCACTTTTTTACCTAGATCATGAGCTGAGATCACCACGGCACATGAGCTGAGATCACCACGACACACGAGCTGAGATCACCACGGCCACTGTCTTATAGGTTAGCACCCCCTTAAGTCAACTTTGATCTCCACCGATGTATGTAAGTATAGTAGAAACATAAAAATTATCGCCCTCATCTACTTCTTCTCGATCGTGCCTCTTGGCTTGTGGAGTGAGCTCTGCTCGACGTTCTTCAAGGACGTTGTTGAAAAAGTTACATGACAGCGCGTCGCCTTGTCTAAAACCTTTTTTGAAATGCAAGGTTAAGGTGGTATCGAACTGTTAAGTTTAGTATCGAACTTCACGGAGCCGTGACATTTCTCCATCGTTATGCACAACCTGACGAATTTAGCAGGAATCTCATAACTATACATGTCGTTGTACAGGTCGTGTCAGTGTATGCTGTCATGTGTGACAATGTGGTGAATGTCGATTTGTATCCTTTGGGTTTTTTTCCACCAACTCCCGTAGTCGATGGTGGTCTTCCGTGGTCTGAAGCCGCACTCATGGAAACCTATCAGGTTATTGACGAATGATTTCAGACGCTCACAAAAAAACGCTAGAGGAATACCTTGTATACATGATGCTTCGCACAACTGAAGGCGTCTCCTTTTTTTGTGGGTCAGGCAACCCTTTTTTCTTTTTGATTCCACTAGCCGTGCATGCATTCCTCCGACCAAATCTCGCAGATACGCACACAATTTGTCAGGCAACCCTTTTTTCTTTTTGATTCCACTAGCCGTGCATGCATTCCTCCGACCAAATCTCGCAGATAAGTTGGTGCATGCACCCTTTCACCTCATCTTCAGCTACATTAAAAAGTTTTGCAGCTTTGAACCAGCAGGGTTATTCGACTTTAGGCTCAATATCTTAACGACTCTACTGTATAACATATACTTTGCCATTCTCTGAGACTGTGATATACGTCTGTTTAACTAAACGCGTGCCTGCTTCACAACCTCGTCTACTCCTTCAATGCATTTAGATTGTTTGCTCTAATGCTGCTTTCTAAGTTTATTCTGCTTTCCTGGTATTCCACTCTAGGCCACTTTAGTCTGCCTGAAACTCAGCAAACCAATCCTTAACCTAACCCGACTTTGATTGTAACAGATCGCCGTCTAACAATTCGATATGACATTGCTTATTGATCACGTTTGTGATGACGCACACAATTTGTTACTTTCTTTTTAAACACTCCTTGCGGGAAATCTGATGTCTAGATTCTTTAACGAAAAAATTTTTCAAAACAAAATTTGAATATTTTGTTCATCGCATTCATTCTATCATTATGTGGACGTGATAACCACATAAATGTGACCTGCATCCGTGAAATATGTACAAGAACCTGTACAATAATATTGACTGACTGGTGGCCGACATTATCGATGCAATTGATAATGTTTACAAGTAGGGCAGTTAAGCAAATGCGCAAGCTGTTGATCATTGTTTTTTGTTTGTTTTATAAGAGGCGAAGTGAATTTTCAAATGGAGTGCTTGTCATAATTAACTCACACCAACATAATGCCTGACAGTTGTGTTAAATTCCACGGGTCTTGTGTGTGAAAACAAGAATAAAAAAATATTGAATGTGGTGCAATGCAAATTAGGTAGAAACAGAAAATTACTGAGAAGGGCGCCCAACACTGTCCCGAGTTCATTGACACTTTGTTTGCTTAAGCGAGCAAATATTACGTGTAGAAATTTACGAATGTTTCTTTGCATTACAGGCGTACAGTGTTCCGTCTTTGAAAATGAGGCAGAGGAGAAAGTCGTCGATAATAATCTTTTCTGAAACAAATGAAAGGATATTCATTTCTGGGATAAAACCACATTGTTCATAAAGGGGGAGGTTTTGAATTAAATGTAAATGTGTAAATTGAAAATTATTTCATATAAATGTTTTTCATGCCTATTTCTAAGGTGATCCTTTCTTCTCCTTCTTTGGCGCTACAGTCCGCGCTTGACCTGGGCATCAACCAGCATGCCTTTCCAGCTAGCACGATCTCTTGCCAGCTGCTTCCAATTGCACACTCCAAGTTGGTTGAGGTCCTTTTCCACTTGTGTGCGCCATCTCAGTCTAGGACGTCCTCTGTTCCTATTCGAAGATAATCCTTTCGGAAGGTTCAATTTGGGGGACAATGACTGCTGACATGTGTATTTCTGGCTTCTAAAGCGACAATCGTAGCTGACTTATTCCTGAACAACTGAGATTTTATATATCCCCCAATGAAATAGTCTATTGGTGTGTTATGAAAAAGCGTGAAATTAAGTGCTCATCAAAACGAATTCCCAACAATTGTTTAAAGCACAGTACGGCTCGTAGCGCCGTCTTGTAGAAACCAGAGCCCACCCAGAGCATGTGCTTGAATTTCAGGAAGCAAATAGTCCGTTGACATGACCAAGCTTCTTACGTTTTGTTACGATCTTAGCGTATACTCCCAGTTACAACTGCTGTAGTCTCCTCATTACTTGTTAGATGTGGTCCAACCGGTTGAACATCATCCACTAATTTGAACTGGAACTCAAATTTGCGAATGAAATTGTTAATAGTGGTTTTGATAATTTCTTTGAATCACAAAACGCTGATTTTCGTAATACAGGTGAACAATTTGGAGACGCTGTTGTGGTGTGAGTCTTTGCATGATGACTTGCCAAAAAATACTGAACAAAACTGAGAACGCAGTATGGTAGGAGTCACGGGTGATCTCATCAAAAGAAGCCTATTGAAAAACGAACCTCACGATGAATAAGCCAAAACAAAAGCGGATCTTAAGAAGATTTGAATAATTTGTTTGGACTTGAACAGAGGTATGGTTGAAAAACGGAACATCACTGCTGAGAAAGGCCCACAAATGGTTAGAAAACTGCCTGATATTTGTAACTGGTGTCAATAAAGAATCAAACTACGTTCGTTGGCCCTCATGATCTATAAAGTTCTTTAAGAATTTAAGAGAACTTCCTTCAATTTACGGGAATAATGCGTTGGCACGAACTATTTCTTCAGCTCTCACTTCGGAAAACTTTCAAACAATCGCACTAAAGCACTTGCTAGGGAATAATGCAAACTACAATACAGCGGAGTGGAGAGTCCTATTCCGTCGGACTTAGGACATTATTGGGACTATAACTATAATTGTTGCAGTTTGCTAAGAGATGGCGTAACAAAACATGCGCTAGAAAGCTACTGTCATTTTACTACAAATCATTCATATGAAGCGTAAACAAAATTTTTCTTCACTTAAATATGTCAAACCTTGTGCCTGAAAGAGTGTTTTTGCATTACTTTAATATGAAGAAAACTGCCGCCAAAAGTCATCGTATTTTGGTGGAAGTTTATGGTTAACAAAAAAGGTTCGCAACAAACGCGCCAAAAGTAGTTTGCACGATTTAAAAGTCGTAGGTTTGGCTTGAAAGACAATGAACGTCCTGGGCAGCCAAAAAATGTTCAAGATAAGGAACTGAAAGCATTACTTTATGAGGATTATTGTCAAACATAAGAAGAGCTTGCAGAATCTTTGGTTGTCACTCAAGCAGCCATTTCAAAACGTTTAAAAGCAGCTGGATATAATCAAAAGCAAGACAATTAGGTTCCACATGAACTCAAGCCGAGAGACAATGTAAGGCAGTTTTGCATATCCGAAATGCTGCTGAAACGCCACAACACGAAGTCATTTTTGAATCGGACTGCAACTGGTGATGAAAATTGTATTCATTACGATAACACCTTAGTGTAAAAAATCATAAGTGTCAGCCAAATCAATGGCAAAGTCAAATATCCATGGCGCGAAGGTAATGCTCTGTATTTGGTGGGATCAGAAGGGAGTGCTGTGTTATGCGATGCTAAAACCGGATGAAGAATAATCCAGTAGCCGAAATATGCCCGGAATATGCAATTTTTCATTTTCCATCATGACAACGCTTGGCCCCACGCTGCTATTCCGGTTATGAACTATTTGGAAAACAGTAGATGGGAAGTTTTACCCCACCAGCCTTGTAGCACAGACCTTGCCCCTTCTGACTTTCATTTGTTCCGGTCGACGAAGAATTCCCTCACGGAAGTGCGTTTTGAATCAGAACAGAATATCAAAAATTGGTTTGATTCATTTTTGGCTGCCAAGCCTGCGGATTTCTTTTGGGATGGGATCCACAAATTGCCAGAAAGCTGGCAAATAGTCATAGCTTCAGATGGGCAATTCTATTGTACATGGTTGTCTTAAATAAACGTTTAAATTTTGAAGAAAAAAACCCACCCAATACGATTAGAAAAAAGTCAACGTGCGACGGGCTGAAATTGTCAAAGCCCGTCTGGGTAATCTTTGCGATGTTTATTAAGGTCACTGTCCCTCTCAACCGAGTTCGACGGAACAGGCTGACATTGAACAATTGGGATCTTCATCTGTCAGCTGCTCCCTCAAATTGAGTTCCCCTCAATTACTCAAATAAATCGTTTGTCAAATTGTTGACACTTACGCTAATGACAGAACGCAATACGTGGTGCGTCAAAAGACGCCCTAAAACAAACTTCACCTTGTGACTTGACATTTCATCACAGCTATCAAAGATCTACACAAAATTAAGATTCACTCTGAAATTACCCCTTAATTAAGTTATTTGAGGAGAAAAACAAAAAAAAAAAACACACCCATCTGAATCATAGTCTTCGGAGGAGGTCTAGTGAAACAACTTCTGTTCGCGAACTCCTTTGAACCCGGAACAGAGCGCAGAGATGACAATCACTGCGTTTATTTGGCACATTCACTCACTTGCAATCCGGTGCTCTGAATCTGTAGAGAAAAAATTACAACACAAGCTCTGGCAAGTCGCCACCACAGCCCCATTAAGTCACATTAGCCTTGGCGTTTGATAACAATCGCTGCGCAAAAAAAAATGCAAAACGTTGCAACGAAAGTAAATTTACATTTATGCGCATGACACTGTAACCATAACGACATTCAAATGAAAATGAAATTTCAAGTTTGACGTTGCCACTGAAATTCCGGTGAAAGTTCAATTTCTTTTCGATTTTTTTCCGATCCTCACTGTTGGACTTTTTATTCGGAGTAGCGTGCTGTGCCGCGAGGCTGATGAGTCAAGAAATTATTATTTCAACCGCGAAACGTCATACATGTTGATCAGCTTAGAAAGAACGCCTAATGCGCAAAGTTGGAGTGTGAAAAGTTGAGTGCCTATGATCTGCCAAACAGTTAGTGGTCATTTTGTTTTGCAGAGCGTACGCCAAGGGCGGGGTACCTCCCCAAATTCTGTTTCACTTTGTCTTCGAACGGAACTTACCGTACATGTCATACTCGGTGATGACTGTCGCTGGTCGGTTTGACAGATGACAGCGCAATGGGGCAATGCATGCGAACGTATGCAAAACCCAAAGTCGCCTAAATTTGCTCCACAATGCGATGCGAAACCGGATGCATGCCTGAGTTAATTTGTTTTCATTTCCATTCCAACTCATCAAACGGTGAGACGCGTTGTGACAGAGCGTGGAGCGACGGGGGTGAACACACACACGAAAGCAAAAAAATGAAATGCAAATTTCGTTCGAACCGAACTGTGGAAGCGGGGCAAAAGTCGTTGAATTTGTTGTTGGGATCGCAAATCAGTCGCAGATATGGCTGCCAGACCCGAAGTAGATTATTGAGTGTGCATGCATAACAAGTTTTGCTTGATGGGTCAATGAATGCACGTTTTAAAGACGTACCCCATACAGAGAGGTGTGAGTGTGAGGTTAAGACGAATTTGGATGACCTTTCAATAGAAATGAGAAAAAAAAAACGAAACCTGTTGTGCGGATTTTGATGTCAATTTGAGGTTTGTTGTTGAATTTTGTACGCCTCACCGTGAATGTCACGTGGCAGATCTGAGGTTTTGGTTGTTTTTGTTTTTTTCTTGAATTGGAAGGTCTTTATCTCTTGCTAAGTGTCAAATGGGGGAAGTCCATTTAAAATTGGTTCAGTTGTGGTGCCTCACTAGTGCAAGTGCAACTGATATATATTTGATCTGTCAGAAGGTTACTTCTACGGTGAGGTAAATGGGTGCTTGTCACATATAAGGTTCGTTTCAGTGTTTGTCAGAAAAACTTAAAATCACTAAAGGTTGTTGCCTTGCATCAGGTTTTTGTAGTTTGTTTCCGTCACTCACGGTAATAGGAATATTTTAAACTGTCAAAATTTGTCTGAAATTGTGAAAATTATTTGCTCCATGTAAAGTTTATAATCACATGCATT
Source organism: Eristalinus sepulchralis (assembly GCA_944738645.1). Taxonomy (NCBI): domain Eukaryota; kingdom Metazoa; phylum Arthropoda; class Insecta; order Diptera; family Syrphidae; genus Eristalinus; species Eristalinus sepulchralis. Next base: position 46,519,205 of record OX122882.1, read on the forward strand.
CGTACCCAAAAATATAAGCTTTCCAGCTGTCACTGTCTGTGAGCTGTTACATCGTACCATAATTTCAATTGAAACCGAAACTGCTGATGCGTCAAATGACGCTTAAAATATAAATTCCAATGAAATTCGATTTAAATGAAAAAAATTTCTGAAAACTTCGTCATTTTTTAAATCACTTGTCTTTCGTTAACGCAGTAAATACAACTAAGTGTCATTTGAAGTGACATCTGACATGGAAGTTCGCACATTTCGTGTTCTATAACAATTTACAAGGTGGTAAAGAACATGCCAAAAATGTTTTGTCTTCTGACATTTGATTTGACATCTGTTAATAAATCTGACAGTCTGCGTCGCTGTGTGATATTTAATATCCGTCATTGTTTGACAATCAGAATGTGACACATCATTCTCAAAGCTTGTCATAGTTTGACGTTTACATTTTGACAAATAGTTTTTTAAATGTTTTCTAAGCGGAAGAAAATGCGTCAGATATTTGACAAGTGACACAACTTATGCCATCTTCTGACAAAAATACAATTGCAATTGTAACATACAACTTTTAAGAACTTCCCTTCAAAGCAATGTTATTCGTGTGACATTTATAATCTCCTAAAGAGTGATGTTTTAAGGCCTGACATATCATACATTTTAATTCTGACATACGGCAAAAAAAAAACAAACCATGCTTATCAAATAAATAACTTAACTGGTGTCATCTTCTGACATCTAACACCTTCCAAAGAATTGCGTACAAATTTTGCTGTGTCATTGAATTGCATCTGACATCTGTCATCTGTCATTTATTGACAAGAAATCTACTCCCATATTGAGCAGAGCAGAATATTTCAAAACTTCAGCAAACTCACAAGTCAATAATACCTTTGTCATCCGTCTCATAGAAAATCCATCATTTCGTTGACGTTTATCTTGAACTTCGCATGTCTATGCTCAGCTCACAAAGTTGACCTGTATTTCTCACACACCTTGTTTGACATTGAATTCGATGCGTCAGTGATGTGACAAGACAAATTAACATCATTCCCGTGACAAAATGTCAAGCATAATGCGAACAAATTCATAACCATCCAACTCGCAGTTCGCTTCAAGGTGACTTCTCACGTTCACATTGTAAAAGGTCAACGCAGCACGGGTTGTCGGCATCCGATAAACCATGTAATTTATTCGTTCCCAGCGTGCATTCATCTTCGCCAGCACTTCATCTTCATTAAATCTCACATCGTCCTCTTGCGTTAATCTCTCCCTCTCTCTCGACGGCGCTTTGAATAATACCGGCCCGCACGTACTCCCATACCCAGACGGAGTGATCCACGTGAGATAAATCAAATCTCAAGCCCCGCCATGTTTGAATGCATAACTATTCAAATTTATGTAAACAGCGGGCCTATGTTCGCCTTCCGGGTATGCTGGAGAAGATGCACCGCCTATGTTGACTCAGGTCTTCGACTGGTCGACTGTGGCTCGACACACACTTCACATGCTTGAATGAATCTAGCGGTAATTACTGGTGACTGACACTATTGAAAACTATAGCGGTGATCAGCAGTTACATAAGTAAGTGTCATACAGTCGCGATGCGTTTTGTAACACCGCAGCATTGTGTTGAGCGTTTGAGCGCATCTCCCGCGATGTTGTTTAACGGAAATCAATCAGTCACAAGCGTTGGGCGTCCGCATTGACAACGCTGGCTTTACGCAATCGATTAGGTTTCCATAACCGGAAGGACGCGCCATTGTGGCAGCGTTTCACAATCGACTTATGGTCGGCTCTGTAATAAAGTTTCGACGGTTTAGAATAATCGTGACGTTAGTCACTGCAAATAACAAAAATATTCAAATGAGCGGAGTGCTTGATGAATTAACGAGTGTTTGTTCGGCAGCAATTATCTTGAAGCGCATCCTATTCATGGATTAATTGAGATATCGGCTCGATCTGATGGGTGCTTCCGAGGAAAACAAATGGGCACTTAAAGATGCTTGAACATGGATGTACGTTGTTTGTGATAAATGACAGAAGGAAATCGAATGAGAGATGGATCGAATGGATTGAATTGTGTTAAACAGGGTGGTGGAAAAAAATTGGTTTTTGATTATTTTTTGCTTAATCGGTAAGTTAAGCGAGTTTAGCATGAACGTGAAGGAAAATCAAAAAACAACTACCAAATCTATGCATTGGTTGCGTAATGTCAAAAGCTAACAGGTCACATATCCACAACTGTCATTCAATAAATGGCTTATCAGCGATAACAGATATTCAGTCCAACAGCCTATTTCGAAATATGTACAATGTCTATCCAAACCGAAGCAATGGATGTGGGGTACACGATTATATGGACGGTATGGCTTGGGTCCTTAATCTCAGTTCTTACACTATATAGGCTTCTGATGTGGTGAGTAAGTTGTCTCAAATTTTCATCAAAATACCAAATCAAACAAATTACTTTAATGTTGTTCCTTAGACTATGTCCTGAGTTGAAACTTATGACACGCCTAGAGCCTTAGCTCAGTGTTAAACTTCTCTCCTTGACAGGGCTGGGCACGCTGTTTTCAGACTTAAACTCCAAGTTTAGTAACTAACGCGATTAATTCGTCGCTAAGCGAGAGGTAAGATTTTTCATTCTTTTTGAACTTGAAGGCTGGAATGAACAGAACCTTATCGCTGGAGAATAGCTCTCTATAAGCTTGATGAATAAAGCAGTGTAGTTGTCAATTTTCCTTTTAAAGTATATTTGTGAAGGGATGTACATATGCTGTAAGACTCCTACTTGTTACTTATCGATCACCAGTCAAATCTGCATAGTTTTGACAGTAAAATGGAAAACTATTTATCGTAAGGGTTAAGAGCATTACCAAAAATATAGGTTTTCCCAAAAGGAACTTCAGAAGCTTGACAGTTCATAGGATACCAGTTGTTGTATGCGATGTGCCAAATCGGGTGTATTTGTCCCAAGCAATAAAATTGTTTCATGAAAGTGGGTGCTCTCTTCGAGGCCTTCGCCCATTGTACAGTATGGTGGATATATTTATTCATGAAGCCGAGAAAACGCAAGAAGTGCAAAAAATGTTGATGCAGCCCGACGGAGTGTGACTTCGCGTTTCTCAAAAGAACGTGGCCTTTCGCACAGCTTAGCAAGATCTGCATTGTACTTTGGACGCGCGTCCTTAAAAAGTTAGCTGGAGGAGCTGAAGGTTCACCACTTTAGAAAACGGTGTAAGTAGCTTAGTAGGAGGATAGGTAAAACCCCGGCCTTAGTCGGGTGACATATTTTAAGCTGGTGGTTGAGGAATGGAAAAAAAAAACTGCCAAATCCTACGAGCTTAACCGAGTAGGCATACGTATGTCGCCACCCTCCATTGCAACTCCATTCGTTGTTTCTGTAGCTAACTTCTCTCTGCAATAGGTTTCCAATGAAGGGGTTTTTGTGTTGTCATGCATGCCATGTTCGCTAAGTAAGCCTCCGGGTACTTGAGACTGGCACCCAGACAATCAACAAAATTGTTCGATTTGGAACGATGCCAAGCCACTTGAGATCGTAGAGTATGCAAAACTCTTCGAAAAAAAGTGTGTTTGATTTCAGATGGCTTTTTTGAGAACGATGTTAACCATGCCATCTCCATCAATGGGAGGCACTGTAGGTACTAACTACTATTGGCTCGAATCGGACGATATGGACGATATGGACATATGGTTTTAACAGGATGACCTTATGTGCTACAAAGCTTATGCTAGGTTGAACAACAACATAAACTCTTCAATGATTGCGAGCACAACTAAATGCCCATCACTAATTACGTTGAACACATCGGTTGTCTAACGGAGCAATTTGAATGCATTTTCATCTCAGGTAAAAATGATGTGATTGACTGTTTGGACGCCATAGACTTTCCTTGCGGGGTTATTAAGAAGCTGCGGTGGGCACTGAAACAATTTTTTATTTCATACATTATGATATCGATTCACACACACGCTTGTGCATAAGAAATGACCCTTAAGATTGTGTTTCCGAATCGAGTTCGGCATTTAATGTCAGTCAGGATGTCATTTCCGTTGCTTACCTTGGTCTCAATGGTAGACAAACCTTCCAATTTCTTCAAAGTTGTGGTTGCCGTTTGTGTCAGATGGTTGAGTTTTTATTGGACGACGTACCTGCAGCCCTTCGATCTGTTGTTCATTTGTTTATTGGGAATGCATCTTCTACCAGCAGTTCTCTTGTCACAGTCGTTCACAGACCTTCGCGGAGTTCAGACGTGTTTCGCAAGTTAAAGATAGTTTGTTATAGTGCGAAATAAGTTCAAAAAAAACTAAGAGCATTGGTGGCCTAGGTGTAGAGCACGCGGTAGTGACTCGAGGGAACCCGGGTTCAAATCCCGAGTGCTGAAATCGGTTTTTATTTCTTTTCTAATTAAAAAAAAAAGACACTTAGTGTGAGAGATGGATAGTGACGAACGGCCTGAAGCCAGCAAATCGGGTGATTTTAAAACACCGGTGGCTGGGATGTCAGGCCACTTTACGAGTGATGGTAGCATCCGCGTGGCTAGCCCCACGAGCCGGACTACAGAAACGAACAAGAGGAGGAAGAGGTTGCAGCCACAGCCTAAACTAACAAAGCGTCGGACGACAACCATGACGTCAGACGAGGAAGCAGTCGCACCGAACAGGGGCGGATCGGTGTCGACGAAAAAAACACGCCAACAAAGGCGCCTTCAACGGCCGCAGACATCGACATCGAAGCCCTCCAATGCGAATCGGAGGGCAACGAATGTCGTTATTCGTATAGAGGGAGCGACAACTCGTTCCAGGTTCTCGCCACATCAGACGCCGATGATGAGGCGGAACAAATAAAAGAGGAGGAGAAGAAACTCCAAGATTTGGATAAAGAAAGGGCAAAGCTCGACGCCCACATTAAGTTCCTGTACGAGCAATCCACGGCGAGGAAAGCTGCAGAGAAAGCAGCAAAGCAAAAACAACAGGGGGAGGAACTTCTGAAGCTGAAACAAAAAAGGCAGCAACAAAAAGAAAGGCAACAAGAAAAACATGAATCGCCTTCAACATCAAAGGCAGCGCAGCGGTTGCAAAAAGCTCAGCAAGAGTTAAGACTGAGACAACAACACCAGCAGCAAAAACAACAAGTGCAACCAAAGCAGACACGGTCTGCCACATCAAAGGCAGCCCAACAACAACTATCCCAGCAACAACACCATAAACAACAAACGCAGCAGAACCAACAGCAACAAAAACATCAACAACCACAGCAGCAGCGACAGCAGCAACAGCAACAACAGCAACAGAAGCCTAAAGTACGATGCCCACCTATCAACGTCTTCGGCATGGGGACCGACGAACTGGAGACCCTATGTGAGTTGGCCTTAGAAAGTAAGACTTTTTACATAAGGTATAAGACTCCCCAAATCCACACCGTCCATTGTCTAACAATGGACGGGTTTAGATTCTTAAAAGAGAAGTTAGCGGCATCGAACGCTGACTTCTACACGTACACCCCCAGAGGAGAAAGGCCACAGACCTTGCTCCTCAAGGGTATAAATCCCTCTACCGACCCGAAGGTACTCCTCAACAAGCTGCGCCAAGTTGAGAGCGACGAGGTCCAGTTCGTAGGGGTTAAGCCTTTCAGCACTGCGGCAGCGAAAGCGAAGAAGAAGGCACTTCCCTTCTTCTTAGTTCAGGTATCCCAGGGCACGAAAATTGACAACCTACGAAAAATCCGTTTCGTAGGCGGTCTTAGTGTGAAATGGGAGAGATTAAACAAAACTGACCACGTACTTCAATGTGCGAGGTGCAGAAGGTTGGGGCACGTCGCGGAGAACTGCAATATGGAGTTCCGCTGCGCACGATGCACTTTCAGCCACAATAAAGGGGAATGCCCTTTAGGCACGGACGAAGTCGAGGATAAGGCGATCCTCAAATGTGTACTCTGCGGAGGAAATGGACACCCTGCAACCTATTTGGGGTGTCCACGAATCAAAGAACTCCGACAGAGAGTAAAAGAAGTTAGGAACGAGAAAAAGGTAGCAGCCAGGCCAGTGGCCCGTGCTGTAGCTACTGCTGTTACGCCGGCTATCTCCTACGCCCAAATGGTGTCAGGCAGAGAACCGGCACAACGGACAGTGCCGAAGGTTGCCCAGGCTCCAATGGCCAGGCAACCCGAGGCAGAGCCCTCCATAAGGGACGTAATGTCCTCCATCCAGTCGATGCAAGCGCAGATGATTGCCTTGCAGAAACAGATGGTCGAATTACAGACCAGCTTCCTTGCGCAGACGGCTAGAGTAGATTTCCTCTTCTCTAAGCTGCCTGTGAACCAACGCTCGCAGATATAATGGGCTCACGCGAGGTAAGAACCCTTAAGATCCTAGCAGTGAATGTTAATTCGCTGATTAGGATTGAACGAAAATTAACGCTCTCAAACTTGTTGCAAACCCACAATCCTGACGTGCTGATGGCTAGCGAAACTAAGCTAAACCAGACGCGCATTCTCAGGTACAAAAATTACCACATAATCAGAAGAGATCGACCCCAATCCACTCGAGGTGGCGGGGTCGCTCTCTTGATTAAAAAGAACATTTGTCATAAGGTCGTATATAGCAATGTGGTACGTAGATTTAGTGTGCTAGAAGCATCCATTGCACGCATCTCTCTCCAAGGTGGAAAGAAGCTGCTTGTGATCGCTGCCTATGCATCCGAACCTCAAAACCCGAACTTTCTCTCGGAGCTCGAGGCTCTTTTCACTAGCCTCCGCTTAAATTCGGAAGAAAATTACTATATTCTAGCCGGAGATTTGAACGCCAAACACGGTGAATGGGGTAATAATGTTCCAAACGAGAGAGGAAACGCCTTCTTAGAATGGATGGAACAGAACAATATCGAGTTCAGGTTAGATTTGCTTGCAACCGATAGACCATCCTTTCCTCGAAGTGGGTCCTATCTGGATGTGATGCTAATCGACAGACGACTGACGATACTTAACGTGGAGCGACGCACGAGAAACTGTTTAACTACGGTAGAGTATGACAGTGATCACTGTGGTCTCGCCGCGGTAATACAGCTTCCGAACGAGCTGGAGGAACTAGAAGAATATGTCCAAACGCATCCTTATAATTATAATAAGGTGCGCTGGCCACGTTTTTCTAGAGCCTTATCCAGAGAAATAAGTTCGAGTGTGATCAATCCTCCTACAAACAGGAACCTTACGAACGAAGAGGTTGACAGGTACCTCACACAAATGGACGAGGTCATTAAACGTACAATGGACAAGACGATTCCGAAGGTGTCACAAACCGACTATGGCGACATTTATCGGAACTCTGAAATCGATGCACTTCACGTGCAAAAAAGTAGACTCCTGTCAAGACTAAAACTCTTGTACAGGCGGTTTACAGATCCACAGAGTGCAGAGATTCGCTCTCTGAAGTCACAGATCAAAGTACTCCAACAGTTAATAAAACAAAATTACAGCCTAGCTGTAAGCTTGCATTGGGGCAATAAGATTCGGGCTGTAAGATCTAACAACCCGAGCATGTTCCCGCAAGTAAATAAAATCTTCCGGAGGAGAGATCATAATGATATTCAGTGCGTTCGACTGGACAGAACAACAGACAACGCCAACTTACTTACGTCAATTGGCATCGATCCAGACGGGGCTGTGCTTGACAACGAGTTCTTCGTAGTGGAAGATCCCCAGGAGAAGGTGAATGCAATTGGTGCTGTTTTCCAGAAAGTATACACGGTCAACGAGACTCGTAGTCCGAACCACGATCTGGAGAACAGGGCCTTGCTGAACCACTTCTACCTACGGAACGAAATAAGTCAATGGCGATCCGAGAATCCTGGTTTTACCAGATTCAGTGACGATCATCGGGCAAATAATGCCGTCGCCGACGATGGAAACAACTCCATCCTTATTTCGAAAGATGAACTCCAGGGTATCTTCAACTCACTGAAGAATAAGAAGTCAGTGGGAATCGATGGGATACCAAATATTGTTCTGCGCCATCTACCCACTGAGGCGGTGGATGTATACACAACACTGTTTAACAATGCGTTGAGTAATGCATATTACCCGAAGCATTGGAAAACAGCTGTGGTACAGCCAATTCCGAAACGGGACAAAGATACTTCCATCCCGACAAATCTCCGGTCTATAAGTCTTCTTCCGTGCATAAGCAAGGTATTCGAGAAGATAGTCATTAGAGCTCTCAAAGAATGGGTTGAGGTAAAACAAATAATACCGGAAAATCAATTTGGCTTCAGGGCGGGGCATGACACCATTCATGCCGCGTCTAAATTGGTTTCCGACATACAGTGGAATAGAAACAAGACCCAGTGTACAGGCGCCTGCCTGATCGACATGGAGAAGGCGTTCGACACCGTTTGGTTAGAAGGTCTCTTCCTTACGTTGGTCAGGCTCGGCATCAATAAAACATTGCTATATATGATCTATGACATGGTCACAGGTAGGAAGTTTGTTGTGAAAAATGGCAACGAAATTTCGACTACTGTATTCCATATAAAAAATGGGCTGCAACAAGGAGCTGTTGGTTCGCCGATCTTGTTCAGTATATTCACTAGCGATCTCATAGGTTCTATGCCTAACATCATAGCGTTTGCCGATGATCTAATCGCGTACAGATCAGGTCCGAAGGTAGAGGTAATAAATGTCTTGTTGCAACGCGACTTCGATACAATTCAACGATTTTGCGACGACTGGAAGTTGAAAATCAACTACCAGAAGTGTGAAACTATCCTTTTCAGAACCCCGCTGTCCAGGGCCTCAAGGGACACGAAAATGAACTGGCGCAAGTTCGGCATAGTTGACCCACAAGGACGACCATTATCTGTAAAAAGTGTAGTCAGATACCTAGGCATCTGGTTGGACCAGTATCTGTATGGTGGTATCCACATAGATACAGCTCTGACCAGGGCTAAGAAGGCCTTCGCTATGGCAAGAGGACTGTTTTACAGCAGTCAACTTGACACCAGAGTGAAGGTCATCTGCTACATGGCCCTCATCCGGCCAATTATGGTGTATGGTTGTCCTGTGTGGTTCAACGTGAGTCCTTCCCAGATGGAAAAGATGAGGGTGTTCGAGAGGCAGTGTCTTCGGGCCTGCCTCCGTTTATATCGAACACCAGAATCCCAGTACAAGAAATTCTACCCCAACGAGGTTCTGTACAACGAGGCAAACCTTATAAGGATAGATAATTTTATTATCAAGTTGATACGAAGTCACACTGCTCGAGGCATGGCTTCAACCAACAGTCTGATCTTTGGGGCTCACTACCCAAATGAAATGTACCATGAACGGGTACGTCTTAACGGCTTCGTTCCGCCTGAAGCTTTCCTCTATTTGGACGCTAAAGGCCTGATACAAGATGGGGAAGGCTGCCCTATCATCTTCCATGTCGCACGCCGAACAGTCGAGAGGCAACTCCAATACGAGCCGGACGTTGCTCGCAGCCATGAGGAACTCCTACGGTTCAGTAGAGCGATTTCTGCCCGCGACAGAGCAGTTTCTGCCAAAGAACGGCTTTTTTACTGGTGGTTACACCAGAACCAGCGTTCGATGCCGCTAACTTCTCAAACAAATAGACGGGGTAGTTGAGTCCAACGGGCCAACTCACATAGGTTAAGGTAGTTCTTAAGCATTTTATTATAAAAAAAAAAAAAAACAAAAAAAAAAACAAAAAAAAAAACAAACAAAAAAAAAAAAATAATTTAAAAAAAATACAAAAAAATTAAAAAAATATAAAAACACAAAAAAACAACAAAAAATAAAAATGGAAAAAAAAGGTGCATCACGGTGTATTAGATCTATATGTAAGGCATATAAATAAAATATACGCCCTGGTGCACGCGTCCGTATAGCTTTACGGACATAGTTAAGTTTAATGTATATAATTAAGTAGAGTTAAGTTTTAGGCTAATTTAGTTCTAAGTTTAAGTTTAGTTTTAGGTAGAATAGGTTTTTTATTTAGTCGTCTTCTCTTTTATTTTTAAGTTAGGTTAAAATATACAACCAAGAATTCCAAGTTTTTTAAAAAATTTTCTTGGAGGAATTATAAAAAAATGTAATTAGTTTTAAGCAATGAATTAAAAAAAATGCAAGAGGCCGAAAGGCATAAATAAAAACACCTAGATTAACTTAGAGTACTCGTGAAGAGTCAGTAAGTTAGAATTAAGATCTGTAGATTATATTGGTAAGCTAGTTTTAAGTATTTTTGTCTAGCAATTAAGAAATGACGTTTTTCTTTGGAATAAAAATGCATTGAAATCTAAATCTAAATCTAGCAGTTCTCTTGTAAGAGATCGTCCCTACTATTTTCTCCAATGGAAGACCAATAGATTGAATTGAATTAAAGATCATGGCGGGTGTCTGTAAAGTCACATAGCACTGTGATCACATTTGATTTATTGCGCGCATTTAGAGCTTACTTGAAAAAGTTGATGATCTCTTCAGATGAGATATTCTGGTGGTTGGTTCCTATAAATGTGATTTTTTTGGTTATTTTGACTTGAACGTCCTCCCTCATTTATGGCCAGGACTTCAGCTGAGAAAATGGCGGAGTCTTTGGGGAGGGGACATGAACAATTTATATAATTTACATCCTACAATACCTGCTCCTATTCTATTTTTCGATTTCGACCCGTCTCGGTTCAATCCTTGAGCGCCATCCTAGGAGGGTTGTTTGACCATTTTTCTCTTTTAGGTATAATAATTTTAGTAAGTTTGTAAACATGATCGGATGACCGTCACTGACTTTTCTTAGAAATTCTGCTTGCCCCGTTAAGTTCCTTGCAGTGGAAGACTAAGCGACATCGCATCTCCTTGAAAAATGTTGATGCAGTTTTTAAGTGTTTATGAGTTTTATATTTTATTTATTTATAATCTGCAGGAGGTATGGTACCGAGACGTGACACAATTTTTCCCGAGGGTCGCTAATTCGGTTGTCGCATTAAAGTGCTCTTTGCGTGTACGGCTTTAAATTTGAATGAGTGTAAAGATTTGGTTTATAGTCGATTTGGCAGTGGAAAACTATACTTATTAGTGGCAATTTCTGTATTGGAAGACGCATTTAGACGTTCACACACTGTTCTAGGTAGTATAGCCGTTTCTTCAAAAGTGCTGATTATTCAATTGTATCGCCCTACCTATTCTTGTCAGTATATCGCTTTTTCCATCCGATCGTGTTATTTACTCGAAACGTTCAATTCTCAGTACAAATACTCGTGTACCAACAACGACTGACAGACACTAAGCTATTTCTTCACCCACTCCTCCTGCGATAGGATCTTACTAACGACATTCAGTAGGGGGTTGCTCCAAATGTTCAGATGGAGATGATAGTCTAGTCACTGTAGGGTGACCATAAGGAAAAAATAAAACACTCAGTTCCGACCGATTATAGTAACTTCTCTGTCTCTCTGCCTCAGTTGCACAATCTGTCTGGGAGGCTCTAACTCTGTCAGCTAGAGATTTTCGGAACAATCACTCTGTCAAGTCAACGACAACACAAAACTTAATATGAACTGATCGTTTATTATGACAAGCGTTAACTTTACAGTGTTTAGCCGCCTGTCTGAATATTTGCTAGGTGTGGTAAGTCATCTACTGGAAATAAAATGAATGTCATACCAGATAATCAGCCGCTGTAAAAGATGCTTCCATAAATCCATGTGGATCAGTAAAAAGACATCGCTTACACTTTTGTAGAATTTGGCGCCTTACATGATTCTTACTTCTCAGTTGTAAGTGCTGCCCGTGAATCAGCATCTGGGTAACACCCAGAATTTTAAGGGTCTTAGACGGCTTACCTTGCTACCAGATTCCATATCTATTCATGAGAAAACCTCGACGTTCTCTTCAAACTCTTCTATAACCTGTGAAATTAGGTCCCCCATCTTCAGATTGACGAAATCGTTGGTGTCATTGAGAAACCCAAAACCATATGGTTCCACTTTGAACTAGCACAGATCCAATCTATGACCGGGATTTGAAAGAGCTCCCACCATCTGAAGCCACCTTAGATCACCATCCATAGACAAGACACCCCAAATATGGGTGCAATGGGCAGCAAACTTGATCTCCTTACCGCCTATTTTTCAACCAAATCACCCAGCTTTGCTTCAACATCTAGACGCCCAGAAGAAGGGTTGCTGTGAAAATACAAGTTTTTCTGGTTCCGCCACCACCATCTGGTGTGACAGATTCAATGACGAACACTTGGCAACAAGCAGTAGCATTAAATACGGGTCGACCACTTGAATGGATTTGGAAGCAGTCGCCTGCCGCAACGGTCTTTCTAAGGAATTAAAAAAAAGTCCAAACCAGAAGTTGATATGGCCACAGACCAAGCCAGGCATACAGTGTAACAATGCAGTCCGTGATTAGTGATTCCCTTATAAAAGGCCGCCACAAATTACTTCAATTTCCTCCACTCACTGGTCCTCTGACCGGCCCCCACTCGGTGTCCCATCATCGGCTCAAACGAATATGGGCAGCAATTACGCGCAAAGATTATGTCAGTGGCCGGCCGACCACTGCCGCGTATAAAGGAAGCAAACTTATGCAAATACTCAACCGCAGTTACAGTTCTTACAGCAGCGGCGCGCTGCACGCTGCCGACGCACCATCGACTAACAGTGCACACGGAAAACTTATTTTGTCATCAAGCAAAGGCAGCGTTGTCGTTCGTCAATAAATGCGCAGCCGCAGTGCCGTTCACCGCGTCTTACTGTGTCACGCGTGTGTGTTCGAGAGGGTTCCGCTTTTCATTTCCGGCTTGCATTGTCCACGACAAAGCGGGGTCGGCTTTAAGCGGCGATCGTGCATAGCGGTTATCCTTGTGAAAGTTCATTGAAAATCTGAATGCGCTCGCTAAAAGCCCGCCAGCGTCCGCCTTGGTGAATGTACGGGTGCTGTGGCGAATGGGATGTGCACGCGTAAAGGTGAAAACCTTAGCAAATCGCGTCGGGAAGGTAGGCAGATCCAAATCAATGCTGATGGCCGCAGATCAGCAGGTTCAGTGAATGTTATTGGAGCGACACTAAGTCGGCTGCAATGAGCTGTGACGAATGCGACTGGTTGCTGAATTTATGCAACGAGCTCGGCGAACGCTCACGCATCACGCAGGAAGGCGTCTGTGTTCCGTATACGCGCTCACTCATCTGAGGGCTCAAACAAATTCGAGGTGAAACAGATACGAAGAGGAGAACACAAACGAGTGAACTCCATTGGCGCTGCGGTGTCGGGTAACGTGCTAAGTGGACTAAGAAAATCAGGTCGATCGCTAGGCTTAAGTGACACAAAGCATCGACGGCGGCGCACTGTGTGCCGGTGTGCGAGGAAGCAAAAGTGTGTCTGGTCTGGCCTCACAGTTACAGTGTGGTGCTCGGTCGCAAATCTACGTTACATCACACAGATATCGAGTGGATATCGCGGTTTTTTGTACGCACACAGCACTTGTAATGAGTACCAATCCGCAGTGCGGCGCGGCTCGAGGTGATGCGGCACCGACCGATCGATCGACCGGCGACGACGACCACGACGACGTTGCGAACTGATCTGTAACAAGTTTCACTTTTATCGGACGACTTTTTTGCGGTTGATTCGTGGTGCTGGCCGGTTTCACTTGGCAATAAGGTTGAGGAGGTCATGTGTTGCATTGCGGTGCATGACTCCGTCGGGGAAGTTTGATGACTAATGTCTGGAAATCGATCGTTGATTCTGGAAATTGTTGGTGTTTCTGTCACACGAGAGTTGTCATGATTTCAGGACTTGTAAGACGCACGTCAACTTGCTCCGAGTCACCACCACGTATTAGCAATCGCCTACATTCCGTGCATCTGTGATGAAGTTGTCCATCCAGCCTTGCAAGAGGTGTCTGCTCTGCAACATAAGCGCCCATTGATTTTATTAGAGAAAGTGCTATAAAATTGGTCGTTCCAGTGAATGGAGTTTTTTTTCGGATTGCTCCCATAAAGTGAAGTGAATAAATTAAGAAAATCGTTCGAATAAAATGTTTAACGCATTAAAAGATGCATTTTGTCCTTGAACAGATGTGAATAGCGATAGCCATCTCAGTAGGTTGGTCTTCGGGGCCGTTGATGGGTATTTCGAAACTTCAGCTCTATCATTGACCTGGTGAAAATGTTGAGCGGTTGATGGTGTAGGAGTTCGAATGAAATCCAGAAATTCAAAAGTGGCAATTTTTGAAATGTTACTTTCGTTGCTCTGCCTCTTTTCTACTCTCTTTTGTAGCTATTGGCAATCGGGAGGATGAACTTTTCAACGTTCAGCCATATTGTCAGTTGTTGTCCATGTGACGGGATGTCATCAACAATTCAAATTGAGTCTTGCTCTTAAGGATTCAGGCGTCTACAGCGCAGACTTTGCAATATTTCGGGAGTTGGCTGTTCAAATATTAAGTCAGGTGTGTGCTCGCGTGTAAACCTCTAGTGTGTAGGAACTCCATGGGCAACACTCCTTTTAGATCTTTTCAAACATATGTCGACACCCAAACTTGAAGGCTTATACCTTATACCTTCGTCAGTATGGGAGTTGATGATTGAAAGGAACAGCTTCATGTCTTAATGTTAATTGGTTGAATTTTTTTTGGCTGCATCTTGTCCTTAACCTAAGACAAAAACACATTTGCTAGACAAAATTCCACTTTATTCATCAACATACTTTCCTTCAAGAGTGATACAATCAGTCCAACTTCGCTCTAACATTTCGATACCTTTTTATAGAACGATTTATCTTAGCCCCCAAAATAGGTTTCAGTTTCGGTGATCACTTCCTCTTTGAGCCATATTTTTTCCGGCAAGCATCTTTTGGAGGTCTGAAAAGAGGTAGAAGTCGCCTGAGACCAAATCTGGAGAATACTGTGGTAGCACAAGCGATTCAAAGCCCAATTCGTGCAATTTGGCCATGGTAGCCAAAGCCTTGTCACCCGGTGCATTGTCTTGGTGAAATAGACTGATGCCATAACCTTGCCGGCCGACTTTTGTTTTTTTTGGACGCTGTGGGCGTGGTTATCCGGCTGCTGTCTACGCCGCTGACTGGTGATTTGACTCTAAAATGTAGTGATGGATCCATGTTTCATCCATTGTGACATACCGATGCAAAAAGTTTGCATCTGGCGACACAGCTTCAAACAGCTCTTAGAATCATCGATACGTTGTGTTTTGGGTCCGTTGTGAGCAATTCGGCACCCATTTCGAAAACAGTTCGTTCAGCATCGTTGGTGTCTGTACGGCCACGCTTAAAGTCAGCATACCACCGACAAATACTTGTTTTTGATAGAGCAGAGTCCAAGTAACACTTTACCAGCTATTACTGAGCTTGCGCGGTAGTTTTTCCCATCAAAAGGCAGTGTTTAATCAGCACACGAAATTCTGTTCCATTGTCCTTAAAATCGGAAAAGGAGCGTCACTTCAAGCACTGTCACTGGTAACCTAATAAGGAGATTGCCATGACAATTTGACAGGTATCATTCGAATGTCTGTACCTTCTAAAAATATAATGTCAAATATTATATCTCCCTGCCGCTTTTTTTTGCTCTTCATTCAATACTTCATAAAGAGTGTTATAGTGATCGGATTTAGTTCAAATATGCGCCCTTTTGTTCGATAATCTGTTTCCATCTACACGGCAACTTCATAATACCCCCCTCGTAGAAGCCTCCCTCCTTATTTACGAAAAACTCGGACAGCCACTTTTCACAAGCGTCTTTTGAGTTCAACTTCACACAACCAAGGGCGTTCGCCATGGACCGGGACAGGTAGTAATGACTTGGCGCTATGTCCGGAATATGGTGGATGTGATAAAACCTCCCATCCGAGCTCCCGTAGCTTCTGACGAGTCATCAACCAAGTGTGTGGTCTGGCGTTGTCCTGGTGAAACACTACACCCTTCCTGTTGGCCAATTCTGGACGCTTCTTGTCGATTTTTTGTTAGTGATGCTTCCTATGTATATGCTAGTCCCGGGATTTATTGAGTGATGTGTTACATCTCGTTTCTTTTGTAAAATACACTTTTTACTAGCAACTGACATTGAGAAGTGAGTTTTGTTTCAAGAATGTTGCCATTAGCGCAATACTGCAGATATACCTTGAAAAACGAGACGACTTCCTAAGGATTGGAAACTCAGCTGCTCTACGGGCTCCCTCTGTTGGCACTAACTCGTTGATCCATCCCCGAATCCCAGTTTTCGTCACGATCTCTAGAGTAAGACTTGTTAAGCTCGGATGAGGACCAGCACTGAAAGGAGCACTTTGCCTAGAAACCAAAACCCATTGGGTTCGGCATATGTGCGCAGTTGGACACATTTCGGATCGTGCCTCTCCTGCCGACATTTGAGTTCCTCAAAATTTTTTCGAAAATGATGTGAAAAAATCGCATGACAGTGCGCCATCTCGTTTCAATCAATTTTGGACATCAAAGCTCGCGGTAAAATATTGACCGACCTAGACAGAGCAACGGGCATTCTCCATCGTCATTCAGCTGAGACGGAAAAGTTTTGCAGGGACGACAAAACTAGGCATTGCACTGTAAAGCTCGTTTTGAAAGCCTTCAAGTCGTTGATTATCGACTTGAGACTCGAAAAAAACCCCTGCACCTTGTGACAACAGACTACGGCAAACTGCAAGCCTTACCCAAAATGAACTGAAACCCATTTCATTTTCACTCAGGCGAAACTCACCTCCACGTACGGCGGGCCGGCCATATCGTTCTTCCGATCAGCAGAGTCTAGATGAAAGTTTTCTGCACTCCTCCGACCAACTTTTGCTTTCTACCGCTATCTGTCACAATCTACCGATCGGTTGAGTTATGATTTCACCTCGATCGATTTTAATGGTTTTTCATTTTGGATTTTCCATAACCCGCCATGGTTGCGATCAACTCGGTCATTGGCTCAATGTGCGCGCCATATCTGCATAACTGCCCGCCTGCCAGCTGTTGACTATTCGCTGACCATGAGTTCTTTACGGGCTTCACCTCTCACTACTGACTGGCCTCACCGATCCCGTGTCACGTGCGCGGCACGGTTTTGCCGTAAATGGATGGTGATGGGCGAAAGTGTCATCGCGTCAGAATTTATCAGTGATCTTCAAGAGGGCCTAGCTAGAAAATGCATCACACTGCATGATGCAAATCAATCACGATCACCGCTGACTGCAAAGCTCTGGCAGCGGCCTCTACTGCCATTAGGTTCATAAATCAGCCACCGTTGCATAACCCTACGCCCTTTTTATCGTCTCATTTGATACGATCGGGGGGCTAATTAAGCTGTTCCCTGTGCGATCAGTTAACACTCGCACTCAGCTGGGTGTTGCTGAGTTGGGCGATGGGGGGTGGGTAATGTGCGATAGCTAATGACTTTTTATTTCATCATCGCAGTCTGGTTTGCATAAGCACGGAGCTGCCTGCTTCAGAGGGGCGATCCCAGGAAGGAGAAGACCGGAGCTTGGGAAAACCCGAGAAATCGTCGTCTAGTCAAGGTCGTGTATTAAAACGCCTTCTCCTCGGCCACCGTGTGCATGGAAGCGCCAAGAAAATCTCGCTGAGATCCAAGAGATACGACGGTTTTCTACATAAATTTGCAATTATTCAGCGACCGGCCGGCGGCGCGGCTTCTCTTTGGAAGACTGCATCGGCGCTGCTCTTAACACCTGCACACAACACTTTCTCTCCCAGAGGAGGAGGACGATACCATTGCCAATTACTCACTCACCCTGTTGCCCCTTGGGTTATCAGTTCTTTGGATGACACCGCTCCCGTCCCGGTTTGTTTTTGTCCCTCCCTCTGCAGCAACTGAGTTTCGCCGCGGCGACGGCAATTCGCTTGCGCAATTCATCTCTGTTTGGCAACATGTGCAGCTGGGGAGCGCGCCAGCGCGCATGCCCATGCGCACTAGTGCCCAGTTAATGGTCGAGCTGGACTTGACTTTATGCCTAATGGCTCCGGTAACTGGTTTCGATTTCGGGCCAAGTGGCATCTAATGGCCGGTTGATCGGTTGCAGCGCTGTGCTGTGCGTTAAGTAATTACCCGACCCGAGTAATGGGTTTTTGATGTTTGCATTGTCGATCTAAGGACTCTCTCTTTGTTTTCTCTTTCTTGCAGATCTTCGCCCCGAAAAGATGTTGAACTGCACCGACCTGGCGTGTGTGCTGCACCACCATCACTTCTACGCGCATCTGCACCACCTGAAGCATCATCTGCAGGATGACGACAATACCGGTGAGTAATGTGTTTGATTGCTGCCTTTTTGTTGTTTTTTTTTTCAGACGCTCCCATTTTTTTTCGGTTGCTGTGCTATTGCAAAACCTTGCGGTTGGGGCTTTTGCGATACAAGTTCGCGGCTGTTGCTTAACGAGGAAATTTAATTACTGAGCGGAATGGGATATTTGCGTGCTGTCTGGTGGTTAAGACGTGCCACTGATCCGAGTGACTTTGGTAGATGAGGCGAGAAAGCGTATTTCCGACGGACGTTGAATCGTTTTTAACGTGCGTTGTGGATAGAGTGACGGCATTGGAGCGTTAAGGTGGGCAATGAATCAGTGTGCGATGATCTTCACCCATGAGAGTGAATGTTTCGGATTTCTTCATTTTTCACAAACGAAATACATCCGAAATTTCAATGCAAATGCAAAAATGAACGTCCACAAACTACATTTCATCTGTATCCAGAGTGATTTCCAAATTGACAGCAATCGACAACAACCCAATTACTCGGGATATCAGTTTCCCCTTCCCAGCAACCAGCACAACCAAGGACGGACGAGAGTTGCTCTTGAGTTCTGAACGATTCTCGCCGTTCACCTGGTGAATGGTACCACACTGTACTACCATCTCATTTGACAGGCCAACAAAAAAAAATTGAAACTGCAGCCACTCCACGCTAAGTATCCATCATCTCATCGTCGTTGAGTTCAAGTATCCTCTTTAGTTCGCCACCCCACTCCAGCAGCAACTCAGCGCAAAACCTCTTGTCGTCGAGGCGATGCTTAATCAGCCAGTCCAAGCTGGAAATATTGCTTTTCATCACTCGCGGCCAGTCATTTGCACGCACCTTAATCTGAGTCAAGGCGATCATGCGTGGCGCGCTTCGAGCGCACCGCTGCAATTGTTGATTAAAACGTTAATCAAATTATTCAGCGCAGAAAAGCAAAACTGCCAAAATGGCGACGCGACAACAGGAGAGATGCCCATCAACTGTCACCGCATCGACAGTTGAATGGCAAAGAGATATTTTGGCTCCAATTTCATGGGACACCGCAACCGATTGCATGCTCTGCAGGCGCTGCGTCGGACAGAGGGTCAATCGGTGGCAAGCCAATAGCCGTCAAAAGCGAGGTTTTTGACTCTTGAATTATTCAACAGGTGGCCCTGCCCAAGAGAACTCGCCCGGAGCATAATCCAATTCAATGGCATCATCGACTCGGTTGTTTCGCTTTGTTGTTGTCGCCACGGCGGCGATCGTGTCATCAGCGTTTCAAGTGGCGATTCATGACGCCAGGTAGCTGGTGTTTATGGCTTTTGGGGGCTGGCCATGTGTTCCGTGTTATGATTGCAATGATTTAGGGTCTAGGTTGAGTGGCGTTTTGTTGAGGCTAAATGGCGGCGTGCAGTTGCGATGTGGTGGGAAACGAAGTTGTGTGTGCGTGCATCGATCGCTTGCATGGCCAAGTGGCGGTGGTCACGTTTTTGCAGGGAATTCCCGGAAAAATTGTTCGCTCGAGAGGCGCTTCAAAGGCTTAGAAGTGCTTTCGAGAGCAGAGTGTGTTTTGATTGCTTAAGTGTTTTGGATGCGATTGGCATGCGCACATCTTAATCACAAGTAACTGTGACTTGGTTTTAAGGTCACGAATGTGACGTGGAATGCGATACAAGTTTGCGGGATATCCAGAGATGTTCTTGGGAATGAGGAGATGGGCGTTTTGTGGGAGATTCTTTTTTCGCTGTCTATTAGTATTCATAGCGCCTTTGGTTGACTGACATCTTGAGAGGTTGTGAGAAGACCGTGACACTCAATTATTGAATATCTCCGCTTCTCGCCACCGATTTCTTAGAAGTGTTGACATTTATGTTTCCAATTTACATAGCTTCAGATTGTGTATAGGTACATGACGCTCATACCTTAGCAGCTACGTGTTGTTTCTGCTAAAAGACTTTTCAGGGCAGGCATTTGGATGCCGCCCTACAAGCGGAAACCCATTTTGGACTCTCTTCTCCGTGATTTTAGCTGTGTCACCAATGAGAGTGATGCATTTAGTAATAATGCATTATTCAAACAGTAAGCCTTGAAGAATTCATTAGCATTGACAAGTTCAATGCTTTTGCGTAATTCTTTTTTTTTGTGTTGGAGGTTGGGATACACTGCGATGGAGCGCTCAGACTCAAACACTGGTCCATTGTACTACCAGGCAGTAACCTTCATTTAATGTAGTTTCTTTGTTTTCCGAAGAAAAAGCAGCGGGCGCTTCTGTGATAAAGAGCACCCCGCCACATCAGCGCCAAACAGCCGCTATCTGATACAAGCAAAGGCGGCACATTGACAGAGAAAGTGTTCCGCAGTTTCGCGAAGGGTGCTACACAAAATCCAAGCAGGCTTAGGTGCTTAGAGATGGTGAAATCTCCCGGTTGCGCGCCGACAAGTTTTCCGCACTCTTTTCTGTCTAGAGAACAGAAAAGCCGCGTATATTTGTAGACGTTCAGAAGCATGGTGCCATCTCTGGTTGTGCTGTTTGGGGACCCAATCGCCAACGGACGCCCGTACCAAGAAAGCGGGTAGTCCCAAGGCGGGCTCGGCCCCTACGAATGCATCTTGCCTTGCCTAGCTACTTCATCGGCGATCTTGTTTCCCGTGATCCCGTAATATCCCGGAACCCAGACAAGTCTTTGCGAATTCAGTCCGACCAAATTAAGGGAACACCTGAATTCCTGGACTATCTGGAAAGTGGTTAAAGAGTTGAATAAGACCTTAAGCACAGCTTGGCTGTCGCTGCAGACGCAGACACTTCTGCCCTCCCACCTATTCTTCACAATATAGTTGGTGGCCATTAGGATCGCAAAAGTTTCCACATGGAAGACCGATGCGAAATTACCTAAAGCGGTGTGAAGTCTAAAGTTGTTGTCTTCCACGAAGGCCCCAGCTCAAGACCCTCCGTCGTCTTAGAGCCGCCCGTGAAAATCCGACAACATTCCCTTCACGGTTTAGTTTCTAGCCAGAGCCAGTCTTGGACCCAGAGAAAAGTCGACTTTGTATAACTGACGCAGCTGGATCATTGATGACCCCGCATCAGACGGCATATCCATGAGACTTGCGTCATAGGAGATGCGGTTCGCTAGGTTATCAAAGCTCTAAAGCGACTTGAATCAAAGACCATTTCATTTTAGTCGGGAGATGGCCTTGATTGTACAGCCCATGATGTGGATGCCAAGGGGAGGGAGGTTAAGCAATGCAAAAGCAGAGCCAGGATTGCTGGGGAAGGCCCCTGTACAGCCGAGACAGACCGTTCTTTGAAACATTGTGAAAGCAGCATTCACGTATTTTCACGGAAGCTTGTTCCAACAAAAGACTGAAAACTTCTATAACCGGCCCAACAACCTCGTCTTTGGAATGTCAAGCTGTCACCAATCTGGTGAAGTCGCATTCAAAATATGTTTGCTCTGACTTCCTCTCGTACTGTCGTATTTCTCCACTGGCGAGCAACTCCCATGAAAAAAATTTATCTCGGTGTATTGTTATATCATTTCCACTATATGAAGACTAAAATGGAAAACTAAAGGCGTCGGTTTGAACTAGAGTTATTGGGACTACGAATGCTGCAAACCATCTTTGGCCGCCTTGGGTCAGTGAGTAAATGCGCCAACTCAGACTTAGAAGTTCTTAGGTTCGATTCTTGGATTCGGCATAACCTCTTTCGATGAAGCTGACAACGGAAGACTACAAAATCTTCTCAAATTTCGCCGTCCTTAGTCGGCAATAAGCTGTAAGCCAACTTCACTCGTGTGAGAACAATAGGTCGCACAAGAGAAGCAGTTGTTAGAGAAGATCCTCTGTGGACTGTAGCGTAACATAATTGATATTTTATGCATCCATCCTCGAAAAAGAGGGGTTTTCTTTATATACAGGCCCTATAATATTTTGCTTGAATCCTAAAAATCGTACATACACATTCTGATCGGCCAATTTGGTTATGGATGGAGGAAGTCTATGATCGACCAGTTTTTTCCCAATTCGACAGATCCTTTGAAACTGTTGGTAGACAATCACCGTTGATTTCAGGGCGAAATATGGCAGCGTACTTAAGGAAGAGTTGTATATGCTTGGTTTCCTATCAAACTAGTTACGAACTTGTAGGATGACGGTAGAAAACTCTTTCTGCTTCATCAATGTTGAAACGTACTTGGCGAGACCTGCAATTTTAGGAATGTATTAGACAAGGTGACGTCATCTGACTTCTTCAACTTTCTTTCGGAGAAAATTTCTCGAAATACATAACTGAAGACTAGAGACATGATCCTCCAAACGCTCGTTAGGTGTTATCTGGAGTGAACAAAGTTCCCATGAATAGGTAAATACTGGGATTCAATAAGACACCGGCCAGCATTGCAGCAAATGCGGTCAAGTTGGGTGTGACGATGAAACAAATTTTGCATAGCCTGATTTCGTTGTTGTATGTGCTCTGCTTTTCAATGTATTATAGCCTTGTTTAACTGAAGCTTTGTGTTGATAAAAACGTCGACTTTTTCAAAAATGCAATTTGTTCTTAAATTGTACTTAAATTTTAAATTTCATAAACATCAAGAAATTCAAATACTTTCAAGAGGAAATCTTAAACAGAATGATGAAGACTGAAATCTCATTATTAAGGCTGTCTTTCGAAAAAAGAAAATGCGTAGATGCCATTTTTGCTTCTCCCCCTTTTTTTTTTTTTTTTTGCAATTTTTGTTCATTTTATTTCAGTTTCTTTTCTTACGTACTAGACAAAATTACTTAAAGCTAGCTTACCTAAGTGAACAATGTTCTTAGCCTAACTTACTGACCCTATGCGGGCACTCTAAGCTAATCTAATCTTAATTTTAATTTTAATATGCCTTTCGGCGTCCGATTTTATTTATTTTGATTTAAATCTTAAAGTTAACTTACATTATAGACCAAGAAAATTTAAAAAAAACTTGGCTAAAAGATCTCAGTTTTTTTTTTTCTAAAAACTAACTTAATCTAACTTAAAATTTAACCTAACCTAAGAAAATATGTATGTAAATGTAACTTAAACTATGTCCGTAACGCAATACGAACGCGTGCACCAGGGCGTATGCATCATGTATATGGTGCACATATAGTGACTATACGCCGGTGCACCTTTTTTTTTTTTTTTTTTTTTTTTTGTATTTAATGACACACTACTACCCTACCCTTAAAAACTATGTAAGTTGGCCACCAGTGCAACCACCAGTAAAATTGCCGTTCTTTGGCAGACTCTATCCTGTCTCGAGCAGAGATCGCTCTGCTGAACCGAAGCAGATCCTCGCTGTTGCGTGTGTCAATGTGTTCGTAGTTGATTCGCCGGTCCACTGTTCGACATACGACATGGAAGATAATAGGACATCCTTCCGTATCCTGGATTAGGCCTTTCATATCTAAATAGAGGAACGCTTCAGGAGGGATGAAGCCGTTAAGACGCACACTCTCGTGGTACATTTCATTGGGGTAGTAGGCCCCGAAGATCAGACTGTTAGTCGAAGTCATAGCCCGTGCCACATGCCTTCGAATCAGCTTAATAATGAAATTATCTATCCTAATCACCTTTGCCTCGTTATACAAGACCTCGTTGGGATAGAATTCCTTGTACTGGGATTCAGGTGTTCGATACAACCGGAGGCAGGCCCGAAGACACTGCCTCTCGAACAACCTCATCTTTTCCATCTGGGAAGAACTCACGTTGAACCACACTGGACAACCGTACGCCATGACTGGCCGGATGAGGGCCATGTAGCAGATGACCTTCACTCTGGTATCAAGTTGGCTGCTGTAGAACAACCCCCTTGCCACAGCAAAGGCCTTTTTGGCTTTTGTCAGAGCAGCATCTATATGTCTGTTGAAATATAGGTACTGATCCAACCAAATGCCAAGATACCTGACTACATTTTTCACCTCTAACGGCCGTCCCTGCGAGTCCACTATGCGAAACTTACGACAGTTTCCCTTTGTATCCCCTGAGGCCTTGGACAGAGGTGTCCTGAGGAGGATGATTTCACACTTCCGGAAGTTGACTTGCAACTTCCAGTCGTCGCAAGATCGCTGGATTATCTCGAAGTCACGTTGCAAGAGGATATTTATTACTTCGACCTTCGGACCTGATCTGTACGCAATGATATCATCGGCGTAAGCTATTAGGTGCGGCATAGAACCAATAAGATCGCTAGTGAATATCGCGAACAAAATCGGCGAGCCAACTGCCCCCTGTTGCAGACCATTTTTTATGTTAAAGACTGTGGTAGAGGTTACGTTGCCATTCTATACAACGAACTTTCTACCTGTGATCATGTCATAGATCATATATAGCAGTATTTTACTAATACCGTATCTGACCAACTTGAGGAAAAGTCCTTCTAATCATACAGTGTCGAAGGCCTTCTCCAAGTTTACCAGACAGGCGCCCGTGGCTTGCTTTTTGCAATTATTCCATTGAATGTCGGATACCAGCTTAGACGCGGCATGTATAGTATCATGCCCCGCCCTGAATCCGAACTGGTTGTCCGGTAAAATTTTCTTTTCCTCGACCCAATTTTTTAAATCGTCTATAACTATCTTCTCAAAGACTTTGCTTATGCACGGAAGAAGACTAATCGACCGGAGATTTGATGGGATAGAAGTGTCCTTGTCCCGTTTAGGGATCGGTTGCACAACAGCAGTTTTCCAATGCGCCGGGTAATAGGCATTACTCAACGCATTGTTAAACAGTGTTGCGTAAATATCTACCGCTTCAGAGGGTAGATGGCGCAGCACAATATTCGGTATACCATCTATTCCTACTGACTTCTTCTTCTTCAGCGAGTTGAAGATGCTCTGGAGATCTTCCTTAGAAATCAAGATGTTTCCATCAACGGCGACGGCATTATTTGCCATGTGTTCGTCACTGAACCTGGTAAAACCTGGGTTCTCAGATCGCCATTGACTTATCTCCTCTTGGAGATCGCAGTGGTTTAGCAAAGCTCTGTTCTCCAAATCGTGATTTGGCCTACGAGGCTCGTTGACCGTGTACACTTTCTTTAAAACAGCACCGATTGCTTCAACCTTCTCCTTGGGATCCTCAACTATGAAGAAGTTGTCGTCCAGCACAGCCCCATTTGGATTGATGCCAACAGATGTCAGTATGTTTGCGTTTTCTGTCGTCCTTTCCAGTCTAACAGCCTGAATGTCGTTCTGACCTTTCCTCCGGAATATCTTATTTACTTGCGGGAACATACCCGGGTTGTTGGATCTTACAGCCCGGATTTTGTTGCCCCAGTGCAAGCTTACAGCCATACTGTAATGGATTTTGATTAACTGTTGGAGGTTTTTGATCTGCGACTTCAGTGACAGCACCTCGGCGTTTTGTGGATCTGTAAACCGTCGTATTACTTCGTCCATTTGTTTGAGGTACCTGTCAACCTCTTCGTTCGTCAGGTTTCTGTTTGTGGGGGGATTGATTCCACTCGAACGTAGTTCTCTGGATAAGGCTTTAGTGAAACGTGGCCAGCGAGCCTTATTGTAATCGGGTACGTCAGGACACATTCCCCTAGTTCCTCCAGCTCGTTCGGTAACTGGATTGCCGCGGCAAGTCCGCAGTGGTCACTGTCGTACTCCACCGTGGTCAAGCAGTTCCTTCTGGTTCTTTCCACGTCCAGTAGCGTTAGTCGTCGGTCGATGAGCATCACATCCAGATAGGACCCGCTTCTTTGAAACGATGGTCTATCGGTTGCCAACAAGTCCACCCTGAACTCAATATTGTGCTGTGCCAACCACCCTAAGAGTGCGTTTCCTCTATCATTTGGAACACTATTACCCCATTCGCCGTGCTTTGCGTTCAAATCCCTGGCGATTATATAATCGTTTTCTTCCGAGCTCAAACGAAGACTTGTGAAAAGAGCCTCGAGCTCTGACATGAAATGGGGATTCCGAGAATCAGGCGCGTAGGCAGCAATTACAAACAACCTCTTTCCACCTTTGAGAGGGATGCGTGCAATGCATGCTTCTAGCACCGCGAATCTACGCACTTCACTGCTATATATGACCTTATGCTTCTCCCCTGTTAGGGTGCTTGGTTTCAAATTAAACAGGCACATCATCTTGATCTTGATGTTGTTACGAGGCATTGCCAGTTTGCCTCGATCTATAACTGACCATTCAAATAAAGGCTCGCACAACGCGAGTAGTTGTTGTAGAAGCTCGGCCCTGGTCCCTTGTAGGCTGTATGGGCACTTACGACACTTATTTCATATAGGCTTCCTTATCCCTCTATAGCAAGTAGCTGTAGGAGTTTCTTATCCCTGATTACATGGCCAATCTTGTCGATGAGTTTTTTGATTTTGCAATTTTTTGAGCTTCCTAGTGTCCCGGATCTCACATCTGATGAATACTGTAGTCCTTCATCATCATATTGAGCTGGTCTTTGGGGAAACGACTTTTATCATACTACTCCATACTTTTAATTGCTGCTTGACAGATGATGTGTTCCTTAACCGGGACGTTCTAAGCAAACAGAAAAAAAGATAAAACTTTATCGAACGAGATTTCTTGTCGTATCGCTCATCGAACAATTTCTGTCTTTCATAAAACAGAAAGTAACCTCGCATCGGCGATCCGATCGGTGCTTTGAATGAATTCAATGAAACTCAGCTATTCGATCAGTCAGGCGAGAAGGACGATCTCAGTTCAGTGCAGTTCAGCTGCAGCGATTTGAACCATCGCTACTCTGAACAAGCTGAGGCACATTGTGTCGGACGAAAGGTAACCACCTTCAGTCATCGACGATTCATTGATTGCAGATGGTTAGACTGGATTAAATTCAGTCAGTTCTTGGCTTAAAGCTGAATTGAAAATGTTGCGGTGTCTGTGTGTGAGTGTCCCTCATTGAATTTTTTCTAACAACATCATCCTTCATTCATAAAGGTTATTAGCCTCTTTTTGAGTTCGTATTTCCTCAAGGGATTTAGGTGCCTGACTCTAGGCAGCGCTGAGCAACTGCACAGAAAGTGATTTAAGGCTTTCTCTTCAGAAGGTTCTCTACAACTGCAACTCGGCGCATGGCATGAATTGTTTGCTTTGGTTGCTGGTTTCATAATGTCCAGTGCCCCGTGTTGAGTGCTTGTATTTTTGAGACTGCATTTCGGAACGGACTAAGAAGATCCTCAGTCCATGCTAGACCAGATATTGTGGTGAATCTTGAGAAGGTGTTCATTTGTGACCATCGACGACCAACAATTTTCTGGAAATATGAATTAGCTTCATCGCCGATTGTACTTTCTGCTTCTATGGTGTGTGGTGGGTAAGAGAATGACTTATGACGGCTTGAACCACTGTTGCAAGTAATGTCTTGGAACTTCAACCGGTGAACACCTCCATTTTAAGTTAGTCTAAAGACAGGTGCATCTCTGAATTGGTTATAACAAATATAAAAACCCAAACCGCGTATATGTGAGTGAAGCACTGAGTAGTTAATTTTACTGGTTAACGCAAAGGCTTGAACTTTATATCGCTCTCCATCCAGTTAAACAAAAGTTGGCCACTTATCGTTAGTTTCTTTCTTCAAATCCCAGTGCGCAACAATCGACAAACCTGTCTCCGATGGAAACCGATTTTTTGGCACCTTTTGGTTTCTCCTATGTTTGTTTACAAACGTTTTTTATGTTTATGTGTTTATTAAGAGTCGCATAACACCTTCGACTCATAACTACTAATCGCTATAATTTTTCAGAAATACCTGTCCCGAGTTAACATCTCTGTCACTTGACGCGTCGCGCTTGAGTCAGGCCTCGCAACCCGTTTAGAGAGTTGTTCCGCCCATTTGAAGTCTGTCATGAAATGGAAATTTATTTAACATCAATTCTCGCAAAAATAAGTGCCTCGATCAAAAAGAAATACACTCTCGCCATTCTCCCTTCCTCCCGTGCTTACTTTCACACGGTTCAGACAGTGTGTCGCTTGGACGCGGCCACCTAATGCCGCTCCCTGCGCTCTGATGGGCTGGGTCTACGATTTGTTTTGGTCAAGTGATTCCCCCCCAAATGTGGCCCGACGACCTTTAATTTGCTTTGAATTTGTAATTAGCCCAGAGACGAGCGATTGAGTGGGAATGGAAGAATCGCGGATCGAGTGAGTCGAGCTGAACTTGAAGTGGTTGACGATTAGTCAAAATGGCCGCGTAAAGCTCGCTTACCAGGCGGAAAACGTGCCACACCGATAATATTCAGAAACGTGACTTTTGCTCGTCCATTTACATTACGTATCACGCCCCAGTGCAGTGATAATCGACGCTGGTGCGGGCAGGCTTAGAATCAAGCTCGGATCACTGATTGCTGAAAATTTACGATTCGTATTTGCATACTCTTAGGCGGAGTGGTGGAGCGTTTCGTTTGCGGAAAGCTTTAACATGCTGAGTTGAGCACAGGGGCGACGTGTGGGATTGTGTTACCTGTCGATCGATGGATGTGGAAAATTGTGAAATTCTTCAAAATAAGATTTCAACAAAAAGTGAGGTTGAATTTTTAGAAAATTAAAGGCGATTAAAAGATAAGTTGGGAAGGCAGGTTTATTCATTTTTAAGGTTTCGTTTTGAAGAAAAATAATTATAGTTTCGGAATGTCGTATATGTTTCGGTATATTATATCGTTATATTATATCTCTTTAACTTATATATGTTGGAATTATAGTTTGAAGTGTAATTGTGGATGGTTCCCGCAGGCGTGAAGTAAGCACACCAGCACGTGGTTCTTTAATCCGTAGATGAAAACTGGAGGAAAAAT
This sequence comes from Eristalinus sepulchralis, assembly GCA_944738645.1. NCBI lineage: Eukaryota > Metazoa > Arthropoda > Insecta > Diptera > Syrphidae > Eristalinus > Eristalinus sepulchralis. The sequence goes on from OX122882.1 coordinate 46,548,253, forward strand.
TAGCAGGTATTCGTTAAATCAACCATATAGGCTGTTTCAACTTGTGTTTTAAAAAATTATGGGTTCTATTGACACGGACACCTATTTTCTGCTCGAAATCTTTTTCGCTGCAAGTACCATTAGAGCGACAGAAGCTGTCACTGTTAAAAAATGTCTGCTCTTGCGAAGTGTAACTTGCACTTGTCCATTTTATTTTTTCTGACAGCTGCTGGACATATTTATTTGATCAGAAGTCAGGGATGGTATACAAATTAAACAATATTTTAACCATGTGTAACGGTAATCACAAATTTTAGGAGTTGAACAATTAAAGTGCAGAGAATGAATTTTGACATATGAGCAGTAACATTTTTTCAAAGGTGAAGCTCACAACAATTTGGATACAATCACGATCTTGTAGTTTTGACTCACAAATATTTTAACTTAGATAAACTTTAACACAGAATAACTTTGTAGGTCACAACGATGGAGACAGAACTTAATTTGTCGGTTAGCGCGTTTGTAGACAGAAAAGAGTAAATAAAAAAATATCTCATTCTATGTGCTCTCTCTCATTCTATGTGCTCTACTTATAAGTCCACAATGAATCATGATTTCGTTACACTTTAAAAGCTATGTTCCTTGAATCAAGTTTTCCATTTCTAATCAATTAAACAAAACTTTCAATTCCTACAGCAGAAAAAGGAAACAAAATTAAAAAAGACTTAAAGTCCTGACGAAAAAGATCGCATCTCACATAAACGCAAAGCGTCAATTTACTATCGGATCTCCGTGTGAAGTCATATTCTGCCCTTCTACCTCTGATGTCGACTTGCGGTCATTAGCCTCTTGATCTTAAGATCGCGTAAACATGTCATCACGTGCGAACAAATTGCCGAATTCACAGGAATTTCCTGTCTCAACAAACAGAAGACACTTTTCTCTGAATGGTCGACACTGGCATCAATGAGAAATTCTTAGCGAAGTTTTTGATACAATCTTTGCACAGTTTTAGAACTTTTTGGACTTGAAGTGGTCTGAAGTGACGAAATCGGATTGGGTTGTCTAATCAAGATGTAGTTGCGAAAGTGATGAAATTCGTCTTAATGAAACAACAGTTTGTGTGTCTTTTGAGGATTTTTACGTTTTTAGGGTTTTGTATTTCAAATTAATTTGTGATTTTTTTTTTTATTTAATGAGTTTGCTTTGATTATGTTCATAAATTTCATATCAAAGCGAAACGTCAGACAAATAATAATAATTTTAATTGAGTGGCACTGCAGCGCACAAGGGACCAGGGCCGATCTTCTACAATAACTACTCGTGTTGTGCGTGCTGTTGTTCTGTCATGAGTAGAAGGGACCTACAGTTTTTTGCCGACTCCTAACGGCAAGATTTAAGAACTTTTCGTCGACAATTGATACTCTTTGAGTGTTGTCAGCAAATTAAAAGAGGCGGTGCCGTGAAAAAAATTCGAGGTGTCCTGTCCGGGAGTCGATGGCGGAGGCCATATTGGTGGGATAGGAGTGTTTGGTCTGGTCCGGTATCGGAAATTCAGTATTTACAGAAGTGGCTAAAATTACTATATATTTTAAATAATTCTTAATTTGCCACCAATACGTACGGGGCTATACAGCTGCACACGATCAGGATTACAGGATCATCTGTAGAAAATAAAGAAAAATATGCATGAGCATTTTCTCAGTAATACTACGGATAAGATGTAAGTGGGCTTTGTTCATATATCGAAAAGTAGCGATACGCGTGCGCCTTACGCAGGTAAGGAAAACACAAACATCTCCTCACGGTAAGAAAAATGGTGACAAAATTCTAGGCCACCAATAATCCAATTATCGGCAGAAGTGAAGAATATTTTCAACAATTCAGAAAAGAGAAAGAACAATCCGTCCTTCTTTTCACATCGGTGGTTATCCCTATCCTTGATCTAAGCCCCCCACCCTCAATCACCCCATCTTCCTCATTTGGGAGCATATACGGAAAGATCGCCCGCTACACAACTAAGTAGAGCCAAGTTCTTATTGGAATATAACTCAGCTCTATTAAGGGTGCCAGATTTTGGTGCGATATACCCGGTTTTATTCTTTCCAGAAGTAGGAAAAACAGAATCTAGAATTCTGGTCACGATCCTTAACACATGGCTTGAAAAACAAGGATTGGTTATGGTATGATTAGGAAAGTTGTTCTGTGCTGCATAAACACATGATAATTTTAAAGCCTTCACTGAAGAAAAAACTGAAAATAAAATAGAATCGATTGCCGATTGACTTCGCCCAATATGTTTATTTTATGGCGTGGTGAGTACAATTTATTCACAACTTTCAAGAGATATCCAACAAATTGTTAAGAATCAACTGCAACACACAATTTGTTTTGATAAAAAAGGTATAGTTATTAAAATAAAACTTACATCAATTGTTGTTGAAAAACCACTTTTTTAACTTTTTATTGTATTTTTATTTCAATTTAAATTCCTTACTTATATTCTAGCTAAAAATACTTAAAACTAGCTTATACTGTGTGAGCTTTCTCTTTTATATCTATCTTACTGACCCTTCGCGGGTGCTCTAAGTTAATCTACTTTACATTTTGCCTTTCGGCCTACTCTATCTTAATTTAACTTAAATATGTGAGATTAGTTTTTACTTTGTTTGTCAAGAAAAGTAACTTGACTTTCTGGTTTTTACTTAACCTAACTTATTCTAACTAAAACTTAAAGTATTTACAAATTGTTAAATCTACTTATGCTATTCTTAACTATGTCCGTTGAATTGTACGGACGCGTTCTCCAGGGCGTATTGCGATTTATATGCTTAACATATATAAGCAATACGCCGTGATGCACCTTTTTTTTATATATATATTTTGTATATATATATATTTTTATTTGTTTTATTTTTTTTTTGTTTTTTATTTTTTATTTTTTTTTTTTTTATTTTTAAATTTTTTTTTTTTTTTTTTTTATTTTATTTAACTTAACCTAAACCTAGCCTATGTGAGTTCGCCCTCAAGGGTCAACTAGCAACTTCTATTCATTAGACGTTGATGGCGTCAAAAACCGATTTCGGTGCAGCCACCAATAAAAGTGGCGTTCTTTGGCCGACACTGCTCTGTCTCGAGCAGAAATCGCCCGGCTGAACCGAAGAAGATCCTCGTGGCTGCGAGCAACGACCGGCTCGTATTGAAGTCGCCTGTCCACTGTTCGGCGTGCGACATGGAAGATTAAAGGACACCCCTCCGTATCCTGTATCAGGCCCTTTCCATCCAAATATAGGAAAGCTTCGGGCGGAATGAAGCCGTTAAGACGCACCTTCTCGTGGTACATTACATTCGGGTAGTAAGCCCCAAAGATCAGACTGTTGGTCGAGTTCAAAGCCCGTGCGACGTGACCCCTGATTAACTTAATAATAAAGTTGTCTATCCTGATCAGATTTGCCTCGTTGTACAAAACCTCGTTGGGATAGAATTTCTTGTACTCTGATTCGGGGGTGCGATACAATCTGAGGCAAGTCCTAAGACATTGCCTCTCGAACACCCTCATCTTTTCCATCTGGGAAGGACTCACGTTGAACCACACTGGACAACCGTACAACATGACCGGCCGGATGAGGGCCGTGTAGCAGATAACCTTTACTTTGGTATCGAGTTGACGGTTGTGAAACAGCCTACTCGCCCCAAAGAAAGTTTTCTTGGCCCTTGCCAGAACAGTAGCAATATGCATATCACCATATAGATACTGATCCAGCCAAATGCCAAGATATCTTACTACACTTTTCACAGTTAACGGTCGCCCCTGTGGGTCAACAATGCCGAACTTGCGCCAGTTTTTTTTCGTGTCCCTTGAGGCCCTGGACAGCGGGGTTCTGAACAGAATGGTTTCGCACTTCTGGTAGTTGATCTTCAGCTTCCAGTCGTCGCAATAACGCTGAATGTTATCGAAATCGCACTGCAACAAGCTATTGATCACTTCGACCTTCGGACCTGATCTGTACGCGACTATATCGTCGGCATACGCAATTATATTTGGCATTGAACCCAAAAGATCGCTGGTGAATATCGCGAAAAGAATCGGCGATCCAACCGCCCCCTGTTGCAACCCATTTTTGATGTTAAAAACAGGTATCGACGTTACATTGCCATTCTTCACTACGAACTTCCTACCTGTGATCATGTCATAGATCATGTATAGCAATGATTTATTCATGCCGAGCCTGACCAACTTAAGGAAAAGACCTTCTAACCATACGGTGTCGAACGGATTTTCCATGTCGATCAGACAGGCACCTGTGCAATGTTTTTTATTCCTATTCCATTGTATATCGGAACACAGCTTAGTCGCGGCATGTGAAGTATCATGCCCCGCTCTAAAACCAAATTGATTTTCCGGTATTATTTCCTTTTGCTCAACCCACTCTTTCAGAGCCCTTATGACTATCTTCTCAAATACTTTGCTTATGCACGGGAGAAGACTTATCGACCGGAGATTTGTTGGAATGGAGGTATCTTTGTCCCTTTTGGGGATTGGTTGTACCACAGCTGTTTTCCAATGGGCCGGATAATGTGCATTGCTCAGCGCATTGTTAAACAGGGTAGTGTATACATCCACCGCTTCAGGCGGTAGATGGCTTAGAACCACATTCGGTATTCCATCAATTCCCACCGACTTTTTCTTCTTCAGTGATATGAAGATATCCAGAAGTTCTTCCTTCGAAACAAGGATGGAGTTGTCTCCATCATTGGCGACGGCACTATTCGCCAAAAGATCGTCATTGAATGTGGTGAAACCAGGATTCTCTGATCGCCATTGACTTATTTCATTGCGAAGGTTGATATGGTTTAGCAAGGCTCTGTTCTCCAGTTCATGATTAGGGCAACGGGAATCATTGACCGTATACACTTTCTGGAAGACAGCACCGATTGCTTTCACCTTTTCCTGGGGATCCTCAACCACGAAGAAGTTGTCGTCAAGGACTGCCCCATCCGGATCAATGCCAACAGAAGTCAAGAGGTTTGCGTTGTCTGTCGTCCTGTCAAGTCGAACGCTCTGAATATCGTTCTGATCTTTCCTCCGGAAGATTTTATTTACTTGCGGGAACATGCTCGGGTTGTTGGGTCTTACAGCCCGAATCTTATTGCCCCAATGCAAGTTTACAGCCAGGTTGTAATGCTGTTTAATTAGTTGTTGGAGTACTTTGATCTCCGATTTCAGTGATCGCACTGCAGCGTTTTGCGGGTCGGTAAATCTCCTGTACAAGAGCTTTAGTCTTGACAGTAGTCTACTCTTTTGAACGTGAAGTTCGTCTATGGTAGCATTCCGATAAATGTCGCCAACATCGGTTAATACTACCTTCGGGATCGTTCTGTCCATTGAACGTTTAATGGCGTCGTCCATTCGTACAAGGTACTCGTCAACCTCTTCATTTGTCAAGTTTCTGTTCGTTGGGGGATTGATCACGCTCGAACGTAGTTCTCTGGTTAAGATTCTAGAGAAAGTGGCCAGCGCACCTTATTGTAATTATAAGGATTCCTCTGGACATATTCCTGTAGATCCTCCAGCTCGTTCGGGAGCTGGATAACCGCGGCTAGGCCACAGTGATCACTGTCGTACTCAACCGTGGTTAGGCAGTTCCTTGTGTGTCGTTCCACGTTTAGTAGTGTCAGTCGTCTGTCTGTTAGTATTACATCCAGATAGGACCCACTTCTGGGAAACGACGGTCTTCCGGTTGCTAACAGAACGAGTTTAAACTCGATATCGTGCTGGTCCATCCACCCTACGAGGGCGTTTCCTCTCGCGTTTGGAACACTGTTACCCCATTCACCGTGCTTTGCGTTCAAATCACCGGCTATGACGTAATAGTTCTCTTCCGCGTTTAAGCGAAGGCTTGAGAAGAGAATTTCGAGTTCTGAAATAAAATTCGAGTTTTGAGCGTCTGGTGCATAGACGGCAATCACATATAATCCCTTTCCACCTTGAAGAGGGATGCGTGCGATGGCCGCCTCTAACACACTAAATCTTCGCACTTCATTGCTATAGATGACCTTATGACTAATTTCCTTTTTAATGAGGAGAGCAACCCCACCCCCTTGAGTGGATTGGGGCCGGTCTCTTCTTATAACGTGGTAGTTTTTGTACCTGAGTTTGCGCCTCTGGTTAAGTTTAGTTTCGCTAGCCATTAGCACGTCAGGATTGTGGGTTTGCAACAAGTTCGATAGCATTAATTGACGCTCGATCCTGAACAGCGAATTTACATTCACCGCTAGGACCTTAAGGGTTCTTGCCTCGCGTGAGCCCATTATATTGACGCGAAAAGCTCGACAGGCAGCCTCGACCAGATGAAGTCTAGCCGAGCTGTCTGCGTAAGGATACTTGTGTTGAGATCCACCATCTGGGTTTGCAAAGCGATCATCTGCGCTTGCATCGCCTGGATGGTTGACATCAGCTCTTTCATTGAAGGTTCTGCGTCTTGATGCCTGGCCACTGGGACCGGGGCAGCTTTCGGCACTGTCTGTGTTGCTGGCTTTCTACCTGACGCCATTTGGGCGTAGGAGATGGCCGGTGTTACAGTGGTAGTCGCCGCACGGGCCACCGGACTGGCTTCTACATTTTTAATGGGCCTTACCGCCTTTGCTCTCTGTCGTAGCTCTTTAATGCGCGGACATCCCCGATAAGTTGCGGGGTGTCCGTTGGCACCACAGAGTACACACTTGAGGAGAGTCTTATCCTCAACTTCATTCTCGCCCAAAGGGCATTTCCCTTTTTTGTGGCTGATTGTGCAACGTGCGCAGCGGAACTCCATGTTACAGTTCTCTGCGACGTGCCCCAGCCGTCTGCACTTCGCACATTGCAATACGTGGTCAGACTTTCTTAGTTTTTCCCACTTTACAGCAAGACCGCCTACATATCGGATTTTTTGTAGGCTGTCTATTTTGCTGCCGTGGGCAACCTGTACCAGGAAGAAGGGTAGTGCCTTCTTCTTCGCTTTAGCAGCCGCAGTGTTGAACGGCTTGACCCCTACAAATCGGATCTCGTCGCCCTCTACCTCGCGCAGCTCTTCGAGAAGCTCCTCCGGGTCAGTGAAGGGATCTCTGCCCTTGAGGAGCACAGTTTGTGGCCTCTCACCCTTGGGGTTGTAAGTATAAAAATCGGTGTTTGACGCCACCAACTTCTCTTTGAGAAACCTGAAGTCATCCATCGAAGAACAATGGACCGAATGACTCTCAGGTGCTTTATATTTAATATAAAAATTGGACTTGAGGGCTAACTTACATAGCATTGTCAGATCCTTTGTGCTTTGCCCAAACACATTGATTGGCGGGCATCGGAATGCCGCCTTGGGTTGTTGTTTCTGCTGCAGTTGTTGTTGTTGTTGTTGCTGTTGCTGTTGCTGCTGTTGTTGCGTCGGCTGCGGCTGCTGTTGTTTTCGCTGCTGCTGTTTCTGCTGCTGCTGGTTCTGCTTCTTTTGCTTTTGCTGTTTCTGCTGCTGTGTTTGCTGTTGGGACAGTTGTTGTTGTTCCTTTTGCTGCCGATGTTGTTGTTGTTGTTGCATCTGATGCAGTCTTTGTGCTGCCTTCGATGTAGACGGCAGGGGCTCATTTTGCGGTTCTTTTGTGTCCTGTTGGCGTAGTTGCTGCGTCTGGGCCCTCTGTTGTTGTTGCTGCTTCTTTCGTAGCAGATCCTCCAGATCTTTCTGCTGCTGCTGCTCCTTTTTCAGCTTCTCAGCCGCTTTCCGCGCCATAGATTGCTCATACAGGGCCTTTATATGGGCATCTAATCTTGCCCGTTCGGAGTCGAGGCGAGCCATTTTCTCCTCTTCCTCCCGAATCTCCTCCGCCTCGTCGTCGGAGTCAGTAGTTGCCAACACCTGGAAGGCGTTGTTCCTTCCGCTAAAAGAAAAGCGTCCTTCATTGCCGTCCGATTCATATTGGAGGGCTTCCAGGTCCTTTGTTGCTTTTTTGGCTTGTCTTCCTCCTGGCGTTGTTTTTGTTGATGCTGTCATTGTTGATGGCGGTGTGGTCGTCATCGTTGCTGGTTTTCTTGGTGCAGCCTCTTCCTCGTCTGACGTCATCGTCACCGATGCAGTCGTCCGACGCTTGTGTATATTCGGTTGTGGCTGCAACCTCTTCCTCCTTTTCCTTATTCCCCCCTTGCTCGTCGGACTGGCCGTCCTTTCACTTTCGTCACTTGTTGGGTGGCGTGACGTCCGAGCCACCGGTGTTTTAAAATCACCCGATTTGGTGAGCTCGGGCTGCTCGTCACTCTCCATTCTCTCCTGCTCACTCCACTTGTTGTCTCTTTACTTTTAAAAATAAAAAAAAAAAAGACAAATCACGTACTCTAGTCTTGGGTCTCGAACCCAGGACCCTTGGATCCACAACACTGTGTTCTGCCACTAGGCTGTCACTACTCTTAGAGGTTTTTGAGTTTTTCCGGGATATGATTTTGACTTACTAATGTGAAGCCGAAACCAACGAAACCATTCATGTGCAGGTGTAAGTTTCACTTGCCTATTTTATTTCGTATTTAATTTCCGATATTTCAAGACAATTTCTCTTATTGAACCCAAATCAAGTTTGTGGAGGTGTACACACGCAGTGATGAAAACCTGAAGGCGTTGAAAAAGATTTAGCGAGGATCAATAAACACCACCTCCTTAACGGGACTTCATGTGATTCTTAAGCTTTATCCACTAAATTTTTTCATGTAAGCCTCTGCTACAAAATGCGAATCGGTCCTGCTGTCTCAAAACATGTATTCATTAACCAGACGAGAAGTGACTACAAGCTATCGTGCTTGAATTTTAACCAAAATTTTAAGTCCGTTAAAATGGGAATGGGAACCTAGCAACGATCGCGTCTCTCAGGTGTACATTCAAGGCCTAAAGAGTTCAACAAAAACAGACGCAGAAATATACTAAGACCTGTATTGCAGGCTGTCCGATCACAGGTGAGTTAATTCTTTCCTTGGAGTTCCAGCCAGTTAAAGAAGCAGCGAAGGCAGGTAGCAATTGCAACTAGCCTTTTATTAGCCACTATGGCCACTAGCCATTAAGGCACCCACCATTTTGGAAATCAAGCTACAGCTAGCCGCGAGCTGTCACGAATTAACTCACTCGCTTTTGCTACCAGCACTCGACTTCCTGATGATGTGGGCTTAGAAACTAGTGCATAGTGCAACAATGAGGTAGTTAATATTCTTGGGAAAGTGTAGACAAATACTGACGCAACGGTGGCGAAAGAAAGTATTGAATTGCACAGAGGTTTTCCCTAGCACGCCTGCTCTTGATGCATTGCTGAAGCTCCACCTCCTTGATATCCACGTCATGGGATGTAAAATCTGGGCCATCTTATTAATAAAAAGAAGTGATCTTTGGTAAAAGTCGCACTTGAGTATTAATGACCTAGCGCACCGCATCTCCTATGATTATAGTCTCACAGACAGGCAGTCTGATGCAGGGACACCACTAATCCAGTTGCATCGTTCGTACAAAGTCGACTTTCCTTGCGTCCAGAACTGGTGCAGTAAAGAAAATTATATCAAAAATAAGGAAAAGGATATGGATCGCATAGACGCAGCACATACAGAGGGTGTGGAGATGAAGAGAAACAAGAGGATCTTACTCACATCCTCTGCCAATGTACAAGCCTACGTCAGGTGAGGATAAGCAACGTCATCTTAACGAACTTCAAGGCATTTCAAGTAAACTCATCAGCTCTAACTGCAGATTTCGAGAGATTATATGAATTAACTTTGGTTCATAGAATTAAGCGGAGAAGAGACCCCTTCACACCTTATTCTGGGCATCACACTCTAGGCCTACATAAGGCTGCATCTACCCACTAACCCACTAAACATAGTCAACTCATTCAAGAAAGTCTTTTGGAATCCACTCTCCAGTACTTTTAATTTCATTCCATTAAAAGAAAAAGTGTTTTTTCTCTTGACTGCCAAAAGTAAAAAACAATAGTGGAACAATGATAAATGCCCCAAAGAACTTTTTTGCAAACTTTCCTCAATCGGCCAGCATCATCCCAACACGCGAATGTACGGCAGGTGAGTTAAGCACTTAATGACTGTTTTAATGCCCCATTTCGTTTTATCACATTTCATTGCCAATTGGCGGAGGTGTTAAAATTTACAAGAAATCGACTTTTAGCACCTCTAGGCGCTACTTGCAAACGTTTGAGGATCCCTTCGCTAAACTTTCCACACAAACATCGGAATTCTTTCCGCCAATAGCTAATTGCCCAGTTCCCGTTGTTGTCTTCCTGACATTCCCACACTGACATGCGAACAGCGCCTATGTCGTAACCAATCAAAGTCTCTCAGCGTGCGTCGGTCGTCGCCGAACATGCAATCATAAGGCAGCGCTTTGAATTCTAATCTAATGATAAGATACAGCGATCTATGCCTCATCCTCAGTCAGACGGCAAGTTAAATAACCAATTTTCGAATTGAAGACGCAAACTTTTCCATCACGTAAGTGCGCTCGCCACTCGTAGATACATTCAATATTTACATTCCCTTGGTGTAGCCGATGTATCGCAAGCGGTCGGTTACATGTTGCGCCGTTTTATAATGCGAATTCATTTATTGTAATTACCGTTGTGCTGTGCCACGGCACCGTGCCCGTCAAGGTCAGAGGGTTTGCCGAGAGTGGGAGGACGGCGCGCATCTATTGTTGCCTTGCGTGAGAGAAATTGAAGCCAATTCAGCAATTCAATGCTAATTGTATGCAGGAGCTGACTCATCTGATGATCAGACATGTTTCCGGTATTTTTGCGACTTGAATGATCTATTTCGATGATGTTTAGTGAAGAGGCATTGTTGTGCGCATTGTCAGTCCATCGACCACAGGAAGATGTTCCTTACCCCACTACAGAGTCTATCAGAAATCGGCAATGTTTGTGCGCGCTTCTTAAGACTTAAATGAGGATTTATTTTAATGCGGCTTCATTGACAAGGAAGTAGCGGGAAGAAAAGCAGCACCGAGTGTTTGTCAATTTATCTCAATTTATTTGAGCTCTGGGTGGTAATTAGACGAATGGGGGGATTAGTCACGAGCCGCGGCTTATTATGATGACTAGCCAGATAGAGATTCAGACCCTGCAAGGTCACTTGCCGGCGTCATTAATGACTTAAGAGAAGAACTCCAAACAAAAGAGAGAACAATGTGCTGAGTGAATTTGGAATTCTTAGAACCTTGAGAGAGGTTAGTTAATTCTGTAGTCTGTGAAGCAAAACAAAAACGGGGAAAAGTAAACAAATAAGAAAATAATGCAGGAATTTGGAATCAAAGAATTGAACTTGTCGTTTGAGGTGAAAAGAATTTTTGACACACAGCCAATTGACGTCACTTTTTGAGAGTTAGTTTTGGATTCACTTTTCTGATCATCACTTTTCTGGTCATCATCATCAATGCCCTTGTGACAACAAAGGCAATTGGATCTGAAACTAGATTGTCTTACCTTCAGTTCTAGGGACAGTTGTTTTTTTTTGTACAGACACAGGCTCCAATTGCGGCCACACTTGACGGTGTCTCCCATATACGCGAAGATGGGACGAAATTGTCAGTGGCATCGGAGGATATGATGTGTCAGCCGACGCACGCAAGAAACAAACTGACTTCATGCTTGAGGGTAAATCACTTTATCTTGGTAGTGAGCGAGGCCTTCCTAACACCTCTGTTGTTCCATAGGCCAAAGCTGTCGGCTGCAATGCAACTCCGCACTGAGCCGACCAGTCGCTTAACCGCTAAATCAGACCAGTCAGCACAGTCCCTGTCCATGATTTTGGGGTATAAAGCCTTACCCAGCACAATACCCCCACAAGGGACCCCTTACCGCACGGAGAAGCAATAAACAATGTTTTAAGCGCTCCTCACCTTCAGTGGCACTAGAATATAGCCACTGGTCAAGTAGTCTTTAAGACTCCGGTTCCCTTGATAGCCACCGTCGCACTAAATGTTCTTTGGGTCCATCAGTGATTCCGCTGCAACTACAGATGAGGTTTTTGATCATCTGATGCAAACATTCAGTCGGTTCATCCGAAGCAGTACGGCAGTGGAAATCATTTCTTTTCTCTTCCAACTTGTGAATCCTTTTCAATGCGAGGGAAAACACGGAACAAGCCAGCTTGATAGTCAACTTTGATTCCGACTCTCAGAGCAATTGGAACTTTTCTATCAGTCACACAAAAATAAGGTCACTAAATGTCGTGAAGAATTTTCTTGTTGCTGTTACTGCAAGCAGACGCAGCAAGAGTTGTCGCATTTCCACAACCTTTGCACCCACAACTTCTGGTTGTAAGACATAAGGCGTCTTACAAGTGGTGAGTGGTAGTATTTCCCACGCTGATTCTCATCACATCTGAACCGTTTCCCCTCATTTCTCATAATCTTCAGCGCTGTAAATCATGCCACGCGGAATTTCCCCTGCCGTCAACCGATAGAACACTATTCGAATTCGAATCTACTTTATGATTCTACACATCTCCATCCGACAGTAATGTGCATCTCCACTTAGTCGACTTAAATGCTGTTGTTTGTGTCAATTAGGAAGCATTACCGCTGCTACGTGCTCTTCCGCCCCGCATGAGGTTTAGTCACGCAGTGAGTCGGACTTCTCACCGGTTTCTACCTGGGCGATCTTAATTATTCGATAATGTACTTATTTTGAGCAATTAAAAAATGCAAAACGGGGCAGAGCGTTACGTCAGCTGATCGAACCGGAAGGCAGCGTTCGGCTTCGAAGACACCGACTTCAATTTACTCATGAACACTGTGATACTCGTAAACGCCGCTTAAAGGTCATTGCTTGTCGTCGCTGACGCAAGCAGGGTCCCTGTCAATATTCGGAGCGTTTATGGGTTTTTTGATGGGGAAATAAATCAAGTGGTTGATATGCCTTAAGCAGAGACATGACGCGTCTGATAAGTTGACCAGCATGACAGGAACTCATTCAGAATTGATTGGTGAATATCCTTGCGGGCAGTTTTGGGGAAATCAAGTTGGTGAGTGAACTTTATGTCACGAATGGCTAGACAGATTTTGAATTATCTGTCTTTTTCCACTCTCGAGATTTATTTATCACCAATCATTTCACTGATGATCATAGGAGAGCATCTAATCGATGGGTTACTGGGCTACTGAGAAGCTCTGTGACACCTTCTCCCTAGTTTGTCTAAGATTCTGAGATCAGAATGCTTTGAAATAACTTAACTTAAGTGGCGCAAATACTTCCAACTCCCTTGTGACTATTCTGCAGTATGAGGGCTGTCACTACGGCTCTGATAATAACTTAGGCCGATTTATCGGAATGTAGGCACGCGTCAATTACTCCTAGTTAGACTGCACCACAGCCATGCTTATGCACTCAGCCACAAAAAGCATATGACGGCCACAGCTGATTCGGATGTAGTCTAACTGGAGGTCCAAATTTCTAGGGCCTCTCCAACATTTGTGACGCAGCGAAACCTTTCCTCCAAGTGATATATTGTTTAGGGCTTATCGGTGCGGCGGCGTCAAATCACATGATTTTTGAGGCCAATTCACAAGTCCATAATGGGAAGCTATGCGGCGTTTCAAACGTTTCAATTGTGGCACGAGCCGAGCTGTGTGACAAGACGACGCAAGAGGTGGTGCCATGAAAAATGCGAGGCTTACAGACCGGGAATCGAATCAGTACCCTTGTGTGTGGGTCGACGAAGTTGCCCACTACGAGTACTTATGCCACGGTGACCACTTTTTTCAATAAACCAAGTATATTAGATAAGTTTAATTTCGAAATTACTAGAGATCTTTGCTTGCTGAGATTCCGAACACAAAAGCGGCACATCGTTCTTCAATTCAAGTCAAGTGACATCTCCAGCACGGCTTATGTTTCGCGGAACAAAATGACAAAACGACGTGTATGTCACTAAAACAAACATCATAAGCGGCCCTCAGGATCTATGACTAGCAGGCATGGATGGTTGCATGTAAACTGGGTCTTTTGCCAACAGTGTGTGCCGTGACCCTAGGACTTTCTTCACAAGTGCCCCACTAGACCATTCCCATGCATGTCTGATAGATTATTGTTTTTGAATTTTCCGGCTATTATTTCTGTAAGCGCTACAGAGCGTATCTGGCAATACAACACATCATTTGAAAGGTCTTGGCATAACCTACAAAACGACGCTATGCAGATATTGCATTCAACAGTTATAGACATGTAAACATGGAGTTCACTAACGCCGAAATTCGCGCTATTTTAAAGTTTTCCTTCGTTAAAGGCGAATCCGCTAGAGAAACGTTCCGTGAGATTAATGGTGTTTTGGGGGATGGTACTGTATCACTTCGGACCGCGGAGGAATGGTTTTGACGATTCAGAGCCGGTGAAAACGACACCGTGGATAAGCCAGCCGACGGAAGACCTGTGACGACGAATCATGGAAATCATCGAGTTAGACCGGCATGTGGAATCTCGGGATATCGCCCAGGAGATGGGAGTTAGTCACCAAACGATTTTAACCATCTGCAAAAGGCTGGATCCAAAAAAAGCTTGATGTTTGGGTGCCGCATGGTTTGACGCAAAAAAACCTTCTGGACCGAATCAACGCCTGCGATATGCTGCTGAAACAAAACGAACTCGACCCATTTTTTGAAGCGGATGGTGACTGGCGACGAAAAATGGATAACATACGACAATATCAAGCAAAAGCGGTCGTGTTGGAAGGCCGGTGAATCGTCCCAAGCAGTGGCCAAGCCGGGATTGATGGTCAGGAAGGTTTTGCTGTGTGTTTGGTTGGATTGGAAGGGTGGTGGTATTGGAAAGCCAGACGCTTAATTCTACCATCTACTGCGAAAAACTGGACCGCTGGAAGCAGGCGATAGACCAGAAGCGTCCAGAATTGGCCAACAGGAAGGGTGCAGTGTTCCACCAGGACAACGCCAGACCACACACTTGGTTGATGACTCGTCAGAAGCAACGGGAACTCGGATGGGAGGTTTTATCGCATTCACCATATAGCCCGGACATAGCGCTAAGTGATTACCATCTGTTCCTGTCCATGGCGAACGCCCTTGGTGGTGTGAAGTGAAGTGGATGTCCGAGTTCTTCACAAATAAGGAGGAGGACTTCAACGAGGGGTTTATTATGAACTTACCGTCTAGATGGAAACAGATTATCGAACAAAACAGCGTATATTTGAACTAAATCCGGTCACTGTAGCACATTTTATGAAGTATTGAAAGAAGAGCAAAAAAGCGGAAGGGAGATATTTGACAACCTTATAACAATAAAAGCTTCAAAATAGAGAATGCATCTAACTGTGATCTAAGATGGACCCCAAAGCTTCTATCTGTTTGTCTGAATGAGCTGTGGTTTTGTTCTATTCATTTCATCACTCAAGTGAAATTGACCTTTGCTGAGCATAAAAAATTGTCCATAAAAATTGAGTGGCCCTACGACTTACACGGATTCAGGACGTAACTTTTACAGCAATCATTCGTATTGTGCAGGCTATTGATCTCTCAAAGCGACTGTTCAATGCCGACTCCAATCCGTGAATTGAAAAAAAGAACCTGTTAAAAAGTTCAGTAAATAGGAAGGCCAAGCTTGGTGTCAAAGCCAAGTTATCGGGTTTTAACACAGCGTTTGTTCAAACTCTCGCCTATGGTCATGAAATTTGGGTGATGACCGAAAAGATAAAATTGCAAATAAAAGCTGCCGAGATGAGGTTTCTCAGTTCTGTTACGGGAATCGTTGGCTTGGCTACGTGGTACGGACGTCCACTTCATCACGACTTCCGAGACGCGCCTTAGAGTCGGTAAGAGAACAGAATCACGCACAACACGAGTAGTTATTGTAGAAGCTAGGCCCTGGTCCCGTGTTGGCCAAGTGCCACTCAAGTATTATTTTCAACCTTAAGAGAGTTGGAGTCTCTAGCATGGGTGTCGTTGCACTTGATCACTAAGCTACAACGCACGGTCGCAGAAAAAATGCCTTTTATCGATTGGATCTCCTTACCTGTGGAAGAAGGACATGACGCTAGGATTCCAAATCGCTGGACACGCTTCCCCCATTGCTCCTTTGAATAGTATTCTGAATTTGTATTATTTTCCATTTTAAACCCTCATGACACACGTCTAACATCGAAATTTAGCTCGGCTTGTGTAACTTTCTGTCATGATTGACGCCCCTAGGTGGCATAATTTATCCTGCTATGTGTCAAACTTTGTCTACTTCTTCACCCACTCAAGTTAACAGACGGAATCTTGGAACAAAAGGGATCAAAAGGAATCGGTTCTATAACAAGGCTTGAAAATCTTTATGAAAAGAACACTCCCATACGTGCTTCTTACAAAGAAGACAGCGAGACAGACTGCGGTGTCAAAAATATGCCTCGAGAGGTGTTGGAGCCTCTATGGACGTCAAATGTTGTGTGACAGAATGAATTCATTTGTACACTGCACTGGAAGACTAAGCCGCCACTTGGCACCTCCTCGCACTCCACGCAGGTGACTCATATTCGATGCAATGGGTTTTTCTGTATCAATCTGCCAGTCATCAGACAGCAGTCAATTGTCGTGCGACCTTACATCATATGACAACAAGACGCCGGTCATGTAATGAGGAATAAGTATGCTTTGGAGTGTTTGGCTCGTTAAAAAGATGATCGTTGAAAATCCGATCATGTCTGGAAGTCAATCAATGTGAACACGTCCAATAGCGTCATTTGTTTGCGTTGAGCTTTGAAGAATGTTTATGCGAAAATGGCCAGGATGAGGTCAAGAGGTGTTGCGCTTACTGAATGCGGAGCACTTCGTGGAGATTCTCACAAGATGTGACTGTTCCAATTGATTTCCTCATCGACTCACTTTATGGTGGAGTGTTTTAAATTCTTGCTTATCGCTTGATTTAAATGTATTCAGCATCAACAAGCGGGAAATGTTCTTCGAGTGTAGTTCTGTTGCAAATAATGAAGTACTGTAATTTGAATAATTTTAAGTTGGCCATGCTCTCACTGTAAATGTGTTCGTATACCTTTAAGTTTTTCTATTTCATTCTATTTTTGAATAAAATCAGTCGCACTGTATTCTTTCTCCAGGAAGGTTCGTTTTTCTTTCGCACTTTATTGAACAGGTTATGGGCCCAGATCACGTGGTAAAAAATTAAGGTTAAATTGAAAAGAAAATTTAAATATAATTCGTGAAAATGGAGAATAATAATTTCAAAATTGAGCAACTTCAAACTGCTGATCAATACTCTGTTTGGAAGTTTCAAGTTTCAATTTTGCTGAACGCATCTGGGCTGTTTGATTATGTGGATGGTGAATCAAAGGTTCCGATCAAAATGCAGACTGAGGAACAAGCTGATTTTAATAAACGTGTCTTGATTTGGAAGAGATCAGACAGCAAGGCTCAGCAGATAATCGCTACCAGCGTCGGTCCAATTCCTCTTCGCCACATTGTTAATTGCAAAACTGCAATGCAAATGTGGGATAAGCTGAAGTCGGTCTACGAACAGTCTTCAGGAACAAATGTTCACATGCTGTTGCAGAAATTTTACGGCTTTGAGAAAAATCCAGACGACGACGTCTCCACACATATATCCCGGCTGGAAAACATCGTCAGGCAATTGAGAGATATCGGCGAGGTAATATCAGAAAGTATGATTATTACTAAAGTTTTAATGACTCTTCCAAGCAATTTCAAACACTTCTTTTGCGCGTGGGAATCGACTTCAAAAGACCAACAAACATTAGAGAATCTCACGTCTCGAT
The DNA here is from genome assembly GCA_944738645.1 of Eristalinus sepulchralis. Taxonomy (NCBI): domain Eukaryota; kingdom Metazoa; phylum Arthropoda; class Insecta; order Diptera; family Syrphidae; genus Eristalinus; species Eristalinus sepulchralis. The sequence goes on from OX122882.1 coordinate 46,566,011, forward strand.
TGGTCATGGAAGAGACACGCATGTCATCGCATACGACGAGTTCAACTGTTGCTTTAGTCGCAAAGCAGAAGGCGAAGAAAGGAAAGTCAAATAGTTCCAAATCTGGAAAGTGTTTCCACTGTGATGAATACGGCCACTGGAAAAGAGAGTGTCCAAAGAAAAATGCAGTAGGTTATCATAAAAGGTGGACTGGAACTAATGGCGAGGTACGAAGGGGTGATGCACTAATATGTAACGTTGGAAATAAAGTGATGACTGGAAGTACAGATGAGGTGCAGAGACGAGGTAATTCCTTGAAAAGCTTAAGGCGATGGACTGGAACTAGAAGTGAGGTTCGAGGGGAAACTCTTTTTGGTGTCAATGCGCTAATGGCAAAGGGCGGCACATCAGTGAGTCAGGACTGGTATTTGGATTCCGGAGCGAGTGACCACATGACGTGCAGGAAGGAATGGTTTGCATCTTATAGGCAATTTATTGATCCGGTTGGGATTCAGATAGGAAGTGGAGAAAAGATCCTTGCCGAAGGGGTCGGCGAAAAAAATATTCTCGCTTCAAATGGGAAAACCTGGTTCAAAAGGCATTTGTCTGAAGTTCTCTACGTGCCTAAGATTTCAATGAATTTATTTTCACAGACCCGTGCTTTGGATAAGAATCTAAGCATTATTTCTGATAGTTTTCAGTGTAAATTTGTGAAAAAAGACGGTTCAGTTATGGCAGTGGGAGACAGACAGGGGCAACTATTTAAGATGTGCTTCAAGGTACAGCCACCAAGTTCGATTAAAGTGAATGTGGCAAGTCAAATATTGCCAATAAGGGTTTGGCACGAACGTATGGCACATCAAAACATAGTGCAGGTTCGTAATCAATTAAAAAAGGAGGAAATTCAGTTTGAGGACACAGACAACTTTACCTGTGATAGTTGCGTGTATGGAAAGCAACACCGATTGCCTTTTCCTAAAAGCAATTTTCGGGCTGCTCAACCAGGCGAGCTTGTTCATGCCGACGTATGTGGACCCATGGAGGAAAGATCGGTTGGCGGTGCCAGGTATTTCCTTTTATTTAAAGACCACTTTTCCAGATATAAGGTGGTGTATTTTTTAAAGAATAAATCTGAAGTTTGTGCTTGTATAGATCGTTTTTTAAGCAAAGCAAAGAACGAATCTGGTCACAAAGTTAAAACACTTCGAACAGATAATGGGGCGGAGTTCATTAATGAAAGTGTTAGATCCCTATTGATCAAACATTCTGTTCGCCATCAAACTACGGTTCCCTACTCTCCGGAGCAGAATGGCAGTGTCGAACGCGAGAACCGCACCATTGTAGAAGCTGCAAGAACAATGCTTTGTGGAAGTGGATTATCCAAAAAGTTCTGGGCAGAAGCAATAAACACTGCAGTATTTACACTTAATCGAACTGGAATTAGTCCCATAAAAGGTAAAAACCCTTACGAACTTTGGTGGGGAATTGATTGTAAAACTGTTGGCTTGAAAACATTTGGAACGAAAGTCTTCATACATATACCAAAGGAGAAACGACAGAAGTTTGACAAAAAGGCAGAATTAGGTGTATTCATGGGCTATGCGCAAGATTCAAAAGGATATCGCATTTGGAATCCGTCCACAAAATCAATTCAAATTGCTAGAGATGTGACATTTAAAGAGTTTTCGTCATCAGTACAATTTTGCACTAATAACAAAAGTTTGAATGAAGACCCGGATAATGGTGTGTGTGTAGATGTGCATGGTGATGATGTCAATGATTCGATTGATAAGGGTGATAATGATGACGGAGAAATAGATTCCACTGTGCTTGAATCCAATCCTCAAGAGGAGAGCTTCGAGGATGATGTTTTCAAATCGGCAGATGAAGACGCTATTCTCGATGATAGCGCTGAGGATTCTTATAGAAATAAACTGCGTAGCGCAAACAAATGGAAGGATTCAGGCATGCTTAATTTTGCAGAAAAACATGCTTTTCTTGTGCAAGGTGAACCAGTAAACTACAAAGAGACAGTTTCTTGTACGGATGCGCGTCACTGGAAAGAAGCTATGGCAGACGAGGTGAAAAGTCTTCTTAAAAATCACACTTGGGACTTGGTTGAACAACCAACAAATAGAAAAATCATCGATAACAAATGGGTATTCAAGATCAAGAACTTGGACGCACAAGGGAAAAAGAAGTACAAGGCACGTTTGGTGATTCGTGGTTTCACACAGGAATATGGTGTCGACTATATTGAAACGTTTAGTCCAGTGGCAAAATTTGTTTCTATTCGAACCATTTTAGCTATTGCTGTGTGCGAAGAATTGTCTCTCATTCAATTTGATGTTAAATCAGCCTTCTTGAATAGTCATTTGAGTGAAGACATCTACATGCGTCAACCTCTTGGTTTCGATGACGGTACTGGAAAAGTGTGCAAACTTCGGAAAAGCCTTTATGGCCTAAAACAAGCTTCCAGATGCTGGAATGAAAAAATTACACATGTTTTGAAGGAATTTAATTTAATCGTTTCTGAAATGGATCCTTGTGTCTTCGTTGGAAACGATGCTGATAGTCGTCTTATATTGGCCATTTATATTGATGATGGACTGATAGCCGCAAAGAAGAAAAAGGATGGTATGAAGCTTGTGGACTTTTTAAGAAAGCAGTTTGAGATTACCCTTTTAAATGCTGAATGGTTCTTGGGCATGCAATTATCTCGGGCGTCGAGCGGAGAGATTCACGTCAGCCAAAGTTATGTAGAACGGGTGTTAAAAAGATTCAACATGAGTGACAGCAAACCAGTCTCAACACCAGCGGAAAACCTTGGAAGGGAAGAAAAATCATCACAATTGGAGATAAAGTTTCCATATAGAGAGGCGGTGGGTTGCCTGATGTATTTGGCAGTGGCCACCCGGCCAGACATTGCATATGCAGTGGGAGTAGTGTCGCGGTACTTAGATGCACCTACTCAAATACATGTAAATGCAGTTAAGAGAATCCTGAAGTACCTCAGCGGAACAAAGCAAATGGGTATATTATTTAAAAAACCTAATAATGCATCTTTAAAATGTTTCAGTGATGCCGATTATGCTGGTGACATTGTCACAAGAAGATCTACTTCTGGTTTCATTTTTCTGTTTGGAGGTGGACCTGTTTCATGGTCATCACAGAGACAGAAGTGTGTCGCGTTATCAACCACAGAGTCTGAATATGTGGCAGCATCTCAAGCAGTAAAAGATATGGTGTGGCTTCAACGACTTGTGGCAGAATTGGTCCCGGCAACGTGTTCCTGTGCAGCTGAGCTGAATATGGATAACCAAGGTGCAATCCGGCTGATTAAGAATCCTGAGTTCCATAAACGCACAAAACATATTGATGTGCGCTATCACTTCATACGTGAAAGATATGAAAGGAAAGAGTTTTGTATTAATTATGTTCCTTCCGAACATCAAATTGCAGATATTTTCACCAAAGCATTAAGCAAACAAAAATATGTCAAATTTAGATTTTTGATTGGAGTTGTCGAAAAACCATTTTAAAATAATTTCCGTTTCGATTAAAATATTCAAAAGTGGGAGTGTTGCAAATAATGAAGTACTGTAATTTGAATAATTTTAAGTTGGCCATGCTCTCACTGTAAATGTGTTCGTATACCTTTAAGTTTTTCTATTTCATTCTATTTTTGAATAAAATCAGTCGCACTGTATTCTTTCTCCAGGAAGGTTCGTTTTTCTTTCGCACTTTATTGAACAAGTTCGCAACATTAAAGATACTTTTTATTTGTTTTTCTTTGATGAAGTTCTTCAAAATCATTATTATGTCATTCACAAAATACGTGACTGGCGGTCATACATATTAAAGGAATTCGTAATAAGAAGCACTACCGACTTGAAAGGGCTGATGCTGAACTCTCCATGTTCTCTAACATAGCGTCAGGTATTTGATAAGGGTGGCTGTAATTCTAAGGACGAGACAGTAAAGTCGTCAGTATCCTTCGTCCACATCGTCGTGCCTAGACACCAGAAAGTGAATTTTTGAATTTTAGTTCTGACCAGAGAGCCCTAGTGCATTTTAGTTGACTTTTCCATTTCTTTAAGATTCTCTAAGATTATTGCGCAGGAAATTACTATTTTCACTATTTTCAAAAATTGTGAATGCACATAAAATGGATAAGCAAACTACATGATCGTTGCTTGCGACGGAGGCCATCGCCATTGCAGAGACCATAGTTGTGGTGGCCAGGAGGCCTGCAATGAGTGGGTTCCTATGACAAAATTTGGTACGTGATGACAATATCCAAAGTCTTGGGGGAATTCACTTGCACTCCAATCTGCCAATCAAAGAGTTTGAGATAATCGATTTCGTCCTGGGGTTCACTCTTAAGAACGAAGTTTTGAAGATTATACCGGCTCAGAATCAAAGACGTGTCGATCCACGTCCCCTTTTCAAGGCCTTCATCACCATTGGTGAAAGAGCTAGGCATATTGGCTTAGAAGTTAGATGTAGCAAGGAAGTTGTAACCGCACTGAGTCATCATCTTGACTAAATTCTCTATTATCCCCGTAAACTGTAGCTACTGGGGTGACTAGGTTGACAACTACCACACAGTCTCATGTAAAGAGCAAGTGCGGTTCCATTTCGATGCGTCTAATCATATTTACTCGTAGTGTCTGCACTTTGTCTGCAGTTTAAAAGGAAGATGACTGCTACTGAGGACTGCTATACCTCAGCGCGTGGTTCCTTTGGAACTTTGGGTAATGTCATCAAGGCAACATATGCTGCCATCGCTAAGACTAAAGCTTATTTCTCCCCCGATTTGTAGAAGGATACGCCATTTGACAAGGCTCCATATTTGGCGTTATACCGTCTTTTTGCATGATGAACATGGTGCAAAACTGTAGGCCACATAGCGGTGATGGTTAGGAACACATTCCGGAAGTGAGCTCTTATTAGGTGTAAAAAGCATGAGCCTGGTCAAACGTTTTCGATGCAACCCTTAAGAAGGTAGGGCCATGCAGAGCTTGTGGAAACCACTGCTCCGGCCGGAAAAGTCCCCGAATTCAAGCCATTGAGAGAGCGCAATAGAAGACGGCTTTGGTTAAGATGGCGCACACAAATGGAGAAGGACCTAAACCAACTTGAAGGCAGCTGGTGAGAGGTCGTGCTGCTGGAGAAGTTGACTTCAAGGCTCACCCTGGACTGTAGCGCGATTAAAAGTAGAAGACCTTAAGTGCTGCTTGGCATTATAAATATTAAATGGAAAGCTCAATCGGAAACTTAAGCCACTGGGAAGAATAAAGAATGCGATCTGCACGATCTGCAAAGGGCTATGAGTAGGAACCCAATATTATCAGTTAGCTATACACCCTTGTGATAGAATGCATGCTACTATGTAAGTATATGGCGTTGAGGTGTGAAGGTCGGCGCTTGATAAAGATGATAAACAAAGCTCAAAGGATGTCTTGTATATCAATTACAGGCACAAGCCGTAAGTTACTAGCCGCAGTGTTTGAAGCGATATAAAACCTCACTCATGTAGACATTTGTGGTAATGATTTACGGACAAACTGCAGCCGATACAGAAAGCACTCTTACTATGAAGTAATAAACAACACTTTACGACAATATAGCTAACTCATACGTTTTACTGATCAACCTTAGTTTCCTTAACTCCATTATACGAAATGAAAGACGTACTCGGTACAATAACAACGAGAAGAAATGTACAAAAGACTGATCTAAGACGTATTTTAAGATCAAAATTGATAAGACTCTGTCAAATGTCTTTTACAAGATATCAAGACATTGCCGAAAAACGGCCTGCCAGGTAACTGGACATAGAGATATAGATCTGCAATAGATAGAGAGAAAACTGTGCTGCAGACCAGAAACGGAACTATAATTATTGGACCTATGGTTGAAAACTTCTGTACAGAACAGAGCTAACGATCGGCAGCCCCCGCAAAAGATCTGAAGACGATCTCGATGTAGAAAGAAAAATTTAAAGTTAGGTCCTCACAGGATGAATTGGCAAAACTGGGATTACCTTCTGTAGCAGGTGCATTTATGAGGAAAAAGAAAGAAAAACTCACATCTACTCTGCAAGTCCCCTGTACTCACCTCCATTAAGGAAGAAAGATTGAAAGAATATAAAATAATATAAAATAAATATGAAATATAAAACATAAATTACGGACACCATATATCCTCAAAAAATGTCGTAAAAACAAAGTGATTTCAGGAGCAACGGATGGTAACCGGCTCAGCGACAGCACAACATAGCCACAGGTCCATAACTCTCGAAAGAAGCCACATCACATAACCTTACCTAGCCACGAACGTGTTAGGGATAAAAACAATACACCACCCACAACACAACTATGATCAAATTGCTCTGCTAGTTCAGCAGTACCAAAGCAGTCAGTTCACTCAAATAATCAGTTTATTGAGACTTCTCTTGTGGGAACTATTATTTGGATTAGTTCGGTCGTGAACTATAGAAAGCCTTGAAGCAAGGACTACGAGTAGACCCAGGCTATTAATAATGCTTAATCCGACTGTGGTTGAAAGATCAAAATATTTCGATCTCAGAAACATTCACAAAATTCAAAGTCCGTGTTTGTTTTGGAGTCAAATATCCAACTGTGTCACGGAGGGTGTAATTTTTGAGAACCTTGGGTACGCTTCTATCTGCTATTTGGACCAAGTTTCCTAGCTTCCACAGTCACAGTGGTCTCTAAATCAGAGTTCTTTTCCAATCGCAAATCTGAAGATTCTTTATAGATAGAGATTTGTCGTTCATGCGCTTGATTTAGTCGAGCCATTGTAGAAGATGAATGTTTGGCCTGCGACCTGCATATCGTCGCAACTCTGCCCTCTGCTCTATTAAACTTTTCACATGTAGGGGCATTTGTACACATTAGGACAGCAGTAACCAAACAGACAAAACCCAACTATTGGCTCCCTACTATAAAGAGCAAGGATCCTGCCTTTCCACCTTTAGCCCAGCAGCCGGCTCATTATGATAGAACTGCTGGACGTGCCTTGAGAAGCATAATTTTCGCCTTTCGCGTTGTAAGATCTGAACACAGTTGCAATTTTTGACGTACATAGATGTTATTTGAAGATTTTATGTGTAGAAAAGTGTGTACTCACCGCTTACATATTTAAATTTCAATATAATTGTGAAGATCAGAGCTGCCAGCGCTGTCTACTCCCCAGTGAGTGCCGGTTTTTGAAACGATCCTTTTTTAAAAACTTGGAACATGGGGACGCCATCTCCGCCTTCGACATTTTGCGATACTGCTGTTGGTGACTGACTGACTGGTGAAAAGGGTCCGACCGCTCTTTTGTGACGCGGTCTTATTTTTTTTGTTCAGATGGAGGGGTTGTTACGAAACGTTTTGCGACGCCAGTGTTGGGCTGCTAGATACTTAAAGATTCACACCCGATGGTGCATAAATACTACTAAAATATTGTAGCAGTGAATTCCAGAGTTTTGTTCCGATTTCGACTCGAGGGTATGGATGCTGTTGCGAAGCGAAGCAAAACCGTAGTGTTCCCAGCCGTCGGCAGATAGCAACATTGTTATTTTAGGCTGAGGTGCTTCCTAGATTGCGGTGCCAGGAAGGAAAAATTAAAAGATGTGCTTCTTGTTTAAACTTGCCACTATCCTTTTATGTGCTCACAGGACAACGTGACTTCAAGGTCAAGGGTTCCTTCACACGAATCACGGCGTGGTTTGAAGCAACTGTGTCAATATTTCTGTAAACTTGAATTTGGCGATCGTATGAAATGGTTCCTGGACATGACATCTAGAAGTAGGTGTGACGCATCGGCTTGAGGCTCATAATCCAAAGATTCCACAACTTGCCTTAATTTTTGGTCTAAAAACGGAGTACAGGATCTTAAATGCGACGTTAAGTGGGGATATACTTCAACCGATTTTCTACTAACCAAGATCGTCATATTTGTGGATGGCGTGTATGGTGCTGATATTCCAATCGAATGACATACCATTGTCCCCCGCAGTTGGTTGGCACTACGGCTCAAAGAATAGATTCTTCTGCAAGTACTCATGTTTTGCGTGCCATTGTTCTGCCACAAGCAAAAGTGACTTAAAGCTGTTTATCGACTCCGAATGTTGAGTTTAAGAAGCTTTTTATAAACAACACGCTTTGAGTGTTGTCAGCAACCTTAAAGAAACAGCGCCGTCAAATAATTCCGAGGTGTTCAGTCCCGGAACCGACGCGAATCGAAGCATCAACACACTTGTCCACTACGCCACAGTGCCCAGTTGATTGCGCTTTGTGCAATTTAATTCCTCTCAGGAGCATTACTTAACAAAACAACTGTTGACCAGTCACCACACCACTCTCGAGAAAATAAACAAGGAGGGGGAGTTCTTGACACAACGCCGTTTATTTACTTGCATTTTCATCGACAACAAGATAAAGATAATCTCAGGCATTCCTTTCCCTTCTTCTGATTGCACAATTAAGCGCACGACTCATCGGAACAGGCAGCACCTTTTCGAACTGTTCAATGACCCCTCTCTTCAGGAAATGTTGACCTCTCAAAAAAGAAAAACAAAAGCATTCATCCTGATGTAGACGGCGGTCAAGAAAACAGAGCAACATGTGACTCAGACGTGGGTGGACTTAAGTTCGACTTTAACAATAGATCTAAACCTGACATATGTCAAAGATGAACACGTGACAGCTTGCAACTGACAGGGCAACGTTTAAAGTTGACGTTCGTGAAACGCTTCCAAGAAACCGAGAAATCGTAAGTTGTTTGGCTCATCCCACGACCAAAATTTGTTTATAATTGATAAATATTCAGATCCAGCAACAACAACAACAACGTCAAGGGAACGTGTTCGTAGCCATTGTCATCGCAACTCACTTCATTCACAATGAAATTTTATTTATCCGCATTTTATGGTAATATCGACATTTGCCACTTAAAACCAGCCTCTGATTATACATAATCGTTTAATGTTGGCGACAATAAGTCAACGAGTTGTAGTTTTACGGTCGGTCTTTCGAATGATAACGGTTATTTCTGATGAAAGACTAGACGCTCTCCGAGAGGAATGTCTATAAATAGATGACGCAGTGTTGATCGACTGCTGATTCGGTGATGAATTGAGACGTATTTTGATTTGATGAGTGCACTATGTTAGGGGTGGGGTCTCAAGGAGTTGACGAACTGTCCTCCAAAGAGGGGCTTCCAGTGTTTTTCTCAATTGAATGAAAGTACCTGTACTTAGAGTTCAAAATGTGTACTTAACCTCAATCGAACGGTTTTGGCTTTTTTGGTTCGATCGTTGTAACTTGTATTTCGTTTTGTGTTATTTATCGGTCGCGTGGAATTCGAAAGTTCAATAAAGTTCAGTTTACGAGCAAGTTTTTACGCTCTTAACACAACCAAGGCAAGCACGCATACAGAGATAAAGCGGGTATGCAATTTTGTTGTGTTTTTAAAGCATGTAGTATGAATTAATCGAATTGGGGATTTTTCAGAAGTTGGATGTAAAAAGAACTTGGACATGTAAAAATTTGGGGACCAAGTGGGTTTTTTTAACAAATATAGTATTTTGAAACTGGCAGTTGTTTCCCGCTCGAAATCTGAACAGAAAGTCGTATCATACCACGGAATAAAATGATTTCCATGACACTTGAGCAACGTTCGAAAATATTGAAAACTATGACGTGCTTTGTAACCCAAACAATACGTTTTCTATAAGACGAACTTTTGACTGAGACTGGTTTGCTGATACACAACATTCATAGTCCCTGTCATTTTCCAGTGCAGAATGTAAGTGGCTATATACGGCGTTGGCAAGTTCGATTCTAACGTACGGGACACTGTTTCGGGAACAAAAATATCTTCATTCCGACTCAACTCCGTGGATCGGCAAGCGTTTCTAGTATGGTATCGATTAGATCAACACTAATGGGCTAAAATAGAGGTTGTGTTGTAACATCAGTAAAGGTGTCAATACGACGTTGAGAGTAAAAGCAGAGAGGTTATAGAATTTTAAGAAATCGGGCATGCGTCCACAGACTTCTTTCTAGTTCCTTTGTCTAGAATGACAAAGGAACTTCTTTAACACTCTTCCCAAGAAAGAAGTGTTCTACACTGTTGACCCTGCCATGAGGCCAAGGAAAAGGGATTATGAATTTGATGCGATGACAACACTCTTGGCACAAAATGGCTTATGTCTCAGCTATGTTGTTCGCCGTCAATTGATATTTTGCTTTTATGGGGCCGTGGATTTTTGTCACATTATCGTCCTTAATAGCCGTTTTTGAAACTGATTGATTGACGTACAACCACGTTGAAACTGATTAAATCAATTTTTCACAATCAGTTCAAGGCTTTTGTGAAGACAGAAAAAATAATTTAGTCAAGTTCAGTACAAAAGACTCTTGAAAACTGGACTTAGAACATTCAATTCATTACTGCAGTCGGATTTTCCAAGAAATTTCAAAAAGGTGGAACCAATTCTCGCACAGTCGAGGAGAAATCAAGATTGCTTGTTATTTCAAAGACACTTGACAGAGTATGGCATCAGGTTCTCTTGTCAAAAATGCGTGCTAATGGCAGTGATGAGTCGCTTCTTCTATGAAATAGATGTTGCTTTGGAAAGCGTTCAATACAAGTCGTTTTGAATGGTTTCAAGTTTTATATTCATTTGCTGATGTTCCGTAGGGCTCTGTTCTCTCTCCCGAACTCTTTCCCAATTTTATAAATGATTTCTTGTTGACTTCTTCTAATCAAATTAACTTCTTTGCCGATGAGACTACTCATACCCTCATCATTTCATATTTAGACCTTAGCTCACGCTCCTTCTCCTCTAAGCACATAAGGTTCCAATCTTGACAGCATAATAGGTCAGGATGAAAACAACAAATTTTCACATAGTGCATGAATAACTCAAAGCTGTGTGCTATCACTCAGGCGTTCAAAAAATAATCAGCGATTTACAATGGATGTCACTTGCGTCAATTTAATACATAGTTGGGTCAACCACGTTTTTAAGGTCTCTCAAAATGCTATGAAATGCGTGAAACAGCACCCACGCCGAAGCGAAAGCTTGGTCGTTGGTCTAGCCAGAAGCTACAATATCTTACCACCACAGTTAATGGCTACCCGTTTGGGTCAACTATGCCGGTTCTGTTTCCGTTTTCACGTTCTGAGGGTCGAGAATGACAGTCAGACAGACAGTACCATGTCCGTAATCATAATATCCTTGTCCGCTCGATGTTGCAGAAGAAAGTCTTCGGTTTAAAAATAAAAAAAGTAAATCTGGGGTGAGTAAAAAATGTGGTCGCCAGTGCGGCGATTCATACGCCAGTATTCCGGGTTCGATTCTCGGACAGAACATCTAGAATTTTTTAAGGCACCACCTAGTTCGAGTTACTGACAACACTCAAAGAGTATAAATTGTCTATGAAAAGCTTCTCAAACCACGGCGTTTTCGAAGTCGTCGAAATACTGTAGGTCCCTTCTACACGTGAGACGAATAGTAGTGTTGTAGAATCTAGGCCCTAGTCCTTTGTAGGCTGTTGCGTCACTTAATTATTATTTTTAAAGGAGGAAAATGTAATTGCACAACAATTGTTGGACTCCATGCACTGTACAGGGTGTCGTTCTGTCTTACAATACTGGCGCTCAGAGACAGCGAATTTCTTTTTACTGCATTCTAACCCTTTGCGCAGGAAAGTAAGGAAAGGGAGCGGGAGGATTTGATTTGAACTATGAAATGGACCTTTCATTTGATGACTTAATGAAAATAAGGGATTTTATGTGGTGCAACCTACTTGTTGCCGATTGATTTTGCAACTCTTGCAAGAGACAAGCGAATTATTAAAAAATAAGGAACAGTCCTCTTGTCATCCTTGTCTTGGTATCCACGCAGAAGGCTTTCTTGCGTACTTGACTAGGCCCGTCATCAAATCTACTACAATTATACCAAATTTGATGATGTCCTATGTCCTTATTAAACTGATTTATGGCCGCAAATGGGCTAGTAAACAACCTTTTGTTCAGTATCGATGACCGGAGAAAAAGAATAACACGGGTAAAGTCCATCGTTGTGGCTTTTTACCCCTTCTGAGATTCATTTTGATGATGATGTGTATTAGTCGTTTGCTTCAGGCATTTATTGTCAAATGCATGCTTTTCTGCCACTTATACCTTACTCAAAGACATGTTTGTTAGTCGACTCTCCTCCATTTGAAATTCGGCTCTCAGTCTTCCACTAGGTCCTACCCGTTGTTTTCAACTATTGGTATTACAACAGCATTCAAAAATTGTTCTTGAATTAGGAATTCTCACAACTTCCCGCTGAAAAAGTACTCTTGAAGCGAGTCGGCAGTTTTTCCTCCCCAACATTTTTTTTTCAATTCCAGCTCTTTTTAATGAGCCTTTATAAGCTGTCATATCTAACTGCCAGTGCGTGCTGCCAACCTTGTGTGACCGAGGTTTTCGACTATTTGCATTTTCGACACAATCAGCAGTAAGAACTAGAAGTACTCAAACGAACCTCCGTATTCCCCTCAAAGCTACACCGCAAACGCTGAGTTATCACCGACACATCTAAAGGCGGAAGCGCGTTCAGTATTTCTCCTCAAAATAAGGCAGTTACTGACTTTAAGCAGCCATCCAAATGAGTTCTAACTCCCAAATCGTGATTCAGAATCACACAGCACGTGCAAGCGATAAGCTAAAAAACACTCATCCAAAGCTAATATCCAGCGCTGAGCTATCGTCCGCATCACACCGTCCCGCTGACGGGATTATAAAAAATTTATTAAACAAAACGAAAACAGAACAGAAATAGTACGTCAAATACATTAAAAACAGCACACGGCATCCGAGCTAATTGCGTCGACGTAAGGCCGGGTAATTATAATCCGCGAATCTATTAGCCTGTGACGGTGAAATTTCCTAGATTTATAGTAATTTTTCGGTAAATTTGTCATTTTGCGAGCTCAGGTGTGTGCGTGTGTGTGCGGGACCTATTACTGCTCATGTATGTTATTGCCCAGCAATTGCTAAAACAACACCACCACCAATAGGAGAGCCGCAATCAAAGGCAACACCAAAACAACCAGAAACAATTAAGTGTAATTTGCACATCTCACGTTGTCTCTCCGACGTGTGCTTGTGTGTGTGTGTACAGACGCAGGCAGGTTAGAAAATATTTATTTCTCAATATTTACAAGCCGGCTTTTGAAGCTTCACAGTCATAAACGACTCGGCAAACAAAGCTAAGAGAAACGTTGCGAGCTGTCAGGCTTATGTCATGCCAGCGCGATAAATGTTTGTTGAACAATTCGCATTTTGACGTTTAGAGCTTTGGGCAACCGAGTTGTTGTGGTGTAGATTAGGTGCCATCTGAGAGGTCTTAGACTAATTTTCTTTGATTATGAAGGCTTGTGGCCTGACTGTCATGCAGTAATTATGGGAATTTATTGGTGTTTGACAAGTGTGAAAATTTGTGTATTCTCTCTTCTTGTGGCGTTGTTCACACAAACATCTGAGTTCCCTTGAAGGTCATTTCTCAAGTAAATTTGTTTGCTTTAGAACCTAAGGCACAGACGTTGACCCTCTTTGAAGATTAACCAGAGAAACCTCTTTGTTTTCAAGGCAATTTCTGTCAAGCAGCGACGTTGCTGAGTGTAGGCAGTGAAGCTTATATGCTTGAAATAAACGTGTCAACAAATAATTGGATACACTTTTGGATTGGAAATTTGCTGAGGAAAAACGTAAAAATGTTCAGAAGTCAAATTTATGATACACTTGATATAACGACTGTATTCCTAGAGGAATAAAACTTCAAGTTGGCATCACTCTTTTAACTGGCGGCCATTTTATCAGCTGTCAAGTGCTTTATTTTGGTTTGGTTTGGCACTGCAAAATTAATTGACTGACATATTGTGCAAATTTGACCTAAGACTGGATTGCCCTTAATCCCAATTTTTATAAAGCTCAGACAAAACTGCCTTAATTGGAATGATGGCAGTCTTGAAGTATGTTTTCAGACACCGTTACAGTCATAAAAAACTGACAGTTTGGTGGGCTTTATGGGCTTGTGAAATAATTACTCCGTACTGCTTTCAAAACGATGCTGGCCAAAACGTTACAGTCAGTGGTGGCAGCTATATAGCCACGATTACTGACTTTTCGTTCATTAATTCAAAAACCATAATGTGCAGGAGCTGTGGTTTTGAAGGCGCAACATGTCACACAGCACGACTCGTGCCACAATGGAAACGTTTGGTTAATGTCGAATAGTTTCACGTTACGGGCCACTGAATTGGCCTCCAAAATCATGTGATTTAACGCCACTTGACTATTTTCTGTAAGAATATGAGAGTCCCTATAAACTTGAAGCGACTGACCATTTGGAGGACAACACGTACCACGTTATTGTCGACATACGGCCACAAATGTTATCAAAAATTAGACCTACAGATTAGACTACATCCAGCCGCCAAGTACCAGTTCAGATATGGTCTAATGGCAGAAGATTATCTTTCAAATAAAGTTAATTTCACGTCAATTCAAAAAATCATCTTTGTTTCATAGTTCTATACCTCTATTTGGAGTGTTGTTCCTGCTGATGCTTAGTTCAGGGTGCATGAAGCCCTACAGCCTGTAGAGTTCGTCGTTAAATTTACAAACATTACACAAAAATCGCAGCTGAGGCTTGTACAGCTTGCAAAAAAATACTTTTTCATCTGCTTCAAATAACATCCAAGTGCCTGCGCCTCTGAAGAGGACTGAAATGATTGGAGTGTTATACGGAGATAGCTTGGTTGTTCGAGAGAGGGCCATGCAATTCAATTGCCTCTTGAACTTAAAGAAACATTAGACAGCTGATGGTTCTTTTACTCTGGTGAGCTTTGCCTTTATCAAAGTTCTAACTGCCAATCGGGACGTTCCGTTTAAGGCGTCGGTGTTGTGCGTCGCTTTCATCCAGGAAAGCAGGTACTTTGCTTTGCTCTCGTTTATCATCAGACGCCTATTTAACCGCTTCCGTCAAATTGGGTCACATCATCCAATACAGTGAACAATGAAAACAAGTGTGAAATTTCGAGTAGAAATCACATGATGGAACACATGATGGTGGACTTGTGTATGAAAGTACTTGGCGACAGTGGGAAAACAGAGACGGTCCTCTACACGCCACCTGCGTGACGTTATACAAGATTTGGGCTATTTTTAAGATTGGGGCTACATGGCGAACTTGAGTTGAAAACCTAAAATGTATCCAAGTTGGCACTTATCCCAACTTCTATATGCGGCCAAGAACGTTGTGTGCCAAAAGACAGGTGTGGAATTGGTTTTACGTGATCACCTGCTTATATCACGGGGTCCATTTTCCCAAGAGTAGTAGATAATGCGAGACTTGACGCCTTAGTCGTGCTTGAGGGACAATCACCTCACCTTGGTTTGGAGGGGGCTTTTCAAAAACCTCTGTCGCTGTCTAGGTCGCAGCACTCTCTTGAAAATGCAACTCCACACTGAGCCGCGAAAGTCCCCTAACCGCTTGGCCTGAATAAGTAGGATGAACAACCTCATTCAGACCAGTCAGCACAGTACACTAAGCCCGACTCTGCCCGCGATATTGAGTTTTAAGCCACAGTCACCACGGTACAGGCTGAAACCTAAGTTCCCGGGTTTCTCGACCTCCTGTGGCACCAGAATTTAGCCTCGGGTCAAGCTGTAACTACCAGTCAGGTTCCGTCAGCACCTGGGTCTGGTAGCCGCCACAAAATGGACTTTGGCTCGGTGGTGTTACGAGTGTGATTTGGAACCAACTGATTCATAAATCCAGTCACGTCATCTGGAGGGTGAAAAGCGACATGCCCCCTGATTTACTCAACTGTTTCTGCGTCGTTCCTTCCATGCACCTTGTATTAGAATCCACTTACAATATTATTTGGCTTCGTTTTTTTTTTTTTGCTGTCTAAAAACTTGGCTGCGATTTTTTGACAGTGTTTGGCCCAACTTTGTTTATACAAGTAAAATAAGGCTGAATACCAGAATTCGACTGCTTCATACACTCTTTGTAAAAAACAATTGCATCTTGAGTGTTCCAAAAAATGTCGGTAACAAATTTCCATTAGTTGACTCAAAAATTTGTTACCAGCTTAGGATAGAATTTTCTAGAGTGGAGATCCTAGGATCTTCTAGGAAAGACCTTTTAAGGAAGAAGGACAGCAATCACAGCAATCAGACTCAAGGCCATTGAGCTGTGGTCTGAACTGAATTGATGTCATTCAGTATCGTAAGACAGTTCAACTTTCACAGACCTTTTCCCACTCTGTCTCTGAAAGAATTCTCAACCAGAGCCTTGTAGTCACATCGCTGGAGGACCTACTCCATATATGTACATACTGCTGTCTCATCCAGAGACCTAAGCCTTCGCTTCTTCATCAATCTACTTTTCATACTGTTGCGGCTTTCAAGCAGAGATTATGACAATCAAAGCTGAAGTGTCACGGCTGAGAAGGAACTTTGTATCCAAAAGCAATATAATCATCTCTTAAGCCAGTTAGGCTGCGGCTGACCCCGCAGGTTACCACTTCCGTTCAAACACATCCCTCACGTGCCGCCTACTCTTTAATGAGATGACCAAGTAAGTGTGTTATCAAATGCCTTGGAGGCCCTAACTTCCATTCCAACACCTCCCTCAAATGCCATTTATTTCTTAATGAGATGGCCAAGTCATCCACCTGTTATGGTTCCCGAGAATAGTAAAATCCAGGCGAAGTGCTAGGCCGATAAGTTTGCCAGGTTCGGTACCAAATCCTTAGTCTCGCCCGAAGTTCACAACCCTTCCATTTCCTTCGCTATGTACAGACACTTACAAAAAGGTGGCACATTGAGCGAACAAACCAAAATATGGTCACTTGTTCAAAGAAATTTGGCAGCTTTTTTGTTGACTCTCTTTTTGGTAAGATATCTTTGACAAAGCGCGTCTTTGAAATCATAATAAGTGTCATAACAGGACACTATGCTGTTGGGGCACATCCCTCCAAGCACGGCATTTCTTGCAATGACTTCTGCAGGAGCAGCAGGGACGAGGTTGAAACCAATTCTTACATCCAATGTGACAATGTCAGAGTCTTGAAAAAAGAAGAAAGGAACACCTAGGGAAGAACTTCTTTGGTGACCTAGATGATGATAGAATGGCTGCATAACAAGCTTACACTGGTTTTAAAGACAAGAAGAGTCTCCCATAACGTGTCCGCGCGGCGTTACAAAAACAGCCTAATTTTGGTCGCAGTTTAGAAACCAGCCTCTCCAACCTTACTGTCAAAATTTGACAGGAGATGTTGAGTTCCTCCAGCCGAATACATCAATCGCAGTCTGATATAAGCTTGTCATCTATTCTATATCTCAATTCAGCGATTTTGACTCAAAATTAGTTCATTGACACTTGCCATGCCATTCAAATGGACATCAGTCTTTACGTCTTTACGATGCCAAATTCCATTCTCTCATTCAATTTCAAATTGAAATAACGCCCCTTACGTGCTTCTCATTCCGCCGATGAGGCAACGATGGCCGACCACATTCAAAATATCGCACAAACAAAGTCTCATGACCTTGGAAAACAAACAGTCGAGTATTCTCTTCCTCCTTTGACGCAAGTGTCTGCTTTGCGAGAGAAGATTGTGTCCTGACGCGATTTCAGATATCTGATTATCGGCTAATCTGCGGTGTTCACAAGCTCCCCGTTTCATTTTGCGTGTGTCTGCACTTGAATTTAAATCCCACTTGTACGTGCTGCCGACATCATAAAACGTACAGGTGCCATTGAATTGGTCGGCCAGCCATCTCTTACGTAAGTTCGAAAGCAGCGCCACGACTTTATCACTGAAGGAGACATCACGGTATTCTGGGAATGCTCTGCATATACGTCAAAGTGCGGCATTCCCTCGGCGCATCCGATAAACATCAATCATGTGGCAGTGTGCACTAGATGTCGATATTCAACTCGCTGCGGGCAAAAATCTAGTTTAACCAACCGAATTGCACACATTTACTGAGAAAAGCCTTTGGGCGACAAATCACGGCAAACAGCTGTCACCTGTCTGCGACAAGCAAAACCACAAACAAAGCAAAAAAAATCACAAGTTCTCACTGGAGATCTCCTAAAGTTGGGCAAAGTTTGCGAGTGCCTAGAGAACGTACTATTAGCTGTCTGAGTGGCGTTAAATTGCTTCCCGCCTGGATCGTTAACTCTCCGTTCACTCGCATAGCGTGTGTGTATCTGTCTCGCGGGGGGTGACTCCTTCATCAGAGGCCGCCCGTCAGAACACAGACACAAACGTCAAAAAAACCACCCAAATGCACGTCGAATGAGTGTCGTACTCTCTCATCGTTGTCGTATCTACCTGATTTCACGAAAGGCCGTCCAGAACGACAGCACGACGACGACGATGACGACACGAAATTAATTCACCGTCAGAGCTGCTGGTGTGTCGCTCCTCGCTGCTGCTCGCTTCTCGTTGCCGTGCTTGTCGTCGCCGTCGACCGACTCCGAACCGAACCGAACTCTACCTGATTTTCTGATGCTCTGCGCACTGGAGTATAATATTAGTTCGAGTTCTTATTGAATCGCTGTTCAGTTGTTATTCAGAGAGATTCCCGTGTTGTCACGATATTAGTAGAATTGAGACAAAACCGAACGAAATGTTTTTGTTGATTCGCGAGTGGAATGGTTGCGTTTGTCTCTTTGTCTAGCCGCCTTGCTCCCGTCGCCGCTTTGTCTCGTCTAACGGTCAAGTGTTGAAAATTCAAAATTTCTTCGTTCACCCCCCCAAAAATTGCTGCAATCGATCGTGTTCGTGAGTCTTCGAGTTCGAATTCGAATTTGATTTAGGGGTTGAAAGAAAAAAATCTAGTGCAGTGCAGACTTGTTTTTGTTTTCGTTTTCTTTTTTGGTTGTGCCGCGTTGAGATTCAAGTTCACAGCAGATGCAAGCAAGTTCAAGTGCAGCCAATCCTTTGTGTTGAGTGAGAAAAAATAAAGGAAAAGGAAGAGAAAATATTTTGCCTGGAGTTCGTGTGTTGTGGAGAGCCTTTTGGATTATTTTTTTTTGTCTTGGCCATCAACCCCCCACTTTGGGGCAGTTTTCACTTCAAAGCTGGATTACTTTCAATACCATGTCCTGGGAAATAAAACGAGTACATCGCAACCTCCAATAGGTGGGTTCCTGCAAAATTAGCTTTAAGCCTTGTTTTTGAATTTTTTTTTTGAGTTTGTTGAAATTGCTTTCTTTGGGGCGAGTTCATCAACAAGAAGCGTTGATCTGACGATTTTTTTTCTCGTTTCCGAAAATGTTTATTTTTAAAAACCTGCTTTCATTCAGTTTGACCAGTTTGGCCCGGCCTGTGGGTGGATGGAACTTGTGTACAATTATTATTCGGTTTGCTGAAGTCAAAGAAAAGAAATTCCGCCAAGCCACAGCGTAGGGGGAAGGGAGAAGGAAGAAGGAAGGTTTGTTCTTTGCGTGCTGCGGCCGCTAGCTGAGTGATGAGTGTGGATGAACTTTTGAATGATTAGATGGGCTTGGTATGAGCTGAAGTGTAATAAACGTTAGGACACATAAATCGGTGGTTTTGCAGTCCAACACGTGCGTTCGCGTTGATTGTGTGCCTTTTTGAGGGGGGAGGGGAGGGGGGCATCTTCTTTACTTGACTTCGCATAATTAAATAGTCATTAAACTGCGTTTTGTTTTTGGCATTCGGTCGTGGTCGTGTCTCCTGCTTCTCTCTCTCATAATCAGGAACTCATTAAAATTCCACTGACTCAGTGGGGGCTGGATTGCGAATTGTTTCGTTTTTTGTGTGAACAGATTGTAGGTGAGGAATGTGCAGTCGTTCGTTGGGCAAAAATTAATTCAAAGACAACAAGTGTTTACTGCTCTGATGGAAACTTGTTTTGGGTCAATTGAACGGAGGTGTGATGTGACAGCCTAAGAAAGTAGAATGACTTCACCTGGCGGGCATTTCGTTGTGTTACACAACGGTAAGTCGAGTGCAGCCATTTGTAAATGCGTTGTAGAATTTTGAATTTTGTGACTCAGTCAATCGACTTGAGTCTAAACTCTCAATCTGTGGTCTTAAACCTCTATCTGTGTTCTTACATTGTGTCATACTTACTTGGAGTCTATAACTATAAAGGCGGCAGCTAATAAAAAAAAATGTTTACAGGACGGAACCTAGTTTTTGTGATTGAATTCTTAGTTCTGTTTTCAAACAGGCGTGCATTTCGGTCAACCAATAAATGGACGACTGTGGATTTCTATTCTCTACCTAAGACAGGGCCACAATTTCGAGTTCATCCATTCCTTATACCTACTTATCTCCACACTTGCTTATCAATCCAGTAATTTTCGAGTGGCTTAAGTCGATCCTTAAAGAGCTGCCCCTTCCATCCCCCAGATGTCATCAGAACCATGTAGTGTCAGTGACAATAAATCTGTATACTGGAGTTTTGGTTTCCCTCCTTTTCTTGAGCATGAAGACTAAGATCTAATGATTGTTTTGCAAGCTCGTTTCTGTCCATGTGCCTTATATGATTGAGTTAAGGCATTCGTTAATGTGATGTCTGCGGTAAGTGCAGACGAAGGAGTACACTCTTGGCAGCACATTGTTTTTTTTTTGCAATAAAAGACCGGTATGGTGAAAACGTCGGAAGACATAAAAAAAATTAGGGGGAATGGGGTCTTAGACTGAGATCAGAAGGCACAGAATTGGGCTTGCTCTGAAAACTGTTGCTCGTTCAAAATCTTGTCAGAACGTTAATATCATACATCCCCTGAAAACAAATTAGTATCTACATACATGCTTAAACAATGAAAACTTATTTTTAAAATTAATATTATGTAAGCCAAGCCACTAATTGAAAATAAGTCTTGAGCCAAAATGAAGTACCCACTGTGATTAGTGTGTGTGCAAAAGTATGTGCCAAATGCTAGTGAAAGCGGTCGTCATCCCCGTCGTGCTACCCTGTGCAGGAATGAGAAAGTGGCTCTCGTTTCCAAAAGTTTAAGATCCCAGTCCAGAGCATGAACTACCCATCCATCTCAACAGCTCAACATTCACTAGCCAGAGGGTAAATCTGCACAAAGAGCTCGATCACGGATTATTCACTTACGCAGTTCAATTGATTCTTCAACTGAAAGACTGCGACCGTTCGCTCTGTGTCGCTTCGCAATTTGAGCCTTCGAGTAGCTTGCACTGGACAACGAGTTTTGCGAAAAATCATCTTTTTGGACGATGCGGTGCGGCGTCTTCTTCTCTCTGGGGTAGACCTGGGCCTCAACTAACATGTCACTTCAGCCAGCACGATCTCTCACCAGCTACCTCCAGTTGTGCACTCAAAGTTGGTTAAGGTCCTTCTCCAGGTGTGCACCATTTCAACCGCAGCCGTCCTCTGTCGCCTTGTCCCAATGGCTCAGATTCGAAGACTTTTTAGGCCGAAGCAGTGGTGTTTATACGCTGACCTAGACCCTTGCAGAACTTTTCTCTTGAAAAGACTAATGGCTTCCTCAACCGCTTTTAGTAACCAAAGGTGCGGTATCTGGGGATTTTAAAACCCGTACGTTGTTGTCAAGAAGCCAAAAGTCAACTGAGACTACAAGGAATTCGCTGTTGTATCTAGTTTCCATTTTCCTTCCTCACAGACAGGACCAAGTGTACGGTGGAGTATTCATTCTTGAAGGTGCTTATAAATTCTTAGGCATTTATATTTTACTATTTTATTAAGAAACTGATCTTCAGTTTCTGTCTTGAAATTCCTTTAATTAATGTTCTAATTTGTCTAAAAAAGGGTGCGCACTAGTTGTGCTACAACGATAAATTCCAATAACTTCCCTTGTTTGTAAAGAAAATTACATTTTATTTAATAATAATAATAATAATTGAGTGGCACTACAGCCCACAAGGGACCAGGGCCTAGCTTCTACAACAACTACTCGTGTTGTGCATGCTATTGTTCTTCACGAGTAGAAGGGACCTACAGTTTTTTGCCGACTCCGAACGGCGAGATTTGAGAAGCTTTCCATAGACAATTAATACTCCTTGAGTGTTGTCAGCAACTCGAAAGAGGTGGTGCCGTGAAAAAATGCTAGGTGTCCCGCCGGGAATCGAACCCAGACTTTTCTGCGCCGCGGTCGATGCACTTACCACTACGCCACGGCGACCACGACACATTTTATTTTATACAACTAGTTATTCCTGATGCTGATAGATTAATGACATCCATGGTGATCAGCTCATATGTAAGCGAAATAGGATCAGATAATGTATTCTTGCCGCCTGTGAACCCCTTAGCATGCCACTACAGCCCACAAGGGACAAGTGGATAGCTTCTACAATGACTACTCGTGTTGTGCCTGCTATGTAGTAGGGACGTACAATTTTTTTCTTGACTCCGAACGGCGAGATTTGAAAAGTTTTTCATAGAAAATTAGTACCCTTTGAGTTTTGTTAGCAACTCGAAAGAGGTGATGCTGCGAAAAACTGCAAGGTGTTCCGCGTGTGAGTCGACGCGCTTACCCACTACGCCAGGGTGACAACAACCTGTTCACATTTTGGTTTAGATTATACTGGTCCTCAACAGATCAAAAAAAAAATCTGAATTCGGTCAATTAATTTTTTTTTTTAATTTAGCCGAATATTCGAATCTGGAGGATTAAAGTTGTTTGTAATTTAGAAGCATCACGATGTATTTCTTGTAATGAACTTCTTATAATTTCAATTTACTTCAATTATGCTCCTATATGCTACAGCAGCGATTGTGTCTAGAACCCAAACATTTGGATCTCGATGGGAGAACCTTTGTGCGGTGCTTCCAGTTTCGGTAAACGTGTTTGCCAGCCTCATAATGGTTGACCTACTCAGACTAGACTCTGACCGGAATTCCCTTCAGATGGAAACGATAGAGTGCAGAGCAAGGAATAATTCCAACATTTTTTCGGTACCCAAACATTCATTCTAATAGATTTGAACAGAAAACTGCCAAATAACAGAGCACAATTTTTGTGGGACCTTGTATTTTGCTTTTCAAAATTTCCAATTGACGTTGACTAGAACATTTTTTGATCTCTTAATAAATTCGATTGAGATGAGTAAACGGTAACTATTGTCGTGTTAAAAACTCGGCAAGGTGGTGTTTCAGTATCTTCCTTGAGGATAAGCACTGCAGTACCTACAGACAGTGGAGGGACCTAAAATCTACTGTTGATTCTGAATGCTTATGTCTAAGAACAGTTCTTAAGTTGTGCAAAAAAACGAAGAAAACGGCTCTACAATGTAATCTGTGACCACCTTGTGTATCTGCGTCGACTCACACGGGAAAGTTTCTCAAATTTCGCCAATGACAAAAAACTGTAGTTGTAGTGTACGAAAATAGCATGCACAATACGAGTAGTTGTTGAAGAAGCACCATCTTTTTTTAAACCGTAAAAGCTTGAAGACATTTTGTTAACTAACATAGGTACCTTTCTCAGAGGAGACGAACTCTCCGCCCTAAATGCCAATGTTACTAGGGGAAGGGAGAGATAGAAAGGTTTCTTGTTTTCTTTTCTTCCGATTAGTACAGTGGCATATATTTTTAAAACTTGTGTTTGACACCTAAACCGCTCATTATGTCCATTTTCAATGGTTTAAGCACTTCAGTGTCTTCATCGGACATTTTTCTTCCTCCCAACGACAGCTGTTTGTTTGTTGTCGCCGTGGCGTACTGATAAGTGCATCGTCCGCGGCGCAGAAAGTCTGGGTTCGATTTCCGGACGGGACACCTAGCATTTTTTCACGGCACCACCTCTTTCGAGTTGCTGACAACACTCAAAGAGTATTAATTGTCTATGGAAAGCTTCTCAAATCTCGCCGTTCGGAGTCGGCAAAAAACTGTAGGTCCCTTCTACTCGTGAAGAACAGAAGCATGCACAACACGAGTAGTTGTTGTAGAAGCTAGGCCCTGGTCCGTTGTAGGCTGTAGTGCCACTCAATTATTATTATTAACGACAGCTGTTTAGTATAAGGAATGAGTAGAAGAAAGGTACGTAGATAGTGGACATCTCCTCTATGCAAGTGAAACGTTTTCAAGATGAAGAAAAAGGATTCATTTGTGTTATTCTTGGCTTGAGTGAATTTAGTGCCATTAGCGTCGTTTTCTCTACAAGCAACTCTAAGTGTCTGTTGGATCAAAAGAAATGCGATCATTGATCCGCATCGATTGACCCAAGTTGCCTTGTCACTGTGTCGCGCGCCACTTCCATGTATCTTCCCACCATTCCAGTCCAAGTTCCATCTGCGTTGCTCCTTACCAAACATCTTCCATAACACTTGCCACTCATTCCTTGACAGCATTTAAATTATCCCAACCAAAGAAGGAATTTCAGGAAATCCACGAGCATGAACCTAACAACAAAATGGAAACAAGAAACTGGCCAAAAATTTGAATCAGCCAACAAGTGAAGGGGGAAAAAAGTTTTGTATTTATGGATTTCATATTTTTTCTGATTGTTTATCTTTAAGGTTCCCATCGGAATATTGTTGACTCAATCAGTTGTTTATTGACCCCAGCAGGAGGGCACAGCTGAAACATGACGAAAAAGATTTTTGCGTGAAAATGATCTCAGATTTCTGACTAAGAAAGCAATCCGAATAAACAACATTGTCTGTAAGTGAACAATCATTGTGAAGACAATGTAATTATAAGTGTTCTCGGAAAATTTAAATTAATCTTGTTTATGAAAGGTGTTGTAATGGGATGCAGTCGATTTTGCAATGCAAATACACCTCGGCTTGGGTTTTCTCTACCCGTTCGTTGAGTTTGGGATCCTTTTTTGTGTGTCGTCTCTGTTTTTGCTGAAGAGAGTTTGTTTAATCCTGCTTTCGTTGCTATTTCCCTGTAGAGAATTTGGAGAGAAACTTACATTCCCTAGTCAGCTTCAACGTTTATTGGAAGATGTACCGTGTGACATGAAAAGTTCTCCTCCAGACACCACTAACAAAAACAAACTTCTGCATTCTCTCCTGCATCTTCATCAGCATAAGATTTGTAAATGCATACGAAAGCGGCTTTTGCATCTGCATCAGACGCATAGACAGTATGAAAGCCGATGCAAAAGTAGCTTTTAGTAGTGTATGCATGTCTGATGCTGATGCAGATGTAGAAATGGATGCAGAAACTGCTGTCAATAACGTTTGCACATCTGAAGGAGAGGCAGGAGTGAATGTAGAAACCCCTTCAATAGTCTCTTCGTATCTGATGCAAATGCAGAAGCCGATGCAAAAACCACTTTCAGTAGCGTCTACGAATCTGATGCTGATGCAAAGCAGAAGCGGATGCAGAAGCCGCTTTTAATTGCGTCTGCGCATCTAATGCAGATGCAGAGGCAGTTGCTGAAGCCTGTTTCAATAGCTTCTCCAAATTTGAGAGTCAACAAATTTGATGCTTTCAATAGCAGCTGACGTTGATACAGGTCATAAGGCCGATTTTAATAGGGTTTCACAACATTTCTACTTCCTGCGTGACCAAAAAAAAATTAAGTCCTTGTCCACCTCAACATTTTTGATGTTGACACTTTTCGCGAAAAGTCGATGTTCTGTGTCCTTTCTTTGCGACAGATTAGTCATTGCTTTCCGCTTATTAGGGACGCTTTGGACGATGTCGCAAAGATCCTCTTTTTGCCTGGGCTCTTAATCAATCGCCGAAGTTTTTTCTCCGTTTTGGACGTCCCTAAAAAAACAGAATCAACTGATGCCTTCGTATACCATGGAATTCCGTTTAGCCATTTGCAAGGCCACCAAACGTCCTACTCTTAGAGTTTGCCCAGTCTTGGCAAAGGGACTTTAAGGACGTTAAAAGGGACTTTTGCAAAATTGTGTCTTAACTGTGTACATGAGAGTTTGTCAAGTTGAAGGGTTCCGTGTATTTTTTAAGTTGCCTTCAAGGAGTACCGAAATTTCTTCTTCGTTATCTTACACACACTGTTGGCAAGAATGTCATGTGTGTCTTCGAAATGAGCTATTAGACGACAATTGTCAAATGAGACTTTTTTGGGTCTTACAAGAATTCGCCGCAATGTAAACATTTGATCTTTAGATGCCCTCCGTAGCATGAAACCACTCTAAACGATCAGATTGTTCAAATGCTGTTTCAGACGTTCACACGAAACAGCTGAGGACATCATATTTGTACGCACTGCTAAGAGGACATATAACTTAGTAGTTGGCACAATCAGAAGATTCTTCTCTGTTCTTGTTTCGAAAAGCGACTCTAAGTGTTCTCAACACCTTTCCTTTCCACCATGTCTTACGATATGATTCCTTGCCATTGCCGTGGATTACATGTTGTTAGTCAAAGAGCTATATTTTGTGAACCAATTTGTCGCAAACTTTATGCTATAGTCCCTTTCAGAAATGTACTCACATAGGACTGGGATAAGACTAAGGACACATTCTGCCTGTGAATTGCTTACAATTCAATCAATCGTAGAAGCAAATTGGAGGAAGTTCCCCTCCTATTCCAGCCCGACTATGCACAAGTCCGTAAATGTCCTCGCACAGATGTCAAGACTGTTTCAAAATTCAAAAAGTGGCTAGGCAGAGTAAGTTCTGAGCCAACAAACATTGGCTTTCTTAGTAAAAGCTGCTCCTCACATGACAGTTGATATACAATTCATGCCGGAATAACAAACAAAGCATGACCCTTAATTCACATCCTGCCTAGAGGCTTAGCCTCATTGGTTGCAAATCAATTTCAGTCTTGACAAACATATGAACTCATCCCTACTGACTCCATTTATCCGTCATCACGTCAAAACCCCATTCAGCAAAGCCTCAATTTCCTGTAAGACAAAGTGTCTCTTAATGGCCACTATTGCGTCAATCATGCACCGTGTCCAGGGTTGGATACACCAATTAACTCCCTTGTTTGTTTGATTGTTCTAAGTGGTGTCATTTTGTGCTGCTGAAAATTAGTGTGATTTGGCAGAGAACTTAATTCAAGTTGGGTACGGCACATCAAGAAATGATTTCTGAAAAACAATCCATTACAAGTGCGTCTGCTTGTGTAATCACACCATTTACCAAAACTGGACTTTATTAGACGGTCGTTAAAGGACCACTAACCACTAGAGTCCTTTCGGTTTATTGCGTGTGCGCTTGATGGAATTACATTCCGCTTGAAGAGGAATGACCTGTTAATTCATTTTTTGCGTGAGATTCTTGCATTTTTCTTCGAATGAGTTGAACTTTCATCGGAGGAGACTTTTGAACTTGCGTCGGAGACTTGAGTATGTCTGTGATAACGGTTTGCTCCTCAATGACTTGGAGCCCACACAATTTTACGTTGTTTGGCTTTGGAATGGAATTTTAACCTTGACAGTGACACTTGAGCTATGAAAAACTGAACACCCAAGAAGTTGTACAATGACTGTCCAGAAGGACATGTAGGACAACAAAGGATTGTCAGTGTCACTATGGAGAAACAGCAGAAAGATCCATCTTCTTTGTGAGAAAACAGAAAATTACCGAAGAAGGTCGTCAAGCAACATTAGGTAAGGTAAAGGTTGTCAGCGGACATAGAGAAAGTACAGTGACCCACAGTGAAAAAGGCTCATACTCAAAATGACAATAGTTTAAGAAAAATAGATGGAACTGACAAATTTGAACAACTTTTTAATTAAATTTAAAAGAAACATACAGAAATCCATTAACAGGGTCATTCATTTCGTTGTTTCAAATTGACAGTGCTGTCATTTGCCACCTGCCAAACACAGCTCTCATTTGAAGATGAAAAATATTACTCCAATGATTGCCTTTAGCGACTTCAGATAGCTTTGTATGTCAGTCGAGCAATGCGCCTGAATTATATAAATTTACTGGAACGTAGTACTTCATTTTTGCGACGCGTTATGCGATAATTATGTTCGCATTTATTGACCAACAACAAGAGCAACAAGTCAAATTGTGAAGAAATTTAAAGAGATTGTAAGCGTTCTGACGATGTAAGTTATGTATGTCATCGAAATGCATGGTCAGTGAAAAATATTGCTGCTATAAGTGCATGTTTTCGAATCTGAGTCATTGGGACAACGCAACAGAAGACGGCCCAGGCTAAAGTGGAGCACACAATTGGAGAAGGACCTCAACCAACTTGGAGTGCGCAACTGGCGAAAAATCGTGTTGGCTGTTGTTTGAGGCCCAGGTCCAACCCGGACTGTAGCGCCACAAGAAGAAGAAGAAATAGAAGTGCAAGTGTTGCTGATGATCAGTCTTTATCGATTTGCAGGCGTTCGTAGCAACTAAACGTGTCATACCCCTCACTATGGATTGTAACTTCCAGCCTTACAAAGTTTCACTTGCGCAACAATGCTGTACAAATGCGCTACCTGGGTGTTGGAACAACTGACAAGAAACACCGAATTTTCGAACGGGATGAGGCGCATTTCTCACTCAGTGGGTATGTACAGAAACAAAACTGCCACATGCGGGGCTCAGAAAACCCACAAGTGATCGGATCAGTGACTTTGTATACAGACAAAGTGGCTGTTTGGTGTGCTCGATTGGCGAAACTGGACATTGGTCCGCATTTCTTCGAAAATGCCAATTGACGGTGGTTACAGTCAATTCGGAGTCATAAGGTCACATTATAGCGGATATTTTTTTGTCCAGTG
Source organism: Eristalinus sepulchralis (assembly GCA_944738645.1). Lineage (NCBI taxonomy): Eukaryota > Metazoa > Arthropoda > Insecta > Diptera > Syrphidae > Eristalinus > Eristalinus sepulchralis. The sequence goes on from OX122882.1 coordinate 46,594,719, forward strand.
GTTGAAGATTATGACTTGGATGACATGCGATTCCAATAACACGGATGCGAACAAGCTGTACAACACGACCAGTAAAGACTTCAGTGCATGAAAAGTTGTCAAGTTGCGCAATTTCACGCTGCGGTGACATCAATTTGACAAGGTCACATTATTTTCTATGGGGCTACACACAAGACTGTGCTTACTTGGATAAGCCCCGTACTTAAAATGAATTTAAAATCAGAACAAGTTCAAATTATGGCCCAGATGCCACTCGAAATTTACGAAAAATTGTTTAAAAATTGCCGAGGAGGCCATTGATAAATTTACATATAAGAGATTGCTCTCCAGACCTAGTTTCAAAGTCCTTTCAAATTACAATTTCAATTAGGAACCGAGGAAGCCCGGACCCTAGCTAGGGACGCTGGTCAATGGAAGATGATTGTAGGGCCTCTCGAGAACACAACCGGCCTTTTAGGAAGAAACTTTGGAGGCGAAACAATTAGGCCTTGGATTCCATTTTTGTCAAGGATTCCTCTTCGTCATTGTTTTTTCGTGGTTTCTGTCAGAGAATTCTTGCTCCGTGACCGAGAACACAACCGGAAGAGGAATGAAACGCAGTGTCACTAATGTTCTTATGAAATCAACGGCTTTTTGTCATCTCTTCATAAAGACAACTTTTAGGCGTCAGACCACTACACCACGACAAAGTGATGAAACCAGACAAAGGTGACAACACTGTAGAGAACCTCCTCTGCCACAATCCACCCTCTACTTGGATCTGATGACAAACATTTGGCACTGAAGGGAAAAAAACTGATGATGACGATAACTCCTCAGTTCAAAAGTTAAACTTCAGCAAACATATGACAAGTTTTATGAGCTCAGTGCTTGAGTGTAGTATTAAAAACAGAAACGACTTGCATGCGTTCAAATATTCATTGATTTCCCCAAGTAGGTCATCACAGGTCACCATCTGCCAAATTGGATGACCCGCAACCCATTCCCAACCTACACACCCTTCCCACACTAATGTAAATTAAATCCAAAAAAAAAAATATTTTCCCGTCGATAAATCTATCGTGAGGAAAATAAAGAAAAAACTCTCCCTCGTGAAATTCCACGAAGAAAAATTCATTATCACATTATCACTCCTCCCGGCCACTCCCAGAGTGAATTTCTCCGCAGTAAGACCTCCGTCCAATCCTCCGCTCAATAGCCGAAACGAGTCACTAACGACAGCGACCACATTGTGTCAGCGTTCCCAAGTCAGTGGACGTGGGAACTGCCACAAACCACCTCAAACCAACCCAGCTCGGAATAGGAATCAATGCCCAGCACAGCAATGAACGGAGTACAAAAACAAACTAGAAAATAAAATCAACCCGCATTTTCACTAATTAATACCCGCTGACGGGTGCGGCAGGATAAAGCAGCCCACCGCGCACAGTGCTCGCATGCAAACGGTCACGTAAACCCCTGCCACAGCCTTACCGACGCGGCCATCCGCTGAATTACACCTACGAACCAAATTTAGAACGAACATAAATCTCTAAGCAATTTATATCTGTTTTGGTTTTCGTTTTGTTTTGCTTCAATTCTTGAGGCTTTTGTAGTGAGGGGGCTCCACACCCGTCATCGGAGATTCATTCATCGAAAGCGTCGACGCTTGCGATCACCTTTCAAGGTTCACTTTCGACGCAAATCAATAACCGCTTAATGGCTTAAGCTCTGCCGTATGCATTCGAAAGTGCCTGGCTGAGGCCCGTGCTGTACGGGCACTGCGTAGTTAAGCGACAACATTGTCGCCATCCATTGGCTATGGCTACTTGGCATTTGTCCCCGCGCAACCGTCGAACACACGAAGTATCTAACATCGGCCATTATGACCAATTGAATTGCTGGCCTGAGTGTTGATGTTGCGGACGTCTCTGGAATTAATTGCATGTTCAAGTGCTTCCGATCTTCCGATTATCACAAGGTTCGGGTAACGACAACCACGACGGATAGGGCGGACGACAATGAATCAGAGCAGCGGTTTTTTTGGTGGGGTCGTAGAAGTTTGTCGGGAATGTGTGTGTTTGATGGCGGGAAATGTACGTGTCACCTTGGAAAACTCTGCATGTTGTTAAAATGCGATTGGTTCTTGAGCAAAGAACTCAAGTTTGGTGTTTTAGTTACCTCGTTCTGCTTGTCCTCTGTTAACGAAACTCTTGCTAAGGAAAATCAGGCTTAAAATTCAATTTTTGACTCCTCGTCAAAGATTTCCCGTGGTCTTCGTCGGAGAATGCTTGTTCTTTGATCTTGGAGATAACGAAAGTGCCAATGGGGCAAAGTGATCAGTCTTCCATGCTCGGTCCTTGGTACTCGGGCTTCGGTCGTCGATCTACGGTCCTCGGTCGTCGGTCTACCTTCCTCGATCCTCGGTCCTCGGTCCTCGGCCGTCGATCCAGGGTCTTCGGTCCTCGGTGGTCGATCCTCGGTCATCGATCCTCGGTCTTCGGTCCTCAGTGGTCGATCCTCAATGCTCGATCCTCGGTCCTCGATGCTCGATCCTCGGTCCTCGATCCTCGATTCTCGGTCCTCCGTCGTCGATTCTCGGTCTTCGGTCCTCGGTCCTCGGTCGTCGATCCTCGGTCTTCGGTCCTCGGTGGTCGATCCTCGGTCTTCGGTCGTCGACCCTCGGTCTTCGGTCGTCGACCCTCGGTCTTCGGTCGTCGACCCTCGGTCTTCGGTCGTCGACCCTCGGTCTTCGGTCGTCGACCCTCGGTCTTCGGTCTTTGGTCCTCGGTCGTCGATCCTCGGTCCTCGGTTGTCGATCCTCGGTCCTCAGTCCTCAGTCCTCGCTCCTCGTTTCTATAGAAAATACAGACGCGGCTTATGGGGCTTACTCTTGGTATCAGTTTTTGACAAGGTTTGGTCACTCCCTCGATCTAGGTTACAACGCATATGCCGATGAAGTTAACAGGTCAGTTTTGGGTTTTGGTTTCTAATGGGACTGAGAAGTCAAACCTTGTCCTCGGTTTCTAATGAGGTTGAGAACTGGCCTCCTTAGCCTCGAAGGTCACTCTCTTCATCTAAAGGGCTTGTCAAGGAAGTTTCAAAGTCAGTCGCTGGTTTCAGTTTCTGTAAAAGATTCCAAAGCAGCATCAAATGTAGATGAGGGGTCTACCCTTTATTACGGTTGCTATTAAGTATTCCTCGCTCTCTGCATTTAGAAGACTAAAGTGGCCGATCCTGAGCTCCGCCCATCATCTCGGTGTCTGTGAAAGGTTTCCACACATTTTGAAATGAGGCGGACAGATCAGTCATTGGCTTCAGTTCGTTAAAAATCCCTCGTTTTCTTGGTCCCTTCGTCCCAAGTTCTTCCTGAAGATCTCGATCGTAGTTTTAAATGTGGTTGAGTGGTTGATTTCTACCAAGATTTGTTCACTAAACTTATTTGTCAATGAGGCAGGCAAGCCAGTCCCAGGCCTCGGTTTCTGTTGGGGATTCCGACGAAGTTTGAATTGAAGCTGTGAGGGCTGTCATTGACCTCGGTTGCTGTCAAACATTCATCGTTCTCTCGATCTGGGCTACAATATATTTGCCAGTGAGGCTGAGTCCTACCCATGATCTTCGTTTCTGGGGAATATTCTGAAGCTACTTTAAATGAGGTTGAGGGGGTGTCCTCGGTGTCGGCTTCGACCAAAAATTTATGGGTTTTAACCAGGCCGTAAAGTTTGTCCTTTGATGTGATTTTCGTCAAAGATTCTTCGTTCCTACACTCACGTCAGTCCTTAGTTTCGATTTCTTTCGAAGATTCCGACGCACTTTCCAATAACAGTGGGAGGACGGTCCTTGGCTCCGATTTTTGTTAATTTTTCCTTCCCTCGGACAGTCGGTTTAAGCATGAGACTGTCTTAAGTTCGCTAGCCTAAGCCCAGCTGACCCACGTCCTCCAAACTCTCTCACCCTACAGAACTGTAGCTCTCCAGTTTTCCAAAAACAAAAAACAAACAATCCCATCCATGGCCATACTCAATCACATCATCTCTCTATTAGCAACTTTAATGTACCCACTCCCCCCATTAACCCCCTTCCATTGAGCTTGACAAACTTTTGGCCATCAACTAATTATTCTCGTGATTATTGCATTTGCATACGTCAAGAAAATTGTGCTTTCTCACGCATCGTATCTCTGTCGTTTATCTGCGACTCGAAATTCAATGGATTCCCCAAAATTTATCTGCGCCGTCACGGTGTCTCTCGATTGACGTAAGTTGCTCTATCGCGAAAAATAAATCTAGTCACATCTAGTACCAAGGGTTCGGCTGGAACTTGTTGCCCAAAAAACACACCTCCTCGCCGGGTAATACTCGTACACTTCACATCTAACCGATTGTTGCTTGTTGGGGGGTTGAACTCAAAGTCCAAAGTTTCTGGCAAGAAATAAAGACTGTGAAGGAAAAACTCGTTTTGTCAAATTAATATCTTCGCGTTGTATCTCTCGCCATCAGCCCGTACAATAGAATGCCGGAGATAATGAACGAGGACAGAACGAGAACACTGCCGGTAGACAATTACGTGTAAGCCAACTTCAATGACATACGCTGCTTGATCTCGGAGTAGATAAGAACTGCCGCTCAATTTGATCCTATTCAAACATTTTCTTGCCAATTGTTGCACCGGTGACAGACAATGGGCGCAGTCTGTGGCATTGAGATTTCCTGTGGTGTGGGCTGCGATAAATCTCTCCCGACAATCTGATTCTTACCCAAATGCAATCAGGAGTCTATAGCGGGCCTCATACTTCCAAATTTAAGCTGAGTCAGCTGTCCAATGCTTGATTCCTCGCACTTTGTTAATTTCACAACGAGTCACGTCTTAGTGCTGAATATGGACGAGCTGCATTTTGCTGGCACGAGGAGAAATTAATTCGCGTTTAATCGTTTACTCCCACACACAGAAATCGATAAATTCGTCGGCTTAAATGAGGCAAATAAAAGGCAGGGAGTGATGGCTTAGTGTCCCGTGACAACAGTTACGGGATATTCGACACGTTTTAATACTTGAATTCGAATTTTATTGTTTGAACGGTATAAAATTGCAAACTGCTGACAAAGGACTGTCAGTCAAATGATTGGAATTTTGTTGGCTTCGTACCCAGTTGAGCCTAAGAAACACATTTTTGGAAGTTTTGCAATTTTTTCCTTTCTCTCTAAGTTTTGAAAATATTGGTCTATATGGAGAAGAACAAGTATGCATTATGCCTGCTTAAGCGGACACATTAAAAACGTCAGCGGAGGAAAGTTAGGTTACACTACAAAACAAGGATTAAACTCGAAGCATGTCAAGTGTCTTTAAATTGCAGATAAATGCTTGCCTACATTTCATCGAATTTAATTCGTCGTGATCATCAGCAAGTGCAAATGTTTTACTCACACGTGAAGGATTTCGTTTCATTTCACCGAGAATTAAGCGATGATCTACACCGTTATGATAAGGTCTTTTCTCATTCCATACCGATACACCTTCTACGAAGGGTTTGTCTTGGCTGGACAGGCTCTAGTACACCTGCTTTTTTTTAATGCACTGATGAGTTTTCTCCCCCTTGATAACCACATCATAGGAAGGAATCTTAAGGACATCTTTCTCTTAAATGGATTGACCCCTAGTGCACGATATACTTACTTCTCGAACGCCTTACGCACCAAATTTCTTTTGGCCCCAATTAATTCACCAAAAGGGCGGATAAACAAAGCTGACTATCCTGCACTTGGGACTAACTGAGACAAGAATCTGTGTGAGGAAGGATTGTATTCGAATCTTTACATAAGACTTCAAGACTAAGAAGAGTCTGATGATGGCGTTTTTAAGGTAGGCCTCATTAAGGTAATTTTGGGTAGAATTCCAAGCGCTTACCTAAGCTCAATGGACAAGAAATATTTTATGAAGAACATGCGAGGAATTTAAATAAGAAATACCATTGATTTATCGCTTGTGAAACCTTAAGAAACTCCTCCAGGCCAAAGTAAGCGGGTTCAAGTCCCAAAATCCAGACAACCTCCACGGAGCTCCTATTCAGATGTGCAATATGTCCAGTTGCATAATGCAATGTTCTTGTTTAGCGCTGAAGCTGTTGTTATGAATATCATTCAATTGAGGCCAAGAGAAGTAATCAATCATTGAATCATACCGGTTGCACTGGAGGGTGTTGGCATGGCATAGACAAGTCCACACAATCTGGCTTGTAGACTTACTCATCTTTCCAAAAGTGGACAACACCGCTGAAGTCAATATTTCAATGAAAATCAGGATTAGTTTCATGTTGCTTACAAGTCACAGAAAATACATCCTTTGTTAGAATGTTTACTGTAAGCTTCGGAATTAGTGGAAATTTGTGGACAAGAAGAGCCCCGTTCAATAAGGTTAACTAAGCAATTACAATTATGCCAACGTCGCTTTCAGCACCAACAGAGGCTACACTGGCCTCAATAGGATTTAGGTCCAACTCACCACGGAAAGTTTGTCACATTGGGCGTCTTCGTAAACATCAGACCAACAAAGATCTGCGTTATTTGTGTTCGTAAACTCAAAATCAAATCGTGCTTAAGCAGGGCGGCCGTCATATGTTCTGTTCGTAAACGTCAACAATACGCAGGAAAAAAGTAGGCGTCGGGCAGTTTGCGCAGCCAAAATAAAATAGCTGCCTGCCGACTGCGTGCAGAAAAAATATTTTTTTCAATTTGTAGACACAAAGCAGGCAGACGATCGTACTTTCGCAAATGACTGCGTTTACGAAGGCACCCATTATTTCTGTGAGAATCGGTTTTGGGCCTGTTACGAGAACTCAGTAAGAGGGCCTAAATCGATTGCCTGGGACTCTCAGTCACACTCTTATCGATGTTATGAGAATGCTTTAGGCAGATCTTACATTTCGTCCACCAACGGCTTTGATCACCAAACTATTGGGCTAACATTAATTTTAGCACACTGCGAGTATTTCTCTCTGCAGGGCGTTTATCTGTTTCTTCTTCTTTCTCTTGTGGCGCTGCAATCCGGGGTGGACCTGGGTCTCAACCAACATGCCTCTCCAGCCAACACGGCCTTTCGACAGCTGCCGCCAGTTGTGTACTCCAAGTGGGTTGAGGTCCTTCTCAACTTGTGTGCGCCACCTTAGCCTGAGCCGTCCTCCGTTGCGTTTTCCCAAAATGGCTCAGATTCGAAGACTTTTCGGGCAGGAGCAGTGGTGTCCATACGCATACATGGCCTAGCCATCTTAAGCATTGTAGCCCATAGAGTTCGTCGTTAAATCTTCTCCTCCAGATGCCATCAACGCAAACAGGACCAAAAGTCGCACGCAAAACTTTTCTCTCGGAAAGACGAAGGGCTTCCGCATCCGATTTAGTTATGTCCAGATTAAGGGAAGGGCGTTGATAGTGATCGTCAAATCAGTAAAACCCGCGGAACCTTTTTCAAACCGATTTAAAAGAAGAATTTGGTGCAAATTTAGTGTCGTTTCAGGCCACAATGGACAAGGGCGTAGTTTCTTTAGCAGTTACTCCTGCTGAACACGTTCAAATACTTGACTTCGAATTCTATTATTTGAACGATAAAAAATTGCAAACTGGTGAAAAAGGACTGTCAGTCAAACGATTGAAAATGAGTCTTTTAATTTTTTATAAAGTTTTGATAAGGTTTCGTTCCAAGTTCAGCATAATAAGTAAATTTTTTGAGGTTTTGCAATTTTTTTTTACTTATGCTCTCTTCTCACACTACTGGATGGCACCTACAGTTTATTGCCGATTGCGAATCAAGGGACTTGGGAAGCTTTCTTTTTGGGTACTGTCAGCAACTCGTGGCAAAAGAGAGAACAGTTAAAAAATGCAAGGAGAACAGTCCGGGAATCGAACTTGGAACCTTGGGCGTGTGATTTACCATACTTACTCATTGCGCCAAGCACATCTTAGTCAACAGTGTGTCCATTAATGGCGAATTGTCTGCCCAAAATGACAAATGTCGCTGTCAAATGTTCGAAAGGCACTACTGGAACACCTGGCTGAGGAAGAAAATACTTCTGATGTTCATAAGACTGATTTTTTTGTGAAGTAAAATAAACTTCATTACCAAAGTTCTCTGTGGTCGCCGTGGCGCAGTAAGTAAGTGCGACTGCGGCGCACAAAGTCTGGGTTCGATCCCCGGACGGGACACCTAGCATTTTTCACGGCACCACCTCTTTCGAGTTGCTGAAAGAGGTCTATGGAAAGCTTCTCAAATCTCGCCGTTCGGAATCGGCAAAAAACTGTAGGTCCCTCCTACTTGTGAAGAACAATAGCATGCACAACACTAGTAGTTGTTGTAGAAGCTAGGCCCTGGTCCGTTATGGGCTGTAGTTATTATATTATTATAAACAAAGTTCTCTAAGACTTCTTCAAATATGTCCCACACCCTGTGCAAGAGGATAGCAAGTCCACACGTAATCGCCTCCAACACACGACCTGATGCAATTTTTTGTTATTTTGTTTTGCTTCAGGCCATCATATTCCTGAGCACAGAACAATCCCCACACCCACACCACCTGTAAGCTGTTATCTCTGTGAACTGAAAGATCCCGCCTCTGTTTAGCCTCTAACAGTGCGGCTAATTACAATGCGGTGCATCTGCCGACAAATGCACTGCACCGTCCGTCATATCTATTTCAAAGGCAAATGAATGACAGCGTTTACGAGGTTTTGCGCATAAATGAAACTCTCGTCGATTGCAAGCGGCGAGCTGGAGGTGCCTGCGATGTGGATACGTTTAGCCGGCAGGCATGTTGCTAATTAACCCTGCTAATTACGCCAGACTGGGTAAACATTGAACATAAATCATTGCTGTTGTGCTTATTAGAAGTTGCTACCAGCGGCTATCAGAATGATCGTTTGTGTTTATGATTTGCTAGCAACTTTCCTCTTAAATGATAGTCATTCACGTAATGCCGATGGTGGTATTTTAGAAGACTATAGTCTGTAGAAATGCATCATTCGATGATCACAATCATATCCTGCCATTTAGCCCGATTCGGACTTGAGTCAAACTGCATGGGAATTCGAAATAGAATCGAGATTTTAGCTATCCGGCGTTGATAGTTAAGTTTTACATAAATCAGCTACGCAATTAATGAGGGTTACAAAAATCACGCATAAACTTTGTCTACTTTCTTTGAATGGAATTACGGTCCAGGGTGGACCTGGACCCCAACTAAAATGACTCTTTTTTTGTAGCCCAAGTTGGTTGAGAGATCTATCTCCACTTGTGTGCGTTGTCTTAGACTCGTCCTCTGTTACCTTTTCCAAATGGCTTGTATGCAAAGACTCTTTAGTCCAAAGGAGTGGTAGCGGATCTTCTCCATTGTGTCCGTAGACTTTGACCAGGCGCATGCTGCCGGACAATCTAGACGACATCGATGCTAATATGCAGAGCCAAAAACCGCTAAAACTTTCCTTTCCTCATCCACATTTATTAATGTTCGAGGATCTGTCGCATAAAGTATGACGGGAGTGATCGAAGTGTCTCGAGGCAGAGGTTTGTTAATCAATTGTTGAAAAGAAACCAGCTGTTGACAAGAGTCATTTAAGACTTCTTTGGGGACTGCTATCACTATCCCTAATGACTGCTGAGACGTGGTAGACTAAGTCCTTGGATACTTCAAGGTTATTGGTCTCTACTATGATGCTCTATTGTATTCCCTTGTATTCCCTCTTTTACCACAAGACCCATTTCAGTCGCTTTCAATTCAATCCCTTCAAGCGCTTCATTGACAGCTCGCTGTGTTTGTTCAATCACTTCAATCTCATCCGCGTGCTCCAGCAGCTGAATAAAAGACCTTGAAAGACCGTCCCTCTGGTATTGACTGGTGACTTTCAACCTATCTGCTCAAGGATGATGTTGTAAGACTTACATCACAAAAGGTCGTCTCATCTTAAACCTTTTTTTTGCCATTGAAGGTTTCAGTGAGTTCGTTTCTGACGGAGCAGCTACAATTCTCCTTTGTCATTCCACGCGTTTGTCTGCACTGATTACTGCCACTAATGGGAAGGTTAGACGACACCATCTAGAAGAAATCCATCCAACGCAACGGCAACTTAAACCAGCTGGTTCTCGAGTCTTTGGTGACACATGTTTGACACATATTCCCAGTTCCCGTGTGTGGAATGGTTATAAAAGACTCTGTCAAATGTCGTATTCTAAAGAGATAAGGAAGTTGACAGTCCATTTCTGGGTTGTTTGTGATTCTCACACGGCTCTGCTAATACTTCCTGGAGTCCCCGCTGAAAAAAAGAACCGGTTGCCTAAAACATATTAGCTCAGCTGCTTCTATACACAAAGTGTTGTCGCGCAGTAATGAGGGGGCTTAATCGGACCATATGTTCGTTTCTACTTCATTTATGTTAACTACGAAGTGGCGCACCAGTTGTGCTACAATAACAAAGCCAAATAACGTTTTTTTTCATTGTATACAAAATTCAACTTCATTTTATACAGCTTATTTTTGTTTTGTTTTTAAAAAGGATCTTTAATGACGTCCAGGCCGATGGAAACAGAAAATGTCCTCGCTAGTCAACTCTTCAGTAAGGATGGCTTCAAATATTTAACCAATGGACAAATTCCTTTGTTTCATTTTGCACTAACCTTGATTTACAAAAAAACAGTCCATTTGAGAATTTTCTTTGAAACTCCGAAATAAGCACGCTGGCCGCGTGCAGTTTCTGTTTCGTTTGAATCTGTTATGTCTTCGGCGGATTTCCTTCAACAACTTTAAATGGCAATCTGTATTGATAGCTTACACCACATTAAGTGTGGCATCACAATGGACCTTACCGAAACCGCGTACCGCACGGTGGTTCGTTTTGGGTGCAATTTCGTCTGATTGAGAGTATTTTTGGATCAGATTCGGGTAAATTTTGCTTGAAAACATTTCCGTTTAGATAAAAATATGTGTCTTGACAGACGTTAATCAAAAAATGTCGTCCAATTTAATGCTTCCTTCGCAAAATTTGGCGAATTGGTCAATCTACAAACATGCTTGTAATTTGGTGTCACCATGATTTATCCGTTCTAATGACCGCCTGTTACCTCGAATTCGCCCCAATAATTTTACAGTGAGCTATCCTAAATTGGCGAGTGTGTCAAACATTGGGATATTGGTTATTAGGATTCGTGCGACGCTTCCAGATTCGGTAAACATGCTTACAATCCTCATTAGTATTAATTTTTTCCAAGGAGTGCCGCCGAATTCTCGCCTAAAATCCCTTAAGATGGAAAGAGAGACTAGGCTGCATTACCCATTTCCCTTTTGACAAACATTCATATTTGTAATTCTAAATAGTTGGCTGCCAAAAAATGTAAACTGATTATTCACACAGCAGAATACACACAAGACACGAGGTTGTAGAAAATCTCCAATTAAACTTTTCTATAAACTGGTAGGTATTCATTCTTGAGTGCATCATTTTCGGCATTGGCGTGACAACCGGGATACGATCCTGACCTTTTTCATCAGCGCATCAGTCCGGGGACCTGGGACTCGGCCAACTTGCATCTTCAGCTAGCACGGGTCAGAACGCTTTCATTCTTTGATCATACTCATTCTTCTTCATTCAAAGCTAGCTATCCCACTAGTGCCGAATAACATATTTTTTTTTGCTTTAATCTATCAACTTCGAGGATTTCATGAAGTTCGTGAATGTCCTGTTCCTCTTTTCAGATTCTGGCTCATATTCGGGCCAAGAATTTCTCATTTTAAGCTTACCGTCGCAATTTACTTTAGCCATCAATTTTCAGAATTGCTCTTCAGATTGATAGGGTCTATCGCCATGATGGACATTTGGCCAGATCTTCCAGCTTCTCCAAGAAGTTGCTGTTCATGACTTGCAGCATTTTCTTCTCGTCTAGCATCATACAGAACTTATCTCCTTGTCCCTGCAGTTTACTTTCCAGTAAGCCCAAGCCGCATAGAAAGCTAGTTGAAGGGGTCTCAGTGCCGTCGGAACACGCGTACGAATGCTGTATATGCTGCTGGGACTAATAAGAATTTTGGTCTGTCTGACACTTGCTATGCGATAGTCCAACTCAAGCGACTAGGGCTACAAATTAAAGTCAGCGCTGTCTTCAAAGACCTGAATGAGCTACCAAGTATTGAGTTGATTTCAAGACAAAGGGGATCAAGCAAATAATGTCCTAAGTAAGCCACATCCTGTGGCCACAGTGACGTTGTGTGTAATCGCGTTAACTCATCTGTTGGTGGTTTCGAGTTCAGTTCCAGAAAAGAACTTCTCGCGTTTTTAACAACACCACCTCCTTCTAACTGCTGATTACATTCAGGGTGGTTCTTCTCCCACCTACTCATACATCACCCATGGCACAAGCATATCGTGCCTTTGCTAGGTAAATGAAGGTAGAATGTTGTGTAGTACAAAAACCTTTACCAGGCAGCAGACGGACATATAAGGTGGTAAGAGGAAAGTGGCGGAAGGAAAGGAAGGTATTCAAGGCCTATGTCTTTACCACCGAACAAGGCCTAGACTACGCTACTAATCTTAGAACTTAGTATACACCACACCTACGCCAACTTGAAAGTCTCTAGCTTCGCCCTTCTAAGCGTCGTTCAGCGATAAAGGTTCGTTATGTTGGAACTTGTTGTGTTGTTGGAACAAGGCGCCATCCCATCCCTCATGTTGACATGGCCTTTGCTGTGAACAAATTTCTGAAAGAAAGCCCCTTGAAGTTAGCTATGGCCTAATGCTTCACCCCGTCTGCTACTCCAAGAAGGAAGACCTCCTTATAACCAAAATACTCATTTCAGAAATTGGCGGCTGTAACACAGTGAGAGAACCAGCGAACTCACGTCGATGTAAGACCGCACGAGTCGTACAGTGGGCGTTCGGTCTGGCTGTGCATTTGTAATGGACATCATTCTTCAATAACCTTAGTCAAATGAATTCAATTGAAGGTTTCTGAAAATCTTTACTCACTAACATTCGTCTCCACTGAAATGGATGGCAATTCAAAGTGACAAAATTCAAATGAGGAAAGCAATTAGTGTCTTGTTTTGTTTCACGTAATTATTGCAATTTCTTCCAGGAATACCTGCATCAGCTTGATGTGTGCAATTAAACGCATACCACCAAACTGGTTGATAGGAATAAATGGAAATCCCCAAAGAAACCAGACACCCCACTGCACAATGCTCCAATATGTCGGGAGAGTTATTTGCAAACATTTCAGCACATTCATCTGCGACTTCTCGCGCATGGAATTGTAAACATTTTCAGGGGCAGCGCATGTGAGGTGTCTTCTGGCGGCAAATTCATCGCTGTGGAGGTGAGATTCTATCTCTAAGTGACGCTATTGTCTGCGGATATCTACACGCTGCCATTAGACTGAGAGAAAGTTTGAATGCACTTCACTTCGGTGTGTGAACGACACGATGGATGTTTCACGAAGCGAAGCTTAGCTTACCAGTTAATTACTGACTAGATGCGAAACGTGAAAAACACTCATAAATAAACAAAATAACAAATATTTGTTTCCTGAGATGAGAGATAATGAGTGAGGTTTGCTGGGGAGTTGATTTGGTTTTAGATTGAATTCCTAGAATTTCAGTGGACCTAAAGTCTGAGATATTTCGGGGAATGTGTAAGGAATTTCCAAAATGGAATCGCGTCTGCTGAACAATTATCCATGATACTTTAGCTTCGAATAATGGCAACAGAAAAAAGATATCTTAAGAAGGGGCAACCTATAAAGTCCCAGCTGTTCAATCATGTTGTTGTTTATATTTGATTTGGAATGTTTATAATTGGGAATATTTTTCCATGACAAACAAATAAGACATCGCCACAAATTCTGTATCGCGCAGCCGGAGCGTCTCGGCTTTATAAAACTTTGTACTTGTATGACGTATGGCAACGAATTAAATCGAGTAAAATATGAAATTTAGAACAGTCTGAATTTTACAATTTCTTTCTCTTTTGGATTGCCTGAAATTTCGGTGGACCGAACACCGAGACGGGCTAAAAATGTATTTTAGTCAGAAATCTCGCGAAGACAAATTTCTAAGAGGCAGTCAAAAATTCCAAACAGGCTACAAATCTGGTCAGGCCAAAAATCACATCATGCTGAAAAATTGGACAACCCAATAACTCCGAAAGGTCAAAAATCTCGATTGACTAAGTACTTGATCAGGCAAAAACCTCTACAGGCTAACGATCACAACAAGTTCGAAATTTGGACAGAAAACGTCTCACAAAGCTATGAATCACAATAAGCCAACATTTTCAACAGGCCTTAACGACATGCACGTAGCTCCAAATTGTAGTTAAAAAAGTTCGACAGGCCGAAATTATCCTGAAGCCAAAATAACTTAGCAGGTTAGGGAATTCTCGAAAAACCCAAACCCCGGCGAACCAAAAACTTGGACAGACTAAATATCAAAAAACTCATCAGTACAAATTTGTAAAAAGGCAGTCCAAAAATTAAAAAAATGGGGTTCAAAAACCTTTCCATCCCATACTTTTGAATTTGCCAAAAATCTCAACACGCTACAAATATTGAACAACTTGATGAGGAGGTAGACCTCTATAGGCCTCGTTAGGACAAACATCTCAAGAGGCCAAAAAAACTCAAAGGGCCAAAAATTCTAATAGATCAAAAATCTGAAGCGGTCGAAAATCTCGACAAGCTTAGAATTATGTGAAGTCTCGAAATTCCATAGATCAGAACAGGTCCGAAATTGTGACAGTCCTAAATATCGGGAGGCTTCAAATTTCGCTGGGGCAACTTTTTCGACAGTTCAAACTTATTTGGACGCCCAAAAACCTGGATCTCGTCAGGGGAAATTTCCAAAAGATAGCCCAAAAATCTTCGAAGGCTAAAAAAGTAAACTGCTACAAAAAGTGAATAGTGCAGTCATTTCATAAGGTCAGCAATCCCGATGAACTTAGAACATGTCTAACGCAAATGTCTCAGGATTTCGATAGGCCAAAATATTGGCGAGCCAATAGTCCCACTAAATCAAGAACCTTGTCAGTCCAATTTTCTAAAAGGCAGCCAGAAGTTATCCAAAGGCTAGATCTAGTCGGGCCAGAAATATGGATAGGCTAAAAATCTCAACTAGTTAGGAGGCTCCACCCTTAACCTGATATGGCAAAAAGAGTCATCACTTTTTAAGAGACAAAGGCTGTAGGAACATCATTTTTTTTTAATTTTCGACTAAAATCGTCTCTATATACCCAAGAGCTCTATTCCAGTGTCGTGCCCGAGGGTCTTCTTTTTCATGCAAAACAACAAATTTGTATAATTCCTAAGCCATCACTCCTAGCGGCACACAAAGCCCATGCGCTCAATTGAGATCTCAAATGAAATCATCGCAGATCTCAGCCGCCACACAACCACACCCCTCTTGACCGCCCAAGAGCACTCCATCTCCAGACCATTAATTGCCTTTCATTTTGATTAATAGACGCGATCGCAGCTTCCGTGCTCCAAAACTGGGAGTTCATTGCTGTGAAACGAGCACACACAAGTTGATTGAACTTCTGAACAGCACCACAACGAACACCCACATCCCACAGCATCGCCGAAAAAAATACGCCACTCAAACCATCCAGCAGATGATCCGTTCAAGTGGAAAAAAACCCTCGCCCGAAAGCTCATACCCCCCAAATACGCTGCCGCAAGCTTCAACGTGTCAATAAAACCAGTCAATTTATAGATAGCGGGTTTAAAAATAACTTCCATCAACAATGCGGGCAAACAAGTTGACAGCGATTATATTAAAATCATATGTCACGTGCTAATTTGTTGGACGACCACTCGACGCAAATGGCTTCCACTTCCCCCTGTTTGCTTGCCAAACAGTCACTTGACAATGCAACTGCAGCCAATGTGGGGCACACTCACCAGTAGCCTCCAGTGACAGGTCATCCGTCAGCGGACGCTGATTAAAGACGCAGTGTCAATAGGCGTATGCTTCGACTCTGTTTGCAGCTCAGATTTGATCGCTTTGTCTGTGAATTTGTCAAAACGACGCGTCGCACGGTGTGTGACTTAATTACGAACACGCGACAGGCTGTCTTAAGTAAACCACCATTAAGCTGTTAAATTGAATTGGCGCTGATAAGCAAGGTGCGAAAGGAAAGTGTATCTTTTATACTTTTACAATTTTGACATACCCTTGATTGTCTGCTTATCGCTGTTTGTGTGGCTGACATGTAGCGTCACCGCGAAATCTGTGCGATTTCACGTGACAGCAGCGCTCACAAGAACATACTACGCATCGTGTGGCGAAGCGTTGTGTAATTTACTGACAAAAATACAAAAATCATGCATACATTAGCTGAGCAGCAGCGCGGCCCTGAGTTTGAGACGAGTTCCATTTTTAGGAACGACGACGCCACCGATGGCATACGCCGCCAGCTGCCACGCCACCTCGAAATGGTGCTAATCAATGCTTCACAGCAGCTCGGTCCCAAGCTCGGACGTGCCAATTTTTTAATAAAGACATCCACAAATTGAGTTTCCCGAACTCGTGGTAATTTACTGTTGTGAATTTGGAAGTCACGCCAGGCTTTTAATTTGAAATCAAAACACAAAATGTGAGATGAACGTGAATGCTTCTTGTTGATCTGTGGCACCCTGTGTGTGAAAGTGTAAAAGAGGAACCGTATGGCGAGAAAAAAATTCTGATGAAGGAGAGGTTCTATTTGAGTTGGTTTCAACTTAAATTCTGACCTATTGTGGAAAATAGGTCTTGATCTTCAGATCCCTTTTGGTACAGAGGGAAGTTTATAGATTGAAATAAGGGGTGTAGCAGAAGGGAACCCGTTGATTTTGTACCAAATTCAAGACTTTACGAGTTTAATATATTCTTGGTATCAGGCTGAAGTTCTGGTGACGTGCTGCCTCTTCGTCATCAACGCTGGACAAGTGAATTTTGAAAAGGCGGAAAGAGGGAGAGAGTATTGAAGACGACAACGCCTCAGAAAGCACGCCTCCTGCTTGTAAAGTAAAAGCATTAACGAAGTCGAAGCACTTGTACTTAGAGGGATACCCGAATAGAGGTGAAAATTATGGCAGTGGGTACTAACCTCTAGACTGGTTCACACCATTTGTATGGATGCTGATATGGGCTTGTATGGGGAGAAGAAAACCGATGATGTTGAGGGCTTGAACCAGAAGGAAGTTTATTTTTTATTTCACAATTTCGTAGGCTCGCCAGTCGTTGACGTAGGCCTTAACCTACAAGCCTCTTCAGGCCGCACAATTTTTCGCCAGCTGTCTCCGGTTACGCAGTTGAAGACCTTTCCCACTTGTGTGCGTCATTTCGTCCTCTATTGTTCAGAAACGAAGACACTCCGTCAATCGTTGTACATGACACAGCCATTTTCAGTGTTGGACCTGAAGACACAACCCGTAAACTGGATGCCATCTACGCATAAAGGACCAAAGACCGCACGCAGCACTTTTCACTCAAAACGACCAAGTACTCCTTTATCCACTTTTAGTGAAGCCCAGGTCTCTGCGATGCAGAGGAGTATTGGTTAAAGTCAGCTCGGTGTGTCTAGAGAAGGCTCTGTTACTCAATTGCCTCTTGAGCTAAAAAAAGCGCTTGATGTCGATACTGGTGTTATTGTCTCTGCTTACTCCAGGGCCGAGATGGATAAAATTCTTGACTACCTCAAAGTTTCTGTTGCCCATTTTTACGCACTGTCCGAGACGTCGATGTTGTGTGTTCTTCTGTGATGACCGCATGTACTGTGCTTTGCCCTCATTCACCGCTTGGCACATTTAAGCCGCTTATTTCCAGCTTAACCTTTCAAAAGTGAGTGCAGGGTGGGGCCCATGAATGTTCACAGTGGCGCTTTAAAAAAAAACGATCAAATTTCGGGGCGTTGAAAGTTCTTGGAGCTCTTTAGTGAAAAGGAATGAAATATGGTTTCACACCAATATGACACTGAAGCTAATCAAGGGTCCGTGGAGCGAAAAAAAAGACCCTCCGGAGAAGTATAATGTCACTCTGTCTGCAGGGAAACTTATGGCCACAGTGTTTTTCGACTCGAAGGGAATAGTGTACAGGAATAGCAACAGGTGTGTATAGGAATAGCAACAGGTGTGTTGCTTATTCAGGACAACGCTTCCTTTCCCGGCTCCGGTTTTCGAGAATCCAACACCCGCGATGTGGTCAAGACCTTGCGACTACTGATTATTTCTTGTTTCCGAGATAAATGTTTTTAGATTTCTTTGAAGGATACATATGATAGTTACATATGTGTGAAACTAAATATCGGCTAACCACTTGCCACGGCTTCGGAGGCAAACCTCCACCAGATGGTCCATATTTTCAATGACTCTGAGACATGATGGACTTGCATAGTGCCGAATTTTCTTATTCTTTAGCTTTTGAATTGTTTTGATTGATGCACATTTTTTTTTCAAAGACAGGTGTCCAACGGTGACATCGCCATGACGTGACGAGAAATAGCACCGCCATTGAATTTAACCCGCATTTTTTTGTTGCCTTGCATGGTAAGTGGCACCATTCAGCTGGAAGCACATATCGTCCAGTATTTTTTTTTTTCTTGTGGCGCTACACTTCGGGATAGATCTTGGCCCCAAACAACATACCTCTCCATTTCTTTTGCTAGCTGCCTTCACTTGCGCACTCCAAGTTGGTTGAGGTCCTTCCCCACTTGTGTGTGCAACCTTAGTCTAGGCGGTCCACTGTTGTGTGGTCCCAGTGCCTCAGATTCGAAGTCATCTGATACAAGGTATAGATCTGGACCTGGATATACATCGTTATTTTCTGGACACAAGACGTGCGTCATCATCTCGTGGTAGTGAACATCAGCCACGGTAACTGCTTGGCCGAAATCATTTTCGAAGAAATACCAACGAATCCGTCACGCATGCATTTTGATTTGAACCGGTGGAAAGTTGGGACGCAAAAGCGGTGATTTCGTAAAAGGCTCTAACAATCATAACGTTCTCTTCAATAGTGTACCACTCCATGGTTGAAGTTAACACTGAAACAAAGAAGTGACTAATTAAGTTGGCCGAAAGAACTTGATGTTGAGGTGTGACTCAACTTGTTAGACCACCCTTTATAACATGTTTTAAATAAACAGAACAACCTGAGGGGGATGGCAAAATCTGTGTCGTGGTGGTGACGCATTTTTCGCTAATTTCGCTGCCAATCAATTAACTCTTCTTTAATGAAGCAACAAGCGCCGAAGAAGTTTGAGTCTAAGCGTTGAAAACAGGCGAGGAAGAATTGCTTAGGAATTTGAAGTAATAAACTTCCTGCTTGTTGTGATGGACTGGGGCTTTGAAAATAGTAGGGAACCAGTTGCTTGCTGCCGTAAGGCACCACACCACGGAAATGAAGGCTTAGCTGTGTCAGAGCTGCCTTCCTTTTTTGACTGGTGCCAGGCACATTCATAGTAGTCACCAGAATCAAGTTGGCCGTTATCCATGATCTTCATTAATCGGTTAGATTGATAAGAGCAGCTGGATGCCAATGAGCAATGAGCTTAGTTCACTATCGGGCCAAGCAAATAGTACCCTCCACGAAGCCCTTAGTCTTTTTGAGAGAAAAGTCTCAGTGTGATTTTTGGTCCTGTTTGCGTTGATAGCGTCTGAAGGACAAGATTCAGCGACGAACTTTATAGGCTGTACAGCGGCATGCGTCTTGTCAAGCGTCTTGGGATACAACGCTTAAGATGGCTAGGTCATATAGAGCGTTTGGACACCACTGCTTCGGCCCTAAAAGTCTTCAAATTAGAGCCATTGGGATGATGCAACAGAAGACGGCCTGTATTAAGATGGTGCACACAAGTGGAGAACCACTTGGAGTGCGCAATTGAAGTGAGATCATGCTAGCTGGAGAGGCATGTTAGTTGAGGCCCACTTCTACCCCGGACTGTGCACCGGACTGTTGTCCTCCAGACGCTATCATGAAAAAGAAAAAATGGGTTCCTTAGTATGGAACCAGAGTTGAGCTAGATGTGTAGTTACTGAGGTGTCCTACGCTAACAGGTTCACGTGGATTTCCTTAAGCGTTGTTTCTTCTTTTGCCAAAGCTGAGGTGAGCGATGGATTATACCTCTTCCTTATCCCTGCAACTCATGCAGGGCATATGAAAGGCCAGTTAGCAATCACTTTATTCTTATTGCACATGCTTGGCAGAGGTGACAGAAGAGAGGAATGTGAAGGGTACACACATACATTCTTCTCTGTGAAGAAACAATAAAATTCTAAGCTGTGCATCGCATCATGATGTTAGAATACCAATTAACATAAAAATGTATAAATATTCTTAGATAGTCATTAAAAACGCTGAAGAGGTAGATTTTCATTATAAGGCTGTTTGAGTATTTTACGAACTATTTACTTTCCGCACTGATGAATTGAAATAATCTTAAACAGTGTCCGGCGCCAGTAGACGTAAACCATAAAGCCAATGGAAAGGCTGCCATACACGCAAAAGTTGGAGCTCAGACACCTCTTCCATATGGTCATAATCCCTAACTTAACGGCAGGGACATAAATCTCTATTTTCAGAAATGAATTATTAACCAAGAAAATAGTTTTGAAACAATCAAAAGTATATCAAACGTCCCAAGGGAGTCAAAGAAAGTCTAAAAGCTAAAAGCGAAAAGGACAGGGAACTTCAATTACTGCCTACAATACATAGCGCAGATACCTGTAGAGATTGGGGAGAAGCAAAAGAAGCAATCCATTCTAATCAATTACCGAACCATTGCCAAATGTTCTAATCTAAACCTTTGGGGTGTGTGTTGACTCACAACGCCACCCCGAACTCAAAAGAGTTAAATAATCGAAAACAACTTTAGAAAACTGAAACTGACTTCTAAGCTATCCCATCTAAGGTAGTGGTACAATTTTGAAAGCTTCTCGTTACACATAACATTCATTCTCGATTAAGGAACGTGATAAAAAAAACTACATGGTTGAAGTGCGAGTGTCTCTCCTGACATATGTCAACTCCTTCAGTTTGATTCAAATATGAATAAGCCAGCAGCATTTTACCCCTTCAAGAATTTGCCCACAATAAAAGCTGCAACTAGCAATGCCCACTCATTCACCCTTAAGACCGTAATCGGATGTATAGTTAAGTTTAGAGACTCGTACCACACGAGCTTAACATTTCCCCGTCATTACAATCCACAGGCATTTAAAGCCAATGTGCACCTGTACCTAGTCTACCACTTTTCCTCTCTATCTTCGGGCCGAGTTGTAACTTAATCCCGGTCACTTAAAAGTACGAAAAGATCCTATTAGTGCGCACTAACTAGGGTTCGGTCTCCCAAGCCTATGGTGCAGTTGTCATCCAAGCTCTCTTGCTGCTAGAAGACAAGAAGTTTTAATCCCTGCATATCCATGTCCACAATCCTTTAAGCGATGGAAATTCAGACATAAATGAAATGAGTCCACAAGACAGCACTTGGGTACCCAATGAACTCATGTCCCCTCCGCTTATGACGTGAGCGCCATCTGTCCCGTAGAATTGCTGTTCAAAGATTTGTCATAACCCACATGACATCGTGCCAACATACAAGTGGCATGAGTCAAACCACCCTCATTACCAAGCTGCCTCTTCAGCAAAGCTGCTTATGCGTGAGACTATTTTTGGGTGCAGGTTCCGTGTGACAAAAGTGTTACAGACCTGTGAATGATAACAGCACACAATTTGTCGATACGACGCGTACGGCGACAGCTTCCATACAGTAGGAGACGGCCACGTGCGGCCGAAGACGATCAATAAAGCCCCGCTTGTAAAATATCACACCTCGGTAAATTGACCAGTGAGATGACACGCCATTACACGAGCGCCTCGTGAGCACTGCTCTGCCCACTCGCCTCAGTTGATGAGTTACCCTCCACACCGGGCGCTGATTGATACGTGTTATGTGCTCAAGCGACCGTTGCTGAGGGCTATCCACACTGGTCGTCTTGTTGATAAATCGACCGGCTGACTAATGCGTCGTACTTCGAGGGCAGCCAGACAACAACAAACGCGGGACGCTGTAACCTATCGAATATCGAACATCAGCCTTATCACAAATCGATATAAAATTTTCATTTAATTAATTTTTAATAATAAACCATTTGCGGAGGCAGCGATACCAGCCGGGGTGGTGACTGCTGTTTGCATCGTATCTGATTGACTATTAATACGTCGAATGACGGCGTGATTCAGCGGCCCGATTGCATGTATCTAATCGGTGGAATTCATCTGCTGTGGCGGTCTCTGGGTCTGTGGAATCTTAAGTTATTCATCTTGCGATTGTATCGCGGGAATTAAATTATTTTGTTCGACTCATTTTTTCGCAGAATTCATTTTCGTGTTTTTTATGATAATTTATTTATTTTTCTTTTCATTTCAGGTGAGTACGGATTTGAGGAAATAAGATATCTGATTGGATACCGACAGTGAATCAGTCGGCTTTGTTTACGTTTTGGTGAGCTTTAAATTGTGAGACGCAGTTGTATGCTTATCTTTATGTGGAACACACTTGTTTGTGGGTGAATGAATGATGGCTGAAGAAGGGTGTTTCAATGTGCGGAAGTGTTGCCAAATGGAGTGAGGTATAGGTGAGTAGCATTCGTGGTTCCTTGACATCTGTAAGGAGTCATTGGGACAAGTTTCTATCAGGGCGGCACTGAGTATCATCAACTTCACACTTGTTAAGGTCTTGGTCAATTGTGAATAAGACTCACGCAACAAGGGTTCTGTATTCTGATTTGGTTCATTACGCCAAGAAAGCCTGTTTTTGGATTAGAAGCTTATTATGATGGAAAGGTGTGATTTTGATTTTATGACACAAAAAGTAACCATAAGGAATTTGATCCTAATTTGAATTGCTTGGGGAAGGAGATCTGCAATGTTATCGTGTCTAAAAATTTTGTCAATTGACATAAAATTTCCTTTCTTCCGAATTAGACGAGTACGGTGACCACGAGCCGCAGCTGTATCGGACTCTAATATGACGCTGGACGTCGTCTAATCAACAAATAGATGGGATGAATCTACTTCGTCGAGCGCTGTCGTAGTATGCATTGCTGGAGTAGTAAGCCCCAAGCATAAATTCGTTTTTTGAAGTCATGGATCATGCGAAGTGCCATCGAATTAGCTTAATTATGAAACTGTCCACCCCATTCCCCTTTCCTTTTCTTGTACTCAGATTCGAGCGGTCTATATCTTTTCAACATAAGCTCAAAGACTTTGCCTCTGGAACATTCTTATCTTTTCCTTCGTGGAAGGACTCACGTTGAGCCACCATACATAGAAACTTATCCCACATATTGCCGAGATAGCACGCTACACTCTTCATAGTGAATGACCAGCCCTGTGAGTCCAAGATACCAAACTTACTGCAGTTTCTTTCGGATCCCTAGACGCCCTGCATAAATGAGTCCTGAAAAGGATGGTTTCACAATTCTGGTAGATTGTCTTCAACTTCCAGTCGTGGCAAAATTGCTGGATTTTCTCAAGTCACATTACAGGAGTCAATGACCTTAATCTTTGGCACTGTTCTGAGCGTCAGGGAATAATACTGCATGGAGCCAATAATTTCACTGCTAAAAATTGAAAAAAATTGTTGAATTCGCTGCACCATGCTGCATCTTCTTCTTTTGGCGCTACAGTCCTGGGTGGACCTGTGCGGTGGTGTTCATGCGCTCTACATTTTCTACCCTTCTTAAGCACTGCATTGGAAGACGCTTGACCAGGCGGATTCCACTGTACAGTCAACAAAGTTCGTCGTTGAATCTTGTCCTCCAGGCGATATCAACGCAAACAGGACCAAAAAACGCACGCAAAACTTTCATCTCGAAAAGACTAAGGGCTTTCTCATCCGCTTTAAGTAACGTCCAGGTTTTTGCGCCAAAGGGTAGGACTGAGATGATCAAGGTGATATATAAAGCAAGCTTAGTCGTTCGAGAGGGATTTATTACTCAATTCCCTCTTAAGCCCAAAGAAACAGCGATTGGCAGGAGTGATTCTGCGTTTGATTTTCGTACCGGTGTTGTGTCCCTATTTACCGCGGAGTCGAGGTAGATGAAGTCCTTGACTAACGACGTAAGCTAGCAGTTGAACGGATTTTTGGAAGATCGTGTCTCTGGTGTTGACTTGTGAGTTATGCACTCTCTTCTCAAGAATGATGTTGAAAATGTCACATGACAGCTCGTCGCTTTGTCTAAAACATTTTTTGACATTGAAGGTCTCGGTGAGTTCGTTTCCGATCTTGACGGAGCAGCGAGAACTCCCCATTGTCTTCCTACACAGTTTGAAGAGTTTTTTAGGAATGCAAAAACTAGACATGGCACTGTATAGCTCGTTTCCATGCATGCTGGCATATGTGGCCTTAAAATCTACGAATGGATGGTGCGTGTCGATTTTCACTTCTTGGGTCTCTTCCAGGATATGCAGTAAAATGAAGATCTGATCTATTGCCTCGATGGTTAGTGCAGCAATGGGGTGTCACATCTGGTTCAGACAAGCGATGCTGAAATTCGACTCTTCGATAATATCTTACAGATGTGCTGATGCATGCGCCCGACCAGGTCATCTCCAACAGCTTTAAACAGTTCTGCGTACATTCCGTCCGCTCCAGCAGCTCTTTTCGACTTGAGTCTCGATGTTACTATCTTGACCTCGTCTAAGTCGGGGGACGAAATCTTGTCTATTATCGTCCAAGTTGAGTGAACCATTCAGCTTAACAGCGGGATTTGGACCGTCATCGCCCTTTAAGAGTCTGCGACTCTACTACTAGTTGTCCATTTTGTTCGCGGCAGGCTTCGGACCGAACCCTATATCCACCGGATAGATGTTTCATCTTTCGGTAAAATTTTCGAACTTCATTCCTGCCATAGCACCTCTCCATCTCTTCGACATCTAGCATCTCTTAACTTCTTCTCTGTACATAGAGCCCACGAACAGCTCTCGTTCTTCGATGCAGCTTTGTCTTGTAGTCCCCCTGTTAAGCTGCACGTCACGGTCTGCAATCTTTGTCAAACCATGGATTCCGTCTAGGTGGTGACGTGAAACTCAGCACATAAGTGACAGCTTCTTTGATGGCTTCTTGACAACGTTTTCATTCCTTTTCTTTTGTCAGTGCAGGTAGCGTCGAACTTTGAGAAAGTTTCAGAGAGACTTGGTTCCTAATATTTAAAAACGGGATCTATGCGAACCTTCTTTTGCAAAGAAAAAAGGGTACCGCCCCACGCAGCACATTTGCCAATGATTCAAAATTGACGCCCTTGGAACAGCGGTTCACTGGATTTTGAAGCCGGTTTTAGTGCTTATCAATCTTCCCCACAAGAATGCGCCTCACCTTCCCTCGGTCTTTAAAGTCGGCAGCGCTTAATGTGCACCCTATCGATCATCGGAACTCATCAGCTCAACACCTATCATCAAACAAAAGTCCCAAGGTGTACGGCCTTCAAAGGTGTGCAAGAAATCGGAAAAAACTCACTTCCTGTCATCACTACCGAACGCCTTCACCTAGGCAAGTCTCCACAGCCGCCGTCGGTAATTGCATTTACTCGTATCGCCAGACAATCTTTTCCTGAAATAACACTCTCACCCGTCATTCGACCTCCGGCCAAAGGTCGCCGTCGCCCTCCTCAGTAGATCCCCAGCAAGGAGAACTGAAATAATTTTCTTACGAAGCAACAAATCAAACAATGAACGCTTTTGAAAGGCAGACAGACAGTTGGCGAGTGCGAACGACAAAGCGAACAACACACAGCACAAAATGCATCAACTGTCAGTGCAGGTGTAGCCTTGCAGGTAGAGACACCTTCGGCGGGCCAGAAAGCAACAGTTTCCGAACAATGAATGCAACGCACAGCACCCGACAACTCAAAAAGCAAAAAAAAAAACACGAACAAAACACGGCAAGAGTCCGCGTCAAGGTGCAGCACACACAAGCAGCCGACGGCGGTGCGCCACCTTGCCACCTTGAACTTGAGACGAGATACTCGATACTCGGAATAGTCACACGTTTACAGTTGTAGCTCCGTCGTATTCCCCGTCTGACTGAATGTCTGCCTCGCCTCGCTTCCAGGTGACGGCGGGCGCAGCGTGTGTGCAGTCTTTTGAGGCAGTTTGTCGCCGATTGCTAACGCGCTGCTACTGCACATCCGACCGTGCCGGTGCATATGGTTTTCTCCGGTGATTTGCAGCCGAATGCGCGCCATTACGCCGGAAACCGAACATCGGATGAGGTTTTGTGAGGGGAACGACTTCGCCGTCGTTGAGACATTCTAACGACGTTCAGGAGAAAGTCTTCGGCTTCGCCGTCGTTCCCCGTTACGCGCCATGACGTGCTTGTGCGATGATCGTGCGTCGTTCTGAATAGGAAGTGAGAGTAAAAGTGACGAGAATCACGAGCATTTGACACTTGATATGTGGCGCCATCAGCCAACTGGTGTCAGTTGTCGTGTGCAGTTCCGTTCGGTGTGTGTTTCAGTGGCCGAGGAAACACAGGCAATTATGAGGAAACAATTTTTTGTTCGGATGTCAACGAACTTGAGCTGTCGAAGCAAGGCACGACAAGTGATGATGATTGGCGATTGTTTTGACATTCTTTGCGATTTGTCGCACGACTTTGGTGCAAAACAAATTCTTTGTTTACTCCATTTGACAGAGAGGCTTTTCACACGTGACACTGTGACACGAAGCCGCGTTTTATGGCGTCTTAAAGTTTTCGACAGAGCCAATAACTTTCTAAATGACCACACAATGCTCTCCTTGTTGCCTGTTCCCTCTGCTCTAAGTTCAAATGCAAGTGTGCGAACTCGCGCTTGTTGTCAAGTCACGAAGAGCGCATTGTCGCGCGATGGTAGATGAATGCAGGTGATAAGAGGAGCAACTCAAAGTTAACATCTGCTGGATCCTCGATGCAGCAGAAGTGATGTAACCGGACATTCAAGATCATGTGCAAGTCATAATTCATTCAGAGGCACGCGTCACGACTGTCGTGACAGCTGTACGCCCATTTAGAAAGGAATACGCTCCAGATGCATATGCTGGGTTCAGTCCTTATCTAGGGCGCGGTATGCAAATATGTATCGGGCACAGACCACATGTGGATCGTATTTGAATAGCGATTGTCGTGCGGGCTTGTTTGCTTGCACTTAAAAGGGACTGATGGGAGACTGACAGCTGTTGCTGTGTGAAGTATTGTTTACCTCATTCGGCGAGCATTTTGATGTTGCTCGGTACGTCTATCTGGACTGAAGTTATCTACTTTGTGGAGCATGCCTTGACCTGAGCTCTTTTGTAGAGTCTCGTGACCAAATTTAAGTTTCTATCCTTAATCTGACTCTGACCGTAAATTTGATGAATTCCCAACTAAAATCCGAGTGAGAATGAAAGTATTCGAATGAATTGATCCCTGGATTGGAAGCATCATGCCGAAGGTGCAGACAGCGAGTTCAAGAGGATATACGGATGCAAGAGGGAAACAAATGGGTTGTAAAAATATTTTCAAACTCGCGTTGTGCGGGTAAATAACAAGATGCTAAACTGAACTGTATGTCCGAAAGAGGGGATAAGATTGAGCTGAGACATTTTTTGTTGGTGAATCCTTGAAGGGGAAAAAATTTGAGGTTTTCTTTCGAGTATTCAAATTTTGGTTACCCTTGTGGAGCTATTGAGCTTCAAATTGAATAAAATGTGTCTCGCCCTTAAGAGACATATCACTGAAAACAACACAAATATTGTTCGTCGGAAGCAACTCCTTTTTCCATCTATGTGGTAATTTTCGAATACTATCGCCAAAAAAATGAATCCTCTTTGGCGTCGATTCATTCATTCATTGAAAAGTCAGTTGTCGGAAGGCGCAAAGTCTGAAGAATGCGACGGATGAGGTAAGACCTTCCATTTCAGCGTTTCCAGGTAATTTTTGACCGATACAGCCAATGGAACCGAGCGTTATCATGTTGCAAAATCACCCAGTCACACCTTTCGGTCGTTTCTGAACATTTTCCACGCAATGCACGACTCAAACGCATTACTTGCAGTCGAAAACGTTTTTTGTCAATGGTTTCGCCTGGTTCGAGCAGCTTATAGCATTCTACACCTGTCTGGTCTCACCATATGCAGAGCATGACCATGGTTGCCTATTTTTGGGCTCGATATAGACGATGATGGAAGGCGGTCCCGCCAGGCCTTTTTACCTCCTTGGGATAATCGTAATCCGCTGCCAAAATCTCGGTCTTTGATGTCTTTTAAGAAGGAGTTCCAAGTTGACATCTATCGGTTTCAACTCGTACGGCACCCAATTACCTTACTTTTGAATAAATCCAAATTTATTGTTGCTTGCTGATTTACGTCCAATGATTCTGCAAGTTAATTTTGAATTTGCACCGATCCGGATCTTATTATGCATCCAAGTCCTCATTTACGAAATAATTGGGCTGGTCAAGACGCTCTTTGTTTTCGACGCTAAAGTCATCACTTTTAAAGCTTATTTTCGAATTAAAAACGGAAAACCAAATTTTCCCGCAATTTTAGAAAAATCGGGAAATTTTTAAAGAAGCAAACAAAAAAGTTGTTGTCTGAACAGACGCTAATGCGCTTCCAAGGTCACCCCAACTTGAAAATGGCGTCATCTTTTTAAAAGGATCCAAATTAATTTGTGACCACAATATACGTGAGTGAAGCTCGGAGTTGAAGTGCTTTTCAATAAGAACTTGACAATTTTTTTTTTACAAAATAATAAATAAATAATTTGCAGAAACTGTGTCTTCGATCACCTTGCAGGAAACGTTTAGTTTTTTGAACAAACTGGCAGTTTAATGATTAGTGAATGAGTGCTTTCACAAATTAAGTTCAAAGTTGTCATGTTTCTATTGAAAATCACAATAATTTGTGGCTGAAATCTTATACCAGAGATGGGTTGCAGTACGACCTCAGAATAGTAAGCTTCAGGATGGTGAAGTCTGCACGGACATGTTATCGTGCAGGCTGTCTTTCCCGATGACTCTTCCAAAGACGTCTTTCTTCTGAAGTGATTTTGTCGAAGCTGTCGTTGCTTTGACTCACGTCCAACTGAAGTTTCCGAATTCGGTCTTGATGCGAATTGTCATAAGCCGTTCGCTTTCGAGATTGTGGTGTAGGACCTTTATTTCTGAGTCAGCCTCAAACAATAAATTTCTATCCAAATAAATGCTGCAATCTCTCTCTGTCTGCAGCAATTGACGTTGCAAATGTCACAGTTTTTTCGTCTTTGTCTAAATGGAATTTGTCGATGACATTCGTAAGTTCTTTTGTCTGCATTGGGTATGTAAAGAGGTCTAAAAGTCCACATACCGAGCCTGTGACTCTCTCTTATGCGAACAGCCAAAAGGACTATCAATGTTTAAGCACATAGGTAATCCGGTTATCAGAAGGTCTTCGAACCAACTTTGATCCCAAACACTTCAGTTGCGTTGGAAAGATTGATAAGTCTGGATGAGGTAATAAAGACTAAACATACAAGCAGACTGGGTGTTCATGTTAACGATACCTAAAGGATCAACATAGACGACGAAGAAATAGGAACCGTCTTACACCTTCTATGTACTTATTTAAATTCTCCCTTGCAAGACACAAGCAACTAGGCATAAAAAAGATTCACTGTCAGTCAACTTCTTTAACATCCTGTTGACTCGTAGATGGTAAACCGCCGTATAAAGGCGCTAGACTTCCCAAACCACGCCTAGCATTGCAGTAGGAAGGTCTTTACTGGACTAAGTGAGATCGGATATTACTTATACAAGACTATAGATGACCTACCTGATGAAAGGAAAGATCAGGAAGTTTCTTAAGGAAAGAAACTTACCAGAAAAACAAAGCAGATTAGGGAAGCAATAACCATTCCGTCGAGGTACTTAAAATTAGTCCCACTTCAATATTTTTACTGAGGAGAGCCAAATGAACATTCCTAACCCATAAAAATTTACACACCATCAAAATCTACACACCTTGGTGGATAGAAACTTTTGCATCCCCAACTCCTAAGATCTGAGAACAAAAATTCGCGTAAAATTTCGTTTTCGAGTGAAGAGCGTGAAACTCGATGGGAATGACCTCCTTTGCACGACTGGCTTACTCGTTTTTTACTTCAGTTCTTCATTGGAGAAACATTGTTCCAAGCTGTTGCCCATTTGGCAGTTTTTTTGCGAGATTTCACTTGCCAATCATAAACTTAAGTAAGTTGAGTCTTGATAACGTTGTAACGTTGATTTTATCCTCCATAACAAAATTCAAGCGTGAATAGTTGCTAGGTGAACAACATTGTGGATCCTCTGCCCTTTCTTCAAAGAAAAACTATAAATTAAGGATAAAATGAGATGAGCAATTAATTTTGGCTGTTTAAGGGTATGCCACGTAATGAAAACAATTTGTGGCTGCAGTGGCGTAGTGGGTAAGGGGACAGGTCGAATGTGATAGTTTCCATATCAAAGGTCCCGGGTCACGGGTCCCAGGTCCTAGGTTCCAGGTCCTACGTCCCAGGTCCCAGATCCCACCTACCGCTGCGGCTTTTACCACGTCATCCATTTCCCCAAGAGTCGTATATAATGCAATACTAGACGTCTTAGTTATCCAAGTACCAAATGAGATCATGCTTGAGGGACAATCACTCCACATAGGTTTGGGGCGATGGCCTTCTAAAATCTCTTGCCGTTGAGTATGCAACTCCATACTGAGCCGTGAAAATCCCCTAACCGGCATTCAGCAATGTACATAAACCTCTACTCTGCTTGCGATGTGGGTATTAAACCACAGTTACCACGATACTCACACAAGGGGCCTGCGGCACGGCCCGATTAAAACCGGAACTTCTGACCTCCAGAATATAGCCCCTGTTTAAGCTCTCACTACCAGCCAGGTTCCCTTAACATCTGGACAAAATGGACTCTGGCTCCAACAGTGATTTTGCATACATTAATAAAAGTGCCACTGCAGCCAATTATTACATTGTAGTTTACCCATTGAAGGTAATCGTTTAGCCAAGAAGGATGTCCACTTCAAATTTGTCCACTTAAGAGTGGTATCCATTGTAAGGCAGATTTCTGTAACTTGCTTCCAGGAACCGTCAAAAGTAGATCTCCGTGTATTCGAGGCGAGGGATTCCACCTCACGCACAACCTGCAGCTGTTAGGTTACGTCTATTATTTCAACCCTCAGACAGGAGGGATCACTTCATACATTGGTTTAACGTACAGCAGCAGTTGTGATGGCTATTCAGAGGGAGCCACAAAAAGGATCTATATGTTAATTTGAGTTGTGTACTTTGCAAGACAGATAGTGTTGTCAAGTTTAGAACAAAGGAGTGCACCAACATACGTACACAAATCCATTCATTTACAATGTGAAGACGTGCAAGGAGAGATAGATAGCAGAAACTTCATGTGACGGATTCTGGAAATGTCGAAGAAGAAAATCTGAAATCATTGAATTTATCTTGACATAACTTCTTTGTTACTTCGAAAATGAATTGCAAGCACCGATAACTGCTAAAAATTCACACCGGCGCTGCCACAAATCAAAGCCTCTCGAGTGCATATCAATTTGGAAGCTTGCCAAATGCGAGACAGCAAGCATCTCCGTATGGAAACCTTAATCACACCACAGCTCAATTAACGTCAAATCAGACACACTTATTAATTATCGCAATAAATCGTATCTCGACCAATCTAGAAGTCGCTTGAGCTGCAACCAGTCTCGTTTGCAGTTCTATCAACTTTTTAGTAGTGAATTAATCGATTTATTTATGCAAGCGCTATTCAAACGCTGAAAGCTGCAAAATTACCGCTGACCTTCGGCACACGCCAACATTCACGACAACGACGCAAGACGCATGTTCTTCGACCGAAACGAAGCCAGTTAATGAGAGACCAGCCCACAAACCCACTGAAAAGCCCTTCGAGAAACTTCGCGGCACATTTCTCCTAGTCCTCGCGGCTAATAATAAACAATTTGCTCACTAACCGATGATGTTGGAGCGTCTTCGCATGCTGCCTGATGATCTTGCCAGCGGGCGGCGCACAGATCTCAGTTAAATTAACGATCCGGCTTTGTCAAGTGGCACGACGCACTGGCAGGCCACAATCAGCGCGTCCAATTCAATTATTGTGTCAAATGATCAATTGACACTGCCACATGCACCTCTCACCGAAATGGCACTCGGACAAGCATCGACAACGCCACCATCAACCGCAGTGACGGACGACGACGACGGTGACAACGACAACGACCTATGTCGCGATGGCGGTCACAACTAGAGCCAAAGTCTACACGAGTTGACAGGCCAGCTGCGGTGAGTCTAAATCGCCCCACAGCAGTGTAGCTTGCGCACACCTATTAAGTGGAAAGTTGCTTGCCAAGGAATGATGTCCGCACCGCCGCGCACCGCCTGCCGTGGAGATCGGGACGCAATCTGATTTTGCGTATTCACGCTGAGTGCGTGCGCGCGTGCAGTCATTTGCGCAACACAGAAGAAGTTTCTAGAGTGTTACTCCCTCCCTCCTCCTATGGCCCCTCGCATGCGCCAACGCCTAGGCTTTTCGAAGGCAAGCAATCTGTCGCGGACTGAAAGGTTATTGTGTAAACTGTATGTCATAACATTTATCACATGAAATGCGGTTCAAGGAGTACAATTGAATTGGATTGTTGGTGCGAGGGAGGGGGGGGGGCATGTCGCTCATGGGTTGTACGGCACCACAACCACCCCCTCAGTGTCAGGGGGACAACTAGGCGGGCTTTGTCAACTGATTTTCATTTGATCGCAGTCGTTGCGGACTGGTTGGGAGGAGGAGGGGACATCGCAGCTGAACTGCTGTTGATTTAGAGTGCAAGGTTGTCTCGTAGATGATCGCCGGTGTGGCTGTGCATATGGGATGCGATTGAAGGTTCACACTTTTTGAGGGATTCGTGTGTGGGGGAGGTGCTGTCATGTCCAAGAGGGAGTTGAATTCGAATTGCTTTTGCAGTGGATTCGGGATTTTTTTCAGGAAAAGGGCAAAAAGCTGCAGAGACCAGTCAAGTAGATGTTCTAAAAATTTGCTTCAAGAGACGGTGGTAGTCAAGGATTTTACCGTCTTGAACTGCGGCTGTAACTGTCAAAGCGTTTTCTACTCTAAAAGTCGTCTCCAAAGTTTATTATTTTACTGACTTAAGGTCTCATCAGATCTCTGCTAATATCGTTTGAAGCGTTGTCGTTTCTTCCACCGTCTTCTCAAGCTTCTAACCTAGATCAAAATTAGACTTCATTCACTTGATCAATTAAGCCGAAGGATCTTTGGTTCTGTTATCGCCTCGGGTAACGCCAACCTTCATTGATCGCTAAAATTGTGACTTGAGAGATGATCAAAACACTCAGGATCTTCACCCTTTCCACACATCCCCAGCTGATATCACTTGCAGCCCTCCCTCAATAAAGTGCTTCAGCTCCGCGCCATAATCCTCCACCTACAATGGCAATGAAAAACTTCTGAAGCCACCTTGACTGGCTACTCGTGTTCAAGTTGCGGTCTTACCTTCATTAGGATTCCTCCCTGCGGTTTGACCACAAATCACTTCAGAAAACAGCAGCAATCTGAAGGTGACAACGCGCGTCGTAAAAACAAAATCAATTTTCCGAACTTCCGCAACCGGCCGTTGAAAAACATCGTTACGCAAGCAAATTGCTCAGTTCGCCCGAATCGGCGATTTCGCCTTTACGAGCGATCTTCAACCCTCGATTGGCACAACAATTCGTCAAATCTGCCGTTTGAGCGAAAACAATTTGAGCGTAACACCTCGAGATGTGACTTGTTTTGAGGTTCGTCAGCTGGTTATGACACACCGGTGTTGACGGTGGCGCAGCGTGGAATGGCGGCGACGGCAATTTATA
The DNA here is from genome assembly GCA_944738645.1 of Eristalinus sepulchralis. Taxonomy (NCBI): domain Eukaryota; kingdom Metazoa; phylum Arthropoda; class Insecta; order Diptera; family Syrphidae; genus Eristalinus; species Eristalinus sepulchralis. Next base: position 46,628,630 of record OX122882.1, read on the forward strand.
GCTCTGTCACGCCTAAAGCCCTGTTATCCGACGAAATGGCGGCGTTATGGCGTATCACAGACACACGGCATTTATAAATGTTTTTTTCTTGTGATAACCTACGAGTCATGTTTGTCAACAAACCGTGTTCGGTGACCTTGTTGTTTGCCTAGGAGGGGCTTTGACAGTTGCTTTCGTCACTGGAATGTCACTGGAAGTGATTTTGGATACGTTCGAGTCTTGTGACGAGAGCAGAAATGCTTAAGGAAATGTAGACGCATGTCCTTCTCTTAAGAGCTACGACTGCATCAAGTGGATGCTCTTCAGTTGAAGTCCCTTTCAAAGTGTTCGCCAAAACCCCCCAATACGAGAAAATGTGACGCATTTCTTTTGTTTTCAATACCTGAAGTCGGTGACGTTACATTTGGACTCATCTTGAAGTAGTCTCTCAACTTCAAAGCCGTGTATAGTCCCGGCTATCGCAAGCATACGAGATCCACTCCTAACGCATTATCTCCTCTTCAGCTAAGGAAGATAACTTGACTTTCATTTGTTAGACAATTGCGAGCAGCAGACTGCTTATCGCCGCCGAGAGGGATTTCCTGAGTACAAATAAAAATGTTATCCGTGCATTGAATCATTGAGTGGGCCTTTGGCGTGATATTTTGAACGGAAGTCGTAAAATCATGATTTGCAGGTATCACGACGTACTATCTGCTGAGGTTCTGGTTTCTTCCAATTCATAAATTAACAGCTGATACGCCATGTCCAGGGTGGGAGGTACAGTCAGACGTTGGAAAACAGTTTTTACGTTTTAATTGTTTTATGCGTCAATGAGTGTTTGTTCCGTTTCAATACCCGAAAGTATGAAGAATGAGACATTGCGGATGAAGGTTCCTGACTCACACTGACTCATAACCATCCAGGAGCAGATAGTCAACTTAGTCTCTTCCTGCCTGTCAGGAATTTACAATCATTTTCCGAAACTGGCAGCCGCTGCGATGCGATGCGAAAATTCTGAGCCTTCAGCTGTCGCTCACCAAATTGTTTGTACACCAAAGATGACGTGCTCCATTTCGGCTCAGAGTCAAAGACAGTGACAGCCGAAGGAATGCTTAAACATCGGAAACGGATAAATCGTGCAAAAGTCTTAACTTATTGAATACCTTTGTAGGTTACGTAATTAGCGAATTGCCAGCCCTAGCTAATTGTATAAGGAATTCAGGATGCCATGAGTTCAGCCATACCTTTCCAAAGGAGGCTTTGGAATTTTCTGATAGAATTCTACAATTTTAAAAAAAGCAAACATTTCAAAATTGAAAGTCCCGAATTTATCCAGGAAAGTAAAAATTTGTAGAAGAATAAAATGCGAAAGGATAGAATTTAAGAAAGTGCTAAAAATCGCGAAAGGGTTTCCCTCTCCGAAGATTGACTTTGGCCAGGCCCTCAGTGAGAAGACTCCAATGTGAATAAATGTCGTTCGTTGTCTTGATATTTTCGGAACTTTGCCCATCTTGACGTTTTTGGGCATGGACTTTTGACCATTTTCGATTTATGAGCATTTTGAGATGTTAGACGTTTCAGAATTTCAGATATTTCTGGATCTTGTTCATCGAGCGCTTTGAAATTTTAGGCATTCCGGAATTTTTGAAAATTTTTAGATTTTAAGTTTTTTTGGGACTTTTTGGGCCAATACTTTAAACCTTAGACAGGACTTTGGTTATCTTTTTGATTTATTTTCGGGTTTGGGCATTGTTTAATTTTGTTTATTCTTGTATCTTGGGCATTTCTGAGATTGTGGGCATTTCTGAATTATTTGACATTTCTTGACTTTGAACACCTAGGGACTTTTGGCATTTTGCGACTTCGAGCATGACAGTAGTTTTGGTGTTTCCGAATTTTTGTACACTTGTGGATTTGAACCTTTTCCGGATTTAGGCCATTTTTGAACTTAATTTAAGATTTTGAGCATTTCTGGCCACTGGACATTTTTTTAGTTTGAGATATTTTTTGTCTTTGAGCTCTTTGGGAACTGAGGTATTTCGAAATTCTGGGTATTTGTGGATTTTGGTCATTTCGAAATTATGGGAACTTTTAGGAACTTGACAATTTTTTTCATTTAGAGATCTTAGACATTTCAAAACTATGTACGTGTAAATTTTTGGCATACATATGTGGACATTGGGCATTTCGATGTTGAAGGCATTTAAGAGATTTTGGGCAACTAGATTGTGGGAGTTTCGGCTTTTCACGCATTACAGAATTTTGGGCATTGCGATGATTTTGCATATTTCTGGACTGGAGTTTTTTGCGATATCGGATAATTAAAGTTTTGTGCTCTTTTGAAATTTGGTGAATATCGAATATCGGGAATTTGTACATATCTAGATTCTTGGCATTTCCACGTATTTGAAGCTTTTCCACAATTCCGCTTTTTGTTTATTTTGAAATTGTAACAATTTCAGATTCTAAGGCATTTTGAGATTTAGATTTCGAAATTATGGAAATTTCAGAAAGACAGCGATTTCGGGCTTCTTGATTTTTTTAGCATTTTGAGATCTTAAATATTTGGGAACTTTGTATATTTCTTATTTTGGAGCATATGTGTTAATTAAGCATTTTAAGATCGTAGGCATTTCGAGGGCAAAAAAAAAATATCTTAACTTAATTTAATAAATGCTTACATCTTTCTATTCCATTCGACGGAGAAAATATAAAATTACATAGATGAGCAGCTTGATGGGTGCAGCTTTGTCTCGCAAATTAGCTTCAAGAGACGGTTGCAGTCAAGGATTTCACAGTTCTGAGCTGCGACCTTAAGTGTGTAAGCGACCTGAAGTCTTCTAGTCTAAAATAGATTCACTTGATAAATTAAGCCAAATGATGTCTGATTCTGTTATCGCCTCGAGTACTGCAAACCCTCCTTGATCGCCAAAATTGCGTCACGAGAGAGATGATCAAACCGCTTAGGGGTTTACTTTGCGAACACTCCCCTTCTCCACTCACCAGTGCTCCTCCAATTGGCAAAAGTTCACCTCTTGCAGCATGGTGTTGCAAAGAAACTTGAAAATTCTCAAGAACCTCAGCAAAGCAAAGTTCCAAAATTATTGCCAGCATTGCCAAAGGCAAAGAAGGTCGTCTGACTGTCAGTATTTGGTTTGGGAAAATGAGTAAACATTTTCTGACAACATTTGAAAATTCAGCTATCGGGGATTTCTGTCTATGTTCTTGTTGTCCGAATTTTGCACTATAGTAGATAGGGGCATTGATTCCCATGCATCTTCGATTCCTAAACTTACGGCTCATATCACGTTTCTTGAAAAAGTTTCTCGAGCAACAAAACATAAAGTCACCCCAATCATGGGGGTTGCAATGGTCAACATCTTCTTCTTCTTCTTCGGATGGCGCTACAGTCCGGGGTGGACCTGGGCCTCAACCAACATGCCTCTCCAGCTAGCACGATCTCTTGCCAGCTGCTTCCAGTTGCGCACTCCAAGTTGGTTGAGGTCCTTTTCCACTTGTGTGCGCCATCTCAATCTAGGACGTCCTCTGTTGCGTTGTCCCTGTGGTTCGGATTCGAAGACTCTTCGGGCCGGAGCAGTGCTGTCCATCCGCTCTACATGGCCTAGCCACCTTAAGCGTTGTATCCGTAGACGCTTGACTAGGTTCATGCCGCCGTACAGCCCATACAGTTCGTGGTTGAATCTTCTCCTCCAGATGCCATCAACGCAAACAGGACCAAAAATCGCACGCAGAACTTTTCTTTCGAACATCCGCTTTTAGTAACGTCCAGGTTTCTGCGCCGTAAAGCAGGACAGGGATGATTAAGGTGTTGTACAAAGTTACTTTGGTCGTTCGGGAGAGGGCTTTATTACTCAATTGCCTCTTAAGCCCAAAGAAACAGCGATTGGCAAGAGTGATTCTGCGCTTGATTTCGGTACTGATGTTATTGTCCCTATTCACCGCGGAGCCGAGATAGACGAAGTCCTTCACTACCTCGAAACGTCTGCTGTCCATAGTGACGCTCTGTCCGAGACGTCGATGTTCTATATATATACTTTGTTTTGCCCTCGTTTACCACCAGTCCCACTTTAGCCGCTTCCGCTTCGATGCTAGCAAACGCCTCATTGACGGCTCGCTGAGTTCGGCCGATCACGTCAATGTCATCCGCATAAGCTAGCAGTTGAACGGACTTGTGGAAGATCGTGCCTCTGGTGTTGACGTGTGAGTTACGCACGATCCGCTCAAGAATGATGTTAAAGAAGTCGCATGACAGCGCGTCGCCTTGTCTAAATCCTTTTTTGACATCGAAGGTCTCGGTGAGTTCGCTACAGACCTTGACGGAGCAGCGAGAGTTCTCCATCGTCATCCTACACAATCTGACGAGTTTGGTAGGGATGCCAAAACTAGACATGGCACTGTATAGCTCGTCTCTATGCACGCTGTCATACGCGGCCTTGAAATCGACAAATAGATGGTGGGTGTCGATTTGTACTTCTTGGGACTTCTCCAGGATTTGCCGCAGTGTGAAGATCTGGTCGATTGTGGACTTCCCTGGCCTGAAACCACACTGATAAGGACCTATCAGGTTGTTGACGAACGGTTTCAGGCACTCACACAATACGGCAGAGAGGATCTTATACGCGATATTAAGGAGACTGATCCCTCGATAGTTGGCGCAGTCGAAGGGGTCTCCTTTCTTGTGGACCGAGCATACGATGCTGAGATTCCACTCGTCGGGCATGCTTTCCTCCGACCATATCTCACAGATGAGCTGGTGCATGCACCCAACCAGCTCATCCCCAGCCGCTTTGAACAGCTCTGCGGATAGTCCGTCCGCGCCAGCAGCTTTGTTCGACTTCAGTCTCGATATTGCTATCTTGACCTCGTCGAGGTCGGGGGGACGGAATTCTTGTCCATCGTCGTCCAAATTGGGTGGAACATTCTGCCTAACAGCGGGATTTGTGTCGTCATCGCCGTTTAGGAGTCTGCAGAAATGAAAAAGAAATGGTCAACATCTAATGTACAAAAATGTTGGCTCTCGTGGCATCAAGCAAAAAGAAAGTCTATTGCACCAAATAAATTCCTTGCATCTTAATCCTTGTCCACAGATCTCATTCCTATCCACCTGCCTAGGAGATTTATCAAAGAAACGATTACTAAAGCTATCATTCAACAATGCCTCAATTCTACTACAGAATTGTATCTCATTCCGTTTCACTATGCTCGTGTATCGATTGCGATTGATATCATTTTCAGATTGACACTGAACTTTGCCTTGATCTGTGCTTCCTTCGAATTAGCATTTCAACTAAACGGAACATGTGAATGAATTCCCTTCAAAAATGTCACGTACTTCCTGATACTATGATTGTTTTAAGCGATTTTCGGTTTTCATTAAACAAATGGTTTCCCATGAAATTTGTTTCACTGACATCCAAACAGGTTAGACACTAAGCAACGGTTCCATCCTACCCGAACGGATTAATCCGACCATCAACCCGATTACCATCACAATTAAGCACACATACCCCCGATCCGTTGGCTCCATTCAAATTCAAATCTATTTCCGTGTGTCCCCGGACGACATCATTGCAGTCATTCTCTCATCCGTCCGGCAATTGATGTCATCGAGACACAAAAAAACGGCAGAGTGAAAATTTTACTGTCACGGTGTATGAATAACCCCCTCACTCCCATCAGAGATGCGCACGTGTACGCCAGAGGCCAGCAGTTAATTCGCGCCGCAATCAACCGAGTTCGCTCGCCCAAACCACCGGACAGCGGCGGGTGTAGCCAAATTGAGGAAAAGCCGCTGAACTTGAACTTTGATTGACTGCGGTCGCAACGTTTGTCACCACCGCCAACTGAACTGCGTCCGGGATTGATGGGAATTGAGTGGACGGGGGGCCGGACACTCAATGGGAAATAATTGACTGCATGAGTAGATCATTGTTTTTGCAGCGAATTTGCACCAGCCGATGGCGGCGTAAATATTTGCTTCTCTTCTCAATCATCGCCTAACACGCTATTCAACAGCCGTCAGCCACCCTTCCCTGGCTGTGGACACCCGGACGATTATCTAAAGTCACCTGAAGCTATCGCAGATTCACATTAGAAACTCACGTGATTCCCCCTGATTTGTATCTGCACGATATCTCACCCCGGTGGTGGTGTCTGATTAGACACGAACAATTGTTATTTTATCTCGAAGGGGAGGCAGCAAGTTCATTTGCTTAATGCCTGCACAGCTGGAGGCGGGTGGAGCTGGAGTGCGGCAGGGATAAGTAGATTAGGGTGGTTATCAGTTTGGGTGTGCTCCGACTCGCGTATGACAGTCAGTTGCTGGAAATGTGTGTTTTTTTGACAAGCGTAACGCAGCGGCGGATAGAAGGCTGCTTATCGGCGACGGACTGACAAGTGTTTCCAGGTGGCTGCAGCAAACATACGTGACGTTTCAAATTCGTTCATCAACCGCAAGTGCCCTATGGCTCTACTCCTGACTAGGGAATTCCCCTCTTAAGCGCGAAGAAAGTCAGTCCCTGTGGATGATGGCACTCCTCAGCAAGTACCATCGGCGGGGCGCCAACTTGAAAACATTTTCCAAGCCCTCAGCGACACTCAGCGTCTCGTTGTAGTATTTTAATTGAATCCAATTCGATCGTGAGCCACTTTGAGTCCCGGCTAAGGTCGCTCAAAGAGATGTGCTCTTATGTCATAGCCCCGTCGTCGAATGAAGCGAAAGCAGTTTTCAATCGAATCTCAGAATGACTCAGCGAGAACGGCGATACCGACGACTGCAATAGAATAATTCCTAAGTACGCGTACTACTACATCTATGCTAAGCCGAGTGTACGTTTTTTTTCTCATGACCATTGGGAAGTGATTTCGGACCTCGGTGAGTGTTACTCATGACGGAAAGTGATTTTGAATGGCTTTTCGCTCGGACATTGAACAATTTTTCATCGCCTTCGTGGTCGTCTAGGTATACCGATACGTGGCTAGTTAATCATTAGATTGAGATTGATTGCGGGTGCTGTGCAAAGTAGAAGGGGCAGAGGTGTGGGCTTGAGGTTGTACAGCGGTTTCAAAGTCAAGGACATGAGTTTTCGTTGCGGCCGGGAGTGATGTTCTCGATTGTTTTCGTGATATATGGCAGATTGTTTTCTAATCGGTGTTAACTGATTTATTTTGAAGTTTGGGGTACAAGTGGCAGCGAGTGAGTATTGTTTTTGGGTCAAGGCATGTGGGGTTTGATAAGTTTGTTTTCTTCATTTTTTTTTCTTTGAGTTTCTTGAGGACGTGTGCTTTAAACTTTGAGGTGATAGATGTTTGCGCCCATGGAGGGCATTTCGTGTGATGCATGACATACGGGTACTTTGCTGGAAAATGTGGCGACGTGATAATAGCAACTTTCCGACGTTCATTCACTGATCTTAATGAGTGACTGTCATGGGTCTCAATGTTTTGTTAGGGCAGGCTAGATTGGGGCGGGTGGTTGTGAGTGAGTAGTTGGGCAAAATATGGCGCCGCGCGTATAGTCCACCAATGTGTGCTTTCTGTGTAGCTGCAAGGTGTCCCTAGAAGTTCTTCATATTGAAAGAGTCATTCAGTCACACAAAAATTATTTCAACTCCATCCTTGTCCCTGCAGCTCCTTTAGAAGGTGTTTTGAGGGATGCTGAGCTTGGAACATTGTTTTTTCTATTGTCCTACAATAGCACAGTCGCCTTTTATGACACCTGCTATGGTTACGTAGATGAGCTAATGAGGAATAAATCGTATGTCAGCATTTGACGAAATTAAAAATTTTGTACAGTGCTCGGGAAGCTCATTGGCCTCTTAATTTCCTTGAATTTGATTGTGCCACGGTGCCCAAACAATGTGGATATTGAGGTATATCTCATTAGGAGACAAGCGGCATATGAGGCATTTGAATCTAAGTTTTGGCCTTCGAGGTAATTGATTGCAACTTGCCTTTTGGAAAAGATGATAACATTTGTCTTGAATATAACATTGTTCCACAGCCATGACATGTCTAAAAGATGCTACAGTTCGAAAATAGATTGATGGGAGACGAAGATTTATGTCTCTCAGGAAGCCAGTCCTTACCCCATCGTTCATCTTACACACATTCGTGTAAAAATAGAGTGCATCTTAAGGAGACTTGGCTACAGGGTCCTAGTTCGACCTTTCCCATATACTGATTGAGGATTTTTCCCAAATATGAGTTTGAAGGAAGGGGGGGGGATCTATCTGTTGTGGGAGAAAGTTGAACTATCATTGAAAAGTGGAAGGACCGTATCTTATTTGGGATTGCCATACGAGCTGGAATATCTTTCTGTAGAAGGTCTAGTGAGGAAGAAGAAGAGTATACGTTGGGGGTACTTCTCAGTACTCCATTTACATATATATTAGATGGCTAAAATTGCACTCAATCGATAAGCACAGGGCAGGGCTTTCCATCAAATTGAAATGTTATGCGTCAGTCAAAAAAACCAGTTTGTCATGCAGGGCTGTCCATTTTTGCATCCAATCGCATTGTTGCAGTAATACTGTGCAGAAGAAGCTTTTCGTATGCCCTTCTCGTATATTTGGTTTCCGGCCTGACTTGCTATGTACTGTGAGGCCCAAAAATTTAGTATATCTGGAGGGTTTTAGTATGGTTACCATAACGTTGGTAGGGAAATAGAGAATTTGTTACGAGTTCCAGTTCTGCCTTCTATGGATTTATCCCTAGAACACAGGTTTGGCTTCAACCAATGAGTTTTTTAAGCGCCAGGGTGAAGACAAATTAGCGGGAGCTGGCGATGACAAGATCATTTGCCAGTGAGCTTACCATGCATCTGCATCCATAAGGAGTAGAAATTAATTTCGTTCTAGGTTCGCGGAGATTACACGGCACAGTAGGGTGTCCCCGTTATCAGTTCTACGTTGAGTGTAGAAGTAGATGAATGAATCTTTTCATTGAGTCCAGTGAGTTAACCGAGTGCTCTCGTTATCACTTCCTCCTCTCCCTTCTACGGAAGATATATCTAGGAATGCGGGGACGATGAATTCTTTGCATTCAACGAACGTTTTAATGATTCTGACGAGAGTCTGTAGAAACATTTTCACCGACCTGTTCTTACGTGGGTTGTTAGTCAACTAGCTAATCTGCGGTTGACCCCCGTGTAGTAGCACTGGTAAAATAATGTTCTGATGCGCGTTGGGTGTCTGTAAAGAAAAGTTTACTTCTGACTCAATATTTAACTGTGACCCACAGAGCTGCAGACCATTAAGAAAAATCTCAGTCCTTACGAAGAAGGTATAACTACTTCTTAACGCGGTATATTATTCACTACTTAAGACACCACCCAATGCGAAGTCACCGTATACTTGACTCTGCGTGTATGGACTCCTTGGTTTTAAAATTAAACAGCAGGATCCATTTGAACACGCTCTATTCCTGGTGCATCGTAGGTTGTGCAGCCTGTACAAGTAGGAAACTTCCAACCACTTCTGTGCCCAATTTGAACATTCATCTAAATAGTTTTTACCGGACACAGTTTTCGTTTGGCTTTGCTCCGTAATCTGTTGAATTTTCTAATAAGCATCTCTCGAAATCGAAACACCCTTCAATTGTTTACCTCTTGTTTCGTTCCTGTACCAAATTTTTGATCCTGCACCCAATGTAAGGAGATCGAATTCTCGCTACAAAAAGCCTGTACGATGTTGCTACACTCACAAGCGGTTTCTCGGATCTATGGAATTATTTCGAACAGCTTTTAGTGCCGACTGTTTAAAACCATCTCTATTGAGATACCAGTAAAGCATTTCTGCCGTATATATTTAAGTGCCTCACATGATTCCAAAATGTGCGCTGCTGGGATTTCTTCCGAGTCTCCACCGAATCGGCAGAGACCTTCATCAGATAACCTTAATTTCCTCAGGTGCTCTCTAAGTGTGTAGTGACCTGTTAGAAAGCCCGCTAGGATTTTCTTTGATCACATGGTCTCCTAAAAAAATACAATGGTTGAGGACCAATGAAGGTATTTCATGCCCCTCTTCTTGCGAAGGATTTAACCATCTCATTGCCAACGATCCATATGTGACCAGGTATCTAGCACAATTTTACTCTATCCTTCCTATACTCGTGTTCTTAACTCATTCAGCTTCTTTAGACGTTCCTATATCATCTTATATTTTAAAAGGTAAGAATTTCGATCCACGATGAATGGTTTTCTGACATTATCGCTAGACATCACTCAGCATCTCCCTTAGATAGTTACAAAGGAGAACAGCCATCCTCTCAGCTATCAATGGTCCAAGCTGTCTATAAGCACTCGCTGCTTGTGCAACATTTGCATAACTTCTGCTATCCATGAAAGGGGAATGCTTCAAGGGTCCTAGCTCCAATCCGTGTAGCTTTGAAATGATGTCTGGTAAATTATGCTTTCCTCTCTCTTTACCGAGCTGGAGGTTTCTGAAATAGTTTGCACCTTATGCTCGTCCGCCTTTTTTCTCGCTTCTTCAAGTTTGAATCTCTTTTCCAAATATCGAAGATACCACTTGCAGCAAGAGCTCTGGTATTAGAGACTATCTGGATAACGCTTGAGACAATAAAGGTCCCTGGAGAATGAATATGTTTTGGAACATTACTGAGAAGCTTAATGTACTGTAAGCAATTGTTTTTCTTCCAAATGCAGAATAGCCTCTCCATCGGCTCAAAAATAAATGCAGTCAAATCGAAGTTAATGTGTATTGCTTGTACAGGACATTTATTCCTTCGAGGAATTCTAACGACAGATGGAGGATTAATTAAAGATTAGAAAAAGAAACTAGTTTTGAGTCACTTAAACAGATATAAAACTCAATCAGCATCCGTCTTGCATCCAAGCTTTCGCTAATGTTTTATATGGCTGTGAAACCGGGCCAGCACATGCAAGACATTTGCAATCATTTGTTAATTAATGCCTACGATGCATTATGAAAATATGGTGATCCCGCATCTTATCTTATCAACGTCTCTGAAGCAGAAAAAACGGAAAGATGTCCAATACGTCACTGGGTTGGGGCTTAGGGCATGCACTTCGGAAGGATATGGCGCCTCATGTGACGTTGAATAGAAAAGGACCTACAAATACTTAGAGTCCTTTATAGTAACAGTCATGAGTGAAACGTCCAAATAGTCCAAAGCGTCAAAAGTCTCCGAAAGTTAGCCACGATAAAAGAGACGGTTAAGAGAAACAGGCATAGACACAATTTTTGCTTTCTATGTTGTGACTGCTAGCTCTTGCTTGCCCTCAAGGGTCCATTCTTAAAGGCCCCGGGCACACTACTTCCAGTTGTCAAGACCAAACTCTCTAGCGTCCGCAAACACTTGGTCTCTATACTGAAGGTTCAGCCTTTCTCTCCCTCTCGATCTCAAAGGCTGGGATTCGAAGACCCTCGTAGCTAGAGCCATGTTGTCCATTCGCTCCATGTGGTCGAGCCACTGAAGTCGACGGATTTTTGCCTTTCGAATTGTCTTAAAAATGTTGCTGAAAAAGTTACGTATACGCCAGAGTTGCCCAAAAGACATTGGGTTGCTTCATGTACACATCAGTAGAAATCTTTTTCAGATTTTTAAATTTATCCCAAAAAAACTTCACAGCCTCTCTTTTTTAAGGACCCTCCAACTTTCTCTCAGCTTGCTCAACCACTTAGTCAAAGCAATCATTTCGCTTTCGACGCCACAACACCCATCTTAAATGATTCACTACCAAAGGGCTTAAAGCCGTGCGTCACCAATCCAAATCGCTTCCATCGTTAAGCCTCTTAATTTACATCCCAAGACGACCTTGAGTCCAATATCAAAACAATCCCCACCAACAAACTCGTCTGCCTCATCCATCGTGCCTACAAGTGCTCTGTCGTCATTGCTTATCTCGGATTAAGTCGGAAACCAGTGAAATTTTTTCCAAGAAACACAATACCGTGCAAATTAATTGCACTGACCTTCCCAGTGAGGCAGTCTTCTGCATGATAATCAAGTGATTCCCCCGTGCACTGGATCTCAGTTCAATTCGATTCCAAGGATTCACCTAGAATTGTTAAGTTATCGAACAAACATCCAGATCAGACATCTCACCGCGGTACACAGCAAGACGTCAATGGCACGAATACAGCCAACACGTCTCCAGCAGCCACCCAGCCGGGGGGCAGCAACCAGGCGAAAGCTCAAACCCGTTCAAATTGTCATTCTGTGCGGGTTGCTCTCGGTGATCGCGCTCAAGAGCTGGACCTGCTCCGAGGAAAACCTGTTTACCCTGCTGACGGTGGAGTAGCTCATGGATTTCGCTTGCGTCTTAGCCGAAATGAACAAAACAAACAAACAAAAGTTAATCGAGCGTAGTATGGTCCGCGACGTGTGGGTGAATCACCAGATCGCCGGACCTGCAGAAGGGGGGATTTTTCCCAACAGACGAAGACAACTCCTTGGGCGTGTATCGAGTTCGATAGAATCACTAATTGATTGCAGCTCCTCTAATCTTATCGGCTGTGGGCACGTTTTTCAACGCTTGTGTAGAAATTTGACACAAGCAGCAATTGGAAAGCCCCACACTGGTTAGGAGTTGTTCCTGGAATTGTGGCTAGGTAGTGCTGATTGCATCGGAATTTCACGAGTCTACTTGAGCCTACATTCCTCGGTGATTAGGACTGGGATTAGGCAAGCCGCGTGTAGAGTTTATCTCTGCCGTCGTCGTCAACAAGGTACGTAATTAATTTTTACTTTTCATTTGTCTGTTTTTTTCTTCAAGACGATTAAGTGTCTGGTAATTGGACGGGGATTGAGAAGGCGGCCGAGGGGCGGCATAGCGGTCCGCATCGTGTGTGCGTCTTCGAATTAAGTCAGACTGCTTGGGATCTTAATTGCTGTGAATCACATCAATTTACTGAATCATGCCCCGGCTGTGAGTGACCACTAATGACGGCTTTTATGGCGATAACTAGTTATGACCGTAAATGTGATCATTCCCATGTTTCCATGTCGCTCGGATGTCGCTCGGTCTGGCGAGATTCATTCGAAATCTGAATGATTTTCGGAGAACGTTGCTACCTCCTCAACGTCTGCACCTGGCATGTGGTTCTTGTTGGTAATACGCCCTCGATGGCGGGTGGTTGAGTATTTCTTTGTTGGCCATAAGGAATTTTATCGCGTGCCTGATTGAATGATTACAGGGAATTTGTGGGCGTTGCTGAAGAATTAATTTCTGGAATTTCTATTTAGGATTTATGGTGAATGGGATGGCGGAGGAGGCTAACATGTCAAGGCCATTAAGAAGTGCTCACATCATGCGAAATAGATCTTGCTTCCCTCACTCACTCTCATTTTGGGTTATTTAGTGGAGACTTTGACAGTGGAGAGCAGATAACTTGCTCTCTACTTCGAAGACCACAACTCTTTGTATTTGATATCGTGAAGTAAGCCTTCCCCTTAAGACTGAAGGAGGAGCTGAAGGTCATACATGGTACATATATTGGTAAAAAGCAACAGGGCAGCAAGGATAAGAAAACCAAAGAGATACTCATCTTCGAACAGTTTTGACACCTTATCCACACCATGGCCTATTTTAGAACTTAGCCTTATATTCCGATACCCCACGTGCCGCTACAGCGGCGGAGGATGTGTGTGTGTATATCAGGCCTGCGACCCATGAAGGGTCTGAGCCTGAGCTGTGGCTGCCTTACATTCTTCAAGGTCCCGGACACACTGCTTCCAGTTGTCAAGACCAAGCTCTCTAGCGTTCGCAAACACTTGGTCTCTATACCGGTGGTTCGGCCTTCCTCTCTTTCTCGAACCCGGAGGCTGGGATTGTTGTCCATGTTGTCCATTCGCTGGATGTAGTCGAGCGACTGAAGTCGACGGATTTTTGCCCTTCGAACTACATCCACAAAGTTTACGGTTGTGTCTTCTTCTCCACTCGCCTTCCTCGCAGACAGGACCATATATTCGTCGTATAATTTTTCTTTCGAAGGCACCAAGAATCAGCTCTGCAGACTTGCTTATCGTCCAGCTTTCAGCTCCATAAAGAAGCAGAACTGGCAGTATAAGGGTCTTGTAGAGCAAGACTTTGGTCCTTCGAGTCAGGAGTTTTGACCCCAGTTGTTTCGACAAACCGAAGTAGCATCGGTTGCCAAGGGTGGTTCTACGTCGGATCTCCACTGTGATGTCATTTGTGGAGTTAACGTTTGCCCCGAGGTAGACAAACTCCTTTACTACCTCAAAAATATAGATGTTGGTTCTTACATTTTGTCCTAGGTGTTGTGTGACGGAATGTTTCTTAGTCGACAGCATATACTTTATTTTCCCCTCGTAGATCTTAAGATCCGGCTTGCTTCGCGTCTTCTTCAATTGCCGCAAAAGCCTCCGCTACGGCACGTTGGGAACGCGCGATGATATCGATGTCGTCCGTATATCTCAACAGCTGGACTGTTTTGTAGAAGATAGTGTCTTCCGTGTTTACCTTGGCCCGCTGCACTATCTTCTCCAGTACCAAATTGAAGAAGTCACACGACAGCGCATCTCCTTGCCGAAATCCGGTGCAGGTTTCAAACGGCTCAGGTATCCTCGAGCCAAACTGCACTGTGCATCGCGTATTTATTAGCGTGGTGCGACATAACCGGATCAATTTTCCCGGGATCCAGAATTCGGCCATCGCCTCGAAAAGTTCGTTGCGATGAATGCTGTCGTATGCGGCTTTAAAATCGATAAACAGATTTTGCGTATCGATTTGAAACTCGCTGGTCTTCTCCAGCATTTGCCTCAGTGTGAAGATTTGGTCTATAGTTGATTTGCCGGGCCGGAAGCCGCACTGGTACGTGCCGATTAGTGCGGTGCAAAATGGCACAGTACGCTGGATAGGATCTTGTAAGCGACGTTGAGCAGGGATAAACCTCTGTAGTTGTTGCACGAGGTAGGATCGCCTTTTTTGTGGATGGGGCATATGGAGCTGATATTCTGATATTGCTTTCGTCTTCCCATATTCGGCAGATGATCTGGTGCATGCACCCTACACGAACATTGCCACCGGCCTTGAAGAGCTCCGATGGTAAGCCATCTGAGCCTGCGGCTTTGTTGTTCTTCAACCTTGTAATAGTTGTGCCGACTTCCTCAAAGCTAGGTGGGAGGACTATTTCATCGATTGGAATTGGGATTTCCTGATTCCCTACCACTCTCTCCTGGTCAGGCCCGTTAAGCAGCTGTTGAAAGTGCTGCTTGAACACATCCACTATTCCCTACGGGTTGGTAACTGGATTACCCTCGCAATTTCGAAGAGCCTGGGTGCCTTTCCTAAAGCCTAAAGCCAGGCTTTTTTTTATAAAAATAAAAGGCTCGTATTTTATGTTTGTCCCTAGACTCTTCGATATCCTTGAGTTGGGAGGTAGCGAGAGCCCTTTTCTTCATGCGTATAAGCTTTTTCTCCTCCCGTCTTCTAGCCCGGTACTCCTCTTGAACTGCTCTTGTTTTCCGTTGCAGCGCTTTTTGGTATGCCTGATCTGTTGCACGTTTCTTCTGCTCACACTCGCCATCATACCACGGATTTCTTGTCGGGCTTTTAGAAACTCTACGATACGAAAAAAATCATGTAAAAAGTGAAAACTGAGTTCTTTTGGTGCCAAAGTAGGTTCTCGTGTTTTTCCTAATGGAAACTAACTTCCACACAAAGAATCCTTTCTGATACGGAATACATTGCCGGAGCTTGGTTGGGAAGGTATGATACATTTACCGTGTAGCCAAGTTGTTTTGGTCTCAGCGAAACTGTTTTTTTGGTCAAAATATGGCTTAGAATTGTAAAATCACTTGTCCATGTTTTTCTGTGATAAACTCCCAGAAGCCCTACATTGGTGAAATAATAAAACTTCCCGAAGAATGCCAACATGTCAAAGACGATAATGCCAAGTATGTACTTTTATTTTTTATTTATTTATTTTTTTTTTTTTGTTGGAGGTTGGGATAGACTTCACTAGAGCACTAAGACTCAAAAACTGGTCCATTGTACTACCAGGCAGTAATCTTCGTTTACTGTAGTTTTCTGGTTTTCCGAAGAAAGACCAGCAGACGCTCCCGTGATAAAGAGCGTAAGTTTTCAACTACCATATCAGCACCAGACAGCCGCCACCTGAAACGAGCAAAGGCGGGACATTGACAAAGAAAGGGCTCTGAAGTGTCTTTACCTTCTCCACAGGCGTCGCAAAAGGTGTCTTCACTAAGCCCAAGCAGACTTAGGTGATTAGTGGAGTGAAGTGCCCCGTTTATACGCCAACAAGTTTTCTGCACTCTTTTCTGTTTAGAGATAGCAGAAAAGCTGCGGAGTATTTGCTGACGTTAGGGACCATGCATTTGGTCAGCCTGCATCCTGCAGTGTCATGCCATCTGTGGTTGTGCTGTTGGGAAACCCAACCGTCGATAGAAACCCTAACCAAGGAAGCGAGTAGTCCCAAAGTGGGTTCGGATCCTACGAATGCTAGTTCATCAGCAATCTCGTTTCCCGTGATCCGGTGATGTCCCGGACAAGTCTTAGCGAATTCAGTGCCCCGACCAAATTAAGGGAGGACTTGCATTCCAGGAATATTTTGGAAGTGGTTAATGGGTTGAGTAAGGCCTTAACCGCAGCTTGGCTGTCTCTGCAGACGCAGATACTTCGCCGCTTCCACCTATTCTATTGGACTTTGGACCGATGCGAAATTACCTAAAGCGGTGTAAAATTTAAAGTCGTCGTCTTCCACGAAAGTACCGGCCCCAAATCCCTTCATCGTCTTGGAGCCGTTCGTAAAAATCCCACAAATTTCCCTTCCCTTTCAGTTTCTGACCAGAGCCAGTCTTGGATACAGGAAGGAAGTCGACTTTGTATAAGCAACGCTGCTGGATCGTTGGTGACTCTGCATCAGACGGCATATCCATGAGACTTGTGTCATAGGAGATAATGTGCTCGAGGTCATCAAAGCTCCAGTACGAGTTGAACAAAAGATCATTCCCTTTTAGTCGGGAGATAGCGTTGATTGTACAGCCCATAATGTGGACGTCAAGGGGATCAAAATTAAGCTATGCATCAAGAGCAGAGCCAGGCGTGCTGGGAAATGCCCCTGTACAGCCGAGACAGACTTGGCGCTATCACTTGGCGCTATGTCCGGGCTATATGGTGGATGCGATAAAACCTCCCATCCGACCTCCCGTAGCTTTTGACGAGTCATCAACGAAGTGGGTGGTCTGGCGTTGTCCTGGTGGAACACTACACCCTTCCTGTTGGCCAATTCTGGACGCTACTGGTCGATCAGCTGCTTCAAGCGGTTCGCAGTAGATGTTAAATAGAATTAAGTGTCTGGCCATATGGGAGCAGCTCATAGTGGATGATTCCCTTCCAATCATACCAAACACAGAGCAAAACCTTCTTGGCGGTCAATCCCGGCTTGGCCACTGTTTGGGACGATTTACCGGGCTTCAACCACGACCGTTTTCGCTTGATATTGTCGAATGTGATCCATTTGTCGCCAGTTACCATCCGCTTCAAAAATGGGTCGAGTTCGTTCCGTTTCATCAGCATATCGCAGGCGTTGTTTCGGTCCATCATGCGGCACCCAAACATCAAGCTTTTTTTTGTATCCAGCCTTCTGCAGATGGTTTAAAATGGTTTGGGGACTAACTCCCATCTCCTGGGCGATGTCACGAGATTCTACATGCCGGTCTAACTCGATGATTTCCATGATTCGATCGGTATTCGTCGTCACAGGTCTTCCCCCGGCTGGCTAATCCCCGGTGTCGTTTTCACCGGCTCTGAATCGTCGAAACCATTTGTCCGCGGTTCGAAGTGATAGAGTACCATCCCTCAAAAAACCATTAATCTCACGGAATGTTTCTCTAGGGGATTCGCCTTTAACTAAGGAAAACTTTAAGATAGCGCGAATTTCGTATTTTGTAGGTTATGTCAAGACCTTTCAAATGATGTATAGCATTGACAGATACGAGCTCTGTAGCGATTTGTACATAGCCAGAAAATTCAAAAGACAAAAAGGAAGGAAGATATTTGACAACTTTATACTTAACTGTTTTCCTGGAAATCATTAACATTTCTCTGTTTAAAGTAAAATTACGTCACGGCATCGAGCGTGCTCTTTCGTCTCTCCATTCTGTCATTATATCTGAAAATGTTTGCGGAAGATGTACTTGACTTCTTGGCTATCTCAGTTATCTTTACGACTGCAATTTATGTGCCTCTTAATCTGAACCTTAAGGTTTTATTTAAAAAGACACTCTCAACGTGCTAAATATTCCGTAACAGGGAGTTCTGTGAAACAAATTTGGAAGGTTAAGAGTATTTGAGCTACTTGAAAGCAAATTTCTGCTCACGTGCAATGCCAGTAGATGTGGCCTAGGTTCAGCCAAGGGTTGCTGCAGCACTGCCCTCCCCACTTGCATAGAGCCAAGCTTCAAATTCACGACATTATCGCATGAAACTGTCCCAAAAAAAAGCGCCAATCTCTGCAAATCAAATCAATTCGAAAAACAAATTATCTGACTGCATTGAGTGCTCCTTCCGATAAGGGGCTGACTCTATTAAAACTTTGCACTTTCGAGAGTCAAGCAAACCCCCCCTCACCAGACAAAGCCGATTAAGACATTATTTCCTCAACAACACTCTAGATCACTTATCGTTGATCGTGTCATGTGAGAGCCGCGATATCAATCTCCACTTTGATTAAAATTCCAAGAGGGAATCGAAATAAACGTGATTGCCTCCATGTTCAGAGTGTCTAGTGGCATTTAAATCCTACAGCTCGTCACTCCAGTTCAACTCACGTGACGACAGCGCCAAAGCCAGCCGCTAACAGGTGCTCTCTCATCATCGCAGCACCGACTACCGACATTTATCAAAGCCCCAGCAAGGATAGCCACTCTCACGCTCTCTCCAGCTGTCAATCTCCACCCTCTTGGCGAAAATTCTCAGTCGCGCAAAAGCTTTCCGACACAAGTCGAAGGCTCTCCAGCCAATTGAGGCACACACTGGCAATTAGCTACACTCCTACGGCCAACCGTATGCCGGTCAGAGAACGATTGTCGCGAAAGCACCAACACAGTGGCGGCGCTCGCTCTCTCGGCTGCGCGAAAACACAGAACGACAGCTTTCCGTTGACAGCTGGCATTCTACCCCGCCGATCAAGAACAAGTTCAGTTTCGATCTTGTTGCCGCTCCGACTAAGTACGAGGGCAATCAAAGAAAGACGACAAAAACGCACACTACGACGTTTCGCACCCCGACAATATCGCCAAACGCGCCGCCGGTCTTGACCAGTTCATCGTGGTTTCTGCTTTGTTTTGCTTGTGTTTCGGTATCCAATCTGGAGAGCTTTTGGCGATCTTCTCCGCTGGAGCCTACATACCCCCAACGTCGTCGCGAGCATCATTGTCGCTGCGACAGTGATAAGCCTCAAACAGCGCACACACGGGATAAGAGCGAATGATCGAGCGCGCCCTCGTTCTAGTGTACATCTCCAGCGAGTGCCGACCGTGAAAATCTCTGTGGAAAGTTTCTCGCTATCTCCGATTCCCTGAATTCCCGTTTTCTTCCTGATAACTGTCAACGCGCGGGTGGTCAGTGTCCAGTGGTCTGTGTGGTGGGAACGGAGGTGCACGACAGTCGGACGCGATTCACGAGTGCAAAATTCGAAGTGACCCCCTGACACGACCGAGAAGGGCTGTCCATTGTCGGGTGGATGCGTGCGTATCTGGTTCATCGGTATATTTAGACGCGGAGTATCTGTTGCGGTTGTCGGTGCGGTCTGATAGTCGGGCAGACGGTGTGTTTAGCATTATGGGCTAAGTTATGACCCAGCAGTCTTAAAGTACAACAGTTTATCTGTCAGATAAACAAACGCTGAGTGGAGTATTAATCTGCTGATATGGGCGAGTGTTGACGGTGCAAGTGCGGGGAGAGTGTACTTACCTTAAATTTTTCTTGTTTGTTGTGGGTTCTTGGGAAGTCTCTGACAGTCTCCTGCAGACAGGATTTCCGCTGACGCTGTCGTGCGTTAGTTGATGAATCGACGAAACTGTCACACGAGTGCTCGGAAAGTGTTCTATTTATCTGCCTGCTGGCCATTGAGGCTTAGAGTGCGGCATGAAATGGTACTTTAGATGGGCTTTCGTCAAGTGACCACATGAATTAGGTCGTAAACACTTGAAGCGGGATTCGGAGTGTATGAGTTTGAGTTTTGAAGGATTAAAATGTTATCAGAGCGTGTAGTTGGAGTGGGCAGAGTTTCTTGACTCTTTCATTCTCCGTCGGCAAGTGTGAGATACAATGATGGGTTCGACAAACACTTCAAATTGACTGGATATTAGGGGAAAGCGACTAGAAGTGCCTCATCCCTTGTGAAATGTGTCAAAGATTGGGAGAGCTTGATTTCAAGGGACTTCATATGCCCATCACGTGGCTTCATCAAGAGTTTGATATGGTTTCAGGATTAGTGAATTAAGTCCCGACCCAAACGTCGCAACTGTGTGTCGGTTTCCATTCTAACCCAGAATCGCCTGGATTACTTGATCTTGCGACTGCTTCTAGGATATCCTTTCATTAGACCCATCCATTCCAGAAGTCTTTCAATATAATGAAGACGAGCTTAGTGTGGACAGTAAGTTTGAAGAACAGGGAAGTGCTCTGTCTGATGCAAAAATGAATCATCAAACCTTCGATCCCATTTGCAGCACTTTGTCGATCACATTTTGCTGATCATCGAAATAGTGGATAGCCCTGAGTTGATTTTGCAGATGTTGCCACTGTTTTAGTTTGGCCGTTTAATACCTTGCCTCTAATCATTTCGAATGTCACGCTTTTTTTCCGCATTTTTCATTTTTACCGATCCGACGCTCGGCGTATGCATATTTTATTACATGTTTTCTGTTTTCGAATTTGAAGTGATCGTGTTGAGCCTTGGAGTCGCCGATCGTACGATATTTGAATGTCAAGGAAACAGTGATTATGCGACCTGAACGGTGATGGAGATATCAGTGATTTTAAAAATGCATGATGTTTGAAGGAGAGGTCAAGGAATTGTTAAGCGATTGTGTTCTTTGGTGACTATCCCACCATTTACGGCAGTTTTCGAGCAAAATAAATTTCTTATTTTAAGAAAGTTCCTTTAGTTGTTCAGTCTTCAAGTGAATTTGAAAAAAAAATTACTGCCATAAATCCAAATTATCGAAATACGCAAAATCTGGAAAAATCTTAAAGCTTGATGAGCTTGTTTAAAGGTTTATAGAGTGGACGATAGCATTATTTGAACTCCATACCTCGTAATAATAATTGAGTAGCACTACAGCGCACAAGGGACCAGAGCCGAGCTTCTACAACAACTACTCGTGTTGTGCGTGCTACTGTTCTCTCACTAGTAGAAGGGACCTTCAGTTTTATGCCGACTCCAAACGGCCAGATTTGAAAAGCTTTTCATAGACAATTGATACTTTTTGAGTGGTGTTAGCAACTCGAAAGAGGTGGTGCCATGAAAAAATGTGAGGTGTACCGTGCGGGAATCGAACCTACACCTTCAGCGTGTGGGTCGACGCACTTACCCACTATGGTACGGCGATCATATCTTTTGATGTTTTTTTTTTTCGGGATCTTAGGAAATTTTGCACACTTTTCAATTTCATCTTCCTACAATGACTGCCTGCCAATAATTGCAAAAAAGGAAGCGTTGAGTTTTCGAATTTAAACCAAATTGTTTACATATGTTTCTTATACGGGAACATGGGCCACTTTCTCCGCTACTACTAACTATTTCGCGCATTTCTTACGGCGCCCTCTCTTTTGGAATACTTTTGAAAACAAATTGAAGCAGCTACGCCCTGATTTTAATGCAAAGAAAAGAACTTATTTTTTCTTTTCTTTTTTCAAAATTCTGTTTTAAAACAACACGGTATGGAAACGAGTAATTTTCAGTCAAGTAGTATTTATGATTTGTGACCACTGAATAGTAGGGCAAGACTGCAAAAACACAAATACACTAGACAAGTGCTAGATACACTCGCTCATAAGTGGTTACGTTTGTTTTTTCAACAGTCTTTTATACAAGTTATAGAATTATAGTCGCAAATAAATGGAAATGTTGGCTTGGAATAGAGTATATTTAAACCTCTGAGAAGATCATTTCCAGAAC
This sequence comes from Eristalinus sepulchralis, assembly GCA_944738645.1. Lineage (NCBI taxonomy): Eukaryota > Metazoa > Arthropoda > Insecta > Diptera > Syrphidae > Eristalinus > Eristalinus sepulchralis. The sequence continues at coordinate 46,650,784 of OX122882.1, forward strand.
TGCTCATGTCTTACAGCATTATGTCTAATAACGTCAAATTGATTAAGGCTTAACCACACAGAATCCGTGACTCCAATTTTCATTCTCTCTACAGAACTTCCATAAAGGAAAGATGTGGCAGAATCATCACTCACTCAAACAAAACAAATGGTTTTGTTTGCCAAGTGGATGGGGGCCTTACTAACCAAACGGAAGCACTCTGAAAAGAGTGAAACAGTACGGAAATGAATGTCGAAGAAACCATTTGTCAAAGCCCAAAAGTGTAGAGAGTTGACGAAATATCATCCTTTACTTTCTGTTTCACTCCTTAATTGTTCATGACATAGCCCCTTCTTAATAACTATCAAATTTTTGACACACTAAACGTAACGTAACGTGTGAAAAGCCGGTGGTCCAATTTTCCTTGAGTGTTCAGCATCGGTATGAAATCTAGAGGGGAGACATAATTTTGCTCAAATTTGGAGCTTCACATCTCTGCTACGTCAAAATTATTTTCAAAGGAATTGTCAATTGTTATATCATTCTTTGGAATACGAATGAAACTTGTTTGCTTTCTTTCGACTCAACTTTATGTATATGAGGGTTATCCCTATTTATCTCTTAATTCAAAATTTTCATAAACTCACACTAACTGCCTATTGTGAGGCATCTAATTCTAAAATTGTGTAGCTTTACAAAACTGGGAGATATGAATGGTGTGAAAGGTAAAAGACGGACACCCAAATAGTTTTAATCATTGAAACGAAACCATAAAAATATCTAAAATGCGTATAATAGTTTACTGAAAGTCTGTCACACTTTCCATATTCCCTACATTTATAAAACCATCTGAATACAAGTTTGAAATCAGATGCATTCACTTAGCAATGTTTGTATAGGAATGTCAAAGTCCTGGCGTTCATTTGCTAGTAGGTTCTGTTTGAATGAAGTGAGGTCAAAAAAATAAATTCATCATAGTCCAGTTTGCAGATCTTTTAGAAAATATTTGAGATTTCACAGTTATTGAAAGCCCTTTTAAAAAAAAAAAAAGATGTTAGACTTCTAGTCTCTGCACTGATGTGTAGAGAAAGGAATTTAAACTGTTTGCGATTCGAGCAGTCAGGCATAAAAAGTTGAGGCATTAACAGTCGAAACCGATTAAACTTCAAAATGCAAATTTAAAAAGGGAAAATCCCGGTTTTTGTAGAGGGTTTCGAGCAAAAGGAAATAAAGGAAGTGGCTAGAAGAATTTTTAGATATAAGAGACTTATGCTTTTCTCTTATTTACTTGCAATGAAGAGCAAAGAATTTTAAATCTCAAGGTTCAGTGCATAGTCGCAGGATTATTTCGTTAAACATATTTACAAATGCGCAACTGTTTACTTCATTCTTAATTTTTTATCTGCGTTTAACGTTGTGCCAGATTTCACCTTGAAACTTGTGCTAAAATGCACATGCTTATTGCTTGTTTCTTGTGCTGTTGCAAAATCAAACGAAACCGCTTATGTGTGAGAGTTACTCACTCAACTTGTAAATGACGTTTTGCTAGACGTTGGTATGGGCTGCGAAGTTTTCAAGAACGCATCAGTTTCAACGTAAGAACAGGGGAATCAACTAAAGGGACGACGTTAAAAATATCCGCGTATCGAGCCTGAGTAAAACGTGAAGCTGTCATCCTTCTTCTTTTGTAGAAGTTAGGCCCTGGTCCCATGTGGGCTGTAGTGCCACTCAGTTGTTAGAGGTGGACCAAGGTGTCTGCACCCATCGCAGTCTCTTGCCAGCCAGCTCCAATTTTGCACCCTAAGTTAGTTGAGGTCTTTGTGCGCTCATCGCAGATGATCTTGTTCTCTGTTGCGTGTGGCTCAGATTCAAGGACTCTTCGGGCTTGAACTGTTTTGTCTATCTGCTCTACATGACCTAGTTATCTTGAATGTTGTACACATAGACACATGACTGGGCGCATGCCATCGTACAGCCTTTCCAGTTAGTCACTGATCCTTCTCCCGCAGATGCCTTAAAAGCAAACAGGACCAAAAATCAAATATAAAAATTTGTTCTTGACTAGAACAAGGGTTTCCTTATCTTCTTTTAATAGCATTTAGGCAGGGCAGGAATAATAAAGACGTTATGTCATGATTGGCCTTTCAAGAAACGGCTTTGTTACCCACTTGTCTCTTGAGGCCAAAGAAAAAACGGGTTGCAAAAGTGATTTTTCGCTTGATTTCGCCAGTGACGGTGTTTTCTTGTTTTCCGAGGAAGACTATGTTCTTGACTACGTCAAAATTTTGGCTGTCCATTGTGTTATTCTGTCCTGTTTGCTGTGGTTCTTTTCTTTGGTCCTTCCTCGTTCACCGCCAGGTCCATTGTAACTGCTGCCAGTTTAATCCCAATAAACGCCTTACTGGCAGTTCGTTATGTTCGTCCAACCACGTCAGTGTCATCTGCGTAAGGGAGCTGTTGAAGGAGCAGTTGGATAAAATTTAAAACCTGTTCGAGAATAATTCGTACCCAGCCCTACACCTCTCTCTGGGTGCAGTCTCAAAAAGAATTTCCATTTGCAAAGTGACATCCAAAAACCATTTTTGACACCACCCAGTTTTTTTGCTAGAAGATGAATTGATTTATGCCGACTTCTATGCACGCCATTAACGGTAATGCAATTTTCATGTTTGTCTTTCAACCGCTTAACTAACTCACGTTCTGACTCCAAACGTTCTGAAATGAAAGTAAATTTTATGAGAACCAGAATTAGAGACTCCACCTGCCGTGGTCGGACAATTTTATTTGTTGACAAATCCATTGGACGAATCGATTTATTTTCGCCATAAATTTTATCTCATCGCACGAGATGTCTGGCGGGGCGAAAATTTACATAAATCAAACACGTTGTTGATTCAAGTGTTTCTTTGAGTGAGATGATAATTTGCAACCGATGTTGATGGTGTCAAAGTTCACTGCTGATGTCGACGACGATGTTTTCTAAAGAAATTGTTTTAAATTGTGTGTTCTTCAGTTCCAGTAGTTATTTTAACCTTTAGGAAGAAATTGTGTATTCCCCTACCCTTCCACAAACAAGGACGCAAGTGTGTCCTTATCGTCATCGCCAGACGCAACAGCACAGAGGCCATTTGACTAACAATCCACATCAGGTAACCTGAACAAGGTCTGTCCCACTTGTCAGCCGACCTGTTTTCTATGGAAATAAAGTGTCTATTTCCTCAAAACCGACTAATTGGCCGACTCCCACCTAAAGCCGTTCGGCTGCGTTACACAATCGCTTTATGACGCTCACAGAATACATTACCACTTTCGCTGCGCTGCGAGTGAGTCAAGTCGTCGATGGCACATGGATTTTTGTTCGCCTAGCCAGCGGCTCCCTATCGCAGATCCATAATTAACCAATTTCTGCATTATTAGCTGATAATTTTCCTTTATTGGAGCAATAAATGCGCGCGTTGGTGTGTGGCGCCCTGATCGATACGCTCGCGATGTACATACTCCATTCACCTACTTACGTCAAAGTAGCGTCATGTTCCAGGTTTTATGCCTTTATTGCTTCTTACAGCGATTGTTTCTATTTTCCGTTTGCTCTATACAAGACGATTACACACACGGCGGTCGGAGTGTCAAGTCTGAGGGAATGAAAGCCGAGGCGCTTTGGCTGCTAATTGGATGCTTTGATTTACAGTAGCTGGAGTGAGAGTGCAGTAAGGGTGAACTGGTTAATTATGCATATGAGTGGAAATCAGTTGAGTTGAGCAGATAGAGCAGATATTCTGCGCAGTATCTGAAAAAGGGCTGCTGGCTTGTTTGATGTTCGACACCTTGTATTGTCTGTGTAGAACCAGAGCAAGGTCATGACCATGTTATCAGGTGTCAAGAGCGAAGAGAATGATAAGAACGCAAACTTGATGAATGATAGTAAATGTGGAACAGATGAGTACTTGGTTTTGATTGCACTCTTAGGCCTCTTTCCGCCTCCAGTCTTTACAACTGTAGTTTCACCTTTACTTTGTGTTTGCATCTTAATGTCATTGAAGAGTTTGAAAACAACTTCAAGCTTCATTTCCAGCTCTAGCAAGGGGTGAATGACGTAATTGACATGCTCTGTGGCTTGTGATTGATTTCCAATTACAAGCCTTACACGACTATCGGCGAATTCAGGCAGATCGTGTTTCAGTTAAGCAAGTCATGTTAACATGTTGGATAGTTCAGGTCATTGAACACTTGTGAAATCAGTTGCATTTGAAATAATGAGGCGGGAATTGGATACTTTACCTCTTCTTTGCAAAATTACTCTGCCAACTTACGGACTGATAACATTGAGAATCTACCAGTACCTCAAGCTGCTTGAAGAAGGCATTGCCTAAACGGCTGAAAGTGTCAGGCTATGAGCATCAGACACTCTTGTGGCTGGAAACGCAACTTTTCAGGGGAAGCTGACTATTATTACACCAAATTCTGAGCAAATTTATGTTCCTTGTTAAGTTATGAGGGCCAGTATCTCATGTGGATTGACAGAATCTCAAAGTCCCACTCTGCCCAACATCCCGAAGAGCCAAACTGCTGAAACCCAAAGGCATGCAAAATTTGTATTGTGACATCCGCTCTAAATATAAAGTGAGCCTTAGCATTGCGCTCGAGGAGGAAGCCTGTTTTTTCAAATATTTTGTTTTGGAGATGGTTTTTGCCATTTAGGATTTTCGAGCGTTTGAGCATTTAAGAATTTTGCCTTTTCGGATTCTTGTCGCTAACCATGTTAAGCCTGCATCTACGACGAAACAGCTCAATAATAGTTTCAGTTAGGTTGCAATACATAACTACAGGGACACATGAAATAGAAGAGGAGTTCGCAATGTTAGGACCTTTCTTTGATATCTTTGCGGCTTGTAAGGAGTATATCCCATCAGAGACTTCCAGGCGAAAGTCACTCTGTTATATTCAGAAGAACCACAATTGACTGTAAAAACACCAATCATCTCCTTAGGTTGTTGGCTCAATGTCATTAAAAGGGTACTCCTGTGGGTCTATAGTCAGTACGAGACAATTTTGACTTTTGAATAAAACTAAAATACAGCCAGCCCACAACCAGGGCCTAGTTTCTTCGGCAACTAATCGTGTTGTGCACACTTTTGCACTCTCACAACTCGAGGGACCCGGCAAGACTTAAGAAGCTCTTCATTGACAATTTGTTATCTTTGAATCAAAGCTGGGGCCTCTGGGAATAGAAGCTGGGGCCTCTGGGAATCAAAACTGGGGCATCTGGGAATCGAAACTAAGCCCTTCAGCGTCTGTGTCGATGCAGATACCCCTTGTGCCTCTGCGGTTACTCTTCAATATCAAGTACTTTCTAAATTCAAGAGGGCGGTCTGACTTGACTTACAAAAGAAAAACCAAAATTTAGAAAAATTTGTAATTTTTATTTTATTTTCCTTGAAGTTCGATGCATAAAAGAGTATCGCTGGGGCTCAAACTTCTTTTTCTTCAGTAAGCTAGACCTCGACGGCGGCAATTTCTTTCAAATTTCTGGCCGAGAAGTTATAACTACTTTCAAGTCGCATGAGTGGTAGTTGGAGATGCGCTGCATAGACAGTTTTCAAAGAACGCGGAGGTGCCACATGGTGCAATGTCATGGTATACGAGCACTAATTTTGCTTGCCACTTGTTCCGCACTTGGACATCGAATTACTTAAATCATTCGGCTGGAACATCCCTGTAACCGTCTTGACCTTCTCTAGATAGTCGATGCAGATTCCTAACAGCCGGAAAGGTGAATTTCAGAAAACCCTTTTAGCTTATAGGACAGTCTTTGCTTTCTTTAAAGCACCTTCGTGGGGTTATGTCCACTGTTTTGAGTGTTCTTTGATCTCTGATACATTTTTCGTTGACGATCACGAAACGATGTAAAAACTCCTTCGAATTGTCAAAAAAATCCCCTCATTTGACTCTAATCGCTGCCCAGGAGGACATGACTGAATCTAGCTTGAAAACAGAAACTATCTTTGGTTCTCTCTAAGAAACTTCTTAAGTAAGGATCCATCTTGCGTACATGACTCATTGTCAATGAAATTAAAATCTTGGAGTCAACGTTCAGCTGAAAAATAAGTTATACGATTTTCAACTGAACGTTGACTCCAAGTCTCCCCATGATTTCAATTCCAAAATTAAGTCTTTCAATTCAGAATTCTAAAACAAAGCATTTCATCGCATGTGAGAACCCCTTTCTTTTCAGTCACACCTTGCTTTCAGTGCACCCAATGATGGGCATATTTAACAAATGCTGTGTACGCAGCAGAGAAAACAACGCACTTAAAGATGTTAGAAAAAAATCAGGATACATCTCTAAGTCTTAGATGAAAATAGGCATGAAGCATAGTTCCAAGTCTTAACCTTCTTTCTTTGATCCGGGTTAAACCTGAAAGTCAACCAGAATATTCCTCCAGCAAGCAAGTTGCCAAGTACCTCCAGTTGCGCACATCAAGTTGGTTTCGGTCCTTCTCTACTTGTGTGTGTCACCTTAAGCATATACCTCCTCTGTTGCATTGTCCCGATTCAAATATTCTTCAGACCGAATCTGTGTTGTCCGTAAGGCACATGACCATATGCGCTACATAGCCTAGCTAAAAAGTCTGAGTCAACTGGGTTTGGCAACGCAGTGAAATCCAACAAACGCATTTGGAATTCTGCTGATTCATCGCATTTCACTTTCTCTTAGTCGTTCCAAAAACCCATCCTGCGATTAAGTGGGATCCTCAGAATTCACCAGACGCATATCTTCCCTTATTTTTAGCTCAAAACAAATTTACGTTTAATACCATACCAAAATACGATAAGCTAATTAAAACCTCACTCCACCCCAAGATCATCGCCAACTTCGCGCCAGAGGCTTCTCTGTGTGTGTGCTCAGTGTAATCACTCCTCCCACTCCTCACTCGCCATCGACGTCATACCCTATGATTTTTGCAATCAATCAAAATTTTATCTGACAAAGCACCCATTTATCGGTGACAACCAAACAGAAATTTCGTCAGTGGTCAGTGTTATTTTGTCAGAACCTCAAGATCCGCGCCATATCAAGTGCACTCGTGAGTCGCCTTACCGTTCGCGTCCTCAATCGTTCGTCTTCTCTGTGCTTTTGTTTGCCGAGAAGAAATAAAGTAATTCCGATATCTAATCTCTAGGTGAACGTCGTGTGTGGAAAGGAGCTCGGAGCCCGCAGCACAAAGTGAAGCGAATTCCAAGCGGTAAATGATTGATAGACTAATTTCGAAAAATCACAGCCAGGAGGCACATGTCGCCTTAGCGGTAGATAAATGCTGCTGCCTAGTCAATAACTATCGTGAGTGATTGGTCGCTGTTAATGTGTGTATCTGTTTTGTGGAAGGATTCAGCGTACAACTGAAGTGCTGCTCCAATCGGTGCAATCTCAAAATAAGTGTGCTCTTATTTGTTTGATTTGTCGGCAAGGAGAAATTGTGTTGTGAACGTTACTGGGCAAAATGAAGCTGAAAGCAATTCTCGGGATTGTCTTGGAGAAACTTCAAATCGGAGAGATCAACATAAGCAACAATGTATCAACGTCAACAGCAACAGCTAGCGATGTTGTCTTCATAAGGGGTGAGTTTCTAGATAGTCTTGATTTGCATTTTAAGTCCTGGATTGGGGGCTGCCTTTATGGGATGTGACAGATTGATCCTGTGACCACCTGCGTGCTTGTCGATGGATTTTTTTGCTACCGCGAGACTTAGACAACAAAAGTGGATCATAGTGGATCATGCCCCAAAATGAACAAAGCCTTAAGTTTTTTGAGTGTCTTCGTACTTTTTTCAGTGACCCAAGGGAGCCGCGGACTAACTAAGATTTTTGTCTGGTACAGAATTCTGAACATGCCACTATGCTATGTTGGTGGATTAAATCAGGGGCTGGAGCTGTAATTCGTAATGGACTAGAGCCTGGCTCCCTTTGTGCAAACACTCCAGTGTTCACTTCAAAGGAGCAAGTCTCTTCATCTACCATTCATCTACACAATTCAAATGTACACTTAAAGTGCAAATCACTTGAGTGAAATCTCAAAGCCTACCCTCCCACCTGCGCACCACCAAAACCGGTTAAAACTGAAATCCATGAATGAGCATGAATCATCGTCATCTCATCAAAACAGTCGCACAGGGTGTAGAAGTATTTGCATGCGAGTGTCATTCTCACACGACAGTGCTTGAGACTCACTCTGTCTTTTCCTGCTTGTTTTTTTGCGCCAACAACCAGAATATCTGGTTTTGGAGCATACAGTGTAGGATAGGTAGCCGATAACCTTTAAATTCTGTGCTTTGCATAACCGCGTGATACTCTCCGAGCACATGGTGCTGCGGAGCTCATCCACTCACATGGAGTCCGACGTTAGACGCCATTTTTGCGAGCGGACACCAGTCCGGGCTGTTTGAAGACCTCATGCAATATTTTCACAGCCTAGCAGAATAGACCGATGACTTCGCCGGCTCATCTTCTCACAATTAATATTCAAAACTTCTTGACAGGTCTTCCGGGACGGTGATTCTTTTCATTGTTTCAGAGGCAATCCATCTTGTGTTGAATTAGGCATACTAATGTATTCCATCGAAGAAGTTCTCAACCTCAACAAGTGGCAGAAGTTTACCCAATTTAGAAGGAAGGTCAAGGAAGCAGGGGAAAAGTGTCTAAATGGGCATGGTAGGGATCCAAATTCAGTTCACCTCTCACATTCATTTCATGTCCCTGTCCCTATAGACATGAACGCAGGCACGGAATAGCTTCTAAAATGTCCCCTCTGTGAATAAGAAGAAACAACAGCATAAAGCAAATCGATATTTTCCTGGAATAAGTCTGCGATATTTAGGGTTTTCGCTGTCAGAGCGCACGTCGTGCAGACAGGGCTTTAAGGGGGCGACATTCTACCCAAGAGTCAAGATAACCCTTGGGACACCCTGGACACCACAAAATAAATTATATTTTGTCCTTAATGACAGCCACTTCTCTTTAGAATAGAGACTTCTGTCATTCTTTGGGTCACAGCAGTCGATTGCAGTACAACACTAAGTCGAAGTAAAAATTTTCATAACCATCTAAGCTGGGTGACCGTCAGCTGGCATGGTGCACTTTACACCAACTCTTTCAGCGAAGTGATCTTCAAGTTGAAACAATATTTCAAGAGTCGCTAACTACTCGTGGCACCAGAATATAGCCATTGGTCAGGCTGTGGCTGCCCACTAGGTTTCTTAACACCAAGCTCATTGGACCACATGGACTTTGGCTTCATCCATGGACACGGAATAGACCTACCTCAATGAACCTGCAAAGTCTAAGGTGAGCATCTCACTGCCCAATGTGACTTGACAAAAGAGAAGTTAGTGCCAACAGTCTCAATTTCGACTCGAAGCTTGATCAGGACTTGCAACAAATTCACAAATTTAGTACTTCTTCCTCTTCTCTATGTGGCGCTACAATCTGGGTTGGACTTGGGCCTCTCCAGCTGGAACGACATGGGCCTCTCCAGAACTGCCTCCGATTTCGCTTTGCAAGTTGTTTTTGTGGTCCTTCTCCATCTGTATGCGGTATTGGGTTGATAGGCTTCTCTATTGCGTTGTCCCACTGGTTCAGAGTTAAAGACTCGTCGGGCTACAGCAGTGTTGTCTACATGGCCTCTTAGGCCATCTTATGCATTGAATAAATAGACGCCTGGCTAGGCTATCTCACACAGTTCGTAGTTGAATCTACTTTCCATAAATCTGTCAACGCAAATAGGCCTAGAAATCGAACGCTGAACAAATTTAGGAAAAGGCCTTTGAATAGGATCATCCCAATTGTCCCAATTGAGACTTCACACATTGTTCAAATAACATTTATCAAATTTGCTTGCACTTATTCGGTCTATCTGGTCTTTAGGGACATCCCTGCGGCTTCACAATCGGCCCAATGGCAGTCTAAGTGTAGTTGCCCACTGACAAGTGGCCGGTCTAACCTAACTCAGTCGGTCTGTCTTGCCACATCAACATGGATGGACGTTTTGTTCAATTAGGTTCCATCAAATTAGTTGTACAGCTGGACAAACTATTTGCTCACTTTGCACCTTGTACAGCCGTCCTAGTCGTTATACCGGGCGGACTATTTGAAGTCTGGTGAATAAAGGAGAGTCATCTGGTTCAGCAATCAATCAAGCAACATCCGTACATTGACGGAAGGGAAGATCTGCCCAAGGAATCCCCGCTGTTTGTAGGAGCGTGCAGGAGAATCCAATTGGTATTGCATCACTTGCAAGAACTCGGCAGTTTTTGTAGCGTGACTTGGCCCGCCATCAGTACAAAAAAATGACTCAGGAGCTGAAGATTGACAACCATAAGCAGACCACAGCGTCCTTCAAAGCCATGCTAATCCATGCCATCGGTGAAATTCTGACAAATTGTGTGAACAATTTGACTTTTGACGGACAGACGATTCGTAATGGCAAATAAATTAAAAGACAGGAAGTCCCTCGACTGAAAGAAGCCTCCAGTTTCTGATATCTCCAACGTAGTTGTTGAGAGATGTCCTATCAAATGAAGGTTTGTTTACATGCTTTGCCGGGGAATTAAAAATACACTTGCCTAGCTCGTCGAACCGGTTACTCCACTTTGATTTGCTTGAATCAAGTTAAGGAAATTAGACCAGACAAAATTCACCTTAGAACGCAATCAAAACTTCGTATCTGCGCAGCTAGATAAGGGCCAGAACTTGTTTCGTGGGAGTCAATGCCTTGCCCAGTCTTCCCATGTTACTGACAAACGTGAGAGTCAAGTGTTTTGTGACACAAACTAAATGAGGAGACTTTTCTGCTTGGGAACTTTTTCCAAAATACAAGCGGAGACTAAGTTGTTATTCAACAGGTGATGAATGAATGTTTCAGCCGACTTGTCATAGCATTATGTCTTAGGTTGAGTTGGGGATCATGCTATCATGCTTCATAAAGTGTGGCACCCCACAGAAGATGCCGAAAGGTGCTGGGGGGTGATTTGGGGAAAGGGCCGGGGTAATATGAAGGGGCGAGGGGAGAAAGGTATGATGGTTTACATTATTTTTAAGCTTTATATCATCGGCTGAGACTTAGAACACAATTTGGCAAGCAACTTGAGTGCTTCTTCGACGAGGGCTTAGATTGTAAGTTGAACAAGACACGGAGTTGAATTAATATCTAGCCAAGGACTTGGACGTGGACTTGAATACAGACCTTGGCAAAAAGTTGGACAAGGAGTTGACCAAGAATTTAAACAAGGACTTGGGCAAGAACTCTTTTACAGAGCTAGACAAGGGCTTGGATAAAATCTTGGACAAAGAATTTTAAAAGACAAAAACTTGGACAAGAGCTTGGATAAGATCTAAGATAAAAATTTGGGCAAGATTTTGGAAAAGAATTGGGCAACAGCTTGGATAAGGACTTGGGCAAGAAGTTGGACAAGAACTTGGGCAAGAACCCGTTTAGAAACCTTGATAAGGGCTTGGATTAAATCTTGGACAAGGACTTGGTTAAGACCTTGCACAAGTATTTGGACAAGAACCTTGTTAAGAACTTACATAAGAGCCTAAACCAAATTTTAGACAAAGACTTGGGCAAGACAGAAAATTTAACAAGAACTTGGATATCAAGACACGAGCTTGGGCAATAGAGACTTGGACAATATCTTGGACAAGGAATTGGACAAGGGCTTGGATACGGGCTTGGACAAGAAGGTGGACTACGGCTTTGGCAAGAAATTTAACTAGGACTACGAAAAGATCTTAAACAGATACTTGACCATGCATAAGGAATTGGAGAACAGCTTGGATACAGACTTGGGCACGGAGTTGGACAAAGTTAGGACATGAACTTTTACTAGGACTTGGCCACGAACTGAAATAAGGATTTGGATAAAATCTTAAACAGAAACTTGGCCAATATCTTGGACAAGGAATTGGACAAGAGGTTGGATACGGACTTGGGCACGAAGTTTTACAAAGATTTGAGTATGAATTTGAACAAGAACTTAGACAAGAACATGTTTAAAACTTTCATAAGGGCTTAGACAAAATAATAAATCAAATCATGGACCAGTCTAGGATAAGGACTTGAACTGCAACTTTAAAAATGATTTGAGCTGCAACTTAGATAAGTACTTAGAGGAAATCTTGGACAAGAGCAAGAACTGGGGCAAGATGTTCAACGAAAACTTGAAGTAAAACCTATACATGAACATGGGATGAGAGGGTAAAACAAGAGACCAGAATACAATGACTTGAAGCGAAAGTTAGCCAGAGGGTCAGTTGCCTCACAAACAGCAACAACATACCCGAGAGACCCGAAAACAACTTGAAGTGTGCTGACCGTCTATGGGTTTCATGTCCTCAGTCTAAAACTCATAGAGCTCTCACAAGACAAATTCTAAATCGCATGTGACTTCGAACTCAATTCCTTTTTTCTGACATTCATTAAATAAAATATATGGACCCCCTATTTAATGCAGCTGGCCTTATGAAGTTACGTTGCCTTTTTGAATCGCGTTGGCCTCAGGTCATGTGTCGACAACTCCAGCAATAACCCGCCTGACTATGACTTAGTGCGCGATAGACCTGAGCAAGGCTTTGCTTATAGACACACATTTTGTGCCTCCTGTTCCTCCCAAAAGATTGGTATGATCTTGAGTTTCACCGAAGGGTGAAACTCAAGATACTGACAATTGTCGGCAACACAAATTAGTCGGGCTGTAAAAAATGAAAGATGCAGAAAAGTCAAATTTTAGAGTCGATGCAAAAGTAGATGTACCTCCCCACTACACCACGGCTGCCCAATGTTTACCCGATCAAAAACCATAAACCAAATCCCATTGTCAAGCAAATTTAACTCTAACATCCGTCTGTCACCCCTTGAAGGCTCACATCAAAGTCATTCGTTTTATCGGACTCTACAAATGTTTGATGGCTAGACCCTGAACCGATTCACATTGCCATTCGTCAAACTAAGTTCAAACTAAGATATGCCGCCGAAAGCCTTGGCTAAATCCAATGCTAATTGATTTATTTTTTCATCGCCAAATTTAATTAATACACTTACAGCTAATTATTGTATGCTCATCAGTTCGATACACAAAACCAATACGGGCGGACAAGAAGTCAAGATTTTCAATTCGATCCAGAGATGCCTCGAACTTGATGTCTTGCTTCTGCGACAGACGCCCTGCTGTGCATCGTATTTTTAGATATTTTTCCTATTTCTGACGAACGGAAATTTTTCCATATTGACACTGTCACTTAGAGGGTTTATTCTCGGTGAGAATTGTTTGCTCACGTTCCACTTCAGAACTGTTTTAAAACAAAACAACAACGCAATCGGCTCCACTCGAGGGTAGACAGAAACTACGACGGAGGATGACGGTGCATAAAAATTGGCATTCCTTTTGGAAAAGGCGTATTTCGAATTAAAGTTATAAGGAACGACGCTCGCTAAGTGGAGTTAGGTTCACCTCTCATTTTCATTTCATGTTCCTGACATGCATCTGTAGACGTCAACGCACACGTGGAATAATGTCTAAAATCTTCTATCTAAGAATAAAAAAAAATAGAGTTTAAGGCAAAACGATATTTTTCTGGAGTAAGATGAGAGTCTGTGATATTTTGGGCTTTCGCTGTCAGAGCGCACATCGTGCTGACGGCGCTTTAATGGGTCGACGTCCTACCCAAGAGGATGTTTAAAGTGGGGAGGAACTCCAAGTTGTGGCATGGGAAGGAAATAGCTAATTGACAGTGTCCTATGAAGAGTCTTTGGCTGAGGTAAGGCTCAGATGCCCAAGGTGGCTTCAGGCGGAGGCAGACAGAAGCGTGAAACGTCCAAAATCCTAAGTTCATAAAAATTCTGGAAAAAAATTTCACACGTTCAGCAGGCTTAAACAGGAAGTAGCAAGGGAAGCAGCAAACCCCCTCGTAAATGCTTCTTAGAGGTGTTTTGAATGGACCTTATTTTTGGGAATATGTGATGGACTTTCCAGCCGCGAAGTCTGTCTTTTCGGATCACTTCCACAAGTGTGCCTTCTTAACTGATTTAGGCAGTTTTGACGTCATACCTGGAGGTTCCTTCCGAGAGGTCATATTGACATAGAGTCTTTCAGTCTTCTCGGATGTTGGTAGGAGCGTAACATATGTGACACTGATGTGAAATCTGCCACCAATGTAGTCTGATGCCTTTGTGTTGTATTGTCATCTTATCTGCGGCTTGTGGTTCAACAAGTGTAGATAACAACACACAATATCGAATTACAACCGAATATGACACTACTGGAAAATCCCTTAAATCTGACTGCAGTCGATTAGGTGTACAGATGACAGGTCCTTATACGTGCCACATTTCTTAGCGGCTGTTAGACTTAAATTTTTCTACATTTTCATCTGTCCGTCCACAATTTTTCTGGACTGGAGTAAGGGCGATCTAATTTGGACAGAATCTCAAATCCTAAACCCACAGAAGCGTTGATCAGAAAATCATAAAACTTGGAAAAATTAAATTGATCCTAAACAGCGGGCTACAAGATGGTCAAGATTATCCCCGTGTTGACTCCATTTAAATGTTGTCCTGGACACCGTTTTCAGAGCTATGTTGCCCGGAATTTTTACATCTCGAGTTCTTCGATTTCATGATTTTAGTCCTTGTCCCTTTAGCCTGATTTGAATATCCTCTATTTGGTGCGAAGTTTTTGGGATAGACCTTAAGTGCCAGGAGAACAGATGCAATGTGGTGTCCTCTTTCGCGGCATGCCGTCATTAGTTTTTCAAAGAATGTTGGTCCTTGTGAGCGATTTGTAAGTCGTCGATGCAAGCTCGAAACTGAGTGGGGGAGAATAACGTCCCCTAGCTACGAAAGTTCACCTCTTATTAAGCACTGACTGTTTTGAAGAATAATCAGAGAGCACTACGGGAGAGCCATTGACCTACCTGCTTGCAATGATTTCGCTGTTCTAAGTTTGAGAGATACACAAAATCTTACCCAGGGTATGCATGCCCAGATTACCAAGAGCAAGGAGTAAGGTTTCGCTGATCTTTAGCATTGGGAGCATTGTGAGGAAGATGACCAGGCTGCATACAAAGTTAAAATACATACATGCCTTTCCTAAATGTCCTATCATGTCCCGCCAGTTATCCGAGGAAAGTATGAGCCCAGCGTAGCTCTCTCACTCATAGGCGCTCCTTCCAGTCAACAATCCCAAAGTGTGTAGCAGCTAACTCGTTCTTTAACCTTTCTTCTCCAGCTTAACGTTTGGGATCCAAACACCCTCTTTACTGGACGATTGTTATCCAGGATCTTCACTTTTTTGACCAGATTCACATTTTGGTGAACTGTACACCTTCGCGGTAGTGTCTCTTCCCCATCTGACGGCACCAGGTTTTCGATCCTATTTTCTCAATTTTTTAGTCGAAAGTACCAAAAATCTTGTACGCTATCCGACCAGCTTTAGACTCTCATACACTCCGACGACGATTGCTGAAGTGAAGAAGATGTTCAGTTGTGATCATAAGATGCGGTAGATACAGCAGATGAATGTACAACACAAACAACTGTGCAGAGACAACATTAAGGATCTTCGTTCATCCTGAGGCTTACAATTCAATCTTTCCAACTTTCCTAACCAAATTGACCAGATCTAAAAATGGCAAATTCCGCCACAAAGAAACTTCTTACCACCTGTCGCACATTTCTAACGACCACCACCGTTTGTACCCGGAGCAATGTCTACGCATACGGACCTTCAAGTCAATCACGTCAAGCACATCACCGGCCCTCCAGTAATCGTCTCCATTCACTTGACATGCACTCCATTCGCCAATTGAATAACTCAGCCCAGCAGCAGTCATGGGACGCCCCACCAGTCAAGCAGCGTCGTCGTTCTGATTTACAATGCAAGCACGATGCACACCGATTATAATGCGATCAAAACACCAAACCAGATTGAGCCCGTATATCGGCGACGCTCGTAAATATACGAACGCCCCCGACGGGTACGTCTTGATCTAACACCAGTCACCTCACTTAGATCAAAGCCACGGAACCATTTTGAGTGACAAGTACAAAAACGAAACTTATCGCATCAACAGACCTGTCGTCTGTCCAACTTATCGGTCTTAAGGGATTTTCCTGAATTGTCGACTTCGGTTGTCTGTCGTTTTTGTGTGTTGTTCTCGGCACTTGTTGTTGCCTCAGATAAGACGACAGCACAAGAGAACGACATCAAACAAGATCGGTGGCACTTGATAGTGGATTAAGGTTGCACGGTGTGCTCATACATCTGTAGCTTGTTGGGCTTCGGAGGCAAGGTCGGCGCAGGTTTGTTTTGTGTTTTGTGCTTCTGTTTATGTTTGTTAACACTCCGCGCGAATATGTCCGCACTTTTGTCAGGCAGGGGCATGGCTCATCATCCTCTGTCTGTCTCGGAGGTAGATCGTGCCGTTGAGAAGTGAGTTTGGGGGACGACTTTGCGTTCCTGTCAATGGAGTGTGTGAGATATGACGTATCAACGAGGCAACGATTTTATCGAATTGATAAGTGTGTGAGTGGGTATAAGTTGAATTTGTGAATGGCTAAGGCTGCTGATATTTTGTAGACTCCCGACATTGTGATAACTGCTTGATAAGGGCGTGGAATTGATCGCATTTAGCGGTCTGAGTCTATTTATAGAACTGGTCTGTCTTAAAAGGACTTGAAGCATGTCTTAAAATAGTATTGGCAACCAGCCTTGTCAATTTTCTAGGCCGCCTTTCTCGAACCATCTGTAAAAGTTGACTGAAGGTGCAACACTTAGCCCGAAAGGACTCATGTCTGTACCTACACAGAGAAGGTTCAAAGCAAATGACAATGGGACACGACGAGAAATTTGAAGGTGCATTTCTAAAGTGAGTGCTGTGTAGCCAAAAACTGCGTTTTCGGGAAGGAAGCTTTGCCCTTAATGATGCACCTACCCTGCAAAAAGTTCACGAGACTGGTATGCCACTGCACAACATCAATGCTCCTTGTCGTCGTACGATGTCCACAGATGAGAACGTGTCAGCTGTGGCTGAGAATTTGAGACTCAATTCGTGAACATGAACTCGCCATTGATTTCAAGCGCTCAACGACATTTTACGCCCTCGCTTGAAGAGAATTCTGCACAACGATCTCGGAATATTCTTTAATTTGACTCAGAAATTCAATGTTCGCGACCACCGGGGTTCGCTTTAAGGTTTGCTTGTGGGGGTCTAGCCTTAGAACACCTCCAATTGGAGAATGTTTTTGGGTGAAAAATAATCGATTCTGGCATATTTAGTCGTCCGTTACGTTAACAAATAAAATTTCAGCATATTGGGCTTGGAGACCAAACTCGTAATTCTTGAGAAACCAAAGCCACCACAGAGAGTGGCAATTTGGTGTGAATTGTCTACTAGTGGCATCAGTGAACCACTTCTCATTTGGAAATGAGGTTGGGAACAAAATTTGGTCGGTCGACGGTGGGCGTTATAGAGTCATATGAACTGACTCTGTTTTCTTACTGAAGTTGAAGTTAAGCATTTCGACGACCTAAGGTTCAGACTTAAGGTGTCATAGATGTACGCGATATGAAATCTTTAGGCGGAATGACGAAGTTGGAAAGTGGGTCGATTCACACACCAAAGGACCTGATATGGGCCAAAACTAGAAGCCCAAAATTCAGCAAAAGAGAATTGAACATCAAGTTTGATGTAAAGGATAGAAGGTAAGAGGGTGATGGTCGAACACAGCGAAGGACGTAGATGGCCAAAATGCACTTAGCGGCGAACGAGGGCAAAACCAAGTCCCCGGCAAAGGACGCACAAGGATTCGGGAAAAAAACTCAGATTTAAATTCGAGTTCGAAACGGCGATGACTGCCTTTATAGACGGCTAGACTACTACTTCTCCTTCTCTCTTCGCTATTCTTCCCTCTATGTCCCTAGATTGTCCGTTCGTTAAGAGTATGTCTGTGCGTCTGATTGTCCGTGTTCGTCGTCTGTTTCGTCCGTTTTCCACTTCTTACCTTCCATGCTTGAAAACTGTCAATATTTTGTAAGTTCCCATGGACTCGGCAGGAAGGTTACCATGAGCTGCCGTTGCTTCGATGTAGTGAAGGACTTCGTCTACTTCGGCTCGGCAAGTAAACAGTACAAACAACATCTGTACCCAGAATTACTCTTGCCAATCGCTGTTTCTTTGGGCTTAAGAGGCAATTGAATAATAAAGCCCTCTCCCGAACGACCAAAGTGACTTTGTGCAACACCTTGATCATCCCAGTCCTTCTTTACGGCGCAGAAACCTGGACGCTACTAAAGGCGGATGAGGAAGCCCTTGGTTTCTTCGAGAGAAAAGTTCTGCGTGCGATTTTTGGTCCTGTTTGCGTTGATGGCATCTGGAGGAGAAGATTCAACCACGAATTGTATGCGCTGTACGGCGGCATGAGCCTAGTCAATGTCTATGGATACAACGCTTAAGGTGGCTAGGCCATGTAGAGCGGATGGACAACACTGCTCCGGTCCGAAGCGTCTTCGAATCCGAACCACAGAGACAACGCCACAGAGGTTGTCTTAGACTGAGATGGCGCACACAAGAAGCAACTGGCAAGAGATCGTGCTAGCTGGAGAGGCCTAGGTCCAGCCCGGACTGTAGTAGAGCCCCTTCTCGATGAACCAAGCTATGTGACACATTGATCATCCCGCCTGGACAATCTTTCGAGAGAAAAAATCTGCCTTAAATTTTTGGCTCCATTTGCGATGATGGTTGGGGAAGATTCAACCACAAACTGAGCCGGCTCTTCAGCGACATGAGCCTATCCAGTCATCTTCCGATTCAACGCATTAGGTGACTGAGCCAAGTAGAGTGCATCCAACAACACTGCTCCAACCGCAAGAGTTTTCAACTACCAAAGAATTGGAAAACGCCCACAGACCCGACGAGACACACGACACACGCACTCCCTCCAAGTAGGCGAGCGCAATTGGAGCCAGCTAAAATGGCTTATTGGTTTTGCTTAGGTCTGCTCAAATCAGTTTGTTAGAAGCCATGCGTGATTTGTCGAATCAAAATTATGGACCACCTTTAACAAGACAAGAACCCTTAAGCGAACAAATTTGTTGCATTTGAAACCTTCTTCAAAATCCACTTTCACATGAGTTTGATTTGCATTAATGAATCAGCACAACAACACCCGCCCCATTGTGCGTTAATCATCCACACAGTTTTTTTTTTCCTAATTGCTGATGTGAATTAGGTGCAATTAAGATATTGCTTTTTCTGATCAATGTCCAAGTACGTCACTTCACCTCCATGGCGCCATTCGCATGATAACACCCCTCTGGCACATTATTTGCCAATTATCTGGGAATATATATTTCCCTTAATTAGTTATCGTTCGACACTAGTGATATCGGCTCAATTATTTAACCGGTTTGCACCGCTACCAACGTAGACATCTTCCTGCTCAAAATGCAGAACATTTTTTTTTTGACGAAACTGTCAACTTCTCATCTGAACATCGGGACATGGGAAATGTCTTGAAATTATTTCGCTTGAATGAGGAAAAGTGTACAAGTGACTTGAAAAAATTCCTTAACTTAAAGATTTTGTTTTTTTACTCCGCTTTGGTCATCGGTCATTCACTTGACATTACAATCTCACTTGGTTTTCAGCTGTCTTTTTACTGTTCCAAGTGAAGTTTTATTTTCCTAGTCTGAGTTTTATTTTATGCTTCCTGATATTCAAGCACATGTTCTCAGTGAGTTCTGATTTCTACAAGACAAGGCTACAAGCCATACACAGAGTTAAACAATGGACTTGTTGAGAACTCCTTTTGGTGAGGGCTTAATTTTGATAATTTGTGCAATATCCAACTTTTCGATTGTTTTCCCTGGCGTTATGTTAAGGAATAAGCCAACTGTGATTGAAGCATTGAAAGTGAAGATCACTCGAGCCATTCATGAGATTCCAGTCGCTATGTTCCAACGACTCATCTATAATTTTACCTTCTGAATGGACCATCTCAGACGTAGTCGTGGCCAACATTTACATGATATAATTTTCAAAAAGTAAATGCCATGAATTGTTCTTTGAAACGATAATAAAAGTTTTAAGGTAAATTTCAAATTTATGTGTATTATTTAACAGCGTAAGTCAAACCTCGCGATGAATCACTCTTTATGTGGAGTTAAGTTAAGTTATACCCCACTAGTTCCTCGATTCTTCTTTGGTAGCTTCTCTTTAATACCTTTTTTTCGAAACATAGGTAGACTTTCTCCTTCTCATGTCTCATGTCTGACGTGAGGGTATACAAGTTCTTCTGTCTGCGCGTAGCATCCTCGCTTTGTTACACTTCACAAATTTCAACTATAGCCTCCTTTATCTCATTCTTATTAGATGCTTCATACGAAATTCTTAAGTTGTTTCCTGTGTGACTGTTTATCTTGTCTTCATACCTCGTTTTGTTGTTATCATCATGTTTCTTTCATCTTTGGGGTTGGGCATCTATGTTCACAAGAAGACTGAATTGGTTTTTGTTACACTTGCGCCTTGGGAAACGTTTGTTTTTAACTATTGCAACTCTCTCAATTTGTTTTGTCCCGAAGTTGTTTTTGCCACTTTTTCAGCAGCTGTTTTTTGTCTCTTTTGGCAGCTTTCTTTACATGGAAATTCAATTACCTCCCCCTTTGAGCCTGTCTACAACGCGTTGTTCACTTGATTCCCTCTCCTTTTGTATGACACTTTATTGCATCTCATGTCCATCGTAAAAGTGTCATTTTGTTTCAGGGCAAATCTTAAATCGATATCTTTACACTGTGTCGAGCATTCATTAACATTTATGACCTTTTTCCGGGCACTGGCACAAAGTCACTGTAAATTATTCGCTTAAATCGTTATTTGTCTTGATTTAAGGATGCTTCTCGATTCACAAAAAGATGTGTTTTCACACTTAAGGGATGTTTGTCTTTGCTTGTTCTTTCCTTCTTGCTGATTTAACGCAGAGTTCTTAAGAAAATATGTCCAAACTGGCATACACACAAGAGTTAAGTGACCACTGACAGAATAGCCTTCATCTTAAATATTTGTCATCATCATGGGCAGCCTTTGGAAAGCTCGTTAAGTGCAGTGCAATAAATTTAAACCAGAGAACAACCAGCATCTTCATCAGAGATGCACTTGAGAGCTTTCCTCACTGTCACACTGAACCAGTTTCTTCAGATTTCACCACAGGACCTGTGAACACTGTGAGACCTTTCTGGCTAATTGGGCTGTAAGACTGAGATCACTCGGCCTGCGGTTGAAGCTCCATTTCAAACAATCCTCAAGCACCTCAGTTTTTTCCCAACTACACCATTCGCCTGAAACCACTTCTCATCTTCGACCCATCTCAAATCAGATCCCAGGGCCTTCCTCTAGAAAATACGGTCTCAGCCACTGATGTGCACTAAATGTCATATTCACTGACGGGTCTATATCCGATGGTGGGAGAGGATCTATTTCAGTCGCAAGCACTTTCATTTTTCAGTGTGCGTAGCATCCGTCTGAACGATGTGTTGAGCTTACGAGCCAACCGCTTGGAAACGGATTTCGATCAATTCGAGCCTTCACTCTCCAAACCATTTCTGCCGTTGTTGCTGTTTGCTACCAGTGTCATGGTTCGAGACACAAATGATTTATCCACGTTGAGGTGCTGGGGGGCTCTAACAATAGCTCCATGTGGTTTTCCAGACAAATATTAGGCCATCACACTAGCACGTTTGATTTCCATCACGGATAAAAAGTTCAAATCTATCATGTTTTAAAATTTAAGCTCCCTGTCATGAGCGGTTTGGAAATTATAGCCGTCTGAAGTTGGTTGCAGTCAGTCAACATATTCATGTTGTGTACGTTATGTAGGTCCTCATATCATTTTCATTCTGATTGGATTAGGATGAGTTTAAGTCGTGTGACTGCTTCTTGAATGGTTGCACCAACCACTGTCGATGGGGACATAATGTGCGCTTCTTGGTACCATGTCACCATTTCATCTCGTCCTTCTCAATGGTGAGACCAGGGCAGACTCGTCATACCTCACTTTCAAAGATCGAGGAGCTGCTCTGGGATATGCTGTACCACACAGAGAAGTGGTACGCTATGATGAGCCATATGAGCTGCTTCTATAGCAACATGTGGCCGACTCTTAGTCCTTCAATGTTTGTCTTTAACAAACCCCAACGACTTTTTCTCCTGGACTGACCTCATTTTCAGTGTAGGGATTAATCAAATAGCGGAGACGCGTTTGACCGATTGATTTGATTAATCTATAGGGTGTCCGGCTTAGAGGGATCGAAATGGAAGATATTCTTCCGCTACGGAGGGAGTGAAGCTGTACTTAGCACCTAAGTTCCAATGTCAAAATAGGTTTTAGACAAGGCGACGCACAGTCATGCGACTTCTTTAACAGCATCCTTGAGAAGATTGTGCGTAATTCACAAGTCAACACCAGAGGCACGATCTTCCAAAGATCCATTCAACTGCTAGCTTACGTCGATGACATTGACGTGATTGGACGAACACAGCGAGCCGTCAGTGAGGCATTTGCTGGCATTGAAGCAGAAGCGGCTTAAATGGGTCTGGTGGTTAGTGAGCGCAAAACGAAGTACATGCTGTCAGCAAGGAAGGAAACACATCATCGACGTCTCGGACAGAACGCCACACTAGGCAGCAGAAACTTTGAGGTAGTCAAGGACTTCGTCTACCTCGGCTCCGTGGTAAATGCGGAGAACAACACCAGTACCGAAATCAAATGCAGAATCACTCTTGCCAATCGCTGTTTCTTTGGACTCAAGAGGCAATTGAGTAATAAAGACCTTTCTGGAAGGACTAAGCTTGCTTTATATAACACCTTGATCAATCCAGTCCTACTTTATGGCGCTAAAATCATAAAAAACAATTGGAGAAGGACCTCAACCAACTTGGGGTCCGCAACTGGTGGCAGCTGGCGAAAGACCGTGCTGGGTTGAGAGGCATGTTGGTTGAGGCCCAGGTCCACCCCGGACTGTAGCGCCACAAGTAGAAGAAGAAGAAGCACCTAAGTTCGCCTAGAAAGATTTTGAGCATAAGAGGCTAAGTGGGAAAGTTTGTTTCTGCTTAACTCGCTGGTCAATGCTTTAGAATTGCTTTCTTCGGGATTTGTTCAAAGCCCAAATAAAGACATCTTCTTCGAAGCCGTTCTCTTCCCACAAGTGGGTGACATTTGCTTCCAATTAGTGAGAATTTTCAGGAAGGTTTCGGTGATCATTGAGACCGAGAAATCACAAGAGTCGTCTGTAGTCTCGGAAATGGCCATTAAGTCTCCTCAGTCGATGAATCCTCTCATATTCTGCCTCTATGTTAGTAGAGGTCTAATCCCTCCGATGTTCCCCTCTCTCTGTAAGTATAAAAAACATCATTCCCAATCACACACAGACCGAAAGGTCCTTGACCTGAATTGAACAACAAGAGGAAGTTGTAAAATCATTGTTTCCTCATATATTGTCTCGAAACTTTTCTCTTTCTCTTGCAAAAGCATTGCCACCAAGCCTCTTCATTTGCAAAACAACAATTGTGATAAAGACATTTCTCAAGCACGCCCTATCGCAACCCGTCGCAGATAAACGATCGAGAACCTACCGAGACACCAGACCAAGAATATTGACGTGCAATAACATTTATCAGACTTGCCTTGTGCATCCAACGGTCTAGGGAAATGTATTCAAAGCACTCGTAACCGATAATCAATTCAACTATCCATCTATGAAGATAATTAACAGTTTTCCTTGTTTTCTCTTTTCAGCCCTTGGCGATGGGAGTGACGTAGACAACAATGATAATACTCAGGGAACGGTGAACGACACTGGTAAGTGCTGTGTTCAATTAAATGTCAATGTCACAGCCCCTAAGGCCGTTTGATCTTGTGAACTTGTTGCAACAACATCTATACACCAGCCATACACAGAATTTGTTGTTCAACGTGTAGTTGTTCTGCGTATCTGAGACACGCGGAGCGTAGGTACCTGACTGAACTGATACCGCCGGTATCGCGGCAAGAACAAATGTCCTCATGTGTACCGCGATGCGTAATAAGAAAATTGCCATGAATTTAGTTTAATTTCACGAAAAATCGTGGCGATTTTTTTTTTTTTGCTCTTCATTCAATCTTCAATTGAGATGGATTATCGCAAGATCGCGCCCAGCAGCACCACTTAGAGGCGTGCTGATCCTCTAGATGATTTGGCTTCGTTTGGCCGCTGTTGTGGCACTCAATGAATTTAATTTGTCGGTCAAAAATATGGCGGTGAGTTCATTTTAGTTGCGATAGGCTGCTCGAGCAACACCCAACAGACACGCTTTTCGACCAAATGGCATATCTTATACCAAATCCATTCAAAGAGCTTTCTCATCGTTGCCAGCACTCAATCATCGTGGACACAAACCACAGTGGCCAAAGCACAGACATTCGTATACAGAGGAATTTCTCGTAACGCACACAAAGCCTTTGAACTTCAGCAACACAGGCGTGATGTCAGAAAGCACAAGATGTTGCAACATGTTCGAAAAATTAAGCTGAGGGCTTGTTTTGCATTGCCTTGAGTGTGAGTGAGGTGTAGCCGCTGTACAGACGAGCGCCATGACATGAAGTGGACCCTAACGCAGGAATAGGCAGACTGTGATTTTGAGCAGAGTTGAAGCACTAGTTTCATGGGATAACTCCCCTTGGCCATGACATGAGGAAAGTCTCGCATTTCGACCAGTCTAAGAGAGACACGTCTATGGACAGTTGAAGGGGCTCCGCTCGATATCTGCGACAAAAGCACTGACATCATTCAAAGTTCAAAACTGTGTCGACTAGCCCTACTATCCCCTACTCACACGACCATTCATGATGGATGTGAGTGCAAGCTTGAAAAGTTCTTCGGAGGTGTGGCACACATTCTTTGCATACTTCTAGGAAGCAAAATTGTCTCCGTGAAGGCTACGTCAAAAATGAAATTAATTTTCTGATACCTGACGGTCAGATTTGTTGACAGTTTGGATCAGATTGTGGATTCTCAAATTTATTTTGATTTCTTTCTTTTCAAAATGAAACAAAATTTTCAAATAAATTTTTTTTTTCATACAAAACTTTCAGTATTTACCTTGGGACTGATGATTTTTCTCAATTTTTACAGATTCAGAACTTTCCTCACTTTCACATGTCGGTAAGTTGATTGGCCTGAATTGTCTGCCGTTGCTCTTCAGTGGTGGGATGCGTAGATGGTAGAGGATTGTCACTAACTTCTTTATTCGTAGTCTTTACTAATCTAAAATCTTTTTGAGGTGATGGTTATCAAATTCTGCTTTTTTGGCTATACGGGCTTTGTAAGGTGTTCTGATTTTCTATTTGTTACATTTTTGCAAATTTTTGCTTTCCAATAAATCGAGTAAAATTTGACTTCTCATTCAAACTAACCACCTCTTTGTTTTCGAGCATTTGTCTAAAAAATTAATTTATCTAAATTTGGGCAACATTTTCCTGCCTTCTCTGCGATTGATATCTCAGAGTAATGTTCTATTATATGTCGGGATTTTTAGTTTTCAATAAATTGTATGTTGGAATTACGAAAGTTTATACAATAAGCCCTAAGACTTTACACGGGGGAGCATTACAAGCAAAGGGAGTAATGTCAACAAGATGCTCCTCCAACGTCCCTCATCTTCATCTTCTTCTTGCCCGACGTGGACCTGGACCTCAACCAACTGGCACGAAGGAGCTTCCACCAATTCTCAAACAGTTGCCTCCAGTCTCGCCCTCCAAGTGGATTTTCGTCCGTCTCTACCTGTGTGCGTCATCGGGTCCGTAGGCACCCTCTATTGTGTTGTCCTTATGGTTCGAAGTCTTTTCTGGAGATGCGTTGTCCATGTGCTCTATGTGGCCATTTTTTTTAATGCGCCCAAGGATGTGGTAATCTTTCAAAAAAGCTAGTAGCCCGTGCTGACAGCATGCACCATTCGCAACGCACCCCGCACACTTCAACCACTTACCCCGCGAAACTGCCTTTTGGTATTAATCCGCTGTTTGTGACTCACGCTCAACTCTGGAGTGAAGTCCTTTCTGCTTCAGTCTGCCTATGTTTTAAATCAACCTTCACAATGAATGAGTATACCTCGTTCCAGTGCTCTGCAGACCTCATCATGAAAGGAATCATATTGCCGGCGCTTGGTAGGTTAACCAACTGCCTCTCCTTCGCCAAGCAACTGCTGTGAAAATCTTCGTGCACTGCGTCCTTCTCGGAGTTTGGGCATTATGGGTACAGCGGCGAGCTGTTGTGCCCAAACCTGTGCAGATATTTTCGGTAGCCACCGTGGCCAAAATTGACCTGTGGGAGTTGGTAAGTGCCCCTACGGATCTTGATATCCAGGTTGCCGATGACGGGGATAAGCACATGCGTCCACCTCACTCTATGTGGCCTAACTAACTGAATCCGTTGAGGTGTGGCTAGGGTCATGTTGTTGTACAGTTCGTGGTTGACTCTTCTTCTCCACGAAACCCTCAAAGCGAACAGGGCCAATGATTGAACGCAGAACTTTCCTGTTGAAACGGCAAAGGACTTCTTCATCTGCTCTTCAGATTGCAGGGATACTCAGGGTGCTAACATATTGCGCACTTCATCGACAGAGTGCTCTACTATTCCATTGCCTCTTAAGTCCAACAGACAGCTGTTGGCAAATGTTCTTCTTCGTTTAAGTTTTGTTCTGATGTTTTTCGTACTTTGTACTTGGCAACCAAGGTAAACGAACCTCAAAGTTTTTGCTGCCGCTTGAGACGTTCTGTTCGAGACGTCTATGTTGTTCGTTCTTCCTTGATAACGTCGTCGTCGTTTACACCCAGATCCCTTTTAACCACTTCCGTTTCAATGCCAGCAAACGCCTCATTGACGGCTCGCTGTGTTCGTCCAATCTCGTCAGTGTCGTCGGCGTTAGCTAGCAGTTGAACGGACTTTTGGAAGATCGTGCCTCTGGTATTGATTGAAGTGAGTTTCGGACGATCTTCTCAAGGATGTTTCTTCAACCCCCACAGCTTCTTCTTCCTTTTGTCGCCCTACAATCTGGTGTGGTCGCATGATAGCGTGTCACCTTGTCTAAAACCTTCTTTCTTTGTTGCCGATCTTGACTGTGCAGGCGAGACGGCTTCATCGTCATTCACACACAATCCGAGGAGTTTGGCGAAAGTGTCATAACTGAATATGATGCTGTACAGTGCGTTTTTATGCACGCTGTTATATGCGGTAATGAAGAGGTGATGGATGTCGATCTACATCTCTTGGATTTTTTCTAGAGTCTGGTGTATGGGACAATGTGGTCTATGGTGGACGTCCCTAGCCCTAAATCACTCTGGAAGGGGCCTTGTACGGAATGTTAAGGAAACTGATTCCTCTGTAGTTGCCTTTTTGGAATGGACAGAGACTCCACTCATTGGGCGTACTTTTCTCCGTCCATGTATTGCAAATGAGTTGGTGGTCATCAGTTCACCTCCAGCTGCGTTGAAGAGTTCCACAGTCAGAATTTAGTTTATTTTGGCTTCATCTTGGTTGGGAGGACAGAATGCTCTACACTCTTCGTCCATTTTTTGGACGCATGCAATTCTGCTTTCTTTACCATTGAAAAGTCTACAGAATTGTTATTTTCAGATCCACAGTTGCGGCTCTACTACTTTTTCTCCCTCTTCCTTCCAAGAGACTTCTGTCCAAATTTTATGCCCATTGGATAGTTGCTTTTCCTTTAAACTTTGTAAAAATGTTCCCCGCAGTAGGACCCCACTTATTGTTCCTTACAGTGGCGCGCAAGATTACATGCTGAGCTCCTTCAAGGCATGACCTTAAAACATCATAAATTTTGTGCAAATTCAGTACACCGCAAACACCAGCGAAATAATTCGAAATTTCGATTTTTTTTCAAAATGTACATTCTTTTAAACAAGGCACTGTAAAGTGGAAACAGTATCCTTTTCCAGTTCGGTTTGTTATTTATTTTTGGACTCGGTGTAGCAACGATTCTACAAAAAATAATAAATAAAAATTCAAAACGTTGCTATACCGCTAGGTCCTACTGTATTTCTTCTGCAGAAAGCTTTTGTGGACTCCATTTCAAAACTTTCAAAGGCGATTGGAAAAAACAATTCACAGTCCACACTTAGGCGTTCCATCAGAATTTTACTCACTTACCTTAAAAAAATCTTGCCTACCATCAGGGGATCTATTCGCAAAACACGTCAACGTTTATCAGCCCGTCCAAGCAATACAATCCAATTCACCCACGAGACCTGCTCACCACTTCATTCATGTAATATCAACCGAAAAACTGCTGACTTCATGCTTTCTTTTCCAGAGATAATTCCCAGTGCGCGCCCTTGCCTCTTATCACCGTTTCTAAGTAAACATCGCCCGCGCGGTGTCGTCAAGACGATTGTCGACTGTTTATCGGCCAACGAAACGAACGAAATCTCAATCTCTGCCTGCCAACAGCGGTGAGAATTTTGCTGAAAAAACACCGCGAATCACTTTGCACCTTCTGTGCAAATAAACAAGACTTCTCACCACAAAGCACCAGCCAAACAAAGCGCCGCACGGACTACGCCGGTGAATAGGTGCTTCCATGGAGCACTTTGTGAAGTTCTTGAACCAATTGCGAGAGTTACGAAATCAATTGGCTATCGCTTGGCACGCTCTTAGTGATTAATTCAGAATGCAGCAGTTTATCTACGAGTGCTGGTCTTTCGATGTTTTGTGAAATAATCTCGCACCAGCTTGACCTGCCCCACAAGCTGGCTGTGGACTTGAGTGCCCAAGGTATGGGTGAGTGGACGCGAAAACGTTCTGTACACTTAAGTACTTCGAATACTTCACTAATTATCACGCAGATGCGATCAAAAGTAATGACTTCATGTCAAGGAGTCGTCGGAGGTGACATAAAAACAGAAATTCACATTTTTTGTCGCCACATCTCGGCGTCCGGTCGGAAGCGGAAAGTTTTTTGATTCACGACGGCGGCTGTGGGAATTAGCTAATGGATGGGTCAAGGGGAATACTACCAGTATGCGGCGAATGGAGTTCTCTGGTGGAAATGTTTTGGAAATGAACTTCAAGTCTCAGGGGTGTTTGGTTAGGTTTTATTTTATTTTGTCACGAAACAAGTGGGTAATGGGTGGCTGGACGAGAGGGAGGGAAGTCATTCGTAAAGTGGCGTTGTGTTTCGATGTTATGCTGGGTTTACCATTTTCCGTACGTATCCTGGTCTTCAATGTTGTTGCAGTCCTTCTATTTGAAATACCTTCAAATAGTCTACTTGTGGTTTCAAGTATTGCCAAGGGGAATACGACATGACACTAAAAGACCACATAGTGGGTGCTTAGCACGCACTGCCGTGTTTCCTACGTCCTGTCTAAGTTCGAAGTTTCCTCGTGCGTCACATTTTTCCTGTTTTCAGAGGGATCCCACTTTGAGACTAGGCGGTGGATGATTTTGGTTCTCAAAGTCTCTTTCATCAAGGGAAACTTAGAAACCAGACTCGTTAGTATGCCGTCCAGTCGCCTGCAGTCTTTTCTGCCAACTCTGGCTATGCTCTCGGAGAGCATAATTTTCAACGCAAGTAGTCCCAGCCATCTCGGATCCATATCTGTTAAGTCGATCGGTAAGTGTGGTTTTCAGTCGTCTAAAATGGCTTCTGCCACCTACGGTTGTGCTCCCGGAAGCACTACTTCCATCGATAATGAAAGCCCCAACCAAGGACGCGGATAGTTCCAACAGAGGCGTGGGTCCTCAGAATACCACCTCCGATCCTTGTCTAATAAGATCATCGATAATCCCATACCGTGGTGGCTCGAGATTCAATCAAATCTTAGCAAATGGAGATTACAGATCAAAGGACGTTCCTGAACTATCTTGGAAGTTGTAAAGGGCTTGAGCAAGATTTTACTTTAGCCATTGCTGTGGACACAAACAGTCCGTCCCTTCCACCTGTTCTTCTCAAGGTTGTTGTTGCCATTAGGATAGAATTGGAAACCCCACGCAAAGTTACTTAACGTGTAGTCTGACGTTATCTTTCGCCACAGAGGCCCCTGGGTCAGGCCCCTTCTTGGTCTTGAAGCCAGTCTAGACACTCGACGGATGGACACTAGTACTACAAAGGCGACTTCTGCACTCAGGATTAGCTCCAGCCAAAGTCTAACTCAGTTTTCGCCTAGAGTTAATACTGAGGGATTAGCTTCGGCCCAAATCTGATCCAGATTCCGGCTTGAACCAGTCCTGAGTACCAGGAAAGTCGATTTTCATTAAAAGAATGACTCAGATTCCGGTCAGAACCAGTCATGTGGGCAGAAATTGTCAGAAGTTCTGGCGTCTGTGATGCCGACGACCCTGTGTCAGTCACCATATCCACACGATAGAGGCCAAAAGAAATGCAGTGCGTAAGGTCCTCGAAGCTCCAGTGCCTGCTATACGCAAGACCACTCTTTTTCAGATGGTTATGATGAGGGTATCAGGGAGAGGTTCAACACCAAACCAGGCGTCCTAGGAAAACCCTCTATGTACATGGCACAGACTTTCTTTGAAGCTAAGTGAAAGCAGGAGTTACGTATCCACTGGACATCCTATTCCACCAAACCATGGAATGAAAAGAGACCGGGAACCTTTCTGGTAGAACTTCTACAACCTTGCCAGAGGAATGACAGCGCTCTCATTGTCTTCGATTCAATGTATTTCCTTTGGCCTAGAAAATTAATTGACATTCGAAGGACATTTGAAGTTGAGGTGTTTTGGTTGAATTCAAGCCTCATCTTAATCCAAAGCACCACAAAAATAATGGGACGGTCAGTCGCTCCCCAGGGGAAACTTTATGTTTGTTGTTCATCAATGCTTTCAGAGGACAATTGATAGAGCAGAGCTCAGTGATGAAGGACTTCGTCTATATCGGCTCCGCGGTAAATAGGGACTCACTCCCTGAATCACTCTTGCCAGCCTCTACGTCTTTCGGCTCAAGCGACAATTGAGTAAAAGAGCCCTCTCTTGAAGGACTAAACTGGCTTTGTACAACAGCTTCATCATTCAAGTCTATCTTTACGCCGCAGAAACTTGGACGCCACTAAAACCGGGTGAGGAAGCCCTTAATCTTTTCCAGAGAAAAGTTCTGCGTGCGATTTTTGGTCCTGTTTGCGTTGATGGCGTCTGGAGGAGAAGATTCAACGATGGTATGCGCCTGACCAAGCATCAAGTAGAGCGAATAGACACCACCGCTCCAGCTCGAAAAGTCTTTGAATCCGAGCCATTGGAACAACGCAACAGAGGACGGCCTAGGCTGAGATGGCGCACACAAGTGCAGAAGCACCTCAACCAACTAGGAGTGCGCAACTGGAGGCAGCTTGCGAAAGATCGTGCTAATTGGAGAGGCATGTTGGCTGAAGCCCACGTTCACCCCTGAATATAGCGCCAGTAATGGAAGAAGAGTGCTCAGTGATCCCATTCTTCTTTCCTACAGTCCATCTCTTGAACCTCACCAAACGTGTTATCCAAGCAGTTGTTCTACTCTCGGGGACTCCAAATTTCCACAACTCAAAAAAAATCTCCAAGCATCAATCCAGCGTCAGAGCAATTCGCTTTAGTCGCGGAAATACCGCACACATTAGAATCTCTCCAATGTCAAGGTCAGTTGGCTTACCTTTCCCCCTGTCTCTGCCTAACCAAAAGCCCCATCCAGCCAGGTTCTCGCTCCATGTCTCTGCTGATTGACAATTCAAATCCCTACCTCTAATGAGTCAGATCCAAATGTGTGTCTGAGATTCCTCTCGGCGCGTGAAGTATCACGTGCCCGGGCACATTCAGAACAGTCACTCCCTGAAACCTGAATTGACCGCAATCCAACCGCCTGTCAATAACTCACCCCTCCTCGCACTCCCAATTCCGTCAAATGATTGCGGCCGACATGTTTCCAAGTAAGCACCCCCTCCCTCAGCACTTGCATCCAACCACACTCCCGTGCTCGTAACAACGCGCGATGTAAGAGGAAACAGCACACAATTCGTGATCTCGATGCGGCACCTATTAGTTTCACGAAAATAGCATCGATACGCTATACTTAGCAAACGGCAGGCGCGGTGAGTGATGCTGATGCAATCGGATTCGCTTGGTAAACCCCTCGTCTTGGCGGCCCTGAAAGTACACACAGCCTCCGGCTTATCTCTGAAATAGACTTTCGCAATGGAAATATTCTGTTATTCAATGAGCGAAGTTTTCGGAAAGATTCTACGCGGCAGTGGGGCGGCAGCGGTGGTTGTGGTGGTGCCGCGTCAAAACGCTTCCGTCATCGATGGGAGGAATCAAAAACAAAATCTCAGAGGCGATCGGTGCCAAGAACGGGGGCTCGTCACGTTCAATTGACGTCAATTCATCTCGGGCGCAGAGGAGATTGCTGAGTGCTGTCCACCAGTTCGTTTGTTTTGGAGAGGGGCCTAGCTGTGGACAAACCTCGAGTCCTCGAGTTTATCAATGAAGAGGGCGACCGAATGCGCATGTGAAGGCGAATTCCTTTCTAATGTTCACCTTGATTCGTTTTACTACTGCGATAGTAAACAGCTGCGACACTCCTGCTCCTCCTCCTCCTCTGAGTGAGTAAACTCATTCATTCGGGGGGATTAACCGGCATCAGCGGGTAAATAAGTGAAGGATTTCGCTTGATAATAATTTCATCACGCTGCGGACGCGAGGCTGGAAGAATCCGCAGAATATCGTTGGAAAACGGTGGCAGAGGTTCAGTTCTTTCTAGACTTTCAGTGACTGGATGACTTTGCAGTATTTGTGTGTCTGGGGTGTGCAGGAGATTAACATTGCGGTTTAGGTGGTATTGAAGTGAAGGATTGTCATTGCCGTTGGAAAGATGAATCAACACCTCTCCAGTTAGCATCTTGTTTATTAATGGCGTAGAAGCATTGACTTCTTCTTAGGGTGGCACCACAGTCCGGAGTGAAGCTGGGCGGTCACTGGCCAGCTACCTCCAATTCGCACACCACGTGGATTCAGGTTCTTTACCACTTGTGTGCTACATCTCAGACGAGGACGCCTTCTCTTGCGTTCTCCCAAATGGCATGGATTCTTAGACTCTTTGGACCGCAGCTGTGTTACTTATACATTTTATTTGTAGACGTTCTACAGATGGCCTACAGAGTAGAGAAACATAGACGTAGGTCGTTCGTTTCTAGAGGAAAATCCTTCCACTTATACTCATCCCTGTTTATAGGTCCCTGTGTATAAGTTTTAATCCTTTCTGGTCCTAAGAGGAAAAAATTTGGTGGTGAACTTTCGATCTGTTCGGTAATACCGAGCTAGTCAATGTAAGCTGTAAGAGCTGAACTAAAGAGTGATTCATTGTGTGGTTTGACTTATAATGTAAAATAATACAGATAAATTTGAAAGCGAACTTGAAACTTTTGTCACCAGTTAAAAGAAGAATTCCTGGCATTTACTGTTCAAAAGTTATACAATGTATATGTTGACCACGACTACGTCTGAGGTGGTCCATTCGCAAGGTTTCTTTTGAGAGACTTGTTTGAGCCTAGTGAATAACACGAGAAATGTTTACTTCTAACGCGGCAATCGTAGCTGCCTTACATCTGAAGACCTGAGACTGTACATAACCCCGAGAAGAGTGTCAAAATTCTGTGCACACCAAAATGATTTCTCAACAAATCGATTGTTTCTTTCACTGCATGGCTCGTAGCGCTGTCTTCAAGAAATCAGAACTCACTCAGAACTTACCATGTCTTTGCAATTCAGGAAGAGAATAGCCCGTTAATATGGAGCGATAACGACTAACATTGACCGTATGATGTGTATTATGATGTGCCTCATTTTTGAAAGAATCAGCCTGATCGGGAATAAAATTTCCCTTTAATTTTTTTTTCAGAAAGTCCTCCCTTATCGTAAACGACTTCGAAAATGGGTAAAACATTTTCCCTAGAGAAAAGTCTGTATCGGCAATATATTTTCCGGGGAAAAATAATGACATTTCTTCAAAAAAAAATTCTTCTATATTCGATTGCAAGATGAGAAGGAGAGTTAGAGACTGAACTCAATTCCTTAGGGTCACCTATAAAATTCGTTATTGAGTGAAAAAATATAAATTTATTAAAACAATCTCTGCTCTGGTAATTGTTCACTCTCTTCAGCGCTTAATCTAAAAAGGAAATTTTGTTCTCGGTAGATTGCCGATAGAGGGATACGACTGCCGGGAAAAATATAATTCCTGGGGAATTGGATTTCTCTCGGAGTTGCCGATAAGGCTAAATATGGAGCAATGAAACCTGCAGCTCATAAAACACACCACACCGTTGTTTTAATGGTTGTTATGGTGGCTCTTGGTACTCATCGGGTTGCTCATTAGCCCCAATTTGGTAATTTTGTATATTAATGTTTTTCACTTGTTTGGGTCCCGGGACCTCATGGGATCACGGGAAACGAGATTGCTGATGAAGTAGCCAGGTTCTAAAGAGGCACGAACCCACCTTAGGACTACCCGCTTCCTTGGTTAGGGCTTCCGTCGACGGTTGGGTCTCTCAACAACACAACCAGAGATGGCATGACTCCCTAGGATGCAGGCTGACCAAGTGCATGCTCCCGACCGTCAGCAACAAATCCGGGGATTTTCTATTATCTCTGGACAGAAAAGAGTGCAAAAAACTTGTCGGCGTACAAACGGGACACTTTTCCTTCGCTGACCACCTTAATCCGCTTGGACTTAGCGAAGGCATCCTCTGCGACGCCTTTGGCGAAGGTATAGTCCCTTCAGAGCACTTTCTCTGTCAATGTCCCGCCTTTGCTCGTATCAGGTGGCGCCGATGTGGTGGAGGCTGAAAACTAAAACTCTTTATCACAGAAGCGCCTCCCGGTCTTTCTTCGGAAAACCAGAAAACTACAGTAATCGAAGGTTACTACCTAGTAGTACAATGGACCAGTTTTTGAGTCTGAGCGTTCCAGTGCAGTGTACGTAAAACGTATTTCACGATAAGACATTGGATTTTCATCGAGTGTTCCCAAGGCCCATTCACTGAAAATCTGACGCTAATTCAAGTCGTCTGGCTTCAACTCTTACACAAGTTTAATCTTGTACACTGTTCGGCTGAGATCCTGACTTGAAATACCCTAAGTTGGCGAGTGCGCTGGGAAGGACGACGTATCGGTTCATCACGATCGTCATGTATACTCTCAGCCACAGCTACTACGGTCTCCTCTCTACGTCCTGGATGTGGTCTATGGTATTGGAAACAGTGGTTTCAGTAGATCGTTCGTAAGTTCATCGAATCGCATGGAAAACATTTCTCACACACCGCTGATTTTCGTAATACCGCTGATTAATTTGGAGATGCTGTTGCGCCCTGAGTCTTTCTATGAAGACTCGCCAAATGACATTTAACAAATATGACGAAACTATTTGATAGTAGTGACGCGTGATCTGTCAAAAAAGGCTTTTGAAAATCAAACCTCACGACGAATCACCCTTTTTAGCTCGCACCAGCGTCGAAAAGCAAAGCCTGGCTTCCGACGTTGTACCCAGCTGCATCAGGGTCTTAGTCAGCTGAGGAAGCAAAACTGAAATCGTCTAACTCAACACCGTGCTGGAGTTGAAGAGACTAAGGCCCATAGGCTCGTCCGCTAAAGTAGATGACCACTGTTCCAAAATCACAAGCAACAAGGCGGTTTTACGGAGAGTTAAAACGTTCCAAAGGAACAAATGGATGGAGGGTATGTAACAAGGAAGCCTCTCGGAGTGTCTCTAAATTGCAAATTCAAGATGAGATCACACTAACTAGAGTGCATTAAATCAGAAAGCAATAGACCCACTTCTCCTGCCCACCCATTGCATTGAATATCAATCAAAACGTCAAACTTAGTTGGAAGATAATAAAGCTTTCAAAACACAAAACCAAACATCAAGGTGTTACTCATTCAGCAAATTATTAACGTTTTACAGTCCCGCCATTGCACTTTGAAGTGCATCATTCCATTCAGAAACTTTACGATCAGTCTTATCGCAGTCGGTCGCTTGCATCTATAAGGAACTTCGTTTAATAGGCCATCAAGCTGAGCAGAAATAAAGCGCTTTCAAGTTGATTAACTTGGCTTGTGTTAATCGAAGAGCAGAGGAGAACTGCGCACATAGAAGGGTTATAATTTTTTAATCTAACAGTATCTCAATTAAATGTGTTAACTTAAGGGGGCTGTGCGGCGGTGGATTGTCTCCGCATACGCAGTTTGTTTTGGAACGAAACTAACTAAGTGACGTTTTGGTGGGAAAACATGTTTGCCAGAAGTTTCGAACGCTGATGAAACTATGGCGGTGGCTGAGTGTGGTCGACTAGCAAATATCTGCTAAGTTCTGCTGAAATGTAACCTGAATAACCTGTCTCTGAAAAGTGCCACTTCGATTATAATTCTTGTCATAAATTAGAGGCGACTGGTTCAATGTCGTGACTGATGGAATTTCTGTCTCATTTTTGTCTGCAGACTTTTGATGGTTTCACGAGGTTTACACATGACTGATTGTGAAATGTGACTGCCAGGGCACAGCATGGATGTTGTGAGTAGAGCGTTACAATGTGGTAGACTACAGGTTAACTCAACTCATCATCGAGGCTAAGAGGATTCTTCTCGTCTCGATTGTGAGAATGGTGGAATCTTCGTTAAGGTCATAGTCATCATCACTGATGGCTGGGGCATGCTGCCGTTAACGATGGAAGATTTTGCTACATTAGCCTTCTAATAGGCCTCTTGACCTAAGCAATCAAGGTTTTTTGGGCTCCACAGGCAATTAAGTATCAGGGGCAGATCAGGGAAGATCAAGCCGACTTATAATTGTAGTCCTGGCCAAATGTGTAGAAGAATGGACGGTTGTGAAATCGGAGGATAAGGAACGTCTTCGTCTCGACATATAAGTTCTTAGTCAAACTTCAGTCTTGATGAGATGAGAAACAGCTTTTCATCCCCTCTAGGGCTCCTGCAGAAGTCATCATTCGAGCCAGGAAGCGCGTATTCCAGTGGCGCAGTGGCCTGTCAATAATCTCTTTTATGGTCCGTAGAAACGTCTTTCTTACGAAGCAAAGGGAGCATTTGGAATTGAGCTGTGAGACAAATTCCTTTCTTTATCAGACAAGAGGGACTCTTTAACAATCATTTGTTTTGTTCGCTCATTGTGTAGATCTTTTTATTTGCCTGTAGCAAAGTGAATATTAGGTGTGATGGTGACCGAGATGAAGGATTTGGTGTTATGCCGGTTAAGTTCATTGGCTTCCATTCCCCTGGAATTCATTGGGGTTTTGTTTTTACTTGGTCATCTCGTTGAGAAATTGGTGGCATTTGAGGGAAGTGCTAAATCATAGCGATTTGATTGTAGCTTGGCTTAGGAGATGAAATTTAGTGGCCACCATAGGCTAGTGGGTAAGTGCGCTAAAAAAAAATCCTGCCTAAGCTAGCTTAAGGAAGGTTAAAGGGAGGAGGAAGAAAAGTTGTAAAAAAAATCTTATTGCTAAACCAAAGAGTAGACGGTTATCTACGACAGGAAAGATGATGGAGGCGGCAGAAGAAAAGGAAAGTGTTTAAGCCTTATTCCCTTTCCACCAAACAAGACCCGAAGGTTGTTTGCGGAGCTAAGCTGTACTAGAACTAAGCCTACTCTACCTAGCCTACCTAGTTACAATGAAAAAACGCCCTTTCAGCGCCGTTCTGTACTAAAGGTTCGTTAAGAACTCAAGAGTACCTGATGTTATTGGAACGTCAGCACTAGCCTCATGTCACCTTGCTATATGTCTTGGCGAATATGAGAGAGACAAGATTGGTTGTTGAAGAAATTAGTCTCTGGTAGGAGACTGTACGATACCCCAATTTTTGTTTTTTTTTATGGTTCACATTGCTGAAAATGATCATCGATGATCAACGATCCTCAACAAGTCTAATCTTCGAGTGATGTCAATCATATCTCGGGCATTTATTGCTATCTTTATGTTTTTCCCCAACTAATCGTTTTGATCGGTTCATGGCGTGCTCAGACCATTCAAAGAATTCAATTAGTCGAAGCCGAAATTTGACAGCAATCATTCATTTCGATCAATGAAGCGATTTTCATCAGATCCCATTTGAAAGATTAGATACTCTACCATAAGACAGGATATTTTTAAATTACTCTGTGGCGAATATAGAATTGGAAAGTACGTCAACGAGTCGAGTTACAAAGCGAAGTCGCAATTGAGTAGAATAAGCGTCATCAGCAGACTCTGTGACGTGTGAGAGTGAACATCAGTATTAGGAAGACATTTGTTGCATTTATCTGGAGACGACAAAGAACTGGTGGTTCTGTTGAGAAAATAAAAACAGTTCCAGATATCAGTGGAGAAAGTCCAAATCGTGGTATAAAGGAAACAAAGTGCGTTGGAGAGTTCCAAATGAGCACCACTGACGTGACAATGTTGCATGGCAAAGGAACGAAAAGTGGCGACAATAATAAATTAAATTTAAAATTGCAAATTTACCTTAGGAATTCATCTAGGATGCGTTGTGTTGTGTTATTGGTGATGATAATGATTGCGTTGATGTCAATGGTGTAAATGTTAGTAAGATAAGACATATGCTGTTTTCATGGCAAAATAGACAGGCTGCTCAACATTGATCAATAATTTAAAACCGAAAGTGTAGAAGATTGTTTCTAAATGATTGTCAAAT
Source organism: Eristalinus sepulchralis (assembly GCA_944738645.1). Lineage (NCBI taxonomy): Eukaryota > Metazoa > Arthropoda > Insecta > Diptera > Syrphidae > Eristalinus > Eristalinus sepulchralis. The sequence goes on from OX122882.1 coordinate 46,689,543, forward strand.
CAGGAGCAATCTTGTATTTTGTCTTACATACGAGCTCCCCCTTTCTGTGGGATTATCCTTGGCTAAGGTTTGAGTGAATCGATGCCACCCCTGCGATTACTCTGGCGTGGTACCTCCCTCGCAAGTGCAACAGTCAGCTAAGGTATTGGTTCATTCAGTTTACGGTTTCGGAAAAAAATTCCAATAAACACATACACCGAAATATTTTTAACCACAATTTTAATTCTTTAAAAAGCCTGGACATTGCCATTATATATGACAGAACAATTTAAATACCAATTGGCCAAATCGGGAGATTCGCAGCATGCGATTTTCTTGAGCTCACTTTTAACCACTTCTTCGCACATTTCGGGTGTTACCTCGGTCATGACTTCAGTAATAATGTTTTTTTATGATTTCGGGGATTATTGGCGAAAACGCGGTCTTTTGCGGAGCCTCAGCTAACGATATCAACTCGCATGATCTTGGTGAACAATTGACGTCGTAAAAACCTGAAATTACTCGAAGAGGAAACTTCTCACGCAATGAAGCCATAATTGCTCGTCTTGTGTGGCGTGTTGAACCCGTTTTGTTAGAACGGGAGATCTTCAATCCCCCACCAGAAACAATTTGGCTAATATTAGAACATATCGGTCCAAATCGACTATTACCTCTCTTCCATTGGGATACAAACCAATTACACCTCCTCCGGAAGAAAGAGCATACCAAACTATCACTTTGGATGCAGCGGCAGCTCTCGTCCACTTACGAGTTTTCTGAGCACGTAGATGGGGCAATTTTGTTTGTTTTTATACCCAGCAAGTGGAGAAAGTGCTGTATCACTGAAAAATCTGTTGCAGGGAGGGTGTGTACAACCTTGTGAAAGGTCAGCAGGCTTCAGTGGTTGCGTTTGTCTCTATTCTTCAGACAATGACTTTGCCCTGCTCCGACCATATTTTTTAGATGAGCTAATGGATGCGTAAAGCTAGATCATACAAAATTGCTAACTAAAGAAACTAGTTTATCGCAGGAGCTCTACAGATGGTATGCCAGTCATCTGTTTGTTATGTAGTGCATTTCCAAGCAGATGTTCTAAGTCACTTCGTGTGAATAATTTTTGACCCAGCATGAAAACTTAAAACTCGTGGTGCCCCTACAGTGCCAGTCGCACTTGAGCCTCAACAAACAAGCGTCCCTATCCAACTGAATCTATTTTCAACTGCCTTCAGTTTCATACTCATAATTGGTTGAATTTCCTTTACACTTGCGTGCTCCACCTTAGTCGCGAGAGTCGATTTGAAGACTTTCCCGAACTTAAGTGTTAGCCCGTTCCATTCTAATCGTTGGATACTGACTATTCTGCGAAAGTCGGTGTTATTAAAGAGCTCTTAGAGTACGTCACTATATCTCCACCAGTCACAATCTAAGGAGATGGGACCCAAAAATGTTTTTTCTCAAAATAGTAAAAATTCGTTCACTTTTGACAGAGTTCATGCTTATGCTTCTTCTTCTTCTTCTTGTGGCGCTGCAGTCCGGGGTGGACCTGGGCCTCAACCAACTTGCCTCTCCAGCCAGCACGGTCTTTCGCCAGCTGTCGCCGACTTAGAGTTGCGCACTCCAAGTTGGTTGAGTTTCTTCTCCACTGGGCCGGCTTCTGCAATAAGAGCAAATTTTGTTCGCCTTTGACAGAGTCCACAGTCCAATGCTAAACTGGGTCAATTAAGGGTCATTTAGAGATGGCTTCGTTGGTTCTTCGAGGAAGGGGTTTTGCATATGAATTGCTTTCTGAGATTTCAGCACAACTTTGTCGTTGTCTCGGTTTGTCAAAGTTTCTTACCACCTTTAAACTATGATAATCATAATTGAGTGGCTCTGCAGGGACTAAGGTCTAGCTTCTACAACCTTTAACCTAGAACTGCCTATTATCCGATACGTCCTACATTTATCGCCTTGATGGCCATATTACCAAAAGTTTATCCGTCGAGGTGGAATGAAAATGTTGTCGGCATTCGCGAGTAGTTGAACGGACTTCTGAAAGATGGTTGTAAACGAAACTTTTTGAAAAATCCATTTAAGAATGTTGTGCATCACAGCGCGTCATTATTTCTCAATCCCATTTGACAGTCAAGATCGCAGATAGTTCTTTACAGACCGTCTACATGAATTTGCTACCTAAATGAACGAATTTTGAAGGGACGTCAAAACATGCTTGTCATGCTTTCATATGCGGCCTTAAAGTCTGTGAAAATTTGGTGTGCATGAATCTGCTGCTCCATAATCCTATGCGATTCTGGATTTTCCTGCCCTAAGGCCAAACTAGCATAAACCTACCAGGATGTTGACGGATAACATTAAATGCTTACACGATGAATAATATGTTCAGAAGACTGATTCCTCTATAGTTGTCGCAATTCAAAAGGTCTCTCTCTTCGTGCAGCAGGCGGCTGTTTTAAACCCTCAAAAAAATTAATTTCCTCTTTCTCTGCATCATCATCCGAAAATCTTTTTCCACGAAGACATTTTTTCAAATCCGGAAACAGGAAATAATCACTAGGGGCAAGGTCTGGACTATAGGGTGGGTGTTGGATTTCTTCGAAACCACAATCTCGCGCAGTAGCCTTGGAAACTCGTGCCGTCTGAACAGGAGCGTTGTCATGAAGAAGCAACACACCCGCTGCGAGTTTACCCCATCTTTTCTTTTTAATTTCCTTGCAAAGTGCAAATTATGCAAAGTGGAAGCGTAGGATGTGGCGTTGATGGTTTCACCTTTTTCTTTGTACTCTATGAGCAAGATTCCCTTTGAGTCCCAAAAAAGCAGTGAGCATTCGTGGCACCCACCTTGCACCCACCTTTGAAAGGTTAAGATGGTCATGAATGGTACCAATTGAAAGCTTGGTGATCTCTGCCATCATTTTCACCTTTATTCGGGCATCCTCAAGAACAAGTTTTCTGACTTCTTTGATGCTTTCTCCCGTACAAGCAGCAGCCGGGGCGCCGGAGCGGGGGTAGTCTTCAATGCTCTATCTGCCTTTTTTGAACTCACTGAAGGCGCGGAACCCTGGTAAACCCTCGTTTGTAATTTTTTTTTGTTTTTCAACACTACAGTGGAGAAATCGAAATCAAGAACTGTTTCAAAGTGATGGCCTACAATTTCATCACCAGCCCTCTTCAAGTAAGTTGTAAAAAAACTCGACCACCTGGTTCCAGCAAAGTCGGGGCAATGACAGAGGAAGTGATCTGCAGTGTCCTTGCGCTCTCCACAGGCGTCACAAAGGTTGGACTGACAACTTACAAATTTTAAAAAGCGTCTAAATTCCTTCAGCGCTGCGTTCTTCTGCACCGAGAATGCTTTCGATTTCAAAGAACATCAAATTTTCACAACTCCCTTCAGAATTGCTGGCCAGCTCTTCTAATTGCTCTGCTAATGACAAAAATCAACAGACGTGGTGCCAACAAAAAAATTCCACAGTGTTGCTTTCCGTTGGCTGAATCATGTCAGATTGAGGTAAATTCTTTGCGAAATTGATTTTCAGAAGCGGCGACAAGAGGTTACTGCAAGGCAGGGCCTAAAACATTGGCGAAGGTTTCCCCGAATTCTGGGAATGTAACCTCATGATATCATGAAAAAAAAAAACAGTTGTGCCACCAACCCATGCTTGTGGTTACAACAAAAGCAGGTGTATGACGGTGATTGATTCAAGGAAACATTTTCAGGCGCCTGCATACCATAACAGGGAAATGAAGCAAACTCAGTGGCGTATGAGAAATGGAGGAAAGGGAAGTATGTAGCGGCTGGTAGCTGGTTGATCGTGTGATAACAGTTTTCAAGAATATCAAACTTGATTGCAGGTCTTTGTAAAAAATTCAGAAAATAATCAAGCATCCCTTCAATCGATGCGTCGACTCACATTCTGAAGCAGTGACTAAACCCGCGTTTGCTTTGTATCGCAGAATGCCAGAAACCATTGCAACAATTTCTCCCCATCGTATACAGCTGCACATTCAAAGTTTTTAATGAGCCTCATAAACCGCTATTTACAGACGCTCAAAATGCCGTCGAGTGTATCCCTGCTGCGTTGACGAGATTCCGCATGCCATCGCGCACGAACATGTCTCGTGTCACACGGCTACCAGTGCCCAGGACACAAATCCACTTCGAAGGTCATCTCAACGCTGTCGGCTGCCAAATTTCCACACTTCGGACCGACGAAAGAATATGCACATGACATGCATGCATCAAGCGCATTATTGCACAAAACTGCCGCCGGTTTCATTGCCAACAAAATTCTTCTCCCCCCCACCACCACCACCTCCGAACCGCGTCGCATTGTCTGTGGCCCACGAGTGCCTATTTGAGGATTTGGTGTGAAAACACATCTCAAATCCCCTGACTTACGCAATCGGGATTATCTGTGAAATATGAAACCTCAGGCAGGTTTGTGCACCCCTCCGAGACGAGACCAGACTCTGTGTCGGATGGCATCTCCAAAGAAACGTATTTTTTTATCTTCGCAGATCTTAAAAATAACCATGACAGCGACGGATGACTGGATGGCCAGATCTGCTAACAGACTCGGTGTCTCTGCTCTGACCAGAGCCAGAGAGATCCGAAGGCGTATGTCAAGGTGCCGCGTTAAAAAAGATAAATAATTGGATTTCGCAAATTTTCTGCCCCAGAAAAGCAACCGTTTCCCTGCCCCCTGGGATAGCCGGTCGGACACTGGATGGAGTCCAAAGTGGGTGAAGAGCATTGGGCATCTGTCCGCAAGAGACAGGAATAAGCATCATTCCACATTTTCTCGATTATCATTCATGAATTACAGCGCTGGCCCCGTTGGGGGGAGGGGGAGGGAAACATTTGGGCCACAGCGATGAGTTACTGTGAGCTAACAAGGCTAACTCGCACGTAGCACCGCTGACAAAGTGGATGCTTCAGCAGAAAGCTCCTGAAATAGACCGTGACCTACACCGCGCCCGCACGGCATACAATGCACTTTGCAATCTATTTACCCGTGCACTCTCGTATCTGGCACATTTCATCCTTTCATTTGTCATCGCTCCCCCCATTCGGCCGCAAATCAACGCACGAACGACTGCCTGACACCCGAGGTGGGGAAATAATAAAATCCAGTGGATGCGCTAATTAAAACGTTAATTATCGCAACTCGAGGCGAGACGGTATCAGTGGGTTGTTTACGTACTGCGCATACCCGGCGCGGACTTGCGGCGCGGCGGGGAGCTCTGAGTCTGGCGAATATCTGGACGATTCACGGTGCAGGACAACTTGCGTAGGTCGGGCCGGGTAGCAGTTGCAGTTGAATTTATGATTTAAATTTTCTCTTGGACCTGCATTTACGACTGAGGAGGCAGTAAATCGACTTGGAATGGTGATGGCTGCTTTGCTTTCGAGGAAATGCTCGTGGGTGAGCTGGGGCGCCTTTGACGATCCGTTGCCGGAGGACGGGCCTTGTCAGTGAAAGGTGCACAGTCTAACATGTGTTCCGTCTATTTTGTTGGCGATCTGCACGGAAATAAAATTCGGTTTCAGTGGGTGGAGTGATTTATGTTCGTCGGGGGTTTCTCGGAAGAGTGAGTCGCCTGCTCGTGGCGGGAGGTAATAGGAACAGCAGGAAAATCCGATTTGTTGCGTAACGCTAGCCGATGTAAGTCTTTACCAAAAATGTCGGGAAAGCAGCGTGATAGGAGCAAAGGAAACCATTAAGTGCCGCGCTCGTGTCAGGAAGAAAAAGAAACGTAAAGCAATCACAACACAATGAACTTATCAGAACGAAAGCAACTCAACGTCACAGCATCTGTCAACACAAAAACAATAAACAGTTTTCAAAATCGAAAGCACAGTAACGTCTAAACATGTTTTTCATCCCCATGTCACAGAAATCAAAAATATTTACGAATCTCTCGCACACTGAGTGGTAATCTTGGACAGACACACCTCCAGCGTCACTCCAATCAGACTTGGCAACACAAACAAGTTGTTTTTCACTCGCCCCACAATACACACGCTAATTCCCCTTCTAATCAAATGACATCAGTCGCAGCAATCTGTATCAAATCCACGCACGATTTCGTCTTGTTTTCCAAACAAAATGAGCCTGACCCCACACTGCTCGCGAAAACAACTCTGATCGCACCTAAAGCCACGGTCCTGTGTGTTTGCTGTGACTCGTGTTGACCAGCAGAGGCGGCATCTTCAGATCGGATAGCTTTTCCGTCAAGCGGTCACCACAATGCCACTCTTGAGATTATCTGTCGTGCTCTCGCGCTCGTATTTCGAAATGGGCCCTTGTCGACACTTGTCGAGATAAAATCGAAATCGGTCATAGATTAGAGGCACAGATGATTCACTTGATTAGAAATGCGAGTGGATGGGTGGCCTCCAACGACGTGTGTTACACAAGCGACAAGATGCTTCGCGTGCACCCTTTACATGGCGCTGAGCAGCGACACGACGACGACGATGACCCCAGCCCACCCATGCTCGAATACTAATTAACGAGCAGTCCCAGTCAATGACCGATTATTGATCGATCGGAGGGAGAAATTAAAAGTGTTCCAATGATCAGTGGCTGACAATGAAAACACACACAAAAGATACGACCGTATTGATCTTGACATTGAGCGTAGACTTGGCGCTCGACACACGACAGTTGACGTGCCGCCTTAGCAACGCGAAGCGCGTCGTGGTCTCTGTTGCTTTCTGTTTTATCGGTAATTGACTCAGTAACCTTCTGGTGGTGTTTAGCAATCTCGTTTGTGCTTTGAAGAGTGCCTTGGACAAATTGAACTATTCGCTTCGGCGGTGCTGCCGCAGCTGGAGTGCCTTTCGGATAAAGGTTAGAGTATGCTGTAGCCATTCGGTGTAACAAATTGTTCGTCATTCATGATCGCTGGCTTGAGTGAGCGGAACGCTGACTCACAAGCTGACTGTGGAGTGATCGAGAGCGACCCAAAAAGATTGTTTTGTTCCACTTGCGGACGAATGGCATTTCGGGGGGGAGGTGGCAGAGAGAAAAACAATCGCATCGCGGACTATTCTTATCGTGCAGGAGGAGGAGGTTGAGGCAGGAGCGTCATTTGATCATTGAACGTTGCACCGAACAGGCAAGACTCAGGGGTGCGGAGAAAAGACGGCAGACTAGCGAAGAGATAACGCAACTGGCTTCCCTAGCTGAAATCAAATATTGTGCCTCACTCGCAAACAGTCGTCATTTGCGTCGTTTTCCTTGGAATACATTCATCTCGTGGAGAGAATTGGATTCTGGGAATGATGTGATTGACTTTGTTCACATGGATTGCGGTGGATGTGGGTCTTTCAACTGCGTCGTTGCTTCCAGGAAAGAGGCAGTCTGTCTCATCATCTGTTCCAAATACATTTTTGAGCGAAATACTGTATTCAAAGCGGCCGTTGACCCTCGGTTTTCATTTGAAGCACATTTTCCAAGGTCGATGACAAGAATTTTCGAAATTGAAATTCTCTGCAACAAGCTTACGATATTTTACGTGATTTTCGGGAAATTCTTCGCACGTTCTGTATTATATGCTTGCATTCATTCCCTCAACCGTCGATGATTTATGAATCACTCCTAGCCGTTGTTTGCCATTCATACGTTGGATGTGAGGATGAGGTTTCATTCACTTAGACAAATGGTGTGTAATGAACTCCTGAAAGGCAAGGAAAACCTCTCCTGGAGCACTCTGTCACTCTGAATTTACCATCTATGTTGAACTGTACATTCAACAGTTTTAAAAGGAAATTCCCTCCAGTCGATTCAGCTTTCTGTTGTAAATGGAAACCGCAGAATCGAAATGAAACTCTGCCACAGACAATAAGGGCTCGTGATCCTTAATTTTTGGGTCAGCAAACTTTACCGAGTCTTCGAATCTGAGCCATTGGGACAACGCAACAGAAAACGGCCCAGGCTAAGGTGGCGCACACAAGTGGAGAAGGACCTCAAACAACTTGGAGTGCGCAACTGGCGGCAGCTGGCGAAAGACCGTGCTGGCTGGAGTTGCATGTTGGTTGAGGCCCAGGTCCACCCCAGACTGTAGCGCCACAAGAAGAAGAAGGAGAAGAAACCTTACCGAGACTCCTTCAATGACAGATTCGCGCTGTCATGTAATTTTTCCAACATCATTCTTGAGACGATCATGCGAAACTCACTTTCCAACACAATTGTCACGATTTTTTCAAAAATCTGTTCAACTACTGGCATACTCCCATGACATTGACGTCACTGAACAAATACAACCAACTGTCAATGAGGCGTGTGTTGGGATTGAAACGAAAGGGGCTAAACTACTTTTGACGTTCAACGACGATCGTCATCAAGGAAGGACACACAACGTCGACGTTGCGGACCTAGCTTCAGAATGGGAAGTGAAAACTTTGAGAAAGTCAAGAACTTTGGACAAGATTCAAAAACAACTCTATAGACTGTACGGTGACATGGGCCTAATCAAACGTCTACGGATAGCAAACGGGTGAGTCATGTCGAGCGAATGGATAAGTCCACTTTGGCCTGCAGACTCTTTAAACCCAAGTCATGGAGATAACGAATTAGAGGACGACCCCGACTGGAATGGGGCACACAAGTGGAGAAGGACCTTAACCAACTTGATGTGTGAAATTGGAAGCAGCTGCTAAGAGGCCATGCTTGTGGGAGATGCATACTGCTTACGGACCAGGTTCACCACCGGCCCTTGATGCACCCGGCAAAGAGGCTTATGACGATTGAAAAATGAGAAAATCGATCACACCCAACGGAGGCTAAAGATGACTTTTATCATCTTTTAAAAAGCACATTCTTTTAATGCTCCAGCTACGACACCAATATCGTTCTAGGAGATGTTAACGCAAAGCTTGGCAAAAGAGGATGTCTTTGCTAGAGTCATAGGAATACACAGCCTGCATGACAACATGACCAAGCAACCGATTCAGCCTACTGAACTTCATGACGAGGTAAAACTCATAGGCGATCATCTCAACATTCATCCAGTCTCCTCATCTATCAACCCTCAACTAAATTGATCACATTGCAATCGACACCAAACACTGATCCAGAACTGTCGATGTTCGAACAATCCAAGGAGCCAACACCGCCTCGGATTATTTCCTTGCTCTAGCCAAGGTGAAGACAGGGATTTCTTCAGGGGATCGCAGCAAAGCAAAATCACAACACCTTGAATTCGAAAGGCTACAGTTGAAATTGGCCGCTCCCCCAGTTCCCCGAAGGTCTCATAGAACCCACCACAGAGAGGTGACACATCAAATGGAAAAATGGAACCGTTGTCAAAAGGCGATCAGGGAAGGCGTCTTCGTAATTTAAAATGCAATCCCAAAAAACCCCCGATTGCAGGCAAGTTCATTCCATGAATAAAGCGCCGTTGGACAAAAAGATGAGAGCGGTTTGTGGGCTCGACAAACTTAAAGGGAACTTAAAAGAAGAAGAAGAGCACCAGGTCCTTCAAAAGAGCCTCCGAAGCGAGTAATTATTGCTTCAGCGGGAATAACATCCGAAAGTCTTACCCAGGGGGAAACATTTATCTAGTGGGTATCAACTTCGATCGGAAGGCTGTCGAAATGGATAGGGAAAAAAGTACTTAAGCCGCAGTCGATACTGAGGATTCCTTTTTAATGGAGAGGTAGCCGGACTAAATCTTTCACAGCACATTCAGCTCGTAACGGACGAAGACAGAAAAGAATTCCCTCTTCCCGACTAAGGTGAAGTCAAAAAGTCTGCGTTGAAGAAAGCAAACTGCTAGCGTACATCCAAGATATGTTTGGAGAAAACGCACGATGAGTGGAATCAAAATATGAATTGCCCCATTCGCCAAAAAGGAGACCTCTTCAACTGCGCCAAATACCAAGGGATAAGTCCCTCCTAAACATCGCATAAAAGTTCTTATCTGCTGCGCCTAAGGCCATTCGTCAACAACCTAATAGGTCCTCATCAGAGCGGTTTCAGGCCGACAAATTCACAAAAGACCAAATTTTCACATGACGGGTGAACGTAAAAAAAACCTAAAAGATGAAGATTGACACCCACCACCTTTGCGTCGATTTCAAAGGCACATATGACATTGAAGTGATTAAATATATAAAGTTGGCCGTCAATGAAGCATTTGGTGGTTTTGCAGTTGAGAGGGTCAAAATCGGTTTAGTGGTGCAAGAGTAAAAAACTATGAAAATGTTGTCATCGGGAAAGGACACCACCAGAACGTGTAGGACTTCGTCTACCTCCCCCCTCAAAACAGTACAAACAACATCCGTACCGAGATTAAACGCAGAATTACTTCGGCCGCTGTCTTTTTGGGCTTAAGAGCCCATTAAGTAGTAGAAAACCCCGATCACCCACATCCTGATGACCATGATGATGAAAATTTCTGCGTTTTAATCTTTGGTCTGTGTTGCGTTGATGGCTTCTGGAGAAGAAAATTCAACGACGAACTCTATGGCTTGTTCGGCGGTAAGCGATCGATATCAACGTCTGCCTACACTGCGTTTGAGATAGCTAAGCCATCTAGAGCGTATGAAAAACACAGATCAAGCCTAAAGAGCTTTCGAATTTGAACCAGTGACACGACGCAGAAGAGGACGCCCACGGAGCCGTTGCGCACACATCTGGAGAAGAACCTCAACTCACAACTTGGCGTGCGATACTTGATGCTGATGCCTTAAGGTCGTGCCAGCTGAAGAGGCTTGTTGGCTGAGGCCCATGTCTACCCTAGATACAAGAAGAAGGAGAAGCAAGCACCTTTCCTTGTCACGGAATCACTTTCTATATTAAAGAAGGATGACGGGGATTCTGATTTGTTTACAAAGATATTTGTAGTTGATGACATATAGCGAATCAGACGGCATATTCCCTCTTATTGCTACACGCCCAATTCCGGCTCTCCGTGGTTGGAACCCTTGCTTCGGGATTTCCAAGAAGAAGTCCGGATGACTAGTCATCACAGCGTAGGATAAGTCGCCTTTGTTTCATTTTAGTTGCCAAATGAATGCCAATTGAATGCTTCCCTTCCCCTCAGTCTGTTAAAATCCACACAACGTCCCACAGACCAATTCTCCTATTCACACTTTAAATCCGGAACTGATGACAAACTGTCTTGTCTGTGCACACATTTCCTTTTTGTCGATTTCTCGCGACTCGGTAATCTGAGTCACTCTTCCTGTCTGTCCGCCTAAAAGTTGCAAATGACACCAGCGTACATGGCTTCCACTAGTAAAGGCCTGCGTGGAGTACGTGATCAGATCTGCTCCACAGCGGCAGTCGCGTTGAAGGCCCGACCGAGTAAATCTCAACGGCTCTTAAATACAGTTCCGGCCATAAAGCTCAAGAGTGCGAGGAGACCTGATCTTATGAAAAGCAATTCGTGGGAAGACCGCGGCCAATCGCATAATATTTTAATGGCCGCTTTGGAAAACCGAAATTTCCACCGCACCTCCGTCGTCGGTCTCGAATCTCGAAACACTTGCCAAAAACCAATTTCCTCTGTCAAGCTCGTGCACGAACCGCCACCGGCAGACGAATATCAAAGGAAAACATTTCGACAGTTGTTGGCCGCTTGGAGAGCGTCCAGACTGTCGGGCGACTGCTGGCCGACGTCGTCGCTGTGCCCTCCATCCTCTCAATCGATCATCGGTTCCGCGCTGAGTTTCCCGTGTTTCGAAACTCCGAACGAATTGAGTGGTAAACGCGTCGTTTCGCGTCGCCCGCCCGTGCGGCCTCCCCGGGGCTTTGGCTTTGCGCTTAATTTCTGATTTTTAATTGCAACTCATTGTTGCCCCCATCGGTGTTGGGGATAAAATGTGCGTCACACATGTGCCCAATAGAGAATTAAGTGCTCGATTTCGAGAGACGCGTGTGTGCACGCAATTCAGCTGTGCCGTGCGGTGCGCCGCTTTATAGATGAATCCATGAGATCTATTTTAGTTTCGATTAAGAATAGCTCTGGCGGTTGCATTGAGAGCAAGGAGGCACTCTCACGGGCCCACTGCGCGGCGAATGACGTCAAACGATGACCGATTAGATACACGTTCGTCGTCGGCGGTGCGGCGTCTTTCGTTTATTTTGACAGTATTTCTGGCTGTGTCTGATGTTGGCCTAATCTTTAACGAGTGTTTGCTTTGGGGGCTATTACTGCTCCGCGGATTTTATTGTCTTGAGCTAATTTGTCTTGGGCGGCATTCGAACATTCAACAGATTCATCCAAGCAATGGCCAATTGCTGTAACTGGCCCTGGTGTCATGCGCTTATTTCGGAGACGCAGTCTCATGGGTCTTAAAATAACTGATGATTGTTGCGTGCCGCCATCGGCGTCGCTAGAGGCAACTCGGTGAGTTCAAAGTCATCGGGGAGATGATGACACGGTGCATGGAATTGATTGAAATTGCCTTTTTGAGGTGCTTTAGAGTGACGTTCCTTGTAATGGTAGACTTGGAGGACTCGGCACTCGTTACTTTCCTTGGACAAACTATGACCGCTCGGTAGTGCATACAAGTTCAGAACCTAAGAAGCTGCAATAAGATCTGCATGAGCCGTGTGGGTTTCGATTTGTTCACTTGATGCGTTGGTGGTGTCATTTATAGCGCTCACCGATAAAAGTTAAACAGTGACAAACTCAGGATTCGTTCGACGAGGTCGCACTTGGACCTCATGTGAAACGTCTCAAGGAGATGACAATTTCGTGACAGGAAGTTATTTAGGATCAACTCCAGGGCCTACTCGGGACTGAGACCTACTCATACGTCATTATCTATGACCTTTTATCTTCAGTTCCTTGGGTAGTTGAATTTTGTATGGATGCGGGCACAAGTCGAGACACAACATTTAGTAAGATGTGGTCTAGGAAGGATCGAGTTCTCATTAGCAATACGAAATTGTCTGTTTTTCTCCCCAATTCGCAATTTAACGGACAACTTCAATGCTTTTGACAACTCTTGCCCTTTGTCGCTGTCGGCAAGATCATCGAGTCAATGACCAAGCGTGTGTGTGACTGAACCTATTTTTTAATCGATCTGTGACCTCCTGCTCTTATGCATCACTAGAACAAAACCGAGTAGTAATTAATATTCACCCAAAGTTAAAATTCACATATGATCAGTGGTCAGTCGGCATATTTCAATTTTAGACTGTGCTCGTCGAGCAAGCGAAGCCTTAATTGGAAACGAACGACGATTAAGTCTTGAAAAGCCACAGTAACGTGAAAAGATGGGTGAAAGTGTCAAATTAGCAGGACCGAAGATGTTCAGCTGCGTTCAACAATGTGCTCATTCCTACTGCTCAGACAATGCAAAACCAACCATCAAAGCGAATAAGAGACCTCAACTCAACTCCATAACGAAACTCACACCGGCTGAACTGACAATGGACACGTAGGTGTCCTCTCAGAGGCTACGTGAAAGTAATCTCAGGAAGTTGTTATTTCCTCGTCGCAAAGTGCGACGACATGAGGAAAGCAAAATAACCTTATGAATTAAATACACGACCGGCCGGATTACTTCTTGGCCGACAAGAGAACACGTTCATTTTGCAAAAGTGGTAAATTTTTTTCGATGCATTGACTTATTTTTTCTCGTTGAAAGAAGGTGGCTAGAGGTCGCCTTCTAGACTGCAAAAGCCCCAACATTTGAATCAAATTTTTACACGGCTTGTAACTTTTTCACATTTGAAAACAAACAGAAGTCTCACGGGACGAAAACTGAAGACTACGGTGGATAGGGTAACACTTTGCAGCCTCATTCAAGCAGTCTTGTAGGAGCAACGGCTGATGATGCATTGTCATCATAGATGTCATCGGCATCTGTGGCCGATTAATTTGCAATTCAGCATCTTTTTGGTCGTCGAGTTCGGCATGATAGAGCCTTGTGAGCGTTTTGCCCTTCTCCAGCTGTTTGATTGAGGCCACACCTTAAAACTCCCATAAAATTGAATCTCCTTTCCGACTGATAGGACAGTCGTGGACTTCTTCCAAACACGTTCGCCAGGTAAAATCCCCCGGTTCGATTGCCCTTTGCTGTCGATTCATATTAAACAGCGTCAAGCAAGATAATGATGTGGTCACACGATTGCTCTTATTGTATAGAAAGCGCAAACTCGGGGTTTATTGTGCAGACACCTCTCGTGCCCAATATTTCATGCAGGATATGACATACGCAGTCTTTTTAAATGCCAACTGTGTCAGATATCTCGTGCATGTTTAACCGGTGGACTGTTAATTTGAGGTCGTGGTCTTTGTCACACCTTAGCATGGCTCATCATTATCGTGCGACCACATTGAAACAACCAATTTTGAGGATCTTCATAGAAGAAGAAGGGACGCTGTACACACCATTCAAGAGGTCTTCGATTTCAACTTCTTCTTCTTCTTGTGGCGCTACAGTCCGGGGTGGACCTGGGCCTCAACCAACATGCCTCTCCAGCCAGCACGATCTTTCGCCAGCTGCCGCCAGTTGCGCACTCCAAGTTGGTTGAGGTCCTTCTCCACTTGTGTGCGCCACCTTATCCTGGGCCGTCCTCTGTTGCGTTGTCCCAATGGCTCAGATTCGAAGACTTTTCGGGCCGGAGCAGTGGTGTCCATTCGCTCTACATGGCCTAGCCATCTTAAGCGTTGTATCCGTAGACGCTTGACTAGGCTCATGCCGCTGTACAGCCCATACAGTTCGTGGTTGAATCTTCTCCTCCAGATGCCATCAACGCAAACAGGACCAAAAATCGCACGCAGAACTTTTCTCTCGAAGAGACCAAGGGCATCCTCATCCGCTTTAAGTAGTGTCCAAGTTTCCGCGATTTCGATTTCAACTACTGTTCCAAAAACCAAATATGTTATTACTCTGCTCCCTGCTCCCAAGACGTGAATGAATGTCCAGAAGGTAAAGAACAATTGCACACTCTGGTTCAGTCACATCCAGCGAATGAATAGCAATGCTTCACCCAACAGGGCTGTCGAATCCAAGCTTTCAGTTTCGAAAGACAGAAAGACAGACAGACAGATTGGATACCTGATAGTTTGGTCTTGATTGCTGGAAGTGGGACCACTGCCGATGGCCGCCACAATTACTTAGGATCAGACTCTTCTAGGATCGCAGACCAAAATTTACGATCATCCACAAGATAGTGAACCGGGTGAAAAATCTTGTCATAGAATCTGAAGTCATTTCCAACGAGATCCATCTGCCATCTAAAGCCTCTCCGACCGTTCTTTTTTTTTTCTTCAGATACCGGAAACCAAACAGAGTGACAACCAGATAATGAATGTGACAACTTTCAACTGACTCCCAGGGGAAGGGCAACGTCAAAAAATCACGAGCACCTAGACAACGCAAAATAAATGTGTTTTCCAAGAAAACACGGGGACAAAGTCTGATGACCAAAATAAAACACGTCGTCTTCTCTCGACCGGCCGGAGAGCTACAGGGCCAGAATTCGAGCCTCAACTTTTTGCCAATCATCTCCTCCAACAGACAAAATTGCAAAAGAGAGTGAAAATGAAAAACAACCTTCACTGTGCGATAAATAAACTGAATCTTACAAACGAGCTCCAAGAATAAATACTTCAATGTCTTCAGAATACGCTTGATTTGGCGAGCGTCCAAATTTCACGTGACACCACCAAGAACCTCAACCAACGCACTTGTCGTGTATTTGCACCTCAAGTGTAAACAAGTTTTTTGCGTTTTTTTGTCTTTTGTTCGCACAATTTTTCTTTTCATAACTCAAAGGCATCACAAAACTCGTGGGCACTTGCGTAACCAGTGCCAGTACCTAGCGACTGCAGCGTCGTCACATTTACGCCGTCACCCGAAATACACATGATCTTCCAAAGGAACAAGCCTCCCCGTCGGCCGGCCGTTCGTTCGTCGCCGGTTGTAGATTTCATAAAAATAACCATCAGGTCATTTGTGTACCGCTGGCGCCTCTCCAAGCGGTCGGTGGGGCGTCTAGAATATTTAGGAACATTGTTGGCTGCGACAACGCCAAATCTGTCATCTATTTGCGATCGCCGACGACCGGCGGTGGAAGAGCCTACCCCAAAAGGGGTAGGATTCGATGTTGCCTACCGTGACGTTGCAGAGACGCTACTACGACTCTGTGGATATTTTTGAATTCGTCAAAACTCACTGACGGCTGTGCAAAAATAGCCGAGTTCACGAGAAGGGGCAATTTTAGAAATGCGCAAGCACGACTCGGAAGTCATCATCCTCCGGAGGCGATATTTTTAGACTTATTGTGTTTGAACTTCAATTGTTCGATAAGCAGTCGTTACGACGAAACCTCCGCCGGCCAGACGCACCACTTGTGGGAATCGTCTCTGCACTTGTTTCCCCTCACAAGTGCTGACGCGATGAGTCAAGCGCAATACGCCAACCGACGACGATTTACACACGAATTTCCAGTGAACTGTATCTGTTTTCATGGAGTTCTCGTGAAAAATGAGTTTTCGCCGAAAATGATTGGAAATTCAGTTCCCAAAACAAAAACATCTAGTCGTTTACCACTCTCACCCGGCCCACCAGGGAGGGTGAAGGCTAACGAACGCCACCGCAGTGCCGAAAGGAAGGAAATCGATTGATAATGCGAGTGGTGTATCCTTCCGTATTTTATTGCAATGTTTTCTTTTCTGCCGCTTTTTTGCGAATCAACTAGCCATGAGCGGGCTTGTTTATGATGTGAATCACGGGGGCGCACCGCTCTTTGGCAAATTGAGGCGCATTTTGTTTTCACACCGAAGGATACATTTCACTGGGGGCCGAAGTGTAAACAGCCGTCTGTTTGACATGACACATCATACCTGCGGGAGGGCCGACAATTTTATGATTGTGTGCCGTCCTTCAGGTTCGGCGGCGGCCGGGTATTTTTGGAAACGCTTTGTACTCTGAGGTCAATGCAGACGTAGGAGCTATCTTCAGAGATAACGTGACGATGATGGTGGCAATGAAAAGGTCACGTCGCTGTGAGGTGCCAAACGAGTAATCAATTTCGGCTATTCACCGGAAAATTTAATGGGAAATAATAGCGCTTGGCATTTATTACAATGAATTGATTGCGGCTAGAATTTGTTCAAGCAGGGTGGGTTATTTCTTCAACTCTGGCAACCGAGGGTCCTTATATCCATTTCCATGTCGTAAGTCGTAAGACACGAGGAAGGGTTCAATGTCGGAATCTTCTATACCATCAGGTTACCATCACAAAAAATTGGTTCCAAAAATGAAATTTCCAACTACCGGCCGATTGTTAAACTGTCCTCGATTCCAAAACTTTGGAAACCATCATTTAGAAATCAATTTCGCTCCACTGTTCGTCGATTTCCTCCTCCAACCAACATGGATTTCTCAAAGATAGATCTGCAATCTCAAATCTTGCTGAATTCGTTTCCAATACCCTATGAGTCTCAGAGAATGGCTACGAATGTGCATTCGACTTTACCAAGGCGTCTTTTTTACTTTTTTTGCCGGGGTCTGTGAAAAGATCTTCGAAAAGAGACTATGCCAGCTGGAATCCCATGCTCATAGTGGTGTCAGACTCTTACCTTTATGACTAAAAGAACTGCTCCCTCAAGATGCGATTAGTTACTACTGTAGAAGAAGATCGGCGTTTCGCAGATCACTTTCAATAGAAAATTTGCATAACCTCGATTGGGACGCACTGAACGCCAAGTCGTAAGGCTTAGTTACTCTCTTCCCCTCATTCAACGTTTCTGGACATGTCCGATTAGTCGGTTTTTATGCCTTCGTTCTTATTTTAGTTTCGACTGTGGTAATTCGAGGAACACTATGATCAGTGTCGTTGCGACTATTCCTAAGAATAGTCGGTTACCGCTTTTGGTATAAAACCATAAATGTACACAAGAGATCGCGAAATTGGAGAACTTGGTTTGAATGACTGGACGCAACGTGGCTAGAACCGTCAAAGATGTTAGGCAACATTAGCTTAGCCTTTCAGCTTAGGGTTGCTACACATCTTAAGCCCTTTTTAATATAAAAGCAGTTTTTTTCGATACTCAACTGGGAATGCCTTCCGAGAAACCAGTACATTTCTCTAACTTTAGCATTCAGTCCTCTACTTTTCATTTTCACACGTGAATTCCACTAAAGCTTCTCGTCAAGCGTCATAAGCTGGCAATTGACGTTGTTCTTGTTTTTCTTCTTCTTCGTCTTCTTGTTGTTGTTCTTCTTCTTCTTATTCTTCTTCCTCTTCTTCTTGTCTTCTTCTTCTTCTTCGTTTCCTTCCTCTAAATTGTGTTCTTCTTCTCCTTCTTCTTCGCGTGGCGCTACAGTCCTGGGTGGACCTGGGCCTCAACCTACATGCCTCTCCAGCCAACACGAGCTTTCGCTAGCTGCCGTCAATTGCGCACTCCAAGGTTGTTGAGGATCTTCTCCACTTGTGTGCGCCACCTTATCCTGGGCCGTCCTCTGTTGCGTTGTCCCAATGGCTCGAATTCAAAGTCTTTTCGGACCGGATTTGGTCTTGTTCACGAAAAGTATTTAAGCCGAGTTTGGAAAAAACTGTCAAGTGATTAATTTTTCTAAAAGTAAAATTCACTTGGACAGCCTTGCTTCATTGAGAGCAAACCACCGGTCTCTCGTCCATTCGCTGACTTTGTTGAGACCTATCTGCTGGTTTGCAGTTTATTTTACAATAGTTTCACCTGCTGCTTTAATTGCTGTCACTAGGGTAGTGTCGTCCTCTTTAAATAGAGAAGTGGCCCAAGAACACTTCCTTGTGGTACGCCAGCAAAAATTGCTCAAGTGTGGAGCAATCGTTTCCCTATCTTATACGAAAGAGCCGTCTTCCGAAGGATGATATGAGCACACCATGATTAAACCTAAGTCCATCACGCCAAATTTTATCAAAGGAAATGCGCTTCAGCACACAGTTTTTTTTCCCCAAAGCATTTTCGATGACGTTAGTAATTCTGGTCGATCGTTGAATGCGTACTTCTGGAACAAAACTAATGATCGGGGAAAAGGTTCTTATCTTCCCACGATAGCAAAGCTAGTCATAGTTTTTCCGTCTTGCATGATAGCTTGGTTCGAATCAACCATCGTTTTATATAGAGACATCTTATTCCAACTGTGGTGTTCCACTAGGCTGTCACTTTGGTCCCTTAATTCTCACCTTGTCCACCAACAAAGTTGCCTGTATAATGAAAAGTTATGAAACATTCATCCACGGCGATAGTATAAAGCTTATTTCATCCCGGACAAATGTACATCTCTGTGGTCGCCGTGGTGTCTAGGTTCGAGTCCCTCGCATTTTTTTCACGGCACCACCTCTTTCGCATTGCTGACAACACTCAAAGAGTATCAATCGTCTATGAAAAGCTTCTCAAATCTCGCCGTTCGGAGTCGGCAAAAAACTGTAGATCTCTTCTACTCGTGGGAGAACAGTAGCATTCACAACACGAGTAGTTGTTGTAGAAGCTAGGCCCTGGTCCCTTGTGGGCTGTAGTGCCACTCAATTATTATTATTAAATGTACATCTCCTGCAACGTTAAGTTCTCTATTCGGTGTCACAGAAACTTACTCGAGCTCAATGTCCATCAATTTTATGTCATCGCTCTTCTCACTATCACACTGGTCAACACGGTGAAGGATCCTTAAAATCGATGACAAAACTGTTCCTTCTGTCACGTCAGTTCGGGACCTTGACGTTAGCTGTGACAGGGAATTGAATTTTCTCTTCCACTTTGATGATTGCATTAATAATAATAATATGACACTTGGTTTCGTGAAAAGTTGTTCAAATGAATCCCTACGCCACTTAATAACTTTTCGTTACTTTGGCGCGCCTACTCCTCGAATGTGCTATGCAAATATAGTCCCTATATCTCGCATTTCATTCCTCAAGTATTTAAGCCCAGTAACGAAATCAAACAAAATAACGAATCACTCCTGCCAACCGTTGCTTCATTGGTCTCAAGAAGTAATTGAGTAATAGAGGACTAAACTGGCTTTGTGCGACAGCTTGATCATCCCAGTCCTACTTTATGGCGCGGAAACCTGGACGTTTCTAAAAGCGGACGAAGAAGTCCTCAGTCCTTTTGAAAGAAGAGATCTGCGTACTTTTGATGACATCTGGAGGAGAAGATTTAACGACGAACTCTACGGGCTAAGGATACAACGCTTAAGAAGGCTAGACGATATAGAGCGTATAGGCACCACTTATCCGGGCCGTAAAGCCTGTACTGCGACAAGAAGAAGAAGAAGAACCTAGATGTATCAAATTTGCCCTTTGTGCTCTAGAATGGCTTGATCAATATTATTTAGCGCCTTATGATAGTCCTCTAATCATGTCCTCTTTCATCAAACATCGTAACGCTGCTAATATTTTATTTAATCATCAGATCTTATTGAGTTATATTGACAGCCTTGCTCCTCTCCAATCTGTCTGCTGAAGCACTAAGCCTCGATGTCTTCAAACTTTATTCCTTTCCGGTATCAAAACGCATCGTACTACCGTACATACCGACTCTTTACCGTATGCCTCCTTTGGATAATAACTGTGGTTGTCTCGATGTCTGTAACAACACTTCGAATCTTAATTCCTCCTCTTTTCCTCTCATTGCTCTTTAGGTTTTGATATGAAGGTTTAGTTAAGATCAAGTTGAGCCCAATAATAGGAGGATAAGGGGGGATCGTTTCCCCACCTTAATTCATAGTACTGGTCAACAGCGGAATACGTTACCATGCACACTAATCACCTCTCCATCGATTTAAATTCGTGTAAATACAAAATTAAGAGGAGCAGAGTTGATGCACGCAGCACTTCGATACTTTTGAAACTCCCATCAGACACAGTGAAGTTTGTGTAGGGTGAGAGTGAAGTGCTCTTGTTTCTGCATCAAGGTCAACCAAGATCCCACTGAGACCTTCGGGGTCAGTAAAGGTTGTAGGCTAGGCGATGAATGCACTTGTGAGCACTCACAAATGACATTGACGCACTTGTTCGATATTTTGTGACATTGAAATGTAAGCAACTAAAATGGGAAAGAGATTGTATCGCGACAAGACAAATCTGTGATGGCCTTGAGGGAGAAATCTTCTACCGACCTCTTACTCACAACTGGATCTTATGTCACAGCGTCTTCTTCACTGATATTCATAACTTTCCCTTTAACGATACTGCAGTGCTTATGAAGACACCTGGACTTGGCAATATTTTGTGGACAATTCCGCCCCACACTTTCGTTCATTGGAAAGTCACACATGTGGCAAGGGGTGCCCAATGGTAGAGGCACAAGTTTCTGCTCATAAAGTAACGTTGTGAATCAGGCTCAATCTGAAGTGATGCACTACAGAAGTGGTCGACTTTTCAAATGTCCCCCATTCTTAAATTCTCGTATCTAAACATTCTTTGGAAAAATGCGTCTAACATCAAAAATTGATACAAATCTCCTTAGAAATGTAGAAAATAGGGGAGTGTTTGTAGAAGCAGAATGAACCAGAATTATTCTCTTAAACACGAGGGTAGTCCGACTTAGCCTCACAGTTCGAAGTACTTATCCTGAAGTGAATTGAGTCAGACTTGTTTTTTTTTTATGTGTTGACTGCGTCTTGAGGGGTCGTGTTTGTGGATTTTAGAAAAAAAAACTGAAAAAAGGGCAAAGTCGGTTGATGATCCCAGTTTTGTCTTAGGAAGGGTAATTCAGCAAGCGAAATCAAAGAGCTCTTGGATGCTGTGTATACGGACTCCTCCCCTTCGTTGCAGAACGTCCAAATTTGATTTAATGAGTCTTAACGCATCTCGGCTGCTGATGACGAGTCACGCTTAGGTGAGCCGAAAAAGATTATCACGGAGCATAATGTGATTGAAATTTAATTTTTTTAGTGGCACTACAATCCAGTGTGTTCTTCTTCTTCTTTTGGCTATTCATTCTGGGGTGAACCTGCCTAACATGCCTCTCCATGGGATCATGTCCTATCTTCCACAATAACCACTCGTGTTGTACGGGCTACTGTTCTCTCACGAGTAGAGGGGACCAAGAGTTTAGAAACTTTTTATAGGAAGTTGACCAAGTTGGAATACTTTGTGGAAATCGATTCTTTCACCTCAAAGAAACTTTTTATAGACAATACTTGAGTTTTGTCAGCAACTCAAAAGCGTTGGTGCCGTGAAAATGCGATATGTTCCGTCCGGGTATCGAACCTGGGACTTGGAGTGTGAGTCGACGCACTTACCCACTACGCCACGCTGATCACGATTACAACTTACAATCGCGTATTGACAGACCGCCGGTTGAAGGTGCACGAGATATTATATGTGACACAGTAGGCATTTGAAAAGACTGTGTATGTCATAGCCTGCATGGAATATTGGGAATGAGAACTGTCAGCGCGTTGTGCGCCGCATTTGCTTACTCTATACAACAAGAGCTACAATAAGACCATCTCAGAGGAGTGCTTAACGCTGTTTAAGCCCAATTGCAATGAGTTTGTGCGTCGTTATGTGACCGTCGACGAAACAAGGAACCACTGGTACACCACTGGTACCAAAGAGCAGAAAATAGTCGGAACAGTGAACTTTACTGGGGAAGGTGCTTAGAAAAAAGTCAAGAGTGTCGTATCAGCCGGAAAAGGGAATGGCTACCATTTTATGAGAGTCATATGTGTTCTGCATCGAACAGCTAGAGATGGGCAAAACGGCTCCATAATACCGAACAGTTCGGCAGATTAGACGCTGAATTACAGAAAAATTGAGGGCAAATGCTCCTTTCCCGTAAGAGTGCATCGGCTTACTGCTATTTCGTCATGCCCAAACCGCTACCCCAACGCTATGTGATTTCTTTTTACATTCAAACTAGAGACAACCACTATTCGCGTAGAAATGTATGGAAATGTATGGAAAGGTCATCCCTATCAAGAAGGGCTCATTCCATAAAACGTATTCTTTAAATGAGTGAAGGAAGTTGGAGTATCTGTATAAATACACCGAGCCTAAGAACCCAAAATAACTAACTATGGGGGCGCCTTATTATGTTTTAAAAACAATAAACCGTGAAATTCATTCCTAAGTGTAGGCAGAAGATTTCTACCTTCATGATTTTTTCCGGGTTTGCTCCACTGTGCGACGACAATCATCTTTATAAGGAAAAAAATAAAAAATAAATTGTGTTACACAAGGGAACAGGACTTCCTCATGCTGTGCGTTGTCGAGTCGTTCACAGACCTCCGCGGAGTACGCACGTGTTTCGGCTTCGCAAGTAATTAGAACAGTGTTTCGTATACAGTGTTAAGACAGTGACTTTTAAATCGATTGGTAGCTCAGACAGTAGAGCAAGAGTGCAGTGATTTGGGAATCGCGGGTTCAAATCCCAGCGAAAATTAAAGAAAAAAAGTTTTTTTTTTCTTTTCAAATTAAAATAATAAAGAGACACGAAGTGTGAGTGAAAGAGCAATGGAGAGTGACGAGCGTCCCGAGCTCAGTAAATCGGGTGATTTTAAAACACCGGTGGCCGGGACGTCAGGCCACCTAACCAGCGACGGCAGCATACGCGTGGCTAGTCCCACGAGCCGTACAACGGAAGCGACGAAGAGGAGGAAGAGGCTGCAGCCGCAGCCCAATCTAACCAAACGGAGAACGACGACGATGACGTCGGACGAAGAGGCGGTCGCACCGAATAAAGGCGGGTCGGTGGCGACCAAAACAACACCGCCAAAAAAAACAACAACAACACCGGCAAAAAGAACAACAACAAAATCTGCAGTAATCGACATCGACGCCCTTCAATGTGAATCTGAGGGCAACGAATGTCGATTCTCATATAGAGGGAGCGATAACTCGTTCAAAGTGCTCGCCACATCGGACGCTGACGATGAGGAGGAGGAGATTAGAGAGGAGGAGACGAGGCTCAAGAGACTTGATGAGGAAAGGGCAAAGCTCGACGCCCACATCAAGCTCCTCTACGAGCAGTCTACGGCCAGGAAGGCTGCTGAGAAAGCAGCAAAAGAGAAAGAACAGCTGAGTGCTGTTCTGAAGTTGCAGCAAAAGAGGCAACAAAAACAACAGGAGAAGGAAAACCTGCAAAAACCTCAAGAATCGCTGCCTTCCACATCCAAGGCAGCGCAACGTCTACAAACAGCCCAACTGCAGCAACAACAGCAGAAGGGGCAGCAACAACAGCATAAGGGGCAGCAACATAAGCCCCAGCTAAGGAAGCAGCAGCAGGAACAGCAGCAGCCAACGCGACAAAGACAACAGCAGCCAACACAACGGAAAGAACAACAGCCTGCGCAGCAGAGACAGCAGCAGCCAACACAGTGGAAACAACAGCAGCCAACGCAGCAGAGACAAAAGGAGCCACAGCAGCAACAGCAAAAACCGAAGACCAGATGCCCACCAATTAACGTCTTCGACATGGGGACGGAAGAGTTGGAGACCTTATGTGAGTTGGCTCTAGAAAATAAGACTTATTTCATAAAATATAAGACTACCCGAATTCATACCGTCCATTGCCTAACAATGGACGGGTTTAGATTTTTAAAAGAGAAGTTAGCGGCAGCGAACGCTGATTTCTACACCTATACCCCCAGAGGAGAAAGACCTCAGACACTGCTCCTCAAAGGCATAAACCCCTCTGCTGACCCGAAGGTCCTCCTCAACAAGCTGCGCCAAGTTGAGAGTGACGAGGTCCAGTTCGTAGGGGTTAAGCCTTTCAGCACTGCGGCAGCGAAAGCGAAGAAGAAGGCACTTCCCTTCTTCTTAGTCCAGGTATCCCAGGGCACGAAAATTGACAACCTACGAAAAATCCGTTTCGTAGGCGGTCTAAGTGTAAAATGGGAGAGATTAAACAAAACTGACCACGTACTTCAATGTGCGAGGTGCAGAAGGCTGGGGCACGTCGCGGAGAACTGCAATATGGAGTTCCGCTGCGCACGTTGCACATTCAGCCACAACAAAGGGGAATGCCCTTTGGGTACGGATGAAGTCGAGGATAAGACGCTCCTCAAATGTGTACTCTGCGGAGGAAATGGACACCCTGCAACCTATCTGGGGTGTCCACGAATAAAAGAACTCCGGCAGAGAGTAAAAGAAGCAAGGATAAACAAGAAGGTAGAAGCCAGGCCGATTGCCAGAGCTTTAGCTACCACTGTTACGCCGGCCATCTCCTACGCCCAAATGGTGTCAGGCAGAGAACCGACACAACGGACAGTGCCGAAGGTTGCCCCAGCCCCAATGGCCAGGCAACCCGAGGCAGAGCCCTCTATCAGGGACGTAATGTCCTCCATTCAGTCGATGCAAGCGCAGATGATTGCCTTGCAGAAACAGATGGTCGAATTACAGACCAGCTTCCTTGCGCAGACGGCTAGAGTAGATTTCCTCTTCTCTCAGCTGCCCGCAAACAAACGCGCACAGATATAATGGGCTCACGCGAGGTAAGAACCCTTAAGATCCTAGGAGTGAATGTTAATTCGCTGATTAGGATCGAACGAAAATTAACGCTCTCAAACTTGTTGCAATCCCACAATCCTGACGTGCTGATGGCTAGCGAAACTAAGCTAAACCAGACGCGCATTCTCAGGTACAAAAATTACCACATAATCAGAAGAGACCGACCCCAATCCACTCGAGGTGGCGGGGTCGCTCTCTTGATTAAAAAGAACATTTTTCACAAGGTCGTTTATAGCAATGTAGTACGTAGATTTAGCGTGCTAGAAGCATCCATCGCACGCATCTCTCTCCAAGGTGGAAAGAAGCTGTATGTGATCGCTGCTTATGCATCAGAGCCTCAAAACCCTAACTTTCTTTCGGAGCTCGAGGCTCTCTTCACTAGCCTGCGCTTGAACTCGGAAGAAAATTACTATATCCTAGCCGGAGATTTGAACGCCAAACACGGTGAATGGGGTAATAATGTTCCAAATGAGAGAGGAAACGCCCTCTTAGAGTGGATGGAACAGAACAATATCGAGTTCAGGTTAGATTTGCTTGCAACCGATAGACCATCCTTCCCTCGAAGCGGGTCCTATCTGGATATGATGCTAGTCGACAGACGACTGACGATACTTAACGTGGAGCGACGCACGAGGAACTGTTTAACTACGGTCGAGTATGACAGTGATCACTGTGGTCTCGCCGCGGTAATACAGCTCCCGAACGAGCTGGAGGAACTAGAGGAATATGTCCAAACGCATCCTTATAATTATAATAAGGTGCGCTGGCCACGTTTTTCTAGAGCCTTATCCAGAGAAATAAGTTCGAGTGTGATCAATCCTCCTACAAACAGAAACCTTACGAACGAAGAGGTTGACAGGTACCTCACACAAATGGACGAGGTCATTAAACGTACAATGGACAGGACGATTCCGAAGGTGTCACAAACCGACTATGGAGACATCTATCGGAACTCTGAAATCGACGCACTTCACGTGCAAAAAAGCAGACTCCTGTCAAGGCTAAAACTCTTGTACAGGAGGTTTACAGATCCACAGAGTACAGAGATTCGCTCTCTGAAGTCACAGATCAAAGTACTCCAACAGTTAATAAAACAAAATTACAGCCTAGCTGTAAGCTTGCATTGGGGCAACAAGATTCGGGCTGTAAGATCCAACAACTCGAGCATGTTCCCGCAAGTAAATCAAATCTTCCGGAGGAGAGATCATAATGACATTCAGTGCGTTCGACTTGACAGAACAACAGACAACGCCAACTTACTTACGTCAGTTGGCATCGATCCAGATGGGGCAGTGCTTGACAACGACTTCTTCGTAGTGGAAGATCCCCAGGAGAAGGTTAATGCAATTGGTGCTGTTTTCCAGAAAGTGTACACGGTCAACGAGACTCGTAGTCCGAACCACGACCTGGAGAACAGGGCCTTGCTGAACCACTTCTACCTTCGGAACGAAATAAGTCAATGGCGATCCGAGAATCCTGGTTTTACCAGATTCAGTGACGATCTTCTGGCAAATAATGCCGTCGCCGACGATGGAAACAACTCCATCCTTATTTCGAAAGATGAACTCCAGGGTATCTTCAACTCACTGAAGAATAAGAAGTCAGTGGGAATCGATGGGATACCAAATATTGTTCTGCGCCATCTACCCTCTGAGGCGGTGGATGTATACACAACACTGTTTAACAATGCGTTGAGTAATGCATATTACCCGAAGCATTGGAAAACAGCTGTGGTACAGCCAATTCCGAAACGGGACAAAGATACTTCCATCCCGACAAATCTCCGGTCTATAAGTCTTCTTCCGTGCATAAGCAAGGTATTCGAGAAGATAGTCATTAGAGCTCTCAAAGAATGGGTTGAGGTAAAACAAATAATACCGGAAAATCAATTTGGCTTCAGGGCGGGGCATGACACCATTCATGCCGCGTCTAAATTGGTTTCCGACATACAGTGGAATAGAAACAAGACCCAGTGTACAGGCGCCTGCCTGATCGACATGGAGAAGGCGTTCGACACCGTATGGTTAGAAGGTCTCTTCCTTAAGTTGGTCAGGCTCGGCATCAATAAAACATTGCTATATATGATCTATGCCATGGTCACAGGTAGGAAGTTTGTTGTGAAAAATGGCAACGAAATTTCAACTACAGTGTTCCATATAAAAAATGGGCTGCAACAAGGAGCTGTTGGTTCGCCGATCTTGTTCAGTATATTCACTAGCGATCTCATAGGTTCTATGCCTAACATCATAGCGTTTGCCGATGATCTAATCGCGTACAGATCAGGTCCGAAGGTAGAGGTAATAAATGTCTTGTTGCAACGCGACTTCGATACAATTCAACGATTTTGCGACGACTGGAAGTTGAAAATCAACTACCAGAAGTGTGAAACTATCCTTTTTAGAACCCCGTTGTCCAGGGCCTCAAGGGACACGAAAATGAACTGGCGCAAGTTCGGCATAGTCGACCCACAAGGACGGCCATTAGCTGTAAAAAGTGTAGTCAGATATCTAGGCATCTGGTTGGACCAGTATCTGTATGGTGGTATCCACATAGATACAGCTCTGACCAGGGCTAAGAAGGCCTTCGCTATGGCAAGAGGGCTGTTTTACAGCAGTCAACTTGACACCAGAGTGAAGGTCATCTGCTACATGGCCCTCATCCGGCCAATTATGGTGTATGGTTGTCCTGTGTGGTTCAACGTGAGTCCTTCCCAGATGGAAAAGATGAGGGTGTTCGAGAGGCAGTGTCTTCGGGCCTGCCTCCGTTTATATCGAACACCAGAATCTCAGTACAAGAAATTCTACCCCAACGAGGTTTTGTACAACGAGGCAAACCTTATAAGGATAGATAATTTTATTATCAAGTTGATACGAAGTCACACTGCTCGAGGCATGGCTTCAACCAACAGTCTGATCTTTGGGGCTTACTACCCAAATGAAATGTACCATGAACGGGTACGTCTTAACGGCTTCATTCCACCTGAAGCTTTCGTCTATTTAGACGCTAAAGGCCTGATACAAGATGGGGAAGGCTGCCCTATCATCTTCCACGTCGCACGCCGAACAGTCGAGAGGCAACTTCAATACGAGCCGGACGTCGCTCGCAGCCATGAGGAGCTCCTACGGTTCAGCAGGGCGATTTCTGCCCGCGACAGAGCAGTATCTGCCAAAGAGCGGTTTTTCTACTGGTGGTTACACCAGAACCAGCGTTCGATGCCGCTAACTTCACAAACAAATAGACGGGATAGTTGAGTCTACAGGGCCAACTCACATAGGTTAAGGTAGTAGTTAAGGTAGTTAAGCTGTTATTATAAACAAAAAAAAAAAAAAAAAAAAAAAAAATACAAAAAACAAAAAAAAAAAAAAATACAAAAAATTAAAAGCAAAAAAAAAAATAATAAAAAATATAAAAACACAAAAAAAAACAACAAAATATAAAAATGAAAAAAAAGGTGCATCACGGCGTATTAGATATATATGTAAAGCATATAAATAACACATACGCCCTGGTGCACGCGTCCGTATATTTTTACGGACATAGTTAAGCTTAATCTAAATAGTTAAGTAGAATTAAGTTTTAGGTTAATTTAATTGTATATAGTTATAAGTTTTAGGTGGTAGGTAGTTTTTAAATTTATTTTTAAGTTAGGTTAAGAAGAAAGAAAAATACGGAATTCCAAGTTTTTTTAAATTTTCTTGGAGAAATATTAAGCAAAAAAAAATGTAGTTAGATAAATTTTAAGTTAAAAACATAAAAGAGGCCGAAAGGCATAATAAAAAGAAAAATCCTAGATTAGCTTAGAGTACTCGTAAAGAGTCAGTAAGGTAGAATTAAGATCAACAGATCGTATGTGTAAGCTAGTATTAAGTATTTTTGTCTAGCATGTAAGTAATTTGAAAAGAACTAATAAAAATGCATTTAAATCTAATCTAATCTGCTGTGCGTTGTCGGTAATTCCGAGCAACCAGAGAAAGTGATGATGAGGTGGAGCTATGACCTTTTGGACCTTCAAAATGGAAGCCGATGCAATTACTTCACCAAACGGCAACCATCTTTCCATGTAAAGGGTGTCCCAACAAGAACGCAAGATTTAAGTTTGGCGCCATTCGAATTGTCATTGTTTGACATTTGAACAATTATTATTGTTTGTTAGTAGAAGGTATAAGGTTAATAAAAATGGAGCGCTACACGAATGAACAACGCATTCTCATTGTGCAATTGTTTTACCAAAATGGTGAAAGTCTTGCGGCTAAAGTTCGCAAATTGCGATCAATTTGGTGTTTTGGGTACAATAATGCTCCAAAAGGGTCAACTGAAAAGCGATTAATGGAAAAATTTACTGAAACTGGGTCTGTAGCTGATGTAAAGACAGCAGTGCGTCTTTGACCAGGTCGATCGACCGAAAGTATCGCAGCAGTAAGTGATGATGTAGATGATGTCCACCTCAGTTCGACACCGAGCTCAGCATATTGGTGTTTCCAAATCCACCATGCAGCGAATTTTGACGAAAGATTTGCATCTTCATGCATACAAAGTTCAATTGACTCAGGATCTGAAGCCAGCTGACCATTCACAGCGAAGGGAGTTCGTTAATTGGGTATTGGAGAGACAACATGAAAATCATGTTTAGTGAGGAGGCCCATTTCCATCCTGATGGCTTCGTCAATAGGCAGAATTGTTGCATTTGGGGCGAGGAAAATCCTCGAGTGATTCACGAGAAGCAAATGCATAGTCAACGTGTCACTCTGTGGTGTGGATTGTGGGCTGGAGGAATCATTGGACCTTTTTTAATGCAAATGAGTCAGGTTAAGCGCAAACAGTCAATGGTGTTCGGTAACGTGAAAGGATAACCAATTTTTTCGTGCCTAGAATTGAAGAAATGAATGTGGAGGGGATGTGGTTTAAACAAGACGGCGCCATATCTCATGCAGCCAGAGAAACAATTCAATTGCTGCGTCAGTCATTTCCCGGTCGTGTTATTTAGCGTTTTGGAGACCAGAATTGGCCACCTAGATCGTGCAGTTTAACACCATTGGACTTTTTTCTTTGGGGTTTTTTGGAATTCGATGGCTTATGCGAATAAGCCGACGACGATTCAAGCCTTAAAAGAGCAAATTGGACGCTGCTTTAATGAAATACCGTGGCGTAGTGGGTAAGTCTTCAAACTTCCCAATGCCGACTCGATCACAAACTGCAGGTTTCTGAATAGGGCTACAAGCAGGACACAAAAAATATTTTCCAAAGATATTTTAGAAGAACACACCCCCTTGTCAGTAACTCTCTACTTGGTCTTATTGTGGGAGCTACTTTTAGGCTGATCTGCAACTTTAACTTTACTCACCCCTCCACCAACACAGAAACAAAAAACAGATCTGCCAGCTACACCCTTGACCACTTCAGACGACCACATACGCCTGTGGAAAATCAACCGAAAACTTAATGACATATCCACGAGCAGCAGAGACCGACCAGATGACGCACATAAATCCTTGAATCCCATGATCTTATGTCGTCAAAAGATAACAGTCCTCAACTCCAACGAATGATTGATCCGAAAGTGACGTCTGAAAGTGACGAATTGATCTTGAAAGGCCGTCAATGCAAGTGCCAAGAGTATTTTCGTTTTAATATCTCCCCTTAATTAGCAATTTAATCCCAGGGTCTGACGTGGGTCCCAAGCCGCTTTAATCACCCCCATTGTCATCATCTCTTTCATCGTCCCACACGCCCGACTAGCTTGTCGTCAATTTCAACCGCAGCGAGTGAAGCTTCGCACCACCTCTTCTCGTAACGTTTCATTTCCCCAAGAATTGACCTAGAAACAATCTCACGTAGTGCTGCGCGGCTTGTGGAACTTGTTCTTGACCAACTTCGCCTCCCCATCGGCAGAGTCTTATTTATGGGGTGGCGAAAGCACTTAACCTGCTCCAGCATCCCACCCACCTCACGCACACAGCAATTTATTCACCTTCACTCTTCTCTTTCTCTTTTCAGACGCTCCCAATGATGTCATCTACATGGTTTGTGGAGTTGTCATTGCTATGCTACTGGTTGGACTTATTATAGTATTAGTCGCTGTTACAATTAAGTAAGTATCTGCATATTTGCCCTAGATAAGGGCACAACACGCTTAGATAAATATAAATCGTGGGAACCGCACCACAAGGCTGCACAGTTCAAAAGTTCATACGCAATTCACTGATGAAGCCCACTCGACTGTATCTGATCCAAATTTATAACACAATGCTACGCAATTTGAAGATAGTGTGAGCAGATGGGGCGGGGCGCTCCCTTTTCACTTCACTGCGATGCGTCATTGCCCGCATTCGGCTTTAGACCAAACCTGGAGTCTGGTGGGAGAGAGAGAGTTTGTACGAGGCAAACACGAGCCGAGATTCTTAAAATACTAAACAACACCAAAGGTCAGCCGCAGACACTATTTGAAGAAGATAATTGGGATCCAAAAGGCGCACGCCACGGCACAGTGCACGCGCCTCCATCGACTTTCCCAGGCGGCTCATGCACAAATAATAGCAGCCTGCTGGTAAATATTTAATACGTCCAAGTGCGACTGAAAATGAAGTCGGTGTCTGGGAAAATCGATATGCACACGAATGGATCGCCCGACCGAGAGGGAGGTGTGCTTCTGCGACAGGTTTGTTGTGGTGACGTTGTTTTATGGGGGGGATAGACGGAAATTGTCTGTGTGATTTGTTGAAAGCCACCAGGAAATGTCTGTCGGTAGAAGACAGAATTCAGATCTCCATGTGTATCATGCTCCTAATCGCAGAGTGGGGATGATGACAGCTTGAATGGCGGGAATATAATTGACATGGACAGATGGCACGGCCGTGGAATACGTTCCTGTTTTCGCACCGATTGCCTTGAAGTAACACAACCACCTTTTAGATGGACTTTGGCTAGATTCTTGGCAGCGATTCAGATTATTAGATGATTGCGCTTCCTTTTTTTACGGACCACAGTCAACTGTTCTCACTGACTTTGATGTCGAGTTCAAACGAGGATCAGTGATCGCGTCTAGCTTTGATGGAGCTCTGTTTAGTGTTGAGTGTGTTTGTCACAGCAGATTTTAAATATACATCAAACAGTGTTGAAGAATGAGGCAGGATGGAGCTGTGATCGCTGGATAAATAGGAAATAGGAAGATTCTTGCAAAGGAAATTAAATTCAGGACACGTCGAGCAGAGGGAATGTGTCAGCAATCTTTACATGGTGCCTGTTGTAATTGCCGCAAACCTAGAATGTTATGATTTAAATCTACGGAATGCAGACTAAACATTCTAGATTCGTGGCTAATTTGACTCTTCCCAGTTCAGAAACTGTATTCGCAGTTCATATTATAGGAGGTCTTAAGTCCAAAACCGATTCAAACTCAAGGAAAGGAAATTTTGAGGAAGCGAGATGCGAAGTGTGGAAGAAACTTAAAACTTGGTCCTACGCGGCAAGAATGCAAGAAGATCCTTCTGCGGACTCGTTTTAATTTGATCAGGGAAAATGCTCTTATTAAGGAATAACATTTTGAAATGGAATACATTCTGCCTTTGCATTTGATTTGGCCAGGTTTACGCGGCAGGGAATGAAGTTTAGGTTTTTCTAAGAAAATTCCATGATTCTTCCCTCGTTAAAAATTCTATACATCATGTAAACCTGCATAAGTTGAGGAAGATCGTTCTCTTTGGTGCAATATAACAGCATGCACAGACGATGTTGTCGTAACTGTGTTCATATTTCTGGGAGGTTAACATTCAGCTCGCCCTCAAAGAACTTAATGACTGGACTAGGGCTTGTGGAAGTGATGAGTGGTTTGTGTTTTACACATATAGGGGACGCACTTTACAATCCATGACACGATCTTTGAAGACTCCAAGTAAGAAAAATTTCTTTCATCTAGGAACTGTAGGCTGAAAATGTGCCAACAACTTCAATGTAAGGATTCGCCTTCACATATTTTAGGCACCTATACCATTTGGTCGCCGTGGCTTAGGGGTAAGTGCGTCGACCGCCGAACGAAAGTCCGGGTTCGATTCCCGGACGGGGTACCTCGCATTTTTCTTTCGAGTTGCTGACAACACTCAAAGAGTATCAATTGTCTATGAAAAGCTTCTCAATTGTGGCCGTTCGGAGCCGGCAAAAAACTGTAGGTCCCTTCTACTCGTGAGAGAACAGTAGCATTCACAACAGGAGTAGTTGTTGTAGAAGCTAGGCCCTGGTACGTTATGGGCTTTAGTGCCACTCAATTATTATTATTATACCATTTACAGAGATCAAGAGGATTCCTGAAAAGAACTCCCCTGCCCTATACGTACTCCTTCTGCGCTTACTAGATTTACTTGGAAAGGTAACAGTAGTCCCTACACACAATCAAGCTTAAATAAGTTGGTTAAAAACGAGACTTTCTTCAGTGAGACTTGTATGAAATTGGATGTATATAGGATAGTCGAGTCTAGCCTACACCTTTCGACAGCTGTATTGGGCGCCTGCATTGAATCCAGTGAACTTTCGTTCTTCAAAAATTATAGTCAACGGTGTGTCCCTTTCAATGGTGAGCACAGTAGTTATGATTTTCTTTGGCACGAATTGAACTATAAATACGTAGATTACCCTGTAGCCACTATTCTTGTAGAGATTGCTGAAAACGCAGTCGTGTCACCCATCCCCCCTCAACTTCTGAATAAATGCTGGAAAGAAACTTGTACGGCTTCCATCCACTGGGATTAGTTTCGACGAACCCATTACTATTGACATATGTGCAATGGTCTGATCCCATGGCATAAATTTGCCTGACCTGAATCTATCAGAGTTTTACACTCAGTGCCTCACCGAATCATTCAATAGGAACTTACAAACTGTCACAGTGGACTGCGTTTATATGATGTTGAAGTGTTGTCTGTCGAAATGGATTTTATTTATGCAGTCTGGATGGACATAATGTGCAACAGTATATTCAGAAGATGAAATAGTCTGCCGGACATTTCGCGAACTTTATGCTTGTCACAAACTTTCTACCAAGGCTTCTATGGGAAGGGTTCTGTATACATTTGAATTGACTGGTTCAGTAGGTAATCGATTACCACCCGTGTTGAAAAATATCTGAACTGACACATACACTGCCGGTCTTTGTGTGAGAGTCCAACACAGTCTATTTCAAGTCGCTTGCAAGTACTCACTCTAGTTCGCCGATCAAAACTTATTGAATTTTTGAAAACCAGCCATCCCACTGGAGGGGATTTCGTTTCAGCCGCAGTTCCTCTGAGGCATCAGTAGCCGACTCGTAACGGCTTTCTCTAATTGACAAGCACAACGTCATTCATTTTATGGCTTCAAGTGCGTAACGTCGAAATTTTACAACTGCAAAACTTAGCTGTCATTTGAAGTATTGCAATATTACTTGAATGGTTTAGCATTTTTAGGCGCAGAATCACTCTTGCCAATCGCTGTTTCTTTGGGCTTAAGAGGAAATTGAGTAATAAAGCCCTCTCCCGAACGACCAAAGTGACTTTGTACAACACCTTGATCATCCCAGTCCTGCTTTACGGCGCAGAAACCTGGACGCTACTAAAAGCGGATGAGAAAGCCCTTGGTCTTTTCGAGAGAAAAGTTCTGCGTGCGATTTTTGGTCCTGTTTGCGTTGATGGCATCTGGAGGAGAAGATTCAACCACGAACTGTATGGTCTGTACGGCGGCATGAGCCTAGTCAAGCGTCTACGGATACAATGCTTAAGGTGGCCTAGTTGAACGGATGGACAACACTGCTCCGGCCCGAAGAGTCTTCGAATCCGAACTACAGGGACAGCGCAACAGAGGATGTCCTAGACTGAGATGAAAGCAGCTGGCAAGAGATCATGCTAGTTGGAGAGGCATGTTGGTTGAGGTCCAGGTTCAACCCATTCGAAGAAGAGGACGAAGGTTAGCATTTACGGCAAAGAATCCTTTGACAAAACAAAACACGCGCTGAAATCATTAAAACTTACTTCAAAATGTTAATTTAAAGTCCGCCACTTTTCCCACATTACGAGATGATTGTGGATTTCATAATCAACCTTCTACGTAATAATAATAATAATCCCACAAAGGACCAGGACAGTACGTACTACGGTTCTCTTTCGAGTAGAAGGGACCTACAGTTTATTGCCAACTTCGAACGGCGAGATTTGAGAAGCTAAGCAAGCAATCGTTAAGACTGCGAAGAAATTTGAAGAACTTGGAAGCAGTACTGGCGTCGTAGGGCCTGCTCATCGTCTATACTGTACTACACGGTCAGTGCAAACATTTTTGCTGTAATTGCAAGTGTTGCTGATGATTCACGAATTAACCGATTTCTCGGCGATCGCAGCGTTGAACCTGTCTTACACTATGTCATTTGGATTTCCATCTCCATCCCTATAAAGCATCAATTGAATCCATCCTATGCAGCAATTGAATACCATTTACAACGCCGTAGATGCGTTTCTTGGGTGTTGAGCCAACAGTCTACAAACACCAACTTTTCGACCAACATTTACTTCAGTGATATGGTAAATTTCTGAATCTGTGTGAGCAAGCAAAATGGTCACATATGATGCTCGGAAAACCAACAAGTGAAGGGGTCCGATTGTGACTGTGTGGTGTGCTCTATGGGCGAAAAGTTTTTTTTCGGAGATGCAAATGAGCACACGGTTACAATCAATTCGAAGTGCTATGGTCGAATAATAACCAACAAGACGGAGCCACAATTCACACAATACGACCAATCACGGCTTAATTGGGTGAGAAATTTGCAGGTAACTTCTAGCTTTGGCGACGTTAATTGGCCAACAAAATCATGTTTAGTTGGCGCTACGCAAAAGACCGCGCTTACGCGAATAGTCTTCAAACTCAAGAGCCATTCAAAACCAATTTTACAAAAGTGTAGCTCAGATGCCGCCTGAAATGTGTGAAAAAATTGGTTAAAAAAGACCTAAAAAAAACGCATGCTGGGAATCTTTCCCAGATGGAGATTTGTTTTGATTTTGTTCTTCGCACTTAATGGCAAAGTTCAAACTTTACAAAAAGTTAAAACTGTCATCAAAAACGTTTCCACGTGTCTGCTTTGTTAAGTATTTCTTTCGAAACTGAAAAATGAATGACGTAATTGTAGTGCCCTTTGAGTGTTGTCAATAACTCGAAAGATGTGTGTTTCAGTGGCTAAAGTGCGAGATGCGACACTTACACACTGCGCAACATTTACCTAGCTTTGAAAGAATTTAAAAAATGTTCCCACAGACTTCAAAAAACTTATGAATTCCCTACCTTCAGTCTTTGAAATAAACTACTCAACTCAACTGTCAATTTTTTCCTTCCCCCCACATATTTCTCAAATTGTGTCATCAACCCGTTGCCCAGCTTAAAGCAAAACAACCTCACAAACACTCCCTGTATTCCTATGAAATTTTTTTTTTAAAACTCGACTTCAATTTGCGAAAGCTATGGAAAATTACGTGATTTGTATGCTCCGCATAAGCGGACAACTTAACCAACAAACTCCGCCGTGTTTTGGGTAAATTTTGTATCACGTGCGCTCTACATAACGCAAAGCAAATGACGCGTCATCATAACGTATCGGAGAAAGTATGTTGGTCAGTTTATGAGTTTGTGAATTCAGTGTTGACTGTTGCACAATTTTTTACAAACTGTCACTACCCAGCAATGAAGTCATCATATTTTGGCTTCCTATGTAATCTCTGCCTTGTAGCTCAGAAGGAGATTACAGGGAAGGAGACTGATTTTGGAGACAGTGCGTACGTACTGTCTAAAAGTACACAACATTGCGCGACGCTTCACAATTGTTATTTGCTGCCAAACGACCCATCACTCCAGTGGCAGGCAATGGAGATAAAATTCCTCCGCAGGTCACATGAAACTCTTCCCAGTTCGATGAACTGTTCATATACACTTCAGTCGCATTAATTTCAATACCAGCAAGCAAAACAGTACTCGTCTAGTCTAAATCTTAATCCAGGCAACCATAAAGTTAAAAAAAACCCTCGTAACCACGGAATTCCCCAAAATCATTCCACGAGCCATAATACCATTCACAAGCATACAGCGTGCGCCTTGCCAGCTTGCAGTCTGCATTGCCTCCTCGACCCTTATCGCTGAGCCTAGGGTATCAGCTGTAAAAGACTTAGTCTGTCAAGAGTCTCCCCACTTGGCAAGGCTTACGAAGAGCGCTGACTGACCACATGCCATCAGTGAGGGAGCAGGCGGGCACCTTGTTGTCAACCCGCTGACACTGAAACACCGGCACGACAAGAAACGTCAAACCACTCACTTGTCGATTGCCACCAAGGCCCGCAGATTGCTGCCATTGCAATGGCTGTGGCGGCATCCGTCCCAGGGGTAATTGACACAATTAACTTCAATCGATTTGTTGTTCTCCCAACAGCCAAACGTCAATTAGCAGTCGATGTTTTTCATTTCGGTCTATTTGTGTTCTGCCTCAGAGACAATCGGACAAGCCTAATTCAATTGAGCACAAGCAGAAGAATCTCACAGCAGTTGTGACTGCGGTTGCACGCAATGGCAGTCTTCGAGCTGCGTGCGATAACCGCCGTTAAAACGATGACACGGAAACGCGATTTGGCGCCGGAAAATTCCGCGATTTGTATCTTTCGCACTATAAACACTCACGGGGCGCAAACACACAAACACACACACACACTCGCCCATCAGTCGCATGATATTTACAAGTCCAATTGAGCTTTATTGCCGTACATGGGACATATCTGATCATGACTCTGTGATATTTCAGCGGTGCAGAGCGGCTGTCAATAAAGAGCTAAACGCAAAAAAACAGTCTGATTGCCGTCACATGACGCGTTTACAACGCGCGGAGGCAAAGGCGGCGGCAGGCGGGAGATGCGAAAGCGGTTTACGGCAGATGATAACACAACAGAGACCTGTCAAGATTAAGAGCACCGCAGACAGGGGCTCCGCTCTAAAAATGCGCTGCTTGGATTTACTGTCTCTGAGTTTGCAGTGTGCTGGTAAATGACAGACGGCTCCCTAGTGGGAATGACATGTTTGGGATGCTAGCATGGCAGACATGCAGAGAGACTATATTCTCAGACTCGGTGCAATGGTGCGGCAGTCACCTTAGTTATGACACAAAGTGTAGCTAGTCTGATTTAGGAGATCTCTTTGAATAAAAGTTTGCTATTTTTCGAATTCAGGGTCCATAAATGCGATGAGTGACATATATGGCAGCGTCCGAAATTTTTGTCACTTTGAGAAGTTACAAGATATAGCAACAGACATGAGCTGCCTTTCAGTGTTTGATGGACGATTACAAAAGTCCTCCAAGAGGCTTCATTGAGAGTCTAAATCCTTTGGTCAAGAATGGCCGATGAGTGTGTCAGTTCACACGCCGAAGGTCCCATATTTAACGACTTTTGCGTCCAGTTAGGGCATCGGCTCACATTCCAAAGGTTCCAGGGCTAATTCTCGCATTTCACGGCACCATCTCTAGAGAGTTGCTGACAATACTCAAAGATTGTCAATAAAAATCTCGACATTCAGAGCCGATAACAAACTGTACATCGCCTCTACTCATAAGAAAACCACATATGGCAAGCACAACACGAGTATTTGCTAAAGAACCAAGGCCCTAGGGTCCGGGTTGAAACACAACATTTTGGGAATAAAGGCAAACAAAGATGGGAATAAATTTGAAGAGTGGAATGCGGCTCAATTGAAGAGGAGGACGAGACAGAGGAAGTTTAAATTTCTTATCCAGAAGCCATTCAAAACGTGAACGTCACAAGCAAATGGTGCGCGGATAACACCGAAACGCACCATATGCCAAACCTGGTGGTTTTACCTGAAGGCATTCTTCAACTACTTCAAACCAGTTGAACCTCGCCTTTCGCGG
This sequence comes from Eristalinus sepulchralis, assembly GCA_944738645.1. Classification (NCBI taxonomy): domain Eukaryota; kingdom Metazoa; phylum Arthropoda; class Insecta; order Diptera; family Syrphidae; genus Eristalinus; species Eristalinus sepulchralis. The sequence continues at coordinate 46,728,846 of OX122882.1, forward strand.
TGTGCGTTGGGGTTCACAAAGGGTGGGAGTTGTCACCTTCCCTTTTCAGCTGAAGCGAAGAATGACTTAGTTATTCTTCCATCCTCCTACACGGCACTCTAGCGAGCAGTCGATAGATTTGTGACCATATGTGCCGATGCTGGAATGAAGGTGAATGTGGACAAGTCCGAGGCTGTGGTAATTTCCAAACCTTTTGTCCAGTGCACTCACATGTTGGTGAAGTCCCACTGAAACAAGTGGAGAAACTTCAGTATCTCGGGGTCTTTTTCACGAGTGGAGGTTTGGTTGGAGGCAATGGGAGGCTTGGCCAAACTGGATTGAAGCAGCTTGGACGATCAGTAATAAGGAAAGACAAGTTATAGGAGCAAACCCATTCTTTGTTTCATCTCTCAGTTATGATCAGGAAATTTGGGTAATTGACAAATGAATGAGTTCGCGAATGCTAACTGTCGGGATGTGATTTTTCCGTGGTATAGCGGGAGGTAGCTTACGCGATAGGGTGAGAAATTGACGTTTAAGTTCAAAGAAGTAGCTGCTCAACATTCAGTTAAAGGGCTATACTTCGATGGTTTGACCACGTGATACGGATGTCCCCTGCATCACCATCACTTCCGAGGCGTGCCTTAGATGCGATTCTAGCCTAGAAATAGCTCCTGATGAGTTAGAGTTGATGGCGAAGGATCGACCGGCCTGGGCGGCTCTCTTTCATGCGATCGCTTTAGAGGAACACACGTCTCATCGAAAATGATTATGACGATGGTGATTGCTTCTTAAGAAAACAAAACTAATCAATTCCAATCAAAGTATACTATTTTTAAATAAAAAATAGAATTTTTGTTGTTGACAAACGCTGGGACATTTCAGCCTTCGAGATTCCACTAAGCTTGGAAAAGCTTAAAAGCACCAGCTAATCTCTTAAACCAACGATTTATTGACAAGACAGAACTTCAGGCCGGTTACGAAACCACTAAGTGACGATAAAATGGAAAAAATGTCAAATTTTGTGGTACTGCAAGTGAGATCTAAATTAGTTAAGCTCTGTCGCATTAATTTCGCTCTTAATACATTTCCTCGCAGTGGGATATCACAGGTCATTATTGGGACAGTTTATAGCGGTCGTCATTTGTGGACTCATCATTTTTTTTTCTTCCCGAGGGAGGAGCATACCTTGTAAGGCAAGGACCAACAACTCTTAGTCGGCAGTGTCAGATTTCAACCACCTTTTGAGGAATGTTTTTATTTATTCTTCTGCGGTACTACTGCCTCTTGAGGGGCGATTGAACGATTTCGCATTTCGTTGCCGTTCAGAGGCTATTTGGCCTCATCATCGTCTCAAGTGTGTATCTCCGTCCATAGGGAGATACACACTAGAGATAAGATCGTTTAACTAAAATCGACTTTCGGTTCGGAAGATTTGCTTTATCGTCGTCGCCAATTTCGCAATAATCCTCTTACCTAGAGCAGAATTCATGGTACCCTGCCACTGGTTGAGTTATCCATTCACTACACTGGAAACTAGGCAAAAAAACATCCGAACGTTGATGAAATTCAAGTTCGGCGAAAAATACTTCTGCTGTCTGTTAAAAGAGCAGGTCGATTCGTAGTCGGTCTCAAACCACAAATTGGTCATAACTTGACTTGTTGACTTGAACATGCATCCCTACTGGTGACACAGATGCTTAACATAACCAGTCAAATTCAGCTAGAGTCATGAAGTCTTGCTTATGTTCCATCCAGAGAAGCACAAGCAGTGGAGAAAAACACCTTTCCAGGTCACACGAAACTGTTCCCAGATTGAAAAACTGTCACGACACTTCACTAGCATTATTTTCTATACCAGCAAGAAGGACAATGCTAGTCTAGCTTAAAACTTTATTCAAAATCACTCAACGAGCCATAAAGCCATTCACAAAAATGCAAGAAAGCCTGAAATGCCTCCCCAACCCTTATCGCTGAAGCAAGGGTATCAGGGTATCAGGACTTAGTCTGTCCATCCAGAGAAACACCGGCAATTGGCAGAGGCAGTCCTTTCAAACGAATTGACTCTTCGATGAAATCTTCCACTCTAACTTAAATAAAGCGTGATTTTTTAAAAGATTAAGAAAGTTTTTCAAAAAAAACACAAACGATTCAGAAAAATGCATGGAGTCTTTATTTGAATCTAATCCATATAATTTAATGTTTGAAGATTATTTCATGCCTCAAATGGTCCATCTGCTTAGTCCAATTTTGGCATACTCTTACCAACATTTATTCGGCCGGTATCTCACGAATAATTGCTTCAATGTTGTCTTCCAACGCGTCAATTGAAGCGGGCTTATCTGTATAGACATGAGCTTTAACATATCTCCACAAAAAATAGTCTAAAGGCGTTAAATCGCACGATCTAGGCGGCCCATTGACCGGTCCCGAACGTGAAATAAAATGTTCACCGAACTCGCCTCTCAATAAGTCAATTGTTGCAAGTGCTGTGTGGTATGTGGCACCGTCTTGTTGAAACCACATGTCATGCAAGTCAAGCTCTTGCATTTTGGGCAAAAAAAAAGTTGGATATCATCTCACGGTAGCACTCACCATTCCCAGTTACGTTACGATTCGCATCATCTTTGAAGAAGTACGGCCCAATGATGCCACTAGCCCATAAACCGCATAAAACTGCGACTTTCTCTGGACGCATTGGTAGCCCTTGCAATGCTTGTGGCTGATATTCACTCCAAAATCGACAATTCTGCCTTTGGGTACGTACCAATGAGCCAAAAATGAACTGACCATAAAATGGAAGAAGCGAGCGATGAACTTTCTTAACAGAGCACGCATTTTGAAAATAAAATTCAATAATTTGCATGCGTTGTTCGTTTGTAAGATGATTCATGGTTAAAGTTTAGACCACCACTGAAGATGGTTGACAGTGAAACAAAACACAAAAAGTTGCCTCAGCTGTTTAAACCAGTGTTGAAAATAGCTAAAAAAATACCCTTTTTAAGGACATGAGGTTCTTAATGATGCATCCTGCCTATGGCCCAACTTTGGTTGGGGCAGCTTCATTCCATTTCTAACATCAACTCATTCCTTTAAGAGAAAACGTAAAATTCCCACAACATTAAATGGAATTACCCGTGTCTTGTGGCTACTTAGAATCCGCTAAAGTCCAAATCAAGATTCTTTAAAAAAAAACAATCATAGATCTCTTCTCTGAACAACTCACGCGCGAGAACGCCAGCAAAGATTCATCAGTCACCACAGGATTTGCATATTAACGATTAACGATGGCCTTAGAAAATGAATTCCCGTCACACCGGCAAAATCCCAGACAAACGTTGACCTTTCCAATAAATTTGAGTCGAGTAGGACTGCCCGAGACGCAGAAAATAGAATCTTCCCATTAGAACAAGTACAAAATATGCCCAGGCTTTTGGAATACCGGCAGTTTGCCTTCACGACATCCGGTTTAAGACTGTGGAACTTTCCACAGAGAGAGAGCGAGAGAGACAGAAACCAGGAATATCTTAAAATCAGAGAAAGAAATGTATTTTGTGGTGATTATTGACGTTAATTGATAATTTTATTTGAGTCTAAGCTTGTAAAAATATGCTCGGTGCTTAACTACTGTCTGGCGCCCGACTAAGTGCAGACCGTCCCATCAAAGTAGATTTTTATGCCTCCATTTGAAGACTTTAAAAAAAAATATATAAAAACACAATTAAATCGAGGTTAGACTTAATTAAGTGGAATGTGAGACTAGAAAAGAACGAACGACGCTTCAATGAAATGTCAGGCTGACAACTTGATCGACTGGATCTCGTGGGCTGGAGTGGAGGCATAGTCTCTCATGCGAGTTCCCTTTCAGATCTTTCTCTCCCTCATGCACTACAAGTCAATGGACCACTCCAAGCAAAACCTCACCAACTGCATTGTGAGTCAAAAGAGACGGCAAGAGCAAGACGATCGCAGCAACAATTAAATCTGCTCTCGATCTTCCACTAATCGCCACTTAAAGCCGTTCACACTCAATGCAACCGAATCACTTGTGTAAAGAAAAAATGTTGCGAAACGAGTTTTGTGCTGCTTGCCGCCTCTAACACCCACTTCAGTTCGCTTCGCATCGCCGACCAGTTTGAACTGAGTTCGAATTCAAGGCGATTTCCTCGGTGATTCATTCGCTGGCGGACGGACTGATGTCACGATTCACTTTCAGTCCCAAATTGTGCCCTCATTACCATGACCTTATCTTAACCATCGGCCGTATACCGGCACTCGTGCTTTTACAAGTTAGCGGTGGTGACTTGTTGAATGCCTCCAAGATAAGGTCGTTTGAATTGCCAACGACTTGGCCGGTCATGTGGCACGGCACAAGGGGAAAAAGAATGTTCTGTGAAACCACAAATTTAATCAGTTTCGTGGCGGGCTTGTAAACATGGCGATTATTCCAAACACGTGCTAAATCAATTCGTTGCTTTGATTACACGTACAGAGTATCTGCTGCACGGAGGATAATGGCTCCGCCCGATTGAGATACATGCTAATGAGCGAGCCATGTGTTTCGCTTTTGATTTTGAAATTCATGTCGGAGTGAAGAATGCTGGGAATACCGCGCCGCGTATCGCATACGATCAAAGGGGGTTGAGATTTTGCTTTATGGCCAATTCACACGATAGCTTGTGTCTGATCCTTGCCGACGAACTTGAACTTAATGCGCACTCTCGAATCGTGGCACACTCCGCCCAACTTTCGATACCATCGACGAGCAAATTAAAACGTCTCGGATTGGACGGTGAAGGCTGTAAATCAAATCCAGCAGACATCTGCACTCTCACACTCATGGCGGCAATCTTCAGCCAGGGGCTGGTCAGGTGATGAACGGGCCCCGTCTCGTGAAAGCCCATAAACATGCCAGGAGATAGTGATTTTTTGCATTAAAAAATATCACGTATACGCCACCGAGGGCATTAGATAATAATTTTGTGCGCTGATTTACGATGGCGGCGGTGGCGGCGTTGTACGAACGATGAACTGTATGAAAGTGTCATAACGAATAGGAGTGCTTTGTGCTATCTGTCCAGCATGCACGACTTTGGAACGGCCAGAGAGGGAGACGAACTTTTCCGACACTGTGAGTGGAGTTGTCATTTATTTTTGGACAGGTTCCATGCTTGACTTTGAGAGAGGAGAATGTGACCCTAGCATCCTCCTTTCCATTCACCAAAAGCCGTTTGCCATCAAACTCAGTCAAAACGAAAAAAAAATCAAATTTACCTCTCGGTGTCATTGAGTAGCACTTATTAACATTATACGACACTTTAGCGACCTACCATTTAGATATTTGTTTTAGATACAAATTGCTTCGATATCTCGACAATAAACAAGTGATATCTAATTTCGTTTGACGTCATTCCGAGCCGAGGGTGTGGTTGCATGAGGTGTTACCAGTAATTTGAATTTCACTCAAATGTAACAAAACTCAACCGAAACAACAAGGAGATAAACCCATGGGGGGTGCGTGATAAGACATGATATACGGGCCGGCTAACGCATCTGCAGCGGTGAATATGAGCTGCACTGACGTGAACGATGGCATTCTGTTTACCTTAAGTAAGGAATGATGTTCACCGGAACTGTTGTTCGATTCAAACTAGACAAACAAGAATGAACATTGATTCTCAAGGGGTACTTAGTGACATCTAGAACTCAGAACTGATTCCTTCTGTGTGACAGGATTGTCCCAAGAGACAGTTGGAGCGCTGTCATGTGTCGCAGATTTTTAGTCTTCAATGTGCCTGAACACATTGCACACGAGACAGTCCAGCTGTTGGGATATGCGGACGACATCGATATCGTGCCGTGCCGTAGCGGAGACTTTTGCGGCAATTGAAGAAGAGGCGAAGCGAGCTGGTCTTAAGATCAGCGAGGGGAAAACAAAGTATATGCTGTCGACTAAGAAACGTTCCGTCACACAGCACCTAGGACAAAATTTATGTGTCGACAATTATAGTTTTGATGTAGTAAAGGAATTTGTCTACCTCGAGGCAAACGTTATCTCCACGAATGACATCACAGTGGAGAGCCGACGTAGAACCACCCTTGGCAACCGATGCTACTTCGGTTTGTTGAAACAACTGGGGTCAAAACTCCTGATTCGAAGGACCAAAGTCATTCTCTACAAGACCCTTTTACTGCCAGTCCTGCTTTATGGAGCTAAAAGCTGATTCTTGGTGCCTTCGAAAGAAAAACTCTACGTCGGATATATGGTCCCGTCTGCGAGGAAGGTGGAGGAGAAGACATAACCGCGAACTCTACGAGCTATACCACGATGTGGATGTAGTCCGGAAGGGAAAAATCCGTCGACTACACTGGCTCGGCCACATTGAACGCATGGACAGCAACGCTCCAGCGAAGAGGGTCTTCGAATCTGAGCCTCCTGGTTCGAGAAGAAGAGGACGACCGAACCTCCGGTATAGAGACCAAGTCATCGCGGACGTAAGACAGCTTGGCCTTGATGACTGGAAGCAGCGTGCCCAGAACCGTCAGCGATGGAAGGCAGCAATTGCTCAGGCTCTGACCCTTCATGGGTCGCCGGCCTGATAAGTAAGTAAGTAATGTGCGTGGCCCTTGCTGAGGGCTACCTCAAAGGAAAGCACTTTTGTTTTCATTTGACACCAAAATCATCTCAATTGAAGCAGTTCTTTCAAAAACCCGGGGTAACAGATAGTTTAGTAGTGCGTCATTGAAATGAAAGCCCCAGTTGGACTGGCAATGCTTGTAATTCAATTCGAATCTGAGCTAGACAGGCTTCAGTCTTCAAGTTGCCTTCCATCCGCGATCACTTGCTTTCTCCACGGAAGTATTAGTTCTTCACCTCGCAACTATCACTAACAGCAGTAAGCAGAGGCCATCATTTGCAAGGTTGAAGAAGCTCATACTACAACATTCCCTTCATATTCGACAGAGCTACCTTGCTCGATGTCAATGCTGACGTCGCCCCCTTTTGCACAGCCTCAACTCCAATCCAGTCCTTAAGTGCCGAAAGGTTTCGCTTGGTCCCAAAGACAACTCCAGCCAACAACGCATTCCATCCTCAAGCGCCTGACTTTGTTCCAAAAGAAATTTAAAACCTCAACTACAGACAACAACTTGAGCAGACGCTGGCTTGTGTTTGCATCTCGAATTCCAGATAACAAACAAATGTCGACACGCAATCTTGTATAGCACACTGTGCCGGGTGTAATTTGCTTTTAATTGACCGTCGACTGCCCCCCGGGTATTGCGCATCCGACAATTCAACAAGTTGTCCTCGCGCTGGGTTTATGAAAACCAGAAATTACGCTCCATAGAAAGGTACTCATTAACATCAATCAGCACTTAAAGACAGTAAATCCCACGGCTAATGCAGCAATCCCCCCGCTCGATCAATTACTCCCAATAATACCCTCTTGTCGCGCTTTAATTTATTGACCATTCAAACTGCGGCGGGCCAGACAAACGATTTGTCTCTCTGGCTACCCCGTCTAACCCAGATTTTCGCGCAGGGCAGAGTTAACAATGTCAAGGCAGAATGAATTGCTTTCGTGAATCTGCCGAATGCGTGTGCGAGCGTCATGCCATTTGAATACTCTGTATCTTATCTGCTCGGGGGTCACATGATACAGACGTCTGTTAAGGCTTAAGTGCGATTGTCATAAATAAGAAATCGCCCTCGGATCGATGTGAAACATCGCACACACAGCACACCACCGCTTGGGGAATAATTCATGATCGGACCTGGAAATGAAAGGACGCGGAATTATTCACAAAACGACAAAACGTCGCGTGCCGACAATGGCCGCGTGTCCTCGTCCCGAGCGCCACTGACCACGGTGGAGGCCAATGTCAAGACTGAAAGTTCTAGATAATTGCCACCGAAAGCGTCCTTGTCCTTTCTACTTTCGTATGTATTGATTGACCATTCGATTGTCGTTTTCCAACGTGCCGACCATCTATCTAATCGATAATTAATATCGTGAAGTAATTACCCGGCCGACCGCAGAGCGGAGAACTGCGTTGCGAAACATTGTGTGACTTGTGGTTACAATTTGCAATCGATGATTATGATTTATCTTGTGCCATAACAATGATGATTTATTTTTAGAATCAGATTGCGGTCATCATTCAATTGACAGTTGCTGTTGATGATTGTCGGTTGATTTGCTTTTTTCTTTTGCTCCGAGGGTGTGTTTCTATGTCTACTGCTGATACTCGTATACCTCAAACTATAGGGAGGTTGCTTAAATTGCTCAGAAAATGAGAGAGATTTGTAAAGCTTCTGTAAGTTGTGGTGTCTTATATTGACAAGGTACCATTTATAAGAGAAAAGTCTCCAAATGTAGAAAAACAGACAGAAATAAAACCTCCAAAAGTCGAAAGTTATAGGAGCCCTAACATTAAGTAACGTCAAAAACGAAAAAGTCAATGAGTCCCGAATGACCGAAATTCAAAAATATCAATCTTCAGAATGTCAAAATTTTGGAAATCAAACATCAGAAACTTTATGATGCAGAAAAACTGACAAAAAATAAATTCGTAAGCGTTCCGAAATTTGAAGAGTAAGAGTGTTAAATGGTTGACGTGGCGTTGTGGGTAAGTGCGTCGACCCACTGGCAGAAGGTTCATGTTCAATTCCTGGGCGGAACTCCTCGCATTCTTTCACGGCATTACCTCTTTTGAGATGCTGACAACACTCAAAGAATGCCAACAGTCTATGAAAAGTTTCCCAAATTTCGCCGTTAATAGTCAACAAAAAACTGTAGGTCCCTTCTACTTCCTAAGAGAACGCACAACACAAGTAGTTGTTGTAGAAGCTAGGCCCTGGTCCCATGTGGGCTGTAGTGCCACTCAATTATTATTGTTATTAAGAGTGACAAGGACTTCGTCTACCTCGGCTCGGTAAATAGGGACAACACCAGTACCAAAATCAAACGCAGAATCACTCTTACCAATCGATGTTTCCTTGGGCTCAAGAGGCATTTGAGTAATAAAGCGCGAATGAGGAAGGTCTTAGTTCTTTTCTAGAGAAAAGTTTTGGGTGCCATTTTTGGTCCTGTTTGCGTTGATGGTATCTGGAGAATAAGGTTTAACGACGAACTTTATGGGCTGTACAGAGACATGCGCCCAGTCAAGCGTCTCTGGATACAACGCTTAAGATGGCTAGGCCATGCAGAGTGTATGGACACCACTTCTTCGGCCCGAAAAGTCTTCGAATTTGAGTCATTGGGACAACGCAACAGAGGATGGCCCAGGCTAAGGTGGTGCACACAAGTAGAGGAGGACCTCAACCAAATTGGAGTGCGGAGCTGGCGGCAGCTGGCGAAAGACCGTGCTGGCTAGAGAGGCATGTAGGTAGAGGCCCAGGTCCACCCTGGATTGTAGCGCCACAAGAAGAAGAAGAAGAATATTAAGAATTGCGAGATTTCAAAATGCCAAAAAACTTTAGAAAACCCGAAAACTCAGAGTAGGGAGTGTAAACCAGAATATTGAGAAGGATTAAAATCCACAAGATACTAAAGCGACAAAAGCTCGAAAGTCCCAAGATTCCAAACTGCCAAAAACCCAAAAAAAACACAAAGGCACCAAAATTTGATTTTAGGATTTTTATATGAAGATATGAAACCCAAACAAATCAATGCCCTAAAAACTTCAAAATCATGATGAGCGCTAGTCCTAAAAATTGAAAATAAAGAAAAACAGACCGAAAAAATTACATTATAGGAAATGTTTTTTATCTTAAGTCTAGGAAGTCAAAATTTTAAAAATTGGAAAACCCAGGATATTCAAAGTGTTTGTCACTTCCTTCGTCGAAAATTCAGTAACGCCAAATATAAGAAAGCTCCACAATCGATCAGGAATCAAGTAAAAGTTTGAAACTGCAGAAATACCAAAGTCAAGAGAGAAAACGCGAGATTCTAAAAGTCTGATCTCAAAGTTACAAAGCCAAAAATTCAGAAAAAAAAACTTAAAGAACTAGAAACAAGAAAGCGTATACCTCTTGTAGCTCCTAACCCAGAAACTTCAGAATTTAGCTTGAAACCGAAAAGTTTTACATTTTAGAAAGTTAAAACTTCAGAGCGGAATTATTATTTAAAGTTTAACATTCAAAAATTCTAAAAGAAAACCACAAATCATGTCAAGTCTATATCCGAAAAGCCCAAAGTTCATAAAATTCTAAATGACCAGACTACCAAAAGTCATCTCGAAAGGCCGAAACCAAAAATTTGACAAAAGGAAACATAAAAGTGCAGACAGATAACAATAGACAGGTTTAAAAGCCAAAAATGAATTCGAAGAAACCCAAAAATTTCAAAATTGCCAATTCGGAAAAGTCGCAAAATTATTAGAGGGGACTTCGAAACCACTGTGACACTCTTGTCTGGGTCCGCCATCGCTCGCATCGAAATTAAATTGTTTTTATATTGAATTGCCAAAATTCAGAAAGCCTACAATACAGACCGATCATGTAAGGCAAATATCGTGCATAGAAATTTGTGAGTTATTGCCCGAAACTGCATAATTTGGGTGTCCGCTACCTTTTAGCAAGCAGAAGTATGTTGGAGAAGAAGAGGGAAGATTTGTTCAGAACTGCCTCTCCCGTCTGCATTCGATTTAACAAAGTTCGTTTAGATCGCAAAAAAATGGATTCATTCACTAATTTTGTTACCGAAACTTTCCTTCTCCAAAAACCCCAAAAAGCTGCCCCACTCATCATTCATCATTATATTGTAGTTAAACCGAAAAAAAGTGTCATGGGAAATTGTAATGAGTCACAGAAATCCAAGATTTTTGAAGTGTGAGCTTCAAATATTGTAAAAAGCTGCGATTTTTGAAAAAGTGTCAAAATTGTTAAATGAAGGAGTTTCGAGACCTCTAACACACACTATAGCCCACAAGGGACCAGAGCCTCTACTCTCATGTTGTGCGTGTTACGAGTAGAAGGGACCTACAGTTTTTTGTCGACTACGAACGGCGAGATTTGAGAACCTTTTCATAGACAATTGAAACTCTTGGGTGTTGTCAGCAACTCGAAAGAGGTGGTGCCGTGAAAATATGCGAGGTGTCCCGTCCGGGAATCGAACCCAGACTTTCTACGTGGCGGTCGAAGCACTTTCCACTACGCCACGGCGACAACTGGATTAATGTGTTGTTTAGAATATTTTTACACCATATATTTTTAAATAACAGCTTTTGAAGTTCTTGGCTCTTGATTTCTTTTGGCAACCATCTCAATGCATTCCTGCACTCGCAAGAAATGTCCAAAAATTGGTTAAATACTTTCTTTACCAATTTTAATTTTTGAATTTACAATTTGATCCCAGTTTCTGTTCATTTGGTAAATTAAGATCTAATTCATCGCAAAGACAAGAAAAAATGCTATGCTATGGTGAATTCCATCACTCATTCGCAGATAGAAACTCATCTTCTTTAACTTCTTAAAATTTTGGAAACAAATTTAGACCAATCAAGTCACAGGACTATTGTATTTTTTTATTTAAACCCTAAAGATATCTCCTTCTGGAGTAGAATCTTGAAGGAAAAACATAGTAAAGTTAATTCAAAAATTCAAATGTTCCAGCTTTAAGTCCTAAAACTGAGAATGTTCTGACACTTCTTAAAAAATCTCTAAGTGTGCAGTTGAGTCTAGGTGAAATGCGCTTAGTCCTAGGAGAACCATTGTGCTACTCTGAAGTGTGCACATAACGGCCAATTTTGCAAAATATTGGTTGAAATTTTGATACATACGAATATATGAACTAAATTCTGGCAAAAATTAAAATTGCTTTCTGAGAAATCGGACTAGCTTATAAAATTGAGATATTCAAAAATGTTGCTTTATCTCGCGCCCTTGTCCAAAATGCACTCAATTAAATTGACAAGTTAATTATTACACTGAGTGACATTTTGTCTGACTACAATTTGTCTGGCTCTTATCCAGAGCAATTAAAAAATTGGCAAAACTTCTAATCCCAGTCAATAATAATTGCTACGATTACATTTGTCAAAACACGCCAATCCGAAGTTTTTTATGCCAATCTGACAGTTCACAAAATTTACGACTGCACACCGCAAATGAATCATGCAGCCGACAACCGACAGCTGTCACGGTCACAGAAACATCAATTAGAATTCTTTATATTCTGGCACACATTTGACAGATTTTCCATTGCCACTGATTAAGATCAGGTTAAGATCTCACCAGATAACTCAAGCATTTATTGCCCAACGATAAGAAATCGATCAGTGGAAAGGAAACGGTTCGGACATGCATATTTTTAGAGCTTACTTCATTCAAAATTCCCATAAATTGGGCCAAAACAGAAAAATCTGCGGACCGATTTCCCGTCACTGTGATAAAGATTAAGCACAAGAATTTGATCAGAAATGCGAAACACTTCGATAACATCGATAACAGGGAACAATTGAGCGATCAGAAAGGAAGTGTAGAAAACATAATAAAGTTTACGGTCCTATTTTGCGCAAAATCTTAAGAGGCTCTTGAGCTGTAAACCTTTGTTCATTAACGAAAATAAACCGATTGAGCATAAGCAGCTGCAATTGGCGTACTAAGTTATTGATTGCCTGTGCGCTCGAGTGGGGCGCAAATTCCGACTACGGCATCCAATAAACGTTTCTACGACTGTATGCCAGTTTATCGCACAGACCTTTTGCCTTGGACAGCCTGTGAGTAAGCTTACAGTGGGGCATAAAAATTAAAAAAAATGATTTATTATTGTGAGATTACACAACAAGTTCTGGAGTGCAGGAAATGTTCGCTTTTATGGAAGGCATTACAACACCAAATAACATGGGGAGATGCCTGTTTTGTTAAAACATTTAATGGGACAACTATGGTGTGATGATCGTGTTAATGTACTTACGAACCTAAAGCGAATGGCTGTGAAGGACGTGGTGCTTCTTTGGGACACATTTCTTAGACACTTCTGTTGCTGGGGAAAAGTGTTATTTTATTAAATACTTGTCAAGCCTGCGATCCATGGAGAGTTAGAATTTGAAAATTGGCTGCTTTCTCGCTCTTGGTAGGCTATTACAAATTAACATGGCCAAGTTCCCAATAACGTCTGTCGAAGATTCGATTTTTCTCGATCTTCCCAACCAGGATGTTGGTCAATTTATTCAATTCGCTTGATTTCGCAGTGTATATGAAGTCTCCAATTGATTAGCCTTCCCTATTGCATCCCAGGGCATTGTATTCCATTGACTCAGCCGCACCACTCTCTGCCACTGATTAAGATCAGGCTAATTTTCCTCGACTTAACGTTCGGAATTGTGCCTACAGCTCCATTCGCGGATCGTGGTCGAATTTTTTCATTTGAATGTGATGAACTTACCCCAAACCATCCAGCATTGGTACAGAGGTATTTTAGACCTTTGCTGTGACCGACAGACCAAAGAAGCAGTTGTTAAGTGGTTTTAACGTCGTTTTTTGATTAAGACGTGGCTTATAAGCTCATGGAGTAGGCAAACTCTTTCCTCCTTGGCTAGTTGGTGTTCGAAAGATGTATCCCTAGTTGAGAGCAAATCTTTAATCCTCGTTCATTGTGAGACCAGTTCGTTTTACCTTCTTTTTACTACTCAGTCACACGTTGAAAAAGGGTGATGATGTCGATGTTATGTGCATTGGACAGCAGATGTGCTGCCTTGAAGAAATTTGTGCCGTTTGTGTCAACACTTGATCGCCACTTTGACAATGCAATCCATTGGATTCCTAAAAATCTTTTAGCCAAACTGCAAACTGTGCTTGCCTCAGCGTGATGCGCAACAGACCTGATCTTCTCAGAACCAAAATTCAATCGAAAGACTCTTGTATGCGACCTTCAGACTGAAAAAAAGTGTCGCACATAGATTTGAAACTGTCTGCTCTTTTTCAGGTGTTCCTCTTCAGGTGTTCCTCTATCCCTTTCCTTCCCCGATTTAGCAGGACACAATTACATTGGCGGTTGTGCGGAACAGAATGGCTTAAGTTATTTAAACTGACCCGCAGAACCTTTTAAGTGACATTCAGCAGGGATAAACTTCGGCAGTTCCTGCATAACATAAGATCCCTTAGTTTTTTAAAGGAGGTCGGACTAAGGTAGTTCGTGAAGTTCTCCATTCGCCTTCTTCCCTTTCCTTCCGATAGACTTATTTAGATAAGCAGAAATTTCTTAAAAACTTATCTGCTCTGATCTGACATCTATTTAGTCCAGCATTAATGTCCTCGATAGACACGGTTGTAGCACGTTCTGTTCTATTATGCAGCATGGTAGTGTGGGAGCCTATACTAGACACAACCTTTCACCTTGACACTCTTAGGAAAGTTCAACGACTTGCATTCGTATGCATAAGTGGGGCATTTCGTTCCACACCCTCATATGGGCTAAATGTCATTGCCAATCCTGCTGCGGCTAGTACAGCCCCAAAACTGATCTCATCCACAAAGTGTATGGTGTCATGCTGACACTCTAAGATCTTCCACAAAGTAAACGTAAGGTCGCAAAGCCTGGATAACTTAACTCTAAACCTCAGCCTGGAGCAAAATTTCACCACTTTGCTCTAGGGTTTGTCGACCACAATCCGTTGGCAGACCCCATATGCAACCACACTAACAGCTCCAAAGGATGCTCGACGTGGCTTTTACATTGCGAATCTTATCCTACTGACTCCCCAATCTACTGAAATAATGAATATTCGTGAAGCACAGTTAAGTCCGAGGAGGAACATTGTTATCTCTCATCTTCAGAGGTAGACAGGCAGCACTTAAAACCTTGGAATCAGTTTCACTAAACTCCAAGACGGTCATGTATTGCCACGTATCCTAGAAGAAATGGCTAAGCACTTAAATCCTTGCCTATACTGGGTGTCAGGTTATAGAGACGTTCTACCCAACTGCGGATAAATACGACAATATTGCCCTTACTATAGGAGGACGAACATGTAAGCTAAGACTTAGTATGGAGCGATCCGCTTGGTCAATCAAAGATGATTTTACCACGTTCTCTAATAATAATAATTGAGTGGTACTACAGCCCACAAGGGACCAGGGCCTTGCTTCTTCAACAACTACTCGTGTTGTGCGTGGTACTGTTCTCTCACGAGTAGAAGGGATCTACAGAACGGCGAAATTTGAGAAGCTTTTCATAGACAATTGATACCCTTTGAGTGTTGTCACCAACTCGAAAGAGGTGGTGCTGTGAAAAAAAATGCCAGGTGTCCCGGTCGGGAATCGAACCTAAACCATCTGCGTGTGGGTCGACGCACTTACCCACTACGCCATGGCGACCACACACCACACCATGTCCTCTGCCCAATTTAAAAAGACAGATGACCATTCCTTGACCCCAAACACCCAAGTTTGCCACTATCGCTCCACAGATTGGACTTAAACCTGGTTACGGGAGCAATAACCGGAAACTGCTGGATTAGTGAGCACGCTAGCAGACTGGGTGTATCCCAACAAATCCTACAGAGACGGTTTTTGGACGCGGAGGAACCAGAAACCTTCCTACATCTGCACTGCACCAGTCCGGCAATTTCGGGCCTCAAATTTAAATACAACTGTGTCCTTAGTGGTCTGAACAACCTTCAAAAGACCCTCTTTGTCATATTTCCTAATCGGCAATAAATCGTTCTTATTGAACACTGAAGTTGCTCCACATTGGCTTTGCATAGGTCTTGCATAACCCATCCCACCTTTACCTAACATACGAGTATCTACCTAGCCCAGTATTTGGCACAGACAAATTTCGTCGTTGCTAATTTTTTATTGTCCAGAAACCGTGAAAAGCCTTAAAACTGAATGTAACAGCTTGCAACAAACAAACGCGAAAGACGTGAATATCTTATAGCTTTACATTCCGGCTTTGAAGTGATCAGTTAGACCATTGCATCGGAGGAGATAAACTCGAACTTTTTGAAGAGCAGGGTTACATTAAGTTTCTTACATGCAAGTACAGATTCGGCAATAAACTGTAGGTCCCATCTATTCGTAAATGACAATAAGCACTCACAACAGAAGTAGCTACTGAAATCTAGGCCCTGGTTTCTCGTAGACCCCGCTCAATTTATGTATTAAATATTAAATTGGACGCCAGGATACAAGGGTTAGTGAGTGGCACTACAGCCCACAAGAGACCAGGGCTAAGCTTCTTCAAAAACAACTCGTATTGTGCGTGCTCTTTTCTCACGAGTAAAAGGGACCTACAGTCCTTTGCCGACTCCGAATGGTATTTGTCCCGTCTGGGAATCAAACCTAGACCTTCTGCGTGCCGGTGAACGCACTTACCCACTACGCCACGGGACAAAATGATACGAATTAGAAAATCAATGAAAGAGCATGGACACACTATGCACAATGGGGAACCAGCGCCGAATGCTTAGAAGACGCAGTTTTTGTTAAGTCTAAAAAATATGAGTGTTAAAAGGAGTCTTGACAGGGGCGTTTGTATCTTTACCAACCTACCTAACAAATAAATCCCTCAATTTAAGAAAAAAAACTCACAACGGCCAAGCATCATTGCTTCACGTCAGTGTGAGTCAAAAACTTGAAGCTTAAAGAATAACCTCAAGAGTTTAATTGCATTCAATAACCGAATTCATTGCAAACGAACGTGTATTGGCTAAATAATTGAACTCGTCACGCAGTTACGCAAAACCTTCAAAGCGACATCGAACCGACTTCAGAGTTCGCCAAGATGCCTGCAGTTCCCGGCCCGAATCAATTAACACTAAGTTGAAAATTATGCCTCGAGAAGAGCGGGGCCGAGTGATCGTAAAATCGTTAATGACTCAGTTTCATGTCGATAAACTTGGCCATAAAGCAAAACAGAGAAGTGTTGTTTTTTTTGCGCTTTTCGATGGTACTTAATTAATGGCGCCCGACCGTGGGACGGATATGATTTACTTCGTTTGCTGTGACAAAGCTCGAAGTGCAATTGCTGGAGAAGATGTCAAAAAAACTGAAAGGGTTGTTTTTTATTTTTGGTTTCCGGTTAACAGGGTGTACGTAGAGTTGCGAGGAATTGCGTCATTTTTTATAGGAACCATTATCGAGGGAATTGATGGAAAGTTGGCAGACGAGACTTATCGCGGGTTTGCTGTATAGATGTGAGAAGGGAAATGAATTGCCAGAAGTTGTCAAAAATATTCACAGAGAAAGTATTGTCTTCCTAAGGAACCATGTGGTAGACTTTATGAAAAAAGGAAGTTCATTCGTTTGGATGAGTACGTCGAAGATGAGGTCGACGTATGACCTCCCACTTTTACAAAAGGGGCAATTTTTGAAAAACAAAATTTCCAAAATGTTCCATCAAAGTGTGTTTCTGAACCATTTCCTGTTTTTTATGGTAGACTCAGTTTAGGCAAAGGGAGTCTCCAGATCAGCAAATGAATAAATGGGTCAGATTCCCAAACATCCTCTTCCTTGTTGGTTTTTTCAAGCAGAAGTGGAATTTCATCTCCAACAAACCAATAAGACTACTGAGCCAGTGCAGACTTTCTTTTGTTACCTCCACTTGCGCACAATTTGCTGGTCTATCAACGGCCTCCTTTGTTGCGTTGTACCAATGGCCTTGATTCATTGGTTGCCCCTGTTACCGTCATGATTGATTGGCCATTCGTCGACGGGTCGGTATTGAAGAGCACCCAACTGCTATTCTCTATCCATTGCCAAGAACCCGGTTGCACCGTGAGATATGAAAAACCTCTGTCCAACGTGAGACTTGACAATCAAACCTTACTCGCAGGTGTCGATGTTCCTTCCCCACATAGCAGCCACTGACCTCTTTTCCTAGTAAACGACAAGATCAGCCTAGACCCAATCAAATCTTAAATGTACCTAGATCCGATCTCCAGACACGAAGATTTCACATTCGCCCCTCCAGTTTGTGGTGTTAATTTCTGTTTTTTGCTTCCAACAACTTATAGCAAGCGAATCATTAAATCAATGATCGGCAGGTGTCTGCAAATTTCTCTTCTTTAACGTTGCCGTTGCTTCGACTCGAAACTTAACGCAGATGTTATGCACTCAGACCACCAACAGTCCTTTGTGATGAGGCAATGGAACAACCGCTTTGTGTCTGGTTTGAGAAACGTTCAAATTTAGCAATCCTTCTTCGCTTTGTCGTTGCGAAAAGAGTGGTGATCATAAAATAACCGGTCAACTGATGAACGCACTTAAGATGATTCAGATGACCCAGATCAGGAGAATCAGATTATTTACCCGCTTCTTTTAACTTCTTGGCTCTTATTTACGATGGCGGATGGTTTGGAAGAAGAGTGCCGTGGTTAACATTGGGCGAAAGTGGAGAATGTCCGGTTGTCAATTGGCAACCACACTTAGGCGCCCCAATACCGCGCGGATTATCCTTTAAAATCATTGTGAGCCAACTATGAAGATGTAGAGGTGTCTCACGCTTATGACGCCAAAGTTCTTGACCAAAGTTGTTAAAGAAGTGCTTCCTTCATGAAAGAGCTTGGCACTCGCTGAGGAGGTGAGAAATGGTTTCAACTTCTTCCTCGCCCATGCTCCTGCTGAAGTCATTGTGAAGGATGCTGAGTCTGCAGTAGTGTGCTTCAGTTGCCTGCTAGGATTCCTATTGGTCCGAAGACAAATTCTTTGGATTCTGACAAGTCACAGAGAGCGTTTAGAAGTAAGGAACTGATCGGACTGTGAGACAGGTAGAGCTCTCTTTCTTTTGTTCGCTCAATGTTTACGTTTTAAGTAGGTGCTTCATTGCACCGAAGAGAATAGAAGGAACCTTTGGGGGGAGATTAAGAATTTCCTGTCATGCTTGGCAGCTTATCGGCTTCGCATCTTGCTGTACAACCATATCAGGTGGATATTGAAGGACATGACCATCTCATTGAGAGATAGGCGGCACTTGAGAGTGGTATTTGAATAGAAAATGTGACCTTCAAGCAACATGACTGCAGCCTGTCTGTCAATCAGATGATTATTGTCCTTTTGTATATCGTTCCTCAGGCATGATCTCTGACTGAAAGACACTACAATGTGAAGGTAGGTTACAGGCGAGACGGGAGCTTGGGTCTCTGCAGTTGACACCAGCCCAAATCCCACCATTTATCTTTGATCCATCCATGAACATAGGTTATAGAGTGAATCTTCCAGCAACATAAGAACAGAGTTTTAGTCCGACCCTCTGGATTGCTGGTTGAGTAGTCTTTTTCACTGACGAGTTAGAGGGGCCTTAGATTAGTCTTTTGTGGGAGGTAGTTAAACTGTTTTAGTTTAGTTTAGTTTAAAACGCATTTTTTTATTTTTTATCTGATAGAATTTTAAAACTAGGTACAAAACGCTTAACCTAGGTACGACTAAAATGAAATCTTATAAATACTTACTGGCTCTATACGGGCGCTCTAAGCTGAACTATCGATATATTTATTTTTGCCTTTCGGCGTCATTGCTAATTATTTTTCTTTGAATTAATAAAAAGTATTATTTATTTTTTAAAACTAAGAAATTTTTTTTTAAAAACTTAGCTATCTAGGGAATTTTTCTACAAAAATATCTTAATTAATTAATCTATCTTAATATATCCTATTCTAACTTAAATATACTTACGATCTCTCTTTTTTTTTTTTTTTTTTTTTTTTTTTTTTTTTTTTTTTCTGTTTTTGTTTTATTTTATTTTATGTACAGTTTTTATTTTATCTGAATTACTAATTTAACCTAACTTATACTAAATGTGAGTTGGCCATGAGGGACCAACCCTAACCTACCAGGCTGACGACAGCTGGGGTTCCTGTTTTAGGATACTAGATGGACCGTTCCTTAGTTCAGACCATAGCCCAAGGGACTTGAATTCGATTGCCGTACTTACAAGTCGTTTCCCACCAGATGGTTTGATATGGCGTTCGTTTTATTTCTAACGATCAGAAAATCAGGTGATACATTTTTCATTATGAAAAATTTTGAATTGCGTTGTTTTGTGGAGACTGTTGGTAAAATGGCACCCTAGCTCAACAAGTCCGCATTTTGAACCACAATGACTTACGAGAGTTACTCGCTGGGATAGGCTGAAAAACGCGAAGGTCCGGGGAAACTCAATGTTGTGCAGGTACTTCTTTGGACTGAAGGTACTTACTTACTTACTTACTTATCAGGCCGGCGACCCATGAAGGGTCAGAGCCTGAGCAATTGCTGCCTTCCGTCGCTGAATGTCCTGGGCACTCTGCTTTCAGTCATCAAGGCCAAGCTGTCTTCCGTCTGCGATGACTTGGTCTCTATACCGGAGGTTCGGTCGTCCTCTTCTTCTCGAACCAGGAGGCTCAGATTCGAAGACCCTCTTCGCTGGAGTGTTGCTGTCCATGCGTTCGATGTGGCCGAGCCAGTGTATACGACGGATTTTTGCCTTCCGGACTGCATACACATTCTCGTACAGCTCGTAGAGTTCGCGATTATGTATTCTCCTCCTCGCAGACGGGACCATATATCCGACGTAGAATTTTTCTTTCGAAGGCACCAAGAATCAGCTCTGCAGACTTGCTTATTGGCCAGCGTTCAGCTCCATAAAGCAGGACTGGTAGTATAAGGGTCTTGTAGAGCAAGACTTTGGTCCTTCGAGTCAGTTGTTTCGACAAAACGAAGTAGCATCGGTTGCGAAGGGTCGTTCTACGTCGGATCTCCACTGTGATGTCATTTGTGGAGTTAACGTTTGCCTCAAGACAAACTCCTTTACTACCTCAAGCTTCGGACTGAAAGGGCTTTATTTAATTTGTTTGGCCACTTGGTACAGATCTCCCTTTCATCACGACTTCCGAGGCGTATCTTAGATGCAATTCCAGCAAGTAGGCGATCGCTCGGACCCAGTGCAAGGTGGTTGGATCAAATCCATGAACTCGCCTGGTTGCGTCTAGGAATAGCTCCTGATGAGTTAGAGTCGATGGACTGGAGGTCTCTCGTGCTTGCGTTGCCCTAGCAACCCCTTTAGTGAAAAATGCGAGCAAAGAAATTGATGATGATGATGATGAATGATGGTCCACAATCGGAGAATGAATAACTTTATTTGGCTCTGTGGAGCCTATTCAAACAAACCAAAGACGAAATCACGCAAAGAGAATGTTGTCATCTTGTCCCATCTCCTTGATGGACAGAATCCCGAAATTCAAAATTTATTGAAAATTCCGAAAAGCGCAGTTTTCGAAATGCCTTAAAACCAAAAAAAGGTAAAATCTAAGAAAATCCAAAAATCCAAAGTGTCCAAAATTCCTAAATGCGACTTCTTTGTCGCGACTATTAAAAAGTGCAAATGCCACAAATTTGGGATTTATGGATTTTGATGAATCGTACTTCCGACAGAAGTCTTGCGATTTTTTGGCCGTTTAAGTGTGTATTGACATGAAAAGACGTGCGACAAAAAACGACGAATGAGTGCTTGGTCATACATTTTTGTGACCACGAATTTTCTGTCACTGCGATGAGCAAATACACGCCTAAATTTTGACAATTCTGCAAAAAACCTTAATGGTGGAGGTACGTATTATCCGACTTAAGAAGCTATGACGGTTGCAAGGGGACATTGTGCCCCCTCGTCCTCCTCAGTCATCCCTTGGAATCTTTCCTTCGCTTTGTTTTTTGTGAGATTTCTGCTTTTAAGATTTTCGTCCTTTCGAAACTTTGAATATCTTAGAATTTTGGGACTATTCCGGGACTATCGCAATTCGGGATTTTGAATTTGGAAATTTTGTTCTCAACCCATTGCCACATGTCTGAGGAACGCGTGCTCAAAAAAAAATCACATGTGATCGCAGAAGTAGTACCTTATTGTGACGCACCCCAACTTCTTCAAGTCAGTCTG
The DNA here is from genome assembly GCA_944738645.1 of Eristalinus sepulchralis. NCBI lineage: Eukaryota > Metazoa > Arthropoda > Insecta > Diptera > Syrphidae > Eristalinus > Eristalinus sepulchralis. The sequence goes on from OX122882.1 coordinate 46,750,682, forward strand.
TGTGGTGCCCCTCTAACGCCAGCTGTTCTCGCTATTCTTTGATGGTCAATTTAGTCTCCAGATCATTCACAAACTCGCTAGCGGTTATATTCCCATCTGACATGATTCAGCGACTTTTTTTCCACGAACAAACAAAGAAGCGTAAACATCTCCGAATTGAAGGTGATAAATGGTGCAGCAAATAATTGCTCGTTAGATTTGCTTATTCGGCTTGTTTGATTCTTCAGTTAGACGCTTTCTATTCGACAAGCGGTTGCTGGGCAGTTATATTTTAACACTTTCTTGTGGAAATGTACGACGATTTGGTTGGGCTTCATTCAATGAATGGGCAGTGACATGGTTTCTGGGCAACTGCTGTGATCGAATGACAAATTTAAAACGAGAATTAAACAGTAAAAAGATAAGGTATGGTCTCCTGTTCAGTTGGTCAGCTCCTCGTGTTCAGTTTGGCATCTCCTTTTGTCCAATTGGTCAGCTACTCCTGTTCAGTTGGCCATCTATTCCTTTTCTCCTTTACCATCGACCCTCTCCCTCCTGGAAATCCTAACATTTGTTCTTCCATATAAACGAATGTTTCAAAACTACCCTTTAAATGATGATTTCCGATCACCAGCCATATTGAAACATGAACTCTTGTGGATATCATTTTGTGATCTTCAGTCGCTTGATTTAAGAGGATCGACGTTTTACACTCTTCATGCTTTAAATTTGGTTCAAAAGCTGTTAACCAAATTGACATCTGCTCAGTGCCATTATGCAGTAAAACAGAATTCATCGTTCGCTTGTTGGTCATGGTCATGGTCATGTGAATCTGATAAAGACCTGCATGTCACTTCCACTTAAATCATTAAGTTCTTGGCAATGGCCAAAATTTCACCCAGAAAACCGTAAACCACACACACAGCCCCTCAGAGACAAAAGCAAAAAAAAAAAAAAAACAAAGCCCTGGCAACATCAAGCACCGAGAGGATTATGCCACACTGGGCAACCAGCCCGTGCCCAGCTATCATGAGTGTGTGTTCTTTTGTCGCACTTCCCTCAGCGCCTGCGTTATGTTTGCCAATTTTGTTTGAACTCTTTTCAAAACTGCCACTCCCACATCGAAAAGATTTCGTTGCCGTGATTTCAGCAACAGCGACCTGTTGCTAACCGTGTGCCGAGTCTCACAAATATCTGTATCTACCACAAAAAAGAGTAAAACACACACATTACCATTGGCGCCACTCTATCGCCGCTGTCCAACGCACATTCACTCGACGCGGATCGATGAACTGGCGGATTGCTGGAGTTGAGACACGATTAAGTGCAGATGCAGATCTTTTGCAGCTTTCATTTGTAGATTGCAAGTGTTCGTCGCAAATTAGGTCCGAACGAGGTTGTTTTGATGTAATCCGACTGCAGATACGACACTCGTCGTGACGTGAGAAAAGGGGAGAACATGAAAATACATAAAACACCATCGGGGGGCAGACAGCGCCATCGGAGAGTGACTTTCGAAAACGAATTTGCAATATTTTTCGCTTGAAAATGCAACACAGCGCGGGACCAATTAAGTACAGCGCTCAAAACTAATCAATTTCTCTCTGACGTGCAGGGCGACTCGGGACACTGTTAAACTGAGGTACGAGTAGTCAATTAAAGTTTTTCTAGAATGTTGTTTTCTAGGCGGAGAGGAAACAATTGACTAGTGTGCCAAATGTACGGTGGGTATGCGTTTCTAATCTTTTCTGATGCTTCTTCTAGCTGCTACGTAATTGGATTCTGTGGATGACTCACACGCCAAGATCCCAGGTTCGATTCACGGACGGAACACCTCACATTTTTTCACGGCACCAACTTTTTCGCACTCAAAAAGTAATTATTGTCAATGGAAAGCTTCACAAATCTCGTCTTTCGGAGTCAGCATATAACTGTCGGTCCCTTCTACTCGTGAGAGAACAAACGCACGCACAACACGAGTAGTTGTTGTAGAAGCTAGGCCTTGTGGGCTGTATTGCCCATCAATAATTATTATTATTTAAAGACAGATTTGGAGAATCTCACTGCACAGTTAAGGTTTCGTTTTCATAAACGAAAATGTACATTTCCCTTTTGAGTACCTCTCTCGCTCGGTAGCAGTAAACATTTTGATCCCAGCGCATGGTTCCTTTTCCCTTCTTTTCCTTCTTCTTTTTCTTCATATATCGCTGCAGTCCGGAGTGGACCTGAGTCTTAATCAATAAGTCCTTTCAGCTGACAAAATCTTTTGCCAGCAGACTTCAATATCGCACGTCAAGATGGCTGAAGTCTATCCTCACTTCTCTGTCCCTCTGGGCCCGTGGGCATCCTTTACTGCTTTATCTCACTAGTTCGGAATTGAAGTCTCTTCAGCCTGGAGCAGTCTTGTTCATGTACTCTAAAAGGCCTTGGCATCTTAGGCGTTGAGTCCGTAGAGGTATGTTTAGCCTCATATCGGTGTACAGCCCACAGATCGTGAAGAAACCTTCTTCTTCAAAAATCCTCAACGCAAGCAGTGCCAAAGATTGAAGATATAACTTTTCTCTCGCCAGAAAGAGCGCTTCTTCATTTGCTCTTGCGATTGTCCGGGCTTCTACGCCATTGAGGAGGAGAGGGATGATCAAGGTTTTATATGATATTAGATTGGTCCTTCGAGAGAGGTCCCTTCTACTCAATTACCTCTTGAGCCCAAAACAACAGTGGTTGGCAAGGTTGTTGTTTACTTGGGAGTCGAAGTAGATGAAGTTGTTCACTACCTCAAGGCTGCCTATGGTGGCATTTTGGTCGATTTGTCAGTTTCGTGCGTCCTTTCCGATGACAGCAGATATTTCGTTTTGTCCTATTTCAATGATAAGCCCATTTTGCCCGCTAGCGCTTCTATACCACGCTTCATTGACGCCTCGCTGTATTCGACCAATGACATCAGTGTCAATGTCAATTTCACGACATTCTCTAGATTTACGTCAAAAAATCCACATGACCATCTTGACGGAGCAATGAAAATTCTTCATCGGTGATGATGAGATGATGATGAGAGCGATTTGCATTTTTTGGGGTTTTTCTTGGTCAGTAGTGGGCTTCTCCTGGAACCGCACTTATACGGATCCTAAAGGTTATTGCCGAATGGTTGGAGGCATCCCCACAAAACGGGGAAAAATTAACATATATGCGATGCTAAGTAGAGTTATCCCCCGGTAGTTGGCACAATTGAAGGTGGCTCCATTTTTATGGCCCACATTCAGCCATCCCGATAGCTTAAGATCCAAAAGTTCCAAAAAGACTCTAAACCCAAAAAAGCAGCAATACGATTGACAACAAACGACTGCTTCTGGATGGTGGCTCAGAAACTTCGATCCTGTTCATGAACCCAATCGAAATCCAACTTTAATCAAATTCCTCAAAGTTCTTCGCATTAAATGCAAACCATGCACCTGACTAAAAGTCACTTTCCCACAAAAAAAAACTCGTTCATGAAGCACAGCCACACTCTAGAATCATTCTTTCACGATCAAACGATTCCATGGACTGCAGGCGCGCACTCCCACGCAGCTGTCGCGCAGATCTCAGCGAAAGTGTGCGACGTCTGATCCAATTTTCGTTCCTCTTCGAGCACTTTCGCGTTTATTTTTGAATTTTAGTCGTTTTTTAAATGCCCCCTCGAAACGTGTGGGGGCCATAACTCGATTGAATGCGAGAGGAGTGTTTTTTTTCTCGTGGTTTTCATTGCCAATGCCGTCGAGGATCGGACGGAAAAACATGTTTATTTGCCTGTTCCATTCCTCGACGCGCCCAGCCGGCCCGCGTCGCCAACACACAACAGCTCGTTGGTCGCCCAGGGCGGTATGTTCTCTCTAGAAGGAACGGTCGCACGTTCAGCCGATACCCTAATTGTCTGCTTCCGGAAGTGAAATCTTTTGTCTTGAACCCGATAGAAAGAGAGAGAGACCCTGCCCAGGGAACGGCTCCGTTTAAATCATTAACCTTGATTCGAGTCCAACAACAAAACGCGGTGACTCCACCGCCGTCGCCGGAGGGTACGCGCATATCAAGTGACTTAGATACCGAATGCACTTGTGCATACTAATTTCGCGAAGTTGTATCCGCTGATGTAAATCACTTCCAGGGTTTCGCCGCTCGCATTGCTTCCTGCTTCGATTGCGTTCGACGCCGCCGAACGCTTTGCACAATCAATCGAACCGAATTCGAAAATGAAATGTTCGCTTGATTGGTTTGTGCAATTCGCTTGTCGACGGTGCGGCGGACGGTGACAATTAATTTCGCTCACCGTTGCAGGACACATTGCGTTTGTTTTGATTTTTTTTCGTTTTGGGCTGAGCACTGTTCCGTATTGAATGGGGGGCTCGCACGTACTCCGCCCCGAAGGGCATGCATTCATGTCGGATTAATGAGAGCGATCACGTGGACGTGTGCGCAACTGAATTCTGTCTCTTCCCCTCCCTTTGTCCCCGTTGTTTGGCTTTGATTTGTTTCTTAATTAAAATTCCTGAGGAAGTTTATGAATTCTTTTCAAAAATAGGGAGGGGGTGGTTGACGGTTTTTGTCTGATCTTCCACACGATCTCTTTGCGTGAGTCACCCTGATGGGAGATTCTTTCGAAAATAGATCCGAATACTTGCTGCTGCACAAATATGGCCTGGAGGCTGGGCACATTAAGAGACCAATCTGCCGTTCGGATGGTAGCAAAATTAGAATTTTTAAACGGCAGCGACGGTGGCGCCGCGCTTGAAATATATTTCAATTCGTCACTATTTCTGGGGGCGCCTAACCCCGAAATAGATTTAACGACTGGAATGCGAACAATTTGCTGCTCAAGGTCGGGGTTCTCCCAGTTGCGAAGTGTGGACTCAATACTGATTTATTGGGTCAATGTCGGAATGATTTTGAATGCATTTACATAGATAACGTGAAGGGGGGGGGGGGGGTGGAAATAAATTGGAGTGGCATTGATTTGAATATGTCATGGAATATGTTGAAGGCCTATGAGGGGCTGAATTGATTTCTTTATGGGACTGAGGATGCGAAAAACTCTGAAAACTAAGCCAATGAACTTCCAGGAGATTTGTGGATTCTGTCAGATTACAATCAAAGTTCTGAGAAAGCCCTAAGTATTACCTAAGAGTTGCTTCTATCATTCAGCGGACTTCCAACAGCTTTTAAAGATTCCGTCAGATTGCAGTTGCAATTCAAACCAATCCCTGAGCATTGGGGTTCTACCTCATTCATATAGTTTTGGCGGCTTAGGTGGCTAAATAAGGCACTTAGCCAAGTAGGAAACCTTGTAGTACAACACCTAGTCATAAGTCCAGGAGTCCACAAGCAATTTGTGCAGTTCATGAAACTGCTTATTGAGGAAGTGTTGAGTTTTTCAAATGGCGCCCAATCAACGATAATTTTCTGTTCACGGTGTCTTACCATTTAAACGACTCATGTATCACCAAGAATATCACCAGTATAACACCCAACAAGAGACAGTCTTCTGATCATGACGGCTTGGAATTTAGTTAAATTTCCCACGGGAAACACCAGGAAACTCACGAAATTCACGATAAGTTTGCCATCCAAACAAACATAAAATGGCGCCCAAACAAAGACCATTCTCCAATCATATTATCTCACCAAAAGGCACATTTCCGCGATTTCCCATTAAGTGCCAATACGAAATCCATTGTCATCACATCAAGTTTGTGTAGTGACGTCAAAACTATTCAAGCATGCAAATGTTGCACGAAACGATCGCTGTGACGATCGATTACTTTCTCACGATCTGCTCGAGCACAATGTTGAAAAAAAATCCCGCAACCTTTCTGACCCTTAATGTCTAGACATGTTTCAAAGAAAAAATATCTGTCGTCATTCTTGTCAACTTGCGTTGTCTGTCGATGTCGGACAGGATGGCGATCACTCGACGTTGAATGGATATGAAACTTGATAGCTCGTCTCCGCGTTTGAAATTGATGACAGTTTGGTAACTGTCTAGGCTGAAGAACATTGCTTGGATATTTCGCAAATTCTGGAGTAGTCCCACGATTTCTTCATCTGGCATCGGACAAATACGGTGAAGAGTTGAAAACTCGAAGGAACTTGTCAATCAATGTGATCGCGCCCATTAAGGTGATCGATCTTGCACACCGAGGACGATCTTGCTCATCAATGGCGGGATCTTGCCCATCATGGATCTCCATCAACGTGGAGGATCTCGCCCCTCCAGATCGACAATCTTAACCTTCAGGGTGGACGATCTTGCCTATCATGGCAGACGATCTTGCTTCTGATGAATCTTCATCAAGATGGACGATCTCGCCCCTCCAGATCGACAATCTTAACCTTTAAGGTGGACGATCTTGCCCGTCATGGCAGACGATCTTGCTTCTGATGGATCTCCATCAACGTGGAGGATCTCGCCCCTCCAGATAGACAAACTAAACCTCCAAAGTGGACGGTCTTGTCCGTCAAAGTGGACGATCTCGTCCACAAGACCGACGATCTCACAAATCATAATGAACGAGCGTTACATAGGCACGATCACTTATAGAGTAAGTGTTTTGCTTTTCACTCATTTCTTCCTCTCTCCAAACTTAACTCGCGTGAATCATCACCCAACCGATCCCCGCAAGAGTGACAATCACCCAAAATGAAGCAAATCTTATTTCAAATCCCTGATCTCACTCGGAAGTCGTTTCTCCTCCACCCAAGCACTACAAAATCTCAGCAAATGCCAGTCGTCACTCTGTCCAAAATCACAGTCTGTGCGCCACAGACAACCATCCCTAAGCAATTCATCTCCTAAATTTAATGATTTCACAAGTTCTCCCCTCACACGCTCTGCCCCGCCCTCGTACAACGGCCCGCAGTTGGACTGAATCCAATGAACCCCAGTGGCCGGGGAAATCTGTCTCCCAACGCGGCCACAGACAACCGAGCAAACTTCAAACTGATTTCCTCATTTTTCCACGACACCACTTGCACTCGCTGGCGGGTCTACTTTCATTTTTTTCCTTGCACTGCTTCTCACCGCCGCCAATGCCACCCGGGGGAGGGTGGATGTACGGCGGGGCGGCCGGCAACAAGCTGCATCGATTTATAGTTTATTGAACTGTACGAGTGATTGAATGGCGGGCGCATCGAATCTGTTTCGTCACAGTGCAACAGGTGCTTCGACCCGACGGCGACAATGAGTGTTGGATAACAAATCTCGCCCACCCGACTGGGGATTTATTACCTTAAACGAGGGCCACCCGTCGTCGCCCAACCGCCGCGCCCCTTTAACTCTGACGGAACTGCCGAAATGCGACCCTGTCTCATCTAAGAATACCCGGCGAGTCGCAATTGCGATTCTAATTTTGAACGCAAGAGCGTCTGCCAAATAGCTTCACATCAAGGGGCTGCCTGTGCATTTGACAGCTTGTAATGTACAAGCGAGTGCACCGTGGGTTGGTCACTCAAAAATGTTCATTTTACATAACGAAAGACGGCATCCCCTTGGTGGATGTGACCCCCGCAGCGGCTGCTGATTACATGACTCCATGCCGCAGCGTTGGTGGAGAGGGGCTAAACATCAAATTGCCTTCACGACGATGTGGAGTAAACAAATTAGCGACGATTCGGTAGCACTTCGCCGCCCGTCGTTGTATGTGGAGCGCGAAAACAAATTTTGTCACGCGCCATGCCAAACAAAACATCACGTCCACATGTGTTTGTGTCTACAGCTGCACCGCCGAATTGTCTTTGCTGTGTGACTTTAATTAGGACTCATTTGCGGCGTTGATGGGGATGGTCGGTTGGCGCGGCGTGTGGCGAAGAAATGTCCTTCAACTGAGTTTCGGGCGCTGTGGGGGAGTGTTTGCTCGAAGTGGTAGTATTTTTTTTTTTTTGGGTGTAGGGGCGATAGAAGACGGGTTCCCTCGTGACTTTTGGGGCAAGTGCAAGTACTCGGTCGGAATGCTGATTTGTGAGAAATCAGTTTAAAGCTGTTGTTTAGCTGCGGCAGTGCAGGAAGGTGATCAATTTGATGGGCCAAGGTGGAAGTAGATATCGCTTCCTCATTTCAATTGACTTAGTATCATAGACTGACAAAAACAAACGATTTCTGAAGCAGGTACGTTGTTAAAAACTTTCCCAACCCACAAAGTTCTTCCTCTAAATTCTTGTCTTAGCTTGGACCACTCTGGGATTTAGAAGGATTTCAAAGTCGGTCGGAAGGTTCCTGGCCCTCAATCTTAGATTCTTGATTCCTAACTCTTGTCTCTTGAATCTTGACTCTTGACTCTTGACTCTTGACTCTTGACTCTTGACTCTTGACTCTTGACTCTTGACTCTTGACTCTTGACTCTTGACTCTTGACTCTTGACCCTTGACTCTTGACTCTTGACTCTTGACTCTTGACTCTTGACTCTTGACTCTTGACTCTTGACTCTTGACTCTTGACTCTTGACTCTTGACTCTTGACTCTTGACTCTTGACTCTTGACTCTTGACTCTTGACTCTTGACTCTTGACTCTTGACTCTTGACTCTTGACTCTTGACTCTTGACTCTTGACTCTTGACTCTTGACTCTTGACTCTTGACTCTTGACTCTTGACTCTTGACTCTTGACTCTTGACTCTTGACTCTTGACTCTTGACTCTTGACTCTTGACTCTTGATTCTTGACTCTTGACTCTTGACTCTTGACTCTTGACTCTTGACTCTTGACTCTTGACTCTTGACTCTTGACGTATGACTCATGACTCTTGACTCATGACTCATGACTCATGACTCATAACCCCCGAAAAGGCTCATGACGCTCGAAAACGTCAGCAGTTGCAGATCTAACAGATTTTCCATTCGAATGCGTCAGAGAAACTTTAACTAGTCGCCATCCGAGTAACATTACATGCATCTTGCGTCATTCTCCCACCGACCCCACCATCGGCAGTTGCTTCTTCTCAATTGCCTGTGCATGAGTCGAGAGCGTGCTTAAAGTTAAATCGAATCGCGTCCATCCTGCCATCTGATTAGTAAGTCGAGTGTACTTCCAATTGAAAGTGCGACCCCAACTGATTGCCTTCCTAATGATGCCCACACAGCAGCATGCCTCACGACGACAGCGATGCCAGCGATGACGATTTTGCCTCTGGACACACAACTAATTGAACCCCCACTCGGCGGAGCGGTCAGTGTGTGCGGATTCCTCGGCCAACGCAGGAGAATTTGCGTCAGGTCATCAGCAACGTCAAGGAGGCGCGAGCGAATGGAAATCGATTAATTGCTCCGGCAAACGTTGTAATTCATCAATCCCTTGGTTCAATGTCAAGTCAGCCATTACATCGTGCCGCAGAGACTGCTCGTGACTGCGGCGGCATGTGGAAGTTACTCATGCCGCTGATTGGCGTATCTACGTCAGACGCGCTTGATTCTCCGTGCAGTGCCGTCGCTTATGTAAACTTCCTGCTGCTGACCGCATGAGCATCGCGCCGCAAAATTCTCACTCATTGCCATGAGAAACCGAATATCATAGCGAACACCGTTGCTACCCGAGAGGTGAACGTCCCTATCGCCGGCCCGCCCCTGCCGCGTCTAACAAACAAATCTCCCTTTAATTATCTCCTTACGCTTTGTTTCCTCGAACACGGCTGCAAAAGTCCCGTCGCGCCGCCACCGCCTCCGTCCGGAGGCCACTGAAGTAGAAGGAGAATGGCAACCGGGGCCTTAGCAACTGCCATCCAAGCAGAGCACAGCCGCTTCACTTGAATTCAAGGCGACCGACGCTAATGTCTGTCTACGCGACGATGACGATCGCATCGTTGTCGTCCTCTCAACAGCGGTCGTCGTCAGCAAAAAAGGGGTTCAAGGTTTCAATTCGGGGCCTGGATCAAATGTCTGGAAGGGTTCTCCTCGGAGGATGTTGACCTCGCCGACAGTTTGGATTTTCATTTTTTCCCGCTGTGGCACGGCGGCGCGTTGCTGTGTCTCGTTTCGGCGCTTGTGAACTCAAGTGTGTGTTGTACGTGCAATTTTGTTCGTATCCTTACCGAGAGCCTCTCAATCTAAAGGAGCGACCAGTTTTTTTGTTTGTCCCCTCCTCTGCAGCGCGAAGCAAATCCTCAAGAATGGGGTAGTTGCACTGAAATTTAGTTGATCTCACATTCACGCTCGTGTCGCGCAGAGAGAGTGAGAGAGAGTTAGATCGTCAACCCTGTTGCCTTGGGCAAACTGGTTTAGAACGTTGCCACTTGACGCGTTAGAGTTTATTGCATCGGTAGAGGACTTTGCTTTTTTTTGCGAATAATTTGTGTGCTTTGTAACGACCTGCAGGTGTCCTCCAGCAGAGCAAGCATTCGCATGCATTTTCGGAATTGCACAGCTCTGCGAATGGACTTACATCCGCAGGGTCGTAATCCGATTACCAGACGGTAAGGCAAAAGAGCCAGGCAGGTTGGATAAGAGCATTTGCAGTCAAATGCCGGTATAACGGTGAAATGTTATTGAACGCCCGCCTCCGCGCCGTTACTCAAACAGTATCCGAAAGGCTTTTATGGCATTTTATCAGATGTGGGTGTCGTTGAAATTCACTTATTTGTGAAATAGTTTCTCCACAGCTTGCAGACAGGCTCGTGGGAGACGGTGCATTTTTTGTTTTTTTTTTTTTTTGAATAAAATGGGGACCAAAGGCAATTTCTTTCCTCGAGCGATTCGTTGAGTGTTGAAGGCGTGGATGTAGAAAAGAGACTAGACTCGGTAGATTTGTCTCAAGCTTACATAAAAAAGAAGTTAAACGCAATAACCCAAAATGCGAAATTCCCGAAAAAGGCCAAAATCTTCTTCTTTAAATCGGGGTGGACCTGGGCCTCAACCAACATGCCTCTCAAGCCAGCACGGTCTTTCGCCAGCTGCCGCCAGTTACGCACTTCCTTCTCTACTTGCGTGCGACACCTTATCCTGGGCCGTCCTCTGTTGCGTTGTCCCAATGGCTCAGATTCGAAGACTTTTCGGGCCGGAGCAGTGGAGTCCATACATGGCCAAAATTCCGAAATGATTAAAATCCTGTTAAGGACCCAAAGTAATATCGAAAGTGGAGCTCGGCCCTGTTTGAACACAGCACCTACTAAAAATCTGACAGCCATCCTAAGAAGAGGAATTACTAGGAGACACTCTGCCCTTCTAAGCCCCTTACCCTCATACCTCTGAAATCAAAGGTTTGTTCTCGAATTTCTAAATTTCAGAATTTTGCCCCCCAATCTAGGAAAAACATTTCAAAGTAGTAAATATTGACATAGGCTGCTTCCCTGCAAGTGACTGATTGGGGTCGCTGTAAGATCTGAAGCAACATATGTATGTATGTAGATTGAGATGGCGCACATAAGAGGAAAAGGCCTCAACCAACTTGGAGTGCGCAACTAGAGGCAGTTGGTGAGATATAGTGCTGGCTGGAGAGGCATTTTGGGTGAGGCCCAGGTCCGCCCTGGACTCAAGCGCCATTAAAGAAGAAGAAGTAGGTGGTGGTAGAAATTTGCCATCCTGTTATGGTGTCATGACCCTGGAACCAAACAAAGTTTTCGTCAAAGAGAGGAAGTCATTCAATCCAACCAATGTGGGTTTCTTTTCTAAAGAAAAGAGCAGGGCATCGGCAGAGTGAATTCCTATCAAAAAAATGTCAGACCTTCGAATCATGAATTTTTAAACACTCCCCCTGTACTTCTTTCACTTATTGCATGCTTCGATGTTCATCCTCTGAAATTATAACCTGGACCTACAACCCACGGTGGCCCTTCCGAGAATTACTTACTTACTTACTTAAAGTGGCGCTAAAGTCCGGGGCAAAGCTGGGCCTTAACCAACAAGGGTCTCCAACCAACTCGATCTTTAGCCAGCTGTCTACGCATACATTGTTGGTTGAGGTCCCTTTCAACTTGCGTGCGCCACCTGAATCGCGGTCTTCCTCTACTGGGCCGTCCCTCAGGGGTGGATTCGAAGATTTTCGGGCCGGTTTCCATCCTCTCTACATGAGCTAGCCATCTCAGTCGTTAGATCTTCACTCTTCTGGCTAAGTCGATGTCGTGGAACAGCCCGTATTGTTCGTCATTATATATCCTCCTCCACTCACCATCTTACAGACGAGACCGAAAATCACACAAAAAAATTTTCCTCTCGAAGCAACCAAGAGCAGCTTCATCCGCTTTTGACAAAGTCCATGCCTCCGCGCTATTTAACGAGAATAAGCTTCCCATAAGGAGGAGGAGAAATTCTTGTGTGAACGACGAGATGAGATCAAAGGAAGAGAGGAAAAGAAAGGACTACTGACTGATATTCTCCCAAAAATGGAGTGGGTCTACAGTTTAATGCCGGCCCTGAATTGTAAGTTCAAGGTGCTTTTTCAGCAATTGCAACCTGAGCTAGGATTTAATGCAATGACCTACACAGTGCCTGCAATTGTTGGTATATGGCTAGGCCAAATAGAGCGTACGGACACTAATGCTCCGGCTCGAAAATTCTTCGAATCCAAGCCATTCAGAGAACGCAAATGAGGACGGCCTAGACTGAGATGGTGCACACAAGTGGAGAAGGACCTCAACCAACATGAAGTGCACAACTGGAGGCAGCTAGCGAAAGATCGATGCTGGAGAAGCATGTTATACATACGTATGACCTATGGAGAATCCAAGCCCTAAATATCACTTCCTTCCCATTGATGACGGTCCTAAACATCTTCCTTAAGGCCATTAAGATCAAGCTTTCTTATGTCCGACATGACCCGGTGTTTAGGTCTTCTTCTCCTTTTCGAAACAGGGAGCTCGGATTCGAAGACTCTCTTTGCTAGATGTTTGGATATACCACATCTTGGTATAGCTCATATAACTTGCGCCTATGTCCTCTCCCCCATTCGTCTCTCGACAAGACCATATATCAGTCGTAGAATTTTTCGTTCAAAGGCACCAAGAATCACCTCGTGAGTCTTACAATCCTTCTGCTTTCAGCTCTGGATTGGTGCTTGTGGAAAAGCAAAGCGTCTAGACAACCTCTACAGAAGTCAATATACGGGATTGTCTTCCTTCTTGAATGCCTCCCTATTAGACTTTTTTCTTTTCAGTGCACTACAGTCCGAGGTGAACTTGAGCCTTAACCAACAACCGTCTTCAGCTTGCACGATCTTTATCCATTTGCCACCAATTTCGAATCCCAAATTGGTTGCTGTCATTCTCTACTTTTGGGCATCCTCTATTGCGTTGTCCCATTGGTTCGGAGTTGAAGAATATTCAGTCTGGAGCAGTGTATTCCATGCGCTCTATATGACCATGTACGGGGCATAGGCCTGCACATACAGGGTAACGGCGCTGATTGCTCTCAACCTTGCGACACTACCCCTGCCAGTACACAAGTCAAGTTAACATACAGCCTCTTGGTCGCTCACCGTAGATAGTCATTATAACACCCGTTGTATGCACGCAGCTATCTTCGATCGCTCAAGGGACGGAGATCGCTGCGTACATACAACCGTCCGCCCGAGGGATGGGGATCGCTGGCCCTGGCGTGTCAATAGTAAGTTGTGCGTGAGTTTAACTCCCTCACCCCATAAAAACAAATCTGTTGAGAGACGACCACTGTCAGACACCCTTCCTTTCTTGCGAGTTTTTTGGCTATTTCTTTGCCGCAGATACCCAGTTTGAGGTAAGATTACATCTATCCCCTATTTCCCTAAAAAATAGAGGGTCAACGTCACAAGGTTCCTAGTTTGAAACTTCTGAGATTTGGTTGATGACGCTTACAGTGTCCCTATTGCCTCTTGGCTAACTATGAACAGCACAAAAAGTCTACCATACATCGGCTCATATGACAGAAAGCAGACAACTGTCTGCAAGGCACTGCAATAGTCTCAAAGACGGAGTGTCAAGGAGGTATCCAAGGGTGTATAGGATTCCCTCCTCTATTTTCAAGCAATCCGTGCAAGTTTTGAGAGCGCCAGTGTAATTGTTGTCATTGTCTTGTTTCTACTACTGCTGCACACGTTGTGCGTGTTAAAGACCGGCTTTATGATGACACTTAACAATTAATTTCTAGCAGCAGATAGATAGTTGAGAGCCAGTTGCAGAGTGACGAAAATGAAAGTTAGAAAAGAAATTAAATCATCATCATTGCGTCTTGAGTTCGATGCACTTGACAACAACTGCTGCCAAGTGATTGACTTCTCTGTGTGTGCCAAGCGCTTGCGACAAAGGCAGGGTAGACACTCTAAGTGAACTCAGTGATATCAGCATGGGGCATCCCGACAGATTTTTAGATACTGGTTTTGGGTTTCTTGAAGGGACTGTAGATCCCGGATTCCCAGTCCAGTCCTAAATGTGGCCTCAGTGTGGCTCATCTTCCACCTAATCTAACTGAACCTAGCACGGTCTTGGCTCACTCGTTTTGCATTTTCCCATGTCCAGCTAGCTAAGGCCATGGCCCCCATGGGGTACGCCACCTCAGAGGATGTTTCCCTCTGCTACATTATTCGCCCAGTTGACGTCAGTAATTTTGTGTGCCGGTGTAGCTGTGTCCAGTGGCTTCACCTAGACATCTTAGGTCTATGCACTAACGCCGTCAGTACAATCGAGGCCGAATACAATTCGAACGGCATTCCTCTTAAAGTGGCCAGAAATTGGTTTCCCCCAAAATGGTTTTTACACAGTAGAACACATTCACGAAACCGTCAATTTCCTGCACCACGTCCCAGTTTCCCCCGTTGACGCCTTCCCCAAACTACACAACTAATATCCCGTTTGTATTTTATCTCAGCAGATGATTACCTTTCTTAAGCAATATCACACAACGCTGCTCTTGCCTTCATGCCACCCTCGCGTCATCACGCCAAATACCAGCGCCCCAGCCTTACGGCGCCTTCAAGTGTCATACATGTGATTTTCAAATTTCAATTAATTCCCCATTGTCACATGGAAGGGGGGGTTAGGATGCAGACTATCCATCTTTTCTTGCAAATTGGAGAGCGCTATAAAAACAGCAGTCATCACGCTGCCTATCAACGAGTTTGATTACTTCATTAAGCCGCTATTTTATGTTGCCGCTAATTGGAAAAGAGGGAGTAGAAAAAAAACAGCTCCGAACAGACAATCTCGAGTCGGCGGATTCTTGTTGTCTGTTGCGCCTCTCTGCCGCCGTTTTTCACGACGTTAGCACAGGCGTCACGTCTTCACGTGAGACTCTAAGCAAATATGTCACTTTATGACAGACTGTTGTTGTTACTTTGTTGCCGCACAGTGGGGCGGAGAAGTTTTAAAACAGACGCACCCTCCAATCCATTAGTTTCCAGTTTAGAGCAATTTCATAACTTTAAGTAATCAGCGATCAAAACGGGGCGGGCAGGTCACTAAATCTCAATTAGACGGTCCCCACTCATTTCCCCATCCACCCAATGCCTGTTCATACGGCGTCCTCATAATCGTTTAATCCCCTCGACAACTGCTGTCGACATAGAGCTGGAGACTGCATCCACAGCGGTTTGATTTACTCAGCCGATTTAACCTCAAACCAGAAACGGGCAAATGACAGACAAACAAATTGCCGGCCCCTGCTAAATTCAAGCCTTAATTGAGATCAGCAGCGCATCCGAACGCGGCGTGTGAAGGCGTCTTCGATTTCAGCAACCGAACGCGCCACACGCTTGCAGCGTACCCAGACAACAGCGAAATACGATGCATCTGAGAATGAGTTCGTCTGCGTTGCCCAACGGCAGCAATCGCCCCGCTGGTCATAGGATCCAATGTCTGGCCGTCATCGGGGAATCCAAGCAGACAAACAGAATTGCACTGGATACGTTCCACGTGTCGTTCCGGGGAACTACCAGCATGGACCGCGTCAAGGCCAGCCAAGCCAAGACAGAATGGCGCATTGAAGCAAACGCGGAAAACGATTCCTCGCTATGATTTATAGGATCAAGTGACGCGGCTGCACGCCCCCTCGTCATCCAGAAGAGTCTTCGGGCGACACAAGATGAACAAAGGCCGGCCGCATGGTCTAGCTTGGCCTGCGGCTGCTTAGAAGCGAATTCCCGAAAAACAAAGCGAGCATCATTTTGATTGAAGCGAATTTCGAATCATCTAAAAATAACCGTTTTCGAGGCAGTGGCAGCGGAATAATTTTTATGTCGATGTCTCCGACTGGAAGACGTGATGTCTGAAAGATCAAGGCGAGATGTGTGGCGTTAAATTTAGACGCTGCACCCCTCGCCAACGCCACGTCGTTGCCGCCGCCTAGGCTCACCGAAAATATCTCTGGATGTGTTTTTGAAATTCAAACGATCTCTCATGTGGATGGAGAATTATGAGTTTTCTCATCAAGCGGAGGGCACTTAAGGCTGATTTGATTTATGTTTGATGTCCTCAATAGATGAATCTTCTTTGAGGGTGAACATTTCAAGTGTCGATTAGTCAGTTGGTAGATGCTGGAAAAGCTGTGATGGAGCGGTGGAGGGAAGGGATGCAATTAGTCATGTTTTCCTCCGATGGGGAATTGTTTGAAAAAATTGGGGGACTAGACATTTATCTTCTTCAGTTGAAAACTGTCCAACTCCTTGGAGACTCCTTGGAGAACAGATTTTTAAGATTTTTTTTTAACGAGTTTTCAAAGAATCCAGAGAAAGAGGTGTTCTTAAAAAAAAATTTCTAAAAAACAACTTTCATTTGTTCGGTGGAACAAAGTCCATTCCAAAATCGGAATACCTTTGATGTCAGCATTTGACTTCCGTAAACTTCAAAGCAAACCCGTAGGGATGGCACCCAGTTGTGTCAACTGCTACGCTCCTGTTGAGAGAAGTCGAAGAGACCGTTCGGGATGGCATACATTCGAAAAAGATTTTGAGGCTTATCTCAGTTTAGACTGGGAAGGAGGTCAAGCAGTGGGTAGTTTTGACACAGAATTGTACTTTATTGAAAATCTGAGATCACGGAAAGTATCCTTAAATCATTGCCATTGGAGGTTTTGAGTCAAATTAGCGCAAAGAAATTCAACTAAGAGAATTATCGGACAGATGTGTTCGGTCTTAAAAGGGATTCGGAGTAAATTCTGACGAAATTTTCCAAAATTATGTGGGGGAAGGCGAAATCATGTCATGCGCTTCGTCGCTGATAGGTCCAAAAGAAGGTGTTGGATGTGACATTTACCCTGAGGCTCTCAAACTAATTTGATCCCACAAGTAGATCGTTAGTCATCGAAATTGTTCTGTGATGTGATGGCCATTTGCGAAGAACTGCCCTAGCTGAAGTTGAAAAGTTTATCTTGGGAGATAATCTTCTTCCTGGCAGATAGTTAGACAGCATTTAAGGGGTCATTAATTATCGTACATCCTTAAAAGAGAAGGCCGTGCAATTCAATCTTTGCCATTACTGTGTACCAAGCCATGAAGACTTTTGACCAGGTAACTGCAGAGCTGATGAATTCGTAGAGAATGCGCCTTGTTACCCTTTTTTCAGGAACACAATTACCCTAAGCCACAAGAAAGGGGAAACGATCTACTTGATTATTCAAAGATGATCTAACCAAGCCCGATGCCGCATTGCAATAAAAATAAGACCCTTTATGATGATTCACTTCAAACCCTCTAGTTTTCTGCAATGGGTCAAAAGGTCGGACATAGGCCTGAATAAGGGAGGAAAAATGAGATACTGTAAGTTTGGCGAGAACGCTTGTAGACTACACTAGAAGCCATATGAACAAGGAGAAACTATAACGCGTCCTGCACCTACTCTGCAAGTTCTTAGCGCTAACGTTTCTCTGAGGGCAACTAATTTCTAATCTTTCTGCAGGACCTCTGGGATACCACTCTCACCGAATTGGTAAACTCCCTTATCGACTCTGAAAGGTTTACATTTTTAAAAGGTTCATCCCACTGAACATTTTGCAGTGACAACACAATGGTTCTGTGTATGTGTATGCTTGTACAGCCGAGAAGAGAAGAAAGGGTCAATTGCCCTCTCTGTATGACTGATGACGCCTAAAGGTGGTACACATCTGAGTGAAAAAAGCAGTTGGAGCAGGCATTGTAGGACCCACACACCTAGAAAGTCTACTGACATTCAAGCCGGCTGTTTCGCCAGAAATGAAGCTGCACATTGAAACCTAACCAATTTAAAAATATCAATACTCTCAAACTGTCAAGCAGTACTTAGAGCACTAATCAGCTTTGCACTCAGCTCCTAGGCTCTCTGGGCATGTCAGAAGGCACTTAATGTGCTGACAGAGAAGAACAGGTTAAAACTAATATGGAAAGGGAATGAGAAAGCCGATATCCTAGCAAAGAAAGGCGCCGACACTCTGTTTATGCGCTCTTTCTCCCCTAAGTGGCTTCAACCACATTGACATGCAATAACATATAAACAAATAGACAAACAGATGCCGCCTCCAAATATGGAACAATCAAGAGGGACTCATGCACTCCAAGAAATTCATGAGGCTCTGAACCTAAATAGGTCTGACTGACTATGTGACGCACTACCTGGCCACTTCCTTTGCAACGACCATCTATACAAAAATGGGGCACAGCAGATTAGAAGTCTGCAGACACTGTGGAAAAGCGGGGTTGATCATGGAACATCGGCATACATTCCAAGGATAATCATTAGAAAATGCTAAATTATGCCCGATGTTGCTTAACTTAAACTCCTCTTTCTCCCAAAGTTGTTGAAAGAAAAATATAATAATTGAGTGGCACTACAGCCCACAAGGGACCAGGGCCTAGGTTCTACAACAACTACTCGTGTTGTGCGTGCTACAGTCTCACGAAGGGGAGAAGGGACCCACAGTTTTTTGCCGACTCTGCACGGCGACATTTGAGAAGCTTTTCATAGACAATTGATACTCTCTGCGTGTTATCAGCAACTGGAGAGAGGTGATGCCGTGAAAAAATGCGAAGTGTCCCGTCCGGGAATCGAACCTAGACTTTCGGCGGTCAACGCACGTACCCGTACTCCACGGCGACCACAGCCATATAAGAAAAATTCTGCGTAGAATATATGGTCCTGTCTGCGAGGAAAGCGAATCGAGGAGAAGACACAACCCGAACTCTGCGTGCTGTACCAAGATGTGAATGTAATCCGGAGGTTAAAAAAACTGACGACTAGAATCGGTCGGCCACATTGACCGAATGAACGAGAGGGTCATCAAATCACATCCTCCGGGTTCGAAAAGGAAAAGAAGACCAAACCTCCGGTATAGAGGCCAACTAATCGCGGATAGTAGAGAGCTTGGTCTTGACAACTTGAAGCAGTGTGCCCGAGATCGTCTGGAATGGAAAGCAGCTATAGCTCAAGCTCATGTGTCGCTGGCCTAATAATTAACAAGATCAAGTCTGCTTTTAGAAAACGTCAATTTTTCAAAATTTCAAAGACCCAACTTTGAACTGAGGGTGTGATAAAACGGCTTTTAAGAAGGCAACTATATTTTGACTTTCTGGGTTCTCCTATATTTAGTATCAAAAAACCTTTTTCATTTGGCAAAGGAAATTATTTCGATTTAGGTTTGTTTTTTGAAATTTTGAACCACTGGGCGCCATTTGTTGTTACTGCCCAGAGCCCAGATAGTAGAAGCTATCATCATATGTACGTATTCAGCGAGGTTTCCTTCGATGCTAAGGTCTCCCCTGTTGCATTTATTGATTCATATGGCTTTCGTCTTCTGGATATTCATCTCCAATCCGGGGCATTTTGGCTTTTATGATACAGACCTTGCTTGAGAGCAGACACACAGTCGCCTAGTCTAAGTCGGCGGGCTGTCGTGTAAGGCTCCAAATGATTCGACGGCTCTGTACGCAGACTTCTCGCATACATAACTTCCAGGCAATTCAATTGTGAACAGTTGAGGTAAAAGTGGCCGCCTCACTCCTGTAATATTGAAACTTACCGCTGTAGGTAATTATTTGAATGAGTGATGGATTACTGAAGTAAGCCTGCCTCTAGTTTGTGTTGAGAGAGGGGGGCAATTTGAATGGCTAAGTGAACTCAGCGTGGGTCGCCGTGGTGTAGTGGTTATGTGCGTTGACCCACACGCAGTAGGTCTAGGTTCGATTCCCGGACGGGATACCTTGCATTTTCCACGGCACCACCTCTTTCGAGTTGCTGACAACACTCAAAGAGCATCAATTGTCTATGAAGAGCTTCTACACTTTCGCCGTTCAAAGTCGGTAAAAAACTGTGGGTCCCTTCTACTCGTGCGCTTACTTGCCTACAGCTCGGCCCTGGTCTTTTGTGGGCTGTAGTGAACCCAGCTAGGTCTTCTTCGATAGCACCGCATACCAAATACCACCCAATCTCATTTGCCAAGCGTAGCCCTTTCAATGCAATAAAAAGGACACAAGATCCCATTTTAAAGCAAGGATCCTGCAGATTGATAGCACTCCATGGGCGTGGCATACACTCACAAACTAAAGAAAATCAACGCCAAAGGATAACTCAATCAAATGCTTGATACTTGGTTCATTCACCATCTCTCACTCTGAAGCTGTTCACACAAATCTACATCAAATGTCGGGGATTAAACCAAATTTTAAAAAAAAACCGAAACCGACTCTCTTCACGAAACCCAAGCAACTGTTTGGTATTCATTCACGTCACGCCGTACCCGCCCTCGTCGTTTAGCAACCAAAAAAATGGTCATACCGGTTTCCAGCTCATTGTAGAATCTCGGCTTATAAGAATCTTGTTCGGCTGTGGTTTCTTTGGAATGCCCAATTTCACTGAAACTAAGTCAATGTTGGTGATTCACTTCCAGTTTAGCATCGCGCTTCCAGCTGAATGTCTGAATGCCTGAATGCCGTGCGCCATCTGAATCACCGACCTTTGCGTCTCCCGTCGCGCTGAGGCTTTCCTACGAAAGAAGTCTGCTCACAATTGGATAATCGACCGTGAGTAGACAATCTTCCAATTAATGTGACGCCATGGGGTTTCGCAGCGGACGCCCGCCGCCGTTCGGGGGGGACTTGTGCCGTAATGCAAATTGCTTCGCGGTAGAAACCCGCTCGAATTCATTAACGCGAACGGACCGAGCTCAGCCATCATTACGCGTTGAAGTGTAAGCGCATCTAGATGCAGTTTTGTTTGGATTAAGTAACCCGCCACCAGACGAGAGATGAAAATGTAACAATTCAGCTTCCATTTGAGGATGTCCCGGTTCGTCCAACCAAAGATGGACCGTCGCGTCGACTGAGCTTCGAGGAAATCCTTCAACAACGACGTTGAAGCGAATGCATATGGCATTGGAGTGGGACCTGTTTTCGAGCAGTCATCTCGTGATGTCCAATTAGAATGACACATCCGGTTTCACGAAATTTTACGATTCAGTCTCGTGTGTTGACCGCACGTCAGCAGGGGGGATTTCTTCTAGTCTCCGGTGCTCAGGTGTAAGCTTTGTAAATTTTCTTTTAATTTCTGCTCGTGGTGAGTGTGTTTTGTACTTTCCTGTTTTTAGATACACACCAGCACCAGCCCAGGTAGTGTATGCAGATTTCCTTCGAACTGACGATCACTGCATACAGTGACAGCGTGCCTGCCTGTCATTCACTCCCAAAGAGATTCGTCGTTTTTTTATCGGCCGTGTGTGGTGTGTGATTTTTTTTTTCTCCTCCTCCTTCTCCTCTTTCCCGATCTCATGCTGCTCGGTTTTGTCTGAAAAGGTATTTAAATGATTTTCCCGCGATTAGATCAACAGTTCAGTTGTAAGCTGATCTCCCCAGTGGGCTGAGGTTGGACTTTTCACTTGGTCGGCGGCGCTCCGTGCTGTGGGCGGACGTGTGTGTTTGTTGTTGTTTGCATAGTGTACCCTTAAAATTCAAGTACCAATCACCGAAAACAACAAACAAACAATTTTTTCCTCCCCGTCCGGATATGTGATAAACGAAACGGTTGACAGCGAAAATCCCTCGACTTCAGATACGGGCATTTTTGCGCGAACGCTTTGTGAGCTCTATTAACCTGGCTACTAGACATTTGCCGCCACTAATTCTCCACCGACTTGTGACACACACCGTGCGCATACCTCTAACGAAAAACAAAAAAAGATACGAAACGCGCGCGCGATTTGCTGGAAATAGAGAAAAGGCAGAAAAAGAAGAAAAACCACACACCACACGCGACAACGAAAGCAAAGAAAAAATTAAATAACAAATCGACTATCTGTAGTGTATAAATTTTTGAACTTTTATGAGGTTTCGGTTTATTGCAAGCGAACATTTGCCGCCGACAGCCGTAAGACCGTTAAAAGCTGCCCGGATCGCCGTAGATCTGTTTGTTTGTTGGTTCGACAGTCTCTCGGTGCTTGCTCGGTTCGGTATTGTGCTCAGATTTTGCGTCCCGATACGAAACGTCATAAATCCAAAAATTTGTCCGGTGCAAATTTGAATGAATTAGGACTTCAATCGTATTCGCTCTCTCTCTCAGTTGGATTAAGGATATCACAGGATGGAGGAGATTCTAGTGTTTCTATTCATCGAAAGGTAAATATGCTCACCTTTGACAAGTCTGAAACAAAGAACCCGTGCCGTTGTGTAGATTTGGTGAATCTTTAAGTGCGTGAATTCGATTCAGACACAAAAAATTTCCATCTGTGAACGTGTTTTTTTTTTTCAACGTCTCTTGCATCCAACTGTCGACCAAAAGGATCGCAATACATTATGTTGAGGAAGTTAAAGTGCACAGGGCGAAAGCAGAAAGCAAGGTTAACGTGTTGCAGCACAGCTCCCAGTCGCGACAGCTGAAAGTTGTGCTGAATAAAAAGAAAAAGTGCCAGCATCCTTGACAATACACTTTTTTTCCGTCTTCAGACATTCATTTTTTTTGTGTTTTGTGTCTTCATTTGCATTTTACTGCGTTTTTTTTTATTATCTTGTGCGTCTCTTCGAGACGGTTGAGTGTGCAAGTCACACGGCTGTGCAGAGACACTGATAACTTTTCCGGCATTCTTGTGCATTCTATTCGAGTCGTCGTCGCGCTCGTTCTCAGAACTCACTTGGATCCGCCGAGAACTGGGTCACCACAAATGCATGACTGTTGCAACAAGAGCGTATAACGTAAAACCCCAAACAGTGTGCGGAGGGGGTGGGTGCGCGAGCAGCAACAGCAACTCGGCCAAGAGTGCATAGAGGAAGTGAAATGAATGGGACTTGTTACTTTTGTCTGACATTCGCTGTCACTGTGAGTGGTGTGTGTCTGTGTGTGTGTTGTTTTTTTGTTTTGTGTTCTTTGTTGCTTGTGCAACTTGAACATTTCAATGAAGTGCATAACAGTGGCTTTTGTTTCAAGTTAACTTTGAAATCCAAGCAAGCGCAGTCCGCTTGAAGTTTTAAGATATTTTCTTTTTAATGTAAAAATCATACCATTGTGGAGCATATGCGCCCCACTGCTCCGGTATCCAACCAAATACATGTCTCACTATCAGCCCATCTGTCTGTTCCTCCTCGTATCTCGGCTGTCTCCCGAACACGTCTTCTAAGTCAAAATTCAAATGTTTGCTGATGAAATTTGTTTGCCTGTTACGATGAGCAAATGTCTGCTCGATTGATTGAAAGTAGGAAGTTGAGCGACAGGCGAGTATGCGTAGAGCTCAAACAAAAAGTGTCGACTGACAGATGACTAGATGCAGTCCAATGCAATGGGATTTTGGCAGAGGCAAGGTAGGCTTGCTCAGACAACGATTTCAGTATCGCGCAGAATCACTCTTGCCAATCAGTCCTTCCTTGGGCTCAAAAGGAGTAGAGTTGAATACAACACCCGGCATATTACAGTTCGACAAAATGGTACAGAAGAAATTAATTACGGATGCTAAAGTTCTTGGGAAGAAAGTTCTGTGGTCTTGTTAACATTAATGGCATCAGAAGAAGGAGATAGCGGCTCATGTGTAGGCTACTTCTACTTATTCGTTTCGTGGTTTCAAGTTAGTAGCACCGGCAAGCGGCACCTGCAAACACAGCTATCATTTAAAGCATTACAATGTTAGTTGAATAGTTGCCATTTGCGACAATAGATCGGTTAACAATCAAACAACGCGTTAAAATTAAAAAAACTTACTCCAAAGTGGTGATTCAAATGCATCTACTTTTCCCACATTACGCGATGATTATGGTCGTCATAATCGACGGACTTGGCAAGTAATCGATGAAATTGGAAACAGGTTTCAAGAGAACCCATGCATCGTCGCAATGAAGAGTCAGTCGAAAATATTGTCGCTGTAGCTACGAAAGTTGCTGATGATCAGAATTTATTGATTGACTAATTGTACACCTTACCATGACATAATTTTCATCTCCATCCTTATAAAGTTCAACTTGCGCAACAATTGAAGTCAGCTGGCCACTCACAATGCCATAGATACGCTCTTTGGGTACTGGAATAAGAGACAATCAACAACGGTATTACTTTAGTGATGAGACACATTTCTTGGACATTCAACAAACGAAATTGTCGCATATGGGACTCGAAAAACTCACAAGTGATCGAAGGGGTGCCATTGCAACCAGACAAAGTGACCATTTGGTGTGCTCTATGATTGAAAAGTGTCAAAAATGCCACCGGGCAGAGCCGTGGTTAGTGTAGCGTGCTGACTGGTTTGAATCAGGTTGCTTACCCTACTGTTTCAGGCCAGGTGGTTAGGGGACTTGAGGCCCAGGTCCACCCCGAACCGTAGCGCCATCCGAAAAAGGTTAGGGGACTTTCCCACCCCAGTGTTGAGTTGCATTCTCAACCGAGTTCTGTAACCCATAGAGCGGCAGAGGTTTTAGAAAGACTTCACTCCACATTATGGTGGGGTGATTGCCCTTCAAGCATGATCTCATTTGGTACTTGTGAAACTGAGGCGTCTGGGGTGGCGGCACTACTGTCCTCAAGGGACCAGGGCGTAGCTTCTACATCAACTACTCGTGTTGTGAGTAATACTGTTCTCTCACGAGACAAGGGAACCTACAGTTTTTTGCCGACTCCGAACGGCGATAATTGAGAAGCTCTTCTAGACAATTGATACTCTTTGAGTGTTGTCAGCAACTCGAAAGAGTTGGTGCCTTGAAAAAATGCGAGGTGTCCCGTTCGGGAATCGAACCTTGACTTTCTGCGTGGCGGTCGACGCACTTACCACGGCGAGCACCAATTAAGGAGTCTAGTCTGGGTAAATGGACCGCGTGATATAAGCCCAGGTGATCACAAAATCCCACATTTGTACTACCAGGCAGTAAACTTCATTTACTGTAGTTTCCTGGTTTTCCGAAGAAAGACTAACAGGCGCCTCTGTGATAAAGAGCTTAAGTATTCAGCTCCCACCATATTAGCGCCAAACAGCCGCCACCTGATACGAGCAAAGGCGAGAGAAAGTGCTCTGAGGTGTCACTAAGCCCAAACAGACTTAAGTTCTTAGCGAGGGTGAAGTGTCCCGTTTGCACACCGACAAGTTTTCTGTACTCTTTTCAGTCTAGAGATAACAGAAAATCTGCGGATATCTTGCTGACGTTCGGCAGCAAGCACTTGGTCAGTCTGTATCCTGGAGAGTCATGTCATCTCTGGTTGTGCTGTTGGGAGACCCAACGATCGACAGAAGCTCTGACCAAGGATGCGGATAGTCCCAAGGTGGGTTCGGGCCCGACGAATGCCTCTTTAGAATCCTGCCTAGGTAGTTCATTGGCAATCTCGTTTGATGTCCCGGGACCCAGACAAGTCTTAGCGAATTGAGTCTGCTGACCAAATTAAGGGAGGACTGCAAGTCCTGGACTATCTTGGAGGTGGTTAAAGGGTTGAGTGTCGCCTAAAGCACAGCTTTTCTGTCGCTACAGACGCAGATACTTCGCCCCTTCCACCTGTTCTTCACGATATAGTTGGTGGTCATAAGGTTTCCGCCTGGAAGATCGATGCAAAATCACCTAAAGAGGTGCGAAAACTAGGACTTGGGGTGTACAAGAAGGGACAACAAGTCATACAACACAGCCACTTATGACTTCATTACATGAGGAGCTTCCAGGTCGCTTAGTTTCACATTTTTTCTACGTCAGTAAACCAGCATGATCACGCGATTTGATGGCATTAAATTTATTTCTATGGGGCTACAAAGGAAGACCGTATCTAAGCAAATAACAGCCTGTCGAGATATCGCCCAAAATGTGCCAACAAGTGGTTGGTAATTTGTATTATTCCCTATGAGCTTTAATCGAAGGAAGCTCAAGGCAGTTGCGCGGCTTGTTATTTCTCCGTTGAGTCTGTCAGAGCCTTAGCGCACCATAAAATGGTTTCTTATGAAGACACAGGTCAAGTGTTTAGAGCATCTTTTGGAACAGTCCTGTTATACCTATATGATCAAATCTATGCACCATTTTGAGCTCATTGAGATTATGCCTAAAACGCAGAGCAAGCTAAAAGACGAAGCAGTGAGCATTTGCCGGACTATGATAGTGTAGATCCACTTTGTAAAGTTGGGCTGGATAAATAATCTTCAGGCTCTACTTTTGTCATGTCATGTCATGTCATGTCTTTGTTCTCAACCATTCAAAATCCAATAGACTGCCTACATGATTAAAGAAGACACACACAGGAAGGCACACGCCAACGAAGAATGAGACTTTGTACATTTTCAAAAATGTCAAGTAAGTCCTTTTATCAACATAGAAGAGAGGAGTATGATGGACATACGCAGCAAGCAAGGAACGACTACTTGCAGGCAAAGTAAACAGTCTGCAAACCATGCAAGCAAACCCCCGCACGGCAATCAAACCATCGACCAAATGTAAGTCGAAAAATCTAGTCAATTCAAACCTGAAAGAGGCAAAGAAGGACAAAATTTGAAGTGGAGTGCTGTCCACGAACTAAGTGCAGGCACTTCGAAGGAAAGTTCTTCAAAAGCTCATGTGATCCATCCATCCATTCCATAGTCTGTTCACGACAAACTAACACAAATCGGTCCAGAGAGCAAATTAATCATGAACCCGCATATTTCGGAAGACTATGTTGCCGACAACGAATTTACATAATTATTCAGCAATTATGGCCATTGCTCCAGTTAAGAGCGAAAGCTGATCCAATGATTAAGTCATTGTCGCCGACGACGCTTTGTAACCGCTTGTCAAAGGTTTTGGTGATGTAAGTGATGTCTACTTGATGTGGCCCTGTAACAATTCAGATTCACTGACATTTCGACAACTTTTCATCGGCCTGGGTGTTCGATGTTAAGCGCAGTCCGAGGGGTAATCTTCGAGGGAATTCTAGTTTTTTCCTATTTTCGGACTTTTTCTATTTTTCTCACCCGTTTTGTGACTGTAAAGCTCAAAACGGGTGGAAGGAAGAGAGAGCAACTAGTTTACAATGGCTTAAGAGGACAATACGGAAGCAGCTGTGCGGCTTCATAATTTGCAAAATGGCGCCTTAAGTGTACTTAGGACTACTGGCAACATCTAGTCCTAAAGTATAATATGAAGTTGCCTCATAATTCGTGGTCTCTTCCGAGGCATTTTGTGCTTCTGTTGGCATGCAAATATTTCCTTGATGTATATAACATTTCATACTGTCACGTCACATTTACATCACAACCACCCTTCACGTGACAGACGCTTTCCTCTGAGATGTTGCCATAAATCGTCTCACTAACGGCAGGCGCTACACTCCCCAACTCCACCCACTGCCGAGTCCAAAGTCCATCCCACCCGATTGCTTATTTCATTTCCTTCCATTATCCGCTATCATTCAGCCAACTGTTGATTCCTCTTCAAATAAGGAAAACCCTAAACTTAACCAAGCCCCGTCGCGCCTTATCTTTTCCTCAATGGAATTCCAGCACCAGATACGCAATTATTGAAAAAAAGACCACCTCCAACTGGGTATCTTCCCGCGGGGTTCTCAATGAAAGCCATTAGCTTCGATACATCAGGTGACTTCTGCCGCACATTTCGACAAAGACCCTGAGCGAAGGCGAAACATTTCCGTTTGTGCGTTACTCATCCCGCCCACCGCAGCCGTTGAAAGGTTTGTGTCTAAGGAAATGTTACCACACTTTTCGAGAACCGTAACTCGCCCTTCATGAACTCCATTGTAACTGATAAGAGGTAGACTCGCACGTGGCTGCTCCCTCGATGGGGCGCACAAGTATCTCAAGAGACCCTTTCAAGAGGAGAGTTCGATAAAACCGGCCGACAAGTTCGAGAATCGATTTGAGTGTTTTCTCAGGGAAGCCGCTTGCCACCGCCTGCCACCGCTTCCAACTAGATTGCTTTGAATTGCAGATCTCCGCTTGATTTTGACGTCAACGTGTATTTGTGACTCAAGTCGGAACTTCGGGGCGTATAATTCATGCCATCGTCGTGATCGCTGCTGTCTACATATGAATGTCTCTGGATTACCTCGTCAGAACTGGTTTTGATATGTGATTGAAAATTCGATCGTGACTATTGTTTTGGGGACTAACGAATGCGGATACTAGAGATACCGCTTTTCACGGGAGACGTCATTAGATAAAAACACATGACTTTAAAGACGCCGTTTAGGGTATGACGCGGATTGTTTTCTTGATTTATTTACAACGGGTTAACACCTATCTGTGCATGGGGTGGCATACGTCATGGATGATGTGGTGACAAATGGCTCAAAATTTGATAAAGCGCTAAGTGAAGTGACGCGTTACGCATTGATCAACAAAAAGTTAAAATCGTGACGAATTGTCTGACGGTGTTTAGGAAACTGGAAATTTGAACAAGGTTTTTGAGCAACAACATTTAGATTTGAGCCACAATGGGGGCCTATAGTCAAAAATTGGAATCTGAACTTTTTCAGAATCTGATCGAAACTGGTGTGAATCAAATTTTGACAGCATTTTTTATAAAAAGTCTCAATTAACTTCAATTTTTGAACTTGATCTTAATTGTTACTGAAGCTCATTAAAATTCAGCGGTTTCTTCAACTTAATTTTTAAATTTTGAACTCACATGCTCAGCAAATGCTTAACAACTTTGAATTTTGGAAGAAAGCCAATTGATTATATTTTCTTTCTCTTGGCATATACTCTCATGTCAGAATTTTGGCCCACACTCCTTACCCGTTCAGTTTGCAAAAGATAACCTCTCATCTAACCGCTGATGAACCGAAAATCGCAAAAATGACTAGGCGACCTTGTTTTAGTATGTCAGCGACAAAACCAGTCTTTAGGTGGGCACGAAAGTCGAAGCCAGTACTGGCTATGCAAATTTGTAAAAGAAAAATTGTATGGCCTAAAGGCCAAAGCTAAGCCTGTTTTGTTTTATAAGTAGATAGCGTATAGCACTGTCAGTAGCTAGTTGACTGTGACGTTTGACAAAGAAATTCGTTAAGGAAAGCAAAGAAACGACCTAGAGCCACTGCTTCCTCATACAACTGAAGCCAAAAGCCACTTTAAGGTCCAAGAAAACATTTGAACAAAGTTATGTGACATGACTTTGAAGCATTTTGATTCTACAGCCTTTGATGGGAAGCAAGAACTACACATCCTCTGGATGAAAATTATTTTCAGTGGATCTGATCCGAACCATTACCTAATTGCCTGTAACTCGTAAGGCTTACTGGCAAATTTAAATGCACTCTGTATCAATTGGTAACGCAAATTATACTCTGGATGAAGAGTCTAGTCTTTTGTAGTTTCCTATTTAGTCCAACATTTATTTCATTCATAATTTTGGTCGGCAATTTTTTCTTTCCATCAAAATGCTAAACCTGGAGTTGTGAAATTTGTTGCAACATTTAAAATTTTGATCAGATTTATCATCAAATTGAAAGCACTATTGAACTGCTTCAACGCTTTCGGTTTTGTGATTTTCCACACGCATTCTAAGTGGCCTACAGCAACCTCACTCCGCCTAACCTAACTTTCAAGCTAAACTGAACTAATAAAAGGAGATTAATAGATAATCTATTTGCACTAGGCTAAGCCTTTATAGTGGTATGACATGAGTTCAAGGCATATCCATCCCCTCAGGCCTGCAAAACTTGAGACCAGATCTAAATTCTGTCAATTTCATTTTGGACTTTGTTCTCTTTTTCTTCATCAACACTTTGCTTAAAAGCTGACTTATTCTAAATTTTGTCCAAAGTGTATAGAAGATCATTGTAAATAAGAAATCTATACCGACTCCAAGGTTTACCTATTTCACTAAAATTTTATGCTTCAAATCCTTATTGAACCAGTTTTTTCCCTTCAAACAGCTAAACATTCAAAATTTTTCATTTGGTACAAAAAAGCGTCTCTCGCCCGAATTTCTGCCCAACTCTAGTTGGTTCCGATTATGGCAAGTATTTAGTTCCCATTCAGACTTTAAGATCTCGATCTTACTTTTTGTAACTCGAATCAAAATTTTGTTAAGTTTACAGAATTTTGTTTGTCCAGATTTTTCTGATCACTTTAAATTTTCACGTTTGATCTACTTTCAAAAATAAAGAAAATGTACCAAACTTTCGATCTTATTTTAAACATTGGGGTTTTCAATCAAAATTTGACAACTCAAACATATATTAGTAAAATTTGGCAAACAAATTCGCACCACTTTTAAGTACATTCAAAATTATGTCCTCTAAATTTTGGTCTTAATGTTTCTTCCTGAAATTTATTACAAACTGGATTTCTAGATTGGTTTACACAAGATGTTTCAAAGTCTAGTACAACACATTAAAAATAGTTGTCAGTTCAATTTTGGGCCTAGACTTTTCCTTCATCAAATTGTGTTTGTAGATTAGTCGTCTTTAAAATTGGGGAGCAAATTTAGTACAAAATTCCAATAGTACAAAATTTGTGTCCAATTTTTTGTATTTATACGTTTTTGTTGTATTTTGGTGATCCAACAATTTTAGCAACCATAATTTTTGGGTTAAATTTGGTACAAATTTAGCACAAGCTTTAAAAAAAAACAACAATTTGTTCGTTCTTATTTTCTCCCCATCAATGCTTAAAGGTTCATTTTTACGTTTGATAGAAAACCGACTTCATGTGCGGTCTGGTCCATCTATTTTTGGGCCGCTTCCATTCAAAGTAATGAGCAGCAGCAGTTAATGTTCGTGCATTGAAATTTTCATCTGATATAATTTTCGGTAACATCCGAACATTTTCTTCCTGTTGTCATTAGATTCCGTTTTCTGAAGTGCATCTAGTACTTTGTGTCTCTCCTGATCAAAATCTTAAATTTTTAAGGTTGCATCCAACCATTTCCACAAGGTCCGCCTCCGAAGACTGATGACCGGATAGCCGTGATCTCAACCTCATCCCCTCCTCAAAGTCTCTCATAAGCTCATTCATTAAAAATCAATTAATTTAAATTCACACAGAGTTGTCACTATCTATTGCCTCGCAGGCTACTACTCGTACCTCCTCGCGTATGCAAGCAACATATGAAGTAATTTCCCCGCGGGAGCCATCACCCTGCTCAAGCCGCAAACTAATTAAATTAAATTTCATTTATTTATAGAATTTTATTCACTTTATCAATAACAGTACAAGCGCAGCGATTAGATAATATTTTCCGCCCTCTTCGCACACTCACGGCGTCGGCGGCGGCGTATGAGTAAACCCCGTCGCAGATCCAAGACACCTTGAAAACCTTACTCATCGTCGTTTTCAAAATCAATTATCACAAAGATAGCGAAACTTTTCTTGCGAAATCCAAATATTTTCGCCTCGCTTCCCAGTCAACACCTGCCCTACGGCAAATCTCGGAAAACCGATCGCGCCAACATGACACACTCTCGCGCAAGCCAGCAACTGACTAATGACACTTACGTATACTTGCATGTCGCCGATATCCGGCTGTCAGGAGTGCGAAGACATTCTCATTATCGAATTATCGATTTCCTGTACGGGTGCTGAGCGGCGCATTGTTGGGAATTCTCAAGCAGCCCATTGAGTTCAGTGTTAACTCATTAAGCTTAATGCCCCTCCCCCTCCCCTCTTTGTGGAGGGTAATTAATGAAGTCTGCAATTCAATTGGGTTTTATCTGCCACCACCACGGGACACTGGGCCGATATCTCGATCGCACACGATCTCTTCGGCTGATCACCGAGACGCTTGCGCCAATTGAAGCAACAAAAATGGGCTAGTGTATCAGGGACGTGTGACTATAACTCGCGATCAAGATTAGATGGCAGCCGGATCGCATTAATCTTGACGAACTTTGCTTCTCGACAATCGAACGCATTTATTTGGCGGGTGGATTCCATTGAGTAAAAATAAACATTCTCTAATTCTTTGCGAACCTGGAAACTAATCGCACGCTTTTGCACTCAGTGCGGTAAGTTTTGTTTTAGGGTGGATTATCTGCAGATGGTGATGGCGAAATTTTTGACATATTTTAAGGACTCTTGTGGTTGCACGATAGAGACATTTTCTTCCTGTTGGGATTAGAATTCGTGTCATAACGAACCTGGAAACACTTTCGTTTAATAAACAGCGGTTTTCCCCTTTGATCTTATCTGACTTGGGACAACAGTCAATTTTTGTCTTTCTGATCAAGTTATATCATCAATCGAACGAAAAATTTAGCTTGAAGCCCAACACCCAAGACGGATCAAGAAAAGTCCTGGCAGCCCCATTTTGCTGCAAGAACGTTTTCTGATCTAGTGATCAGTTGGACGACTTACTCTCCCTTACGGAGTCACTGTTGAGTGCATAAAGGTGTGAACTTGAAATTTAATACATCGCGTGCTAAGAAAGGTCTTCACTCCATTGGTAGAAGGATTTTCAATTCTTCCACTCGAAATTCGACGGTTTTTTCAACCCAATGGCTACTGACCTCATCTCATCTAGGTTTGAAAGGACTTTTAAATCAGCAAACTCACTAGGGTAGGTTGACCTAGCCATAATTTCTGCTCGCTCTATGACGCATTTTCACAGATAGGACAATGACGAACAAGGGATTGGCATTCATTCCCTTAATTTGAAGATCTTGTTCAATCTCCGTGTCTTCTGTGGCATATATCAAGCTGAAGCCATTGCAAGCTAGGCATATCCTGTCTCAAGAACAGCCTGTCATATGTTTCGACAGCAAGGTCGCAATCAAAGTGGTGGTTGGATAAAAACTCTAAGACAGCTCCGTTCTGCCTTCTGTCTCTGTCTGTCTGTTAATGACCAAGAACTATAACATAGACCTTAAGGGGCTGTCTGAACATTTTGACAAAGTCGATGACTCGTTAGAGTCATCACAACCTCGCTGTTGACTCCTCAATGAGTACCTCATTGCATGCCATATGAAAAGTCATCCAACATCCGGACACGGTCGAAAATGCGAATTATAGATGGCCCAAAAACGCAACTTTCCGTATCTCCAAACGGACACGATCGGCTATGCGAATCGTCGATGGCCCAAAAACGCAGCTTTCCGTGTCTCCAAACTGACTTGCGTGACATTGCAACCCACAAGGGACCAGGGTTCCGCTCTTGTTGTGCCTCCTGTTGTTCTTTCACGAGTAGAAGATGTCTACAATTTATTGTACGACGAGACCTGAGACAGTTTTCGCAAACAATTTGTCCTTGAGTGTTGTCAGCAACTAGAGAGTGGTGGGATCATGAAAAATGTGAAATCAAACGAAACTGGGACCTTCGGCGTGTGACTCGACGAACGTATCTATTAGGACAGGTCAGGCCCACCTTAGGAGTGTGTCTCTAATTCAGTTTTATGAAATTAGGGAGATAGACGGTAAGAACACCTTTTGGTATCATCAAGTGGCACTGTTTCATCGGCGCACATGCCAGAATATAAGATCTTCCCTGCAGCGACTTTGTCATTGTGGCGAGAAAGACATAAAGTCCTTACGAAACCTTCTCTTTTTCCGCTCATGTCACCACGTCGTTGATGATTTGAGTGATCTATGTCGCACTTGTATCCAATGTAAAGCTTAGTAAAATGACTTGTTCTTGCATTCTCGCCACACCACAGGAATATGGAAAGATCGTACCAACTCTACGCTTTCTCCCCATTGGAATGCACATGTGAATTGGTTCGTCTTCTCTCTCTTTCTCTATACCTTCAGTTTCAATGGTCATAAGGGATCTCGGGTCTTTATGACAACCCTGTCCTACCCTGGTCCAAGCTGAAATGACTCTTGTCTCAGTCCGCCACTTTTACACGTCGTTTCTACCAAACACCTTTCAGAGCAACTGTTAACTGCTCCCGTCAAATAAGACTAAGGGCGTATGTTTCTACTTCGTTCTTCAGAAGTAATGGGTGGCATCAGATGACATTCGTTTGTTTGACTCTCAGAATTGAAACACTTTGATGTTAACGCAGCGTCACAATTTTTGTCTATTCTAAAACGAATCAAGACATTGAATCAGAATCGAATTACCGCTGAGTTTGTTAATGCCAGCATCACTGCCGCTTTGTCACACATCATTGGTTTATTTTCATGATACAAAAATTCCATGTAAATCACAAAATTTGTATTTATCAATCTAAATTCATTTCACTCCCCTCAAAGTAATCACAAATTTTTAAAACATATTGCAAGCTCCACCGCTGGTGTAGCTTTCAGTTGATGCTGTGCTGAGGGTCGCTTTAGCCGTGCTTCGTCTTCAACGCATTTTTTTACTCTCTTTAAACATTTTGTGACATTAAACAAATTTTTTTGGTTTTCGATAAAGCTTGCTCACCGAAAGCCTTCTTAAACATTTCTAACATTTCGTCAGCAGACTTTTATGGATAATTTCATCAACAAAATGCAAACATTTCACTTTTTCCCTGTTTATAAAATTACACATATCTCAAATACTTTTGATTATTTTGACAGATGATAGTGACAGTATTGCCAACTTAAAAATAAGACATCTGTTCTTATCGACATCCTTAAAAGACAAATTTAAATGATGTGCAAATTTGACTGCATCACGAGACGTGTTTCAAGACCGTGATGCTTGATTTGAAGGCAGCTTGACGTTACAAAACAGCAAACTCAATGAGTTCACAAATTTCTAGCACCCCCTCGATGAGTTTGACATAAATTCAAGAGACAAGCGATTTCTGACCAATCATTACGAAAACCTTACTCAGATGGAAGAAAATCTATTCCAGAGAACTTACTCATCCGCCATGCTTTGTGTCAAAGTTCCACGCGTTGTCCCACAGCATTTCAGAAAGCGATGAAACTGTCTGATATGTCTCGAGATTCAGAAATATCACAAGGAATTCGTGGGGAAATACGTTGAACAATTTTCATTTAGGGATGAGAAACTTTCTCTATTTGAAGTCCATGACTTTGTTCGGAAAGAAATCGTCTGGCGTGCTCACTTATGAGACAGTAACAAATGATGTGCTGGCAACTTTGAATCATGTGTGTTCAGATTTGTAATCTTAAGAATCATTTATTTATAGTCTTTTTTGAGTCATTTGAATTTTGAAAACCTAGGCCGTGATGAGTGCTGATTAAGGCCCAGGATCCACTGAAGACTAGAGCGCCTCTCTAACAGAAGCAGAGAAGGAGCAACTTGTTCATAAGGGCTTTCTTCCTAATGCAACAACGCCGTTGCCTGAGAAATGTACACCTTTATATTCCATTGGACTGCCAGCGATTTTTCATTGAATTTTTGTCAATCAGGATTTTGCAAGTTAAAAATTACAACGATGCAGTGACGCATCATCGTTGTTTCATTGAAATGAAGGAGTGTGAACATATTTATCAAAAAAAAAAAAAATAGTTCCAAAGGCACAACTTGTTCGCCAATAGCCTCTTAATACTTTGAGCAAAACATCTACACACACACATATGTACCTTTAGCTGTAGTTTAAGACTGATATCAAAATCCTGAAAATTGGAATCTCTAATGTATATTTCGAGGAGGTATGCAACTCCCTTACCATGATACCCTGTCGGAAACGGGGATAGATGCAAGAGATGGTCAGCAAAGCTCACAGCGCCTTAATTTTGTTTGGGACATTACTTGAGTTTTTGGCTTTGAAATTTTGACTCTTTCGGAACTTTTGCCTTTTCTGAATTTTGAAGAGGTGCCTAAACATTACCATATTTAAGACTTTTTAAGTTTTAGATTTTCCCCTCAGAATTTGGGCATTCGAAATTTAGAGTATCGAACATTTTTAGTCATTCAATTTCTTCGACTTAAAACTTTTGCGGTTTCTTGATTCGAACACTTTTTTCAAATTTTGAAACTTTGAATTTATGATTTTTCAGAATTTTGAGCATTTGAAATCTTCTAATTTTTTTCATCTTTTTCAAAGTTTTTTACTTTTTCTTTATTTGTAATTGCTGATGTAAAGTTTTTGGAAACATAGAATTTCAAGAACTTAAGAATATTTTAAGATTTTTCATTGAGATTGCATTTTTGATTGATTCCGAATTATTCAATATTTTGAAAAGTCGAATGTTCCTACTTTAAATCTTAAACTTCTCGAAATTTGAAATATGTCGGTATTCGGGTTCCTAAAATTTTGCAGAATTCTGGACATTCATGATTTCGGAATTCGAGTTCTTCAAACTTTTCTGAATTTTTGACATTCATGGCTTGTTAAAGTTTCTAGTAGTTCAAGATCTTAGAGTTTTCAGCATTTCAAACAGTGTACATGCCTTTTGGCTAATTTCAAACTTTTCGAAATTGTTGGAATTTAAATTAAATCGTATATTGTTTCTATTTTCGGGCTTTTCCAAAGGCTTTTATTTTCTTGGACCTACAATTTTCGCTTTTTCCAGAATTTGCGATTTTAGGTTTTGCGGACTTTTTTCAACTCTGAAATTTGGTGTTCTGGATTTCGGATCCTTGAGCTTCCGGCGTTCAGGCGGCTTACAACCTCGATTGTCTTAAGCTTGGAAAGTTGATTCTGTATATAAGAATTCTGGTCGATTGTTCTGAAAATTCTCTATGGTGTGCGCACTTTTTTCCACTTTCTGGCCGGTACTGAGAAGAACGTCCTGAAATTAAAAATGTATCGAATTTGGTGCGAACATTCGTTAACAGAGCTAAACTGATGTCACTTGTCCATTGACTAAATATTTTGTTATAAACCTTAAAAATTGTACGCTTTTTCACGCTAATCTCGTCTTGTCTTGATCTTCTTCTCTGTCTCTGAATCTTCCGCTGATGTTGGTGAAAAGAAGATCTCTGAAGTAAGCTGGATGACTTCAAATTATGCGCAGTCTATGTCCGGTGGACACACACCGATAAAGTAGAGTAGATTCCCATGTATGGCCTCGTCTGAGATGCAAATGGCGATCTAATATTCTCTGAAATTAACATTTGTCGGTTGGCGTTCTTAAAGCCCCTTTCCACACACAGTTTATTTCACTTCACAGCATGACATTTCACAAGATTCCAACTACTGTTAAAATCACAGTCGTCCTTGACAGAAAAACTACCCACCAAATGTTTAGCAATATTTTTCAGCCATCAAATCCATACCCAGTCGCGCATTGTGTGCGCATGAAATTGCTTTGAGAAATAATTTCAAAAACGTCTCTATTCCGGCACGGATTAGGGGACAATGGGCACTTGCATCGTTGCCATCGCGTCTACTCTTGTCATTATTTCTTAATTTATAAGCCTCTTAGCGCTAATGCAGTGTCCTTCCCTCATGGGATGCATAAAGGGAAGTTGATGAGCAGTTTTTCACGTTTGCCCGCTTCCTCGTTCGCTTGGGTTTTTCTCCGCTGAACAGTGTCGTCACTGTTCATTATGTCTCTTGTGTGTAATTACAACAATAAGAGAGGCAGACATCTTTGAGTTTTGTAATTAAAGTCGCTTGTGTTTCGTGTGCACGTGGAACAAAGGACTGACATCAGGTAGCCGCTGGACATGTTTGCTGGATTTATACACAGTCTCGTGAATTAGTTCTGCGTGTGAATCGCACCACTTTGGCGAACATCCATCAGACAGTCATGCCCCAGCGAGACATTCATCAAATTCGGTGTAAAGTTCAGTATGTGCATGCTCCGGCCACCTGGCAGTGTGTCAAAGTTAGAACAACGCTCTTGATTGAAATTCCCAGTCGTATCTCGGTTGTAAAGCGACTGAATGATAAGATTTCAACCGTCGCCGTTGGATTTCTTTCCACACCTTAGTCGCAATCGTTCTTGTAAACAAGTGGGAATTCTCAAGTGCGCCTTCGCGAACAAAGCGAATCCCCCTGGATACAAGTTGACACTCTTTGGCGGTTATTTTTAGACTGCAAGCGAAACTTCATTAACTGGAAAATCGTGTCGCTGGCGTTGAGGGAAATTCAATCGTGGACATCCTCGCACGAAATACCTCTCTTGTCATCAGTTTTTGTTTTATTGTACTTTGCGCGGTGAAACATGAGGCGGCCCACGTTTCGGGTACGTCTTAAGGTCGTAGTCTGGAGGAGACTGGGGTGGCGTCGTCGTCGCGTCAACCTTCAGACCGAAAACTGAGCTGTACAGCACATGTCTAAAAGGTCAAAGTATCCAAGGTAGTTCAACCTCAACTGTTTTGATTTGAAACATATATTCGATGACGTGCACCAGTATAAATACACACATCCTGCAGCTACCTGCGCCCCGGACGACGTGCATCTGATCTTCGCTCCCTGTCGACGATGATCGGAATTGAGGTTATGCTTGAGTTGAAATTCCAAAAAGTTCATCATTTCGCATTTGAAAACCAAACCGAAGTTACGTGCCAGAGGCAAACTCGTTTTCGTGCTCGTCTTGAGTTGGCTCACCTACTGACGCATTTCATTGGCTGCGGCGCTGTGTGCATTCCACCGAGCGTCGACAATCTCCGTCGCTATAAAAGTTATTTATAAGAAATTATTCTAAATATAAAAGTTTTCGCGGAGGTTTCGTCCCCACCATTGCGTGGGTATCAGCTTCGGTCGTCTCCACCAGAATCGGGATCAGTGATCAAAGCAAAAGCGCTAAAAACTGGTTTTTGTGACGGGCATTCATTTGGCAGTTAAGTTACTGTTTTCTTTCGAATGCTTTCTGGTGTTGTTTTCGCTTAATTCCACTCAGAAAAGGATTCGCTGAAATCGGCGTGAGAGTGTTGTATTTCACAATGAAAGTATTTCCCAGTCGCAGGAGAACAACAGAAGGTGTTCCAAATATAACTCTCGGTTGTAATTGAATACTTAAGATTCTGAAATCAGCATGGTAACACTTTGTGAGCGTGGCGGCGGCGACGTGAATGAATTCCTTAAAGGATCGGGGAAATTCCAGCTTACCGATGAGATGAGTGTCTCCATCTGAAACGTCAAAGAATGACGTTCAGGAATACCAAGCGTTTGAATTGCTTCCGATGCAGTGTCACACTCATTGTCATTTGAAGGTTTCCGGTTAATCGTTTGGTTACCCAGACATTCCTTTTAAGGTTTCGCGATAAATTTAGTCATTCACAGATCTCTGGAAGATTCCCCTTTGACGTGATGCCCTCATTCAGTCACGAAGTCACGAATTTTCACTAAAACTTTGAGGAAACTCATTTCCGTTCAATAAAAACAAATTCGACAGTTAGGGGAAACAAACGCGTTCACAGCACGTAACCCATCATGAAAAAGATGTGACCGGGGAGTAAGGGAAAAGCAGAATGCATCCATTCGGTCACTGTATGTTAAACTGCCGCCTTCGAGTCGTTAGAGTGTTTATGACTTTCTCTCCCCCAAGCCTTATATAAACAATAAGCCACTTGAATGCAGTGTCACTGCTCACAATCGACTGCAATATGTGCGCTCATGTCTGGTTTCTGGCATTTTCGTTTGAATTTACATATCTCGCGCCCTAAAAACTTATCGTCAAGCAGAATGACGTTCAAAAAACGCCTGGGTGTCGAAAATTTGAGGCAAACGACATTTAGGCAACAGGGGCAATTCTTTTTCCATTGCACTCTACTCAGCTGTCAGCGTGGCAGATCTGTCAACATTAGATCTGTTTGCACTTTAAGCAACGACAGGGTAAGGATCCCTTCAAAAAACAACTCTTTGTAGACTCTCATGTCATTTACTCTCTAATAAGCTTACTTCTATCACAAATACGCTTTGCAGGCTCCTGCTCTCATCGGCTCTCTAATAAGCTTACTTCTGTCTTCTGGAACGTTTGTTGGGTTTCGTACTTTCTGCTTATTTTTGGAATATTTCTAAATTTTTAGATACTTTTGAACGCCTTGACGTAGAAGGCAAGTACGTCGACGGAGAAGGTCCTGGATTCGATTTTTTCATGGTATCACTTCTTTCGAATTCCAGACAAAACTTAAGGGGTCCGAATTCTGAATGAAAAGGTCGTCAAATCTCAGCGTTTGGAGTCGGGAATAAACTGTGGGTCTCCCGAGAGAACATTTTAATGCACAACTCAAATTGGTTTGGAAGATGCTAAGCCATGGTTCTTATGGTCTGATGTACCTAATGTGAGAATGCGCGAATAGACGTCTTGACAGTCTTCTCGACAGTCCCAGACGCATGTTCTTGTTCATGTCAAAAAGAACGCCAGACATCTATGGTCAGTTTTCATACTATTATTTGCCTTCTGTCAGATTTTTACAAAAGCGTGAACAGTTCTATTGATTTTGTACAGTTATGGACGACTAGGATTTATCCACATTTCGACATTTTGTGTTTTTTTTCTGAATTCTTGAAAATCTGTCAAGTGTGAAATTGCACGACTAAGCTGCTGGCAATCTGACAGTTGTGCGTTTTCATTTAATGGTGATCACAGAAAATGACGAAATGTCAAACCAAATTCTGTTTGTTCCACACTTCATCAAATGAGAAAACTTGCTTCGGACGAGATCATAATGACAGCCTGCTTGACAGTCAGTCAGACACGGGTTTGATAGTATTGACAGCAACTTGACAGCTTAAGTAAGTTGACTAAGTTAAGCAACTGTTTGACAGTATTGACAGCTACTTGACAGCTGAAGTAAGTCGACTAAGCTTAGCAACTGTTTCACAGTATTGACAGCTACTTGAGAGCTGAAGTAAGTCGACTAAATTTAGCAACCGTTTGACAGTATTGACAGCTGAAGTAAGTCGACTAAGTTTAGCAAAGTTTTGACAGTAGTGGGCTTTGTCGGCAAACCAAACGTCTTTGAATTGCTTCTTATCCCACCACTCCTTCACATCAGAAAACTTGACTTTGAGGACGAGTCATCATTTTTTAACACAAGGCTCTTGACAACCCAATATTCTTTGAAAAAGTTAAAAATGCGCCTTTAGTTTCAATTAGTGCCGACCACCGACAGCGACACGGATACCTCCTGAAAAGAGGTTTCTTTCTTTTATCTGAAGTTTCGGTCACCCTGTGATCTAAAGCTGGAGTGCCAACACCTAAAGTTTCTGTCAAAATCATCAGGACATTGAAAAGAAAATGGACACCGTCTGAGAGTAGACAGATGTGACTGTTCCCAGAACGCCATAATTTTGCACTTTTCAGTGTCTTTCAAAAAGTGTCCACCTGTAGTAGCGTACTTCTGTATATGCAAATGACATGAATAGTCAATCAACCCAATTACCGATATCCACGACTGTACAAACTCACTTCCGCGTCTTCTTAAGGCAGCGACAGTCCGTTTCATTTCAATCTACATCCAGATCACTCTCGTCTACTGAGTGTTCTAAATCTCCTTTGCCTTTCCCATCCAGCAACTCTATTGCAATGCAAACCATCACTTCCTGTTGCTTCAATGTTGTTTACTTTCACAAGCTGTATACTTTCTCATGCAGTCTAGAAATTCCCTCAAATGAAATCTTATCGATTCTGAGAACATTTCGTCGTCTCCACAGCGCAGTTCGCAGTTCTGTTTGATGTTTTCATACAGAACCAAGGAATCACGTGAACACTAGCGTTCGTATCCCCACAGCAGTGATATGGAGACATGACTCAAGTGAATACAATCGCAGTTTATCTACGACTGGTTTCGGCGACTGCTTCCGTCGCAATCACTTGTCAACATCGTGTGTCACGAGGAGCAACTATTCACTTCATCATCCTCATCTGCCATCATCGACAGATGGGACCATTTGAAGAGCCTAACAGATGCTGCCGCCTGATGATAATGTCTTCTACCTGACCTGGTCCAGTATCAGCTGTGTTTCAGAGGAATCCCACCGAATGTCTCTGATTCATCACAATGGCGCTCGCCATGCCATGCGACCATGTCAATGAAATCGTTGCTGTTGATAACAACGCCAACTTCATTAGCACGTTTTAGATTTCCCCAGAAATGACGGCAGACTCATTGAAATGCAAAGATGACGATAATTAAGCCCCGCTTCGAAAATCCCCACAAGATCGGCGTGTGTGTGTTTTTCTGTGCGTTGATAAACAAATGACGAATTTACTTCCCGCGAAATCGGCCATATGCCAAACCTTTTTGGGGGGAAACTGGTTGCCACCTTCTTGCCAAAGACGCATGCCCACAAATCATGGTTTCAAGCAAATCCACTTCAAGCTCATAGTTCAATATTTGCATGGCGAACGAAGAGCCAGCTGTGAGAGAGAGGGCCAGCTATCATTGAAACCTCTCTTAGCCCTGAGATACAAATGGTGCGTCCGGAGACAAAGGAATTGTGGCAAGAACTCGCTCTGCTGTCGTTCTAATTCGTTCAATGCACATACACACAGCCACGTGCAGAGATCTTATGTGCAGCCTGAATCAAAGTACACCCTGCCTGCGTCTCTAGTCACAATTCCAGTTTCTTTTCTGCGGCGACTCGCCTGGCTGCAGTTGCGACCACGGTAGGTAGCGCAGCTCATAGAAAATTCACAATATGGCAGGGAAATGCTACTTGCCTGCTCATTGCCACCACAAGCCGTTTTATTTCAATAACGATGAGTAGTCGTTTGATATTTACTACATGCATACACACATGCAGCACACCAGGATAGGCATAGTAAAACCAAAACAAAGCCCCGTGTGTAGTGTGCCCTGCTCGTAGAACGTTGACGATTAAATGCAAACACAAGTCGTATCTCATGCCTTTTCCTCGTTTTCTTTTGATTCGATGACGTCTTCGAATGACAGTTTTCCCTCTCCACCGTCTTGGAGCGTATCTCTGCCTAGATCTATACCTCGCTAGATGCGAGGGGCCCACTTATCTAGCAATACACACTCTCTCATCGCAATAGAACCCAACGCTCTCAAACACCAACACGACAAATGATAACAAAACTGCTAGATAGATACTGTGTCAAACACAGATCTCTGTTTGTGTGTGTTTCGTGAGTTTTTCTCACAAAATTCACCCAAGCCTGCGCTCTGACGCTTGTGCTGCACACAATTTCCAAAACAAAAAAAACACACAAAACCCAACGAACACACTAACGGAACATATGTTTGTGGTTATTCATTTCATGTGACGTCACACACTCACAAAAACCACCACCAAGCGAGCAAAGGCAAAAACCCACCACCAACAACAACAATCACCACTCTGAGGCGACGAAGCGAAACGCAAAGCAATCGAATCGATTCCGCTCTGGTATATAAATGCTTCGCACAACATCGTGCAGCTCTCAGATTCTCTAGTTGAACCGAAGAACGCGGTTGGCAAAAGAAGGCCAAAGAGAGACTTCATTTGTTTTTTCGTTTTTCTTGCAAATAAAAATTTGTGTTTCACATTTTTCGTATCACAAGCGCGCAGCAGTGGTGAATCAAAACAAACACTTCGCGGTACAAGTGAAATTTGTATCTCACATTGTTTTTGTGTTGAATGAAAGAATATCTCGTGTGACAAGTGCCCCCCCGTTTATCTCAAATGATCCTTGAACAGCCCCACATCTGAAACAACGCAACGGAGTTTCAAAATAGGGCGAACAAAACTTATTAATCAAATGTACTACTTAGTGGCGTATAGTTAACAAATTGTACCCCCCCTCCAAATTCACAACAAAATCGTGAATTTTACATCAAGCAACGCATCTCAGCGGCGCTCCACCACCAGACGGCAGCTACGACAC
The DNA here is from genome assembly GCA_944738645.1 of Eristalinus sepulchralis. NCBI lineage: Eukaryota > Metazoa > Arthropoda > Insecta > Diptera > Syrphidae > Eristalinus > Eristalinus sepulchralis. Next base: position 46,794,541 of record OX122882.1, read on the forward strand.
ACAACAAACCTAAACAAAACAAAAAATCGATATTCTAGTCAGAAATAGTTTGTGGGCTTTCATTAGTGTGATTGAAAAGGAATAATCTTGTTTCACGTTCCCGCTGAAACAACGAACATTTCTGAAGCAAACAACAACAAAAAAAGAAAGTTTTGAATATCCTGCATTTTGTTTTTGAAACAAAACGCATCCACACAAACCCCTTACCCGCCGCGTACTGAACTGAACTGTGATATAAAGTTTTTCGTTAAAGAAAAACCAAAACTACACAAGAACTTAGAAAAAACAAAAAAAAACACAAAAAACATTCTATAAACTTTAAGTTATTTAAATTATTTAAAAAAAAAAAAAAAAAAATTCCAAAATGGTCGGAAGTACAGGAACTCTAATGACAATGCGTCTTGTTCGCAGCAAATTACGCAAACGTGAAGAGACATCCTCAGCCAGTCCGGCAACAAATATTGAGGCTCAAACCACAACATTTGCAACATCTCCCACGCAACAGCAGCATCGTAACAGTACGAGCAGTCAATGCAGCAACAGCAGCAGTCAACATCAGCAGATCTTCACAACATCATCATCGACAACCAGCTTCGAGGCGAATCACAATCAAAATAATGCCAATTTAAATAATCAAACCTCAAATGGAAACTGCAATGGTACAACAGTGACAATAGTCCGACAGAGTCCACCATCAAACGGTTGGGTATTCCCACCGAAGGCGCCAACACCCAACATCTACAACTGCAATAATCACTTTGTAAGTATCTCAATTCAATTATGTCGTTTTTGAAGTTATATCATCCATCAATCCATCTGTAGTGGGGACTGTGGTGGGTGAGGGAGAGCAAGTACAGTTGCATTTTGCGGCAGCAAACTCACCCACTGAACGGTCATCTTTAATCATTTTTAGCACCCCTGTGTTTCACTTCTCTTCCACCATCTGTGACCAATTTCCGATCGAATCTGGAGTATAAAGAATTGCTCAGCTCGGCAACATTCAATTTCTCGGGAAAGGGGGCAGAAATCAATTAAACCAGCACACACTCGCTGTTACCCTAGGTCATTAAAGAATTGCAGTGCACAGACAAAGAACAAACAGCAGGAGCAATGCAGTGCGCGCCCAGCTGCAGGATAAAGAGTATCATGAGACAGATAGGTTACTGCACCTAACCCAGCCAGTCGGAGGCAATGTGCTCGTTTCTTGATTCTCTCATGCCTTGTATTCTCCCCCCGTTCGTTCTTTCGTTTCCCTGAAATCCCAACTCATTGTTAGATGGAGAAGCCCAACATAATCCAGGTTGGCGCGCGGGGCGAAATGCTGTAAGAAAGGTTTTTGAACCAACCAGTCGGCCTTCTTCTCTTGTATTCCCTATCTTTCAGCCAGCTGTTCTCTCACACAAGAACGTTACACATAAGAAAAAAAGTAACGTGTACAGAAAAGCCTTAGTCGGTCCCCAGTTGAAAGCAAAGGCAAAGGAACTCAACGTTCATGCAGACAACAAAAAAAACCGAGCATTTAACAAGTTCATTGATCGATTCATGGCTAGCAGAAGCAAAGCGCACGGGGTAGGGATGTGCCACATACTTAGAAAACCTTTGTACTAGAAATCATGCAAAAAAAAGCCGGATTTCTCTCTTTCCTCCTTCTTCCGCCAGACAGTTTTGTCTTCCTTCAATTGCTGTTTGCTGCTGTTTGGCTTTTTTTCTGTCTGAACTCAAATGTCCTTCTGTTCTGAGAAGGGTTCAGTGGCATCAACAGGTTGAGTTTGGTTTTTTTTCGCCAGACGATCCTTTTGCCATGATTTCACAGATGAATTGTCAGTCAAAAGATTTCTTGTCAAACACATGGGTACAGTCCGAACTGAAATTTTATTTTTTTTCCTGCATACAATTTTTGCTCTGTTTGTCTATTAAAGAGTTCAGTCAGCAGAGGTGCCGGATTTTAAAGGGAATGCAATCAAAAAGTGTGAAATTATGAGAAAAATAGAAAAAGAAGAACATCATAGCTGTCAAAGACTGCAACTGTTACAAATTCACTGCAATTTTGTTTGGATTCTTTGAAATTTGAAAGTTCCCATTACTTTCGCAGTAAGAGTAGTAATTTTGATATACAATCCAATTGCTGTTGAATCAACACCGCAGCATTATTTATTTTGCGTGCATAAAGACTGGATTTCAATAGGAAACCAGATATTTATACAGTTGTTCTGTCAGAGAGATGTCAGCTGACGTAGCACTCAAAGTTGATATAACCTTCCAACGGCAAGCGAGTAGGGAACTAAAAGAAAAAAAACAAAAACCTCTCTACACCGCTATCGGAAGAGAGGGAGAGGAGACTAGATTTTTATTTTCAGTTGCTTTATTCTTAACCAGCTTTGGTGAGACAGGCAAGACGCTAGCGTTTGCATTTATGATTTAAATATCTTAAGACTTATGAAATCAAAGCAAAATGAAATTATATGATTGCACAAGATAAAGTTGAGGAACTTAAACCGGCCAGATATAGATACAAAACACGTTCGACCTCTCCCTCTCTCTCACTCTGTCTATCTGTCTGTTCGTTCATTTTGTGAATACTCAACGTGTCGTCGTCGTCGTCGTCGTGGTCACCGTCGATCGTTGTGTATTTCGATCATGAAACAGAAACAAGAAAAAAAAATCGTTTCTGTTTGAAAGCTAAACAAACCGAAAGCCAGAAATAACCATCCGCCAGTCAAGATCACCTTTTGAATGTAAAAATAAACACTCGGCACAGCGGTGTGTTGCTGGGTGTTCTATTGTCTCGTCTCTTGGATTCGGTTGCAGGGGATACCCTTTGCAACATTCACTGTCATTTCTTCTTACACAATTCCCTGTTTTTAAGTGACATTACATAAACGAAGAAAGGCGTACAAATTTCATTGCATTCAGAGGCAATTAGTGACAGTTGATTGCATTCCGAACATTCTAAATTGTCCATCTTGCGACAAATGGAAACTTTTTCATCAACGAATGAAAGTTTTGCTTGTCTTCCTCCTATACATACGGTTTTCACTCAAAATGAGAAAAAAAAAAGAAGCAGAATGTCAAACAAATGAGGCCTCAGCGCCAACCCACTGCAAGCCACAAACGAATTGTATCTGTGTGCCGAGTTCGAAGCGAAAAAGTAACACGAGGCTAATTGAAATCCAACTATTCTCTGCTCAAGACGTCAGTTACGCGTGGTTTGGTGTCGTTTTCTGGGCCTTTGTTTTATTCCACTTCATTTATTTTTTTTTTTTTGCAATAGAGTCAAGAGGTGAATTTCATTGAAAGTTATATGACAGCCAAGCGCACAAACACACATCCAACATCAAACTCTCTGGTGTGTGGCGAGGCAAAGCGACAAAGCAATGAAACAAAAACAACAAACCGCACAAGGTTTGGGATTACTAGGCCACAACTCGGTTTACTTGTGTGCTTTCTGGTACTACCGACACATGTAACACAAAAATGCCTTATCAAACCGAGTCAATAAATTTAAACTTCCCTTCTGAAGATGATTAGTGAGAATACGTACAGTGGGTTTATGTCATTGTGTAGACCCAAGCGAGCGTCCCGTCTGGAGAGGGCGACACCGGGGGGGACTTTTTCAAGTTTTTTCCGTTGAAACATGAGCTGTGTTTCATCGATTATGCGCGAGAGAGTCACGCTTGGTAACATACATCTCTGAGTTTTTCACAGTTGGCGCGATCGTATTTTAAGCTGCTGCTGCTGCCTTAACACACAGATACACTGCTTGCTAGACAGCTGATGATGGTAGCTGGCAGAGGATCATTAACGAGACCGTGATGATGATGATCCCAAAGTGCATACAATAACATTTTTGAAATGGGTCGGGGGGGTCTTAAGTCCGGATATTTTCTTTTTTTTTCTCCCTCTCTCTCTTTCTCTCTCTGTTTCTGTTCGTTTGGTTTTGTCGCGTGTTTTGTTTCTCTTTTTTATCGCGATTCATTTCGCGTTTTCTTCCATCAGTTGTGATATTACCAAGCGTTGCTTCTGTGCGCGTGTACACATGCTGAATTCTCTCTTTCACTCTTTTCGAGTTAGCAACACGAAGTTGGCGCATGATTTTGCCGTTTTAGAGATTGTAAATTTTTAGACTGTAAATGAGTGGCGATTTAATTGACATTGAGTATGATGATGGTCTAAGGGGAAGAGAGGAGGAGGTGGTTTAAAAAGCGAGAAACTAGTACGAATGAATTTTCTCTTTTGCAATACAATTCCGCTTTGATACTCCAGAACCGGTCAACTTTTAACGACCGCTCAACTGTCTAGGCCTGCAATTCAAAGCAGGAACCATTCCTGATGATATATCACAGCTTAAGCATTCAATTCACATCATTGTTCAAAATTCATGCAAGCAACTTACTAACTATTCCCCTCTTTTCCTCTCTTTCCAGGATGCATTAGTAACAGCCAATGATAAACATGGTTTCAAGGGATTCCGTAAACAATTCAGCGGTAGATTCAAACGTTTAGTCGCGAAAAAACCGCAAGAACCAGCACCAGCAATACCACCAGAGTTGAAGCCTCAATTGAAGACAATCTATGTCTACTAAACAAGAGAGGAGAGGATTTCTATTTCAAAAAAATGGCGACAGAATATTCAATCTAACGATGCCCGCAGGATATGTATTAGAACTAAGATCAGAGAGGGACAAAAAGCAAAAAAAAGTTGCGGTTCCTCTCATCGAATCGAGTTGATCCATGAGTTTGGGCTCAATTACCTACAAAACAAACTCCTAATCCACAAATAACTGTATTATGATTATGTTCTCAGCTTAACTGATAAACGAAACAAATAAGCAAACCAGTCCATAATTTTTAAGACAACAAGACACAGCGAACAGCGCCAGCAAAGCGAAGTGTTTTGTGAATGAAGAAGACACAAAAGAAGCGTATGATATAAACAAGAAAAAAGAGAAAAAATCAAAAGATAAGTTCCAAAGAATGAGAACATAATTTCAAATACAATCCCTATGCTAAATCAAGATATGAAAAAAAATGCATGGTAGTAATCTTAAGGCAAGCAAAAAGACACAACAGATCCTGCAGCTTTGTTTAATCAATGCCAAAATTTATTCAATTTAAAAACCTCCACACAAACCGCACACACACACACATACATCCCCCGACCGTTTCGATACTGAAGAGATGAACGTTTGTATCCACAAAATACATCCACAAGGCAATTTCAACAAAAAAATAAAACTCGTAAACATTTTTTTGCTGCAAGAATTGCTTTCGACAAGACTGAGATTTACCAGATTGTATATGTAGTTTTATTTAATTAATTATTTCTTTGCAAACAAACCGCGTATTCGTTGATGGGAGACGATAGGTTTTGATGATGAACCTCAATAGCGATGAACAAATGAAATTCTCAATTGACGCTGACGCTGTGGTGAAGAGACTTTCACCGCAGCACGCGCGCCCAGACATCATTCAATCCAGAAAGAAATGAAAAAACAGAAAAATGCGACTAAATGTGCATTCTCTTTACACAATGAATCAATCTGTGAACCAGAAAGCACCAGCCGAAGCAGAATTAAACAGCTCTGATCTTCAAACTAACACACCAGACACCCCGCCCGCCCGCAACCCCAGCATAACCGCACTATTTATTCACTCGAAGTACAGTCAAAACAAAAAAATTGCAGAAAATATCAAACAAATGTTAAGAAAGAAGAAGAAACAAAAAATCCACAATTAATTAATATGTACTACTTTTAAATATAAAGATATCTATTAGTTAACTATCAACTAAGAGTAGCTTTATGAGAAAAAAAAAAATACACATGGGAGATGATGATTATATTCGCTCACATTGAGCGGACAGAATGTGAAGAATGTGAAAATATTAAAAAAAAAATAAGAATACTAAAAGCTTATAAAAAACAAATGCAATTACATTGAAGCTCGAAATAATTAACTTTCATTATTTTTCTGTTTTCTATTTTACCGTTGAAATAGTCCTGAAAATGTTTTGTTTTGTTTCAAATCTCTTTTCGCCGAAAACAAATCCGAAAAGATGTCTTTTATTTGTTTTTGTTTAAATTTAATTTTTGTTTTTCCCTACCAACACACAAACAAAAGTTGTTATTTTTTTTCTGTTATTTTGATGTAATTGTAAAAGTTGCGATGAGGAGATGATGAAATTCCAATTATTTGAAAAGAATACAGTATTTTTATTATTATTTTTTATTTAGTCAATAAAGTATGAAAAAAATGATGTGAATATGAGCAAAAAAAAAAGAGTTTTTGTCTTTGGAGACTTTCTTGATTTTTTAGCTTTTTCGTCGTTGGTTTTCTTTGGTTTATAACTGGCGTGTGCTGTACTGGGATTTCGAGCACGCTCAAGTGATCGGACTCAGGTCACAGTACGGATAGAAAATTTAGGGGCAGAGATGGAGAAGATGTACCAAAGCACATTGGACTTACAGCACTGTGCAAAAATAATAGCACCATGTTCGATATTGTCACTATTACTTTTTTCTATTGTCAGACAGGCGCCTCATATTTATTGCACAACTTCTCTATTACATCAGTCATAAAACCGTGGTCGTAGTGGTAAGTGAGTCGACCGCCACGCAAAAAGTCTAGGTTCGACTTCCGGCTGGGACACTTCGCATTTTTTCACAGCACCACCTCTTTTGAGTTGCTGACAACACTCAAAGTGTATCAATTGTCTTTGAAAAGCTTCTCAAATCTCGCCGTTCGGAGTCGGCAAAAAACTGTAGGTCCCTTCTACTCGTGAGAGAACAGTAGCACGCACAACACGAGTAGTCGTTGTAGAAGCTGGGCCCTGGTCCGTTGTGGGCCGTAGTGCCACTCAATCATAAAACCCAAAAACAAGATAATAGAAAAAAACATATTTTGGTTAAAAAAAGGTCCCATTACCGAAAATGCAACCGAATTCAAATTGTGCAAAATAATCTCACCACGTCATTCTGAAGAGCGTTTTCGAAGCTTACACCAGTGTTTCGATAACTTTTGGCTATAAACTATATTCACATATGTTCTTGTAGTTACTAAAATATAATAAAAATTGTCAAATATCTTCCTTCCGCCTTTTTGTCTTTGAATTTTTCGGCTATGTAAAGAGCTCGTATCTGGGAATACTATGCATCATTTGAAAGCTCTTGACATAACCTACAAAACGACGCTAGGCATGGATATTGCGTTCAACAGTTATAGAAGTGGCAAATTTGCTAGAGAAACGTTCCGTGAGATTACTGGTATTTTGGGGGATTCAGAGCCGGTGAAAACGACACCATGGATAAGCCAGCCGGCGGAAGACCTGTGACGACGAATACCAATTGAATCATAGAAATCATTGAGTTAGACTGACATGTGGCATCTCATGACATCGCCCAGGAGATGGAAGTTAGTCTTCTTCTTCTTGTGGTGCTATAGTCCGGGTTGGACCAGGGCCTCAACCAACATGCCTCTCCAGCCAGCACGATCTTTCGCCAGCTGCCGCCAGTTGCGCACTCCAAGTTGGTTGAGGTCCTTCTCCACTTGTGTGCGCGATCTTAGCCTGGGCCTGCTTCTGCAGTATGAACAAAATTCAATCGCTTTTAAAAGAACCCAAAGTTCAATGCCAAACTGAGGCGATTAAGTATCATATAGAGATGGCTTCGTTGGTTCTTCGAGGAAGGGGTTTTGCATATGAATTGCTTTCTGAGATTTCAGCCCAACTTTGTCGTTGTCTCAGTTTCTTACCACCTTAAAGCTATGATAATAATAATTGAGCGGCTCTGCAGCCCACAAGGAACCAAGGTCTAGCTTCTACTACAACCTTTATGCTATAACTGCCTATTATCCGATACGTCTACGATGCCTTCATGCATCGCCTTCATGGCCATATTACTAAAAGTTTATCCGTCGAACTGGAATGACAATGTTGTCGGCATTTGCGAGTAATTGGACGGACTTCTGAAAGATGGTTGCAAACGAATATTTCATAATCCCATTCGACAATCTCCAACCTTACCGACCTTCTCCATGACTTTGCTTCACAAATGGACGAATTTTGAAGGGACGTCACAACTTGCTCTTCTCTACAGATGATGTCATATGCTGCCTTTAAGTCTATGAAAATGTGGGGTGCATCAATCTTCTGCTCCATAATTCTATGCGATTATGGATTTTTCTGCCCTACCGACCAGGATGTTGATGGAAAGCTTTAGATGTTTACATGGTGAATAGTATGTTCAGAAGACTGATTATTCCTCTATAGTTGGCGCAATTCAGAAGGTTTCCATTTCTGTACAGCTCGCAGTGCGTTTCCCTTCCTTTGATCACATTTTACAGATAAGATGCTGCATGCTCCTTAACTTGTCATCGCCTGTTGCTTTAAAAAGTTCTGACATTCTCAGCTCTCTCTGTCCCACTCTCTCTTTCTGTCTCTTTCGTGTTCTCTCTCTCTATCTCTCGTCAGGTCTAGCTGGCTGATCCTGTACCTGAATAATTGGCTTGAAATTACGAGGGGCGTTCAATATATTCTCGGTATCGATATGAAGAGAAATGCGAATTCAATTTAATTTTTTTTAATTTTTCATTATAATCTCCCCTTACATCAATGCATTTGTTACATCTTGAGATAAGCTTTTTTCAACTCTCGAAAAAATAAATTTCATCTTTCTCTGCAAAATACCCATTTATTGCCGACTTGAGTCCTTCGTCATCCGAAAATCTTTTTCCACGAAGACAATTTTTTCAAATCCGGAAACAGCAAATAATCACTAGGGGCAAGGTCTGGACTATAGGGTGCTTGTTGGATTTCTTCGAAACCAAAATTTCGGGCAGCAGCCTTGGAAACTCGCGTCGTGTGAACAGGAGCTTTGTCATGAAGCAGCAACACACGCGCTGCGAGTTAACCCCGTCTTTTCTTTTTAATTTCCTCCAGTAAATTATGCAAAGTAGAAGCGTAGGATATGGCGTTGATGGTCTCACCTTTTTTGATGTACTCAATGAGAAAGATTCCCTTTGAGTCCCAAAAAAAAATTTGACCATGAGCTTCCAGACTTTGAACTTCTTTGGGGGGTCTGTTTTTTTTATGCCACTGCATGGATTCTTATTTGCTTTCAGGGTCATAGTGGTGAAGCCATGTTTCGTCCCCAGTAACAATTCGATCCATAACACCGTCCGTGTTCTCAACAGCATGCAATTCTCACTTTTTTCTGAGGTGCTGTGAGCATTCGTGGCACGATCTTTCGCCAGCTGCCGCCAGTTGCGCACTCCAAGTTGGTTGAGGTACTTCTCTACTAGTGTGCGCCACCTTAACCTAGGCCGTCCTCTGTTTCGTTGTCTCAATGGCTCAGATTCCAAAAATTTTCGGGCCGAAGCAGTGGTGTCGACGCTTGACTAGGCGCATGTCGCTGTACAGCCCATAGGGTTCTCGTTGAATCTTCTTCTCCAGATGCCATCAACGCAAACAGGACCAAAAATCGCACGCAGAACTTTTCTCTCAAAATGATTAAGGGTTCATCCGTTTTTGGATCGTCCAGGTTTCTGCGCTGTAAGGGAGGACTGGGATGATCAAGCTGTTGTACAAAGAATGTTTAGTTCTTCGAGAGAGGGGTCCATTACTCAATTGCCTCTTGAGCCCAGGGCAAGAGTGATTCTGCGTTTGATTTCGATACTGGTGTTGTCCCTGTTTACCGCGGAGCCGAGGCAAAATAGTGACGAAGTCGAACATGGCGCTATTATTTTGCACAGTGCTGTAAGTGCCTGTAGATTGTAATGGGGAAGAAAAATGGAGTTGGGAAGATCGCACCGTTAATCTTTAAACCTAACTGTATGGGCTTATGGGTGAATTAAGGAGCGCTCCAAGCGAAGCGTTTAAAAAAAAGACTGACCAAGACGAGATGTTTTTTGCTTGTTTTGAACGTTAATCGACTAAGCCCTTTTGTAGTTTCCAATGAGTTTAATTACTCGCTTTCGGATTCTAAACAGTAGGTGAAGTGAAGTCTAAGGAGCAACAGACCATATAAGAGAGTTGTACTCAAGCTGGGAGCACACACAGGCCGACCTAATTTATCGAACGATGCTCAAAAATGCTCGCTATCAATACCAACCACGTTTTTTTGGCCTTTATTTAAAAAAAAACAAATTCTTCATTAATTAACACCACAAAACCCATCGTACTCATCCTAGAAAAATTAGCGAGCTTGTTGGACCTCCAGTGGATTTGAGGACAACTTGAAGTACACGCGGCATTGAACAAACCAGCTTCTGTGTTTAGTCTTCGGGTACCCTATCCCATTCTATTAGCTTCCTTGGGTGTAGCCTTTGAAGTTATTGCGTGCCTGTGCAGCTGTTTCTTTAGGAAGTTCCACAAATGCTCAATGGGGTTTAAGACTGAAGTCTGTGGAGAAAAGTGCAATTGTCTTGGAGCATAGTACAATAACAACTGCTTAATTTTTCCAGCTGTGTGCTTTGAGTCATTATCCTACTTAGTGGGAATGACCGGGAGAGAGTTGTATGTTAGGTGGCGAGGAAACCTCAACTCCAATCGATGAAGTACTACTCCCGTCCAGTTTTGAAGAAGTTTTCTCAGTCATTTAAAGGCTGAAAATTATCAAAGCCCCAGATTTAAATGGCTTGCCATCATCAGTATGTTGTTTCTGCTACACTGGTTGATGGGGCCTTTGATGGCCAACAAGTTGAGTTTTTCTTTCATTGTCCCAAATCTTCCCCATCTCTTAAAATAATTTGCGAGATCAATCTTTCAGCAATGCTTTAATGAACACCCAGTGAACAGCTTTAACACATCACTCAATAGGTCTCGAGACTAACCAATAAAAACACATTTTCTACACAAAACTCGATTTCAGCCATCAACATAGTTTCCTTCAAGAGTGATACAATCAGTCCAACGCCGCCATGCCATTTTTAAAGACCGATTTATTTTTGGTCTCAAAATAGGCTTCAGTTTCGGCCATCACCTCCTCTTTCCAGCCATGCTTTTTCCGGCGAGCATCTTTTGATGTCTGAAAGGAGGTAGAAATCGCTGGAGGCCAGATCTGGAGAGTAAGGTTGGCGCGGAAGCGACTCAAAGCCCAATTCGGGCAAAGTCTTGTGACACGGTGCATTGTCTTGGTGGAAGAGAATTTTTTTTTCTTTATATGGGACCGTTTTTCAATTTCTTCCCTCAAATGCACCAACCATGCCATGTAGTGTTCGCTGTTGATCCTTTTGCCTTTCGCAAGCTAGTCGACGAATAAAATTTCGTGCGCATCCCAAAATACGAATGCCATAACCTTGCCAGGCGATCTTTGTGCTTTTGGACGCTTTGGGCGTGGTTCGCCGGCTGCTGTCCACTCCGCTGACTGTGGATTTGATTCTGGAGTGCAGTGGTGGATCCATGTTTCATCCATTGTGACATAACGATGCAGAAAGTTCTGGTAGTTCTGGCGAAACACTTCCAAACGGCTCTCAGAATCATCGATACGTGTTTTTTTTTTGTCCATTGGGAGCAAACGCGGCACCCATTTCGAAAACAACCTTCTAATGGGCAAATGTTCATGCAAAATAGTGTGCACACTGCCTTCTGATATCTTTAAGGTGTCAACTAACACACGCAAAGCCACTTTGCGGTTTTCCTAAACGATTTTGTGTACTTTTTTGACGATTTCAAGTGTAACCACCTCAATCGGCCTTTCTGAGCGTTCAGCACCGTTGGCGTGTGTACGGCCACGTTTAAAGTCAGTATACCACCGATAAATAGTTGTCTTTGTTTTTTTCTCATCAAAGAGCAGTGTTTACTCAACACACGCAATTCTGTTTTTTGCATTGTTTTAAAAATCGCAAGAGTAACGTCACTTGAAGCACTGTAATTTATCATAAAAATTTGGCATGATACCTGTCTTGAATGGTTTTAGTTCCTAAAAATAATATAAATGTTTTGTTAGTGGCGCTCAGTCAGCTCAGACAGTCCCGGGACTATTGAGTGATGTGTTAAATCTTCATACCCGTTCACTCGAAAGAACATAATAGACTTTTCCAAATTTGGGGCTGCAGTAAAGTGAAATTGGCGATTCCTGAGCTGGGCTGTTGTTCATCATCCTTGTTTCTGAAGTTACCGTAATGACAAGCTTCTTAAACCTCTCGCTTCCGAGTCGGCATTAGGTTACCTCCACGAGTACCATAAGTTGTTCCTTAAAAAAACTGGGTTCAGATCCCTAGTCCCCTGTAGACTCTCACTTCAATTAACTTTCTTCAGTAACAGAGCTTAAGTTCTTGCCCGCTTCCTAACCCACTTGTTCAACGTGTTTTTTTTTTCTTCGAAGGCCAATTTAAAAATAAGACAATTAGGCACTTGGCATTCCAAACACTCACAACCCCATCAGAGACGTACACTCTAAATACTACGAAAGGAAAATAATCAATTCAAAAACGCCAAGTAGAGGCACATATTTTAGACTTACAAGGGATCCCATTAAGTATCTGCGCTTTTAATTGCCCTCCCATGGAAGTCCAAAGTGCCACTGAAACTCATTGCCTTTCGCATTTCGAAAAGGCAACGAACTGTCCCACACACAGATCGTGCTTAATAGTCAATTTCTATGCTGCGCTGATACTTGTATCGATCGCGCAGATCGCCCGGAGATCGAGGTACAGATATAGCTGACCTGACTTTGAAGGTAGACTGCAAATCGGAAGTGAGTCGATTTCACTTGAAATTCAGAGCGTGGTGCCACTGTACGAGGATTGCAATTCGAATCCGGATTTGAGAGTGAAATGTTCGCCCCCTTCAGCGGGGGATCGTGCACTCTGTCGCTGTTTGAGGTGACCTTACACCCTCTTTCGCCAATTACTGAGTCAATTCACCCGAGCAATGGGGAGTGATTGTTTTCAGTTAAACATTGCAACTGGTTGGAGTGAGATGCGGGTGTCACCGACTTAATGAGGCGATTAAACCTGTTGGTAGTACTTTGCATATTTCTTGACAACAGTTCCTGTGTATTTTTAGTCAACCTGAACAGAAAAAAAAATCAATGGAATTTGAATTTGGAAATTTCCGTAATGGTTTTTGAAAAGAAATTGCGACATCATCTATGCCAGGGACAGTCTGATCACTCATCCTCTTTATTTAACTACTAGATTGCTGCATACGGAAAGTGTTCGAGGGCCTAGCTTTTGCAACAACTACTCGTGTTGTTCTCTCACAAGTAGAGGGGATCTACAGTTTTTTGCCGACTCCGAACGGCGAGATTTGAGAAGCCTTTCGTAGGCAGTTAGGACTCTTTAAGTGTTGTCAGCAGGTCGGAGGAGGTGGTGCCTTTTAAAAGGTACTTCGTCGAAAATCGAACCTGAGACCCTGGCGTATGAGTCGACGCACTTAGCCATTCCACGACGGTGACCACTTGTTGTTTTTTAGCAAGAAGAAAAACCATAGGCCGTGGTGGACCTGGGCCTCAACGAACATGCCTCTCCATCCAGCACGGTCTTTCGCCAGCTGCCGCCAGTTGCGCACTCCAAGCTGGTTGACGACCTTCTCCACTTGTGTGCGCTAACCTTAGCCTGGGCCGTCCTCTGTTGCGTTATCCCAATGACTCAGATTCGAAGACTTTTCGGGAAGGAGCAGTTGTCTCCATACGCCCTACATGGCCTAGCCATCTTAAGCTTTGCATCCAAAGTCACTTAACCAAGCTCATGTCCTTCCTCGAAGTTTCTGCTGTTTAGTGTGACGCTCTGTCCGAGACGCCGATGTTGTGTGTCCTTCCTTGATGACAGCATGTACTTCGTTTTGCCCTCATTAACCACCAGACCAATTTTAGCCGCTTCCGCTCCAATGACAACAAACGCCTCATTGACGGCTAGCTCTGTTCGTCCAATCACGTCAATGTCGTCGGCAAGTTAGCAATTGAACCGACTTTTTGGAAGATCGTGCCTCTGGTATTGACTTGTGACTTACGCACGATCTTCTGAAGGATGATATTAAAGAAGTCACATGACAGTGCGTCGCCTTGTCTAAAACCTTTTCTGACATTGAAGGTCTCGGTGAGTTCGTTGCCGACCTTGACGGAGCAGCGAGAGTTCTCCATCGTCATCCTACACAATCTGACGAATTTGTTAGGGATGCCAAAACTAGACATGGCATTGTATAGCTCGTTTCTATGTACGCTGTCACACGCGGCCTTGAAATCGACAAATAGATGGTGGGTGTCGATTTGTACTTCTTGGGACTTCTCCAGGATTTGCCGCAGTGTGAAGATCTGGTCGATGGTGGACTTCCCTGGCCTGAAACCACACTGATAAGGACCTATCAGGTTGTTGACGAACGGTTTCAGGCGCTCACATAATACGGCAAAGAAAATCTTATACGCGATGTTAAGGAGACTGATCCCTCGGTAGTTGGCGCAGTCGAAAGGGTCTCCTTTCTTGTGGACCGGACATACGATGCTGAGATTCCACTCGTCGGGCATGCTTTCCTCCGACCATATCTCACAGATGAGCTGGTGCATGCACCCAACCAGCTCATCCCCAGCCGCTTTAAATAGCTCTGCGGGCAGTCCGTCCGCGCCAGCAGCTTTGTTCGACTTCAGTCTCGATATTGCTATCTTGACCTCGTCTTAGTCGGGGGGATGGAATTCTTGTCTATCATCGTCCAAATTAAGTGGAACATTCTGCCTAACAGCGGGATTTGGGCCTTCATGGCCGTTTAAAAGTCTGCAGAAAGGATCTTTCCAGATTTTCAGCATCGATTGCGACTCTACTACGAGGTTTCCGTTTTGGTCCCGGCAGGCTTCGGTCCGAACCCTATAACCACCGGATAGTTGTTTCACCTTTCGGTAAAACTTTCGGACTTCATTCCTGCCATAACACCTCTCCATCTCTTCGACCGCGCGCTTCTCATGCTCTCTCTTTTTCCTTCTGAGAAGCCGGTTCTCTTCCCTTCTTTTTTGTTCGTAGAGCTCACGAGCAGCTATCGTTGTCCGATGCAGCGTTGCATGGTAGGAGTAGCCGAGTTCACCTGTTCACGTAATTTTTAGCGAATTTCTGAGTCAGGCCGATGTGCGCATATGACTTCGGACACTGCAGAGCTTTGTCTTAAACTGTTCATCGCAAATACAGGGTTAACTTATCAGCGCATTCTAAATTAAAGGCAATTTTGACACTGGCAGCTGTTTGCTGCTCAAAAACTTGACAGGTAGGCAGTACCATACGAATTTAGTCGCTCTACACTTGAAAACTTATTTCCAAAGTGAGGAACAAACAGAAAGAAAAAATAAATTATCCGAAGTCACTAACCGAGATCGGTGTTCGCAACTTTGTGCAGAAGGGTCAAGTATGCTAGTGGACAACACCGATGGTCTCCGTCTCCGTACGCAAGTAGCTGCCATGACCGAGAGTTCCAGGCTCAATTCTTATCAACTTGCCATCGACTTCCTTGACAAGAAATTCGCACAAAGATCTCAAAGTTTATTCACTTACAAGTTTCAATTGACTCAGCTATTGAAGGCGCGTGATCGACTCAAATGGATGACGATTCTGATGATGTGTCGTATGTTTTTGTTAAATTAATATCGTCATGGATGTGGTCGCCGTGGCGAAATATGTAAGTGCGTCGACTCACACGCCGAGGTCCCAGGTTCGATTCCCACACGGAACAACTCGCATTTTCACGGCACCACCTGTTTCCAGTTGATGACAACACTCAAAGAGTACTAACTGCCTACGAAAGACTACTCAAATCTCGCCATTTGGAGTCGGCACAAAACTGTTGGTTCCCTCTACTTGTGAGAGAAGCTAGGCCCTCTAACACTTTCCGTATGCAACAATCCAGTAGTTACATAAAGAAGATGAGTGATCATCACTGTCACTGTTGTTTTAGAAGCTAGACTCTGGGCCCTTGTGGGCTTTCGTAACCTTAAATATCTCGATACTTTACATATTTCACTTTCAAAAATAACAGCTCATAGATAGTGTGGTCCAACCATTATGCATGTTGTTAATTGTGAGTCACACCGTAACGTCGTTTTTTTTAGCCCAACTTAATTTGACATTTCTTTGTTTCAGTGTTTGAGAAATCAAACCATGGAGGAGTGCACAATTGAGGAGAGCGTTTAGATTGTTGAAGCCTTTTACGAAAATTGGAGCTCAAATCAAAATGCATTTCGCGCACTTCATGATTCTTTTGGTCAGCATAGTCGACCAACTGGTCTGTTAACAAGAGAAATTGACGCATTTGGGCAAATGCCAGTTTAGGAGTGATTTGTAATATGCCCCTTTTTGACTTCCATAAACTGACTGTATAGTGTGGTTTATGGGCTGGCGGCGCACATTGGTTCCGCAGCGGACAAAAATACGTAGACTGAAATAATTTTATCCGCCAACCTAGAAAGCCAAAATTTTGTTGACTCCTAATGAGCGGTTTCGGTGTACGACTAGCTCATAGTCGGGCCATTTGAAATTTTAAAAATTTGAGCGTTTTTTTTCAAAAAAAACTCGATGTGTCTTTTTTTTTAAATAAGCCATCTTGGAATATGATGCTATATTTATTTGAAAGGGCGTACATTTCACCTTCAAATTGCATCAACATTTTTTTCATTTTGACTACTAGTTATCCAGACCAGGCTTTTTGTTGAGGCCATATTTTCCGGGAAGTACTTTTATGTTTGGTGGAGCATAACAAAAGTGCTCCAAGAGGCTCTAACGGAAAACCACATTTTTCTGAAAGCTTGAAATACTGTATAGTATTGAGTGACATTTTGTTTATATGGACATGAATTTCACCTTTGTTTGGAGCCAAAATTGATTGTCGTAAATTGTAACTAAATATTTTATTATGCAATTAAACAAAAAAGTGGGATTTCTCAATTTTTTAAGCTAAGATTACTCATCATCAATATCAATAATGCTATATCAACCATTTTCTGACGTCGGTAGGCCCTTATGACACATATGACTTAGAACATTGCAGAGTTTTGTCTAAAAGTGTCCATCATAAATACAGGATTAGAAAATCTGTGTCTTTTTAATTAATGGTAATTTTGACACTGGCAGCTGTTTGCTGCTCGAAATCTTGACAGGTAGGCAGTAACCTACTCCGGCGGAACGAATTTCCAACACTGTTACTATTTCATCAAGATCAGTCCACGGGTTCAAAAGTTTGAGATTAATTTCCGTGTTCCCCATGCAAGACCACCACTGTGCGGCGTCATTCTTCAATAATGAGGTCGCTATCGGTAGTTAATAACCGACTTCTTGCGGCCAGATATTGATGATATGAACCCAGGTTTGCGTGTACTTCCAACTGGCTGGAGCCACCTGCCACATAGCCATCGAAACAATGACTCTTTTGGCCGCGAAATTCAATGACCGTGTTATCTCAAGTTGTGGTGATGTTAGTTGGCCACATCAATCATGTGATTTCACATCACTGGACTTCTTTCTTTGAAAATTTAAAAAAGATGTCAATTAGCCAAGAACAATGCAAGAGATAAATGATGCGATAATTCGACACACTAAGGACATTAAACCTCATTCATGTTTCAGGGTCATTGAAAATATGGACCATTGGATAGAGGTATGCCACTAAAGGCGTAGGTCGGTATTTTGCTTCTCACATAATTGTCATCATAATGGAAAATTTTAAGATAATTATCTGAAAAATTTTTAATTTATTTACAATCACACCTTCTAAAGGGTGTCCCAACAAGAACGCTAGATTTAAATTATAAATAAAACGGAGATATTTAAAAAAAAATCGTGAATTCTTTATTATATCGTAAAGTAGACAGGATGAGGTTATGTGTGGAATGACACATCGGCCAGATGGCCACCGCGGCTTTGCTGGCACATACGCGATCTTTTAATGAAGTTTCCAATGACCGTTTTGCATAAATGCGGCTGTATATCATTAATGCAGCGTCCAGTTTCCTCTTTTAAGGCTTGAGTCGTCGTCGGCTTATTCGCATAAACCATTGACTTCAAAAAGCCCCAAAAAAAATCCAATGGTGTTAATTTGCACGATCTAGGCGGCCTATTCTGGTTTCCAAAACGCGAAATAACACAACCGGGAAATGACTGATGCAGCAATTGAATTGTTTCTCTGGCTGTATGAGATCTGGCGCCGTCTTGTTGGAACCACATCCCCTCCACATTCATTTCTAGGCACGAAAAAATTGGTTATCATTTCACGATACCGAACACCATTGACTGTTTGCGCTTGACCTGACTCATTTTCATAAAAAAAGGTCCAATGATTCCTCCAGCATAAAATCCACACCACACAGTGACACGTTGAGGATGCATTTGCTTCTTGTGAATCACTCGAGGATTTTCCTCGCCCCAAATGCGACAATTCTGCCTATTGACGAAGCCACCGAGATGGAAATGGGCCTCGTCACTAAGGATGATTTTATCGGCAAAATCAGCATTTTCATGTTGTCTCTCCAATACCCAATTAATGAACTCCCTTCGCTGTGCATAGTCAGCAGGCTTCAGTTCCTGAGTCAATTGAACTTTGTATACATGAAGATGCAAATCTTTCGTCAAAATTTAAATCTTGCGCTCTTGGTGGGACACCCTTTAAATATGTTCTACAATAAATTACAAGTTCATATGAGGCTTTAAACTAACTTTTAGTTTAGGCCCCAATATTCTAAGAGGTTCGCTGAATAATGTTCCCAAGAATAATAAATAAGTCGCATTGCACTACAGTTCACAAAAGCGATGTAGTACGTGCTATTGCTTTCTCACGAGTGGAGGGGACCTAGATTTTATTGCTGACTCCAACTGCGAAGCTTTTCATAAGCAATTAGTTCTCTTCGAGTGTTGTTAGCAACTCGAAAGATGTTTTGCTGTGAAAGAAATTCGAATTCGAACCTTGAACCTTCAATATTCACTTCTTGAGACTCTTTTCATCAGTCCTCTGAATACTTACAGCAGCGCTCAAACTCCTCTAAACACCGTACAAGGGTGTCGTGAACAAGTTAACCTGTAATTGGATACACAAACATTTTTTGCAACCGATGTCGAATTAGCGCTTCTGATTCAAGTCAAGAGCAGTAAACTATCAAATTTAAGGTTGGGATATGGAATGTCATCCATTCCACTGATTGCTTTGTTGTTACTACTCGTATTTAGCGCAGAAAAGGAAATTTGCCTAATGGGATGTTAAAGCAGTTTCGATTATAAATGATTTGCTGCAAATTTCCAACAAATTATTAGCTTCACGAATGAAGAGAGGTTTCGTTAAGGTTAATTAGAAAACAACGCCAATAAGCTGACGCAATACATGAGCCCAATTCCAAATCAGAAATCAATCATTTCACCTTCAATGAATTTTGGTTTTCCTAAACATTATAACTTTTGTGGACTTAGAGATTTTTTTCCATAAGCTCGTCCAAACAGATTCTGTGTGGGTACAGTTTGTACAGAAATCATGATTGGAGATCATTTTAAATATATCAACTGTAACCGCTTTTATGCAGCATTAATTCAGCAATGAATACAATGAAAGTGAGAGTTCTCATGTATCACAGCCTTAAATGGCAGAAGAAGCATGAGACTGGGTTCTCTTTGTCTGCCAGTTAGACCAGGAAAGTCGGCGATGAATTGTACGGCCATTAAACAGAGTTCACCAGCATGGCTGGCAATTAAGCGGTGCTTAAACCCCAGAGATTCATATGAACAATGAAACGTTAAGCACTTAGGAAGCGGGGCAGAATTTTTGCCCAAAACATGTGTGACTCACGAGTTGCCATGACCCTAGACACAGCAACACAAAGAGAAAAGTCGCAGAGTAGTGTAGTTAACGGGGCGAAAACTATTCAATTGTTGAATATAGGAAATGATGAATTGAACGGAAGAATGCAAAACGAAAGGAAGTGGATTTAATACTCAGAAATACAGGACTATACGGCATTTATATGCGTGACATGTTTAGTTTATATGCTATGGTGCACTTTTTTTTAATTATTTTCAAAACTTAAAAACTATGTAAGTTGGCCACAAGGTTAGGTTTCATTGATTAGTTATGAACGGTGACGAGGGCTGGTTTTTGTGAAGTCACCAGTAAAAGTGACGTTCTTTGGCGATCGCCCTGCTGAGCCGGAGAAGTTTGCCGTTGTTATGAGCGACGTCCGCTTCGTATTGGAGTCCACTATCCACTGCTCTGCGTACGACATGGAACATGAAGTTTGGGTAGGTTGCCCCAAAGATCAGACGGTTGGAAGAAGTCATTGCTCGTGCAATGTGCCCTCGGATCAGCTTAACAATAAAATTATCTTTCCTGATTAGGTTTGCCTTGTTGAACAAGACTTCGTTGCGATGGAACTTCTTGTAATTGAATTCAGGGAAAAGAGGACATCTTTGCTGGCGTCATCGGAAGACACAGCCTGCACGACATCACCTCCGGAAACGGACTCAGCCTGCTGGACTTCGCCGCGGGGCGGAACCTCTCTGTGAGCAGTACGCGGTTCCCACTTCTCAACATCCATAAAGGAACCTGGTGATCCCCTAATCAATCAACCCTCAACCAGATTGATCACATTGCGATCGACGTCAGACACTCCTCCAACATTCTCGATGTCCGAACATTCCACCTTATTATAGCTAAGGTAAGAACCCGGATATCGAGAGAGCAACGGAGTCGAGATAGGCCAAAACGGTTTGACGTCGAAAGCCATCAAAGAAGCTGCCACTGATGTGCTGGGTTTCACGCCACCACCCAGATGGAACCTATGGTTTGACAACGAGTGCAGGCAGGCACATGCAGCTAAGCAGGAGGCCTACCCGGGAACGCTGCATCCAACAACTGGAGCTGTTCGTGAGCTCTACGAACAGAAAAGAAGGGAAAAGAACCGGCTTCTCAAAAGGAAAAAGAAAGAGCATGAGAAGCGCGCGGTCGAAGAGATGGAGAGATGTTATGGCAGGAATGAAGTTCGAAAGTTTTACCGAAAGGTGAAACAACTATCCGGTGGATACAGGGCTCGGACCGAAGCCTGTCGGGACCAAAAGGGAAACCTCGTAGTAGAGTCGCAATCGATGCTAAGAATCTGGAAAGATCATTTCTGCCGACTTTTTAACGGCCATGAAGGCCCAAATACCGCTGTTAGGCAGAACGTTCCTCTCAATTTGGACGATGATTGGCAAGAATTCCATCCTCTCGACTAAGACGAGGTCAAGATAGCAATATCGAGACTGAAGTCAAACAAAGCTTCTGGAGCGGATGGACTGTCCGCAGAACTGTTTAAAGCAGCTGGGAATGACCTGGTTGGCGCATGCACCAGCTCATCTGTAAGATATGGTCTGAGGAAAGCATGCCCAATGAATGGAATCTTAGCGTCATCTGTCCGGCCCACAAGAAAGGAGACCCCTTCGACTGCGCCAACTATCGAGGGATAAGTTTCCTTAACATCGCATACAAGATCCTCTCTGCCGTATTGTGTGAACGCCTGAAACCGTCCGTCAACACCTGATAGGTCCTTAGTGTGGTTTCAGGCCAGGGAAGTCCACCATCGACCAAATCTTCACACAACAGCAGATCTTCAATGTGAAAAAAGGTTTTAGACAAGGCGACGCACTGTCATGTGACTTCTTTAATATCATCCTTCAGAAGATGCGTGCGTAACTCACAAGTCAACACCAGTGGCGCGATCTTCCAAACGTCAGTTTAATTGCTAGCTTACGCCGACGATATTGACGTGATTAGACGAACACATCGAGCCGTCAATAAGGCGTTTGCTGGCATTGAAGCGGAAGCGGTTAAAATGAGTCTGGTGGCTTATGAGCGCAAAACAAAGTGCATACTGTCATCAAGGACGGACGTACAACATCGACGTCTCGGACAGAGCGACACACAAGGCAGCAGCAATTTTGAGGTAGTCAAGGACTTTGTCTACCTCGGTTCCGCGGTAAACAGAGACAACAAAACCAGTACCGAAATCAAACGCAGAATCACTCTTGCCAATCGCTGTTTCCTTGGGCTTAAGAGGCAATTGAGTAATAAAGCCCTCTCTCGACGGGCTAAGCTTGCTTTATATAACACCTTAATCATCCCAGTCCTACTTTATGGCGCGGAAACTTGGACGCTACTACGAGTAAAACCGGATGAGGAAGCCCTTAGTCTATTCGAAAAAAATAGACTAAAACGCTTCCTCATCCGGAAGGGGGAAATCTCTTCGTGTAGCATGTTGTGTGCGTTAAGAAATCGTTGTCCAGGAACTGAGCTCCTTAAGTTCCTGACTATTGTGCTCGGGTTGCACCAAGAACTGTTGCAGTGGGATGATGCGCGATTTTTCATAGACCTTCTCGTTGTTGCAATATTTCATCCGGTCCTTGCCAAAAGTGAGATCGGTGCAGATGCGTAGTATCTTCCTTTCGAAGATCAAAAGTTTCTTTATGCTGGTCTTGGAGATGCTGTACCATACAGGGAAGCCATGTGCTATGATGGGTCGTATGAGCTGCTTGTATAGTAAGAGCTTCGTCTTCTCGGTCAGTCCGTTCTCACATCGCATCAATGGGTAGATGCGATGGAAAGCGAAAGCAACCTTTGGAAGGGTCACTTTGGAGTGAGGATAAAACTTCAACCTCTCAGTGAAGATCACTCCAAGATACTTCGTCTTGTCCGTTGTATCGCTACCTTGATGCTCCGGCATTTTGTGGCTGTTCGGGAGCCTCGTCGGATTGGTCTCCGCAGGCACATGAGGACCGATTTGTTAATGTTGATCCGGATGCCCCACTTCTGGTAGTAGAAATAGAGCGTCTCCATTTGTTGTTCGATGTTGTGGCGATGTTGAGTATGTTAACAAGTCATCCGCAAACAGACAACAGTTAACAGATGGAGACAATGGCGATTGGTCTGCGGTGTAGATGGTGAACAGTTTAGGTCCCAGTCGTGATCCCAGGGCGACGCCTGCCTGGATGATTCACTTCATTCTTTTTCTACATAGAATCTCCTGGCGTGAAGACAACTATGGATCATCGCGATGAGTTTGGAGGAAAATCTTATTAAATTGAGTTTGAAAATGAGTCCCTCTATCCAAACCATATCGAAGACCTTCTCAATATCCAAGAAGCAGGTGACTTGGTGATTATTCAAGCCGGCCACGATATCGGGATGAAATTTCAACAGGGGATTCCTAGTCTAGTGTTTTTCCCGGAATCCGAATTGGATGTCGGGAATGATGTTCAACTCCGTGCAGTGCTGCTTAATTTTCTGTATCAACAACCTTTCCAGGATTTTGCTCATATGGGTCTGTATCCTTCCACATTGTCAGCGTCCCCTTTCTTGGGAATTGCCACAATCCTAGCCACTTTCCATCGAGTTGGGAAATAGCAACTGTTGATGCAGTTGTCGATGATGATGGTCAGGAGCATCATCACGATGTGTGGCATCCGCTTAAGGACAAACTTTGAAATTTTGTCTGGGCCGGCCGATTTCATGGACGATCTCCTCTATTTCTTCTGACGTCGCGAGCTCCTGGTTGTCCGTCGGGTCATCAGCTTGGTTGTCTTCGCTGAAGGTGTCTGTAGGAGCACGTCGGTGTCGGATGCTGTTGACGTAGTCACTCAGTTCTGCCTTGAAGTTCTGATCTTCCGGTGGATTAGGCTTGAACTGTTCTCGAAGTGCTGCTTTCTCCTCTGGGGTGGTCGCATCTCCTCCATTTGTCTTTAGCGTTGGTGGCAACTTTCTCCTTTTTCCGATGATCTCCTTGAATTTCTTGAAGGCCTAATTGTTCTGAGTTTATTTTGCAGAACCGTGTTGTGGTGGTGTTGAACCGCGTTACGAAACATGATGTTTGTGCAGTTCAGTTCGCTAAGGACGGTCTGATATTCGCCATGTACCGTGTTCAGTTCGCCGCGGTTAATTCGCTGCAAACATTTCCTTAATCTCTGCCTATGGTTACAGATTTCTTCATCTTTTGTCCCAAAATTTATGGCGATCAATTCTCTGAACATGGTCCCAAGCCCGTAAAAATTTCGTGAGAAAGTGAAACTTCTCGTGTGCCAACCAGAGACTTTTTTGCGACAACGCCTTCTCTCTACAGCAGAACACCTCTTCAAATGGACGTGCTTCTGCACACATTTCAAGAATTCTGCGACTCATTCGCTTAATGTCAACAAGAACAGCCATTGCTTGCATCAGCGGGGTTAAGTCTCAATGTGACTTCTATGTCAGTCGACTTGATCGAACTTTGAGCGTTCATCATCATCAAACAGTCGATACGGCGCCACGATGACGCAACTGACAACAACGCGACACACGCACACGCAGCAGATTTTATATGCATTCTAATGTGAAGCAATTTTCTGTCCAAGATGGTGACTCTGTCGTCGCGCTAGTTTGCCATTTCGCCTGAAACCCAAATTGAATTGATTGATGACCGGCCGTTCAATGAAACACGGTTCGCTTGCTCGACTGATGACACCATTACGCCCCAATCAAAGGTCACTCGGAGATATGCGAAACAATTATCGTGGCAATGTGACATGTTGTGTTTGCGGGAAGTTGCGACTTCTGGTTTGTTTTGAGTAGCAGCACACGACCATCTGTCATCTGACAATTCGGTCGGACAATTTAAAGGGGCGAGAGATGACACAACAACAACACAGAAACCATGTCTTCAAGAGGAGTGCATTTCAAGTCTCGAGTGATATAAGCAAAATGGCGACACACAATACAGCGCCATTTACTTCAAGAGAACGTGTCAATCTCACGACTCTCATCTCACACGTCATTCGCACGTCAGATCTCGTGCTAATTGCTGAATTGCACACATTTGAGGTAAGCCACCTCAAGGCAGCCGCTCTAGCCGAACGGAACTCGTTCCACGCCACCTTTGTTTTATCAACGTTGACGCAAGTGTCGAGGCAAACACCGACGCTTCGGCCCTCTCTCAATCAGACTAGAATCGAATCAAGCAATTAGCAGGCGTTACTTAAAGTCGAAGACAATACAATTTCTGACGCCCCGGCAAGGGTTAGCACCCCGCCCCCACTTAGACACTTGCCTCGAGACAGTCTTAATTGTGAGTGCAAACAGGAAGGGGATCGTTTTACCACCTCACTCAGACTGAAAGAGATACGCCGACCTTGCCGCACACGGCTCTGAACGAAGCAGACGTCGCTTTAGGCTTCTGGAGTGCGCATATCGATTCCAATCATCGGTTAATCGATGTGATTTCGAAAGGCACGTCACACAATACTGATGAATTCGTGTAATGTGACCACGATGCTTCCTCGACAAAGACAATCGATGCCAGTGCACGGGGCGCTGCTTTTTATGGGTGGCCCAAGTCACTTGCGGCCTTGCATAATCGATTAATTGTACTTTTTCCCTACCCCCCTGCGCCTGTGCGCCACATACACGATCGATACGGGAATTGATTGCAGGCAAAGCGCTTTTCGACACGCGTCTTGGAGTTACACAAATCCCCTCATTAGTGGCGGTTTTGGTTTCACCGGGATCACGTTACAAAAACTGCCATACGAGGCAACTAAGCCGGGGGGTCTCTAGTGTGTAGAAAGAAGCGTTAAGCGTGGCCAGTGGGCGTGTGTGCGCTGACGAGCATGGGTTCTTGACACATTTGCCCTGTTCAGGCTGGAGTACGTTAATTGGTGATGCCTGGTATCGAGTTGAGGTCAGTGTCGGGCGCGAAGGGTTGGGCGCTTTGTCGCACGTGAGGAATTTTCCATTTGTTTCTTTTTCGATTTGAATTTGCAGTAGTGAGTCAAAGTGCTTTGACCTGCTAATACTGGGCGGCGAACAATTTAGGGCGACGAGCACATTATGCGAAGTCAGTTTATTGTTTTTTTTTTGCAAATTTGTTGGGCGGGAAGAACTTTCTGGGTGACTGGTTATTCGTTTAAAAATAGTTTTCAGTTTGTAAGTCGATTTCTGACTAGAGCTTGGGATGAATCATAGATTGATGATTTTATGATGATCACAGATGTGATTTGAATCTGAGAAGCTAATTGTTGAATTTAAGTCAAAAGAGGCGAAAGAATAAATACACAACCATGTTCACAAAATAAACATTTCTTTGACCATTTTCGACCTGGAAACTTTAGATCTTTGTGTCATGCCTTGTGTACTTAAGAACTCTGCACAGATTTTTGTAACGACTCAAGATCTTCTACCTCAAGACGCCCCAAAATGCATAAAAATTGACGCTCTGTCGTCACTGAAGTCGGCGCGCCAAAAACCTCAACAATCTGAAAACACCAAGTTCTCATTAAAGAAAACATGCGAGAAAGTCTTAAGCCCAAGTCTCTAAATAGCAGAAACTCAAAAAATTACTGGAAGCTCAAAAATTTCAAAACGTTTGAACCCGTAAAAAGACTCATATCAAGAGGAGTTTTGAAAAAAAAAATCTCTGTAAGCCTAAAAATTATCAAACACCCATAATCGCAAACAGACCAAATTCTGGAAGGAATAAGTTCAAAATTTCGAAACTCTAAGATTCTCTAATAATTCATTTATAATGAAGTCAAACATATATTAGTCTGTCTAATCGCGTGGAACCCACAATCATGAAAGTCAAGACTGTCAAAAAGCCTCATCACTGAAATGTCAAAATTTTTATATTTCCGGTGTGAGAAAATTTCAAAATCTTGAAAAATCTTGAGTTAAAGTCAAAATTAAAAAAATTAGTCCCAAATCCCAAAAGGTTTGAGGTCAGAGTCTCGAAATGAAAAATCTCGGAACACTTAAACCCCAAAAAACAACCCCGTAGACAAAAACTCGAAAATGCGCATAAAAGTACGAATAGTAACCGCCTTGCATAGGGTCGTAGTCGGTTTTGGGGTATTCCGATGATTTAAGAGTCCGTTGTATAAATTTTTCCCAAAAAATTACAATTTTATGAATTTTGGGATTTTGGCTTTTCGGGATTCGGACAATTTAATATTTTTCTCTTTTGGGACGCTGGCTTTTCAAGATTGTTCGTCTTTCGAGATTTTGGCCCTAACTGGATTCTGTTCGTTTCTCTTTCTAAAAAAATGTTAAAACCCTGAAATCATAAAATTTTATAAGTCTATTCGACTTATCTATATCCAAAAATTTAAAATTCGTAAATCGAATATTCTGAAATGTTCTTGAAATCGGATTTCTAAAAAACAGAATTTCTTAGAATCTCAATGTTTTGAAAGTGTGGTAGAAGTCTTGACACTTTACGTAAGCTAAGCCTCATGACATCTTGGAGAGTTTGGCATTTCGAAATACTTTTTTTGACTTTTCAAGAGTTTGGAATTTTGTTTCTGTTACTTCTGGATAGTGTAGCATGTGGCATTGCCGCTTAGAATCTTCGTCTTAGTCCATCCAACAGTCTCCGCAAACAGTATAATATGTTCCAAGCTGAAGTAGTGGCTATCCACACTATGGCGTCAAGCCCTGTCCTGACGGAAGAGGAACGCCTTATGCTCGAAGGACATCTTTACTCTCACGATCTTACTCAGTCAGCATTAAAGCCCATGGAATCAGTCGCATTATCACTATTAACTTAAAGACGGCCACTGACACATAATTCAATAAGTCCCTAACCAATAAAAAGACATTATCTGCCATCAGCATATGTAGTTTCCTTCAAGAGCGATCCAATCAGCTCAACGCCGCTGTAACATACCTTCTTTATAGAACGATTTATCTTTGGCCTCAAAATAGGCTTCAGTTTCGGCGATCATCACCTCATTCGAGTCATATTATTTTCCGGCTAGCATCTTTTTGAGATCTGAGAAGAGGTAGTAGTCGCTGGGGGCCAGGGTACGGTGGGTGCGGAAGCGACTCAAAGCCCAATTTGTGCAATGTGGCCATGGTAGCCCACGACTTGCATTGTTTTGGTAGAAGAGAATTGTTTTCTTCTTCATCCGATTTTTTTGCAATTTCTTCCTTCAAATCCACCAATAAAGCCATGTAAAGGGTGATTTTCTAGCTATTATCTTTTTGGCAACACTGTTTTAAACAGCTGACGCACGTTTCGTGTTTTGTTTCACTATCAAACATCCTTAGTTTGGTCTATAATTTAAATATGAATCGTCTAGTATTAGTATTCGCTGTCGATCCTTAAGCCTTTCTCAAGATAGTCGACGAACAAAATTCAATGCGCATCCAAAAATACGGATGCCATAACCTTGCCAACCGACCTTTGTGTTCTTGGAAGCTTTGGGCTCTAAATACCGATTTGACTCTAAAGTGTAGTGGTGGATCCACGTTACATCCATTGTGACATAACGATGCAAAAAGTCCTATTTATTCTGGCGAAACAGCTTCAAACAGCTCTCAGAATCATCGATACGTTGTTGCTTTTGGTCCATTGTGAGCAAACGCGGCACCCATTTCGAAAAAAGCTTTCTCATGGCCAAATGTTCATGCAAAATAGGGTACACACTGCCTTCTGATATCCTTAAGGTGTCAACTAACACATGTAATGCCACTTTGCCATGTTCCAAAACGATTTTGTGTACTTTTTTGACGTTTTGAGGTGTAACCACCTCAATCGGCCTTCCAGAGCGTTTACCATCGTTGGTGTCTGTACGTCCACGTTTAAAGTCAGCATACAACCGACAAATAGTTGTCTTTGATTGAGCAGAGTCCCTGTACACTTTGCAAGGTACTGCTGATCTTGCACGGTATTTTTTTCCCATCAAAAAGCAGTGTTCACTCAACACACGAAATTCAGTTTTCTTCACTGTTTTAAAAATCGCAAAAGAAGCGTCACTTGAAGCAATGTAACTTGTCATAAAAATTTGACAAATATCATTTGCATGTTTGTACTTCCTTAAAATAATATGGATTTTTTGTTAGTGGCGCCCCCTACATTTCAGTTCCGCAACTTATTGAGTGATTTGTGAATTGTCACGGATCCCCAGATGTGATGCCTGTGCTGGATGCCATGTCATAGAGACATTTCGGATACCTGCAGACTTGCTGAATTAAGCACGTATGCAACAACAAGGCTTACTTCATGAGCGCGAACACTTAGGTGTACCTTTTGACACGTGTAAACTGAAAGGACACATTCATGTAATTCACTTGATCACCCAAGGATAGGCTATTGCCGCGTTTCAAAAGGCAGCTGGCCCCTTTCGCTGAATGCTCCAGACTGCTTCAATCGCTCAAAAGATCGGACATACGCCTCGTCACTGTTTCATGTACGCTAATAGACTACAGGAGCTGTGTGGGCTAGAAGGAACCAGAAACCGCTCTACCCTACAACTAGTACTCGCGAGCCTTTGATGCAAATACCTTGGTAAGTATGATCATAGCGACCTGCAAGACCTTTTACTATTTTGTTGAACTTCCTTGTCGGCTGTTAATGGCACTAAATAGTTCATTCTAACCGAAATAAGACTATATCTCAACCCTTCTTTTCAGATTTTGTCCCAATTTCCGATATTTTGAATTTTAATCCTTTGGAATAATTTCACACATTATTTGGAGTTGTGACCCAATCTGTTGTAAAACCTCAGACAATCGATATGGTGTGTCTACAATTAGTCATGGGCAAATGACGACGGTGACGATGATGGGTGAGATCGTGCCAAAAGTCCATCAAACCCGCAAGGAAATTGTACGATAAATAAACGCGATAGGTGTACGATTCTCAGAATTCACATTTGCATCTCCTAAAGTATACTATCGATCAGCGGAAGTTTCTGGATTCAATCCAGCATGAGTTCAATTTATCTTGCACTTGCTTGACGTCTTGTTTATCAGTGTTGTTGCTCCCTGCGCCCAAATATTGCCTATGAAGTGCTTCCCCTTCCACCTCCTCGAAAGTCTATTGACACTTTTAGTACGTCCAACGTTGAGCGGCTAAGGAAAACACTTCTGTGATCTGCTGACGTTTGTTTACTAACTGTTGTGCTTGATTTTGCGTGGCAGACTAAAAATACAAGGGAACGTGTATCTGAAACAAAATATTGATTCGATCGTATACTTTGGATTATTTGAAACGAACCAGATACTCGAGAGCAGGTTTATCGAGTACGCAGTGGTGCGGGATGGTCCAGAAGCAGGTTAATGTCTCATGGCATGGGAAAATGATTTAGGTAGTCTCTGATGGCGCCCAAGTGGGTTAAGCGTCATCGAGTTAAAATTATCCACGCATTCATTATTTATGGGACACAGACGCTTGGTTTTAATTAGATTTCTCGCATCATTCTAATATTTACCGACACGGTGCAAAGTTCTTTAAACCAAAATGATCTTTGGAAGTGCGCATTGAAAGGAGGTGGGTGGTTAGAGGTTGACACAGTGTTTTGGTCTGGTGTAGTGCGCCAATCAACATGGATGAAAGATTGAATCATTTCGAAAACACAAATCTTGAAAAACCGCGGTATTTCTAATTAAATGTGGTGTTTGCTGCTTGACCGACTCTATACATTACTTATACAGGAATGCCCGTATTCATGGACAATACAGTGCCATTGAGTTTCATGTGTGAGGAATCGGTATTCTCATAACTCATGTGGAACGTATTCCTTTCTTGACGTTTAGTAGTATGTCTTCGGTCATTGTTTTCGGAAAATCTTATTCATTTGTTTTATGAAGAAAATAAAAAGCGATTGTTAAGGAATTACGGACTGGAATAAGATCTGGGAACGCAAGAGTTACACTCGAACAAGAATATTTTAACTTTTTAGATGTCAAAAATAATCCACTTAAGTTATCATTTATGAATGGAACTCGACTTCATTCATGTGGCCACCACGGGCAAGTTTTTAGTGGTTGGACCCAATGTTCAACGTCTCGGCCACACATTTCGGCCAAAAACGTACCGCCACTTCTTCTTCTTCTTCTTCTTGTGGCGCTACAGTCCGGAGTGGACCTGCGCCTCAACCAACATGCCTCTCCAATTAGCACGATTTCTCCTCAGCTGCATCCAGTTGCGCACTCCAAGTTGGTTCAGGACCTTCCCCATTTGTGTGTGCCATCTCAACGTAGGCCGTCTTCTGTTACGTTGTTCCGATCGCTTGGATTCGAAGACTTTTCGGAGCAGTGGTGTAAATACGCTCTACATAGCTTAGCCGTCTTAAGCGTCGTATCCGAAGACGCTTGACTAAGCGCATGTCGCTGTACAACCCATAGAGTTCGCCGTTAAATCTTCTTCTCCAGATGCCATCAACGCAAACAGGACCAACAATTGCACGCAAAACTTTTCTCTCGAAAGGACTAAGGGCTTTCTGATCTGCTTTTAGTAATGTCCAGGTTTCCGCGCCATAGAGTAGGACTGAGATGATCAAGGTGTTAAATAAAGCATGCTCAGTACTTCGAGAGAGGGCTTGATTACTCAATTGCGTCTTGAGCTCAAAGAAGCAGCGATTGGCAACAGTGATTCTGCGCTTGATTTCGGTACTGATGTTGTTGCTCCTATTTACCGCGGAGCTGAGGCAGATGAAGTCCATGACTACCTTGAAGTTAGTCTTTCCCGGACGTCGATGTTGTGTGTCCTTCCTCGATGACAGCACATACTTCGTCTTGCCATCATTAACGCCAAACCCATTTAGGCCGCCTTATTAACGACTCTCTGTGTTCGTCCTATCATGTCAATGTCGCCGGCGTATAATTCATCTAGTCAACCAAAATGTTGTATTACAAATATTAAAAAAGAATAACCAAAGCAAATATTTCTTATCATTTTCAGAACCAAGAGATTAGCTTCTGCAGTGACTTTCGACTCTGGAAAGACAAGTCTACCCTTTTTATCTCTAGAGCGGCATCTCTAGACCAATTTATTTTCTTTTTAAAATGCATTCACAGTTCAATTGTTCCTTCGGTTCTCTTCGGGAAAGTGGCTCCGTATCGCCAACATCGAGCTTACACTTTGGTTTATTGAAAAACTGAATGCTTATCGCAATCGTTTTTCTTTGACAGTTTTGGGAAAATCCGGCTTTTGTGGCTTCCTTGCTCTTCGTCCAGCTTTGATAAGTTCTTTGTCGCACTGAGCTCGACTGAATTATTTTTTCTGTAGGTCGACACAGGTCAACCGCGGTCTGTAACCGATACCGGCAGGTTTGCAGCACGAAAAACCGATATTCCACTGGGGTTTTTTTTTGACATCACTGAGCACATCCTTCGTCGTCGAATTTTTGTTGAAAATTCCATGCCACAGTGTTGAACAAAATATTTACTTCTTAGAAGATACAAGTGTTGTCAAAGTGAGACGTGATGACAAAAAATACAAAATGTGCAGTCAGAACTAATTTTTCCACTTCCTTCCGTTGGCGACTCCTATATCGATTATACATCGAATTTTGTCCACTTTATGAACGACATTTGCTTTCAAATGATGAAAAACAATAACTCTCATAATGGAGAGGATAGTGCAGAGGGCAGGCGTAAACACGGAATGCACTGTCTTCTACAAATGGATTTATGTAAGTACTGGGATATGCTGATGACATCGATATAATCGCCCGTTCCCAGAAAGTTGTTGTAAAGGGTGATTTAAAAAAAAAAAAAACACATGAAATTCAGAAAAATGCATGAAATCTTTATTTGAATCAATAGTACGGTCCATATAATTTAATGTTTGAGGATAATTTCATGCAAATGTTGACCTTGACTGCGCCTCAAATGGTCCATCCGCTTAGTCCAATTTTGGCACACTCTTTCCAACATTTCGGCCGGTATCTCACGAATAAATGCTTCAATGTTGTCTTCCAATGCGTCAATTGGAGGGGGCTTGTCTGTATAGCCATTAACATAGCCCCACAAAAATAGTCTAAAGGCGTTAAATCGTTGATCTAGGCAGCCAACTGACCGGTCCCGAACATGAAATAAAATGTTCACCGAACTCGCCTCTCAATAAGTCCATTGTTGCTCGTGGTGTGTGGCATTTGGCACCGTCTTGTTGAAACCACATGTCATGCAAGTCAAGCTCTTGCATTTTGGGCAAAAAAAGTTGCTCACGGTAGCGCTCACCATTCACAGTTACATTACGATTCGCATCATCTTTGATGAAGTACCGTCCAATGATGCCACCAGCCCATAAACCGCATCAAACTGCGGCTTTCTCTGGATGCGTTGGTAGCTCTTCGAATGCTTTTGGCTGACATTCACTCCAAAATTTACAACCATGTTTATTTATGTACCCATTGAGCCAAAATGAACTGACCATAAAATGTAAGAAGCGCGCGATGAACTTACCTAACCGAGCACGCATTGTGATGATAAATTCAATAATATGCAAGCGTTGTTCATTTGTGAGACGATTCATGGTTAAACTATAGACGAAACTGAAGATGTTTGATAGTAAAACAAAACACGAAACGTGCGTCAGCTGTTTAAACCAGTGTTGCCAAAAAGATAATAGCTGAAAAATCACCCTTTAGAATTATTCACGGCTATTGAAGAGCCGGCGAAACGAGCTAGTCTTAGAGTGAACGAGGATTAAACAAAATATGCGTTGTCGACAAAGAATCGATCCGTTGAACAACACCTCGATCGGAATGTGACAATTGAAAGCTATAAATTTGAGGTAGTTTTAGCTACCTCGGGGCAAAGGTGAACTCCACAAACTACATCTTAGTGGAGATTCGGCGCGGAATCTGTTGACTCGAAGGACCAAGATAAAGCTCTACAAGACGCTAATCCCCTTCCCTTACTTTTATACGGAGCCGTGTGCTGGACGATAAATAAAACAGCAGAGCAGATACTTCGTTCCTTCGAAAGAAAAATTCTGCGATGTATATATGGTCCTGCCTGCGAGAAAAGCGAATGGAGGACAAGACACAACCGCTAACTCTATGAGCTATACCAAGATGTGGATTTATTTCGCAAAAATCCGTTGACTTCAGTGACTCGGCCACATGGAGCGAATGGACTACAACGCTTCAGCTAAGAGGGCCTTCTAATCCCAGCTTCCGGGTTCAAGAAAGAGAAGAAGGCCGAACCTCCATTATAGGGACCAAGTGAGAGCTTTGTATTAACAACTGGTAGCAGCTTGCACGGGACCGTCAAGAATGGAAGGCAGCCATAGCTCAGGCTCAGACCTTTCATATGTCGCAGGTCTGAAAAGCAACAAACAAACATGAAGCTGGAATTGCGAGATTCACGTTCTTCAATCAACGTCCATCTTGGACGCTGTAAATTTGCACGCGGCAGCAGAGTCATTGTTGAAGAAAAAGATGATTTAAGGGCTAGTTTTGGTAAAAAGGGTTATAGTACCCTTATCCCTTTTAGCCTTTGAACTACGAAACAGCAAGGCAATGTATGGGCTCTATAAGAAGGAAATGTCGTTGCAAAATTCAGCAAGCCCAAGTTCCTCTTCGGATCGCCTCCTCCACCACCTTGTGAAATTTGTCGCGATAAAAAATAAATAAACTGTTAACAAGTTCTTACAAAATCCAATACAAATCTCTTTTCTTGTCTCCACCGTCTGATGGCTCATTTGGATGTCAGAGATAATCCCCGCCACAGTCCCTTCCCAACTTCTTTTTTTTTCCATAAATCTGATGACATGCAAGACTTGCATGTCACCACTGTCGACTGGCAGAATTCATTGTCCGCACACCAGTGTTACACAACTTTTATGGACACAATACAAAATCATTGTCCTCCCGATGGAATGCTGAGATAAGGCTTTAACCTTGTGCATGGCGGTACTTGTGGTAATCAGTTTCATTTCAAACAATAAACCGCTTTTATTCTACAGAGTTGAGAAATAAAATTCGAATGAAACCGCTTGCCTTCAGGTTCTCAGATTAACATTCATCACGTTGATTGACAATATCGTTCTCTTAAATGATTGCCAATAGATTTGCATTAGAATGGCTGGAATTTTGTATTAGTCACTTGGAGGTGTCTTGAAGTGAGTCGTCAATGTTTTGACAGAAAAACAGGTTTTTTCATACGGGAATCTTATTTATGAAAATATGTTTTATTTGAGTTGCATAACTGACTACAGACGTAGCGAACCTGGGCCTCAACCAACACGATTTCTGGCCAGCTGCCTCCAGTTGCGCACTCCAAGTTGATTCAGGTCTTCTCCCCTTTGGATGTGCGATCTCAAAATAGGCCGTCCTCTGTTGCGTTGTTCCAATCGTTCGCATTCAAAGTCTTTTCGGAGCAGTGGTGTCCATACGCTCCATCTTAACGTTGTATCAGAAGACTCTTGAGCATGCGTATGCCTTCATATTGTCTAAAAGGTGGAAACTTTTCCCTTCGGCTTTCTTGTTCCCTGTCTAGCATTCTCCCGCCGACAATTCCGGGCACAAATCTCGAATTATTTGCTAATATTGTCGCGTTAACTCAGCAATTGAAGACGCGCTACCACCCGCTGCGCAGTTTAGGCCTTTGAGAGGCTTGAAAGAGCCAGGGATTTTGGGCGAAAGATCACATTTTCCGACGAAATCATCTTTTTCGGCGATCACTTGAGAGTTTTCATCATTCTTTTGTTTAATTGACGTATCCATTTAGCTAAACGTGAGCTTCACCGCTAAACAAAATTCACTTATGAAAATTTAGATCAACGGCAATCCTGTTTAAGGTCAAGTTTTGGATAATTTTGAAGTGCCAACCCAAATTACAAATAAACCACTTGAGAGCTAACAACAATGGCCACAGCTGCCCACTTAAAGTCCTATGCCTAAAAAAGCACCCATAACATAGCGCAAAATCAATGAATGTAGCATGACTTCAGATTTGAACAAATATTTGAAGAAGGCATTGGACAGGGAATTGGGAAAGGACTTGAGCTAATAAGAGTTTTGGAAAGGAATTGAACAAGAACTTCGAGAAAAACAAACAGCTGACTGAACTGCAAAAATGACAAGGACTAAGAATTCAAGTTTAGACAAAGACTTGAACAAGAAATTGAACTCGAGCAGGATCCTTGACGCTGCAACTTGGCCAAACTTCGATAAGTAATTGAACTGCAATTTGGAAAAATGATTTGGACTGCAAAGTGGATATCGATATTGTAAAGGATGATTTTTTAGCTATTATCTTTTTGGCAACACTGGCTTAAACAGCTGACGCACGTTTCGAGTTTTGTTTCACTGTCAAACATCTTCAGTTTGGTCTTACAAACGAACAACACTTGCATATTATTGGAGTGAATATCAGCCAGAAGCATTGCAAGAGCTACCAATGCATTCAGAAAAAGTCACAATTTGGTGCGGTTTATGGCCTGGTGGCATCATTGGACCGCACTTCTTCAAAGGTGATGCGAATCGTAACGTAACTCTGAATGGTGAACGCTACCGTGAGATGGTATCCAACTTTTTTTTGCCCAAAATGCAAGAGCTTGACTTGCATGACATGTGGTTTTAACAAGACGGTGCCAAATGCCACACAGCACCCGCAACAATGGACCTTTTGAGAGGCGAGTGTGGTGAACATTTAATTTCACGTTCGGGACCGGCCAGTTGAACGCCTAGATCGTGCGATTTAACGCCTTTAGACTACTTTTTGTGAGGTTTGTGGTTAAAGCTCATATCTATACAGACAAGCCCGCTTCAATTGACGCATTGGAAGACAACATTGAAGCATTTATGCGTGAGACCCGCCGAAATGTATGTCAAAATTGAACTAAGCGGATGAACCATTTGAGGCGCAAATCAAGGTCAACATTTGCATGAAATAATCAATCTGAAATCAAAATAAAGATTTCATGCTTTTTTTTTGAATTTTATGTGTTTTTTTTGTAAAACTTTCCTATAGCTTTTAAAAAATCACCCTTTATATGGAAATGAACTGCAACATAGACAAGGATTTGAGCAGGCACTTGAAGAGGGATTTGGATAAAGAATTGGACCACCAATTAGCCAAGGAAATAGACAAGGCATATGACTACGAATTGGACAAAGAATTGGAAAAGGATTTGCACTGGAAAGGGATTGGTCGGGACTTGGAGAAAAACAAGGAATTAAACGGCAGCTTTGATAGGAAGAAATAAAAGGAACTTAAATGCAAATCAGACAGGGACTTAGAATACAAATTGGGTTGGTTGGTTGACAAGTGAGTGGACACGGCACAACCGTGTCTCATTTGGTTCCATTTTGTACAATTATGATGACCAGAAATTTGGGGTGAAGGAGCTTCCTATTCGCCTCGATTATTGAATCAAAGTGAATCCAGGCATGGTGATGGTCTAAGAAACCGGAAAACTGGGCCTATAGATATATTTTAAATATTTCGGGGTTGTTTGGCATTGGCAGAAGTATTGAAGAAGTGTCCCCTTATTTCTCCACATCGCCACATTCTCTTCATATGCAGTTGTCATTGGGAAACAAATACGACAAAATTGAGGGTACAGTCAAAAGTGAAGGAATGGATTGCATCAGAACTCTTCGAACTTTTACTTCAACAAGGAATTCGTTTAATTTACAACCACCGAGTGAGTCATCTCATGAGCTAAGGATGTAGTTCCAAGAACTGACAAGCTAGTGCTTTTCAGTCCAAATCTTGAAGACTTAGCAGCTACTCTCAGTAATCATAGAAATTCATTCAAAATCAACTTAATGTGTTCGAGAAGAATCTACGCAGTAGACACTCTTGTCAATTTAAGTCCATGGGAAACAATTTTTTTTTCGTGCCAAGAAATTGCCGGAACCATACAGTAAATAGAATTAGTAGTCGGAATGTGTCAAAGGCATTAACAATATGCCATGACTGTCATGTGATTCAGAAACAATAACTCCAAAAGCAGACACTTTGCCGACCACCGACTACGACGGATGACAGGGGGAGAACCGGCGGCGTCGGTGGCGGCAGAGCGCCAACTGTGCGAACTAACAAACCTGGGCACGTGATGTGAATTGATTACGTGAACTGTTTCGGTGGCCGACTGAGAAGTGTGTGCACATATAATGGGCTGATGAGCAAATTATTAGTTGCTGGCTTTATGGGAACTTAATTGTAGGGAAATCATTTCATTGTTAGCCTTTCGGCTACCCGCCCATATACGTCGTTATAAGTGTATCCGCGTTCCCAGTGGGTGGGAGTTGACGAGACGATGAAGGAAATTGAAAATGTTTACGATGTCGAGTACAGCCTCGGATATGGAACCTAAATTTGGTTCTATTTGTAAATATTCGTTGAGAGTCATTTTTTTCTTTGGAGAAAATCATCCTTTTCGAGCTGAAATAAGGAAGGAAATCGATTAGTCTTGTTGCCTGTGCTAAGAAATTCTTCTTCGCCAATACCATCGGCGGTAGTCTGAAATTTGTGCTTATGGCTTCAATGTCTTTCCTCTTCTATGGACAAGACGTAATCTTTGAAAACGTTGAATCTATGTAAGTTGTTCTAGAAGGGATCAAGTCTGAGATTCACAAACCTAATGCTGGTATACTTTAGGGCTCTTATGTGTCTCCGGTAATCTCTCTCGTTTCTGTCAACGATCTCTTGTCTACTCCTTCTGAACCAATGCAGTCCTTCACTTTCGATAGTTCCTTTATGTGTTCCATTCTGTCTCACCGACAACAGAATATGAGGAGGGTGTGGAGATTTGGCGGAACAAGGGGACACTTCTTCACTACTTCTGTCACTGCCAGAGAACTCGGAGGTATTTCAAATAAAGGGTGTCCCAACAAGAACGCAAGTTTTAACCTACAAAACGACGCTATGCATGATTAGTTTGGATATTGCGTTCAACAGTTATAGACGTGTAAACATGGAGTTCACTAACGCCGAAATTCGGGCTATTTTAAAGTTTTCCTTCGTTAAAGGCAAATCCGCTAGAGAAACGTTCCGTAAGATTAATGGTATTTTGGGGGATGGTACTCTATCACTTCGGACCGCGGAGGAATGGTTTCGACGATTCAGAGCCGGTAAAAACGACACCATGGATAAGCCAGCCGGCGGAAGACCTGTGACGACGAATACCGATCGAATCATGGAAATCATCGAGTTAGACCGGCATGTGGCATCTCGTGACATCGCCTAGAAGATGGAAGTTAGTTACCAAACCATTTTAAACCATCTGCAGAAGGCTGGATACAAAAAAAAAAGCTTGATGTTTGGTGACTGGCGACGAAAAATGGATCACATACGACAATATCAAGCGAAAACGGTCGTGGTTAAGGGCCGGTGAATCGTCCCAAACAATGAGCTGGGATTGACCAGGCCAGAAAGGTTTTGCTGTGTGTTTGGTGGGATTGGAAGGGAATCATCCACTATGAGCTGCTCCCATATGACCAGACGTTTAATTCTACCACCTACTGGACCGCTTGAAGCAGGCGATTGACCAGAAGCGTCCAGAAGTGGCCAACAGGAAGGGTGTAGTGTTCCACCAGGACAACGCCAGACCACACACTTCGTTTATGACTCGTCAGAAGCTACGGGGTCTCGGATGGGAGGTCTCATCGCATCCACCATATAGCCCGGACATAGCGCCAAGTGATTACCACCTGTTCCTTTCCATGGCGAACGGCCTTGGTGGTGTGAAGTTGTACTCTAAAGAGGCTTGTGAAAAGTGGCTGTCCGAGTTCTTCGCAAATAAGGAGGGGGGCTTCTATGAGGGGGCTATTATGAAGTTGGGCGCACAAAAGGGCGCATATTTGAACTAAATCCGACACTGTAACACTTTTTATGAAGCATCGAATGAAGAGCAAAAAAGCGGAAGGGAGATATTTGAATCTCATAAATTGGAGAAGAGTGGTCACCGTGGCGCAGTGGTAAGTGCATCGACTGCGGCGCAGAATGTCTGGGTTCGATTCCCGGACGGAACACTTCGCATTTTTTCACGCACCAACTCTTTCGAGTTGCTGACAACACTCAAAGAGTATAAATTGTCAATGGAAAGCAACTCCTACAAGAACTTCTCATGTTGAGCGTGCTATTGTTCTCTCACTGGTAGAAGAGATCCACAGTTTTCTGCCGACTCCGAATGGAGAGATGTAAGAAGCTTTTCATAGACAATTGATCCTCTTTGAGTGTTGTCAGCAACTCCGAAGAGGTAGTGCCTTGAAGCAAGATCTTCTGCTTGGCGGTCGACGCAGTAACCCACTACGACCACGAAGATTTATAGATATATGCTTTGAGTCTTGAGTTATTTCAATTCCCAGTCAATATTTTGTCTCCCCAAGATCTCTAATTTCGAAGTCTTCCTTTAAACTGTTTTTAACATGATCAATCCAGTTAACATCCTTGGAACACAGTGTTTTACTGTGTTTCACATTAACGGCGACAGACAATATCAGGATATGTCAATTTTTCGTCGCAATGTATATGCAAGGATCTGCGTTAGTTGATTTAAGACCCATTTGTCGCAATTAAGACTTAAATCTGGCACTCCACCCATTTCCCACCTGTTTAAAACCAGTACAAACTGTCTATGAATGTATGAATTTTTTCCTCTTCATAAAAACTTGTTCGTTTAAGTATCTATTTAAATAATCTAAGGTTCAACTTAATGAACTTTGAATTAACGTTACGAAAAGGCGAGCTTAGTCTTTTCGAGAGAAAAGTTTTGCGTGCGATTTTTGGTCCTGTTTGCGTTGATGGCATCTGGAGATCAAGATTTAACGACGAATTCTATGGGCTGCGCAGCGACATGCGCCTAGTCAAGCGTCTCCAAATACAACGCTTAAGACCATGTAGATCGTATGGACACCACTGCTTCGTCCCGAAAAGTTTTCGAATCTGAGCAAATGGGACAACACAACAGAGGACGACATCGGCTGAGATGGCGCACACAAGTGAAGAAGGACCTCAACCAAGTCGGAGTGTGCAATTGGACGCAGCTGGCGCGAGATCGTGCTAGCTGGAGAGACATGTTGGTTGAGAAGAAGAAGAGTGCAGGCACTGCGTGTTGTTCCTATTCCATTCAATGTTGGATACCAATTTAGACACGGTGTCGTGACTCGCTCTAAAGCCGAATTAGTTGTCTGGTATGATTTACTTTTCCTCAACCTTGTGTGCGCCATCTCATCCGAGGCCGTCCTCTGTTGGTTCGTTGACGGTCTAGACTTCCCGGAAGACAGCACCAACAATAGAATCCTCACCCAGT
This sequence comes from Eristalinus sepulchralis, assembly GCA_944738645.1. Lineage (NCBI taxonomy): Eukaryota > Metazoa > Arthropoda > Insecta > Diptera > Syrphidae > Eristalinus > Eristalinus sepulchralis. The sequence continues at coordinate 46,835,478 of OX122882.1, forward strand.
TGGACTTTGCCAACCTGAATGAATCAGTTTTGTTTTTGTTTGATTGCTTGACGCAATCAGTAAGCTCTCGCATAGCACTCATTCCATTAGCCTGATTAGCATCCGTTATCTGGGCGATCTGGTTCGAAATTCCTCAGTGTCACAGTGGACCTCTGCTGGAATTCCATCATCAAGCAGGCATTTACCGGTAATTACTTGGTTAAGATAAGATTCAGTGGCAGATGGGGCACATTCCACGTCTGGGGGTGCCAACGACTCCCAGATGATTGACTGGCAGTTGAGCAAACTTGAAAATATTTCGAAAAAAAACATGAGTCTGCAACACCTCTTTGTTGGCGGTATAAACAGAAATCCGGCTAATTCCATTCGGACGGGCCCCTCCGACCAGCCGCACAAGTGTCATAAATCATCCCGAGAGCTCGCTAAGTGCCTCTGATCTAAGAACCAGCCGGCGGCTGTGGGTGGACGGAGATGGGCGATTGTGGAAATCGATTTATTTAATTTGCCATCATCGATGTCGATAAATCGCAGCGAATATTGCATTCCTGTCGGGCGCGAGTGGCGTGGCTCAATCCATTTAATCCACATGCCAGTGGTGGTGGTGGCGGCGGTCGCGCCAACTTTGAGAGCCCGTGTGAACCTTGCGGTGTGTGTCAAGCGAATCCACTTGAACCTGGCTGGCGCGTGTGCCTGCATGAAGGGCACGACTTAGCTTACCGCCGAGATATCAGATATCCGTCTCGTGCAATCGAGCACAATGTTTGCCCGTGGACTTTTGCGCCGGCAGCCGTGGGATATTTTTGGAAGGCTCCTCGCGAATTGCCGCCACCACCGAATTGGCGCACGTCTCGTGTGCACACTCGCGGTGGATGTACATATCTGTTTACTCGCACTCTGCCGTGGAAAGTCGAAGGACTTCGTGTGTGAGAAGATGACACTCTGACAGGTAGTTGGCAGAAATGAGTTTCGCACTAAGCGACTGTGTGTCAGGTTGTCGGAAGCGGTGGCCCCGTGTTTCGGACTGAGAAACGTAAACAGTTTTTTTTGCGAATTGAGGGGAAACACCGACACTGGCACGGATGCGGTAGGTCATGTGAGGTGTTCAAACCTGAGAAACCTTCCTCGGATTTCAATGCGAATGAGGAAGCGTTAGAAATTGCGGTGCTGATGTGTTCTGCTTTGCGTTGAATTCTGTTCCGTGGAAATGGGGTGAAGGAGGGAGGGTGCTTGTACTTGAACCAGTTTCTTTTCATCTTTGAAACTTCCGCAAACATTGCCTGTGTCTGAGCAGTATTTGGAGATGCATGTAAACATTGAATTGAAAATTAAAAGGAATTACTTCTGATGTTTCGGTCACAGATCGGTGATAAACAGTTAAAACAGGTTGATGCAGTTGATGGAAGGCTTGTGAGGAGAGATAGTCCGCAAAGAGTTGTCTGCTCTGGTCTACAATGACTATTGTTCGGAGTCAACCTGGACCCCAACCAAAGTGTCTCTCCTGGTACTGTCTGTTGTCTCTGCCAGCTGTCTCCAGTTGCGCACAACAAATTGGCTGAAGTCGTTTACTTTCATGTGGGACTAGAGGTTTATCTGTAACTCTTTCTCAATGGCTAGGTTTCGAAGGCTTTTTTAAGTTGGAGCCGTGGCGTTGCAATCTTAAGCGTTTTCCGCGATGACACTTAGCCAGGTTCACGTCACTGTACGTCTTACGTATGAGTAAAAATTTTATTCTATTAGAAGACTCGGTAATTATGTTCCAACTCAATTGAATGCTTGAATAAAAAACTTTTATCGAAGTTTAATGAGTAACAACGTTTTTGAGCAAAGTTTAGGGTCCACTATGCGCCCTACACTTTAGAGACGAGCCAGTTCTAGTTTTCTCCTTGCTACCTAAGTCATCGGATTGTGCAGGGGAGGTCTCTCACTGATTTGTCAAGTTCAATAACGAACTCAACTAGACCTCCGCTAGAAAGGCTTTAGATGAGCGACGACGCGATGTCATGTGACTTCTTCAACAACCTTCGTGGGAAGATTGTGCAAAGCTCAAAAACAGAGACCCGATCTTCCTAAAGTCCCTTCAGCTGCTGGCTCAGACGGACGACATTGACGGAATTTGAAGACCACAGCGAGCCGTTAATTAGAAGTTTGCTAGGAAAACGTAAACGAGGGGAAAACAAAGTACATGTCATCATCCCGAAAGGACGCTCAACATTGACGTCTCGAACTAAGTGTTAAAATCGGTAGCAAATACTTTAAGGTAGTCAGAGACTTCAACTTTCCGTTCGCAGTACCTTTGGAGCTATTCAAAGTGGATGAGAAAGTTCTTGATGCTTCGAGCGACTTTTGGTCCAACGACGAATAAGGACCAGTGGCATGTGGCTAGTCAGGCGTCTGCAGATGCAACGCTTAAGATGGCTTGGACATAAAGAGGGGATTGAAAAGACAGCTTCAGGCCAAAAAACCTTCCAATGCGAGCCGTTTGGACAATGCCACAGAGAATTTCCACGTGTAAGGTGGCTCACATAAGTAGAGTGCGACCCCAAGGAGCTGGCTAGTTCCATTCGGACGGGGCCCTCCGACCAGTCACAACAGAGGACGTCCGCGTATAAGATGGCTCACATAAGAAGAATGCGACCCCAAGGAGCCCAAGTAATATTTAAAGCAACCGAAACACCCACAGCGGCCGTAGTACATCAAGCAGCCGATAAAGTGGTGAAGCACATGAAGTAACGAAGCATGAAGCACGACTAGCCTTAGACGTTTACACAGCTTACTGGGCACCATCTTGTAGACGACGTTCACTAGGAATATATTTCGGCAGTACTGAAAAAATGAAAAAAAAATTAATCGACTACAGTGTCTCGGGCTCATCGAGTGAATGGACAATAACGCTCCAGCTAAGAGGCTCTTCGAATCCCAGCCTCCGGGTTCAAGAGCCGAACCTGCGGTATATAGACAAGTGATTGAGGACGCTAGAGAGCTTGGTCTTGACAACTGGAAGCAGGGTGCCTGGGACGATCAAAAATGGAAGGCAGCTATAGTTCAGGCCCAGACGCTTCATGAGTCGCATACATACTTAAATGAAGTACGAGGGGCGTTCAATATATTTATCGGTATCGATATGAAGGAAAATCCGAATTCAATTTAAATTGTTTTTATTTTTCAATATAATCTCCCCGACTTGAGTTCTTCATCATCCGAAAATCTTATTCCACGAAGACAGTTTTTCAAATTCGGAAACAGGAAATAATCAAGGTTTGGACTATAGGGTGGGTGTTGGATTTTTTCGAAACCACAATCTCGCGCGGCAGCCTTGGAAACTGGCGCCGTGTGAACAGGAGCGGTGTCATGAACCCGTCTTTTCTTTTTAATTTCCTCCTGCAAATTATGCAAAGTGAAAGCGTAAGATATGGCGATGATGGTTTCACCTTTTTTTTGTACTCAATGAGCAAGATTCCCTTTGAGTCCCAAAAAACTGTGGTTATGAGCTTCCCGGCAGACGAAGTGAATTTGAACTTCTTCGGGGGGTCTGTTCCTTTTTTATGCCACTGCATGGGCTCTTGTTTGCTTTCAGGGTCATAGTGGTGGACTCATGTTTCGTCCCCAGTAACAATTCGATCCATAACACCGTCCGCGTTCTCACTACACATCTCCAAAAGCTCTCTACAGCATGCGATTCTCATTTTTTTCAGAGGCGCTGTGAGCATTCGTGGCACCCACCTTGCACTGACCTTTGAAAGGTTAAGATGGTCATGAAGAATGGTGTGAATGGTACCAATTGAAAGCTTGAAGATCTCTGCCATTATTCGGGCATCCTCAAGAACAAGTTTTTCGACTTCTTTGATGCTTTCTCCCGTTCAAGCAGTAGCCGGGGCGCCGAAGCAGGGGTCGTCTTCAATGCTCTCTCTGCCTCTCTTGAACACACTTGACCATTTCTGCACAGTTGATAATGAAGGTGCGGAACCCTCGCAAACAGCCACTATCTCTTCATGAATAGTTTTTGAACTGTTTCCTTGCTTAGTGAGAAATTTAATTACAGCGCGATGCTCAATTTTCACCATCATCGTCTCAGTTGTCATAATAATTCTGTTTAGCTCGAGATAAAAACATGAATGAACTAAAATAATAGTTTTACTTGATAAATAAGTCAGTTTATATATACGACCACGGCTTCACCCCGATACCGAGAATATATTGAACTCCCCTCGTAGAATCGTCCCTTATGCGGCTGGGGTAGGTGAAGTTCATATTCCAGCCGTCGGGGATGCTCTCCTTGTCCTGTAAAATTCTACAAATGATCTGGTTCTTGCTCCCTGCCGGAACACTAGTGCCAGCCTTCCGAACTTAAGGCTGTAGCAACTTCTGCGAAGTTGGGCGGGAGAACTGCTGTGTCGACTGGAGTTGAAATTGTTTCGTTTCCTACCGAACTCTCCTGATGGAATTTCAAATGCTCTTGAAACAGATTCTTGCTGGTCTGTAGCTAGAATGTCCTCAGAATTTCGGGTAGCTATTGAGACATTTGGGTTCTCCAAAACGATTTTGGTCTTAAGTGCAAGCTGCGAACTATCAAGGGATCGGCTTTCTTCACATCGATACAAAATCCTCTCTGCCGTTTTGTGTAAGCGTCTGAAACCTCTCGTCAATGATCGGATGGGACCTTATCAGTGCGGTTCCAGTTCAGGGAAGACCAAAGCTTCACATTACGGCAGATCCTTGAAAAGATCCAAGAGATGCAGATCGACACCCACCACCTGTTCGTCGCCTTCTAGGCTTCATAGAGACTAGCTATACAGTGCCATGTCTAGTTCCTTAAATTCCTGCTAAACTCATCAGATGACAATGGAGACAGACACTCGCTGCTCAATAGAAGTCGTTAAGGAACTCACAGAGGCCTTAAATGTCAAAAAAGATTTCAGCCTAGGCCACACCCTGTCATCTCACTTCTTCAAAATCATATTGAACCTGAGAAGATCGTGCGACACTCAAATGTCAACACCAGAGGCAAGGATCTTGTAAAAGTCCGTTCAACGGCTTGCTTAAGCGGACGACATTGACGTGATTGGACGATTACAGCGAGTTTTCTACGAGGCGTTTGCTGGCATTAAGCGGCTAAAATGGAAGTAGCGGGGAATAGGGGCAAAACAAAGAACATGCAGTCATGCTGGAGGGATGGGCTCAAGAGGCAACAGGGTAACAGAGCCATCACTCTGCTCTGTGGCATAGAAACATGGAATCTATTGACCGTGGATGATGAAGTCCTTGGTCGTTTTGAGAGGGAAGTTCAGCGTGCGATCTTTGGTCCTGTTTGCGTTGATGGCGGCTCGAGGAATAAATTCAACAAGGAACTCTGTACAGCGGCATGCAACTAGTTTTAATGGCTAGGTCAATGGCTAGGTCAAGTAGAATGAATGGACATTACAGTTCCGACCCAAAAAGTCATCGATTATCGGTGTAACTTAATAGCGGATGTCGTCGAACGAAATGGGGTGCACAAGTGGTGGAGGACCTCAACTAACTTGACGTGCGCGACTGGAGGCAGCTCGCGAGGAGAGGATTGTTGATTACGGCTCAGGTTCCCCCTAGACCTCTGCGCCAAGAAGAAGAAGAGTAAGAAGAAGAAAAAGAAGGAGAAAAAGAAGAAGAAGAACAAGAAAAAGAAGAAGAAGAAGAAGAATAGGGGGAAGAAGAAGATGAATTGACGAACTCTCCTCATACAAGGATTCTGCAATAGTTGCTATGAAAATGTTGTTTGACATAAGCCCCATGGACATTTTTTCATTGCGAATAGTTTGGACGAGCCCTCTTCCTCTCTTTAATTTTTGCAACTCATCTTGGACAATTGAGTTGTGTGTAAAAATAGCAGGGTTTACATGCAATTTTAAAAGTGTCTAGAATGAGGAAATGTGTCAAATAATTCCAGCTTTCATCCATGACCAAAATTTCTCAATTTGTCGCTCTCAGAGGCGGCCTATTTGCCTGCATTCACACTTAACACTGTCTTCTCTTAATTTAATGTCTCATTCCTGTTCTCAAATCTGCATTCTATTCATACATCCCGAAACCCTCTCCTGTGTAGGTAAAATCCTCACAAACAACAAACGCAAACTACATCCCCGAAGATTGCCTTCAAACAGGGTGAATGCTCCACAGGTTGCTGCTCCGACTAAGTACGTGAATATCGCAGCAATCGCAACGGAACTTATCACAAAGTCCCCTGCAACACAGTCATATGCATGTTCTGTCAGTTATCGCATTGCGTCCATCACCGATATCCAGCCGAATAGCAAATGCCGCCCTTACTCCATCACACAGCGAAATGTCGTCGAATTCAAATAAACTCGCAGTTCATTCGCCCCGTTTATATCGTCTCTCTCAAGGTGAAATGCGGTTCAACACTTTCATAGCAACTTACTTCATGTTTGAATCACCCTTCGAAATGCCGATTTGAGGAATTGGAAGCACTGCCGTGGGTGAAGGAAATCTATCACGGACTTAAATCTTGACCTTAAGGGGATTCACAACAGATCGCGCTGAGGTGGTGACTAGTGTTATAATTATTAGAACAGTTGTTCAGCGCAAGATTCGGTTATGGTTCTTGTCTAGACTGCGTTACTTAGACTTAGCTACAGCGACAACTGGAGGAAATAGGGAGTAACTCTGAATCTTGTGTGCATATTAGAAAATGTATTCTTTTTAGATATTAATTAACCTATTCTCCACCAGGGGAAACGTTGTGACTTGAAAATTTACTTCAACATTCAATTTTAGACGTTATTATTTGTTAAAGAGGAGAGTATGCTATACTGCAATGGATACAGTGACACATCTTTGTAGAGGTAAGTCACAGGTTCGTTTTTGAAAAACTAGCCGAAAAAATCTGAAATAGAATTAGCTAGCCAAGAAGGAGCAATATTGCGGAGCGACAAATATGAAGATGCAACATGGACTGTGCTTAGATTTCTATTTGAAATAGTCAGCAAGCGGATAGGCTTGTTCGAAAGATTCCAGGTCCCGTGCAACCATCACTGAAGATTAGAGTGCGTTTGAACAAGTGCGCTTTTCTCAATCCTGCCTGCCTAGTATAAAAGTAATAGTAATTAAGCTTCTTCGACAACTACTCGTGTTCTGCGTGCTACTGTAGTCTCACGAGTAGAAGTGACCTACGAACGAACGGCGAGATCTGAGAAGCTTTTCATAGACAATTGATATTCTTTGAGTGTTGTCGGCGCAAAAACCTGGATGTTACCAAAAGCGGATGAGGAAGTCCTTAGCCTTTCGAGAGAAAAGTTTTGCGTGCGATTTTTGGTCCTGTTTGCGTGGATGGCATCTGCAGGAGAAGATTTAACGACGAACTCTATGAGCTGTACAGCGACATGCACCTAGTCAAGCGTTTTCGGATACAACTCTTAAGATGGCTAGGCTATGTAGAGCGTATGGACACCACTGCTCCGCCTCGAATCTGAGCCATTTGGACAACGCAATAGAGGACGGCCTATGCTAAGGCTGCGCACACAAGTGGAGAAGGACCTCAGCCAACTTCGAGTGCGCAACTGGCGGCAACTAGTGAAAGATCGTGCTGGCTGGAGAGGCATGTTGGTTGAGGCCCAGGTCCAGATCTGGGACTGTAGCGCCACTAGAAGAAGAAGAAGAAGAGTGTCAGCAACTCGAAAGAGGTGTCCCCGTCCGGGAATCCAACCTAAACTTTCTGCGTGTGACGTACTTGCCGACCACGCCACAGCGACCACCCTGTCTAGGCACAGACAATCATTTTCATACGTATGTCTCACTGCCATACAAAAGACTGACATATGAACCTGAAAAAGGACGATTTTTTAAGTGACAATTAAGACTGGCAAGCTTCTTCTCTTAACTATTATAGGACGCAAATCCCTTTCATGGAGAGGCAGTATCTTATTTTTAAGGATCTCCGTCACACAATCAACAGAATAACAGTTAAGGTATCTTATACGAAATCTGGTTGTATATGTATACAAACTCAACCATCTGTGCATGTCAGATGTATACAATATTTGTTTCTGCCTCTTCATTGATATTATGGTGAAATTTGTGAAGTCTGCTGTAACTATAGAATTTCAAGTGCAGAACGGATGGATGGATGGACTTTCATGAAATTTATTAGACAGTCACCTAAGGTTGAATCTGAAACCTCCTTTTCCAGCCAATAATACGAAGTGCACACTTTTAGAAAGAAAGGACAGATTGCACTCCGGTAGCAGGAGACCACTTGTCCTAACTTACTTTTGACTCCTAGAAAGCATTTCTTCCACTTCCGGGATTGCACAGAATTGTATATCGCATAACAGCATATGTATGTAACTACTCGACCAGTACTAAAAGATGTCAGCATTCCATCTTTCAATGAAGTAAAATACCTAGGTGTTATCCCAGAAAACCAGAAAACTACTTCGGAAAACAAGTAAAGGAAGGTTACTGCCTAGTAGTACAATGGACCAGTTTTTGAGTCTGAGCGCTCCAGTGCAGTGTATCCCAACCACCAACCAAAAAAAAAACTACTAGGCAAAAACACACACTGATTGAGACACCAAATTGATATACCATATCAAAGTATTGTTAAGTACAGTTCTGGTATAGAATTGTTGTCGAAGTTAAGCCAACTTGAACGCAGTTACTAATTGCTGATCGTTGTGTAGACCTTTGCTTTTAATATTTTTGATTGCGCTAATAGCTCATGACATTTTCAAATAAACTAAGAATTCTTCAGCGTTTTCAACACCAAATAAGTTTGAAGTTTGACTTTTATTATAATACGACATAACTTTTTTACTAGCGCGGTACTCAACTTTCGATTCCATAGCTCGTGAAGCGCGTTTTTATGAGCTATACAATTAAGGTTTGTCAAGTAAAGTGCTAAACGTATAGAAAGCAATGTATAGCAACAACGTGACTTAAGTATGGAATGGAGAGTTTGTATCAGAAGAATTTGGAACGCAAAATGGCGTCAAGCAAGGACGCATCTTGAGCACCTTACTGTTTATTTTATTAAAAACCAAATAGCAGACAAAAGGAGGAGATATCGAGCTTGGTTGTGTGACGATACCTGCACTAAAGTTCGCGGATGGTATAGTGTTCCTGCCGGAGTCAATAGAATAAATGCAAACAACAATTTATCGGTGAATTTACCGAAATCAAAGGTGAAGATTTCTAGAAATGGCGGCGGAAGATATTCCCGCAGAAAAACGTGGTCTTATAGAGGGAAAAATGAGTAGAAATATTTAGGAGTTTTAATTACACCTAATCGCAACATGAAAAAACATTTCGGATACCAATTTCTTCTTCTTCTTGTGGCACTACAGTCCCGGGTGGACCTGGGGCCCAACCAACATGCCTCTCCAGCCAGACGATCTTTCACCAGCTGCCGCCAGTTGCGCACTCCAAGTTGAGGTCCTTCTCCACTTGTATGCGGTACCTTAGCCTAGGCCATACTCTGTTGCGTCGTCCCAATGGCTCAGATTCGAAGACTTTTCGGGCCGGAGCAGTGGTGTCCATACGCTCTACATGGCCTAGCCATCTTAAGCGTTGTATCCGAAGACGCTTGACTAGGCGCATGTCGCTGTACAGCTCATAGAGTTCGTCGTTAAATCTTCTCCTGCAGATGCCATCCACGCAAACAGGACCAAAAATCGCACGCAAAACTTTTCTCTCGAAGAGACCAAGGGCATCCTCATCCGCTTTTAGTAGTGTCCAGATTTCTGCGCCAAAGAGTAGGACTGGGATGGAGGTCTCAGTCCTTCTAGAGAGCGCTGGCTTTATTAGTCAATTTCCTCTTGAGCCCAAAGCAACAACGATTAGCAAGAGTAATTCTGCGTTTGATTTCGGTACTGGTGTTGTTGTTCCTATTTACCGCGGAGCCGAGGTAGACGAAGTCTATGACTACCTCGAAGTTTCTGCTGCCTAGTGTGACACTCTGTCCGAGACGCCGATGTTGTGTGTCCTTCCTTGCTGACAGCATGTACTTCGTTTTGCCCTCATTTACCACCAGACCCATTTTAGCCGCTTCCGCTTCAATGCCAGCAAACGCGTCATGGACGGCTCGCTGTGTTCGTCCAATCACGTCAATGTCTACGGCGTAAGCTAGCAATTGAAGTGACTTTTGGTTGATCGTGCCTCTGGTGTTGACCAGTAAGTTACGCACGATCTTCTCAAGAATGATGTTTAAGAAGTCACATGACAGTGCGCCGCCTTGTCTAAAACCTTTTTTGACATTGAAGGTCTCGGTGAGTTCGTTCCCGACCTTGACGGAACAGCGAGAGTTCTCCATCGCCATCCTACACATTCTGACGAGTTTGGTAGGGATGCCAAAACTAGACATGGCACTGTATAGCTCGTCTCTATGCACACTGTCATATGCGGCCATGAAATCGACGAATAGGTGGTGGGTGTCGATTTGCATTTCTTGGGTCTTTTCCAGGATCTGCCGTAGTGTGAATATTTGGTCGATGGTGGACTTCCCTGACCTGAAACCACACTGACCTATGGACCTATCAGTTTGTTAATGAAGGGATTCAGCTGTTCAGACAACAGGTAGAGAGGATCTTGTACGACATGTTAAGGAGACTAATCCTTCGATATTTGGCGCAGTCGAAGGGGTCTTCTTTCTTGTGGACTGGACAGACGATGCTAACTGACTAACTAACTAACCGTTGTAAATCCTCTATGTGATAAAAAACTAAATATAGGGTTGTCAAATATCTCCCTTCCGCCTTTTTGTCTTTTTTAATTTTCCGGCTATGTACAAAGCGCTATAGAGCTCATATCTGGCAATACTGTACATCATTTGAAAGGTCTTGACAAAACCTACAAAACGACGCTATGCATGATTAGTTTGAATATTGCGTTCAACAGTTATAGACGTGTAAACATGGAGTTCACTAACGCCGAAATTCTCCTTTTTTTAAGTTTTCCTTCATTAAAGGCAAATCCGCTAGAGAAACCTTCCGTGAGATTAATGGTGTTTTGGGGGATGGTACTCCGTCACTTCGAACCACGGAGAAATGGTTTCGACGCTTCAGAGCCGGTGAAAACGACACCACGGATAAGTCAGCCGGCGGAAAACCTGTGACGACGAATGCCGATCGAATCATGGAAATCATCGAGTTAGACCGGCATGTGGCTTCTCGTGACATCGCTCAGGAGATGGGAGTTAGTCACCGGACCATTTTAAACCATCTGCAGAAGGCTGGATACAAAAAAAAAGCTTGATGTTTGGGTGTCGCATGATGGACCGAATCAACGCCTGCGATATGTTGCTGAAACGGAACGAACTAGACCCATTTTTGAAGCAGATGGTGACTGGCGACGAAAAATGGATCACATACGACAATATCAATCGAAAACGGTCGTGGTTGAAGGCCGGCGAATCATACACTATGAACTCCCGTATGACCAGACGTTTAATTCTACCACCTACTGGACCGCTTGAAGCAGGCGATTGACCAGAAGCGTCCAGAAGTGGCCAACAGGAAGGGTGTAGTGTTCCGCCAGGACAACGGCAGACCACACACTTCGTTGATGAGCCTTCATCACATCCAACATATAGCCCGGACAAAGCGCCAAGAGATTACCACCAGTGCCTGTGCATGACGAACGCCTTTGGTGGTGTGAATTTGTACTCAAAAGAGGCTTGTGAAAAGTGGCTGTCCGAGTTCTTCGCAAATAAGGAGGGGGGCTTCTACGAGGGGGGTATTATGAAGTTGTGCAACAAAACGGCGCAACCTTATATGCGAATTAGCCACTTTGGAAGGATCCACTTGTTGCAGTCATCGAGAGTGAGACCATCACGTAGTATAAGTCGGCACAGACGACCGCGAGTCCAAGGCAAACCTCTGGATACGAGTTAGACACTCCGCGCCAACTGAATAAACACAAACATTTTTAAAGCAACATTATGTGAGAGATGAAACCAGCGAGAATGGCTCGTAAAATACCGCTACTTGTCCTCGTGTTCTCTTGGAAAGCGCTCCATGTGGAGAAATGTATGTTTTTCCCTTCAAATGAATAGACAGGCAGACGCTGTCGAATTCAAACAATCACTGTAGGTCCGTTGTAGGTCTAGCCGTTGTAGGTATAGCCAGTCTTTGTGTATGAAAGGAAGCAGGAAGAGTTTTTGGTTATTGAAATTGTATTTTAAGGCCTAGAACGGACCCAGTGGCTGTCCAAATGTGCAGGCTTGGTGCTTCACAAATCGATGTGTAACTTACACAACAGAGCCTGTGTTACCCCTTTCATTCACACATCTGACGATGCGCTTCCATTCAAATTTCCTCTTCCTCTGCGACTCGAAGGAAGGGATTGGAAACTCCTCTTAGCTGATGCGTTATTGTCCATGCTTTCGACGTGGTTAAACCGACTTCATCACCGTCCGGTTCTATTTTTGCAATGTTCATGCCTCGCACTTGGGCGGAAAAGAACCAACAAGCCAATCAAAAGTCACAAATATTTACTGTCTTCCAGCACATTGCGACTGGCTCAGCGCCCTGTCCAGAAGCACACAATTAAACGAAGCGTCTGACCGTAGCAGACAAAGTGCTGCCTGAAACAAATAAAATCCTCAATCAGAGTCGCATTGGGAATCGTCTTACAAAACATTTCAAGTTCCACGTCCCGTCATGTCCGGCTCTCCAGCCATTGCAAAACACGTCCAGTACACGCGATCAAAGCAAATACAACTCGACTAATTGACTTTTGCAGCGATGAGCGATGCGCACCCAGACACCGGGGTCCGAGTGCCAGTCCGAAAGGCGAGCGGCCGCGGAACACGCAGGAGACACCGGATTTACATAAAATCTCAATTCTCGGTCCCATATCTGCAACTGCTCGCGGTTACGAGTATTACATTTTAATTGGTTTTTAAATTTTTATTTAATTAACTCACAGTTCCGTGTCAGCACGCTAATCTCAATTAATTCAGCGACGACGCCCAAATTATGTTCCCGTTCCCCGTGTGCGCCCGCATGCGGGGGGTGCGATGTAATTTCACGGTCCCCAGACTGGAATTGGCAAGAGTTTCACTCGGCGACTTGTCGAATGAGAGCAAAACGACACCGAGCCGGCGATTGGTATCTGCATCTGCATCGACTCATTCCTCAGTTCGACAATTAGGCGCACGTAAGACAGGCCACGGACTGCAATCATCATCGCCGAGATATGCATCCCCGATAACTACCCACCCGACCATGTCGAATCGAGAGGCCCACTCCCCCGGCCCAGCCAGAACTGCACCAGCATCCGCCGAGAGGAAACTGCTGCACCGGACTCGCTTGTCAAAATAAATTAACGAAATCGCATCTAATCCCCGTCGACGAGGATCCGAGCGCTGGCCGACAAAGCGATCGGCGCTAATAGGCGAAATTGGAAATGCACAGAGGGCCATGTGATACCGGGAATCAGGGTTGAGCCCATAATTAGCCCAAAACAATGGCTGAGCGAGGGACCTGTCTATCGGTGGGTGCGAAGCGGCAGATTAATCCCCTGCGGAGTTTCTCACCTGTTGGCGATCCGGGTCGCACCGATCAAACAGACAACACAAATAGGCGCTAAGCCAGTCAAACAATGCAGAGCCTGTCAGGCAACCGCAGGGGTGCGCGAGGCGGTCGGGCCACAGGGTGCGAGGGTGTTCGGACGACCGCTCGGTCAATGGAGATCGATCGGTTATTAATGGTCGTCGATGTGCTAACATGTGTGAATTGTTTTGGGTCAAGCGGACGAGTTGGGACCGGGATACGCTCTAATGACGTGGCCAGAGGGTTGATAAGTGGATGGTGATGCGCTTTGAATTGGAGCGAATTCCGGCGGACTGGTGGTCATTAACAAGGTGGCATTTCCGACAGCTGATCTGGCCGGAGAAGCGGACCGTTTGAGGTGTTGTGAAGTGTAGGCGGCTCTGGAGCACATTCTGTCAGGTGGCGTGGAAAGTTTATGATGTTTTCTCACAGCAGGGATTTGAATTGGTCGCGTTGCGCTTAACTAGGTGACGACGAAGCCGTTGCCGCTGTCGACAGGAGAGAGAGAGGATTATGAAGGAGCAGGTGGCGATGGAATTTGATTGCTGTTTGTGGAATGATGAGTGGTTTGGGGATTTTTTTTATTCACACTTGAATGGACATCTTTGTTCTTTCTATTGAGGGACAAACATGCCCGAGAAAGAAGAGAATTTCGAAATTTTTTTGACGCGGATGTTCACAGATGAGTTTCTCACAAAGACACGACTTACTTGACCGCAATCCAATGAGGATCACAGCTTAAGCTACTTTCCATCATTTTTGACGGTCGCCGGTACTCTTTTTGCAATCGACAGGATAAGGTCAGTAGTTCGTCTCTCGCGATGGATAAAGATTAAACCTTTTTTGGCTTAAAATTTTAGGACATGCTGACAACATATAGGGATTAGAAATGAAAACCTAAGGGTCTGTTGTTTTTAATTTTTTTTTATTTCATCTTTCCCTTAAGAACTTGATTGGTAGACGCGTCGGCAGAAGGGGCAACTTAAGTGATAAAACGAACAGCGATTATCAAAAACTCTAGAATTCTAAAAGCAATTCGAATTAAAGCGTGAACTCGAATGGCCTTACCCGAAATAAGCACCTACTCCAAATCGTTAAACGATCGCAAGGAAGGGCTGTTGCAGTGAAAGGATGTTCCCAGTTTGCTAGGGCCCTTTGCATTTTTATAAAGGGTGTCCCAACAAGAACGCAAGATTTAAATTTTAAATAAAGCGCAGATATTTGAAAAAAAGTCGTGAATTCCTTATTATATCGTAAAGTAGACAGGATGAGGTTATGTGTGGAATGACACCTCGGCCAGATGGCCGCCGCGCATAAATGCTGCGGTATTTTATTAATGCAGCGTCCAATTTCTCCTTTTAATGCTTGAGTCGTCGTCGGTTTATTCGCAGAAACCATCGACTTCAAAAAAAGAAAAGAGTTCAATCCTGTTAAATCGCACGATCTAGGCGGCCAATTCTGGTCTCCAAAACGCGAAATAACACGACCGGGAAATGACTGACGCAGAAATTGAATTGTTTCTCTGGCTGCATGAGATGTGGCGCCGTCTCGTTGAAACCACATCCCCTCCACATTCATTTCTTCAATTCTAGGCACGAACAAATTAGTTAATATTTCACGATACCGAACACCATTGACTGTTTGTCCTTGACCTGACTCATTTTCCATAAAAAAGGCCCAATGATTCCTCCAGCCCAAAATCCACACCACACAGTGACACGTTGAGGATGCATTTGCTTCTCGTGAATCACTCGAGGATATTCCTCGCCCCAAATGCGACAATTCTGCCTATTGACGAAGCCATCAAATGGAAGCGGGCCTCGTCACTAAAGATGATTTTATTAGCAAAATCAGCATTTTCATGTTGTCTCTCCAATACCCAATTAACGAGCTCCCTTCGCTGTGCATGGTCAGTTGGCTTCAGTTTCTGAGTCAATTGAACTTTGTATGCATGAAGATGCAAATCTTTCGTCAAAATTCGCTGCATAGTGGATTCGGAAACACCAATTTGCTGAGCTCGGTGTCGAACTGAGGTGAATGGAGTTTGAGCGACATCATCACATACTGCTGCGATATATTCGGTCGATCGACCTGGTCGAAGGCGCGTTGTTGTTTTTACATCAGTTACAGACCCAGCATCAGGAAATGTTTCCATTATTCGCTTTACAGTTGACTCTTTTGGAGCATTATTGTACCCAAAACCCCAAATTGATCGCAATATGCGAACTGTAGCCGCAAAACTTTCACCATTTTGGTAAAACAATTGCACAATGAGAATGCGTTGTTCATTCGTGTAGCGCTCCATTTTTATTAACCTTATACCTTCTACTAACAAATAATAATAATTGTTCAAACGTCAAATAATGGCAATTCGAATGGCGGCAAATTTAAATCTTGCGTTCTTGTTGGAACACCCTTTAGATGCAGTTTATTTTTCAGCGGAATTCAATTTCAAAGCTATTTGCCAACAATTTCTTAAGGAAGTTTTTCGAAAACGCTTATATGCTTTTTAGAACGTTTTGCAGATAAAGACATGATTGTCCATTACAATTATAATATTCCCTTCAATGAGGAACGGTTTACGATAACATTCAGTTCCTTCCTTAACTCAGTTGGAGCCTTGAGTGACGCCTTTTTGGACCAGACGCCAGATAAAATGTTTCATCTTTACAGGTTTTCGAATCCGACTATATTATTGCGTTTGGAGGCATTTTATTGGAACAAGCAACAAAACATCGAACTTCTCCATGGGTTTACGCTCTCCTAGGTATTTTTGAGTTCCATTAATACAAAGAATTCTGCGACCCATAAGCTTAAAAAACGATTCTCGCCGTTCTGAGTCGACAGAAAACTGTAGGTCCCTACTACTCGTGAGAGAACAGCAGCCCGCACAACACGAGTAGTTGTTGTGGAAGTTAGGGCCTGTTCCCTAAGCGACCTGATTCGAGGCTCGCGAAGGATGGAAACTCGTCTGGACAGGAAAAGCGCCAATATGAAGAATTGATTGGAGGACTATTGACATACGGACATTGGCATACGTCACCATTTCATTGGGGACATTAAATCTCAAAGATGCATTAAGAGGCTATCCCTCGCAGAATCGCCAAGAGAGATAGCAAAGGTCATGTCAACTCTGACATGAGGGGTGGGATGGCGACTTGTGCCAATAACATCAGGCACTCGTGGGTTCTTAACGAACCTTTATCATGAAATGAAGCTGGAAGGCTCCGTTTCGTAGTAGGGTGAAGCTTAGTAGTTTTAAGTTAGTATAAGTCTAGAGTAGGCTTGGTCTTACGAAAGTTAGATTAGCTTAGGTTTAAGTTTGGATAGTCAGCACGAATTTTTTTTTGTGTGCAATGGGTGATGTGCATGTGAGGGGGACAAGAACAACCCCGTCCAACGAGCTGAGCCGAGCAACCACAAGCGTGCCGCCGTCCTCCTCCCCCTCATCATAGCTACCCCTGTAGCAACCCACCTGCAACAAAATGGATCTACCAGCAGAAGACATGCTTACGAATGTATTGACCAAGACATTGCCTGGAAAATAGCATTTTCGCTGTCAATCTCAACTTGGAGTAACGAAGGTTTGAAAAATGAAGAATACTTACAAGGCTGCTCGCTTTCTCGTCACTGGAGACGATAGATGGTAATGATGTACACGGACAGCAAGGTGGCCAAAATTGTTCTGCAAACGCCATCGGTGAAAACTAAGATGGTTGCACTTTGCCATCTAGATACAGATACAGATAGATCTTTATTAGGCACATAAAATTAATTTTTACAGTTAAGTATAAATATTGGTCGCCTTGGCGCAGTGGTAAGTGCATCGACTGCGGCGCAGAAAGTCTGGGTTCGATTCCCAGACGGGACACCTAGCATTTTTTCACGGCACCACCGCTTTCGAGTTGCTGACAACACTCAAAGAGTATTAGTTGTCTATGGAAAGCTTCTCGAATCTCGCCGTTCGGAATCGGCAAAAAACTGTAGGTCCCTTCTACTCGTGAAGAACAATAGCATGCACAACACGAGTAGTTGTTGTAGAAGCTAGGCCCTGGTCCGTTATGGGCTGTAGTGCCACTCAATTATTATTATTATTATTATTGCACATTTTACATATAGAGATTTGGCACGCAAGTACCTTGCTACTAAAAAACAGTTTTATGTATGACAAAAAAAGAAGGAAACATTAAAGATGACATATTAGAGGAAAAGCGCAAGAAAAAACCTCAAAACAAAAGAAAAAAATTAATAGTTATAATACCAATAATATTGAAAAAAATAAAGTTGTACAAAGCGAACTGTTGTATCAAAAAGTAAGATAATACTGTCTATTAAAAAAAATAATGTGTAAACATGTTAACAAACAAAAATAAATAATTAAAAAAATAAAATAATTGAATATATGAAAGACAAAATAGATAGATAGATAAATTAACAAACAAATAAATAAATAAATAAATAAACAAATGAATAAATAAATAAATGATAAATAACAAAAATCGATAAATGAATTAATAAATAAATAAATAGTAATAAATAATTAATCAAGAACAAGTGTATAGATAGATGGATAAATAAATAAACAATAAACATGTAGATAAATAATATAAAAGACATATGAACAACACTTTAATTATTTGATATGCTTTTGATAGCAAGGTTGTTTATAAGAGGGTTATCAGCAAGAGAACAGCGAATATGAAATAGATTTATAAGTTTTTCGACACGATCATTAATGAGTTCAACACTAGCCATTGCATGCAGTTCATTTGTAGAAAAATGCCACGGTAAGTTGCAGATCATTTTTAATGTTTTATTTTGGGCTATTTGAAGCCTCTTTAAATGACATTTTGCCATACCACTCCATATAGGGCAGCCGTATGTTTATATTGGTTTGAAGATGACTTTAAATATAATAATTTTATTTTCAGTCGATAGAAGTGACTTCCTATTTATTTATGAATATAAGAAAGTGGTTGCAATCTTTATCTTTTTTAGAGTCTGCGTAACATGACAACTAAAGGTTAGCTTAGAATCCAAATCATCAATACCCCTAGATATTTTTATCGACATATTCCAACTTATCTGGCTTCCGAAAATAGGAATTGGACTCTGAGGAAGAAAGCACGATTTTCTTTTCCCGGTGAAAAAGATAGCTTAAGTTTTCTCAGAATTAATTTTTATTTTCCACCTATTAAAATAACTGAGTATTATCTCACTTGCATTTAAAAGTGTCCTCTCAACATTGAGAGCATACTCATGCGATGTGTATACAGTAGTATCGTCGGCAAATAGTGCCACTTGGCAATTTGGTAGATGTGGAAAGTCAGATATATATATTGTACAGAACAGGACCAAGTACCGAGCCTTTGGACTATTTTGATTAGGTAAGAGAGATAGTTTAGATTAAGCATTTTGTAAATAAGTCCTTCGTGCCAGACTGTATCGAAGGCCTTTTCCACATCAAGTAGGATCATACCTCTCGATTTGCCTACTTACCGATAAGATTTGATATGATTACATATCCTAAGACATTGATGGGAAGTATTATGGAATTGCCTGAAACCAAATTGAGTATTTGGAAAGACCGCATTATTCTCTGTATATTCCAGAATTAGCTTTTTCAAAACCTTTTCCAAGATTTTAGTAACACTGCTAAGCAGGCTAATAGGCCGATAACAACTGGGGTTCTCAGCAGGCTTTCCTGGTTTTATAATCGGTACGATTTTCGCCATTTTCCATTTATCAGGGAAATATTGTATCTTGAGGCACGCATTGATTATGAATGTGAGAAATTTTATGCCTGATTGAGGCAGGCGTTTTAAAAAAATATTTCTAACACCGTCCATGCCACCAGTTTTTTTAACCTTCAGAGTTTTCAGAATGCCTTTTATGGTATAAGCTCGGACAAACGCTATGCTAGGAGTAATATAGGTATCATTATTAAATATTCTAGTTTGCTCGTTAACGAGATTTTCAGTTTCTTCTTCTTCTTCTTATGGCGCTACAGTCCGGGGTGGACCTGGGCCTCAACCAACATGCCTCTCTAGTCAGCACGATCTTTCGCCAGCTGCCGCCAGTTGCGCACTCCAAGTTGGTTGAGGTCCTTCTCCACTTGTGTGCGCCACCTTATCCTGGGCCGTCCTCTGTTGCGTTGTCCCAATGGCTCAGATTCGAAGACTTTTCGGGCCGGAGCAGTGGTGTCCATACGCTCTACATGGCCTAGCCATCTTAAGCGTTGTATCCGTAGACGCTTGACTAGGCTCATGCCGCTGTACACCCCATACAGTTCGTGGTTGAATCTTCTCCTCCAGATGCCATCCACGCAAACAGGACCAAAAATCGCGCGCAGAACTTTTCTCTCGAAGAGACCAAGGGCATCCTCATCCGCTTTTAGTAGTGTCCAAGTTTTCGCGCCATAAAGTAGGACTAGGATGAT
This sequence comes from Eristalinus sepulchralis, assembly GCA_944738645.1. Taxonomy (NCBI): domain Eukaryota; kingdom Metazoa; phylum Arthropoda; class Insecta; order Diptera; family Syrphidae; genus Eristalinus; species Eristalinus sepulchralis. The sequence continues at coordinate 46,855,458 of OX122882.1, forward strand.
TAAGGTGTTATATAAAGGAAGCGTAGTCCTTTGAGAGAGGGCTCTATTACTCAATTGCCTCTTGAGCCCAAGGAAGCAGCGAATGGCAAGAGTGATTCTGCGTTTTATGTCGGTGCTGGTGTTGTGGTCCCTATTTACCGCGGAGCCGAGGTAGACAAAGTCCTTCACTACCTCGAAGTTTCTGCTGCCTAGTGTGACGCTCTGTCCGAGACGCCGATGTTGGGTGTCCTTCCTTGATGACAGCATGTACTTCGTTTTGCCCTCATTTACCACCAGACCCATGTTAGCCGCTTCCGCTTCAATGCCAGCAAACGCGTCATTGACGGCTAGTTGTGTTCGTTCAATCACGTCAAGGCTGGCGCTTGGACGGAATTTTGGAAGATCGTGTCTCTGGTGTTAACTTGGGAATTACGCACGATCTTCTCAAGAATGATGTTAAAGAAGTCAAGAAGAGTTCGCTACCGACCTTGATGGAGCAGCGAGAGTTCTCCATCGTCATCCTACACAATCTGACGAGTTTGGTAGGAATACCACAACTTGACATGGCACTGTATAGCTCGTCTCTATGCACACTGGCATATGCGGCCTTGAAATCGACGGATAGGTGGTGAATGTCGATTTGCATTTCTTGGGTCTTTTCCAGGATCTGCCGTAGTGTGAAGATTTGGTCGATGGTGGACTTCCCTGGCCTGAAACCACACTGATGAGGACCTATCAGGTTGTTGACGAACGTCTTCAGGCGATCACACAGTACGGCAGAGAGGATCTTGTGCGCGATGTTGAGGAGACTGATCACTCAAAAGTTGGCGCAGTCGAAGGTGTCTCCTTTCTTGTGGACCGGACAGACGACGCTGAGATTCCACTCATCGGGCATGCTTTCCTCCGACCATATCTTACAGATGAGCTGGTGCATGCGCCCAACCAGGTCATCTCCAGCTGCTTTAAACAGTTCTACGGACAGTCCATCCGCTCCAGCAGCTTTATTTGACTTCAGTCTCGATATTGCTATCTTGACCTCGTCTAAGTCGGGGGGACGAAATTCTTGTCTATCATCGTCCAAATTAGGTGGAACATTCTGCCTAACAGCGGGATTTGGGCCGTCATCGCCGTTTAAGAGTCAACAGAAATTTTCTTTCCAGATTCTCAGAATCGATTGCGACTCTACTACGAGGTTTCCGTTTTGGTCCAGGCAGGCTTCGGTCCGAACCCTGTATCCACCGGATAGCTGTTTCACCTTTCGGTAAAACTTTCAGTTTCTGCTTCCCCTAAATTTCCTGAGAGAATATGGTTTGCAGAGAAGGTTTTAGATAATATATCTGCTTTCTCTTTGTCTGTGAAGAAGGAAGAAGGTGTTGTTATCGCAGATAAGCGCAGGAATAAGTCTGTTTTTATGTTTGACAACTTTAGCGATATTCCAAAAAGGCTTGCAATTTTTATCTAAAGATTTAAGTTTTCGGTTCCATTTAAAGTTCCGAAAATCCAAAATATACTTTGCCATCTATCTCCTAAGGAAATAGCAGTTGGATGAAATATTACCTGATGGAGTGTTCCTGGCAATAAAATTGTCAACGAATTATCAAGAAGAAAGGAGGCATGCGTCTGTGTACACGAGGCAATGTCATTCATCGCACTCAACATGGCTAGCTGTCAACACTATCCTCGCCTGTGCACGGATCAAGTTGACATCACAACAGATGTTGTGTGGTGATCCAATGTATGCAGTGCCAATACCACCTCTGCCTGAGGGCTAAATATTTTGCCTGGTCTACCAACTTGTGGGTTGTGCGTGAGGCTTACACCCTCACGACGTTAAGCAATTCGATTTCAGAGACAGCTACAATACATTCTCCAGTTGGTTAAGGCCCAGGTCCACCCTGAACTGTAGTGCCAGTATAAGAAGAAGAAGGAGAATAAGCAAGAAAGAGGAGGGCTGCCTTTGGTAGATAACCATAAAGCATTTTTTTCCCCAACTCAAAACAAAATTTACTCAAGAAGTCGTCTAAAGTGCTATGTACAGCTGATGAACAAGGCTGTTATTATAAAAAAATGTGTCCCTCACTAAGAAAAAACCTCATGAGACGAAACAAAAGTATGTAAGTTAAGTCCGATTACGTGCTTACTTTCTGGGCGGTATTTGATGAGTGTGTGGCTACTTGCTACTACATGCTGCTGCTGTGTGTATGCCACAGACATCTCAGCGACAACGATAGCGTCATCTCGTGGATGGATGGATTGTACTAAAAACAACCATCATGTCATAACAAAACACAGATCGGTGCGAAGTGCTTCCGTTTATCCGGTTGGGATTGCGTTGCGCATTAAAAACCGATGTTGGAGCATCTGCAGCAGAACTTGTTTATGATACTTGTTTAAGACTTCCCGGAGAGTTTTTCATAGACTCGCCAAAAGTGTTGAGTAAATCCGAATTCATGGAGGAACTGCGAAAAAAATGAACTACCTGAAACCTGTCCCAGCAACCTGTCACAACAAAGGTAAATTTTTCATACAACAAGATCTTACTAATTGTACTCATGTTTTTGTAAGAAACGACGCTGTCCAAAAAACGTTCGTTCCCCCATACGGCTCATTTGAAGTTCTACGAAAAACGCGAAAGTTCTACTCCGTAAGCATCAAAGGAAAACCAGTCAAGGTATCCGTCGACAGGCTTAAAGCAGCATTGCTTACCAACAATGAAGTTCAGAACGCACAGGCATCGCAGACACCAGTTGCAGCTTTTACATCTTGTAAGGATATCCGTAAGCCACCAGCAGTGACGTGTATGCAAGGTTCGAATGACAGGTGTTCGACTGAAGGGAAAGTAATGTGGCTACTTGCTACTACATGCATTTTCTTGAAGTACTTCACTTTTATATTTAATTTCATTTTTTTTCTTGTTCTAGCAACATATGCTAATCTGATCGGAAACTACATCTACAACAGCCTAGATCAACTGACAGGAAATTCCTAAAGGAATGAATGTGGCTGAGCCCGTGGAGGTTTGAACAACAGCCTTTAAGAGGACCACGAAGATGACAATCCTGTCATCATGTTGCATCACAATGATCCCACCCCTGAACTAAGAGGGCTTCAGCTACCTCAACCAAACCTAACCAAACTCTCTTCCTGCACATCATGTTACCAATCAAGAACATTTCCTCAGACCTGCCTGAGTAAATATTTTTTTCAAATGTCCAACTCATAATCGGGGCAATCATAAAAATTCACGGCTTTGAGACAAGAGGACAAAGCAGCTGACCCCATAACCAAACAGCTCCAAAAACGATTTCCCCGCGATATGGGATTCCAATGATCCGACAATAGACTACAAGTTAATAGCCGATCATTACAAGTCGACTTTACGATGCAGCTGCCGAACAAAGCCTCTGCCAGGCTTTGTGTCAAGCCCACTTTCCCATCCTTAGCCCTCGCAGAACACCCGGGCTGGGTGTCGTAAACGAGAAACCGCATCGAATTGTACCTCGAAAATTGATCATTTTCGTTGTTCAACTCGCGACTAATTTATCGTTCCCCCGCACCCCCAGTCGGCAGTCCCGCACTAGGCACGAAAACAAATTTAACTAATTTAATAATCATCGCGCATCACACTAATCCCCCCATTTCGAATACATAATGCCGATCTTCAATCGCATTCATTAGACAGACTCGACTCGAGTTGGCCGGCGATGGCCCCTTTTGCGACCACACACACAAGAGGGCTGCGCTGCGTACGCCCCCCCTCTCTCTCATCCCCAAACGCTGGGAGTTCGTTAAAAAATAATAAAAGACCTCTCAATACCGACTTAAATCAACAACATACGAGTCCAAGGGGCCGCCTTTGTTAACAGGTATGCACTCTGTCGGATTAATGTCCACGGAGTTTGAATTTATTAACATACAAATCGAATCTAGAACCAGTTGTTGATTATGTGTGTGAAAGCTCGCCCGGAACGCGTGTTTTGACGAACAAAGCGAACCCGTACATCCCCGCTCTCACAATTAATTGCTTCATTCTTGGCGTTTTTTTTTATGCCTCCCCGCCAACAATAGGCGCGCATCTTGAAGAGTTGTAAATTTTCTTTTACTACCGATTATCGTTATAAAATTGTTTATGATTGCTCCGGGCCGGGGGTGGCAGTGGGGGGCGCGGGGAGGGGCGCAAAGAATCTATTACCAGTGACACTGGTAACAATGGCAAAACAATTTCAAACTCTCTGTTCTCCTGCAGCCGACAGTGACTCCTCCACTCCACGGAATGAATTTAATAACAATTTTCTTAATGACATCGCGTGCACGCTTCTGACATCCTCATGTGTGCCGGGGCTGCTCTCTGAGCGAATCAAATCAAATGTCATTCGGACAGCAGCGGCGGCGGCGCGCCTGTATGCCAGCTAAGGCTGACGGACGAGTGCACGCTCACGAAGCGAAGCCCGCCCATGTTTACTCTGCAACAAAATGTCCGTAATTACAGGGGGGGGCAAGCATCGGAACTGTCATCTTTTTTCACTGTCCCGTCCGGAGTGTCATCTTGATGCCATTGCAACAGCTTTTGATGAGCGGTTTTCAACTCATTGTGGTCAGTGCCTGGTTGCGACTGTCATGATGGTGCTGCTCCCATTGTCTGAAGTGGAGCGTCAACTTGACGGCATAATTGGAGGACTGCAAGTGAACGTGGTGGGAGGTCAGGAATAATTTCAATTTCAATGGATGCACGTGGCTGCGGTTGCAATGTCTCCTCCATCAAATTTTCAAACGGAGCTCCACCCTGAAGCAGATGTTAAGCTCCATCCAGATGTGCATCCCAGAGCACTGGGAGTATTCGCTGCAAAGCCAATTATTAATGGTTTCATTTGCAACGACAAATGACAGACTTTCTCCTTGCTCCTCCCCCCATCACCACACCAATTCCAATGTTCCCCTAATTGGTAACACAAAAAAGCCAAGAGACAGAAATTAAAGCAAATTACACGTGTTTGTCCAATTGTCCGGTGCCCTCCTCTCAATTGGCAATCGCCGACACAATTTTACATCCATCCATCATTATGCCCATCAAAGTCATTTCGTTTCCAGTAAACGAGCCCTAAACTCCATCAACACCATTAACTAACGTGCACACACCGAAAAACAAGAGGAATCGTCCAAAAGCCGCTTCCTCACGCGATCCGAATCCCGACCGCTCAGAGGCTCATAATTGAATTACACAAATTAGCTCCCAAATTGAGAGCGATTCCACACCGAACAGCACTCAACGACCCACGGAAACGTGAAATTGACCTGCGCTATGTCATTTCCAGGATGATACCGTGCCACGCACTCACAAGGGAACACGACACACACTCCGCTGCCGGTATCGCCGCCGTCGCCGCCGATGCGGCGCAACCTGTAATTTCGTCGCACACCGCTGCTGTCCGCCGCGAGAGAGATGTGCACCTGATAACGTCACCGCACAGCCAATGAGTGTGGGATTGACACCATCATCCGTCCAATTATACCTCGATATCTCATGCGCAGGTCGTCCTGCGAGGACAGGCAGATGAGGCGGCCGGCCTCCTCCGCCTGGCTGACTGACTGACTGACTGAAATGGCCGCTTATCACGTGGCGGAATCAGTTGTAATCGTTGTGTCCGTTCTGTTCCCCGGGCAGGACATGTGTTGTCATCGACGCTTTGTCTGTAATTAGCCGCTAATGTGGAGTGGGAGGGCCGAGCGGCCACGACAGCGACACGATAGGGTCACACTATCGATTAAACCTCTAATGGCTTCCCCTGAAACAAACTCTGCTCAAGAGCAGATAAATTCAGAAACGCTAAGCGTCTAAGCGGATTACCAAGTCGCCGCCTCAGTCGCCGATCCTGACGAAAAGACCCCAATAACTGCGGCACTAAACAAATATCAGCGCAGTGCGACCGTAAACCAAGTCGAGGCACGGAGATTGAAGTTTTATGCGACCTCTCCCCCGGCGGCTGTGTGTTTTCTGGGGGCAGTTAAGCGGCCATAACTTAGAATTGCCGTCTAGCCGCGATCCGCGAGAGGTGGCGACCGCAATTGATTCTTCCCCGTTAAGCGGTGTGTTTCTGTTTTTTGTTCCCTGTAAGAAGTTGATAATAGCGGCAATCATAGGCGATTAATTCAATAAAATTATCCGATCGATTCTGGCGGGGAGAGGGGGCGATCAGCATGGTCTGGCATTCAAGCGGACAAAGGGGCTGCTTGGACGTTTTATGTTCAGTCAATGGGGGATTAGAGCTGAGTGAATGCAAAGGCAGTCTTTGGCGAGTAGATGGAGTGTTCATCGCCGACGACGGAGGTGGCTTGCTGAACAATGGAGCACTGATCCCGTTTTGGGCTTAACTGTGTCACTTTATGGCGGTCATCAATGTGAAGAGAACAAAGGGTTCCGATGGAGTTTCTCAGAGGAATACGAACTGTAGGGTACGTTATTGGATTTTGATGGTTTATCCCATCGAGGTTAAAACGCCTTTACAAAATTTTATTCATTTTTTTGTTCCTTGCTGTTCATTTTGTGGCTTCAAATTGGTAGTCTTGGCATTTGGAATCTGTTAAATTTAGCTATCAATTGAAGCATTAGAAAATTAGACGAATGCTTGCCATTTACGGCAAAGGATCGCTTACCAATCAAACTATGCGCTAAAACCAATTAAACTTGCTACAAATGTGGTGACACAAATTTAGCCACATTTCGCGCTTAATACGGTGAGTAATGTCGTCTTAGTCAGGCCTTACTTCCTCTCAATCAGTAAAGTCGTTAAAAAATTAATGAGAGTGCACCTTGATGCACCTTACTATTGTCGTAAGGTCTGTGCATCATCGTAATGCACGGTCAGTCGAAAATATTGTTGCCGCAAGTGCAAGCGTTACTGATAATCAGAATTTATCGATTTTCCGACAGTCGCACGAGTTGAACGTGTACTGGACATTTGGATTTGCATTTCCATGGTTATAAAGTTACACAAGACGTTGACATTCACAACGCCGTAATGCTTCTTGCGAGTCGAGAAGGTTATAAAAAGGGTTCAACAGGAGGGGGAACAAGCCTCACAGTGGGAATATTGTGAATTTATTGCATGAGAAGCTTTCTGGTCGTGTATTATTAAGCTTTTGCGACGTCAATTGGCTACAAAAATCAAGTGTTATTATTTGTCCCGGACTCTTACGAAGAGTGATTTTTTAGCTATTATCTTTTTGGCAACACTGGTTTAAACAGCTGATGAACGTTTCGCGTTTTGTTTTGCTGTCAAACTGCTGCGTAAAATTGTTTGTGAATGGGTTCTTGGAAAGTTGGCCGAAGAGCCACTTTTTTACCGAAAAATTGTGTTTAGTGACGAAGCTCAGTTTTGGCTTAATGGTTACGTAAATAAGCAGAATTGTCGATTTCGGAGTGAATATCAGCCAGAAGCATTGCAAGAGCTACCAATTACCAATGCATCCAGAAAAGGTCAATCCTTAATCGCATAAGTAATGTGTGGGAGTTGAGAGCATTTCTTCCCTTAATTTGGTCGGCAGACTAAATTCTCTAAAACTTGTCTGTCTGGACAACACAGGATCATGGGAAAAGAAACTACCGATGAACGTGCTAGTCAAGAACCCACCTTGGAACTAGCCGTGGCCTAGGTAAGGGTTTCCATCAACGGTTGAGTCAGCACAACCGAGTGCATTTTCCCCAATGTCAGAAAGAAATGCGCTGCCTCAATGTCCCGTTATTGGTCTGTTCTGATGGGAGCTACGAACATTGCCTATTTATCACAGAAGCTCTTGTTGGTTTTCGTCCGGATGAGCAAGAAATTACAATAAATGTAGGTTACTGCCTTGTAGTCCTGTTTCCGAGTTGAGCGCTCCAGTGCAGTGTTTCTGAACTTCTTCTTCTTCTTCTTGTGGCGCTACAGTCCCAGGTGGACCCGGGCCTCAACCAACATGCCTCTCCAGCATCGATCTTTCACCAGCAGCCGCCAGTTGCGCACTCCAAGTTTGTTGAGGTCCTTCTCCACTTGTGTGCGCCACCTTAGCCTATGCCGTCCTCTGTTGCCTTATCCAAATGGCTCAGATTCGAAGACTTTTCGGGCCGGATCAGTGGTGTCCATACGCTTTACATGGCTTAGCCATCTTAAGCGTTGTATCCGAAGACGCTTGACTAAGCGCATGTTGCCGTACAGTCCATAGAGTTAATCGTTAAATCTTCTCCTCCAGATGCCATCAACGCAAACAGGACCAAAAATCGCACGGAAAACTTTTCTTTCGAAAAGACTAAGGGCTTTCTCATCCGCTTTTAGTGGCGTTCAGGTTTCCGTCCCATAGAGTAGGACTGAGATCATTAAGGTCTTACATAAAGCAAGCTTAGTCCTTCGAGAGAGGCCTTTATTACTCAATTGCCTTTTGCAAGAGTGATTCTGCGTTTGATTTCGGTACTGATGCTGTTGTCCCTGACTACCTCGAAGTTTCTGCTGCCTAGTGTGACGCTCTTTCTGAGACGTTTTGCCCTGATAAACCACGAGACCCATTTAAGCCGCTTCTGCTTTAAAGCCAGCAAACGCCTCATTGATGGTTTCCTGTGTCGTCGGCGTAAGCTAGCAATCGGAAGATTGTGCCGATTTTTCAAACTGTGCTGTTTGCTCAGATGCTACTCTCAGATAGCCAAGCGGTCCTAAAACGCCAAACAGATGCACAATTAACTCCAAAACCGTCTGGGAATGTCAAAATGCACTTACCACACTGACAGAAACAGACGGAAGCTAATCTTCGTGCCAGCACTTGAAGACCATGGAGGTAAGAAAAAGGCTGAGACAAAGACGGAGACGCTATTATGGTGTCAGTTTTTGCATGGTGGCTTGCTAAACGGTCCTGAACAAAAATGTCAAATAAGTCTGAGAGGAACCACTCATCATCTGTCAAAAAAAGCCTACTGTAACTCAAACCTCATGATGAATCACACAACACAAGTCGAGGTTTGGATACAATTCACTGGTTCCTTCCCACATTATATATTCAACAACACGGCCATAAGCCTTCACATCCACAAATGGATCACTGCATAAATTATCAAGTTTTGGAACAACCAGGAGGGCATCAAATACTCTAGGAAGTTTAGGGAACAAAACAATAGTCTAAAAGGAGCCAATGGAGCTGTAAAACTAAACAAAGCTGGCTTAAGGATGCTATATGGAGCACTAACAAGTCATGGAGCAAATAGAGAGAGGTCATTTCATAAAGGGGGAATTAATATGATTTGTGCCACGAATTGTATTACAGGGCCAAGACATGGCCAATGATATGAAGAAAATATGGGCCTTGCGAAGGAAATTGAAGAAGGGTGAACGAAAACTTGGGGAAGAACTTCAAAAATTACTTGGAAACGGACTTAAATAGAGTTTTGGGCAAGAAATTGAACTAGGGAACGAACTGAACAAAGAAAGCCACAATGATATGGATGACGACATGGACAATGGCGTAGACAAAGGCTTATACAAGAACTTGGGCCAGGAATTAGAGGTGGACTTTGAACAAGAACTTGAACAAGATCATGTGCAAGGCATTGGATTAGGACTTTCCCAAGGCTTTCAAAACGATCTTAAACCCTTGGGGCAGGAAAATGCATCAAGGCATAGACAATGACATCGACAACGGCGTAGGACAAGGACTTGGAGAAGAACTTAAAAAATAATGGTCAAGAATTTGCAAATTGAGCTTAGAGATGTACTAAGGCACTAATTTGGAGAAGACACTTGGAATACTTTGGCAATGGATCTTTTGCGGTTACAAAGTGGCGCCGCGACGCACAGTGGTGCCATTGTATGGGGAAAGCGGAAATAAATCTGTAACTTTTGAACCCGTTAACCAATCTTGATGAAATTTGGAATATAGTCTTAGCGCCGTAAGAGCTGTCAAATGGTTGATAAAGCATGAAGGATAACAGAGTAATCTTAAGTTAAAAATTAAAAAAAAAAAAACACTCCTTTTTTGTTTAATAAACATAAAAAAAATATTCAATAACAATTTACAACAATAAATTTTGGCTCAAATGAAAGCTGGAATACGTGCCTATTTACAAAAATTATACTTAACTAGCAATGAAGCCGAAAGGCAAAAACAAATATATCAATAGTTAAGCTTAGAGCGCCCGCATAGAGCCAGTAAGTAGTTATAAGTTTTCATTTTAGTCGTACCTAGGTTAAGCGTTTTGTACTATTAGATAAAAAAATAAAAAAAACAATGCCTTTTAAACTAAAACTAAAAACTAACAAAAATTATACTCAATACTACTCACTGACATGCTTTTGTAATAAAAAATTGTAAAGTCGGAATTTAGTGTAATAAGGCGTTCGCTTCACTACTTAGTGGGGAGAATCTTTTGTTTTCGTTTCGGGCCGCAAATATATTATCCAGCGATCAGATGATACCAACATTTGATGAATCACATCTTCATTCATCGCCGACCGAGAAAAAATTCTGCTATTATTATTTGGATAGTGCCAATAATCCTTATTCCGGTTATCCTGGGCCTCCTCCGACGCTGCTGATGATATTGTACGTACTTGCTGCGTGGAATAGAATCCTATGAATCGTTACTAGTATATAATACTAGGCTAATCTATAGCGATAGCTGCAGTTTCCTGGCCATAAGCTCCAAATTTCTCAGTGTCAATCCAGTAATTGTCGATATTATCTGTAGGATGACGTTGAATCTTTTTTTGCTGTTGATGAATGGTTCTCGAAAAATCTTGGAGAAATGCCATCATTAGTTGTTCCAGTTCCTTGCTTTATAATAATTACTTTTAATCCATTTTTTCCACTCTTGATAGATAGGCAAAAAAGTGCATTTTTATATTTGCACTATCGATAGAGAATATTTTAAGATTTCAGAAAAATGAAGTCTCCCGTTGGAGCCTCTTGGAGCATTTTTGTTATGTTCCACCAAACATCAAAGTACTTCCCGCAAAAAGTAGCCCTAACAAAAAGCCTTGTTTAGAAAAATTAGTTAGTTAGTTAGTCAAAATAAAAAAAAACTGTTGATGCAGGCCAAATGTATGCCCTTTCAAATAAATATAGCATCATGTTCCAAGGTGGCTTGTTTTAAAAAGTATGCCACATCGAATTTCATTGAAAAAAAAAAAACGCCCAATTTTTAAAATTTCAAAGCCCAAACTTTGAGCTTGTCCTACACCGAACCGGCTCATTAGAAGTCAACAAAATGTTGGTTTTCTAGGTTCTCAAATATGCAAAATCCAAAAACTAATACCAATTGGGCGAGAAAAGTATTTCATTTTACGTATTTTTTTCCGCTTCAGCACCACTGTAGGATGTACAACCGGATTGTCACAGGTTTGATTTCATATCTGCTCATCTCGCATTGTTTTACGGCATCCCTTCTTTCGAAAATACTTAAAGTGTGAAATTGTTTATCAAAATCTTCTCAAATTTCGTCCAAGGCAGTGAGAAAGTGTAGGTCCCCTCTACGCGAGATTGAAGAATAAAATCCACAACACGAAGAAATACCTAGACCCTAGTAAAAAGCAGTCCCTTCAAATTTCAAAGTTCATATTTTGAGAAGAGTTTCTATTTGTGATTGCCAAGTATGTGGTGTTTGCAGCTCCAACGCTACTAAAAGCGAATGAGGAAGCCCTTAGTCTTTTCGAGAGGAAAGTTTTGCGTGCGATTTTTGGTCCTGTTTGGGTTGATTTTACGAAGAACTCTATGGGCTGTAGAGCGACATGCGCCTAGTCAAGCGTCTTCGGATACAACGCTTAAGATGGCTAGGCCATGTAGAGCGTATGGACACCACTGCCGAAAAGAATCTGAGCCATTGGGACAACGCAACAGAGGACGATCCAATCTAAGGTGGCGCACACAAGTGGAGAAGGACTTCAACCAACTTGGAGTGCGCAACTGGCGGCAGCTAGCGAAAGACCATCCTGGCTGGAGAGGCATGTTGGTTGAGGTCCAGTTCCACCCCGGCCTGTAGCGTCACAAAAGAAGAGGAAGAAGAACTGCAGCTCCGCACAAGCTTTTGCAAAGCGATCTTAAGAGATTCATTGCCACTCTATATAGAAACGTGATTCTCTTCTCCATACACCGCCACCATGACAGAAAACAACAAATTCGGACACAGAGACAGAACATTTTCCCATAGGGCTGGTTCCAAATTTGCACAGAATTCAGGCGAATTTGAATGCAACCACCTCTCAGTCGGCCTCCCTCTGTGTTGTGCTGCTGTTACTGTCGAACAAAGTGAAACAAAAGTTCGGCTATTTTTATCAACAAGGGCTCGGTTGCTCATTCAGTGGAAAAAAAAATCTGGAATAGACTCCACTGAGTTCACTTCGAGCTCTCATAAATTTCAGTTTTCCGAGTGATTTTTTTAATTCAGTTGGTATTAGCGGCATCCGGAGAATAAGACTCAATAAAGAAGGTCATAAACCTTACGGTGGGATGCGCCTAAGTAGAACACACAGAGCGAATGGACAATGCAGCTTCTGGCAATAGACTCTTAGAATCTGAGACTTCTTCCACTCGAATCGTAAGATGCGATGTTTCTTGTCAGACAAAGAGTACTGATCGATTATGTCACTACCTTAGATCAATTTTTGTTCCGATACTTAGAAATAGGTTTTGAAATCATTAGCCTGAGTAATGGCTTCTTTAATGTCTTGAACGCGGTCTTATATAGACCGAGACAAGCAGGAGAATCAGAAGATCTGGCGACGAGGGTTCGTTAACCAACCTTAAGCACACAGAAGTGTGAAGGAGTTAGAATTCGGAGTTTGAGCAGCACATACCTACACCTTCTAAACCCATTGCTTAATTAATTAAAAACTTTGCTTTCAGTTGGTGGTGACAGAAAGCCTGTATCTCGTGGCAGTCCTTAAGTATTTCAACGTCTCACATCTTGCAGAGTGTCAATAATTTTGAAACCTTCAGAACCTGATTTTTTGATTTTTTTTTTTGAGGGTTTGTATTTCTCCCCTTACCACCGACTTATCGCACAACCTAGTGTTTGTCCCTCATCGGTACCAACTTCGGTTTGAACTTTCGCAGCGGACACACCACCATTCACTTGGGAAAAGTAAACCCAATGAAAACGCCTCATTCGTGATTCACCGCAAGAATCGCAACTGCTTGGCCACATAATCAACCGCCAACAATCGCCATCGCCGCCCAATCTAATTAGCTTGACACAAGCGATTCTCAGAATGCCGCTCATGTGTGCCAAGCAGCTACAGCGCACAGTACATGGGCAAAAAATAGCGAAATCAGATCGAACGCGCCGCTATTTGGTTGCTTAAACACATGCCACACAATTAAGCATACTGCGGCCGCATACTAGGCGGACGCTGCGGCCCAACTATGATCCACAGCTAGAGGGCGCTTCGCTCCAGAGCCAAAATCGCGAGCCATACTGCGCGCGATCGCATCGCCGGCCGCGGATGTGTGGCGTGGATGTGAAGCCGATCAAGGCGGTATTGAATTTAAATTCACCATGAAATGGCGAAATAATGCTCGTTGATTAGATACACCGGGCAAACGTGATCGGTCCGTATGGTGCATCATTGCCTCGTTACTTGGACGTGGACACGATGGCCCGACCAACGACGAGCGACGAACGGACGGCACAGGGCAGATACGAATCTCGCGCTCCCTCATTGTTGCAGTGCAGTGCATATTACGGTCCCGTGAGTGATGATGGCATTCCGTGTATTGGCTGAGAGACTGATGGATTCGCCTGGGTGAGCGGGCTCTCTGGTGGGCGACCAACCGACCGACGACGATGGCGGGGACGCTGATGATATGGCCGAGTGGCGATGGGTGCTCGTTTGGTTGTTTGGCCGTTTCGTCGCTCGGTCCTTCGGTGCTGTGCTGTGCTGCGCCTATGTTGGCCCATATTTACACACTTCAGCTTGAGGAGGATCATTATGTGATCGAAGTCAGCAAATGGGTTGTGAGATATATTTTCTTAATTTTACACGCTTCATTAAGTTTACACGATCATTTGGCGGCGATGGATGGGGAGAAGGAGCGGCAGGCCGTGGAGTGCCTTGTTTCGGCGATGGTGTCTTTGGATGGAGGGTTATCTGGAATTTGTCGGGGGTATTTCGTAGGACACCCTTCACCTGGATCACGGATGGTTGCTATTTGAGTGTGATAATGAGGATGTGAGAGGGAGAAGAAGTGTCGAAGAGGTGTGGCTGAGTGGGTTTTTGTTGTGCCTGCGTTGTGAGACGTCACTTGATGTATCATTCGTTGTCTTGAATTAGCTGAAAATGTGGTTAAGGTTGAGAATGAAAGAAGGATGTGAAATTAACAAAAAGTAGTCGGGAAATGTCCATTCAGTGGCCATCAGCTGATTTGGTACAAACTTCCATATCGGAGAAATGAAAATTCTTTGAGTTTTTTTTAAGTCATTGATGTTGTGGGGGTAATGCACAAGACCTCCAGCCTGTTCGATCCTCCGCCATCGATTCTAACCCATCAGGCGAGTTTATAGATTTGATCCAACTACCTTGTCCTAGGTCTGCCGAGAGGTCGCCTACCTGGTGGATTTACATTGGAAGTCGTGATGAGAGTGACATTCGTACAACGTGCCATAACCAACGACCAACCACTTTCTGTCCCCCCAACCCTCGCCTTCAAGTTTCTCAGCCTTTCCCGGCGAATAGCTCACGCAACTGCATGCAGAAATTTCATCTCAACAGCTTGTATTCGCGATTTTATTTTTTCATAACCTTGGCAAGAATTCCGTCACCCCGACTTAGACGAGGTCAAGATAGCAAAATCGAGACTCAAGTCGAACAAAGCTGTTGGAGATGACCTGGTTGGGCGCATGCATAGGCCCGTCTGTAAGATATGGTCGAAGGAAAGCATACCCGATGAGTGGAATCTCAGCGTCGTTTCGCCGGTCCACCAGAGGGACCCCTTTGACTGCACCAAACTCGTCAGTTTGTGTAGGATGACAATGGAGAACTCTCGCTGCTCCGTCAAGGTCGGGAACGAACTCACCGAGACCTTCAATGTCAAAAAAGGTTTTAGACAAGGCGACGCACTGTCATGTGACTTCTTTGATATCATCCTTGAGAAGATCGTGCGTCACTCACAAGTCAACACCAGAAGCACGATCTTCCAAAAGTCAGCTCAATTGCTAGCTTACGCCGACAACATGGACGTGATTGGACCAACACAGCGAGCTGTCAATGAGGCGTTTGCTGGCATTGAAACAGAGGGGACTGGTGGTTAATGAGGGCAAAACGAAGTACAGGTTGTTATCAAGTAAGGACGTACAACATCGGCGTCTCGGACAGAGCGTCACACTAGGCAACAGAAACGTCAAAGTAACCAAGGACTTCATCTACCTCGGTTCCGCGGTAAATAGGGACAACAACACCAGATCGAAATCGAACGCAGAATCACTCTTGCCAAACGCTGTTTTTTTTGGGCTCAAGAGGAAATTGAGTAATAAAGCCCTCCCTCGATGGACTAAGGTTGCTTTATATAACACATGGATCATCCCAGTCCCACTCTATGGAGCGGAAACCTGGACGCTACTAAAAGCGGATGAGGAAGCCATTAGTCTTTTTTTTTTGCGTGCAATCTTGGTCCTGTTTGCGTTGATGGGATCTGGAGAAAAAGATTAAACGACGAACTCTATGGGCTGTACAGCTACATGCGCTTAGTCAAGAGTCTTCGGATACGACGCTTAAGACGGCAAGGCCATGCAGAGCGTATGGATATCACTGCTCCGGCCAGGGGTTCCTTCTAGGTGGTGGCGTGAAACCCAGCACATCAGTGGCAGTTTCTTTGATGGCTTCTTGACAACGTTTCCATTCTTCTTCTATTGTCAGTGCAGGTGGCGTCGAACTTTGGGAGAGTTTCAGGGAGACTCGGTCGGCAAAGATCCCAGCGACCTGTTGCGATTGTGGCTTTCCGACGTCAAACCGTTTTGGCCTATCTCGACTCCGTTGCTCTCTCGATTTCCGGGTTCTTACCTTGGCTACAACAAGGTGATGATCCGAGTCGATGTTAGCGCCTCGGAATGTTCGGACATCGAGAATGTTGGAGGAGTGTCTGACGTCGATCGCAATGTGATCAATCTGGTTGACGGTTGATTGATCAGGGGATCGCCAGGTTCCTATATGGATGTTGCGATGTGGGAATCGCGTACTGCTCACAGAGAGGTTCCACCCCGCGGCGAAGTCCAGCAGCCTGAGTCCGTTTCCGGAAGTCGTGTCGTGCAGGCTGTGTTTCCCGATGACGCCAGCAAAGATGTCCTCTTTGCCCAGCTGAGCATTGAAATCTTCTAGAACGATCTTGGTGTCATAGCTGGGGCATCGATCGTATGTTCTTTCTAGGAGATCATAGAACTCATCCTTGCTGTTGTCATCCTTCTCTTCTGTCGGGGCGTGAGCGCATATCAGGCTGATGTTCCCGAATTTAGCCTAAATGCGGATTGTCATGAGGCGTTCGCTTACGGGATCGTAGCTTATGACTTTTTGCCTAAGTCTGCCTCGAACAACAAATCCGCATCCGAATAGGCGCTGCCTTCTCTCCCTGTAGCAGTCGCTGTTGTATATGTCGCAGTTCTTCATCTTCTTTCTGCCCAGCCCATCCCATCGCACTTCCTGGATGGCGGTGATATCTGCTTTGTAGCAGTCAAGGGCCTCCGCAAGTTGTTCGGCTGCACGTGGTCTGTTAAGGGACCTCACATTCCACGTGCAGAACCGAAAATCGTTGTCCTTTGTTCGTTTGCCGGGGTCGTCAACGTTGGATCCGTCCATATCCGAGGCAAGTTGTTGTTGCTGAACTCGGTTATTTTTGTGTGGTGAGGGAGTTAGCCTCACGCACAACCTACAGACTGGTAGGCCAGTCGCTGCATACATTGGTTCACCACACAACTGATGCTGTGATGGCTATCCAGGGGGCGCCAGGGGGAGGCTGTATGTCCACTTGACCTATGCACGGACGAGGATACCCTTGGCAGCTCGCCATGTTGAGCGCGATCAAGGACATTGCCTCGTCCTCGCATAGTTTGCTGTTGCAAATAAGACCCAAGAATGTTGACGATTGGTGAATGAGAATTCCATTCCAGAAGCAAGGAGTTCAGCCAAAGGAAGGAATTCTGAGTTTCCGTGAATTGTCATCAATGTAAAGTGAACCAAAAATTGCACTCACAATTTTTCTCTCCACAACGTCAAGAGTCTCCCCAACCGAGTTAATGGAACAGGACAAAAAGGATTCTATCAGTAAATGTTGCCTTGATCGTGATGACATTAAATGCCCTGGCAATTCCTTGTCGACTCTAATGGAGCAGCGAGAGTTCAATCATCGTCGACCTACATAATCTGTGGTGTGTGTTAAGGATGTATATTTTGTCATAACTTCTTCTTCTTCTTCATATGGTGCCACAGTCCAGGGTGGACGTGAACCAGAACCTGAACCAAAAGCCTTTTCAGCTGGCATCAACTTTAGCCAGCTGCTTCTTATTTCGCACATGAAGTTGATTGAGGTCCTTCTCCACTTGTGTGCGCCATAGAGCCCGTAGGCACCCTTTATTACGTTGCCCCCCTTGATTGTAGTCGAGAGCTCTTCGTGCTCTAGCAGTGTTGTTCATACGCTCTGCACGACCTATCCACCTTAGACGTTGAATTCATAGACGCCTGGCTAGGCTCATGTCGCTGTTCGCGGTTGAATCTTCTTCTTCAAGAAACATCAACAGAAACAGGGCTAAGTAGGTAGAGGTAGATTTTTTTTTCGAAAGGACATATCCTGCCATATGTGGTCTTGAAAGTGACGAATTTGTTTTGCATCCCGATCTTCCTTCTTCGGGCCCCTTACAGGATCTTTTCAAGTGTGTCAATCTGAAACCAAAAACTGAATTATTGTTGACTCTCTCCCGATAAATGGGGTTTACCTACAAAATGGTAATGTAGGCGATTTACAAAAATGTGCTACTTACTTTACGCCTACTTATAATTCATGCACCTACTGTAATTTTTATAGTAACTAAGCAGTCGTTGATACGGCTACTAAGGTTCTTCAATCCTGATTGTGAAATTCTCCCGGTTACCCCACTATATATAGCAGCGTGTAACACACATTGGTTGCTCAATAAATATATATTACGCACAGAGTGAAGTAGTCTTTTTTTCTTTCCGTCGCCTCCCACAATTTCAGAAGTGGGATTCGTGCTCGACTGTACATTTGATTTTTTGCCTAACGCGTTGAAATTGTCGAAGTGAGAAGTAATTTTGTTTTTTTTTTGCCTACGTGAGTTTAATTGTAATCTGTCCCCACTGCAATCTGTTTGGGTATCAAAATGTCCGCGGAGTGGTTCCAGTTTGTTGAAACTGCAACAGTTGCAACACTTAAAAACATTTTGCGATCCCTTAAGGTCCAGGCGAGTGGTACTAAGGCAGAACTAAAGCTACGGGTGCAAGAAGTTGTTCAAGATTATTCGGATGATGAACTTCGGCAAATAATTCAAAAGCAGAATGGCGAATGCGCTGACAGATCTGTATCCCAGGACGAGCATCTATCAAACAACACCATAGGAGAGGAGGACCAGCTAGACGCAGAGTTGCAGAGATTACGAGCCATATACAAGAAGAAAGAGGAAATAGCCCAACTCAAACAAAAGCTACGAAATCTACAGTTGGAAGAAGAAGCACCAAGCCATGCATCAAGTTCTCTTCACAACTTCCGAGACTTCGAAGACATGATGTGCCCTTTCTGCGGAGATGATAATTTTCCGATAAATAGGTGGATATCACAATTCGAAGAGCACGCGGATCTTTTCTGTTTAAAAGATCACAGCAAATTTGTGTTTGGTAAGAGATTATTAACGGGTACTGCAAAACTTTATTTGCGATCAAAACACGTGTGTAATTGGACGGAATTAAAAGAAGCACTCGTGAATGAATTTAAAAAAGTTGTTACGAAAGCAGACGTATACAACGAGCTAAGAGAACGGAAGAAGAGGCGAGACGAAAGCACACAACAATATGTCCTAGCCATGCAAGAGATTGCATCGCACAACCCCATAGAAGAAGAAGACCTACTCCAGATGATTATAAAGGGTATTTATGACACTGAATCCAATAAAAGTATTTTGTATAGTGCAAACAATATAGAAGAATTGAAACTTGCATTACGCAAGTATGAAAAGTTCAAAGCCAATTGCCGTGAAAGTAATTTTACATCAAAAAACAGACGGATTAGTTCAGCTCAAACGAGCACACGAACAAAAATAGGTTTTCAACCAACTAGTTCAGACAAATTACCCGAAGTACAACAACGCAATCAAAAAAGTGTCCAAACAAAGTGTTTCAATTGCAACAGCCCGTCAGTTCATATAATTCGGACGAATTACAACAACAGCTACATTAACAACGGTGAGAGTAACGATAGCAACAAAAGTGACATAAAAAACGTCGATAGCAGGAACAGCTTAAGTGCTCCAAAAATCAGCAGCAGCGACAGTGTGCCAGTCAATGAATTCGAAAGAGAACTGTACTACAAGTTTTCGAAAGGAAATTCTCAGATTTCAACGACCCTGGTGACCTTGCTGGATTCAGGGAGCCCCATCAGCTTTGTTCAAGAAAAATTTGTACCGCCGTTTATGATATCAACTCTAGAAGCCAACAACCAATCTTATTACGGTGTTAATAATAGCCGTCTCAATGTACTGGGAAGTATTCAATCCTGTATTTATTATGAAAATGTACTAATCAATTTGCAAATACTTGTAGTTAAGAACTTCTCAATGAATTATCCAGTCATACTAGGAAGGGATTTCATCAGCAAAATTGGTATGGTGTTCAAGATCCCTGAAATAAAAACAGTGCAAGAAGAACCAGCAAGTTTGAACACGACGAGTCATCATCATGTTCAAATGTCTCAATGTCTTTTTAGTACCGTAGATCTAAGCGAGGATTTTGTGCATCAGATTCTTAATATCAATATAAACAATAACGAGTTTCATGCCGATATTAATATAAACGAAAGCTTACCTTGCGCTATTAAAGAAAGTGTTAAAAATATGGTGAAGTCAGATTGTTTACCTAGTCGGTTAAAAACGTATACAGGTGAAAGTGAATTTAAGATGAAGATTGTCTTAACAAAAGATTTACCGTTTCATTTTGCTCCAAGATGTTTACCTTATTCACACAAAGTGAAATTACAGGAGATTATAACAGATTTGCTAGGAAAAGGTGACATACGGGAATCCAACTCGGAGTATGCATCACCAGTAGTATTGGTTGAGAAAAAGAATAAGGAACTTCAGGCGTATGACCATACAGTTGAACATATATTACGCACAGAGTGAAGTAGTCTTCTTTTCTTTCCGTCGCCTCCCACAGTAAAATGATGAATTAGTTTCTATGGACATGCATTCCTTCGGCTGTTAAACATAGAAGCTCAGTCGAGACCAAATTAAGCCCATCTGTTTCAAAAAGCTCCTAAGAAAGTTTGCCCTTTTGTGGCAACTCCCTTCCCTTACTACTTCTGGCCCCGTTTTAGTTGGTGGTCGGACATCTTGCCCACTGCTTACCAAAGACCGATGTTTTGTTCATGCGCTTCACGTGGACTAACCTTTAACTGCCTTTCAGTTCAAAAATATCTGGATGGCCTTGCGAAACTCAAGCGACACGACATCCTTGTAAAAAATGAAAAACTATAGATCCATTTAAGGCAACACTCTGCAGCACATTTCACACTACAACTTCACACCTTGTCAATCAAAATGCAAATGTCCATCGCTTTCCGTCTCATTTCGTGCCCTCTAAACCATGGTCCATTTAGCTTGCGCTCAAGAATGCGATAATGGCAACAAAAAATAATTAAATGCGAAACCGAGAACCGCATCCCCACCCGCCCGGCACATTAACCACCTCACTAACTCGTCTAATGACCGATTCATCTCCATCGCGTACACCGGCTAATCCCACCAAAGCATGCCCTTAAGCTAATTGTCGCTCGTTCGGGCCGTCGCTCGGCAGGAAATTAAACACAAAAACAGTTAAATCAAGAAACAACAACACACTGAAACAGAAGTTCGCCGTCACGTCGGACGCGGATTCGATCTGGCAAAGTGGCAGCAGATCGCTGCTCTTCATAAATTTCCATCAGTCGTCCTTTCTGTCTGTCTCTGCTGAGCGTCACCAGGTTTGTGGCTGTCAGTGCTCGCCCCTCGAGAGAGGCACTGCACGCTCTAATAGCCTTAAGAATTGTTCGGGAAACCGTGAAATGACTACGCTCCCAACAATTGCCGGCTTCGATACGCTCGAGCTTCGGATTCGTGGTGTCGTGTCGGTGCCTCCGATGACGGACGGCTTACAGAGACTTTATCTCATTACTTAATGGCAGCTTAGTGGCAGACTATTTACGTTACGAGATTTTAATCCTATTAACCATTTAGTCACCGGTTACCGGGTGCCGAGTGCCGAGTGCCGAGTGCCTGGTTGCCGGTTGCCCGGTTGCCGCTTGCGAGATGATGACGACCGACGACGTCGGAGCGGCAACCTGACAATAAGTTTGGATAATTGCCCTCGAGTAATGGGCGCTGAATGCTGTTGCATCAGTGACGAGGCCGCTAGATGTTGGGCTTTGTGTGTGTGGGGCACGCATTATGCGAATGATTCCAAGAGGACCGGGTGTGATTGATGAAGGGACGAGGCGATGTCTTACTTGGGAAATCAGTGGTCACCATCAGATAGACGATTGATTGCTTGACGAGAGTCGCTGCTGGCGTGGAAGAGAGAGAGGGAGAGGTTGAGGGAGGCGATCAATCAAAGTGATTCGTGATGAAGTTGTGGCGCGCGGTTTGATTGATTAGTTTTGATGGCTTTGAGCGCGATTTGGCCAGACTGAGAGTCTCTGTTTGATTGTGATGACATTCCGAAGTTTCAGATCGAAGACGATGGGTTGACGCTAAATGTGATGAAGTTGTTTGAGTGTCGGAGAAAAACTGCTGTTCTTTTGGAGATGTTCGCTTAAAATGGAAGGACTGACAGGAGAGCAAAGGGATGATTTCTTAAATGATTGGAGAATTGTTTAAATGTGCTGCTTACCCAAAAGTCAGTCAAAAGCTGACTGGGCCAAATGGCAAATGAATGTTCATTCTTAGTCCAAATTTCCCCTGGGATCAGGACATACTTGTTGCCTTCATGGACTAGTGTGTAGCCGCACTCAAGAGCATTCACCCAAAAGTGCTTTTCTAATGCAATGATTGAATGCTGGAATATAGAGAATTTGATTGTTTTGTCACACTCCGACAGAATTGTAAATGCTTGCAAGCATTTGAGAAGATAATTTTTTTGGTTTGTAATTCGTGACTTCATGGACTACAAATCCACTCCACCACTCCACTCCACTATTCCTTTTGAAGTCTTTTATTGACAATTCATTTTGGTGAATTCGGTGAATGAATCAAACATTTTGAAGTATTTTTTAAGTCACTGGGATGATTTAGGTCACCCTGAAGTGATTTTCATTGCCATGTTAACTCAATGACATTTCTTCTTCTTTCATCGCCTTTACAGTCTAGGGTTGGGGTGGGACTTAGTAAATATGCCCCTCAACCTCGCACGTTCTCTTGCCAGCTGCCTCCAGTTTCGCACGCAAATTTGATTTAGATCCTTTTCCATTTCTGTTGTCTTACACACGGTTGTCCTCTGTTGCGTTGTCCCGGCTGAAAGGGTATTACCCATCCGCTCTACACAACCTAGCCATCTTAAGCATTTTATACGCAGACGCTTGACTAGGTGCATGTAGCCGTTCACCCTGTAGAGCTTATTGTTGAAACTTTTCCTGCAGATGCCATCAAAGCAAACAGGACCAAAACGCAGAACTTTTCTCTCAAAAATACTAAGGGCCCTCTCACCTTTCACATTTTTTGGTAGCGTCCAAATTTCTGCGCCGTAAAGGAGGACTGAGATGATCAAGCTGTTGTACAAAGCCAGTTTAGTTCTTCGAAAGAGGGCTCTATTACTCAATTGCCCAAAGAAACAACTTTTGGCAAGAGTGATTCTGCTGTTCTTGTTGTCCCTAATTACAGCGAAGCCGAAGCAGACGAAGTTTTTGGCTACCGCGAAGTTTCTGCTACCTAGTGTGACGCTCTGTCTTCCTCGATGACAGTATATAATATATAAGGCTTTTTTGCTCTTCATTCAATGCTTCATTTTAGTTCAAATATGCGCCGTTTTGTTTGATAATGCGTTTTCATCTAGACGGCAACTTCATAATACCCCCCTCGTAGAAACCCCCCCCCCCCCACTCCCAATTTGCGAAGAACTCAGATAGCCACTTTTTACAAACCTCTTTTGAGTACAACTTCACACAACCAAGGCCGTTCGCCATGGTCAGGAACAGGTCACTTCACTTCACTTGGCGCTATGTCCGGGCTATGATGCGATGAGACCTCCCATCCGAGACCCCGTAGCTTCTGACGAGTCATCAACGAAGTGTGTGGTCTGACGTTGTCCTGGTGGAACAATACACCCTTCTTGTTGGCCAATTCTGGACGCTTCTGGTCGATCGCCTTCTTCAACCGATCCAGTTGTTCGCAGTAGATAGTGGAATTTAGCGTCTGGCCATATGGGAGCAGTCGATGATTCCCTTCCACTTCCACCAAACATACAGCAAAACCTTCCTGGCCGTCAATCTCGGCTTGGCCATTGTTTGGGACGATTCACCGGCCTTCAAGCACGATCGTTTTTGCTTGATATTTACGTATGTGATCCATTTTTCGTCGCCAGTCACCATCCGCTTCAAAAATGGGTCGAGTTCGTTCCGTTTCAGCAGCATATCGCAGGGTCCAGAAGGTTTTTTGCGTCAAATCATGCGGCATTCAAACATCAAGCCTTTTTTTGTATCCAGCCTTCTGCAAATGCAAATGCAAATAGCAGAAGGCTGGATACTCCCATCTCCTGAGCGATGTCACGAGATGCCACATGCCGGTCGAACTCGATGGTTTCCATGATTCGATCGGTATTCGTCGTCACAGGTCTTCCGCCGGCTGGCTTATCCATGGTGTCGTTTTCACAGGCTCTGAATCGTCGAAACCATTCCTCCGCGGTTTTAAGTGATAGAGTACCATCCCCCAAAACACCAGTAATCTCACGGAACGTTTCTCTAAAGGATTTGCCTTAAACGAAGGAAAACTTTAAAAAAACGACAATTTCGGCGTTAGTGAACTCCATGTTTACACGTCTATAACTGTTGAACGCAATATCCAAACTAATCATGCATAGCGTTGTGTTGGCTTGTAGGTTTTGTCAAGACTTTTCAAATGGTATTGTAGCGCTTTGTACATAGCTGTAAAATTGTTTTTTATTTCTTCTTTTTTCGTATATAGCCAAAAACCCATTTTAGTTGCTTGCACTTCAATGCCAACACACACTCATACTGTTCAGCCACTCTCGTCTTTGCGACTCCCATTTTTCCTAGACCGATGAACAGACTTTTGGAAGATCGTGCCTCTGGTGTTAACTTGGGAGTTACGAGTGATCTTCTCAAAATGATGTTGAAGAAGTCACATGACAGCGCGCCGCCTTGTCTAAAACCTTGTTCTGGCATGTTCTGGCATGGGTTCGTTACAGACCTTGATAGTGCATCTAGTGTTTTCGATCGTTATCCTACGCCATCTGATGAGCTTGGTATAATTAGACATGTCACTGTAAAGCTTTTTCCTATTCACGGCGTCATATGCAGCCCTAAAATGGACACACAGTTGATGTGTGTTGATTTTTACTTTTTGGGTTTTTTCCAGGATCAGTCACATTTTGAAAACCTGGTCTATTGTAGACTTCGCTGGTCTACAACCATACTAATTACAACGCCAATCAGACTGGCACTCATACAAAACGACAGAGAGGATCATGCAGGGGATGCTAAGGTGACTGACGTCGGTAGTTGGTGCAGTTGTAGGCGACTCCTTTCCTGTGCAGCGCGCAGACGTTACTGAGATTCCACTCATCGGGTATGCTTTCCTCCGACCAGATTAGCTGTTGCATGCGCTCCACTAACTGTCTTAAAGAGTTCTACGGATAGTCCCACAAGGTCTAGCAGCTTAATTGGCCTTGAGTTTCAATATTGCAGTCGTGACTTTGTGATCGAGGGGACGGAATTCTTGTCCACCGTTGCTCAGATTGGGTGCAACATTTTACCTCACAGCGGTCGTTAGTTCATCATTTCCGTTTAAGAGTCGACAAAAGTGACTTATTTTGCCAAAGTCTCCCGACTCTACTGCAAGTTTTCCGGTTTCATCCCATCAGGCTTCAGTCAGAGGATTGTATCCACCGGAAATATCCTTTTGGGAACATTTTTATACGTCTTTTCTGCTCTAGGACCTCTCCACCTTCCCGAATTCGGGCTGCTTATGCTTTATCTTTTTCTCTTAGAAGTCATTGCTACTCCTGTTCGTATAGCTCATAAAACTTGCACCCTCGTAGGAATCCCATTAGGGTCTGGTTAGTATCCTATAAACATAAGGAAAATCATCCAGACACATCTTGTGAGAAAAATTTCCCATTTCTCCTAGACCGAGGGTTTTCGCCCCCTGCAACCTTTCGCGGTGCGTCAAGTGAAAACAGACCTCATACAATAAACTTCGGCAGAAGATCCTTTCGCTCAAACTACAGCTTGAGGACGTTCAATCAAAGGGGGGAATTGTATAATTTTCGTAACAATTGTCCATCTTACGTAATTGCCCCAACGAGAGTCGGTTCTTTTTCCCATCACTAGACCACCGAAGGAGAGTTCGAAAAGGTGTCCCAGACCCCACCCAAAACCACCTGGATTCCATCAAACACGTCCGCCACTCGATTCGGGCCATTTTCTTTGACACACAATAAATTCCCAACCAATGGGACCGTTTAGAATGCAAACGGTTTCAAATAGACGCAAAAAAAACCCTGCGCTCAATGAAAATTCAATTTCACGCCTTAACGCCGTCCAAATTGGACGATTAATTATTACAATCAAACCCGGCCGCAGCCAGCAACTGTCAAAGGCGAGAACCGAAAAGACAATCGCCGCTGCCGTGCCGCCGCCGCCGCCGTCGGACCGCCATCAGAACGAATTTGTTCTGCGCCTATGAACACATTTTAAATTAATATTGAATTTAATTTCCATTGAATTATGTCGTCCCTCAGTGGCGGCGTCCCTCGTCCTGCCGCACGGCAATTAATAACAATATTTACCACCTTCCCCCTGGCGCACGATGGAGTGTTTGACTTCATTGTTGTGTCCTGACAACAGGATAACACGACGGAAACATATTCAAACAGATATCATTGTGCCCGTCGCCGGGGTCGGGGTGATGCGTGTCAAATGCGATTTAAGCGAATCTCTGTGTTGTTACACGTCCCGATTATTGTCCTATTATTCAGATAAATGTCAAATTTTCGGGGTGTGGTTTTCGGCAAACAGCACCCCTTTTGCCGACCGCTGTATTCCGTGTCGTAGACAAATTGCCCCGCGCGTCGAGACGCTGCGCCGACACTGCCGCCGTCGCCGCCGCTGGGCCAATGAAAGTCGAACGGGGTGCATGGGGTGTACGGTGTGCCATTAAGGGTGAATTTATGTTTTTGTTTGTTACGGTATGTTTAATTTTCCGGGTGCTCCTGCAATTCAATTTCAAAGAGCAGTTGAACAGAGAGAGAGAGAAAGGAAAGGAGCAACGTTTATGTTTTGGTTTCCGACACAGACTCTGTGTCGTATTTCATGAATTTATTCAAGTTTCCGTGAGCGGAACGGAAGTGGAAAATGTTGTTGCTAAAATATGATTTTGTTCCGCGACTGTGGTCGGTTTTCCTGCCCCTGGTTTGGGCTCTTTGTCCTCTCTTGAGGTCTCTTGCTGCTTCTTTTGTTGTGTTTTGTCGCTTACGTGAGAAGAATTCCGTTTCCGACATGACACGGCCTGAGAATTGTTTTATAGGAGTTTTCAATTTGATTTGAATTTTTTTTCTGATTTGGTGGTCGACAGTGTGACAACTGAGATTGGGCGAATTTTTTTGGTGTGCACGTCAGCATTAGTCAAAGTAATCAGTTGCCGTGACAGAGAATCAAAGAAATCACTTGGGAGAGTGCTGTTGGTTGCAAAAGGAGGTTTGTTTTCTTGTCGTTCTGTTGTTTTGGAATAACTTAGGGTTTAGCGCCTTCCTGACAAGGGGGTCGTAAAGTTTCTCTACGCCGACTACTCGTAAACACAGTGTTTTGCTCTGAATTGAGTGAATATGGGCACTAAGGAGCGGTGGCACACCCCCAATATGAGCATTTTCTTTGAAAAATCGGGTCCAGTTAGCTGTTCCAACTGTTTGAAAATGCTGGCGGTTACATTGTTACCTACGCGGAGGACGCAGCTATTGCGGTGTCTGCCAATTTCATCTCCAACTACAAAGGCTGAGGTGATCAATGTCCTTCTCTAATGTGACTTTCGAAAGGCCCAGCCATTTTACGAAGACTGGAAGTTTAGAATGAAGCTATTCTCTTTCCGACTCCTTTCTATACATACGTAGTTCGAAGAGCGCAAAAATCAATTTTTGTGATCCTCTTCGACTTTTCCCCTGCAGATGAAATCAATTTTTAAGCACAGTTTTTTCTGTTGCACTTGCGAAACCAAATCATCTTGATGCTCTTCGTCAGTCATAACTTGGTCTATTTCATCAGTTGGCGATATAATCAGTGATGAACCTGAGCCTTAACCGATATGCCTCTTCCGGCCGTTAGCCGTCTTCTGCCTAGGTTGTCTCGGTACAAGTCAACATCAATGAAAACGGGACCAAAACTTTAACTCAGAACTTTTTTCTCGAGCGACCAAGGGCTTCCTTCTCCTTCTCCTTCTTCTTCTTGGACCTAGGCCTAGGGGGTGGACCTAGGCCTCAACCAACATGCCTCTCCACCTAGCACGATCTTTCGCCAGCTGCCGCCAGGTGCGCACTCCAAGTTGGTTAAGGTCCTTCTCCACTTGTGTGCGCCATCTCTGTTGCGTTGTATCAAAGGCTCAGATTCGAAGACTTTTCGGGCCGGAGCAGTGGTATACATACGCTCAACATGGCCTAGCCATCTTAAGCGTTGTATCCGAAGACGCTTGTCTAGACGCATGTCTCTGTACAGCTCATAGAGTTCGTGGTTAAATCTTCTCCTCCAGATGCCATCAACGCAAACAGGACCAAAAATCGCACGCAGAACTTTTCTCTCGAACAGACCAAGGGCTTCCTTATCCGAATTTAAGTATGCCAAGGTTTCTGCGCTATGGAATAGCAGAAGGATGATTGAGGTCTTACGAGACAGGAATTTATTACGGAATTGGGACTTGAGCCTAAAGAGCTTGCTATTCTACTCTTCATTCAACATTGTTTCCGATGTACACAAAGTCCTTCACAACTTCAAAGTTATAGCTGCCAAATGTGACGTCCTCACCGAGTCGTCGATGTTGTGTGCCCTTCTCGATGACAGTATATACTTCGCTTTGGCTTCGTTTACCTTTAAACCCATTTTGGCTTCGATATAAGCAAACGCTTCATTTATGACTCACTGTGCTCAACTTGTAACCTTCATTGTCATAGCAGGTCTCAGTGACCATTATGGAGCGCGGAAAGTTTACCGTGGTCATCCTACACAATCTGATGAGTTTGGATTTTTTTTATAGACAGAGAAAGTGATCTGAAGTGTCTTCATCTTCTCCACAGGCGTCGCAAAGGTCGAGTAGACTCAGGTGCTTAGTAAAGGTGAAGTGTCCCGATTGTACTCCGACAAGTTTTCCACACTCTTTTCTGTCTAGAGATAGCAGAAAAACCGTGGATTTCTTTTTGACGTTCGGGAGCATCCTGGAGAGTCATGTCATCTCTGGTTGTGCTTTTGGGAGACCCAACCGACGACAGAAGCCCTAACCAAGCAAGCGGGTGGTCCCAAGGTGGGTTCAGGCCCAACGAATGCCTCTTTAGAACCTTGCCTAGCTAGCTCATCAGCAATCTTGTTTCCCGTGATCCCGTGATCCCGTGTTGTCCCCGGACCCAGACAAGTCTTAGCGAATTCAGTCTGCCGACCAAATTAAGGGAAGACTTGCATTCCCAGACTATCTTGAAAGTGGGTAAAGGATGGAGTAAAGCCTTAAGCACAGCTTGGCTGTCGCTGCAGACGCAGAAACTTCGCACCTTCCACCTGTTCTTCACAATATGGTTGATGGCCATTAGGACCGCAAAAGTTTCCGCATGGAAGACCGATGAGAAATTACCTGAAGAGGTGTGAAGTCTGTTGTTGTCGTCTTCCACGTAAACACCGGTCCCAAATTCCTCCGTCGTCTTGGAGGCTTCCGTGCAAATTCCCTTACTGGTTCAGTTTCTGGCCAGAGCTAGTCTTGGACACGGGGAACTTTGTATAAGCGACGCAGCTAGATCGTGGGTGACCCTGCATCAGGCGGCATGTTCATGAGACTTGTGTCATAGGAGATGCGGTGAGCGAGGTCATCAATACTCCAATGCGAGTTGAACCAAAAACATTCCTTTTAAGTCGGGAAATGGCCTTGATTATACAGCCAATGATGTGGATGTCAAGGGGAGGGAGATTTAGCAATGCATCAAGAGAAGAGCCAGGCGTGCTGGGGAAGGCCCCTGAACAGCTGAGACAAACCGTTTTTTAAAACACAGTGAAAGCAGCAGTCACATATTTTCGCGAAAGCTTGCTCCACCAAACGACTGATGCATAGCAGAGAAGAGGTCTTATCATTGCCGTATAGATCCACACAGATCTTTTTGAGGATAGTCCCCAGTTTTTACTAAACATTCCCTTACACTGCCAGAAAACTGACGTTTTCTGTTTGTTTTTTCAAAAGGAGTTTTTTATCCAGGGTAACACCTAGGTATTTCGCTTCATTGGAAAATGGAAGTAGTGATGGAGTCAGACCAGTCAGGTTCCTCCTTCTCGTGATGAGAACAACTTCGGTTTTAAGAGGATAGACTGAAAGCCCAATCCCAGTACACCAGTCATCGATCATTTCAAGGGCCGTCTGTTCACTTGCACAAGTGGCCACAGGGCATAGTCCAGTGACCACTACGGCTACATCAGGTCCATGGCCATGGAAAAAGCCAAAGAAAGGGCTAAAACTCAGTTTATTGAGCCCTCCCGTCCTTCAATTATTTAAACACCTTTTCAAACAGCATCATGTAAACAGCTGAACAATTAAGTCCTGCATGTAATTATGGAACGGTTAGAAGAGAACAACTTAACACCAGAGACTCTCAGTTCTGCGATAGTGGAATATGACAGAATTCGAAGGACCGCATCTGCCCATTATCCGAGGTCGTACTCGCAGACAGCTAACCAGCGAAGGAGGAGACGTCGTTGACTATGTCGTCGTACCTGTCACCTGAACAAGACTGGTTGGTCTTTGTCTCTATTTTCCCACATATGCACTGTAGGTTAAGTTTAACGTTTGTTAAGTCACCCTTCAGTTTACTTTCAATAAAATGTCTCCAAAAACAATATCTTTTAAAGATTTGTAATCTTGGGTTTATAACTTAATTTTTCCCGTTTGTTTAAAAATGGCGTAACTTGTATTTTTCCAGTTGCTGCGGATATGGCAGCTGGAGTGACACCCACTACACGATTTCTTCTTGTGTTTGACAGCAATCTTCGGCGAGTTATGCTCCCAGTTCTTCGTCTTCAAACTTTTTTTGCTGCCCAAGACATTCATCGTCTTCCAGGCCAAAATCATCACTTTTAAATGGAGCAAAACACTTTTGGCACGTTCGCTCAGCTAGCTAGCATGTTCACCTTAATCTTCCACTAAACTTCGGGAAGTAGTAGTAGTTTTCTTCATATTTAAGTAACAAAGAAGAACACTCCTCAAAAACTTTGTTTTAAGCACAAAGTTCAACATCTTTGAGTGAAAAAAAATTATTGTTGCACACGCTTCAAATGATTGAAGCAACGTACAGTGACAGTAGTCTTCCAACCCATGTTCCAATGGAAAAATAACAATGGAATAATACAAGTTACGCCATCTCTTGGCAAATAACACGAATTAGGTTATAGACTTAATAAACAAAAACGAAATTCATACACTCTTCAAAAAGAATGAGGGTTGATCGCAGTTCAACTAAGGAGTCTCCTCAACCTCAACAACCCCGGTCTTGGAACACTACATGGTGCATTTACTGGACACTTCTCATGCAACGACCGCCTTCACAAAAAACCAAAGAACACCTACAAGTCTAACACTAACCTGATACAAAGTAACAAAAAGAACAGACTACGAGGACAGATGGGATGTAAAGATCATGAAGTCCTAGTCAAAGAAAGGGACGTGACTCTTTGGACACTCCTCGTTATCTTTAAGAGTTCAATAACTTAAAAGAACACAATGTATGAAAGGAAACGGAATAGTTGCAGGATACAGAAAAAACGAAGAAAAAAAATCAGTCCAACAGAGTAATTGTCTCAGTCTGCAATTCTGCCAACCCCATCCAAACCATGACCTCGCCTAAATCACAGTCTCTACTCCAACCCCCACACAATCAGTAGCAGCACCGTATCGAATGGTTTTGCTGTCACAACACTCCCTAATCACGATTAGAGGCAAATTCACTTCACTCAATTAAGCCAACTATTTGCTTCTTCGCCCCCGGAGATGCCCTTCAAACAAATCAAATTCGCCTTGCAGCCATATGTCAAAATTCGCACGCAACAGAGACACCCCCGGCCGCCCAAACGCACCCCAGTCGGTCATGGCTGCACACACACACACAAACACACACGCAACGGACACGCACTAAAGCAACGATTTATGTGGCAGGGCCCTTGGAAGGGGCAACACTGCGAAACGCTCCATTTAACCATCCCTGACTAATGCGAGACGCTAGACAACGCCTGCCTCGCCTTTGCGAATGCTTCGTCTCGTTGGTGTAGCTGTGCGTTGTCGTGACATGCTGTGCGGAAGGTGGAAAGTTACTCGGCCAAGTGTCGTATTTCATGTTGCGCGTCACAGTTTGACTGTTTTATGCGCTCTCGGTGCGCCTGCAACTGCTCACCTCTATCTCAATTAGACATGGCAACCAAAGCTGTGTTCGGCGATCCAGCCAACAGCACAACCAGCCAACCAGACAGCCAGTCAACCAGGCAGCCAACCAGCCAACCAGCCTCAGCCTCGAGCAGGATAAATATTTTGATTTGACAACGGCACCGAAAAGTCCAAGCCAGCGCGCACTCATCTCACACACCGATGGGATGCTGTCCACTGCGCGGCGGCGCGGCGGCGCGGCGGCGACTCCATGACGAATCGGGAGCCTCGCAGTAGGTAATTGCAATTACTACCATAGACTTAACCGCGCTGCGAATGGCATGATTAGCGAGGAACACTGCAGCCGATGCTGGCCGGGCCCGGTACGTGCAATCTCTTATTGGGCCTGATTTATTGACATTTCGGAAAGCAATGACACGCTTCATCAAGCGATTTATGCCTTCGCCCCGTGTGTGTCGGCCATGCGAGTCCCACGTCATGCAGGCGGCCGCGCATATAAGGCTCTCGGGTCGTCGCAGTTCAGGCCGCATTTGAGGAGTAATCGAATCAGTCAATCAACGGCCACCGCCACCGAACTTCTCGCCATTCCCATGATTTGTGTGTGCGGAGGGATTTGACAGATTTCCGATGCGGAGTTCATGGGAATCCGTTTCGAAAGTGCTGCATGGTGGCAGGAGAGAGATTTGCAAATGTAAATGTTGTCTTGGCCAAATTCGACACAGGTATCTTGAGTTGCGGTTGAACTTCCACATCGCTCCCGTTGACGAGCTCCTTGTGTTCTCCACTGGATTGCACTTTCGATCTCCACTCTGGGGACTGTTGGTTTCTCTCTCCTGGCTGATTGCTTTGTGGTACGTGCTTTGTTTTGCTTTTCTCTCGAGCTCTCCCTTTCGATGGCAACTATCGGGGTTCACAGCTGTGGTGCATATGGAGAGGGGCTTGTGAGTTTGCCTAGCTAAGCTTTTTCTCTGTCTGCGGAGTCTTTGTTGATTCCGTTGGCTGTTGACTTGCATTAGATCTCATTTCCGTTGGCAGCACCTTTCTTGGACCCCGGACTACGCAAGAATCACCCGGGGTCTTGATGAGTTGAACTTTACAAAGCCGATTGGTTCCCAACGCAAATATGGAGTCTAGGCTGCGCATGGATGCAATTACGCCGAAGGCTAATCAAACAGACCTCTTCTGGGAGTACGTACGAACGCATTTGTGGAAATTTGAATTGGAGTTGGTTGCGGAAGATGCAACATGGCTGCGAGTGTTGTGTGACTTGAGTCACTCAACATGACCTTTGCAGCAAATGTAAGCTTGATTGACAAATCGAACTAAGAGTTGAGTTGGAACAATTTTGCAGCACAAAACATATTTTGTCTCATAAGACTGAACGCCGAATCGCCGAAACCCCGACAGCTTGAAAGAAGGTCTCAAAGTCATCGTTCTCAAAAGAGAGGCTGAATGAGTGCCAAAACTGAAGAGGTATCTCACTCCTGAATGCTAACCAGAAGCTACTTTAATCCTACACTGAATTTCTGTCAAAGAACATGATTCGGATGATCATCGAACAATCGGTTAAATGGAACTCTTCCATTTTTTGCTATTCGCCGACTTCAAGAGAGCCTTCGACATGGTCCGACGAGAAGTGCTTTGGAAAGTCTGAAAATCCAGGTACCTAGATCCGACTTCACTCAAGCCTTGAATATTCAATTTCAACGTAAGATCTGAACTGTTATACGCATGCAAGACTTGAAATGCAACCGCCATCATCGGCTGGACTCTTTTTAGAAGAATGAAATGAGGATCTTTTGATTTTTAACAAAACTCCGGTATTTTTGGCCTACAGGAGTACTTGCAAAAAGGAAACACAAACAAACAAACTTCTAGACACATTCGCTGACGACACTGCCATCTTGGTGACAGCCAAAATGGTCGACCAGTCTTCGGCAAATATACATCATGTGGTGCATCAGGCACATGAATTGACGAACATATGACGAAATGCACTTACTGATGGCAAGTCAGTTGACATTATATGGGAACAGTCCTTAAGGGCCAAGACTTAGCTTCTTCAGCAACTACTCCAAAGGGCGAGATTTGAGAAGATTTTCTGGAGAATTAGTACTCGTGGAGTGTTGTCGGCAATTCAAATGACGTGGCAACTTGAAAAATGCGATGGAATCGAAACTGGGCCCTTCGGCTTGTGCGTCAACGCTCTTACCCACTACGCCCGACACATTAATAAATTGCATGTTTTTTTCGGCCGTATACAATTTGATTGTGAACGAAAGTACCTGAGAATAACACTTGACATAAAACTTCTTGACAAAAGCTATGTGACAACAAGTTTGTTGTATGAATTAAATCCTTCCTTGTGGAAAGTAAATAAAAAATAATTTTTCTTTTCTGGAGGAGAAGCCTCTTTATTTTTCGAACGCAAAACTAGAACTAACTCACAAAAATTCTTACAAACTGACTGCATCGCTTCTATCCCACGGGTGTCGTTAGATTACACCTGGCGCGCGTGATGGCATGCAGGTTTGGCGTTGGCCCAAACGTTGTGTCAGCGATTTCGTTGTGCTGGAACCTGAGGCGAAACTTGGAGTCATACAATATGTTGTTGCTTAACTTATATAAACAAATGTTGAAATCCGTCTGAAAGTTGGGCAAACAACATTGGGGATCAACCACAAGAAGCAATGCGACAACTTTTCTGAACGAGTTCTTAAGGCGGTTGCTAGAAACGACAAAAGGGATCTTAGAATGTAGTCTGTCAAAGATCACAGTCATCACCATCATTATTTTCCGTGACCAGCACGTTTCACTAAAGCATTCGTGGGGGAAATACACATACGAGAGACCTCCAGGCCGCTTAGGGGCTATTTCCAAAGCCAACCAGGCGAGTTTATGGATTTGATCCAGACGCCTCGCCCTGGGGCTTCCGATCGCTCGCCAGCCTAATCGACTCGCATTTAATTCACATCTCGGAAATTGTGGCCAAACCATCAAGGTAAAGCCGTTTTCCGTCAAAGAAGTAGCTGCCCGACATTGAGTTCCGCCCAAACTGTCGCGTTTCCAATTCATTCTCGACGACTAACTCCCGCAGCAGCACAAAGAACTCTCTTCTCTGATACTTGTATTTGCGTTGTAATTCTTTCGGTTAGTCTTTGATCTTATGTGTGAACTGGAACAAACAGTGAGTTACAAACTGATAACTTGTTGTTAATGTCAAGCTCGCCCTTCCTCATTACTGACATCCCAAACTGCTTTCAAATTGGTCCTCCCAGCAATCGTGAAAAAAATCCCGAGATGCTTAAGTTTTTTCAATGGAACTCCACTGAGACTGGCGTTTTGTAAATGACCACAACTTCGGGCTGGCCCACATTCACCTTTATTTCAGCATCATGGCCACTAGCCTATCGAGAGAGGGCTGAAGTTCCATCTGGGAAGATGTGAGGACACCTAAATCCTGACATCTTTCTAGACGAAAAGAAGATGACTTCCCTTCTAATAATCCTCGCCTCGGCTGCACTGTAACATCCAGTCCATATAAATATTAAATGAAAAGGAAAGGTGACAAGATTCACCCTTGGCGAATTATCAAATAAATAATAAATTGAGAGGCACTGCAGCCCACAAGGGACCAAGACCTAGCAACTGCTCGCGTCACGAGTAGAGGGGACCGGCAGTTTTTTTCCAGCCTTCAAAAGGAGAGATATGATTTCGCAGACAAATACTACTCTCTAAGTTTTGTCTACAATTCTTTCGAGTTTGAATTAAATGGGAGATGGTCAATGTTGAAATGGAAACTGGAACCTGCAGTGTGCGATTCGACGCACTTGCTCACTTCACCACAGCGGCAGCCACAGCATATGAAGAAGGAGATGAAATGAACTTTGCAGTATAACCGACGAAATTGACGTCTTGCATTGACTTCAAATAAATAAATCTCAATTTCTCACGCAATAAACTGAATCTGTGGTCAATTGCGTTGTCAGTTTTTCATAGACAGTTGATACCCTTTGAGTGTTGTCAGCAACTCGAAAGAGGTGGTGCCTTGAATAAATGCGAGGTGTCCCGTCCGGGAATCGAACCTAGACTTTCCGCGTGGCGGTCGACGCACTTATCACAACGCCACGGCGACCACAACGTCATTCAAATTGCCAAATCGAAAAGATTTGAGGTAATTCTGAGTCACTTTTTTTCTTAGCCACTTTATTACACATTTCTGGCGGTATCTCGTTCACTCAAGTTCTTTTCTTTTAATGTATTTAGAATTTGGGGACTTGTCGCCTTGCATTGACCAGAAACATTACATTGCACAGAAACAAAACCTAACAGTGTCAAATTGAATGATCTTCGTGGCCATACGACGTCACCGAAAAGTGGAAAAACGCGACCAGGAAACATCCCATGCAATAAACCCATAATTGGTTATCTCGTATGGCTTGTAGCCCCGTCTTGTCGTCGAAGTCATAATCTTAAATCATCGCTATCATTCAACAATATCGCTCAAAATTGACTGTTATTAAAGAAATACGGACCAAAGACCACTTTCGACCATAAAGCACACCAAACAGTCACTTTGTCTACATACACCAGCACTACTTTGTTCACTTGTGATTTTCTTCGCATCACGTGCCGAAATTTTGTCGGGAGAATGAGCCTCAGCACTTAAGAAAATGTTGTCCAAAAAGTCTTGTCCCTTGTTCCAACACCCAAGAAGCTTTGTAAATGTTCCGCTGACTTCAATTGTTGCCAAAGTTGAACCTTATAAGGATGGAGATGCAAATCCAGGTCCCACCATAGTGAAGTGTACGACGCGTACAAATGCTGCGACTGTCGGGAAATTGCTAAATTCGGACTATTAGCAACCTTGCTTTTGCGGGAGCAATAATTTCGACTGAGCATGCAGTAGGACAACGCACGGCCTTACGGCAGCAGTAACGCTTCCTTCCCTTCAAACCTCTGCACAAGTTTATCATTTGCTTGTGTAGTCAGTTGATCGACTATGACGGCCATAATCAGCGCGTAATCAGCGCGTATAGTGGCTACGTTTAAATCACCATATTTGTACAAAGTTTTCGTAAATTTAATGTCTTGCTCTATTGCTAAGCAATCCTTGAACGGCAATATCAAACATTCAGCAAATGTTGTGACAGTTTAAATGACAGTTGAGTTTGGCAATTGTCAAATGGTTAAGCAGCTTAAGACCACGGCATGAGTGACTATGTATAGAAAGCCTCAATTTAAAACCTGCATAGTGGCTTGACAGCTTTGTGGATTGGCCCATAGTTGAGTTTCACTGTTGCACAAAAAAAATTAAACAAGTGAAAAAAGAGTTGTTCTTTCTTTAAAGGGTGGTCCAACCTAAATGCACCATGTTAATTGTGAAACACAGAACACATGTTGAGCGCGATCAAGGACATTGCCTCGTGTGCATAGGCCCATGCCCCCCCAGTTATTTAATCACAACCTAATTTAACTTTTCCTTGTTTCAGTGCTTGACAAATTCAACTCTGGAGGAGTGCACACTTGGGCAGCGCTTTAAGGTTTTTCAAACGTTTTACGAAAATTAGCGTTCAAATCAAAATGCATTTCGTGCACTTTATGATTCTTTGGCAAGCATAGTCGACCAAGTGCCACATTTGGTTAAATGAGAATCCACGAGTGGTTGTTGAAATACCGACGCATCCACAAAGAGTGACTGTTTGAAGCGATTTATGGACTGGTGACGTTATCGCGCTGTACTTCTTCAAAAATGACGTAGGCCAAGCAGTTTCCGTCAATGATGTTCGCTATCGCGGGATAATTGCCAAGTTCTTGTGACCAGATTGTCGATATGGACATGAACGAAATGTGAGTTAGAAGTTTGCGCGCTTTGGAATGAAAAAAAAAATATTTTTTCTTTCGGACAACTGTCCAATTAATTGTGCCAAGCAGAACTGAATCTTAAATCTAGTTAACAAATATTTATAGGGTCACCATTAGCGCGACAGGTTGTTGATTCAGCGGTTTGCGTCCGGATAGTTGCTGTTGGAAATAATGCTGATCTAAGCGTCTGCTGATTTTGAGAACATGAGGTGTGCGCATGAAGCTTATGTTTTGTAGGTGCTTCATGTTCCAATTTCCGGTATTGAGGAAGCGTGTGAACCGATGAGTGCATGTGACGGAAATGAGGATATTGCACCCGCTGTTGGAATGCGACTTGAGGCTTTAATGGTGTCAACTTGAGCTTCCACCAGGTGGTGCCACAATTCTTCTTCTTCTTTTAGTGGCGCTACAGTCCCAGGTGAACCTGGGCCTCAACCAACATGCCTCTCTAGCCAGCACGATCTTTCGCCAGCTATCGTCAATTGCGCACTCCAAGTTGGTTGAGGTCCTTCTCCACTTGTGTGCACCACCTTAGTCTAGGCCGTTCTCTGTTGCGTTGTTTCGATGGCTCAGATTCGGAACAGTGGTGCCCATAGGTTCTGCATTGTCTAGCCATCTTAAGCGTTGTATCCGAAGACGCTTGACTAGGCGCATGTCGGTGTACAGCCCGTAGAGTTCGTCGTGGAATCTTCTCCAGATGTCAGCAACGCAAACAGGACCAAAAATCGCACGCAAAACTATTCTTTCGAAAAGACCATTTGCCACACAGCCAAGGAAAGAATGAATCTTTTGGGCAAGAAATTCAATGGCAGCATTATCTCACATCGTGTCGATGGTAATTGGCCGCCACAATCATGACTTGACACCGTTGGACTTTTTTCATTGGAAGCATTTAAAAGAAGAAGTGTACGTCATTAAGCCAAGAATAGTTAAAGAGCTAAAGGATAAGATAATCCAGCACATTAACCACATAGAACCCCAGTCTCAGACTCATTGAAAACAGGGGTCATCGGATAAAGGTATACCACAGAAGCCATGGCGAGTATTTGGCTGATATTTTGTTTAACGCTAAATTCTCATAGAACCTTCTATCGTTATAAAGAATATTAAGAATAGTCTCTTTAATTTCACCCTGTGCCTTGGTTGGACAACCCTTTTTTTCAAATAATTTTCCCCTGCATACAATTTTATTTGAATCACATCAGCTCTGCCTTATGGTCAGGAAACTCCTTTTGAGGCTTGAAAAGAAACCGAGGTGTCTTTGGTACTTGACCAGTTCCTAGGAATGCACCAGCACTGTGTATTTTAGGTAGTACCCGGTTTCTTGGTACATTTTGGTAGAAAAAATCTTTATCAATTTCAATCAAGTACTAAGGGACTTTCTCTTTTTCCGAATAGCTTCATAATTACATCGGCATAGAACTTCTGCGCTTTAACAGCGAAAAACTCGTTCAATTAATTTGTTTGGCTCTTTCTAAGCCGAATTTTTTTTGCCGTAAAAACAGTTTTGCAGATACAAAAGCAAATGTTGATGGTAAGTAAGTTCTGTGCTATATTGTGAATTTGTTTCAAGACATCAAAAATATGTGCGGCCAAATATTAGAAGGAAGGACGACAACTCCAATTCTGGTTGACCTTTATTGATTGCTTCCTTCAAACGGTCGAGATGTGCACATTCGACATTCATCCAGTCAGTTCAACCAAAGACTAAAAGACATTGGAACCAGTTGACTTCACCCGTTGAATTGTCGGAAATTTGATGACCACTGTTTCTTGGGATGCACAAGGAGTGATCTAAAGGGTGTCCCAACAAGAACGCAAGATTTAAATTTGGCGTCATTCAAATTGTCATTATTTAACATTTGAACAATTATTATTGTTTGTTAGTAGAAAGTATAAGGTTAATAAAAATGGAGCGCTACACGAATGAACAACGTATTTTCATTGTGAAATTGTTTTACAAAAAGGTGAAAGTTTTGCGACTACAGTTCGCAAATTACGATCAATTTCCAAAAGAGTCAACTGTAAAGCGATTAATGGAAAAATTTGCTGAAACTGGGTCTGTAACTGATGAAAAGACAACAACGCACCTTCGACCAGGTCGGTCGACCGAAAATATCGCAGCAGTACGTGATGATGTCGCTCAAACTCCATCCACCTCCATTCGACACCGAGCTCAGCAAATTGGTGTTTCCAAATCCACTATGCAGCGAATTTTGACGAATGATTTGCATCTTCAAAGTTCAATTGGCTCAGGAACTGAAGCCAGCTGACCATGCACAGTGAATGGAGTTCGTTAATTGGGTATTTTTTTTTTAATGCATTTTATTTATGTAAATATCAGTGAATTATAATCTTAAAACTAGATAAAATGCTAAACCTAGTGATGTATAAACATATTTTATATCTGACTTACTGGCTCTGGGCGAGCACTCTAAGCTACACTTAATCTTAATCTATGTCTTTCGACCTAATCTAACGAATATAGCAGAACTATATTTATACAATTTTATTATTAAGAAAATTTAAAAAAACTTAATGACAGAACATATTTTTTTTTTAAAAGCTTGCATTAAATCTACCCTAAATAACCTTAAATAAGCTTAACCTAACTTACAATCTAGTCAACAACCAGGTGCACACACACTGGTATGTATGAGTACATACTCGAGTACCAAATGCTCGAGTGATTCACGAGAAGCAAATGCATCCTGAACGTGTCACTGTGTGGTGTGGATTTTGGGCTGAACCTTTTTTTATGAAAATGAGTCAGGTCAAGGGCAAACAATCAATGGTGTTCGGTATCGTGAAATGATAACCAATTTGTTCGTGCCTAGAATTGAAAAAATGAATGTGGAGGGGATGTGGTTTCAACAAGACGGCGCCACACCTCATACAGCCAGAGAAACAATTCAATTGCTGCATCAGTCATTTCCCGGTCGCGTCATTTCGCGTTTTGGAGACCAGAATTGACCGCCTAGATCGTGCGATTTAACACCATTTGAACCATTTCTTTGGGGTTTTTTGAAGTCGATGGCTTATGCGAATAATGACGACTCAAGCCTTAAAAGAGGAAATTGGACGCTGCATTAATGAAATACCGCAGCATTTATGCAAAACGGTCATTGAAAATTTCATTAAAAGATCGCGTATGTGCCTGCAAAGCTGCGGCGGCCATCTGGCTGATGTGTTATTCCACACGTAACCTCATCCTGTTTACTTTACGATATAATAAAGAATTCACGATTTTTTTTAAATATCTGCGTTTTATTTAAAATTTAAATTTTGCATTCTTGTTGGGATACTCTTTATATCGACTTTAAGGAAAAATTTCTCATAGAGCGATGAAGTGCAGTAAAAGAGGCCATATTTGGTGTAGAAAGCAAAGACTCAGCATAACCCTGTTTGCCATCAATGCAGGTTTTGAAGCTCTTTCTGATATTCTTGCATTTAATCCCTTTTGAATCGCTTGTAATAAGTCGCCTCAAAAATTTGTCCATTTCGTGTCGTTTAGTTTCAGTGATAATTTCTCGGTTAGTTTAGTTTTCGTTAATTAACGTGGCGCCCAAACATGGAGCATCTTTGAGTAGCCTGCTCGCTTTAGATGCTTGACGATGATGTTTTTATTTATTCAAATTTGATTTAATAAAATTCAGTGAACTTCTTATATGCTTAACAAATTTTCTTTAAGCTGGCTACTAGCTTAATAATTCAATTTCTTACATCAAACTTACTGTCCCCGTGCGGGTGCTCTAAGTCAACCTAACCAAAAGAAGAGTACTTACCTGCCTTTCGGCCTCTCGGCTATTCTTGTGGAACCTTATTCTAAACTTAAATTAAATTATGCTTAAAAACAAGTAAGAAAGAAAGCACCGAAGATGATGACGTATCACACATTCGATGATATGTTTCTCCGCTGTTTCCTGACAGTTTCCGTGCCGATCTTCTTCCATCTGTTGCAAAATTTAATCGACTTTCCACAGTGACAGGCAGACCAGTGCGAATTGCCTCTTTCCAATCGAAATTCCCTGAATGGCGTCGAACAAAGCGGGGATCCTCTTAAACTTACATCATCCTCAGCTTAAGCTGCACAAATTTGTCGGCATCTTCTTGCAGTGTATACCAAGAAAGCAATATTCGTGCATTTCTTCAGTTATTTTGACTCATATTCCAATCAGTAGAACTTGTAACACGAGCAACGTATTTCACAGCTGTCTTCACAAAAAATGTATGCGGCGATGTCACCTTTCAAGCAGGGATTCACTGAACACAATCAGATTAGTGTTTCCAGACATATGGACACCAAGCCATCAAGAGACAACAAAAACGGCGAAGACCACCAATGTCACCTTCTGTCTTATCATCGATCCGTTTCCTTGGCGAGGAATTCTTAGAAGCCCGTCCTTAGTATTTTTTTAAATCTGGGTCAATTGCGAGACAATTATCATCCTTGGGTGGGAGTTAGAGAGTGGAGAAGGAACATAACTTAAGCTGTCTTGTCTAAATAATTAAAAATACTCCTGTTCCATCGCTGCTTAAGCTTCCCATGAATTGAGCCTCTAATTTGTCAATAAATTCCTTTTACGAGTTTTAATCCTTCTCAGCATAAATCAACTGATTGATTTTCATCAGCGGTTTCCATCACATCTCCAGTGACATCACATTGCAGTCACTTTCAATATTGACGAACACATCCATTCGACGGACA
The DNA here is from genome assembly GCA_944738645.1 of Eristalinus sepulchralis. Taxonomy (NCBI): domain Eukaryota; kingdom Metazoa; phylum Arthropoda; class Insecta; order Diptera; family Syrphidae; genus Eristalinus; species Eristalinus sepulchralis. The sequence goes on from OX122882.1 coordinate 46,898,048, forward strand.
GTTGACACAATGACACTCAATCATTATCAACTCCGGCAACTTCCGGCATCCGTCACCAGGATTGACTGCCCGCGAAGTTAAATCAGGCTTTCTCTTCTTCAGCCGACAATCCACCACCACACAGCCCCGACACATAATGTCCACTCAGCGAGTGCATTTCAAATCAAATACAAGGCAAAAACAGAAAATCCTTTGCCTGGTCATAAATTAAACTGCAACAGGATCCTAAATTAGAGCCCTTGCCGCAGAGATTTTTGCACAGACAGACAATGTCATAAATTCGAGTTTCAAATTGGTTTCGTCGTCAAGCGGGGCAGCCCTTCGCTCAAATTGAATTCGTTCGCGGCGAGTCGCAGCAATAAATTGTTGTATTTTGTAAAGAGCTCCATTATTAATGTAACCAACCGTGGATTGCTTGTGTTCTTGTCCCCCCCCCCCCCCCTCGTGGAATTGCCCAGCAATCTCATGAAAAACATCACAATTAGGTATGAGCGCCCGCAACTCCACACAGCCACCCGCCATTTATTATTAATTGAATGCGCTTGCCTTGTTGCGTTTAAACAATCAGCCAACCAACCAACCAGCCAGCCAGTCAGCCAACCAACTCACACTCTCACGCAACTGGCCGGGGCTATTTTGTTGCTTATTTCAAACAATAACAAGCCGTACACAATGTGCATGCCCAGGGCATTTCAATTTCCTCCCGCGCCTCCGCCCCCCCGCCAGGAGCGTCACACACAAACACAGCGGCACAGAAACATGGCTTATGCCCACCCCGCAGCTCACTCTGTTTATACAGGGTGAACAAGAAAAAACTGTTCAAATTGAAAACAACACAAAAAGGCAGCGTCTTATTAAGTTTTCGACAAATATTTAGAGACAACATCTCAAACAAGTGGTGGCGAGTGGCGAGGAGGCCACCAACACACAGCCGCAGCACCGGCCGTCGTCTCTGTGCTGCTGCGCGGCTGACATCCATTTTTCGGTGAGTCAGCCAGCCAATGGGAGCCGGAGCGCACTGAAAGAGTGTTCGGTGTCGACACACCCTCCGTGGGCAAAGATGGAGAGCGCAGCCAGTGTGTGCGTGAGGACATTTTGTTTCAGCCTCGGCAGGGGCGTGGCAACTGGTCCCACCACCAAATTGAATGCTAACAAGGCCCTAACAAGCCGGTTCAGGAGTTTTATTTACTGCTGCCACACCTACCCGCGCCGCGCCGCATCGCTGTGACGACTGTGAACAAAGCCAATCGGTCGTGTGTCTAAACAAAACGTGACGTCCTCTCCTCTCGTTCGCGCACCAACACAGCACTGATTTCTTATTTGATTTTCGCGCCTCCGCCGCACCGAGGGGGAGGCGGTTTGTTTGTGTTGTGCATCGACTGCACATGTACACACAGTTTGATTAGCGAGCGAGCGCGGTTTGCACACAGACGACGCCGCCGCCGCCGGACCGCAAGCAGTCGCCCGTCGGGGACCACGTTTGGAGGCGCGAGTGAGCGCGAGAGAGAGAGGGACAGTCTTAAGTACACTATAACGAGATACGAAAATCATCTGTAAATCGACAACGATCCGTAATTTTGTATTTCAACACCTCCTGCGAGAGAGAGCGCTTGGCTCGGCCGTTTGCTGTTCGACGCTCCGCGTTCAGATCTCGTACACTGGATCTTGGAGCTTGAGGTGCTTGTGTGTGCGCTGGAGCCCTGCCGCTTGTTGCGAACGGAGCGAGTGTGTATGGGTGTTTGTGTTTTGTGCTTTTGGGGTGTTCGTTTGTTTTAGTCGTTTTTCGTTGTAAATTATTTTGACTCTCGGTGGGAAAAAATAGACGACAAGCACACGGACGGTGATGATTACAGCACGACGACACCAGCAACAGCAACGACAACAATGGTGGCGACGACGATGATGAGTGGTGCAGTTGAAGCGGCCACAGCAGCTTTCGGTGTCCTGTGCTCGTTCGGTGGTTAGTTGTTTACACGGTCGCACTTGGAAAACCAGTCTGTGACGGCTGACGGCGCGCAGTTTCATTTGTCGGCGGTTTTTTGCCCGCTTTCTCTGATGTGTCGAAAAGTGAAATATTTTCTAAGGAAATTTCATCGATGAACACAAAGTGACGTGAGTGCGTGTGCGTGTGCGTGAGTGCAGTGTTACCTATCGGGGGTGCGAAACTTGAAACGAAGACAGAAAACTATGCCGCGACCATCACGGGATTCGTACGGAGACCAGAAGCCGCCATACTCGTACATCTCGTTGACCGCAATGGCGATCTGGAGTTCCCCCGAAAAAATGATTCCCCTCAGTGATATTTACAAGTTCATAACGGATCGGTTCCCATACTACCGGAAGAATACGCAGCGATGGCAGAACTCGCTGCGGCACAATCTCAGCTTCAACGATTGCTTCATCAAAGTTCCTCGGCGACCGGACCGTCCCGGCAAGGGCGCCTACTGGGCGCTGCATCCGCAGGCGTTCGATATGTTCGAGAATGGCAGTCTGCTGCGGCGACGAAAACGCTTCAAGCTCCACAAGAATGACAAGGACCTGCTGAACGAGGAGCTGGCAGCACTGGCCAACCTAAATCGTTTCTTTCTGACAACGAACAACGCCTCGTCGGCGGGAATGTGTCCGCCGCCGTTGACCGCCGACCCGTCGATGTACATGCAGCGGCTGCCGCCGATGATGAGCTCACCCGTCCGACCCCTGTCGCCGCTGCAGACGTCGGCCATCAGCGGCAGTGCTGCCATCAGCAGCACGGCCAGCACCACCACCCTGACGCAAGATCGCCCGAAGCGGGCGTTCACCATCGAGAGCCTCATCACACCCGACAAGGACTCGGTGACATCGAACGACAGCATCACGGTGGACGACAGGCTGGACGATGACGAGCGCTTCTCGCAGCGGCATGTGCCACTGCCACCGCTGCACACGATAGCCGCCGCCAATCTTCCATTCCTGCACTATCCTCCCGGCGCCGGCCCGGTGAGCCTGGGCTACGACCTGCCGATGCACCCACTGCTCATGATGGCCACCCCCCTGGGAGGCTTCAATCCGGCGACATACTACCCGGCGAACATCGGCATGCCACATCACGCGGCGGAGGTGAATCACCGCCTCAACGCCGGCCTGCGGACGGTGTAGGTGACGGCCAACTCGATTGCGTATGTAAATAGGTATCTTAACTAGAACTACTTTTAGTATTTCATTAGCGGTAAGTCCTAGACGTTGTTCCGCGAGCGAGGCACTCCACTCGCACCGTGCGTAGGTGTAGATAGTTGTTGTTGCGATTCGTACGGACTCATGTGGGCTTTGTTTAGATTGAATTGCTTCGTCATTCAGCGGAATCAAGGCTGATGTGGCTCATGATCGGGTTTTTTGTGGTTTTGAAAAGAATCTGTTTTGGAAGGGGTTGTTGTGTGTGTGTGTGTGTGGTGAGGAGATTTGTCGTGAAATTTGTTTCGAGGGGATCTCTTTGTTGACTTGTAATTCATGTGAAATCTAAACCGAAGGAGGAATATCTGAAACCTGTTGGTTTTGGCTTAGCGTAGGAGGTGAGCAGTCCCTTTGCTTGAAAATGACTGAAATGAGTGAAGATTCCTGTGTAAGCTTGTCATCAATGAGGAATTCCACTTGCGCTGATATGTCATGAATCTGACAGTTGTGTAACAATGTGAAAGTGGATTACTTGCAACAGTCATCGTTCGTAGGCGATTTCCGAAATTGAAAATTTTAAGTTTTCAGGTCAATCTCGAAGGGCCGGCATGGGGGCGATTTGTGAAGTACCAGACTGGCACCTTTGGACAGCCACTGCCACCGTTCTAGGCCTCTAGGGAAGGAAACGTATTTGCGGTTCCCTCAAATTTTGCAAGCGTTTCGCGACTAGTAAGTTCAATTTTACAAAACCTTAAAAAAGTCTAGTTTCAGTGGCTTAAGAGCGGGTTTTTCAAACCTCTACCTCAATTGCTTCCTCCAACTTGAGTGTATGTCCTCGAATGACATAAAATAAAAAATTGAACTATCCGCCTGGCACAATCCTGATACGACAGAATTCGGGACATTGCCGTACATCAGCAGCAATCTGGAAGGTTATACATATGTTCGATATTCGAAAAATGTTAAATTGGCATCTGATCGGGGTCCAAACATCTCAAACTTGTCTTTGTTAGAAGTGATTATCAAATTTGCAACTTTCGGTGAAAAGTTATTTAATTTTTTAAATTATTTAAAAATCTTAAACACCTTAGCCCTATTTTGTTGTTCCATTTCCGCAGGATCCAGAAAAAAAATGCAAGGTTTCGTGATCTTTCGCTTCTAAAAGGATTTGATTTTGTTGCGTTATGGTAGATGGAACATCGACACATTAGGATTGTAGAGTTTTCTGTTGCGGAAGTTTTTCGAAAATCCATCACACCATTTTTTTTATTCCCTTCACCACTCCTCTTGTGAACATCGTGCATCAATTTGGCATCATCAACTCACTAAGTTGGTTGCTGTCCAATTCCAAGTTGAGTTTTAAAGTTTCCTAGTGTTAGGAGTTCGGGCGGTCTCTAGGTCGTCTTGGGGCAGATTATGAATATTTTGCTTGAGTGTTCCATTCTAACGTTATTCTCGTAATGCTCTCGACTTGATTTCGAATTGTATGTCCGCTCCATTCCCATTTGCGCGTTTTAGCCTGTATCACAAGTGGTTGCTCTCTTGTCATTTCTAACAGACGTTGCTGGTGATGATTAACCAGAATTTTCGGCATACATATAGTACTGAGACATTTGCATTTGGTTTTTATTTAAAACATGAGTTGAATATACTAAGCTTTATGTATGTGTTGCCCTTGTTACTTGCAGTCCTTTGTCAGCATCTGCTTCTATGTCGCTGTCTGTTTCTATTAACATATTTAGAGTGTCATTCATTTTGTGGTTTCAAGTTGGAAGCGTCGGCATTTGTCAACTGCCAAACTCAGCTGTCATTTGAGATGTTGCATAAATAAGTGCTTTTTTGCCATATACGATACTCGATTGCTTCATAATCAAACAACGCGCTAAATTTCTGAAAACATAATACAAAATTTGTGACTCCAACGTAGTCACTTTTTGCGCATTACGCGATGATTATGGTCGTCATAGTCGATCGACTACACAAGCAATCGACAAATTTGTGAAGGAGTTTGAAGAAAAGGAAGCGTTACTGATACCATACGGCCGTGCGTCATCCTACTGCATGCTCAGTTCAATATTTGCTCCCGCAAGTGCAAGTGCCGATAATCCGAATTCAGCAATTTCCCGGGACTCACAGCATTTGTACCTGTCGTACACCTCACTATAGTGAGACCTGAATTTGCATCTTCATCTTTATAACGATCAACTTTGGCAACAATTGAAGTCAGCTGAACATTCACAAAGCATTCCGGGTTTCGGTACAACAGACAGTAAGCGAAGACTTTTTGGACAACATTTTCTTCAGTGCTGAGGCTTATTTCTCCCTCGCTGGGATGTAAATAAAATGTCGACACATGTGGCGCAGAAAACCACAAGTGATCTAAAATGTGTCATTGTATGCAGATAAAGGGACTGTTTGGTGTGCTCTTTGGTCCATATTTCTTCAAAGATGCCAATGGGCGGATGGTTACAGTCAATTTTGAGCGATATGGTCAAATGAGAACGGCGATTTAAGATTAGGACTTCCACGATAAGTGGTTACAACAAGACGGGGCTTCAAACTCCACAACAAGACAAATTTTGGTGGAGGGAGATTTATCCTGGTTGCATTATTTCACGTTTGGGCGATGTCAATTTGCTATCAAGATCATTCCATTTGACTCTGTCGGGTTCTGTTTCTGTGCAATGCTCAATCCAATGCAACGCTGGACGCATTAAAAATCAACATTGCTTAAGCTATGGACGTGATACCGCCCGAAAGGTGCGAAAAAGCTGGCGGTGCGAATCTTCCCGAGAAGGCCGTTTGAAAGATGTTGTCCCTCACATTTAATGATAGAGTCCAAGAAATGCAAATAATTAAATATGTCGTTGCTTGTGATTTATGAAGCTTTACTTTCGAAGCCGAAAAATGAATGACCGTACACATTTTTGAAAAAAAAAAAAAAAACAGTTTCTATTATATAGGCCATTATTGTCATTTTGTCATTTATGAAGCTTTCTAATTCCATCGGTGAAGAACTTCTGTCGCTCATCAATAAAAAAAAAAACTCGTCTATGACATTTTCAGTGGCTCTTCTCTTACCATAAAGAGAGTTTTGGGTATGCCGAAGCAAATTGCAAACAGAGGTTGCAAGGTCTAGCCTTTACGGTGGATCCCGGTCATCACTGAAAAGCGTCGAATAGCGTTGTCATGATGGATTCTTTTCTATTGTCCGTTTTTGGTCCCCCTTTATGGATTTATTTAAACAATCGAGTTGTCCACAGTAGGGTGTTGAAATAATCGCTGAGCTACATTTTTCCATACTCCAAGCATCCTTCAAACATTTTTCCAATGTCTCCAAGTTCTCAGCACAACCTTCCTTGCCGTCAAACCTGGCTTTACAGACGTTTTGGTCAGTCAATGGCCTTTCAGTTTTCTCGCATTTAATCTTTTTTTATCGCTTGCAATGAATCGCCTCAAAAATGTTTCCATTTCGTTCTGTCTCGTTTTGTTTTACTGATGGTTTCTCAGTCAATTACATTTCTTTGTGTGAATCGAGCTTCTTTGAGCAGCCTGCTGATTTTATCTGACTCCTATCTGTCACACGGTTGATGTTTAGTGCCTCCGCCATTTTCTGACAGCTTCCGTGCTGGTCTTGCTCCAACAGTTTTAACATTTGATCGACTTTTCACAGTGACGGGCAGACCAGTGGGACATATGAAGCGAGGTCTATTGTCAACATCTTGGGCTATGCCTACGTTTGTCGTTATTATGCTACCCAGATAGAACAAGCAACAAACCAGTACCGAAATCAAACGCAGAATCACTCTTGCCAATCGCTGTTTCTTTGGGCTCAAGAGGCAAATGAGTAATGGAGCCCTCTCTCGAAGGACTAAACTGGCGCCTTGTACAACAGTATGATAATCCTAGTCCTGCTTTACGGCGCAGAAACCTGGACGCTACTAAAAGTGGATGAGGAAGCCCTTGGTCTCTCCGAGAGAAAAGTTTTGCGTGCGATTTTTGGTCCTGTTTGCTTTGATGGCATCTAGAGAAGAAGATTTAACGACGAACTCTATGGCTGTACAGCGACATGCGCCTGGTCAAGCGTCTTCGGATACAAGGCTTAAGATAACTAGGCCATGTAGAGCGTGTGGAAGCCACTGGTCCCGCCCGAAAGGTCTTCGAATTTGAGCCGTTGAGACAAGCAACAGAGGACGGCCTAGACTAAGGTGGCGCACACAAGTGGAGAAGGACCTCAACCAACTTGGTGTGCGCAACTGGCGGCAGTTGGCAAAAGATCGTGCTGACTAGAGAGGCATGTTTGTTGAGGCCCAGGTCCACCCCGGACTGTAGCGTCACTAGAAGAAGAAGAAGAAGAAGAAGAAGAAGACAGAAGAAGCTGCCTACTCGAACATGTCGAAAGAGTTTCCTTTGAACTTAATGTCTTCTCAACCCCAGGTGTTCATTCTCATGGCCTTAGTCGTCTGGATACTCATCTCCAAACCCGCATATCGTGCTAATCTTGGGAGGTGTCATTGAGTTTGTATGAAATATCGCCGCATAGTCAAAGTCCTCGAGAGGCACTTCAAGTTACTCCACCGCCCTCAAGCAATTCTGTCCAGGATAATTGTGAATGTTTGACGTGTGCTTCATCCATGCTCGCCTCTTGTAGCACCACCAGATCCACATCTCAATGAAGTTAACCACATCATAAAGTGATTCAATACTCGGATCTGGTTGTTAAATGAAATACGTTTCTAAATTTAATTCACATAAGGAAATGGAAACCGTGTCCACTGGTCAGCCCGATTTAAAATTCATTGCGCCGAAGTAAAAATAAAATGCAAATGCCACAATATGTCCATCGTCCATAAAAGACGGCATTCGCCCCAACGATTATGCGTGTAAATATTCATTGGTTCTTCGGATGTTGACATTTATCGGCGCACCTCTTAACTTATCCCTTTATTGGGCTGCTAATGGATTCCCGTGCTGGGGAGCATCGTGCGTGCAAAATAATTCATGAATCGTCTAAATTGGATTTTGATATGAACGACCACTTCGTTTATCATCCACTTAAGTTTGCCTGTTGCGTGAATAATTTGCTTCCTCGCCGACGCAGGCTTCGGGATTGCTTAATATATTAGAGTTTGGTTTTTGATTTTGATTTGCTGCCAGGTTGAGTTCATTTCGTTTTGAAGAATGTAGGCGCCAGGAAGTCTCTTGCTGGGTGTCCTGATATTTGACACAATCAGTGCATATTGACTGATTTTTTGGTATTTTTTTGAAATTAATTTGGTACACTGGGGGAAGGGGCGTATTTTTGAATTTACATCAAGAAGTGAGTTTTTGGAAAAATTCTAAATTCCATTTTTTCGTTGCCATTCCTACCTTCTTATGGAGTCTATCGCTTTGTCCACTATGCCGCTCATTTACGACCGAAAGATCGGTTGACAGTTCTGTGAGTGAATAGTTCAGGAGATGGTTTGAATCTCATGCAAACATAGGCTTCTGTAGCTTAAGCGATGACGAAGTCATACAGATTAGACCGGGTTAAGTGAAGTGGGCTGCTTGAGTAGAGTTGCTGGAGCAAACTTAATCTCTGAAAGGGGCTTTTTTGACACCGCTCTGCTGAAGTGATGAGTACCTTCCTCAGCTTGTGGTGTGATGAAGCTATTGTGGTTAAATCAACCCTTCACATTTGGTAGGAAGATGTGAACGAAATATTGAATTTGGTCCTGTATCAGGTGATGTGATAAGAATAAAGAAAAGCTGCTGGGGAGACCCAGTTGTTGCGCTAAACTCTTTCAATGAACCTTGAATTAGTGTTAAGAGTACCTGCAATCAAGTTATTGACAGATTTCATCGCACTTGCAGCATGGCTGCAGATTAACGAAATCGTCCAAAATTGTCCACTCATATTAGGCTTACCCTTCATTTGGAGTTTGTTCATATTGAAGTAGAACTTTGTGTCCTGGGACTGACGTGTTCTCTAGAAGCGAAGGCAAACCCTCTCAAGCTCACATTGAAACACTCGGGATATCCATAGATGAGGATTGCCCGGATGGGGGTCATGCACCACACTAGCTTCAGTCTCGCATCGAGTTGTCTGTTCTGTAAGACAGTCTCTTTGCTCTTTGGGTTCTGCCCACAGCAGCTGTAACTTGTGTGATGCTTCACCGGAGAGTTAAATTTCTTGGTTCTTTTGCTATCAAGAAAAAAAATGTTTTTTTTCCACACTTCCCCTTGGAAGTTCTTCATCCTTTCCTTCCATCAGCTACTTTGTCTAGACTATCGTTGAAGTAATTCTCGATTACTGTCAATTTTTTGTAAGAGACTGGCAACTTTTTGAGTTCTATAGAACGAACTGTTCTTCCTCCTGTCCCCTCAGCGACCTTTACAGAAATCATTATTTAGGGTACTTAACCTTCTCATATTACAACGCTTAAGGTGGCTAGGCCATGTAGAGCGGATGGACAGCACTGCTCCGGCCCGAAGAGTCTTCGAATCCGAACCACAGGGACAACGCAACAGAGGACGTCCTCGACTGAGATGCCACACACAAGTGGAAAAGGAGCTCAACCAACTTGGAGTGCGCAACTGGAAGCAGCTGGCAAGAGATCGTGCTAGCTGGAGAGGCATGTGGGCTGAAGCCCAGGTCCACCCCGGACTGTAGCGCCATCCGAAGAAGAAAAAGAACCTTCTCGCATGGTTTGCCATTAGACAGTATGCCAATACTCTGATGAGATCTATGCTAGGCAGATTTTGGTTCACTCTACCTACAGTTTGCACATGGGATGACATATTTTTTCAAGTTTTGTCCTTACGGTTTGCATAGGAGCGAGAGGTTATTCCTGATTAGCTCTGACGGCGGCGGACCAGCTCTCTTTGCCTAGGATACCCGCCCAGGAAACCATCATGAAGTGAGATTGCATTTCGCAAAGAGACAGGCGGCAAAATATCGTTTGGCTGTTTATGTACACCAGACTGCATTTTCTATCTACTGGCTTCATTAACAAGATGCGTGCAGCTTCATGAATTGATTTTTGCTTAAAAGACACTGCAATTGTCAAAGAGGTGGATATGTAGGGTCAAGTGGCAATGGCATCCGTTTTGTACCCACCTGCGTCGATTTCTACGGAAACAGAGTTTCTTACTAAATCCTTTGCTCACCTTTGCTCACATTCTTTCTCTGCCTAGAATTTGGCCTTCAAAGACACCCATAATACATGCTTTTAAATACTGTAGCAAGTAGGCCCCACTAGCTCGTGTTATGGAGAATCGCCCAAAGTCCACAGTTGCTGTCATTGTCACCAAAGACTGCTCGTCATCAGCCTTACAGTTGCTTGGGTTGCTATCTCACTTTTTATGTAATCAGAAGGACCATCACCCTCCAGTGTTACCCTAATCCACTGCTGCCTTATATTCAGTTCGACACCTCCATCATAACTTAATTTGTTCCATTTTTGTCTGTTTTGTTGCATATCCTACGTTCAAGCAACTAAAGGAATTAATTATGGTTAAGTCAGTTTAAGTTTCTCTATTTTTTACGGCCGAAAATTAATTTTTATCCCTACTCTTCAAATTGTGCAAAAAAAATTCAATTTCTGATTTAGAATAACACAACAGTCCCCTAAAAACACCACAATTTCATTTTCCTTAAGATTAATTGATTTCTTTAAGTCCCGAACCTGTCAATCGTCTTTCTTCCCGATTTCCAACTCAATGCAATTTTTTTTTCGAATATTTTGTTTACCTCATCTTAAAGCCAATTCAAAGATCATGACCCACCATGGACCACCACAAAAGTCGGTTTGCGTAGGAAAACCACAAAAGCCGGGGAGCCAACCAGAAGTCATCAAATCACATCGCATATGCCAATATTTATGCTTTCTCTTTGCCATGCGAAGGCCCACAAAGTGCACAGATGCACGAGCGTACACACTTTCGCTTGAGGTGAAATATCGATTACCCGTCTCGTTGGTTTTCTTTCTTTTGACTTTGGAATTACGCAAGTGAACTGTGCACTGGTGTGCTGCCTACTGGTTGGACGTGGGACTTTGATTGCAAAATGTGGAGCTAGACCATTTGGTTTAATGAGAGAGATGTCTTAATACAGTGAACTGGAACAGATTTTTCTTTGTCCACATAAGAGGACGTATTTTAAATGAACGGAGAAAAAAAACACTCTTCGACAGACGTAATTCCTTTTCTTCGAGTGGCAGTACAATACGGAGTTTTAACCAACATGTCTTTGCTAGCTGCCCCCAGTTGTAGTCTGAAATCTTTTTTCACTTTTGTTTGCCATCTAAGATGAGGTCATCCTCTGCTGCGTGTTTCCAATGTCTCGGATTTAAGGATTCCTTACTTCTTAGCAGTTTTATTCAACCGCTCAAAATAGTCAAGCCATCTTAAGCAAAGTATATGTAGACGCTAGAACAGGCGCATGCCGCCGATTCTGTTTCTAGAGTTTGTCCTTAAATCTTGTCCTCCAGATACCACAATTTTCATTTATTCATCCTTATTTTCTCCTTTGTTTTTAATTTCCAAGTTTCTGCGACAGAATCAAGACAAGGAACGGCAAGGAGATGTAAAAAGCTTGATCTTTCAAGAGAGGGTTTTGTAACTTAATTGCCTTTGAGTCCAAAAGAAATGGCGATTGGAAAGAATGATTCTGTGCTTGATTTCGGTCCCGATGTCGTTGTTTCCATTTCAGCCTTTTCCGTTTCAATCCCATTAAACGTCTCATTGTTCGTTCGCTTCTCAGGTCAATTTCATTCGCGTTAGGCAGCTACTGGACAGACTCGGAAGATCGTGCCTCAAGTGTTGACTTGTTAGTTTTCCCGATCCTTTCAAGACTGATCATATCCTACGCCAGATAAACTGACCATTCAAGCCCGATGTTGAAAAGATCACATGACAGTGCGTTGCCTTGTCGAAAGAATTTTTTGACATTAAGGGTCTCGATGAGTTCGTTACCAACATTGGCGGAGCAACAAGAGTTCCAACCCAAAGTAGAAGTAATTCATTGTGAAAAATATATTCAATGTCTTTGGTGGAGGAACAGCAACACTTATTAGGCATCAATACAAATCTGTCCCAAGTAGAACGCTTCATGGTGCTAATTGCTTTGTACTACTGATCAGGCATTCGTCTGGCAGGGGTTTACTTTCAATATCTCACTCATCTTTCTATAATTAACCAATGCAAGACGAGAAAAAAATCAGAAACAATTTAGGCATAATTTAGGTCTGTTACTGCAGTAGAAAGTATACTAAACTAAACGTCTTAACCCCCTCAGCTTACCTACCTCGCTGATAACACCCTTTAACTTTAACTGAATCCTTAGATTGGAAAATGAATATCATGCATGAAAGTGCAACAAGTGGGATGGGCACCTCTATTTACTCCAGTATGTCATGGAACTGTTGTTACAGGCTGTTGCTCAGTTAGTTATTTTACACCGAAATGAAAAGACTATAAATCCTCGGTGAATCAGACAGACATGCAAATGTCGTGTCTGTCACAATCTGCAGACGGTTCTTCGCTGTTCTTAAGTTTCACTAATTATCAGATATTCTGAATGGGAGACACCTGTCAAGGTAGGGATACCGAAAAATAAAAAAAAAATACAAATATTACTTTAGCCCTGTTTGTTTGTTTGATACTAGCATTATATTCAAAAATTAAGAACAAAGTCCTGCTTCCAATTTTGGCTGTATGGCAGAGAGCACTGTCACGTTGAAGAGTAAATATTGGAAATGTCAAAAAAAGCTCCTACGTAGATAACTCTATTGTTTAGAGTCCAGTGTTGAATGTTTGCAGTGACTGTCTAAGAACAGTTTACGTGCATCTACTGGATAGAGCGAGCGATAAAACTTTTAGGAGATAACAATATTGCGAAGTCGATTGACTCGTTAGAACACCGACGCAATGTCGCTTCTCTGTCACTGTTTTAGCGCTATTTCAACAAGAAATGCTCAAACGAATTAGCCAGCTGCATTCCTCCCCTTCAGGAACTCACCCGCAATACACGCCTCGCTAGAAGTGCTCATCAGTTCACCCTTAAGCCCACCTTCGGACGTACAGTTAAGTATAGAGACTCGTTCTTTAGCCGCACCACACGAATATGGAATGCTCTTCCCAGCTCAATATTTCCCTCTCATTACAATCCACAGACATTTAAAAACAATTTGCACCGGTTCCTTCTCTTCCTCTCTTTCTCTATACCCTCGGCCCGTGCTGTGACTTAAATCCGGGTAGTCGTAACCCATTTACCGTGCGCCAACTATAAAAAAAAAATGTTCATCTCCAGAGCAGCATTCCCCGACAATCACATCTTCAGCTTTGAGGGGCATCAAAAATATGCTTACTGAGCTCAGACGTTCCTTTAGTTCTCCTTGGGCAAGAAGTCTTCCATCTGTATCATATTGCCTTGATTCGTCGGAAAATATTACATTGTTCCCCATTGATTGAGTTCTACTAAGGTGGTTGGCTTGAGTACTTTAATTCCGGCTTTCACAAGTATTATTCTCACTTAACTTGACGAAATAAGTTTAATTAGTTCACTGAAGTGTTGAGCCGATGCCGACGGCTGTACAGCGCTAATAAAAATGATCTTCCACTGGTCCTCTGAGCTATTCCTTCTGCTGGTTATCCCGATTTCCTGACATTTTTTTAAATTCCATACCACAGTTTGCTAGGCAATATTTATTTTTTAAGAATTTTCACGTATTGTCAAATAAAGGCGTGAAAGCAAAAAAATATTGGACGTGAACTAATTTCTCCCATTTGGGACTGCTATCGCGAGCGAAATGGCATAAGAACAGAGCAGGACAGCTTTCACATGCCTGATGCTTCACCTGAGAGTTTATAATTTCCTTAATGCTAGAATGCTATCAAAATAAAATGCCTCTCATTTTCACACTTGTTGGTCTAGCCAGCTTATTTTCTTTGGCAAATTCTTGATGTCTTTCTAACATCAGCTATTTTGTCGAGACTGTTGACGTAATTTCCGATCATTACCAATTGCTCGCATAAGTTTCAGCATTGCTTTCATTTCTGTATGGAAAATTCTATGAGTCGATCATTCAATCTGTAATTGCAGTTGCAGACAGACAAGACTGAAGATATGAAGTAGCCCTCTGGACACAAATGGAGTTCAGTTCATCGAATTTCAATGGAAGATTTGAGACTGAAAAGAAAAATGAAACATATTTGCGAAGTTAAGAAAATAACAACAGAGGAACATAGGAAATAAAATTAAAAGAACGGGAGACATCTTCTTCTTTTTCTTGTTGCGCTACAGTCCTTGGTGGGCTTTGCTGATTGTTGCTGATTTTGTGAAAAGTCTTGCTAAAAGCACTTTCACTATGACGATTCCCAAGCGGTTGACGTCCACTGTGTGGGTATGAATGTAAAATCGATCTCCAGTATTTCCGGACATGCGTAATGGAGCTAACATTGGAAATCATTGGGAAAGGATATATTGATAAGCACTATTTAACCAACTACTGAACCAGTCAAAACAATATTGCAATGATCAGGTTGTTGCGCAGAAATGGAACTTGTCTTCAGAACTCGTTACTTAAGTTTGTTTGGTTTAAGATTTGGAAGCGAAATTGTTTGAACACCTATTTTTAACGTAAGGGAATATCCAATACCAATTCCCCGTATCGTATTGAAAGTGACTATGCTCTCCCTCCTCTCAAACAGTAAATAATAGATATAATAGTAAATAGGTTAAGGGTGTGAATAAACGTCCATAATGGAAAAGTTTTTCAGCCAAAAATGTGTAGTTTCTCTAACTATCACCGGTACTGTTTTCGAAAATCTTCAGTAATATCAGTAAATCTTTAGTTCATTCCGTGAACTCGAACATATCATATCCATTATACTATCAACAACTTTAACAATTGGCCCTCCGGACCGCAGTTCATATTTAACAAAATCACAATAAGCTCACATCACATCACAAGTTCACATTTTTAGCACGCTTACTTGTATTTTCGCTTCTATGGAAGTAAAACTGCGAAATTCGGCTCATTTTTTCTTTGAATTTATTTTCGTTGCGCAAGCAAAATTAAATTAATTCAATTTTGCTTGCTTCAAGAATGCTCTTTTTGTATTTACTGCCACGCTTACAGCGACATCGGTTTCAAATCAGTGAATCAAATACTAAGCCAGGATAAGAGCACAAAAGTTATATTTTGAAAGAAGTACATGTTCCTTTTCTATTGCTCCCTAATCTATTGTGCTTCTTTTCAATTTATAATAACCCTCTTATGATGATTACGCTAATTGAAGACAAGTGACATTACTAATAAACACTTGCGAACTATCTTTGTGATAAGGATTAATATTTAGTGACAAGGCTCTTTCGTTGCATTAACTTCCAATACGTTGTATAAGTATGACAAACAATCAGTCAAAGTTACATGATAGACATATGATGTCATGGACTTTTTTTTAGAGCTCTATAAGGGAAGCAATTCCATTGTGCATGATTTTTATGCAATTTGAACTGAGTCAGAAGCGTGCGCAACAGAAGCTCTTAAAAATAAATCAATTCTCCCGTGTTTGCAACATTTGATGCTGATGGGGCCACGCATCAAAGCGTAAAGCATTCTCCGATAATCCAAACAAACACAAACACTTCAGCTTATGAAATTTTACTTATAAGGGTTTTGGCCCATTGCGGGGTACTAAGTTAAATGTTGGCGCTAACATGGAGTAAGCTGAAAACCTAAGCTCTCTATCACAGAAGCGCTTGCTTGTTTTCCTTTAAAAGACCGATAAATTACATTAAATGTTGGTTACTGCCTGGTAGTACAATGGAACAGTATTCGAGTCAGAACGCACCAGTGCAGGTTTCCATAACCTCCGACAAAAATAAGATTTAATGTTTGTTTCTTGTGTTTAATTATTTGAATTTATCTTCCCTTAATATTTGGTTTAAAATGTTTCGCTCCATTTAATTTGACTTTGTGTAATTTTTATTTTTTTGGAATCCATTTACTCTTCCAGTTTCTAGGTTCCATTTACTATGTCTTTAAGTCTCATTTATTCAGTTTTTTCTTATAAAATGTGACAATTTGTTTCACCCCAAGAAAAGTGGAAAATTTTGGGTAGAATTGCTCATAATCACAATTATGACTATACGGGAAAATTTCCTTGTGACGCAAGGTCGACCATATTTTCATTTTCATCATTTCCAGGTACGCGAAAGAGCAACTCCTGTAAGTTATAAAAGTCCTTATTGCAAAGTCCTTTAGATTGCTTCTCATAGTTACCAAGATGTTTATTAGTGCTGTGGTCGACTATAGCATGGCCCACGGCCACTTCCATATCTTTTTTGAAGGAAAATATTTAATTCCAGAAACAAATGTAAAATACCTGCACCATGAGGGAATTCTAAAATGTGACCACTACCATACTTCACTTCCATTTCCATAAGCTACTTCACCCCACAACCAATCCCCAATCACTGTAAGTGTAGAGTATAAGGTTTCTCGAAATTGCCACCCTGAAGGCACCTCAAAACTCTATATTTTCCTTAACACAAATGATTTACGACTTCACCCACACTGCTCGCAAAATAAATGCAAATTCCGCCTTAATTTCACAGCACCAACAGCCCACATGAGTCTCCAACGAAACGCCTCGAAATTAAAATGTAAAAACGGCAAAAAAGCAGAAAATTACCATGAGTTCGTGTAGTATACGTTGTTTATGTTCCAATTTCCCTAAGCTTAATCTATTTAACTTTATGTCACCACAAATATGTGTAGATGTGCCAAAATAAATTTAGAGACAGCAAAACAACTCCAATCCAATTAGATGTAAAATATGAGACATTTCTGATTTTTTTTGTAAATTTGAATTCTGATTTGTGTAAACTTTGTGATTGACGTCAATATGACGCTAATTTACTTTTTTTTAAAAAAGGCTATTTGGGAGAAATTGTAAAATTTAAAGTAGGCTGGCTAAAAATACTGGAGTATAATAAAATTAATTTAAGATAAATGTGTTGTCCTATTAATTTTTAAGGAGTAACGAGTGTAATATATTTTAAGCTCAATGAAATTCCTAGAACTAATAAAATAAATGTTTTTAAATTTAATTCAAATATGAATGGATTGAGTATTTTCTTTTTTTGAGATTTTTTTGAATCGCTTTGAAGGTTTTCAGGTAAGTTTCCTCACAATTATAAGCTTAGAAATTGAATTCGAAAAACGTACAGTACCGCACAAAACTGAACAAGTCTACCTAATTTAGCAATCTTAAGTCCTTTTGCCCTTTTGATCTGGCAACAATATATAAGGCTTACATCCGCCCAAAACTTGAGCATAACGCTCCTATCTGGTCTGGAGCTCCTCAGACCTCCCTGAACATACTAGATATAATTTAACAGCGTGCGATAAAACTTTTTGGTAATACTAATGCTACGAAGTCAATCGACTCGCTAGAATATCGACGAAATGTTGCGTCCTTCTTCTTCTTCTTGTGGCGCTACAGTCCGGGGTGGACCTGGGCCTCAACCAAAATGCCTCAACAGCCAGCACGATCTTTCGCCAGTTGCGCACTCCAAGTTGATTGAGGTCCTTCTCCACTTGTGTGCGCCACCATCCGTTCCGGCCGTTCTCTGTTGCGTTGTCCTAATAGCTCAGATTCGAAGACTTTTCGGACCGGAGCAGTGGTGTCCATACGCTCTACATGACCTAGCCATCTTAAGCGTTGTATCTGAAGACGCTAGACTAGGCGTATGTCGCTGTACAGCCATAGAGTTCGTCGTTAAATCTTCTTCTCCAGATGCCATCAACGCAAACAGGGCCAAAAATTGCACTCAAAACTTTTCTCTCACAAAGACTAAGGGCTTCCTTATCCGCTTTTAGTAACGTCCAAGTTTCCTCGCTGTAAAGCAGGACTGAAATCGTTAAACTGTTGTACACAACCAGTGTAGTTTTTCAAGAGAGGCCTCTATTACTCAATTGCCTCTTGAGCCCAAACAAGCAGCGATTGGCGAGAGTGATTCTGCGTTTGATTTCGGTACTGGTGTTATTGTCCCTGTTTACTGCGGAGCCGAGGTAAACGAAGTCCTTGACTACCTCGAAGTTTCTGCTGCCTAGTGTGACGCTCTGTCTGAGACGCCTATATTGTGTGTCCTTCCTTGATGACAGCATGTACTTCGTGTTGCCCTCATTAACCACTAGACCCATTTTAGCCGCTTCCGCTTCAATGCCAGCAAACGCATCATTGACGGCTCGGTGTGTTCGTTCAATCACGTCAATGTCGTCGGCGTAAGCTAGCAATTGAGCTGATTTTTGGAAGATCGTGCCTCTGGTGTTGACTTGTGAGTTACGCACGATCTTCTCAAGGATTATGTTAAAGAAGTCACATGACAGCGCGTCGCCTTGTCTAAAACCTTTTTGACATTGAAGGTCTCGGTGAGTTCGCTCCCGACCTTGACGGAGCAGCGAGAGTTCTCCATCGTCATCCTACACCATCTGACGAGTTTGGTAGTAATGCCAAAACTAGACATGGCACTGTATAGCTCGTCTCTATGCACACTGTCATATGCGGCCTTGAAATCGACGAATTGGAGGTGAGTGTCGATTTGCATTTCTTGGGTCTTTTCCAGGATCTGCTGTAGTGTGAAGATCTGGTCGATTGTGGACTTCCCTGGCCTGAAACCACACTGATAAGGATCTATCAGGTTGTCGACAAACGGTTTCAGGCGTTCACACAGTACGGTAGAAAGGATCTTGTATGCGATGTTAAGGAGACTTATCTCCCTATAGTTGGCGCATCGAAGGGGTCTCCTTTCTTGTGAACCGGACGGACGATGCTAAGATTCCACTCATATATCATGCTTTCTTCCGACCATATATTACAGATGAGCTGGTGCATGTGCCCAACCAGGTCATCTCCAGCTGCTTTAAACAGTTCTGCGGACAGTCCATCCACCCCAGCAGCTTTGTTCGTCTGGATATCTTCAGTCTCGATATTGCTATCTTGACCTCGTCTAAGTCGGGGGGACAGAATTCTTGCCTATCATCGTCCAAATTAAGTGGAACATTTTGCCGTCATCGCCGTTTAAAAGTCTGCAGAAATGATCTTTCCAGATTCTCAGAATCGATTGCGACTCTACTACTAGGTTTCCGTTTTGATCCCGGCAGGCTTCATCTACATCAACCGGATAGCTGTTTCACCTTCCGGTAAAATTTTCGGATTTCATTCCTGCGATAACACCTCTCCATCTCTTCGACCGCGCGCTTCTCATGCTCTCTCTTTTTCCTTCTGAGAAGCCGGTTCTCTTCCCTTCTTTTCTGTTCGTAGAGCTACCGAACAGCTCTCGTTGTCCGATGCAGCGTTGCCTGGTAGGCCTCTTGTTTGGCTGCATGTGCCTGCCTGCACTCGTCGTCAAACCATGGGTTCCTTCTAGGTGGTGGCGTGAAACCCAGCACGTCAGTGGCAGCTTCTTTGATGGCTTTTTGACAACGTTTCCATTCTTCTTCTATTGTTAGTGCAGGCAGCGTCGAACTTTGGGAGAGTTTCAAGGAGACTCGGTCGGCAAAGATCTCAGCGACCTGTTGCGATTGTGGCTTTCCGACGTGAAACCGTTTTGTCCTATCTCGACTCCGTTGCTCTCTCGATATCCGGGTTCTTACCTTGGCTACAAGAAGGTGATGATCCGAGTCGATGTTAGCGCCTCGGAATGTTCGGACATCGAGAATGTTGGAGGAGTGTCTGACGTCGATCGCAACGTGATCAATCTGGTTGACGGTTGTTTGATCAGGGGATCGCCAGGTTCCTTTATGGATGTTGCGATGTGGGATTGAAATCTCCTAGAACGATCTTGGTGTCATAGCTGTGGCATCGATCGTATGTTCTTTCTAGGAGATCATAGAACTCATCCTTGCTGTTGTCATCCCTCACTGCGTCCTTATCCCTATTTTGTCGCTATTACAACAAACAATGTTCTTATGAATTGGCCAGTTGCATTCCTCCCCTTCAAGAATTAACCCACAACACTCGCCTCGCTAGGAATGCCCACCTGTTCACCCTTCAGCCCACCTTCGGACATATAGTTAAGTTAAGAAAGTTGAGCTAGAATGCTCTTCCTAGCATCAACTTTTTCCTCTCATTACAATCCACAGGCATTTAAAACCAATGTGCATCGGCACCTCCTTTCCGTCTCCTCCCTTCGGCCCTTGGTGTGAGTTAATTTCGGTCACTTAAGAGTACTAAACAATCCCTTTAGCGCCCTCAAATTATAAGATAAAAAGCGTTGAATTCGAAGACGCTCAGTCAAGACAGTTCTTGACAGAAACTTCTCCTCCAGACGCCATTCACGCCAACAGGACAAAAGATCGCAAGCAAAACTTGCCCGAGTCACTTTGGAGCATAATAAAGCAACTATTCGCGTATTATTTGGAAGGTTTGCCCGGAATCATAGTTTTTTTAGAAGTCGAAACATCGTTCTACGAATTTGAGGTTTTCGGCAGTCACTTGAAGGCATACAACCCCTCAGCAACCGTGTTTTGATGTTCTATTGCTTTGAGAGCTGAATTTGCTTCAGTCCAAGCAACTTGTCTGATCCAAATCAATTCATTTTTGGCGATAACTGTTTTGCGTCGTCTTGGGAAAAGGTACGACTTTTGTCAAGCTGTTCTATAGAGTGGTTCAAAAAAAAACGCACGATGGTATTTGAAAAGCAAAAAGTTTTTAATTTTCCATTTCATTAAGATGGGAGAACTTAAGACAATTACTTGCGAAATAAAATATCGGTCAAATACTCGCCACGGCTTCGGCGGAATACCTTTACCCGATGACTCCCATTTTTAATGGCTCTGAGACATACATAAATCAGGTTCAATGTCGTGCTGGATTATTTCATCATTAAGCTCTTAAATGGTTCTTGGCTATTTCTTGTATTTAAATATCCCCCAATCAAGAAGTTCAACGGTGTCAAATCACATCGTGGGTGCCAACTCAAATAGCTTCCATGTGAGATAACACGGCAATTGAATTTCTTGTTATTGTCGACTTGCTCAGTCGTCTATATCTTCTTGAGGCCACCGAAGTCAGTTATCATCACTCACGGTAACTGCTTGGTCGTCCTCATGTTGAAAAAAGGGAGGATCATTTGCGCATTAACTTTTGCCCAAATGTGGTAATTCTGATTGTTGAGGAATCCATTCGGTGGACTATGTTGGCCAAAAAATAACACAAAGTGCACCAAATGTATTTTCTACAAACACCCATTCTTGTAAAAGGTTTCAAAACCTTAACGCGCTTCTCCATTGTGTACCTCCCCAGAGTTGAATTTGTCAAACACTGTAAGAAAGAAATGTCAAATGAAGTTGGGCCATAAACTGCTTCAGGTGTGACTCACAATTAACATCATGCATTGTGCTGTTCCTTCTAAGCACTCAGTAAATGGTCTCGAGAGAGGCTTATTTTTTTTTACAACTTCCACTCGAAAAGTAGTTTTCTTGGTCAAAAACGATTGCAGAGCTGAATATCGGAGACATTTGTCGCTTCATACTTGAACAAATTTCCATGTAACGAAGCTGTGAAGCCTGGTGCACATAATATCTCCATGCATCGATTGGAGTTCGGTTGTCTGTGAATTTGGTATATGCTCCTGTTCAGGAAATGTGTTCAGTTATGATCGTATGAAATAAAACTTCCTTTGAAACACCTCCACCAAGTACCACATTACTTACTTACTTACTTATCAGGCCGGAGACCCATTAGGGTCAGCCTTCCATCGCTGACGGTCCTGGGCACGCTGCTTTCATCAAGGCCAAGCTGACGTCCGCGATGACTTGGTTTCTATACCGGAGATTCGGGCGTCCTCTTCTTCTCCAACCAGGAGGCTAAGATTCGAAGACCCTCTTCGCTGGAACGTTGCTGTCCATGCGTTCGATGTGGCTGAGCCAGTGTAGTCGACAGATCTTTGCCTTCCGTACTACATCCACATCCTGGTACAGCTCGTAGAGTTCGCGGTTATGTCTTCTCCTCCATTCAGCTTCCTCGCAGACGGGACCATATATCCGACGTAGAATTTTTCTTTCGAAGGCACCAAGAATCAGCTCTGCAGACTTGCTTATCGTCCAGCTTTCAGCTCCATCAAGCAGGACTGGCAGTATAAGGGTCTTGTAGAGAGTGACTTTGATCCTTCGAGTCAGGAGTTTTGACCCCAGTTATTTCGACAAACTGAAGTAGCCAAGGGTGTTTATACGTCGGATCTCCACTGTGATGTCATTTGTGGAGTTAACGTTTGCCCCGAGGTAGACAAATTCCTTTACTACCTCAAAAATATAGTTGTCGATTCTTTCATTTTGTCCTAGGTGTTGTGTGACGGGACGTTTCTTAGTCGACAGCATATACTTTGTTTTCTCCTCGTTGATCTTAAGACCAGCTCGCTTCGCCTCTTCTTCAATTGCCGCAAAAGTCTCCGCTACGGCACGTTGGGAACGCGCGACGATATCGATGTCGTCCGCATATCTCAACAGCTGGACTGTTTTGTAGAAGATAGTGCCTTCCGTGTTTACCTTGGCCTGCCGTACTATCTTCTCCAGTACCAAATTGAAGAAGTCACACGACAGCGCATCTCTTTGCCGAAATCCGCTGCAGGTTTCAAACGGCTCAGATGTCCTCGAGCCGAACTGCACGGTGCATCGCGTATTTTTTAGCGTGGTGCGACATTGCACAGAATTACAGACTTTCTGTAAATTCGTATTGGAACGACAAGGTTCGGGCTGTGAAGTCTAACGACCCTAGCATGTTTCCACAAATTAACAAGTTCTTCAGGAGCAATAGGCAAAGCGATCTTCCGTGTCTTAAATTTCCTAGAACAACAGACAATGAACGAATACTGACAACAGCAGGTGTTAATCCAGACAACGCCATTCTAGACGATAATCTTTTCGTGATCGAAGACCCGCAAGAAAAAGTGGAAGTACTTGGTGCGACTTTTCAGGAGGTGTACAAGGTGAATGAAAGCATTCGCCCTAATCACATCCTGGAAAGTCGTGTTCTAGCCGAAAACTCCCGTCTTCGCAATGATCTGCAACAGTGGCGATCTGAGAACACTGGCTTTGTCGTGTTCAGTGACGATAACATGGCAGATAATGCCATCGCCTTTGAAGGGGTTCATCCCCCGTTCATAACAGTTACGGAGCTTCAAGCGATCTTCGAATCACTGAAGAAGAAAAAGTCTGTGGGAATTGATGGGATCTCAAACATTGTGCTGAGACATCTCCCTCAAGAAGTGGTAAGGATGTACACGGTCCTGTTTAACAATGCTCTGAATAATGCACATTATCCGGAACATTGGAAGACAGCGATAGTGCACCCCATATCCAAAAGAGGAAAAGATTCGTCTGATCCGTGCAACCTTCGGTCGATTAGTCTTTTTCCAAATATCAGCAAGGTTTTCGAAAAGGTGGTTAATAGAGCTCTGCTTGACTGGGTAGAGGACAAATATATCATACCGGATAACCAGTTCGGTTTCAAGGCGGGGCATGATACCATACATGCCGCGTCGAAGCTTGTATCTGATATCCAATGGCATAAGTGCAAGAAACAGTGCACTGGTGCGGTGCTGATTGATCTGGAGAAGGCCTTCGACACCGTTTGGTTGGAAGGACTTTTTTACAAGCTCAGTCGGCTCGGCATGCATAAATCGCTATTGTACCTACTGTTTAGTATGCTTACTGGCAGACGGTTCGTAGTCAAATACGGCAACGTAACCTCTGCGGGTATCTTCCATGTTAAAAATGGTCTCCAACAGGGTGCCGTAAACTCGCCAATCCTGTTTAACATTTACTTGAGCGATCTTTTAAGTTCTCTTCATAATGCAATTGCGTACGCAGATGACTTGATAGTGTACAGATCAGCCCCAAAGATTGAGGAGATTACCACTCTCTTGCAGAGTGACTTTGAATCCTTCAGACGAGATTGCGACAGCTGGAAATTAAAAATTAATTTCGAGAAGTCGGAAACCATCCTGTTCAGGACGCCGTTGCATAAGGCTTCGGCAGACACAAAGAAGAATTGGCGTAAGCTCGCTATCATTGGACAACACGGGGAGCCACTGGCGCAGAGGACTGTGGTCAGATACCTTGGGATCTGGTTAGATCAGTATCTGTATTTTAATAAACATATAGATGCTGCTCTGGCCAGGGCTCGAGGCGCCTTTGCCCTTACAAAGAGACTGTTTTACAACAGCCAACTCGACGCGAGGGTAAAGGTGATCTGCTACATGGCCCTAATCAGGCCAATGCTCACCTATGGCTGTCCCGTGTGGTTCAATGTGGGAGCTAGTCTGATGGAAAGGATGCGGTTGTTCGAGAGGGCATGCCTTCGGGCCTGTCTTCAACTTTACCGAACTCCTTGGTCCGAGTACAAGAAATTCTACTCTAATGAAGTTTTATACAATAGGGCGAAAATGATCAGAGTGGATAATTTCATCCTGAAGCTGATTCGGAGACACACTGCAAGAGCAATGGACTCCAATAACAATCTTATTTCTGGGGCTTACTATCCTAATATACAATACCATGAAAGGGTGCGCCATAATGGTTTCGTTCCACCAGAAGCATTTGTCTATTTTGACAAGCTAGGTCTGTTACAAGACAAGAAAGCGGTACCGCTCATCTTTCATTTCGCCCGTTCTGCTGTGGATGGGCGACTCAACTACGACCGTTCCGTTGCACGACGAGCTGAGGACAATTTCCTCCGCTTCAGTACAGCGGTATCGAGATGGGATGTACTGGATGTTGTGAAACAGCATAAAGTGTTCTGGTGGCTACAAACCGAATAAAACTCCCTCGTCGAACCCTCTAAACACCGGGTAGGGAAACCAACGGGGGGAAGTCGGCTACTGTTTTGCAACGGACCCAATACCAGCTGTAATCTTTGGCCGGCTTATATATTCTTAGCATAAGGTTTTAGGTTAGGGTTAGGTTTTAAGGCAAAAAAAAAAAAAAAAATAAAAAAAAAAAACAAAAAAAAAAAAAATACAAAAAAAAAATTAAAAAATACAAAAAAAAAACACAAAAAAAGAGTAATATATGTGTTGTGTATATTAGATTATACACACATATATAGTTGTAAATAGACGCACATGTGCATGTATGCACGAACATATATTGATGAATTATATGATGGTATACATGCACATGTACGTACGTAGCTTAAGTTAGTAGTAGTATAGCCTAAGTTTGTTTTAGTTCTAGTTTTTAGTTTAGTTTAGTTAACTTTTTAGCTGTAGTTTTAGATATAAGTTACTTTTAGTAAAAATGTTAAGTTGTTAAGTTTTTTATTATGTTTTCTTAATAATGTAGTCGTTAAGCAAGGAATTAATTTTCATATATGTATAATAAATAATGAAGCTGAAAAGCAATTTTAAATTAAGTTTATCTTAGAGAGCCTGCAAAGGGCCAGTAGGATTATTTTATATCAAGCAAATGAAGTCCTGAAAACTAGTTTTAAGCATATTTTGTCTAGAATTTAAGTGTTATGTAATACATGAATAAAATGCATAAAAAAAAAAAAAAAAAAAAAAAAAGGGTGGTGCGACATAACCGGATCAATTTTCCCGGGATCCCGAATTCGGCCATCGCCTCGAAAAGTTCGTTGCGATGAATGCTGTCGTATGTGGCTTTGAAATCGATAAACAGATGGTGCGTGTGAAGATATGGTCTATAGTTGATTTGCCGGGACGGAAGCCTCACTGGTACGTGCCGATTAGTGCGGTGCAAAACGGCCTTGGACGTTCACACAGTACGTTGGATAGGATCTTGTAAGCGAGGTTGAGCAGGGATATACCTCTGTAGTGCCACATTACTCATTATGAAATGGCCAAGTACTTCAATATCTACCTGTTATGGGTGTCGGGACATAAGGCAAGTGTGAGGTTCATCACCCTTCATGGTAACAAGTCATTAACACCGCTCGTCAAACACCTTCCAAAAATATACACATTTAGCAAACAAAACAGAAGGCAGTTAGAGAGTCCCAATTGTCTTCCAACCAAAGAAATTCGGCCACAGCTCAATTTTAAACACTCTCTCTGGTTAGTTAGCTTAGGCAAAGCGTGGACCAAAACAGGCCACTACGTATCCCACTTGACGTCCCTGGCAAAGTTGCAGGCCCATTTCTCACCTTACGTGCGACCGCAAGACACCTGCAAAAAGAAGGAAAAACCATAGCGAAGGAACGGGTGTTTTATGGGGTATTGAACCTTAAGCTGGCAAAACTATTTGGCGGCCATTTTGTCAGCTGTCAAGTGATTAATTCTGGCATTGCATTTCAACATAAATAGACCGACGCCTGAAGAAAATTTCCAAATTTGGCCCAAAACAAAATTTCCATTGATCCCAATTTTCAGAAGTGATCACTGTTTGGCGATTAAGTTCACTTATGGTTAAGTGTATACGTCAATAAAAAAAACTCCCGTCGTGATGACATTCCTCAAGCGTATGTTGAATCACCGTTACATCCACAAAAATTGACTATTTGGTGTGCTTCATGGGCTGATGGAATAATTGCTCTGTACTTCGTTAAATCGATGTTGGCCAGAATGTTACAGTGAGCTGCGGTTTTACTTAATCGGCGCAAAACGTCACTCTACTGGTGGCAAAATTGATTGATTGGCCACGTTTGGGAACCGCTTAGTTTCACTTAACGGGTCCATGAAATGGCGATCGTGCGACTTAACGCCGCTGGACTATTTTCTGTGGGAATCATTGATGACCCTAGTCTAAATTTTGCGTGCGACTTTTGGTCCTGTTAACGTTGATGGCATTTGTAGGACAATCTGAGTCAGTGTTACAATGCAACAGAAGACAGCCTAGGCTAAAGTGGCGCACACAAGTGGAGACGAACCTCAACCAACTTGGAGTGCACAGCTGGAGGCAGCTAGCGAAAGACCGTGCTGTCTGGAGAGGCATGTTCGCTGAGGCCCAGGTTAACCCCGGACTGTAGCACTACAACAAGAAGAAAAAGAAGAAGAAGAAATCTATGCCGGTAAGCCCGAAACTATTAACCACTTGGAGGACAACATTCGCTGCGTTTTTGCCAATATACGGCCGCAATTGTTGGAAAAGGGCCATCGAAAGTTGGATTTTCAGATTAGGCAACATTCGAGCCGTCCGTACATCAAGCTGTGGCCGTCATGGGCCGAAGATCATCAGTAAATTCCATGTCATCCATTGTTTAAATTCAATTCAAAGTTTTGCACCTCTTAAGGAACACCCTTTGTGAAATAATGGTACGTGTGTGCTCTTTTTCGTGTAGCACTGCACATAACCAGGGACTTGTTCTTCTGTTAATGAGGCAATAAATCCCATGAATGAATTAAACAAACTTTAGTAATTATCTACATGAATTTAAAAATAATTCAAAACGAAGTTTCAGATGTTTCTTATAATGTGTACTAGACACGAGGTGGATTGTCAGTTAGTTCAATTTTTTACTTTACCTCCATCATACAGACCACCTACTTAGCTGACGCTCAGGGTTCTTATTTATTTAGAACTGCCACTAAAATTGCATAAAACGGCAGGAATCGCGTGACTCTTGTGAAATATTTGTGTTTTCAACGCATTGAATTGTATTCATGGATGCGCAATGGAAGTCAAAATGCGAAAAAAAAAACACACGACTTCAGTTTGTACGTAAAGTTAATGAGTAGATCATTAAAAGGCACGCAGACGTAATAATCTGAAGAAAAAAGTTTGTTGTCTTGTAATGTGAAGTGGGGAGGACTGCTTAAATTCTAAATAAGTTTTCCAATTAACATATGTGCATCCTTGCTGTCCATTGCAATAATTGCGGACATAATTGACGTAGCGATCATTTTTGACCATCTCTTCAAAATGGTCCTCTCTGTCATCGATCCAATCATGGAGCCATTCTTCGATCTTTTCAAAAGACTCCAACCAGTGGTCCCCCTAAATCCTCATCCGTCGAAACAGCCATTCTTCTTAAGAAGCGTGGTCTGGAAAATACAGTGGGTGAAGTTGGACCCCTCCTTTCAGCGTTTTCAGTTCAGTTCAGTTTAGTTTTTGGCCGCTAAACCCAAGTGAGACCGAGCATAATAATGTTGCAAAACCATGTTTTCATGTGTTAAGGTCGTCTTTGGCCGTTTTCCATGCAATGCACGGCTCAAGTGCATTAGTTGCAGTCGATAAAACTTCCCATCAATGGTTTCAACTGCATTTAGCAACTCAGTACACCCTACCCGTCTGGTACCACCATATGCATACGAGTAGCATGACCATGAATGTTTTTCTTTGGCGACGATGTAGATGATGACGGAACGAATTCACCAGGCTTTGCATAGTATTGTATTTTTTCTTCTTGAGGTCATCGTAGTACATACACTTTTCATCTTCAGTCAAGATCCGGTCAAAGGATCTCCCTTCCCTTGATGTCTTTCAAGAAGCAGATCCGTGGCGATTCTGTGAGTGTAACTTGCGTTTGGCACGGATCTTGATACCTTTAAGCCTCCTATTTCTCATCCTCAAACTTTTTGTACTGGCAAAAAAGTTCTTTGTCTTCGACGCCTAAATCACCACTTTTGAAGCTTCGTAACCATTCTCTGCTTGATTTCTAGGTTGGAGGGAATTCACCATAAACTTCTTCAAGCATTCGATGTGCTTCAGCTGAACGTTTCTTCCAATTAAAAAAGAAAATCAAAACGTACCCCAAATGCATAGACATATCTGGCCATTTTCGAAGAGGCGAAAAACATTGTTGTTGTTTTAAAACAGACGCTGATGCACACCGATTATTGCTGACTAATGTCACACCCCTGCGATAAAGTAGGTAATCGCTTCTTAGATCAGTCACAACTTGCAGGTGGCCTCGTCTGTTGGAAACGGACCAAATTTGTAGCCCCAATATATTTCTATTTTTGCTGCTATTACATTACATCCCTGTGTTTCTAAAAAAAATTTAGTATTTTGTTGGGGAAAAAGTTCGTAATGACTTTGATAATGGATGTTTTTAGACAGAAAAGAGAATTATCTGAAGTTTTCACGAAATTTTATTTGGGCCAATCCTTATTAAGCTACCTCTTGACCATGATCATATTCGCTTGACGCTGTTATAAGTGAATTTAATTTCGTTTGCATCCACAAGCTGCTTTGAAAATATTCGGAGATTGTTGGAATTACCTTGTCCGCCTTCATAAGTAAGTTAGTGCGTCGACGCAAACGCACCGAACGCTCCAAGTTCCTTGACGGTTCCTTGACTCTTTTACAGTGCTATAGTTCTTTAACGAAATTCTCCATAAGGAGCGTATTACATCATCTAGACTAGGAAAGGAACAGAAATGGGAATTTGGTTACCGTGTCCATTTTTCCAAGAGTCGTAAGCAACACAAGACTGGCACCTAAGTCTTCAATCTCTTTTAGACAAGTCAGCACAGTATACTTACTTAAGCTCTACCCGCTGAAGTCTAAGACACTATGTCACCACGATACCACAAGTGCCTACCGCATGGTCAGACTGGAACGAAGTTCTAGGGGCTTCTGACCTCTCGTGGCAACCTCCAATGAAGAGGGATCACAGCTCAATTTTTTCAGATTATTATTTTCATGGAATCATTAGATCGGATCCAATGCGGAGCTAGAACCTTGTGACACGTTTGTT
Organism: Eristalinus sepulchralis; assembly: GCA_944738645.1. Taxonomy (NCBI): domain Eukaryota; kingdom Metazoa; phylum Arthropoda; class Insecta; order Diptera; family Syrphidae; genus Eristalinus; species Eristalinus sepulchralis. Next base: position 46,927,847 of record OX122882.1, read on the forward strand.
TGTTTTGAAGGATGAAAATCATTCTGATTCGTGTATGGATCAAGTTTCAGTCTAAAAGTCGGCAGCTTAAGAAAATGGAACATGAACAGCAGATGTCTGGTGGATATAATCTGTCCCCGTCCTGCGACTTACGAGTATGTATGTGATAGTGCCTGTCTGAAGTGCTCATTGCGAATGTCTGTTATTGGCACATCATCCTTTACAAGTTTCACTAACCTGGCAAGACGGGCAGAATTCTACAATCTGATTCCTATAATGCTTCGATTTCCAAAATCTATAAATTTGTGAGAAATTGAAATTTTGAATTCTCTAAATTTCCTGGGGAGGGAGGAAACGAGAAGGATGTACAGGCAGGGACGGTATGTAGACGCTCTTATAGTGCCCCTAACAAGTTGTACAACAACTCAAAGGATGGAAAGAGTTCCAAAATCGTAATGCCTAAAGGCCGAACATTTTAAAACTATGGGACTTGCGAAATTCGTGAAAAATAAAACACGCAAGGGTTCTTCTGATGACGATATTATTGAAGCTGGGCCAAAAGTTAGTCATCCAAATTTGGTTTGCTGCGCGAGTGTTTGGTTTGGTTTGTCGATTATAAGGCCACTTTCAATGATTTGACCCCATACATCCGACCCGATCAAAACATCTATCGCTTCAGGTGTGCCAAAACTAGCATCAGCCAGCGGAACGCCTTTAATATTATATGTGTCCTCCTTATCACATCGATCTGCACTGCGGGAGTCACGAAGTGATGGCTGAAACAATCAATGTGGAATAAAAGGCGGAGTGTGCTGACTTTAGCTTCAATACAAGACTTCCTTTGGTATACATTTGCGGCTACTGCCCCAATTTGTTCTACACATTTGCTTCAAACAGTGAGCGTTCCCATCTGTTATGAAACTTACCTGCGAACCTAGATCGCAGAGAACAAGGACGGGACGTTGTTCATTTCGGTCCCCGGATGCATTGCGATCTCCTCGAGTCGGGTAAGTTAGCATATAGTGGGTTAGTCATGAGAATGACTGTGATGATTTTCCTCCTCACGCTGGAATATCCTTCATTTGAGGACGATGACGCAACCGTGGATTGGACACTGGCTTCATGGCAAAGTAGCGTATGTTGGTTGCGACCGCGCATTCGACAACCACCTGAAGGGTAGTGGTCCGAATTTTGTCCAGTCTTAAGATAATTGAAGCGCAGTTTCTTCGAGTTTCTTCAGTGCCTCAAGTCGCTCTTCCACTGACAAAGATTGCCATCGTGATATCCAGTGCGGCCCTTGGGAATAGCTGCTCTTCAGTCCCTCCCTCAACAACACAAGATTTAACGTTGGGATTGCGAGGTTGTTGCCTGATGCCTGGTGCTTCCACGCTGTGCACCCTTGAATATCTCCGTCGATATGCTATGCGCCCTCTTTTCCAAAAACTGAAGAAGTTCTTGGACGGTTGAAGTTCTAGTGGGATCTGAACACATGCACCACTCACAACGTGTACTTAAGGACAACTCAGATGAATCTATAGGCACCGCTATTACGTCCCAACTTTCCACCGGCAAATTTATTACCTTTAATGCACGAAGACATTTTTGCACTGTATCCACAATTTCGGTTTCGGCCTAACGGTTTCGTCTCCTGTTGCTTTCATATTGCTGAATCGGGATACATGAACGTATCCCGGACAGTACTCGGTGATCAACAAATGGACTGACCACGCTTCTTCATAACCTTCAGCGTAAACCATACCCACCAGCGGTACATCCTTTGCTGAAACGGCTTGTCGAAGTTTGCTCAGCTTCTGTCAAGTTTGTAGTGTGCACCAGCGTCTCGAACACGTCCTCAAAAACCAACCAATTGCTGTAAGATTCATGAAAAAACGGAATGGTAACAGGATTTCATTTCAAAGCCACAATCGTAAACCGAAGTATTGACTATTATGACCTGATCTTGTGAAAAGATATGACCTTGTAGAAGATATGACCTTGTGAAAATATGGTCAATCATTTCCCATGTATGAGGACACATATGTATGTAGGTTTGTACATGGTTTCCACCTGTTCCCATAGCTGATCATGAGCCGACTGCTTTTTGTGCAAGGCTTACCAACGCCTCGTGATTTTTCACAAAGCGGTCGAAATGTTAAGAAAGTGAGGTTAGTTCTTGATTCAGCTGGGCGTTGTCACATGTGTCCAGATTAGCACAGTCCATACGTTCATGAGTTCGACGAATTACGGTGACCGTCGACATCTTTAAGTTAAGATGTGTCATCTTGGAAAACTTTTTGAAACAATCGCTAAATCAATAGTGCGAGATCCTCAAACACAAAGACTCAACCCTCACAGGAGGCACCGAATATGAATGACAAAAAACTGGCATAACCTCTCATGTATTAAGATTTTTTAATAAACTTAAGTATAAATAGTCCACCATCTGTACATCATTGTGACAAAAGCCGTGGGTTAAGTACCAAGCAAATTGACAGACTGAGAAAAAAGATGTTCAGTTATTGGTACGATACACAGTTGAATGGGGGGAATGGTACTCTATCACCTCGAACCGCAGAGGAATGGTTTCGACGATTCAGAGCCGGTGAAAACGACACCGTGGATAAGCCAGCCGGCGGAAGATGTGTGACGACGAATACCATTTCAAACCTGCAGAAGGCTGGATATAAAAAAAAAGCTTGATGTTTGGGTGCCGCATGATTTGACGCAAAAAACTCTCTGGACCAACGCTTGCGATATGCTGCTGTAACAGAACGAACTCGACCCATTTTTGAAGCGCATGGTGACTGGCGACGAAAAATGGATCGACAATTCGCATACGACAACATCAAGCGAAAACGGTCGTGGTTGAAGGCCGGCGAATCGTCTCAAACAGTAGGCAAGCCGGGATTGACGGCCAGGAACGTTTTGCTGTGTATTTGGTGGGATTGGAAGGGAATCATCCACTATGAGCTGCTCCCATATGGCCAGACGCTTAATTCTACCATCTACTGCGAACAACTGGACCGTTTGAAGCAGGCGATCGAGCAAAAACGTCCAGAATTGGCGAACAGGAAGGGTGTAGTGTTCTACCAGGACATCGCCAGACCACACACTTCGTTGATGGCTCGTCAGAAGCTACGGGGTCTCGGATGGGACGTCTCATCGCATCATAGCCCGGACATAGCGCCAAGTGAAGTGAAGTGACCTGTTCCTGTCCATGGCGAACGGCCTTGGTGGTGTGAAGTTGAACTCAAAAGAGGCTTGTGAAAAGTGGCTGTCCGAGGTCTTCGCAAATAAGTAGAGGGGCTGCTACGAGAAAACAGATTATCGAACAAAAGGGCGCACATTTGAACTAAATCCGATCACTGTAAATTTTTTTAAGAAGCATTGAATGAAGAGCAAAAAAGCCGAAGGGAGATATTTATATGTTAGAAATACGCACTACCCACCTTTACTTGACGCTGGTAGTGGCACCAAACGCTCATTTAGGCATATTTGACGAAAATATGCCTTTATGGGATTGTGCATATTTTATCAAACTTTTGACTATTATTACGTTTGGAGCCGACGTTCTCCGACGTCCTACGTTCTTTGGATAAGTCTTGTTGCGGCTTAATTAATTTAGTTAGGATTGACTCCCGCTAGAAACCCCAGTTCCCCTCCATAGTGCCAATGCTATATGCTGTCAAAAACACTTCCTTCAAAATTCTTATCATTCAAGACGCCAAATGAAAATTCATGTCAGTTCAAAGGGAAATCTGTGGTTCATAGAAGGTTGTCTATGACCCACAGAGCAACGACCGATGAGGAGAAAACCGCCGTCCTGCTGAGCGCCGACATCAACCGCCTCAAATTCAGTTTATTGTTCTAGCGTCTTCAAGTATCGACTATCCCGCTGCCGGAAGAGGATACTTTTCCAGAGTCCACCTTCCATACTCCACACCCAACCGGTCCGCGGCATCGCGTGCGTCCATCAAATAATTTTCAAATATTAAGGAAAAGCGATTCTCCCAACACCACCGGTCGTTGTGTAATCCACACCGGACCACAAATAAACAGGATAACGCTTAAAATTACAATATCGCATTTTGTTTGAGTATTTCGTTCAGTGCCTCCTCGCAATTAATTCCGCCCGACTGCCTGACAGCACGGACCGCACCGCTTCACAATGGCCCGCTCGGGTGGGGTGTGAGGGGTGAGTGCGCGTGCGCGCGTTAATCATCGCCTCGAAAGTGGCGCTCTGACAAGTTGTTTAAATTGATGCTTAGTACCCGGTTCATGAGGCATACGTATCTCTCATAATCCAGGGATAATTTATTACAACCACCACCGCCACCGCCACCGCCATTGCCTCTGACGCCGACATCGCCGTTGCCCTCACGGCGCGTTGTTGCCCTAAGGGACGTGGCTAAGAAAATGCCAAGAGGACATGCAACAAAGCACTTAATCCGGTCACCCCTGCACGATATGCAAATGTGTTCTCGCCTACTCCGCCCCCCACCACCGCAGCGTTTGAAAGTGCTTTGAAATCCGAGCCTAAGACGGATTGTCGGTGGATGTGTGGGAAGGAAGGTTCGGCGGTCCTCTCGGAAGCCTCAGCCAGGCCCTTTCGCGTTGCCGCTGCTCCTTTGCTGGCAAATTAATTATGTAAACAGTTTTTCATTTTGTTTGACTTGAAATTGTGTGCCGGAAAAAGGATTGCCGAGGAGCAGCCAGCACCGGCAACTGATTGGGAGGTTCCTTAGCGCCCCAACACACTTGCCTGGGTGGTGGTGTGTGTGAGAGGATTTCCTATTGATTTTCCAAAGGGGGGGCTGTTCGTCCTTTAGACTGAGAAAAGTGCAGGTGCAATTATCTCTGCACCCGCCGTTCGTACATTCATGGGATATTCAATATTGAACAAGGATAACAAACATGTAATTTAAGGAACGGAAAGCAATGAGGGGGAGAATGCGCGATTCAATTACAGGCAATCAAAGTGGTTATTTGCGGGCCATTTAGGAGAAAATTCTCTTGTTTATCCTGAGCACTGACTTGCGGGCAGAATTGCTAATGAAGGAGGCTCTGGGGAGGGTAATGTGGCTAGTTCTCCATTTCTTTGTTGTAGGAAGGACACCTGACTTCTGATGGAAGACTTTGACGCTCTTGTTCGATGTCTTGGAAGGACAAAAAAAAACTTGAATGACTGAAGTTCAATTGACTGCAGTGACAATTCGCTGCAATTCAAGGGTGGTTTGGAATGACGAGGGTGGGCCTAACCGTCTACATTCTTGTAAACGGCTACTATGAAAAATCTCTCTCAAATTTTAGTCGATTTGAATTTACCGCCTGTGGAGCTATACGTGCTTTTTAGAAAAACAGGAATAGAGCATCCGATTCTTTGGGGATTCAATTGTTTTTTGCGAAAGGGAAATGCTCAGCTCTTCTCCTTTGACTGGTTTAACGAGTTCCACATTCGACCTGCAGAGTTATAAAGCACCAAAGTTGGCCATCTTCTGGAAAATACTCAATTTGCTGTATTCGTTTATAGGTAGGTAGGAGTGACGGACTGAACCGTCATACCGCGCAAATCCCTCTTCCTTTGACTTATGACCGGACTGGAATAAAATTCTTAAGTTGACGAAGTTGATGCTTGTTTCGTTCACTCAGATCGTTGAGAGAGTATACCCTTTCTTCCCTTTCTCACAACACGTGAGAAGAATTTTTCCACCACCATACCCCAGGGGTGTCTTACTCATAGTCGCTAGACTGTCCTCGCGAATTTTCACTAGGGTATCGAAGACGAACGTCGCCGTGGCGCAGTGGTAAGTGCATCGACTGCGGCGCAGAAAGTCTGGGTTCGATTCCCGGACGGGACACCTCGCATTTTTTCACGGCACCACCTCTTTCGAGTTGCTGGCAACACTCAAAGAGTATTAATTGTCTTTGGAAATCGGCAAAAAACTGTAGGTCCCTTCTACTCGTGAAGAACAATAGCATGCACAACACGAGTAGTTGTTGTAGAAGCTAGGTCCTGGTCCGTCATGGGCTGTAGTGCCACTCATTATTATTATTATTATCGAAGACGAACACGGGGCCCCCAATTTGATTTGTCTGATGGTGATAAAGGAAGTAAAGAGTGATTTTTTTTAAAGCTATAGGAAAGTTAAAAAAAAAAAAAAACATATAAGTTTCAGAAAAATGCATGAAATCTTTAATTGGATCGATAGTACGGTCCATATAATTTAATGTTTGGAGATTGACTGCGCCTCAAATGGTCCATCCGCTTAGTCCAATTTTGGCATACTCTTTCCAACATTTCGGCCGGTATCTCACAAATAAATGCTTCAATGTTGTCTTCTATTGCATCGATTTGAAGCGGGCTTGTCTGTATAGACATGAGATTTAGCATAGCCCCACCCCCAGGCGGCCAATTGACCGGTCCCGAACGTGAAATAAAATGTTCACCGAAATCGCCCCTCAATAGGTCCATTGTTGCGCGTATTGTGTGGCATTGGGCACCGTCTTATTGAAAACACATGTCATGCAAGTCAAGCTCGTGCATTTTGGGCAAAAAAAATTTGGATATCATCTCACGGTAGCGCTCACAATTCACAGTAACGTTACGATTCGCATCATCTTTGAAGAAGTACGGTCAAATGATGCCACCAGCCCATGAACCGCACCAAACTGTGACTTTTTTTGGATGCAATGGTAGCTCTTGCAATACTTCTGGCTGATATTCACTCCGAAATCGACAATTCTGCTTATTTACGCACCAATTGGGCCAAAAATGAACTGACCATAAAATGAAAGAAGCCCACGATGAACTTTGTTAACAGAGCACGCATTTTCATAATAAAATTCAATTATTTGCAAGCGCTGTTCGTTTGTAAGACGATTCACGGTTAAATTCTAGACCAAACTGATGAGATGTTTGACACTGAAACAAAGCACGAAACGTGCGTCAGCTGCTTAAACCAGTGTTGCTAAAAAGTTTATAGCTAAAAATCACCCTTTACTTTCCAGTGAACAGCAACACATATTTTTGTTTTATCTGCTTCTTAGCCAAATGGCTAAATCCTCCAAAGGGACTGTACAGCCAGTTCGATTCTCCGATTAAGTTGATAGAAGCAGAACTGCCTCCCTTACCTTTCACACCATGCACAATCTGCTTTAGGTTAACATGATAAGCAATATAAAGTGACAATGAGCAGAATTGCCCAGCTGAAGCATCACCGAGGTAGATTGTCCATAAAGACAGATCAGTGATTACTACGCTTACTGGTGTCTTTACTGGCATTTGACACAATCTAAACAGAGAATGTCTTTTCCACAAGAACTTCTCTATCGTAGCTACAGAGATGATGAAGAAAAAGAGAGCGCCTTCCACTTCGTTTGAATAAGTAAAGAAGAAGACGAAGTATATGCTGTCATCAAGGAAGGACACAACACCGACGTCTCGGACAGAGCGTACCACTCGGCAGCAGAAACTTTGAGAAGTCAAGGACTTCGTCCACCTCGGCTCCGCGGTATAAAGGGACAGCAATATAATTAACGAAATCAAACGCAAACGCATAATCACTCTTGCCAATCGCTGCTTCCTTGGGCTCAAGAGGCAATAGAACAATAGAGTCCTCTCTCGAAGGACTAAACTTTTTTTGTACAACAACTTGATCATCCCAGTCCTCCTTTCGGGTGCAGAAACCAGGACGCTACTAAAAGCAGATGAGGAAACCCTTAGTCTTTTTGAGAGAAAAGAATTTTGGTCCCGTTTGCACTGAAGGCATCTGGAGGAGAAGATTCAACTACGAACTTTATAGGCTGTACGGCGGCATGCACCTTCGATACAACGTTAAAGATGGCTAGACCTACATGGTATGAACACCACTGGTCCAGCCCGAAAAGTCTTCGAATTCGATTCATTTGGACAAGGTAACAGAGAACGGCCTAGGCTGAGATAGCGCACACAAGTGGAGAAAGACCTCAACCAACTTGGAGTGCGGAACTGGCGGCAGCTGACAAGATATCGTGCTAGCTGAAAAGGCATATTGGCTCAGGTCGACCCTGGTCTGTAGCGCCAGCAAAAAAACGAAATCTAACCTCACGATGAATTATGGGAACAAGAATCAAACAAAAACAAAGTATGTTAACGTCGATCTCCCGCTGACGCGTACCACTTTAAATAGACTGGTAAGTTGACTTCGAACCCCGTTGGACTTCGGGAATCCGTTCTTACTCTCGGTTACTTAAGCTACCAATCCTTAATTTAGCAATTTATTAGTTGCGGAAAACGACAGATTACTTGGAGGACGCGAACATCCGGAAATTTTCCTATGCAGCACAAACGAAGCTCACAGTGGTAAGAATAAGTTTCGACATAATGCAAATAAAAATTAAAATCATCTCTAGAGTACGAGAATAAGAACTTTCCCACTTCTGGTTTCTCTTGTAACCCAATTCTATGTTTTCTATTGAAGATGTCCTTCTTAAAGCAAATGTGGTTGTTCAAGTTCTGTCACTACACAATCGCTTAAAACACAGACGTCCTTTATTTGTGAGCATCCTTAAGATCCTTGGACGTAAGAAGTTCTTAAACATTTGAACCATTAGTACTCGGTACCAACCGAAATTGCTTGAAGCTTTAAAATTGACCGATTGGCAGACCTTATTGTTTACTTAAAAGACATCCCTTCTGAACCTTAGTTCTTCTCTCCCACTGCTATCACTGTCCCATATCGCAACACATACGAACCTCGAAATACACCCACACTTGGTAAACATATTCATTATCATCAGCTTGTATCAAGTGGGATGCAAACGAAACCTTTTACGTGCGACTGAAACTCGCCGAGTTTAAAAATTTTCGAAATTTCGCTGCACACTTTGAGCATTTCCTGGGACACAAAATTGCCGTTCAGATTGATTATTTCAGACAAATGCCAATGGAGCAGGCAAAGAGTCCAGAGTCTTTGGCCATAGTTCACACCTGCTGTCAGCCCATCGGCTCAAAATTGCAAATAAATGATTTCCTGAAAAGCGAACCTCGCGAAAAAACCTCTGGGCCACATCCTTCTAATCTCCATTCAGCTACCGTGTCCTAAAGCATCGGTTTCAATTACACAAAATGGAAAGTCTTCACTCGTCCGCACGCCGCGAACCGCGAATATCCCCCCTCCGACAGCGGGATAATTTCCCCGCCAAATCAATGTGTGAACGCCTTTGTATCACTTTGTTATTATTCCCCAAATTGATCTCCACATAATTGGCTATTTTAGGCACCCTGCTATTTCGTGGCACCTCGCAAACCGCTCAAAGAGCACCGCACAACCGCCAAGCCGGAGCACACTGCCATCCAATTACGTTCATCGACATCAGAGACCGAAATACCTTCGCGGCCGACACACCATCCGGAGCACCAGTCTGACTGTCTGTCTCTGGGACCGGCTCATTGGGTGCTTTCTTTTTCCTGGTCCTCCGTCGCTGGGTACCCGGTGTGTGTTAGATGGGAACGACCAGTCGGTCGCGCATCATCCCCAACAGTGGCCTGGCCTCCAATCATTAATTCCAGAGGTGATCGATGTTTGCTGAAGTGGAAACAGAGAGTCCGGAAAATTTGTCGGTTTCTGCGGTCTCGCATCGGTGCGAGATCGTTTCTCGGTTCAAGTGATTTTCTCACCTCGTCGTCGGTTGCGTTTCCCCCGACCCTCCCACCCTCCCACACCGCGAACGAAGAGAAACCGTGAAACGAGGCAGAGAGAGAGATAAACCCCAAATCAAGGCAATAATTGGCCGGCCGTTGCGGCACTCTGCGGCATTGCATGGTGATTGTATTTCGGTTGTTTAGTTTGGTAATCGGTTTAATTTGCTTTTGGAAATTAAAATTGTTCACTTATTTGCTAATGGCCGCCGTGGATGGGGCTCGGTAATGGCGGTCATTTGAGGGGAATCAAATTATTTCGGTAGCTAGGCTGAAATGGGTCTGGTGTCTGGTGCTTGCGCTCTGCTTGAATGTTGCCACGCTGGTGCGCGGTAATGACAGGCTATCGATCTTGACTGACCGTATCAAATTGGATCGAGTGCCTGTGCATGGCGGTGGAGGACTTCGGCTTCGTGACGACTTTACTGCCGTGGCCTGGACTGCAGTTGAGATCTTAATGCACCTTTCTACTCGATTGTTTTTGCAGTTAATGGTGTTGCGGTCGTAAATGTTTCACGAGATTAGATCGCTTTCAATTTGCTTTGAGGTGATGTGAGACAGATTACGTATCGACGGGTGGGCGATAAAATTCTGTAGATTATAAAGATATATTGGAATTTTTCAATACGCTTCCTATTTCCGGGGTTAGTGAAAAGATTCTGGAACTTGGAAACACGTGTTCATAGTAGTATCAGATTTTTGCTGTCTGACAAGATGCGATTAGTCTGTTTAGCGTGTTTTTAGAGGTATAGATCTTTGAAATGGAGGTTAAATTTTCGATGAGTTTTTCAAACCGTTTTTCAATTGTCCAAGCGGTTAAAAACTTCGCGATTATCGCGTCCCCACAATTAATAGTTAAACGGCGATGCGGCACAATTTTGGAGGTCAATTCAGGGGTTCTTAACGTGAAACCATGTGGTACCCAAACGTTTCCGTTTATAAATCAATTGTGGCACGAACTGTGCGACATGTTGCGCCGTCTTGTTGGAAGCCCAGCTCCTGGACATCACGGTTGTTCAAATCACGAACGAAAAAATCAGTAATCACGGTTCCATAGCAATCACCAAAGAAGAGGTACCGACTAATTTTTCCAACAGCCTATAGAACACATCAAACAGGCAGTTTTTGTGGATTTAAAGGCGTCTCAATATACACTTGAGGATTATCATCACTCCAATTTAAAATGGATGGAATGGATGTACTGAACTGGAGGTCACTCGGAATTACTGTCCTTACAAAGTTCTCGTAGAGCAGCCGCTTGTCCACTGTTCTCCTTACCACGTGATAAATAAGTGGACATTCCTCCTCATCTTGGATCAAACCCATTCGATCAAGATATACGAATGCTTCCGGTGGAATGAATCCACTTCGGCGTGCGTTCTCGTGATATGCATCGTTTGGGTAGTAAGCCCCGAATATGAGCTCGTTTTCCGTTGTCATTGCTCGTACAAAATGCCTTTGAATCAGCCTAATAATAAAATTACCCTCCCTATTCACTTTGGCTTCGTAATACAAAATCTAATTGCGATAGAATTTCTTGTAGCCAGATTCGGATGTTCTGTATTTTTTGAAACACGCACGAAGGCATTGCCTCTTGAACATGCTTATCTTTTTCATCTGGGAAAGACTCACATTGAACCACACTGGGCAGCCATACACCACGACTGGCCGGACTAGCTTTCGTCAGAGCTGTAGCTGAATGGATATTACCATAGAGAAACTGGTCCAACATGATGCCAAGATATCGCACTACACTCTTCACATTTAATGGCCGGCCCTGTGAGTCCAAGATGCCGAACTTACGCCAGTTTTTCTTCGTATCCCTAGAGTCTCTGCATAACGGAGTCCGGAAAAGGGTGGTTTCACACTTCTGGTAGTTAATTTTTAACTTCCAGTCGTCGCAAAATTGCTGGATCTTTTCGAAGTCACGTTGCAAAAGCATGTTAATGACGCCAATCTCTCGCGATGTTCTGTACACGACCAAGTCGTCAGCGAACGCGATCATTTGCTGCATGGAGCTAATCAATTCACTGGTGAAAATAGTGAAAAGAATTGGTGAATTCACTGCACCCTGCTGGAGCCCATTTTTTATGTAAAAGACATTAGTAGAAACCTTGTTGCCACTCTTAACAACAAACCTTCTACCTGTGACTATATTGTAGATCGTGTAAAGTAGTTCTTTGCTTATACCCAACCTCGGCATGTACAGTATCATGCCTCGCCCTAAATCCAAATTGGTTATTCCTCATTCCACTTCATCAGGACTCTATTGACAATCTTTTCAAAAACCTTGCTTATGCAAGGGAGGAGACTAATCGACCGAAGATTTTTCGGAAGCGAGGAATCTTTGTCCCTTTTGGGGATGGGTTGCACTACCGCCGTTTTCCAATGCTCTGGGTAATGTGCATTACTCAGAGCATTGTTAAACAGGATTGTGTATATCTCTACCGCCTCTTCGGGGAGATGTCGCAACACAATATTCGGTATTCCGTCTATTCCGGTGGACTTTTTGTTCTTCAGAGTGTGAAAAATGCCTTTGAGATCCACCTTTGAAATGATTATGGCATTAGATCCATCTTGGGCGACGGCATTAAGTGCCTTATTTTCATCATTGAATCTGGTGAAACCATGATTCTCCCAACGCCATTGCTGTATTTCATTTCGAAGGGAGAAATGGTTAAGCAAGGCTCTGTTCTCCAAGTCGTGATTCAGCCTACGAGATTCGTTGACCGTATACACTTCCTGGAAAACCGCTCCAATTGCTTCTACCTTCTCTTGGGCATCTTCAACAATGAAGAACTCAGTGTCCAGCACGGCCCCATTAGGATCGATGCCAACTGAAGTCAGTATGTTTGCGTTGTCGGTTGTTCTGTCAAGTCGAACAGCCTCCAAGTCGTTATGACCCCTTCTTCGGAAGATACGGTTAATTTGGGGGAACATACCCGGACAGTTCGAACGAACAGCCCGAATCTTGTCTCTCCAATAGGAATTGATAGGAATTCTATAAGTCATCCAAATCAAACTGTGAAGGTTTATCATCTGCGACTTGAGCGACCTCAGTTACTTATTAGCCGCTCCTCCACAACAAATTCGTATCCTTCACCATTTTGCACGCATCTCACACTCTGTTCAGCATTTTTCCTGGACGGCAGTAAGTTCAGGTATGAGACTTCTAGGAACCAGATTTAGATCTTAACTTCAAGGATCACTTTCACAAATTATGTTCCTTCGCCACTTCGTCAGGTTTGAGGGTATGGCCGTATGCCCAAAGATGGAAATTCCTGCAGTTGGTCATACCACCAAGGATGAAACCTCTTACAGGAAGGTTTTTTGTGTGTAGGTGGGTTGATAGTTCTACTCCATAACCCTTAGAAAAGAAAGCCAAACAGCCTGCTTTTGTATCGAAAAATTGTAGCCAGCACATTGTACAAACTAAAACCTCGTCTGACACCTTGTGTGAGTGCGCCTTCAGCTACAGTCCGGGGTGAACCTGGGCCTCAAACAACATGCCTCTCCAGCCAGCACGATCTTTCGCCAGCTGCCGCCAGTTTCGCACTTTAAGTTAGTTGAGGTTCTTCTCCACTTCTGTGCACCACCTTAGCCTAGGCCGTCCTCAATTGCGTTGTCCCAATGGCTGCCTTTAGCAATTACTCAAATAAAAGTGAACGTATTCAGAACTCAATCCCCGTGATGGCACACGCCGTGTCGCAAAAAAATGATGATGAATGAGTACAGCAACTCAAAGTCGATTTCAATTCTTCGTTAAGTGACTCAAAGTCTTTCGAAATCTCGCTCAAGTTTAATCTGTCACCCAGTTCGACACCAGTGCAGCCATCCAATTTCCCTGCGCAGTGATTTGTGGGACACGAAGCAGTCCACAAATCAATTTACTCAAACCCATTAACGCGCAAACACCCACACCCTACTGCGTCGGCTGAACGACAAGACGCTTTCCGCGACCACTTCTATGACCGTAACTTAACACCTTACCACCAGACGCAGGCTCAACTGACAGTCTTCCTACAGCCAACTCGCCGAACATAATTCTGTCACCGTCTCAGCGAGCGCGAATTTGCGCAGCCACTTAGCCAGCCACATAAGCGCTTCTACCGGTCCCCGCGGCCCCGGGGCGAGAAAACTCGAAACCCGTTGCGAGACGCAATTGCAATCCTCGCGCGCACTAACCAGTTACAATAAATTGATAAAAATGCGATGTTTGCATATGGAAATTATTGCACTCGCACTTGGCCAACAGGCAGAAACTCGTTCGGGTCCGGCGCAACGCAGATTAATGCCACTTCCACGGGCGATGCGGTTTTATTATGTGGATTTTATAATCTCGTCCAGGAGCAATTATATCATTATGCGGCGAAACTGGCGAATTCAATTGCGACCGGGAAGGGGGCAGCTGGGGCCGCCAGATGCCCCCGACGAATCGAGCACGATTCTGAAGCCAATAATGATTTAATTAGAGACTCGGTTATGACAGGCAAGGTGCCGGTATGATGTCCTTATTATCCCGACGCATGTTCCGGGCAAAACGGCTCAATTGGACGACGCAACCGAACAATTACCCTCAATTTTGACCATTAATGGTGAGCGAGGCGAGCAAATGGGCTGCCATTGACGTGACAGCCCGATCACGGCATGCAAACGCCCAGCAAACATGAAAAGAATGCGACGGCGTTGCGAGCGCCCGCCGCCGCCGCCGTAATTGATCTGTCAAAAGTCTCATACGAGCTTATGACAGATGACGTGTGGAGTGGTTGCAAGCTCATTTCGGTCGCTGCTGACGCGTTCTGTGGTGTTTTGCTTCATGTTGTTGGTCTGTTTGCGCTTTCGATCCTCTGTCCGTTACAATCGACGACCGGACAAAACCAACAGCTGTCGGTGTGGGATAAAGAGCGTGAGCCACACAATGGGCAGCAGCAGAGAGCAGACAAAAAAGCTGTGAAAACAGATTTCTGACGTTTGGAAGGAAGTGATTACGGAATTTGACTTTTGACAGACTGTCAGAATGTCTGATTTGACTTCAAGGCAAGACTGGTGATGGTGCTGCTGGTGCTGGTGGTGAGATAAAAAAAACCTTAATGGGTCCCCAGAAGGACATGCGAGCGCACATGCAAATGCCCACGAGTTAGCAGTGAGTTGCTTTGTTGCTGCTGCTGCTGTTGGCTGGGACTGCGTTACAAATGAGCGGATAATATTTTAAACCGAAGCGAATTGCGGTGACATCAGCTGCCTTGTTTGCGGCTGTAAATAATTTGAATGCGTTGCAAAGGGACGCAGTCAGGGGGATGAATGGTAAATTATGGAAGCAGACGATGCATCGAAACGTCAACTTATCAAACGGAATCGAATTAGTGTGGCGTGTTTGTTCGCCCCGACGCACGCTGCATTAGAGCAGCGGTGAACGTCAACGGGATGTTGTGTGTCCTTGTGTCTCTTCTGTTCCACTTCAGACGCTATAAAAGGCAAGTCTGCTTCACTTTAGGTCTGTATTCTTGTGTGCTTGTAAAAGTGAACCCTGCTCCCCTTCAGACCTGCATCCTTGAGTCCTTGTATAGACACCTCCACTCCACTTCAGACCCCCAACAGCTTGTTGATGCCTCACATAACAGCGTGTTCAGGCAGAGCAACCTACAATAAACCAACACCATCGTCTGGGAATTAATGAAATTCAAATTATGTACCTTTCTGCGGCAATCATTCGTGTACAATTTCAATCCGAGAGCACGCCAATTGGCCAACAGTAGTTAATGAAGGGCCACATTGTTTCATGATTAAAAACCTCGCATGTGCGGAGAGGTGTCGACGATCGCAAGGCAAACCTACCCGAGTGCCGCCGCCGCCTGTGAGTGTGTGTGCACTCATCGAAGAAACAACTCCCAAGCATTGCTTTATTCCCCCTACCCCCAGTCCCCCATCAACACCACTCCAACCAATCAGCACGGCAGAGATAAAGCCAAGTAAGCGTTGCAGATCCAGCCAAACAATCTGTGAACACTTTGAAAGGTGCCATTTATATTATCCTCTATAGGTTAGCGCACAATCTGACGCGGCGATTAGCCCAGGGGATGTGCACACACAGAGATCTCCACGGACTACAGAGTCCCAAGCGGTATCGGGCATTCGAAGCCGGCAGCCCCAGCAGCAGGAGCAGGAGGAGACGCAAATGTGGAAGTCAATTTTCGTACACCCTATTGAAGATTTGCCGAGCTAATAACGAGATCGTTATATCGGTCCTGCCGGCTCTCTCTCTGCCGCTGCACCAGCACACAGTCACACTCGGCTGAGGCGGCTATCATCTTCGATGATTTTTCCAAGTTTGGAACATGCCGACACTTACCTCGTCGTTTAACTTTGTAATCTCATCTCTCTCTCTCTCACACACACCCTCGGCTCGATGGAATTCCATGCGACGATGAGACGGGCCCCTGAGTGTGTGCTGCGCTGGCAGGGGGGCCGACCGACTCACTCTGGGAGTCTCTTTTGTTTTGCGGCCGCGGTGCAACACGCTTTAATAAAGTAATGGGGGCCCTAGTTGGGCGATCACTCATCATAACACCACGGACCCGCGGATCTCTTGATGGCTAATATGCGCAATAATAAATGATTATGGAATGCCAAGCCGCACTAAGCCGCTGCAGCGTTGCTCCTCCGTAGAGGCGGCGCGGCGCGGAGGCGGGAGGAGGCGATTGCGTCCGAGCGACCTTTTTGGATTGTTGATGGGCGCGCACTCAGCACGGTTCACAGGCGAGATGATCGCGATGAGTGCCACAATGAGTGTTGCCATGTGTTGTGTTGGCTTGTGGAATATTGTTTGTCAGCAGATGGGAGAAATTTGTTTTTCAAATGCTTTGTGTTTTCTTTATAAGGTCAACTGTCGGAGTGACAGTCAAGAATTAGTCAATGTGACTTTATTGAACTTTTTGAACGGTCTATTCGCGTCACTGGAATTATGATCTTGCAGGAAAGTTAATCAAAGTATAGAAAACGAACGTATGGAGAAATATCGATGATGTGTCATGCCTCAAGAGATGGTAAAATTAGGAACCAAAAGGGTATCTTCATCAGCAATGCTTGTGTCATGCGAGGTTCTTTTACACGTGGAGGGGACAGTTTACAGATAACAACTATGAAAAGCCTTTCCTAGACAATGAATACTCTCTAATTTTAGGTTTGCACATTTTTTTTGACAGGGGTGATACCGTGAAACGTCTCAAAAATGAACAAAAGTCCTGTGCGGGGATCGAATTTAGGCTTATAAGCCAAAGTACCGATTTAAAACAAAGCGGCGCATAGTGTGATATTTCACTTATTAGATCTAGTTGCAGAACTACAGCGTATACCGATGAAGTAACCATTGGATGTAATGGAATAAGCTCTGGAAAAGCACGTTAAACGGATGGACAAGGTTGGTCTAAATTTTAACCAGTCCAAGATGAAGTTTGTTTCGAGGAAATACACGCCGAACCCCCTTCTACCCGGCCCAAACTGATGAATGAAGAATCACGATTCAAAGCTAAGGCTTTGTTCCGTAAGGACTGTAAATAGCTTTGAAAACCAAATATACTGGACTGGGTGGAGTCTCAAACCAAATCTCATCGACTCGATACTTATGTACGTGTCAGCCATCATTTAACAGCAAGCAGTCTTCTGATGATGAGCAAGGTCCAGTGACTCTCCGTTCCAACTAAGCTAGAAGTGCTGTTCCTGTCTGTTGCTCATTAATATCTTCGTAAAGACAATAACTATTCAGACAGCTTTGTGGTAAAGAAAGAGCAATCGGTGAGGTGACTAAAACTCCCACTGAGTCAGTGCAGTGAATTTCGTAATGTAAACTTCGACATCGTTTATAGGACCCGAAGCTAGAACCCCTGGTAAGAAACTCTTCTGCCCTGGAAATCCTCATCAGAGATGAAAGAACAATCGGGTTTAGAAGTCTTTGCCACATAACCAACTATATTTTTGGCACTCTGTCTCCCTGATTAATACAGTGTCCTCTTCTTCTTCTTTCCATGGCGCTACCTCAAGCCTCAACCAACATGTCTCTCCAGCCAGCACAATCTCTTCCCAGCTGCCTCCAGTTCTGCACTCCAAGTTGGTTGAGATCCTTCTCAACTTATTGCGCCATCTCAACATAAGCCCGCTCACATTCAAAAACTTTTCGCGCCCGATCAGTGATATCCATTCGCTCTACATGGCCTAGCCAGCCGCCTAGCCACTTGACCAGGCGCATGCTGCCTATAGAGTTTGTCGTTGAATTTTCCCCTCCAGACGCTATCAACGCAAACAGGACCAACAATCGCACGTAGAACGTTTTTCTCCAAAAGACTTAAGGCTTAATCATCCGCTTTTAGTAGCGTTCTTGTATTCAGCGCCGTAAAGGAGGACTGGGATGATCAAGCTGTTGTATTAGTCAATTACCTCTTGTGCCCAAAGAAACAGCGGTTGGCAAGAGTGATTCTGCGTTTGATGTCGGTACTGGTGTTGTTGTCCCTATTTACCGCGAAGCCGAGATAAACGAAGTCCTTGACTAGCTCGAAATGTCTGCTGCCTAGTGTGACGCTCTGTCCGAGACGCCGATGTTGTGCTTCCTTTCTTGATGACAGCATGTACTTCGTTTTGCCATTTAGCCGCTTCCGTTTCAATGCCAGCAAACGTATTATTGACAATCTTATCGTAGGCGTAAGCTAGCAGTTGAACGGATTTTTGGAAGATTGTGCATCCGGTGTTGACTTGTGAGTTACGCACCATCTTCTTCAAGGATGATGTTAAAGAAGTCACATAACAGTGCGTCGGCTAAAACCTTTTTTGACATTGAAGGTCTCTGTGAGTTCGATACCGATCTTGAAGGAGCAGCGAGAGTTTTCCATCGTCATCCTACACAACCTGACGAGTTTGGCGGGAATGCCAAAACTAGACATGGCGCTGTACAGCTCGTCTCTATGCACACTGTCATATGCGGCTTAAAAATCGACAAATAGATGGTGGGTGTGGATTTGCACTTCTTGGGTCTTTTCCAGGTTCTGTGTAATCTTCCAGTGTAAAGATTTGGTCGATGGAGGACTTATCTGACTTGAAACCACACTTTAAGGGACCTATCAGGTTGTTGACGAACGGTTTCAGGCGTTCACACAATACGGCAGAGAGGATCTTGTACGCGATGTTAAGGCGACTGATCCCTCGATGATTGGCACACTCTTTCCTCATTCCTTCGACTATATTTTACAGATGGGCTGATACATGCGTCCAACCAGGTCATCTCCAGTTGCATTCTAGTGGCTTTCAGGCAGAAATTTATGCTATTCAAGAAGCTGCTCTATTTGCGTCAACGAAAGCCGATAGATAGGGACCGCGTCCCTAAAGGTACTGAAACACCATCAATAAGGTCAAAGAGTTTATGTTAGGTTTCTGGGCACATAGGTATCCGGAGCAATGAAAAAGCTGTTCGGCCACTGGCAGCTAATCAGCATTCTTCCCATTAATCTCAAGTCTTAGAAACAAATTTATTTATAGAAGCCATCTACAGTGCATGTGAACTGGAAATACGCAGTCCTTTTTAGACAGGGTGTTTCAAAACAAAACAGAAGAAGAGAAAAATGATTTGTTTCTGATAACAGTCATACTCACTGGACACTGCACGATGGGTAGCAATTCAAGAAGGTAAGTGCTTCCCTTTCAATGACCTCTGGGAGTATTTCCCAGACAGGGAGGGGGATAAAATCGCACTTCTCTATCTAAGAACCAATGTTTGATGACTGTAGCCACTACACCACGACTGCCACAAATTTCAAGAAATCGAAAATGATTTTGCTTCCTTCATATCAGCAGTGGCAAAATATGAATTCTTCGAAATTCACATTTCCATGCGCATCCACACACGCGACTTGGTGTCGTAAACCAAGGAACAGCAAACATGCCTAACAAGACACAGCGCTTCGATTCGACCAGGTGCCGTAAGGAGCTCTCCTTAGAAACAGACGCACTGAACAATTCCCGCTTCCCTCCAACCCAACCCAGTGCGCATCTGCCTCTGCAGCAACAGCCAACAGTAGCCGAGCGGATTGCAGCGTTTTAATTAACTTGAATTTAAATCTCGGCATCCCTCGTGGAGACGTGTCGGTTTTACGGATGAGAATCCATCAGCAAGTCGACACTAAAACTTCAGCGAGTCTCATAAAAATCACTGGCTTTGTCTAATCCATCCCGAAGTGAGGTTCAATTTGCATACTCCGCTGCTATGATGACCAGCGTCGCCGCCGCCGCCGCCGCGCCACCACCGCACGGCTAAGCAAGCGGACATTCATGGTGAGCACACCGTGAGTCGCTAGTGGTTAGTCCCGGCTGTTTAAAGCGATCCTACGCTGCCATGGGTATGGTAGCTGTTTGCCGCCATCGCAGTGCACCTGAAGTAGCTGCCGCGGATGGCTGAATGTGTGAAAATCGTAAATTTTATTAGAATTACGCTCTGTGTTCGGTTGAAGGTGTGAAATGACTTTTGCGATTCTCCTGGATACGTGGCGAGAACTTGAGCACCCGAAGACGGGCGCTGCTGTTTGCAATTGATGCACGGAGAGTTAATTTGAATTCCATTCGACCAGTCGCTGGGTGTGCTTGAGCAATGATCAGTGGCAGTGCTACCACATTGCAGAGGAAATCGTTTAATTGGCGCAATTGTGGAAATAAACACTTGGCAGTCGTGGAGGACTGGTCTGGGCAGCAGAAATGATTCAAAAATGTGATGAACTGAGAACGAGCCTTTGTGGACTAAAGGTCTATTATTCAAACTGTTGTAGCTTGTGAATGAATGAACTTTTCAGAGATTACTCTTCTAAGAGGCCTTCAGTCCATGATAAATCTGGGCCTTAACCAACATGCCTCTCCAGTAGACTTGTATGCGCCATCGGTTCCATTGGCATCCTCTTTGCCCTGGTTTGGAGTTGAACACTCTTCAGGCTGCAGCAGTGTTACATGGTCTTTTGAGAGTTGAATCTGCGGACGCCCGACTAAACTCATGTCGCCGTACAGCCAATAGGGTTTCAAGTTGAGTTTTATTCCCCCAGATCCGTGGAAGATGCCATAGGATCAATATCCCAACGCAGCGCTTTTTTACCTTGTCCTGAGATTGTCGAAGCTTCTCCCTAGAGGTCGACAGAGGTGAGCAATTTTAAAAAAAAAGTGATCTTGTTCCTTCGATCTGTTATTTTGCTGCCTCTTAAGCCCGAAGACCTTCACTACCTTGAAGTAAAACCTGCCTCTGGTGACGTTCTGTGCAAATCATCGATGTTGTCCGTTCTTTCTCGATGACAGCATATACTTCGTTTTGCCCTCGTTCACAATTTCACCCATTTTGACCGCCTCTATTTCAATGCCAGTAAACGCTTCATTGACTGCTAGCTACATTCGACAAATCATTTCAATGTCGTCCGCGTTTGCTGGCAATTGTAAGGAGCTTTGAAAGATCGTGCCTCTGGTGTTGACGAGTGAGTTTTGTTCGACCTTCTCAACGAATTGGAAAAAGTGCAATGACAGCGCGTCTCTTTGCCTTAAGAAGAAGGCGTTCCCGGCATTGAAATAGAGCAGCGCGAATTCTCCGTGGTCATCCTGCACAACCTGAG
Source organism: Eristalinus sepulchralis (assembly GCA_944738645.1). Classification (NCBI taxonomy): domain Eukaryota; kingdom Metazoa; phylum Arthropoda; class Insecta; order Diptera; family Syrphidae; genus Eristalinus; species Eristalinus sepulchralis. The sequence continues at coordinate 46,949,129 of OX122882.1, forward strand.
GAGTTTGGTAGAAATGCCAAAACTAGACATTGCACTGTATAGCTCGTCTCTATGCACACTGTCATATGCGGACTTGAAATCGACTAATGCGTGGTGGTGCGTATCGATCTTGACTTCTTGGGTCTTTTCCAGGGTTCGCCGTAGTGTGAAGATCTGGTCGATTGTGGACTTCCCTGGCCTGAAACCACACTGATAAGGACCTATCAGGTTGTTGACGAACGGCTTGAGGCGCTCACACAATACGGCAGAGAGAATCTTATACGCGTTGTTAAGGAGACTGATCCCTCGGTAGTTGGCGCAGTCGAAGGGGTCTCCTTTCTTGTGGACTGGATATACGATGCTGAGATTCCACTCGTCGGGCACGCTGTCATATGCGACCTTGAAATCGACAAGTACGTAGTGAGTGTCAATGTGAATATCCTTGGTTCTTTCCAGGATCTGCCGCATCGAATGTGAATCACGTTATTGAAGGATTACGTGCGATGTTTAGAAGACTTGTTCCTTGGTAGTTGGAGCAATTGAAGGGGACTCTTTTCTTCGTGGATCAGACTGAAGATACTGAGATTTCACCCATCAGACTTTCTTTCCTCCGACCATATCTTAAAGGAGAGTTGACGCACGCACCCCAATAGTTCAAATGACTTGATGGTAAAATGACAAATTCTATTTTACCATCACCTCACTAATTCCTCCATCGCTCGCTTAACATTCTCGTTTTTTCTTTTTTTGACAAACCGGCACTCTTTCCTTCTTTTAAGTTCGTAGAAATCATGAACTACAACCAACTATCTGCCCAAGATCGCAGTATACTCAAATAGGCTGCTTGCTTCGTTGAATGCGCCTTCCTGCACTCGATGACGAACTAATGTTTTTTAATATGTGGGGATTCAAAGCCCAGCACATAAGGGATAGTTTCCCTGTTCACGATCGAGCGGCAAAGTTCATATCGTTTGACTGTGATTTTTGTTTTTTGACGTCGAACTGTTGTTCTTTTCAAAGTTCTTTCGAAGAAATGAACCGAGTTGCTATGAAGGAAATGAACTACTTGGACATCGAGAAAATTGGAAGAGTGTCAATATATCTTGTTGACAGATGATGGATCAGAAGGCCGCCAAGTACGTTTGTAAACGTTGAGACGAGGTAACCGCTCACCTGACTAAAGAAAGACTGGCTACCAAATCCAGAAGCCTGAGTCCGCTCTCAGATGTGTAGTCATGAAAGCTGTGGTTTCCGAAGACTCTAGCAAAGAAGTTGTAAAGCAACTTGTTGGGATCTTCTTTAACGACCTTTGTATCGTAGGTAAGATTACGTTAGGTTGGAGCGACTGATTTTCAAGGGGTAACCACACTTAGGTCGCCTTTAGGAATAGTTCCCCTCAATAAGAATAATAGTTATAATTGAGTGGCACTACAGCCCACAAGGGAGCAGGTCATAGCTCCTAAGGGGTGATTTTTTAAAAGCTATAGGAAAGTTTAAAAAAAAATAAAAACATATAAAATTCAGAAAAATGCATAAAATCTGTATTTGAATCGATAGTACGGTCCATATAATTTAATGTTTGAAGATTATTTCATGCAAATGTTGACCTTGACTGCGCCTCGAATGGTCCATCAGCTTAGTAAAATTTTGGCACACTCTTTCCAACATGTCGGCCGGTATCTTACGAATAAATGCTTCAATGTTGTCTTCCAATGCGTCAATTGAAGAGGGCTTGTCTGTATAGACATAGCTCCACAAAAAATAATCTAAAGGCGTTAAATCGCACGATCTAGGCGGCCAATTGACCGATCCCGAACGTGAAATAAAATGTTCACCGAACTTGCCTCTCAACAAGTCCATTGTTGCGCGTGCTGTGTGGCATGTGGCACCGTCTTGTTGAAACCACATGTCATGCAAGTCAAGCTCTTGCATTTTGGGCAAAAAAAAGTTGGATATCATCTCACGGTAGCGCTCACCATTCACAGTTACGTTACGATTCGCATCATCTTTGAAGAAGTGCGGTCCAATGATGCCAACAAACCGGGCCAAACTGTGACTTTTTCAGGATGCATTGGTAGCTCTTGCAATGTTTCTGGCGGATATTCACTCCGAAATCGACAATTCGGTTTATTTACGTACCCATTGAGCCAAAACTGAGCTTCGTCACTGAACACAATTTTTCAGCAAAAAAGTGGCTCTTCGGTCAACTTTCCAAGAGCCCATTCAACAAAAATTTTACGTTTAGGTAGGTCTGAAGCTTGAAGTTTAGAACTGAAGCCGAACAGTTGTTGCACCAGCTCTATTTGAAAAAGGCGTCACACCTAAATCCTTCCGCGATATTTTCCACGTTGTTTAGTAACAGAGAATTGCTGCTAACGGCGACAAACCAATAACTGATGTTCATCAATAACGCTGGTCGACACAGCTGTGATATTTTCTTCAGTTCGCACTCTACGTAAGCGTGTTGGTGGTTTAATGTCCAACAATGTAAATTTGGTGCGAAATTTAGTCACAATAGAGTGAATAGCCGCTTCAGTGGGTCGATTGAACTGACCATAAAATGGAAGAAGCGCGCGATGAACTTTGTTAATAGAGCACGCATTTTGATAATAAATTCAATAATTTGCAAGCGTTGTTCGGTTGTTAGACGATTCATGGTTAAATTTGAGACCAAGCTGAAGATGTTTGACAGTGAAACAAAACACGTGCGTCAGCTGTTTAAACCAGTGTTGCCAAAAAGTTTATAGCTAAAAATTACCCTTTACTTGCCTACGTGATACTGTTCTCTCACGAACAGAAGGACCTACATTTTTTTTGCGCCTCCGAATGGCGAGATTTGAGAAGCATTTCACAGACAATTGATACCCTTTGCGTGTTGTCAGCAACTCGAAAGAGGTAGTGCTGTGAATAAATGCGAGGTCTCCCATCCGGGAATCGAACTTAGAATTTATGCGTGGTGGTTGACGCACTTACCACTATTCCACAGCGATCATAAAATAGTTCCCCTTTGTATCCGTAAAACCAGTATAAGCTAGCTATGTAGCTTCTGAGGTGTCTCACACTAATTTGGCTGAGTTCACATAGGTTGCCATATAACTACTTCGCTCGGTGTTTCTTTCTTCTTTTTGCAAGATCGTCGCAGTCACAGAGGAAGAGGAGGAGGAGGAACTCTCGTCCCTGCAACTCCTGTAGGAGTCATTGTGAGAGATGCCGAGCTTGGAAGCGTGTACTCCCATAACACAGTGACTTCTTAAAACACCCCTTATGGTTTGTAGACGTGCTTTGCCTAAAACGACGAGGCAGTGAGAGCATTTAGAATTGAGCTGTAGCTAAATTTCTTTAATTTAAGACAAGTGGGGCTCTTTGACCATTTTTTTTCCAGCGAGGGGAACAGAAGGCTTGCCTCCTTCTGGCAAGATTAAGGATTTTGCATCGCAAACTCATCGGTCTTGCATTTGCCCTGAATTTCACATCGTCCAGGCACCCGTACCATATGGATATCCAATGAGATACTTCCATATGGAAGTACTTGATCATCTCATTGAGAAGAGATGGCCTACGAGGGAGGTTTTCGCATGGAAGTTGCAGCTGAATTTGAATTGTTAGAATTTAATGTTTGCAGCTGTGTGAACTGATGATTGTATTACTGTTGGATTCAGCACTGTTCCTTAGTTATGACAGTGCCTCTGCCTTGATAACACTGCTGTGTGAAGGTAACTTAAAAGAAAAACGGAAGCTTAGGTTTCTGCGGAACACCTCTCTGGAGGTCCCTACCCCTCCATTGATCTTTGACGCATCAGAGTTAATTTTCCAACGACTTGAGCACAGAGTCCTAGTCCGATCTTTCTGGTTTTCTGGTTGGGAATTCCTTCTTAAAAATTGGGGGACGCGAGAGCGGTTTTTTCGCGAAAGACATTGAACTATCCCAGGATACTGGAGTGGCTGTCTCTTAGTTCATATCGTATGATTTCCGTACAGAGATATATTTGCGTATGATTGCAATTTCCTATTCTAGAAGATCTAGTGGAGAAAGGAAGAGGAGTATATGTAGTCCCCCAGAAGGGGCACTTCTCAGGGCTCCACAAATGTACATACTCGTGTATGGGTTGGCTAACCTTTGCACTCGGCTAAGTAGCATTTGGTGTCAAAGCTCGAGGATTGATCGTATATTCTTTCAAGGAGATACAAAGACTCATCATCTTAATCCCCCGAGGGGGCGTGGGGATAGATTAGACTGACGGTCCTGATGATCTTGCCCTGGTGTGGATGCCTCAGTCTTCCTCGAACCCTAGGCACTCATTCTAACACACTCTGCCTTTGATTTGCAACTGTCACCATAGTACATGCCGCAGTTTTTCATTCTCTATTGGCCGGGTCCAAGCCCTGGTAGCTTCATAATGGGAGTGATTTCAAGTTTGTAGGGCTCCAGGGCACTCGTAAGCACATCCACTACACATGGTCTGTTAAGGGACCCCATAAAATAGATCCCACAATGGCTTCCAGCTGCATTTTGATCTCAAACGGGCTCTTCGGAAACACTTGATATTTTCTTGTTCCCAGATACATAGTGCAACCCGTTTCCAGCTCCGATCTGAATATCACTAGGTTCTGTTACCTCCCAAAATTCACAAAAATGATAACCTTGGAATGTGGCCCCCAACTGTTGACACCTCAGTCTCGTCTCACACTCCCCCTGACGGCATTTTAGCCTCAAGCCGATTGCTTTCGTGAATCAACGTCCCACTGACGCACAAACCTGCAATCCAGTGCAAAACGTGAACCTGTCCAAAGTGCCCTCACTTCAGTCACTTAGCAGTCAGCCCACAGACGTCCTCCAAGCTCTCAGCGATTCCGTACGTACCCCTCTACACGCCAAGCTTGACGGGATCATTGGTGATTGTTGCCGCGGCGAAAAACGTCAATCACAATTCGAAATGGATCTCTCCGGCGATGCATTCACGCCATTAGCTGCCATTGATCGTCGCCGTAGTTTGTATCTTTCGCCGGGAATCTGTTAAATGTTTAATCATCTCTTCCCCTCCCTGCCGCCCTCCCTCGCCCTGCCGCAGAAAATTGATTGTAAAACTAATATCGACAAGAACATCGGAGGCAGGTAGAGACACCATCGCCAAGCAGGGGGGCGCCCCCAGTGTCGAGGATGATGAGCGATGCCAAAGACAGGAATCGGCGAGAGTGGCCACGATGAAAGGCCATCGGTCCGCTTTGATCTCAGCGTCCCGGATAAGTATATGTATTTTATTTTCTATCATTTCCATCATTAACAGTGATCCGGTGATCTATTCAGTTGGCAGTTCCACGGAAGGGAGAGACGCCGGCTCCGATGACCTGGGAAAGGCGAAAGGGACGTCTTGGGGGCCGGGTTGTTGTTCCCTTGTTTCGTTCTTTTGGGGGGCGGTCGCTGCATTGTGCACGGTTGTAGTGTGATTAATAATTTAACAACGTTTACACATAACAACAAAGCTTGACGTATGATGAGGCCGCAATTAGCTGGGGTCAGCTGTGGGCTATCCGGGCACAATGGGCCTTGGACAATTATGGAATCTCGGATGAGTTTCGAATATGCGCCGCTCACGACGATCGGTGAGATGAGAAGAAAGGATGTTTGGAGTGGACGTATGATGAGACTGTTTAATGGACCGCTTGTGAGGGTCTTTATTCGGTGCATTAAGCGCATGAGATTGTGTCGGTATTTGTATTTGCTGGGACAAGTGAATGGTGGGCGCTTTGTGTGGATGACAGGATTTGATGCCTGTCACGTGGTGGAAAGCAATTATTTGCCGATTTGCTGATGGAAGGGACGCGTTGTGCAATGATGTCTATTTGATTTGGAATTGAGTTGTTCGGCGCGGAGTGGGGGAAGAAGGAGAATGTCTGATGCAAAATGGGTGAATGTGTATTGGACAGTTATGATTGACATAAGGAAGTTTCTAACGTGCACGGAAACTTCTTGCAATACTGTGGATGGGTCCAGCTGTGATAATAGGCATCGCTGTTTCTCTTCTCTCTTTCCGTTTCTAACTTGAAGTCAATTCGCCATCGGCATCTTCGAAGAAATACGAACCAATGCTACCTTCCGACCGTAAAGCACACTTTTTCTGGGTGCAACGGCACTTCTTCGATCGATTCTGAGTCCCATAAGCGGAAATTGTCGGCTTTATCACGTTATGTTATCCCAAGTAACATATTGGAAGTATCAACGGCGTTGTGCGTTGAATGGTCATTGGGCTTCAATTTTTATGTGAGTTGAACTTCAGAAGGATGGAGATGCAATTCCAGTTGCAAAATACGCCATAGTGTGGTGTACGACACGTTAAACCCCTGCAGACGCAGCAAGAGTACTGACAGTACATTACGATCATGATAGGAAACCATAGAACATCAGTAACACTATCACGCTCTCCAAATTTGTTCACCGTAATGTGTTCGCCGTGGCGTAGTGAAAAAGCGCGTCGACAAAGTTAGTAAAAGACTGTAGGTCCCCTCTAATCGTAAGAGAACAGAAGCATGAGCAACAGAAGTAATTGCTCAAGAAGTTAGGCCCTAGTCTCTTGTGGGCTGTAGTGTTACTCAATTAAAAATTATATCATCACACGAAAAGTGGCTACATTTGTTTTTTTTAAATAGTTTTTCCGCGTTATTCGATTATTTCTTCTTTTTTATTTCTTCTTTTACTGTCGCTACCGTCCAGGGTGGACGTGGGCCTCAACCAACATGTCTCTCCAGCCAGCAGCCAGCGGTCTTTCGCCAGCTGCCGCCAGTTGCGCACTCCAAGTTGGTTGAGGTCCTTCTCCACTTGTGTGCGCCATCTCAGTCTAGGACGTCCTCTGTTGCGTTGTCCCTGTGGTTCGGATTCGAAGACTCTTCGTGCCGGAGCAGTCGTGTCCATACGCTCTATATAGCCTAGTCATCTTAAGCGTTGTATCCGAAGACGCTTAACAAGGCACATTTCGCTCTACAGTCCATAGAGTTCGTCGTTAAATCTTCTCTTCCAGATGCCATCAATGCAAACAGGACCAAAACGCCGAACTTTTCTCTCGCAAAGACTAAGGACTTCCTCATCCGCTTTTAGTAACGCCCAAGTTTCCTCACCGTAAAGTAGGACTGGGATCATAAAACTGTTGTTCAAAGCAAGTTTAGTCCTTTAAGAGGGGGCTCTTTTGCCTCTTAAGCCCAAAGAAGCAGCGATTGGCAAAAGTGATTCTGCGTTTGATTTCGGTACTGATGTTGTTGCCCTTATTTACCGCGAGGACGAGGAAGACGTAGTCCTTGACTACCTTTAAGTCTCTGCTGTTCGAGACGTCGTTGTTGTGCGTCCTTTTTTGATGACAGCATGTACTTCATTTTTCTCTCAATAGCCACCAGACCCCTTTTAGCCGTCAGCAAACGCCCCATTGACGGCTCTGTGTGTTCGTCTAATCACGTCAAAGTCATCGGCGTAAGCTAGCAATTGAACTGACTTTTGGAAGATCGTGCCTCTGGTGTTGACCTGTGAGTTACGCACGATCTTCTTAAGGATGATGTAAAAGAAGTCACATGACAGTTCGTCGCCTTGTCTAAAACCTTTTTTGACATTGAAGGTCTCGCTGAGTTCGTTCCCGACCTTGACGGAGCAGCGAGACTTCTCCATCGTTATCCTACACAATCTGACGAATTTGATAGGGATGCCGAAACTTAACATGGCACTGTATAGGTCGTCTCTATGCACACTGTCATATGCAGCCTTGAAATCGACAAATAGGTGGTGAGTGTCAATTTGCACTTCCTGGGTCTTTTTCAGAATCTGCCGTTGTGTTAAGATTTGGTCCACGTTGTACTTCCTGGCTTGAAACCAAACTGATAAGGACCTATTGGGTTATTGACGAAAGGTTTCAGGCGTTCACACAATACGGTAGAGAGGATCTTGTACCCGATGTTAAGGAGACTAATCCCTCGATACTAGGGGCAGTCGAAGGGGTTACCTTTCTTGTGGAGCGGACAGACGACACTGAGATTCCACTCATCGGCCTGCTTTCCTCCGACCATATCTTGCAGATGAGCTGGTGCATGCGCCTAACCAGGTCATCACCAGCTGCTTTAAATAGTTCTCTTGGCAGTCCGTCTGTGCTCGCTGTTTCCTCCTTACATAACATAAATTCGCTCATTTAATCATGATCTACGAAGTTCTTGGATTGCACTCCAAATTCCTGATAAAAATTGAATTTTGGCAGATGTCGATTTGAAAATAAGAAAATATCTAAAAAATGTGAGCAAAATTTTTGATTCGCTTTAAAAGGCTGTCGGTGGCCATCGCATCGTAGAGAGGAAGTGCGTTAACGCACAGGCTAGAGGTCTTAATTTTGTTTCCCGGACATCTCGCATTTTGCTTAAAGCCTTAACTCTTTCAAGTTGCAGACAGAACCTAAAAAAAGTTGTGCGACAATTACTGAGCCTTACCACGCGATGGCGTCAATTGGCGATTCGTTTCTCGTGTTGTTGTGTGGTGGTAAATATCGCATTTAATCGAAGATTGTATTTGTACAATGAAAGAGTTTTCGAGCCTGAGCGCTACAGAGCAGTGTTTCCCAACCTCCAAAAAATCAAAGACCGCTTAGATGTGTGGCTTGTGAGGAGTTACGTCCGAAAATACCTACCAAGGAGAAGAACGTGACAAACATGCATTATTTAGTATTATCAGATTTTCGATTGAAGATGCCCAAGTTAGCTGAATCAGTAGGCATTTCAGTAGCCTGCGTGGGTATCGCCTATATCCTTCTTTAAATATTGAGAGAGCGTCCCTCTTGACTGATGTGGCGTCTGATTACTCTAGACAACAAACCCAACCGTAGAAGCACTTCATATCAGTGTCTCACGCTTTTTAAACGCAATCGAAGCAGCTTATGCGTGATTTCCTCACAGCTGACAAAACATTGACCTCCTTTTCACCTGACTAGAGACAGGAAGAATCGAAACAGTGCAGCCCAGAAGTGTCGTTTTGATGGAAAGACGATGCCCATCGATGGATTCACAAGTTGAGATCGACAAGAAATACCTCAAAATGGCAAAACGGCTAGAAGACTCAATGTTGCCAGAGTAGAAGTCGCGAGACGGCGGCACACTTGTAAGTACTCGTCTAAGTTAGTTGAATGGCCTGGTTCTTTTTAGCATCCCCTTCAAATAAGAAATTTCATAGATGAAGGTGAAGTCCCTCACTCAAAGGGCTAACCCTTGTCATATTTCCTTCGAAACGTTCAACATCGATAGTTGCTCGCCAAAACAGCCTGCATTCAGAACGTTTTCATAAATCCTTCCAAACAAAAAACTATACCCTCTCGAGACCTTGTTAGCCATTCAGTTTGAAACAATCAAAACCATCAACTTACCCCACTCCACATTATTCCCGCTCCCATCGCACCCCCGTGCCGAGCGGGAATTATGTCTCCCCAATCGATAGCGTGCAACATTTCTCACGGCATTGCAGTTGTCAATCGCCAATCAACAATTGAAAACAAATTCAATTACACCGCCAATCGATTGGCATCGTCCCAGCAGAACGCTCAATCGATTTTGCGAAAACTTTCCGTGAGCCCCGCGAGCGAGGCCAACACGAACCCCAACCGAACTTGCATTTCATCATCAAGCGCCCTGAACAAACAAATTAAAAGATATTCCAATATTTATCCAGGGCGAGCCAATCAGCCGACGATCGCCCTGACGGGCAGCGCTCCGCCGGGAAGGGGTTTCCGAAAAAGTCAAGTCAGACTTAATTTAAAATCGAATCACATTAATCTTCGGAGCGGATTCCGACAGCAAAGCCCGGCCATCGCGGGGCAATAGGTGCCACAGACGGAATTGGAATTGTGAGTTGAGCGCAATGAGAGCGGACAAGGCATTGGGCGGCGGTGGCGGGCAGTGGCGGCGTGATGACTCTTTAATACAAATCGTCCCAACGGGGGGCGCCGGTTCGGTGCCTTTGATACGCGCCTGCGCACACACCCGCCTGGCGCAGAGCGCTGGCCTAGGAGCTGCGGCCGCAAAGATTTATGAACCCGCGCCGCCATAGACGGTCGGAAAAGGATAACACAATGAAAATTCAAATAAACTTAATTTGGATGCTGATGTGCGAGATCATTAGGCGTGAGTGGCGCAGATGCGCTCCTCCGTGATTAGTTTTTTGGATGCTGCGATTTCCTGCTTAGACGGCATCTTCGCGGTATGGCATGAGGGCGGGTATCTCACAGTCAGAGGGAGGTGTATTTACTCAGATGGTCCTGGTGATGACACATTGGGTTGTTTGAAGTCGCAATTCAGCAAAACCATATTTGCATCATTATGGGGAATGACTTCCGTGGTTCAACTTAGGCAATGATGGTTTCGGTCTGACGTTCGCAGCACAATCTGCTTTTTGGACAGAAAGGGAAGAAAGGCTTCTGAACAGCAAGTTCAAGCAGCTTGGAAGGTCAGAAATACAGAAGGCCAAGCTTGGTGTCAAAGGCAAGTTATCGGTTTTTAACTCAGAGTTTGTTCCAACTCTTACTTGTGGTCATGAAATTTGGGTAATGACCGGAAGAATAAGATCGCGAACAGGATCAATAGACAGTTGCTGGGTTTACTCGCCAGGATACTAAGGTAAGAAACGGGAGAGTGTGGAGGAAGCTCAATAAGCAGCTAATTCTTTGAATGGAAAGGACTATACGTCTTTGGTTTGCCCAAGTGGTCCGGACGCCCCCTTCATCCCGAATTCCGAGGCGTGCCAATTCCTACAGGTAGGCAACCTCGCGGCAGATCCAGAGTAAAGTGGTTGGATCAAGTCCATATACTCGCCTGGTTGCGTTTGAGAATAGCTGCTAATGAGTTGGAGTCGATGGCGGAGGATCGAATGGCCTGGAGGTCTCCCGGGCGTACAGTGCCCCGCGACATAGGATCGCAACGGGAATCAGTAACGTGTCAACGTACCATGGCCAGGCAGCGGAACTAAACTTGAAGTTGGTTTTGTTTGCTAAAGCAACACCAGAGATAGGGTATCTTAGAGTAGATTGGATTCGTAACAGAGTGCAGAAACTTGTGGAAATCTAGGAGACAAGGGCATAAACAGAAAAAACGAAAGACAGGACTGTTCCACATGCAAAAACTCTCGGAACTCCTGCCAAATTACGAAGACGACAGCACTCGTAGAATCTAAGCATCAGAAATACATGACCATTCATCCTTTGGCTTCGAAAGTAAATCTTAATAAGACACATCCAGCGACACATTTTTGATGAAAATTTCAATTCCTTATTAAATTTGAACTTTTCCATTACGCATTAACAGCAGAATCATTTAAAAGGACGCGGTAGGATTCTTAGAATGTGATTCTTTAAATGAGTAATGCTACTTTTCAATCCATCTAGAGTAAAGGGATGACTCGCGCAGAGACACAGCAAATTGTCTAATGGTGTCAATCAGTGGCAGGGAAATCAAAATGTGGAATTACACCACCATGACATTTTTTACGTAATAAAGCCATAATGGGTCATATTATGTGGTTCGTTGTCCTGTGTTATTGGAACCGCAGTTCGTCCAATCCCAATCCCCGGCCAAATCGCTCTGGATTTACTGTAACCGTCCGCACATTGACATCTTCAAAGAAATACAGCCAATGACACCCTTTGAGGATAGAGCTCACTGTTTGGATGCAATGTCTTCAGGGCCACTGGTATATTTTCTGAGTTCCATATGCTGCAATTTTATTTGCCAACATACTCACAATGGATAAACATGCCTCCTCATCGCTAGAGACCGTTTATTGTGTGTTGTTCCAAACACCGAAGAAGTGTATCTGCTGCGTTGTGAATAGTCAGCAGGCTTCATTTCGTACATTAATTGAACTTTGTAAAGATGTATATGTTTGTCCAACTCTAAAGCATGTCACAGTGATGTGAATCGGAAATCGATAAATAAGGATCATAAGCAACATTTGCCTTCCTTCCATTTGCCTTTTGTCTTCGAATCTGAGCCATTGGGACAACGCAACAGAGGAGGGCCTAAACTGAGTAGACGCTCACAAATGGAGAAGGACCTCAACCAATTTGGAGTGCGCAATTGGCGGCAGCTGGCGAGAGATCGTACTGGTTGGAGAGGCATGTTAGTTGAGGCCAAGATTCCCCCGGACTGTAGCGCCACAAGAAGAGGAAGAAGAAGAAGCAACATTTGCACTTATAACTACAATATGCTTGACAAACTGTGTATATAATAGACAATGTCAGTAGCGGTTAAAAAAGCTATACCCTGGCTACTTGTAGAACTAAAAAAAAATGATTTGGGATAGTGATACAGTCTCAGTGAGTGCAAGTAATATTTAATCGACCACATCTCTGGATCGCCACTGTGGTGTTACGCTTCCACTCTCTTCAAATACCTTCAAAATTTTAGCGAAAATTTTTGCGTAGTCGGTCTCTTACGACGACCGACTACGCTACGCTGCAGCGTAAAGTGGTCGCTGCAGCGTAGTGAGCAAGTAAGTCTACTCACGCGCCGAAAGTGCAGATTTCGATTCCCGGTCATAACACTTCGTACCTTTTCACAACACCACGTCTTGTTGCTGACAACACTTAAAGAGTGCCAATTGTCTATGAAAAGCTTCTCAAATCTCACCGTACGGAGTCGAAAAAAAAAACTATATTTCCTATCCTCGTGAGAGAACACTAGTGAGCAGAACACTGGTAGTTGCTAAAGAAGTAAGACCCTTATCCCTTGTAAGCTGTAGTGTTAGTTAATTAAAAATTTTAAGGCGAAGCTTTGTTCAGGTTTCAATCTATTCACTTTATATTGCGAAAAAATTACGTCACTTGACAGCTGACAAAATGTCAGCCAATTAAAATAGTGTTGAAAACTTTAAGTTCTAGAACTCCAAGGAAACATCGTCAAAATGGCAGAGAGCTATCGAACTAAATGGGGAGCCTTTGAATAATATCTCCTTAAAGATGCAGAGGCCATTGGGACCTCTTCTTTCCTTTTCCTTTTTCAGTTTAGTTAGCACTCGAGTGTAACTCCAAATGTCTTCCTTTGTAAATGAGGGAACAATTAAACTCATTCCAATCAAGCTTTGAAAAGAAGTGATTTTGAAAAAAGTGATTTATTTATTTCGGAACCTTCTTCTAGCTGGACACACTTGAACCATCAAACACAGCAATTAGTGTCAACGGAATCGTTGACGGAGTCAAAGACAATTTGGTACGATGGCGGCTACCAGACACAGGTGTTGAGGGAGCTTAACTGGTAGTGAGCGCTTGACCAAAGGCTTTATTCTGGTTTGTCTGGAAATTGTTTCGGCGTGACCCTGCGGTAGACCCCCTTGTGGGAGTATCGTTGTGGCTGCGGCTTAGAACCCAATATCGCTGGCAGAACCGATGTAATGATTGGTCTAAATCTGTTTATTCACCCTTCTGACTTAAGCCAAGCTGTAAGGGGACTTTCTCATCTTAGTGTGGATTTGCACTCTCTACCGGGTGCGTAATAGGTTTTAGAAAGGCCTCGCTTCCTACCCAGGGGAAGTGATTGTCCCTCAAGCCTGGGACCTTGAATAACAAAGGCGCCTAGTCCTGCATTGTCTACGGCCCTTGCGAAAATGGACCTTGTGGTAAATAGCCATCAAGGCAGGTGATCACGTTAATCTAAATCCGACATCTGTCTATGTCCGCTTAACAGAATCTTCCATCCAAAAGGACAAAAAACAACAAGAAAAATCACTCCTGCCAGCCATTACGGAGAATCGTCAAATTTGCGGAGGTGTCCACTGACAGAGGGATACATGCAGACAAACTTTTACAGCCTTGCATATAAAAGGCTTGTTGTTAGTAAGATAAAGTCTAAAGGTGGATGGATACCTTGGGACAACCCGCTTCCTTGGTTAGGGCTTCTGTCGACGGCTTGGTCTCCCAACAGCACAACCAGAGATGCCATGACTCTTCTGGATGAAGGCTAACCATGCTTCCAAACGTCAGCAAGAAATCCGTGGCTTTCCTGCTATCTCTAGACACAAAAGAGTGCAGAATACGTCGTCGAAGTACAAAAGGGACATTTCACCTGCGCTAAGCACCTAAATCTGCTTGGGCTTAGTAAAGACACCTTTCGCGACGCCGCTTGTGGAGAAGGTGAAGACACCTCAGAGCACTTTCTCCGTCAATGTCCCGCCTTTGCTCGTATCAGATGGTAGCGGCTGTTTGGCCCTGATGTCGTGGGAGATGAACACTAAAGCTCTTTATCACAGAAGCGCCTGTTGGTCTTTCTTCGGAAACATAGAAAACTACTTCGAGAAACCAGTAAATGAAGGGTACTGTCTGGTAGTACAATGGACCAGTACAGTGTTCCTCAACCTAGACAAAAAAAAAGTTAAGAAACGAATGATTTGACTGGCAGAAGGTCCTCAGGACGCAATTACGTGTTGCCTGATGACTTTTTCGATGAAGATCTTGAGAAAATCAGCCCGGAAGCCTGCCTTCCTTGACTGTGCTACCTGAGTCTACAGCCGATCAGATCGGTGCTTGATGGCGACCATAATTAGCTCCAAGAATGCTCAAAATTATCTCTCCCCTGCCAATTCGCAGCACCTCGACCCCGCTCATCACACATGGTGACCCAATAAAATAACTAATAACCGACTCTGTATCATTGTTCCCCTTCGCTCCAGCAGCGACCGCCATTAACCCCACTCCCGTCGTCATCGTCGTCGTCGTTTTCGATACACGAGCATCTCCAATATCCGTTCGATTGCCAGTTCAGTTCTCACACTCGACTCAAATTTGAACGAATCTGGCGCACCGGCCTCGCCTCTCATCGATTTGTCTAATTACCATAAATTATGATGGATGACTCCATCTCATCAGCCAGCGAGTCGGCATCGATTTATCGCGTCGCCGCGCTCCGATATGCCGCCGGCACTGCCCGGTTCCATTTCTCAATCTGGCAAATGTTTGGCCACGCACATACGTGATTCCGGGCCCGTCCATAACGATCGCCCTTTGAAACTGACCGCTCGCTAGTAAATTAGCCCGGCTAACTACTTCTAAACAAATACAATTAATTAATGATCCGTGCAGCGCCTGGACGCGCTCAGAGACAACAGAAATCCAAACAAGATAAATGATGTGAAATTCGAGGTTCATCTCGAGCTGGCTGTGAGTGTGGGATGAGCCTTTGTGCTCAAGGAGATTGCCCGCCGAGGCGGCCACTTGTGCGAGAGGTGACCTCCTGCGCGTCATGGGTGCATCCCATTCAGGGATGCAGAGGTGTGATGACCGTGCTGTTGGGTACAAATTATCGCTGCAGGACACCATAGAAAGCGGTTCCTTTCACGTGTCAATTCGGGATAGGGAATCCATTAAGGTCGGTCCACCGATTCTTCATCGGCTTGCTGTCCGGGAAGCGCTGCGGAGCGGTGTGGGGAGGAATCAATCAAATTTTTCAGAACAACGACAGTAGGAGAGGAGGAGAAAAGGATGCCGAGGTTTAATTTGTTGTTCACCTGTTGTGCGGGTTGGCTGCAACAGTTTGACTCTCAGTGTGTGAGGGTTTCGTTGAATGGGACTCCGATGGAGGGGGATGGTAGATGTTCAGCATCCGATGAAGAGAGATGCAAGACGCCCCTCTGTCTCCAAGGTCAGAACTACTTCCGAAAACGTAAACATCATCGCGCTCTAGACTTAAGCAGAGACACCAACATGCGGTAACTGAATTGAAAGTCCACCTTGCGGGCGCGACTTACTCTCCCAAAAGAGATCCTTTCACGCAGCAGCAGATAAGCTATGCAAACAGGTCCAGGCAGGTGCCAGCTATAGCACCAGTCATCCGCAGCAGCTTCGAGAGACGTCTTTATCGGGCAGCGATCCAAGGACATTTTAAAATTGCAACCAAGTGTCTGCTGTCACCCAGGACAATGCAGTGCGATTCGCATGTCGCCCTGACGGCACGCAATAAATCATTGCACACTCATCCAACGCACGTTCCGCTATAGTTCCTTTCCAGCAAACCGGCAAATTGCCCCTGCGATCATCCAAGACCCGCATTTACCGCGTCAAGCCGGCAGAACTTTCAAAAGAAAACCCCCGACCGCCCAGCACCGATTAAAACCATTAATTTGAGTCATTCTCTGTCAAAGCAGTATGAAATACGACCGCGGGCCGCCCAATTGAAGCCCGAAAAACTAGTCCATATCAGCGGCTAATAAATAAAATCGTAATTTCTCATTCTCACACCCCTCGTGGTGGCAACGGCCATCGGCCAGTGCTGGGCGAATGTCCTGGCCGGGGGAAGCAGCAATATTTGCATACAGCGTCGCAATCGCTCGGAACGATCTAAGCGAAATGCAAAAAAGGTGCAATTTCGCTTGGCGCGTTTTGTTTTCTTAGCTAAACCCCGATACCCGTACGCTGGGAACGCACATCAGCGCGCTGCGGCGGCGTTGAGTCGCCTCAAGGAATCCGTCGCACCGTCACTGCCACACCACTTGGCAGAGCAGCGCACGAGATTGCGTGCAGCGCGAGCTTTGCTCTGGACTGGACTGCCGCAGGTTCGTCTGTCTGCCCGTTGCGTCGCACTGCGGTGCGGTCGATCTTCCTGGTCGGCACGGAGCAGGTTGTCCTAATAATTTGCTATGTAAATATTTGTTGTTCTACATAAATTCTTTCGTTGAACAAGTCGCTCCACTGCACGCAATGCTACTGCCAAGCGTGTGTGACCGAAGTGTACATATGTACGAGTGTGAGCGCGTTCTTGTCCCGACGGTGGAACGGAGCAAAACGCAAGTGTTGGGTAATTCGGGTCGAGATGGTGGTGGGGCCTTTAGGCGGGAAATAATATGGTAGCAGTTGCCGGAAAGTGGGCCGTGCCCATTTGCACTGTTCTCCTGAATAATGAAAATATGGGTGTTTCGAGAAAGTGTCGATGCTACAAGCTATCAAAGTAAACTACGCTAAGATCGCAAGAATCCATCAGGCGAAGAAAATGTATGTGCCTTGAGACACCTTAAGTCTGTCATTACTTGAGGGCCGAGGGGAATATTCCAAGTCAACAGAATTTTGAAGTCCAAACGACTGTCAAGATCTGCTTAGGGTCTGTTAGGAACGACAATCAAGAGCAGTTTTTGCGGCTTACATGACGTGTCTCTCGATTTCCTTGTGTCTAGAAATGGTAACAACAGTTAAGGTGGCTTATGTGCATTTAGACCAGGTTTAGTTCATTGTACAGCAACATGGATAGGGGTTAAGGTTGGGAGGGATTTTTGTTACCCCCTCTGAGTGTGCCCTGCTGAGGTTATATGGGCTATCATAGAAGGCAACCCATAGTGAGGTCTTTCTTTTTAGGGCGAGTGCAAGACAGTTTCAGAGGAGGGGTAGGATTCCTTCCTTCTTCTCTTTATCTAGGCAGCTCCTACAAAAGCCATTGGTCCTAATATTTTTTATCACGAAGACCTAGTGCTTCTTGCACCTTCTTAATGATATCAGAGTAAGTGAACTTTGGGATCAGACTATTTCTTGGAGGAATCTCTTGACCTCTACACACAAGTTCAGAACCCTCCAGTCAGTCGCAAAAGCGTGCATTACATAGACGTGGCACGCTTACGTGGCGGATCTGAAAGGTCATCTGTAGTTGTTTTTTTCAAGTTTAATACAAGCTGCTGGGAACGTTGCACTTTGGTTGCCTACAACCATATGTTGTGGAAAACTCTTGCCAGGAGCGGTAATCGTAGCACATCACGCAATAAGTAAATCTGAAAGGGTGTACAGCAGTACTTGTGTTTTCCGGAAATGCTCGACGTGTTCTAGTCGCATATAAAAGGTTCCGTTTGCATCCCTGTTTTAGACAAGTATGTGTGTAAAGGGTGATTTTTAAAAAGCTATGGGAAAAATTTTCAAATAAAAAAACACATCAAATTCAGAAAAAATGTATGAAATCTTTATTTGAATCGATAGTACGGTCCATATAACTTAATGTTTGAGGATTATTTCATACAAATGTTGACCTTGACTGCGCCTCAAATGGTCCATCCGCTTAGTCCAATTTTGGCATACTCTTTCCAACATTTCGGCCGGTATCTGACGAATAAATGCTTCAATGTTGTCTTCCAATGCATCAATTAAAGCGAGCTTGTCTGCATAGACATGAGCTTTAACATATCTCCACAACCAAATAGTCTAAAAGCGTAAAATCGCAAGATCTAGGCGGCCAATTGACCGGTCCCGAACGTGAAATAAAATGTTCACCGAACTCGCCTCTCAATAAGTCCATTGTTGCACGTGCTGTGTGGCACCGTCTTGTTGAAACCACATGTCATGCAAGTCAAGCTCTTGCATTTTGGCCATAGTTGGATATCATCTCACGGTAGCGCTCACCCTTCACAGTTACGTTACGATTCGCATCATCTTTGAAGAAGTACGGTCCAATGATGCCACCAGCCCATAAACCGCACCAAACTGTGACTTTTTCTGGATGCAATGGTAGCTCTTCGAATGCTTCTGGCTGATATTCACTCCAAAATCGACAATTCTGCTTATTTACGTACCCATTGAACCAAACATGAGCTTCGTCGCTGAACACAACTTTTCGGTAAAAAAGTGGACCTTCGGCCAACTGTCCAAGAGCCCAGTGTTGCCAAAAGGATGATAGCTAAAAAATCACCCTTTATGTATGTATCAGGCTTGCGACCCATGAAGGGTCTGAGCCTGACCTATAGCTGCCTTCCATTCTTGATGGTGTCAAGCCCAAGCTCTCAAGCGTCCGCAATCACTTGGTCTCTATACAGGGGGTTCAGCCTTCCTCTCCTTCTCGAACCCGGAGGCTGAGACTCGAACTCACTCTTTGCTGCATTGTTGTCCATTCGAGTCCGAGTCGACGGATGTTTCCCTTTCGATCTACATCCACATTTTAGAGTTCGCGGATGTGTCTTTCCCTCCATCTATCTTCCTCGCAGATATGACCATATATTCTTCCAAGAAGTTTTTTTTCAAAATAACCAAGAATCTGCTCTGCCGTTTTGATTATCGTCCAGTACTTAGCTCCGTACAAGGGTACAGGTAGGATAAGCGTCTTGTTGGGCATTATCATAGTCGATCGAATCAGGAGTTTCGACCTAGCTTACCCTAGCTAACAACGAAAACAAACGAAAAAATACCAGTTGCTAAGTGTTATTCTGCGCCGAATCTCCACTAAGGTGTCGTTTGTGGAGATCACGTTTGCCCCGAGGTAGACAGACACCTTAACTGCCTCAAAGCTGTAGCTGCCAATTATCACATTCCGACCGAGGTTTTGTTCGACTGATCGATTCTTTGTCGACAGCATATATTTTGTTTTATCCTTATTCACTTTAAGACCAGCTCGTTTCACCTGCTCTTCAATAGGCCTCAATGCTTCTACAACGGCTTGATGGAAACGACGTTTATATCGACGCCATCAGCATATCCCAGCAATGGTACTGATTTTTAGATGATCTGATTGAACTCCAGGAAGTGCAGCGTTCGTTAATCTGGCCCGGATGCTGACAACGCAGACGAATAGATTCGTCACGATCTGCGCGTATTCTATCAGCTACTAGCTGGAAAAGTCCCTTCACTACATGCTGAAAGTGGTCAAAATAGTTGAGTATCATCAACTAAAGACAACTGGTACTCACTTATGCACCCCAAGGATCTCGAATAGCGAGGAGTAAAAGATTTCTGAAAGACCCAAACAATATGGAGACAATATTTTCGAGTCAGACCTTCTACTATAACTTGCCAAACAATACTGAGCAAAAATGACAAAACACATTGCCAGGAGTCACGCGTAATCTATGGAAAAAAGTCCATCCAAAAATCAAACCTCACGATGAATCACCGATATTTTGATGAAAGCAAATTGCAAGATTGAATTGATTAGAATTTATTCGCGGTTTTCTGTCCGCGTTTCCACTTAACCCGATAAAGAAAGAATCGCCCCGCAAAAGACCGTCTGCTTGAGAACTCAATTTTGATATCCTCTCATCCACAAGTAAGACACACGCAGTCCATCATGATGCTTGCCACTCGCATTCTAATCTAATTTCACCTAAAAATACCTCCGACCCAATCACTCCGACAGAGTCCCAGGCCAGCTCATTATCTCCTCTGCAAGACAACAGCGATTCACCTTTCGCCACTGCCCGTAGGCCACCGAATCTCATTTCGGCCATAAACACCCGCCGTCCGGGCTCTCGTGGAGCCACAATGTCTGGGGCAGCCAAGACATCCCTTCCCATGGAACCTTCGACATGCACTCATTCGCGGACACCATCGCCTTGGCCTGACCGCATTCGCAAGAGCCCTCCGCCGTCGCCCTCCGTCTCAGCCAACAACCTGCGTAGCCAATAATATACACAAAGCATAAATCATCGCTTTATTGAAGTGTAAGTGCTGCGTGCAGCTGTGTGTGTCTGAGTGGAGCGATCGTAAAAATGTATAATGACGCTCCATGAGCAGTGCAAGGAAACCACGATCGCGATGACGACAAAGAAGAACAGCACAGTCCACGGTGAAGGTGGTGCGAAGGAGAGGACACAGAAGAAGGCGATGATGAGAACCGTGATGATGGACAGCGGGAAGGATTTGTGCAGCAGAAGCAGCATTAAACTTCCCCGCGGGTAATTGCCTGCCAGTGAGATGAGACGGCGCAAACCGATCCGATGCCAGGCCGACCGTGTCAGTCGCGGTGTCAGTGTGCCCGAATTGGCTCAGCCGTTTTACGACCAAGTTTAGGCTTCTGATTTTGGATTTATGTTCGTGGTGCGGACGCGCGGTGCGGTGGATCCTGCGGTCGGCCGTAATGCGCGAGGCGAACTATGGGGCTGCTTATGCTTTATGTGGTACTTTGACGGCTACCACTTTTGAGCCGAACCGCCACGGTGAGAAGCGAATGCTGCACAAAGTGTGCAGCAAGAGGAGCGAGACGAAGTTCGAGTGGTCAGTCGATGGGTGAGACTTCAGTTCTTGGGTGACAAAATGGCAAATTTTTAAGACTCATAATCGAATGCTCAGTTCAGCGACAGCTGATCCCCGCGTGTTCTGCTTAGCAGCGACCTTCAAGCATCCAAGCTCAGATCTCAGGCGTCAGAGAGAAGCACAAATCGAGTTGAATTCTGAGATATGACCGTCATCAATTAGGCACTTCTGGGCGCGATCGGAGAAACTCTTTGTGGGCGCACACCCATCGCGGGCAAACTTGACTTCTGTTTACACCCAAACTACGTTCGCTTCCCACCGCAGCAGACGGCCGCCGCTCATTCCCAGGTAATTGCCGCGATTACTCACGGGTACACAAAGAAATTCCTCAGTTTTGATGAATAGCCGCAGACTCTGAGTCAAGAAATTAAGCACCTCTCCTAGTGGAAACGAATCGAAGGCCAATGCCGTCGCGTCATTAAGACGTTACACTTGCGCTCCCCAAACGCCACTTACGATAATAAAGCGCCCACCCCACCCTAGTGTTGTGTAATTTATGTGTGAAATCAAAAAATAAATAACACACCAGTCCGGAGTGGAAAATCCACACGTCCCGGCTCTATTGACCGTGGCCTCATGCGGTCCTTGGCAACCACCCACCCTTGCGGCTCAACAAATAACCACCCATTATTGAGCAGTAAAAACCACTTTCTCAGCAAACAATAAGCACTGCAATGACTTGACGATTCGGTCGACGACGACCGCATGTGGGCCAGATGCTGCCGCTGGGTTTCAAGTCATAATCATCACGAGCGATATAAATCAACCACCACCACCCCGCATTAAGGGGGTGCCCGAATGCTTGGGTTGCGGCATTTTTATTCGAATCTGATTGCATTGTGTGGGGAGGGGTGGGTGGGTGGGGAGTGGGCCTTAAGTGGGAGCGGAGTGGAAATTACCGTGAAGAGTTAATGAACCAAGGGGTGGTGAACTTGTTACTCGTGGCAAAATATTTGAGGGCGCGCGCGTATTGCAATGCACTTTGCCTCACTCCTTTGGGTGTCCCCTTTTTGCGGTTTCAGGATTTTATCGTTTGCTCAGGGGGGGGGGAGGGGGTGTACTTGAACAATTGGAAGTAATTTTTTTTCGATTTCCCTTTCCCCTTCCGCGAAAGAAAACATTTTTTTTTTGAAATTTTAAAAAAATCTTTGCTGCTAAGAATGTTGATTCATAGTTGAGGTTGAAAGTCTTGTCCTTGCTGGGGGAGCGGGAATGAATAATCGGCGATAGATGAGTGAGCGGATTTTTAATTCAAAGGAACACAGAGGAAAAGTGACCGACATTCAGAAAACAAAGGGCCCGAAGCATGACCAGAAAAGTTCTAGGACGCCAAATTGGATGAGGATGCCTGTCAAACGAAGGGAATGAGGCAATGAATGAGTGAAATCCCCTCTAAACAACTGCTCTGAAGACACAATCGAGAGGTTTCCTTATGTAATGAGTTGGGATGGAAAAAAGTGTTACCGTAAGATACCTTCAAGTGTGAATATTTATACGACCCGCTAGGACGTCTTCCAAAATCGACCAACCTTCAAGATGGCAAGATTATGTTTTGTACTTGGCATGACCAGCTTGTCATGGACTAGTATGAGTTGCTTCAATCGGGAGAAGGTGAGCTTTGTGATAAAGACTGAGGCAGTTTGAACACAGACACGGCTAGAGATCAAAGGGAGGTGCCACGACGTAAGGCCTGATATCTAGCACGAGACCCAAGACCCAGTAAAATTCCAACGCGTTTGAAATATATTTTTCCTGGAGGTCTGTGAAGTCCATGTGTCAGGAATTCCGTCATATGACTCAAATTTCTGCCAAGCAAGCTACTTCTTCAATTTTGGAAACGAAAAGAAATCGCGTCTATCTGGGCCAGCGGTGAATAAAGTAGCAGTGCATTGCTTTTTTCAAACAATTCGACTTTGAAAATGTCGGAGGTGCAAACCGGTATAACCCGTGTGCACCTACAATTGTTTGTTTTTTCTTAGAAATCTCGTAAGATTTATAGCAAATTTTCAAAAATGGGATGGAATTGAAATCCCACAAGGCAGATTAACCATCATGAAGCGCATTCTCGTCACTGTCAAAATTGTGATATGTTCTTGACCCCATGTGGAAGTGAAAGAGTCCCCGGATATTAGAAAAAAAAGAGGAACGATCAATACTTTATCAATGTGTGAAGTCTGACTTTACCCACGGTCCGTTGATGTCAGCCTCCATTTTCACATACCACTTTGGTTTGAGTCTTTCACCACCATTGTGTGTGCCATCTCAGACGAAGACGTCCTCTGCGCTTATGTTCAAAGACTTAAAAGCATGGAAATGTTTTTTTTTTGTACACTGTATATGGCCTAGCCCAGCTAAGAATTCTATGCATTGACGCTTGCGCCTTACAGCCTCTCGATTTCGTTGTTGGATTTTTTCCTCCAGGTGCCATCAACGCATGTAGGACAAAAACTCGCATGTAAAATTTCTCTCTTGAGAAGGCCAAGGCCTTCGTCGTTTGCTTTTTATAACATTTGAGTTTCTTCGCCATGGAATTGAATTTTAATGCATTTTTGTTCTTAATTCTTCATTGTTTATATGCTAGACAAGAATACTTAAAACGAGCTTCCTAATATAATCCATTAATCTTAAGTCAAACTTACTGTCTCTTTTTAAGTACTCTAAGCTAATCTTAGTACTATTTATTTTGCCTTTCGGACTTATTTGCGGAGTTATAAATTTCTTGCAAATTTTGCATATTCTATTTTTTAAATTCAGCCCAAGAAATTTTTAAAACTTGGGATGTACGTTTTCTTAATGTTACCTAATTTAAGCTTAACTTAACTTAACTAAACTAAAACTTAAGTTTATGTACAATCTACCTTTACCCTTACGAGTTGGCCCTATAGACTCAGCTACCCCGTCTATTTGTAAGAGAAGTTAGCGGCATTGAACGCTGGTTCTTGTGTAACCACCAGTCAAAATGCCGTTCTTTGGCAGAAACTGCTCTGTCGCGGGCAGAAATCGCTCTACTGAATCGTAGGAGATCCTCATGGCTGCGAGCAATGTCCGGCTCATATTGAAGTTGCCTTTCTACTGTTTGGCGTGCGACGTGGAAAATGATAGGTCAGCCTTTCTTATCTTGTATCAGGCCTTTAGCGTTCAAATAGAGGAAAGCTTCAGGCGGATTGAAGCAGCTAAGACTTTTCCGTTCATGGTATATTTCATTTGGGTAGTACGGACCAAGGATCAGACTGTTGGTCGAAGTCAAGGTTCGAGCAGTGTGACTCCGAATCAACTTAATAATAGAAGTATCGATTCTTATAAGGTTTCCCTCGTTATACAGAACCTGAAACGTTGGGGTAAAATTTCTTGTACTGGGATTCTGGTGTTCGATATGAACGAAGACAGGCCCGAAGGTATTGCCTCTCGAACACCCTCATCTTTTCCATTTGGGAAGCGATCTTTCTTAGCGATCCCTCGTCAGAAGCAGCAGCAACCAAGGGCAGTTGAATAAATATTTAATTGTTATATTTAGATGTGTAAAACTGACCCTTTATTCTGCAATTTCGCATCGATTTGGTCCAATAATTCGACGAAGTAGGCCCTATGACTATTTCGCTCCACTTCAGGCAGTCAATGACGACAACACTTTGAATAACAACAGAAGACCTTCATTATCACCTTTCCGATAGTTTTCGCCTTTTTTTCAGGCACGTTCGCCATATGAAGTTCACTGTTTTGACTGTTTTCTTGGCCTCTGTGGTATACCAGTGTGGTCAAGATTCAGAAATTGTGTCGGATTTACACACTGCTCTGTTCAAACGTGGCACTCGTCACTCAGACAGCTGTCTCAGGCCCAATATTACTTGCGAGATATGACTCACCCGGTCCTTTGAGACTCCTACTGACTCAACTATATCGCCGTCTCGTGGATTTCAGTTAAGTTATTCTTCGTGGAAGCCGATTTCGGGGCACGTGGAAGTGACCCAAGCCATCCAAGTTGCAACAATGGTGAAAACGGTCGACAGGAAGATATATTTCGACAGTATTCGTCTACGTGCATGTACTACATGGGTGTTAAATTTCTCTTGAAAAAGTTTCGCCTTTGATCCATGAGGATCAGAATATATCCGTCGACCTCCGTCGTTGTAACGCCAAATAGCAAAAGGGTCGGGTACAACGTGGAACACATACAACCTCGCAAATGTGTATGTTACCCCAGATGACATCTCTGAAAAGTAGGGGATTTTAAGGAGGACACTATGCCCTACAATACTGATTTTACTTTCAAGTATGTGCTTCAGAATATGTCAGTTCACAGAAGGACCATATATCGGCAATACTGTGGCAAATGTTCAAGGGGGTTGTTTTACAGCAGTCAACTTAACGCCAAAGTGAAGCGAATCTGCTACACGGCCCTCATTCGACCAATCATGGTGTATGGCTGCCCATTGTGGTTCAATGTGAGTCCTTCCCAAATGGAAAAGATGAGGGTATTCGAAAGACAATGTCTTCGCGCATGTCTCAAGAAGTACAGAACCCCGGAATCTGACTACAAGAAGTTCTATCCTAATGAAGTCTTGTATAACGAAGCAAACGTGAACAGGGTTGATATTAAGCTGATTCGGAGGCATGTTGCACGAGCCATGACTTCTGAGAATGATCTCATATTTGGGGCCTACTACCCAAATGACGAGTACCACGAGAACGCTCGCCGAAGGGGTTTTATTCCACCGGAAGCGTTCTTGTATCTTGACCGCATTGGACTGATCCAGGATGCAGAGGCATGTCCACTTATCTACCACGTGATGAGAAGGACAGTGGACAGGCGACTGTTGTACGACGCCAACGTCGTTACTCGGGATGCTCTCCGGTTCAGCACATCCATCTCCATACGTGATAGGATGGACACGGATAAGGACCGGGGGTTCTACTGGTGGTTAGAGCCACACCAGGAACCCCAGCTGTCGTCAGCCTGGTAGGTAAGGGTTGGTCCTCCACGGCCAACTCACATTTAGTAGAGAGAGATCGTAAGTATATTTAAGTTAGAATAGGATATATTAAGATATATTAATTAATTAAGATATTTTTGTAGAGAATTCCAGAGATAGCTAAGTTTTTAAAAAAAAATTTTCTTAGTTTTAAAAAAATAAATAATACTTTTTATTAATTGAAAGAAAAATAATTAGCAATGACGCCGAAAGGCAAAAATAAATATATCGATAGTTTAGCTTAGAGCGCCCGTATAGAGCCAGTAAGTAGTTATAAGATTTCATTTCAGTCGTACCTAGGTTAAGCGTTTTGTACCTAGTTTTAAAATTCTATCGGATAAAAAGTAAAAAAAAAATGCCTTTTAAACTAAACTAAAAAAAAAAAAACTAAATTGTGGCAAATGTTGTCCTCCAAGTGATCAATCGTTTTTGACTTATCGACGTTGACTAGCAACATCATACATTCCCGCAGAAAATATGCAAGCAGCATGAAAACACACGGTCTTGGAGACCAATTCAGGGGTCCGTTGCCTAAATTTTTGACTACCAAACAATCAATCAATTGTGGCACGAGATATGTTCAATGTTGCGCCGTCGCGTTGAAACCACAGTTCCTGCACATCATGGTTGTGCAATTGATGAACGAAAAGGAAAGCAATCATAGCTCTATAGCTGTCATCATTGAGTGGAACATTCTGGTCAGCATCGTTTTTGAAGACTTACGGACCGATTATTCCATCAACCCATAAATCACTCCAAACAGGAAGTTTTTGTGGATGTGGCGTTGTCTCAACGGAAAGGACACCCCTTCGACTGCACTAACTATCGAAGGATCCGTCTCCTTAACTTCGATAACCCTCTCTACCGTATTGTGTGAACGTCTGAAACCTGATAGGTCCTTATTAGTGTGGTTTCAGACTAAAGAATGCCACCAAATCTTTGCACCACCGCAGATCCTGAAAAAGACTCAAGTAATTCAAGTCGACACGCACCTCCTATTCGTCGACCCTAAGGCCGCATATGACAGTGTGCACAGAAACGACCTACAGTGCCATGTTAAGTTTTGGCATTCCTACCAAACTCGTCAGATTGCGTAGGATGACGTTGGAGAACTCTCGCTGCTGCGTCAAGGTCGGAAACAAACTCATCGAGACCTTTAATGTCAAAAAAGGTTTTAGACAAGGCGACGCACTGTCTTGTGACTTCTTCAATATCATTCTAAAGAAGATCGTGAGTAACTCACAAGCCAACACCAGAGGCACTATCTTCCAAAAATCCGTTCAACTGATGCCTTACGCCGACGACATTGACGTGATTGAACGAACACTGTGAGCCGTTAATAAGGCGTTTGTTGGCAGTGAAGCAGAAGCGGCGAAAGTGGGTCTGGTGGTTAATGAGGGCAAAATAAAGAATATGCTGTCATCAAGAAAGGACACATAACATCGACGTGTCGGACAGAGCGTCACACTAGGCAGCAGAAAGTTGGACGTAGTCAAGAACTTCGTCCACTTCGAGGTGACCAAGGACTTCGACCTCCGCGGTAAATAGAGACAACAACATCAATTCCGAAATCAAGCGCAGAATCACTCTTGCTGCTTCCTTAGCCTCAAGAGACACTTGGGTAAAAGAGCCCTCTCCATCGGTTAAACTGGCTTTTTACAAGAGTCTAATCATCCCAGTCCTTTTTTACGGTGCGGTTAGTGCCTTTAGTCATTGCGAGAGAAAAGTTTTGCGTTTTAATCTTGCTTGCGTTGATGGCGTCTGGAGGAGAAGATTTGACGACGCACTCTATGGGCTGCACAGCGATAAGCTCCTTGTCAAGTGTCTTCGTATACAGTGCTTAAGATAGCAAGGCCATGTAGATCGTATGGACACCACTGCTTCGACCCGAAAAGTCTTCGAATCTGAGCCATTGGGACAACGCAACAGCGGACGGCCTAGGCTAAGGTGGCGCACACAAGTGGAGAAGGACCTCAATCAACTTGGAGTGCGCAACTGGCGAAAGATCGTGCTGGCTGTAGCGCCAGAGGAAAAGGAGAAAAAGAATGTGTTTTAACAAACACTTGAGTTTTTGTTAATTGATGTATTCCATTCCAGTTCGCCTATGAAAATTGAGAATCTAGGAAAATATTGTAAAATCTGAGGGAAGGAAGGGTTCAGCTAGGATTAAAAATACCGAACGACCCCACTGAAAGATCGTTTCTGAGTGTTCTAAGCATCAACTTAGGACAGGTGAGTTTCGACAAAGGCCTCTGTGCAGCTGGAGGAAAAGCGATTTCGTCAAGCTCGTGACATCTGAACTTTGAGCACTGAAGCAAGTACTGAATAGGGATTTTCCAAAAGGAGTCAAAGAAAAACGATTGTTGCAGGGGAGTCGTAGTTGGTACTCTGAAGTATTTAAACATTAAGAAAGACGCAGAAGTGGTCTATCTAGTTGACAGTTGTTATATTTGGAGATTGTCAGATCCAATTGTGAATGTTGATGTGTCGGAACCGTGTTATTGCCACAGAAAGATGATCTTACGTCTCATTGCTTCATAGCCACAGGCAGGTTCCGCCTCAAAGCAAACTTTACCAGATGGTCCATTTGCCGATGACACTAACAAAGCTGTCGTCCATACCCAACTTTTCATTAAAATCTCCCAAAACAATCTTGATCGCGAGGACATTGATCGTATACTCTTTCTGGGGGATCGTAGAAGCAATATTTGTTATCGTCTTCGTCGTGGAGGACTGGGCGCAAATCAGGGTGAATTGAGCTTTCGCCTACCCAATTAAGGAATCATTGCATAAGGCTATTTCCATCTACCAATTTGTTTCCAATTTAGCGCCGATCTCCCTCTTTGTTGGTAGGCGGTATAGGGGAGTGCAATTAATAACCCAAACATGCCAAGTTGGGCCTCTTGTGATGCAATCCTCTTTCTTGTAGTATTTTTTTAAGTTTGCGATTGAACTGATGCTTGCCTTGCTCACTTCACTTAAGACATCTGGAAAGTAGGTAAGTCGTAGTGGGAAAGACTAGTCTTCTTGCATTCCATGACACAATGCTCCGTAAAGACACCAGGGTGTATTCTTATCACTGATCTGCCTAATCTGATCATGCATTGCGTGCACTAGATGTAGAAATTCCTCATCCTCGTTGTGCTTTGCCCTTTCCAGGACTTTGACGACAATCAAAGATATCCCGAGGAGTGCACATCTTCTTCTTCAATTTCAATCTAAGCCAGTGAACTCCGTTTTGAGCACACAAAGGTAGATAAGGACAAACCGCAAAAATTAAGGGAAAGTTTCAAAGCACCCATCCACTCCTTCCCAAATGCCATTGAACCGTTCCCCAAATACGATGCTCCATAAAACCCCAGAAGAAGAAAAAACTGAAATCCATTTCAAGACAATCATAAAGAGCAGAGAACTCGCATCAAGTCTGCAGTGTTTCGTGCAATCCCCGTAAACCGTTTTAACTGCCCAAAACTTAATTTGCCACGAACACCACCAGAACGACGGCGGCGGCGTTGCGCGACGTACCATGTGCTACCACCTCATGATAAAGCGAGCAGCTCGTCCGTCTGCATTTTTACGCCGCCGCCATCCGCTCTGCACCACATCACCTAATTCGCGCAGACTCTCCCCTCTTCCCGTCGATTTTATTGAGCTCACCTAAGAGGCCTATTAAAGACGAAAAGGTGTTTGCGGCACAACAAACAAAATTTCCGAAATCACACCTACCACCCGAAGATGAATGTCTTTCCGCGGTGGCGGTGGCGGCGGCGGCGAACCCCCGTTGATGCCGCTCCCCCCACACACACGGGATATCAACACCCCAATTCCAAAAGTGAATCTCCGCCGCCGCTGCTCCGATCCTAATTAGCCTCGGGTGCAATAAATTTTGGAAAAGCCGCTGCAATCGACCGCAGCCAGAACTCCACGGATCGTTTAAAAGGCTCCACTCGACCGGACTGCGGTTGCCGTGTGGAAGGCTCTGCCCTGGCGATCGGGCAGGATGCGTGCAGAGCCGCCCGATTGCGGTGATCGGTAGGAGGAGACCGACGCGAATCCCGGACGCAGGGAAGCACCAAGAGCCAAGGGAAATTATCAAAGTGAACGGGCTAAATACATCCACGAGGGAAATTGGGTTTGTTTGGTTTTGGGAATAATTACAGTTTACCCCTTCATTAGGTGCATTTTTCACGATTTGATTGAGGTGCGGCGCGGCACCGTGCAGCAGTTTGGTGTGGTTTTAAATATGGGTTCCGTGTTTTACGACTGCGGCCGCAAAGGATTAGGGCTTGTCCTGCTTTGTTTGGATAGATGATGCCTGTCTGAGTGGGGCGCAAAGTAATTGTGGTTTCGTTTTAATTTAGTGTAAACAGACGCCGATTTGAGCCGAGAGTTTTTTTTTTGGATGACGTGAGAGGATTGGTTTCGGTCCTATTGCGGCAGTCTTGATAGGCTTATGAATGCTGGGCTGTGGAGGGGGAAGGATGTTTGTTTCTTGTGGGAATGTTCTTGTTCGTAGATAATAATCCTGATTACGACGAGTTCGTCAGATAGCTGCAAACTAGAGCAGCTGTTGTCTTATTTCGATTTTTGGGTCTATTGTCACAAAGGATGGGATGGTTGAGGACATCCTTTTGGTTTCGTAAGGGGGTATGTTGTCAAGTGTATTTGCCAATGTTGTTTTTCCAGGTAGTATTGACTGATAGGCCAGGATCGGAAGGAAATAATATCTGCATCTTAACTTTAATTCACCAAACCACGGTTGTTGTGTGGGCGCCAAGATGGGGCTGTATGTCGTCTTGACGTGTGCCCTGGCAGGGACAGCGATGAGTTAGTCTTTAGTTAAAAAAAGTGATTGCTTACAATTACTTTAAGACTTTCATCAATTATGTAGTTCCTGTAGCGCAATGCGTTGACTGAATAGTTGTACATTAAGTCCCAACCGCTGCCACCATTCGAAATATTTATTGCTTCCTCTAACTCCAATGTCTGAGCACCGATAAAATGAATGCGGAACTCCTTTAGTATAGGGCATTTTGCGATGAAGTGCAACAAGTCCCCACGTTCTCTAAGATTGCACAGGTCGCATAAGATTGGGAGACCCGCCGATGTAGTACAAAATTTAGCATACAAAGTTCGCCTCTTATTAAAAGAATCATGCTTATCCTAATGATTCCCATTCTTGGACACACTTCCCCTTATATTTATCCATTTGCGCAAGATTCTAAACTCGGAATCTTTCTCTGCCTCCTCGCTTTGACATTATAAATATAACCGAAATGTATTTTACGAGTGTTTAGAAACAGGAGTGTAACTCTAGTTTCTAAATGCAGCATGTGGCGAATTGCTAGGAAGCTTAAAAATCCTCCCAAGAAAATATCTGAGGAACTTTACCACAGTTTTGAGAGCTCTGTAATCCCAAACTGCATACAATAGGATAGACGAGGCTGTGTCATGCCTCAACATGCGAAACATGTTTTTTCCGAATACAGTTACCCCAAACGGCACAGATCGCACGTTTAGCTTCAGCAAGTTTAACTTTAAAGTGCTTGTTCATATTTAGGTTTCACGTAATAAAAACAACCAAGATACTTGTACTGCTTAAGTATCTCAATCTGTTGGCATTGAAATCTCCATTTTTCATCTCGAGCGTACCTTCCTCCTCCATCTCTAAAGATCTTCGATTTTTCTAAATTCACATGTAAATTTCATATTTTTCAGTAAGTATCTAGCCTATCCCGGACGGGACGGCTCGCATTTGTTTCGCTGCACCACCTCTTTCAAGTTGCTGACAACACTCAAAGAGTATTAATTGTCTATGAAATGCTTCTCAAAACCTCGCCGTTCGGAGTCGGCAATACCCTTCTACTCGTGACAGAACAGTAGCGCGCACAGCACGAGTAATTCCTGTAGAAGCTAGGCCCTGGTCCCTTGTGGGCTGTAGTGCCACTCTAATCCAACCTATTGATCATTAACTGCATGGTATCTATTGAGTAGGTGAGAAAAACTATGTCATCTGCAAACATTAGTGCCGGAATAATGGCCACCTTTGACTTCATCCGGTATATCGTTTATGTACATGATAAACGGCAATGTCCTAAGCACGCAACCTTGTTTGACTGCCAATGTGACATCAAAGTCCTCAGATAAATGACAACCATCCCAGGTACATAATTTATTATTACTGTACATTGCTCTTAAAATATTAATGACTTGCGACTAGATTTCTTGCGGGATGGAGTCACAAGCCGCACGAAAATCCACGAAGAAAGCGTATAATTTTTTACGTTTCATTTTGTATATCTCTGCAATATTTACCAGCGAGAATATCTGGTCTATGGTAGAATAGTTTCTCCGGAAATAGCTTGAGATTCCTTTAAAATGTTTCTATTTTACACCCACTATGTGATTCTATTGAAGAGCACACTGGCAAACAACTTTGCAGATGTGTTTAAGAACGATATTCATCCATAGTTTGCCGGATAATCATAGTCACCTTTCTTGTGGAGAGGAAAAAATTATAGCTTTCTGAAAAGAATCGGGCACATCAGCAGTTGTAAGAACTGACAAGAAATCTGGCGAACAATTTTTGTGGTATATATATATAAAGGAATACGGTCAATTCCCGACGCTTTATTTTTCTTCAAGTTCTCGATGACAACTTGGTAAACGGTAAGTCAAGGAATTCATCCGCGATCATCGGTGCTGCATACTGAAATAAGAGAGGGATTTGTGGTGCATTGAGAAGAGTTTTAATTGCTCTGCTTGCTGTCCTAATAAAATTTAACTGTTTCTTTCTTTTAATAAGCTTACGCGCTTTTCAAAATTCACCTGATGATCTCGACCCATTTATCAAGGCTATATTTTAGTTGGCGGTGACATCACGCCAGGTTGTCATGCCCCCAATGCCCTACATGCGAATTTTGATCCTGTTTCCGTTAAACGTTTTTGGAGAAGAACAATCGAAATGAAGTACAAGCGACATGACCCTTCAAATATAAAATATCTGCCGATTGATATGTTACCATATGATTTGGTAGGGTGATATTGAAAATTTTGTCCATACTTTGAGTATGTGTAACGATGCCAATAAAAGGTCGGATTAAGTTTACATATATATGAAATTATTGAAACGAATTTATAGAAGATATGGAAAGTGTGACAGTCATAACGGATGGATGGACGAGAACACTGAAAGTACAAAGAAAACAAAACAAAAAAATTAGAAATTTGTGCAACGAGAAGTCCGTTATCATCTCTCGATAGTGAACACCATTTACGATTACTGCTTGGACAACCTTATTTTCGAAGGAGTATGGAAAAATGATGCCGCCAGTCCATAAGACCCAGCGAACAGTCCGACTTGGTAGATGCATCAGCTTTCCAACAATCTCTCGTGGAATCTTACTTGCCCAGATGCAAAATTGAAGACACATGTAATCGTGTTTTTGACCAAACGAATGACGAAATGCACTTTAATGTGATTTCCGAATTTGCAAAAGGCTTCGGCTAAAATGTGTACCCCTCCATGGTTGAATTTGCCAAACAATGATACAAAGAAATGTCAAATTAAGTTGGACAAAACAAAACTTGACGTTAAGATATGACAACGTCCATTATGGTTGGACCACCCTTCATAAGCTGGAACAAAAATAAGAGTATGAGGCATAACTGCGTATAAAAAAGCATTTAAATCAGTAAATTGGGCTGACTTGTTAATGCCTGTAAGCTAGAAGTTATCTGTGAATATTAATATTTAGTTGCGTGTTTTAGAACCAACTCACATTTTCTCGGCTTAGAGTCGATAAGGTTTCGACATCTTTCAATCAATTAACTTTCGTTCGCAACGTCTGCCTGTTACGTAGATCTTTTTTTTTCACTTTAAAACCTGTTTTCCAAATCTTTTCATAGATTTTCTAAAGGACTAAAGTCACTCAATTGTGGGTATCATGGCAAAACCGATATACTCAGCTGTTCAAACCACCTGGTCACCATTTTATCTGTAGGTTTCGTTATCTTTCCGAAAAATTAATTTCCAGGGCTTATTTTTGTGTGCAAAAGGAAGTATAATAATAATATTAATAATTGAGTGACACTTCAGCCCACAAGGGATCAGGGCATAGCTTCTACAACAACTATGTGTGGTGCTTGCGACTGTTCTCTCACGAGTAAAAGGGACTTACAGTTTTTTGCAGACTCCGAACGGTGGGATTTCAGAAATTTTTCATAGACAATTGATACTCTATGAGCGTTGTCAGCAACTCGAAAGAGGCGGTGCCGTTAATAAATGCGAGTAGTCCCGTCCGGGAAGCGAACCTAGACCTTCTGCGTGTGGGTCGACGCACTATTCGATTTCAGTGCATTTTTATTTCCTAATTCAATTTCTTAAATGCTAGACAAAAATACTTAAGACTAGCTTACCAATTTATTTTGTGATCTTAATTCTAAATTACTGACTCTTCGCGAGTATTCTAAGCTAATCTAGGATTTTTTGTGCCTTTCGGCCTCTTATATTTTTTTAAACTCATTGCATACAACTATTTTTTGGAATACGGTTGACGCACTTACAACTACGCCACGACGACCACATACGGAAGCATGATGTGTAAAATTTCCAGGTACAGTTCTTTGGGCATGATGCTGTGCTTTATTCGAAGCAATAGAACAACTCCTGCCTATGAAAAACAGTATCAACATCTTATATGATCGCGGATTTTGCTTTGTTTAAAAATAATTTGATTGCTCTCGCGATACTCACTCTTATCCTCGTCTTGGATTCTCACTTTATTTTAAATAAGACATGAAAGCAAATTTTTCGGTGCCAAGTTTTGAGTCGCTGTACACCTCATTCCTAGATTCATGAATCGTGTCAACGGAATACCTGATGTACACAAAAGTGATTTCGTGCCATAGCGGCTACCAGGACCAGATGTTGACGGAAGTTGGCTGGTAATGGTAGCTTCACCAGAAGCTATATTCTGATTTCAAGCGAGGTCAAGAACCCCTGCATCTCTATTTTAGTGTGACAGGGGGAGTGTAATAGTGGCTGTGGCTTAATACCCGAAATCGCGGGCGGTGCCAACTGGTTGACCCTACCGATCAGACCATTCAGTTATGAAGTCTATCCCGGCTCAGTGTGGCGTTACATTTTAACTGACCCTGAGAAAGACCAAGGATTTACAAAGACCTCCAAGGTGGAGTGATTCCTCCTTAAACATGACCTCATTTGGAAACTCGGGAAAATTATTACCCATGTTTTTAAGCCGTAAAGACAGATGATCACGTAAAACCAAATCCCACATCTGTACAATTCATTGTCAAAAGCCGCCACAACTCTCCTGGGAACGATTTCTCAAGGAATTGTAGAACCGATTCAAGATCGCGCTCCATCATGCATCTCTGCCTTCATATTGATGTCTGTAAGCCCGTCACGTTTCCCCATCACATGCACGCAAAGTTCAACTCCTCCCCCAAAGAGATATGTTTCCGTATCTCGGAAGCTTTACCGCCGCCGTCAAGCGCCGTCGAGGGCCGTCACTGAAGTGGTAAATTGATTGCTGGAGAACATCTTTCTAATTAAGCAACTACAAGTGTCGATCTGCATTTAACGTTTTACCGATAAGAAGCGCCCTCCGCATTCATCATTTCGTCATCTTAATTATGTAGAAGAGACTAAGTTCAATTTAAAATGCAATTTACTCTAATAGGCTGCCTTGTGTTCCACTGAACGCGTTCATATCCGCGGCTAAACAAACAATACCCACTCCCGTCACTTCGTACCATTCGCACGTACGTCTGTTGCATACGTATGTTCGTCCATTGGAATGCTAAGCAGCTCCACGCCAGTCAAGCAGCAGCCGCCAGTCGTTCTCAGGAACCCACTTCGGCTTTGAATATCGTGTGAAACTCTAATCTTTGCCGCAACATCGTTTAGCAAATTCATACGCTCTGTGGGCTATTAATTCCCATCACGGCTTTGGCGTTACACAACAATGTGCTGTTGCAGACCGGTGCGGAGGCCGCCCTCGTCCGCGCACCCGCCACCGCCACGGACTGAGAGAATGTAAATGATCTACCGACCCGGAGACCGCAGCTTCTAATTAGCTAAATCAAAACAAACTAGAAATTATTTTAGAAAATAATTACAGGCCGGCTTAATTATTTATTTACTTTAAGCCTTCCTTCCGCCTGTCGGCGAGCGGGGCGATCCATGCGGGCATGTTGATTGCTGATGGGGCTGGTGATGGTGGCGGCACCGACGCATCGCAAACTGACAGCTTCGGCCACGGTCTGGAATTGATGATGGATCTAACGTCGATTCTACCTGCCGGCGGCTGCGGCAACGTCAAGTTGGGGCGCTGCTCTCAGGCCAGTGATCGATGCACCCACGGCAGTTGATTTGGTTTCGGCGTCGAGACAGCTTGGGATCATCTTTCGGAAGGAGTGTGAGTTTCAAAGGGTGGTCAGCTCATCTACTCATTAGCTGCACGACTTTGTGATTGCAATACAGCTCTGAAACCACATTTGGTGTGTTAAGGGTTTTCGAAATGTGATGAAAGAAGATCAGGAATGGTGGTTGCTAAATTGTTCAGAAGTTCTTCAGAGTAGGCGAGGGTAATCTTTTGAGTTTGGTTGAGTGTGACTTTGACTTTGGTTTGACTTAGAAGATACATTTTAAAAATGTTGAATGACGGATGGGTCTGCTTAAACACAAACGATGACAAGCCACAAAGAACACGACCCTGCCTTACGCACGAACTATTGAGGTACAAACATACATCCCTGCTGAAAATCAAGTTGAAAAATCCTTTGCAGCATACTGTGGGAATGGCGAAAGTCGTTCCTCACTGATCAGCATTCGACGAATGACCAACAAATGTACTCTCTACATGTTCCGAAGAAAACCAAGGAACAAAGCATCTCATCGTAAGGAATTTTCTGGTTCTATTGCTGAAGTCGGGAACGAAAATATGTATTCAGCTGTGTCACACGATGCTAACTAATTCGTGATGCAGCCTTCAGTTTGGTTCAAGGACCTCAGGCAGATTCTACAACAGACTTTGGCGTTGTCGTGTGTATTTTTCAATTTACTTCTGAAGAAAATAGTGCGGAAGGCAAGTGTGGAAACAGAAAGCGTAATTTTCTTTATGTATGTTGGTAGAACTATTGCGCTAAGCAGGCACCGTCAACTGGGCAACGCAAGTGTCATCCGTTGTTGCGTGCCGGTAAAAAATTAAGCACATCCCCTGTGGGTGTCAAGTGCGTTTCCGGATAACTGTCAAGCGTCTCAAACACTTTTGGAAGGAGTCGTGAAACAAGCTCCATTGGGCCTTCCAGCGAGTTCTCAGGAGAGCGTCAGATTGGGAGTTTTTTTTTGTGTTCAAACAACATTTTTGTTAATGAAAAACCTTAAAAAATGTTTGACTCAAAGTATTGTCCTCCGGAAGCGGCGTAGTTTTGGAATTATTTTTCTTCTTCTTGTGGCGCTACAGTCCGGGATGGACC
Source organism: Eristalinus sepulchralis (assembly GCA_944738645.1). NCBI lineage: Eukaryota > Metazoa > Arthropoda > Insecta > Diptera > Syrphidae > Eristalinus > Eristalinus sepulchralis. Next base: position 46,986,567 of record OX122882.1, read on the forward strand.
TGGGTCTCAACCAACATGCCTCTCCAGCCAGCATGATCTTTCGCCACCTCGATGTTCTAAGTCCTTCCTTGATGACAGGATTTACTTCGTTTTGCCCTCATTTACCACCAGACCTATTCTTGCTTCTTCCGCTTCAATGCCAGCAAAGGCATCATTGACAGCTCGCTGTGTTCGTCCAATCACGTCAATGTCGTCGGAGTAAGCTAGCAATTGAACTGTTTTTTTAAAGATCGTGACTCTGGTGTTGACTTGTGATTTATGCACGATCTGCTCAAGGATAATTTGAAAGAAGTCACATGACAGTGCGTCGCCTTGTCTAAACCTTTTTTGGCATTGACCGTACGATATCTGTTCATAAAATTGGGTGAAATTTCAAATTTCACGTGCTACGTTCGGTTTATTTTTTTTTTTTTATTTTGTCATGTTGGTACACTTGTCTCGAACATAAGTTTGCAGTTTCAGCTATAAAATATATTTACTTTGTTTGTGAGAGGCAAAGTAATTAAAATGTTTACAAGTGGAACAAGCTTTTCACAGAAGGCCAAAGAGATGTGAATGATGACGCTCGCCCTGGACGGCCCAGCACATCAACAACCGACGAAAATGTTGAGAAAGTGAAGAAGACTGTTATGAGGAATTGTCAAATCACTATAAAAGAAGTTGCTGAAGATGTTGGCATATTTGTTGGCTCATGCCATGCAATTTTTCTGAAATGTTGGGTATGAAACATGTGGCAGCGAAGTTCGTTCCAACATTGCTGAATTTTGACTGAAAAGATGATGCTCATCACTCAGAAATTGTTGAATGACGTCAACAGCAGCCACCTTATTCACCAGATCCCTTGCGACTTTTTCTTGTTCCCAAGATTAAAGAGACCCATTAAAGGACGGCGTTTTGCGACGATTGGGGAGATGCAAACCGAATCGCTGAGAGGGCTCAAGGGCCATACCAAAACGTTATTTACAGAATCGCTAGAGTTTAGCCTCAGACATTTCAAGGATCGCTTGATTGACACGCTACAAAATAAGCAAATATGAGGGCCGTTCACTATATTCTCGGTATCGGGGTGAAGCCGTGGTTGTATATATAAATTGACTTATTTATCAAGTAATACTATTATTTCAGTGCATTCAAATTTCTCACTAAGCAAGGAAAAAGTCAAAAAACTATTCATGAAGAGATGGTGACTGTTTACCAGGGTTCTGCACCTTCATTATCAACTGTGCAAAAGTGGTCAAGTGAGTTCAAGAGAGGCAGAGAGACCGTTGAAGACGACCCCCGCTTCGGCGCCGCGGCTACTGCTTGAACGGGAGAGAGCATCAAAGAAGCCGAAAAACTTGTTCTTGAGGACTTGTTCTTGAGAAAGATCAGTGCAAGGTGGGTGCCACGTGTGTTATGGATCGAATTGTTACTGCTGACGAAACATGGGTCCACCACTATGACCCTAAAAGCAAACAAGAGTCCATGCAGTGGCATAAAAAAGGAACAGACCCCCCGAAGAAGTTCAAAGTCACTCCGTCTGCAGGGAAGTTCATAGCCACAGTTTTTGGGACCCAAATTATATTGCACATTGAGTACAAAAAAAGGTGAAAGCATCAACGCCACATCCTACGCTTCCACTTTGCATAATTTGCGGGAGGAAATTAAAAAGAAAAGACAGGGTAACCTCGCAGTGGGTGTGTTGCTTCTTCATGACAACGTTCTTGTTCATACGGCGCCAGTTTCCAAGGCTGCTGCGCAAGATTGTGGTTTCGAAGAAATCCAACACCCACCCTTTAGACCCAACCTTGCCCCTAGTGATTATTTCCTGCTTCCGGATTTAAAAAAATGTCTTCGTGGAAAAAGATTTTCAGTTTGGTATAATGACCATTGTCAATGTTTTCCTGGAAAGAAGCGTGACAGTGAAGGCATCTGTGATATGATCTGCCCAAATTGTACGGACGGATGGTGTGCATCGGCAGCGCAGTGCAAATGCGACGAAGGCTTAACTTTGCGTAAGGGTCGCTGTGTGTCGTTGCCTAGTAGACCTTCAACAACTTCAGAAATGAGCTCAACCAAGACATCTTGTCCCATCGATTATATGTGGATTTCCGAAGTCGGAAGATGCGAGTCCTTACGAGTCCTTTGAATTTCAGGACATTAACCTTAGAATGGAGGAAGTTGCTCACAAATCTGAAATAAACGCAGTTCTGGAGTTCTCATAAAAAACGACTCTTTTGGAGTCCTGTGCTTTTGAGTTTATTTCTTGCTTCGTTGTTTAGAGATATGCTAACGACAATGCCTGGTATTCTCGCCATGACCTTGTGGGAAAGTGTGTCGACTCATTCGCCGAATGTCGCAGATTTGATTGTTTGACTACACACACCCCCCCCCCCCCCCCCCCCCAAATTTTTATTTATTTCCAATCAATGAGTCTGATTTCTTAAATTTCGACGCTCTGATTCGGCTGCAGCTCACACTGCACTTGAAAGAAAAATATCACGCACAGCATGTAGGACTTGCTGAAGTCGCCAGGCCCTGGTCTCTTGTGGACTATAACGCCTGGAAAATGAAATTTTTTTGATACACGGAAGACAAAGGATTCCTGAACAATTTCTATTGAACCCGACTCTATGTTGCTGTGGAATGTGAAATCTTCTTCGTTGTAAGTTGAATTGAAGTCGGAGACGCAGAAAAATTGAAGAAAAACGCACTTAACATGAACAGATAGGATTGTTCCTATTGCTATTGGCTTACCTAGAACAACGAGCGGATGAAGAAAATGGAGTGTGACCAATGTGGCGGAGAGAATCCTTCTCAGAGCTCTGTATATATAGACGCTGCATTAGTTGTTGCATGCGTTTTTGTCTTTTGCGATGACGTACCTAAGAAGCGGCCAAAGTACTACAGTCTACGGGGTTGTTGTCTCCATTTGTGTCCAATCTTCTTGCACTCTTGCGTTCTTGCACCGATGCAGCGCTCTAGTAGATTTTTGAGTGTAAGGTTTCCACCCTAATTTGCTGTTTAATATGAGACCCACAAATCTAGCCTGTGTTAAAGACTTTCGAGTGATGCTGCCTACTGCTGAGGGGACAGCTGGAAACTCGCCCAACTAAAATTAAATCGTTTCCATGTGACTGAATTGTGGAAAAAGATTTTCATACTTCAAAACAAAGCGTCTATCGTTTGTTCCGCAACTCACAGAGACTGGATTCCCATTCAATCACGATGATTACAATCTCCGCCCGTGCAACTCCCAGATAGGTGCAATGTGTCCCCGGGCATCATCAAATAAACAGCCAATTCATGCAAAATTTCTAAGCATCAATCAACGAAAAGGAAAATCAAAACGAAACGTCCTTGAGATCCTATCCCTCTCAACTCCCAGCCACAATCGCATCGTTAACCAACAGAACTTGCAAAACTAGCATTTAATCCGGAGAAATCGGTTCCACTTTGGCCGCAATTACCAAAGAGCATCAACTCGTCGTCACTCTCTGCCGCGTCTATTTTCCAGATGCCCATGCTGTGGATAAAATTAAATCAAACCCAACCAGATCCCGCTGACAATGAGATCGCCAATCGTGCACACTAACTACACAATTATGCTTTCGATTGCTCCACGCCACCTCAGCCGCCGCACCATCGAACCCCACCAAGCACTGCCGTCGCACAGGAAAGAGGGAACAGTGAGATGCAATTTCTAAGAATTTCAACACTCCTCACCAGAGCGGCGGCCCGGAGTGCTGGTGCTCCTGCTGCTGCCGCTGCAAAATTATCCAGGGGGCGCGATACTTAACACTCAGATAACCTGATTTGATTCCAGAAAATCCCAGATAGATAGTCGACCACATTCCTGCTCCGAATGCTCCTTCATCATGACGACCGCGGCGATGGTGATGATGACGATCGTGTTCGGTGCGCTGCCCGGCAACACATGAGCCATCACCACATCGCCATCACCATTACCCGGGATTAACTCCACACTCCTTAAATGCCTGGTGTGTACACCGGCCAAATTGGGTACAAAAAAGTACTTACACCGTAAAAACAACAAATCTTTGTTTAAGGACGCCGCCACATTGCGTGTTATCTCGGGAAAAAATCCACATCGTTATTATGACGACGACGACGATGGTCGATGCGAAGCGAAGAGCAGTCGACAGACGGTGAGCGAGGACGGAGGGCGAGGAAGAAGATCGACGATCGACGACGCAACGTTGCGTTTGTAAATGGCCTCAGCCGGTATGTCCAGCAGTGGATCCGATCAAATCTGGACGAGGATAGTGTGAAACTGAGAGGAAGGAGGAGCGCACAAAGCAAGCATCCCGCTCGCGCGATTAACATCGAAACTCAACAAGACGATGGCGATGACGATGACGTCCAACACCGACCGACACTGTGGCCAGCACGTCCGTCGCTCCGGCCGAGCCAGTTTGTCTCTGCGGTCTGTGATGTTCATGATGGCTTCCATCACCATTATCATCAACACCAGGGAACAGCATCGGGGAGGCTTTATCATCATCCTCGCCACGGGAATCATTTTGTTTTGCTTTGTTGTTGCCTATTTCATTTTCAGCTCCGTCTTCGCCTTGGCCGTCGTTGTTTGACGGTTCGGGTCTGACGATGGAAAAAGGAGCTGAGAAAAACTTGAAGCTCAAATTGCAAAATATGTGCCACGCCCACAATGGTGCGGAAACTCTGAAGAGGTGTCGGCTGCTTCACAGCATCCGCACTGCCGCTGCGGCGGCTGCTGCTGCTGCTGCTCTTCCTTCATCGTTCAGTGCGTCCATCGAAAAGAGCCGCCGCCGGACCCAAGAATCAGAACCAACTCGAACGGCACGATTGCTTGAGGAGAACGGCGGATGGCTGTGCAGGGAGCGGAGGGTGTGAAACTACAAAAGTATCTGCACATCCTTCGGCTAATATTGGCTAACACACAACTCATCTCCTCAAATTAGAGAGTGCCCTTCAATAAATTGGCGGCTTGTTGCTTTCATATCTCGCGCGCGGATGGATCGTCGATGGTGCGGTTGGGGCCGCCGAAAACTGTGTGAGATATAAAAATATCTTTGAAGCAAAACATATCATTATTTCACACCATTGCGGATCGCGGATGCTACTCGAGGTTCGAATTTGTTTTTTTTTCACCTTCCTTCCCGTCCGAGTCCTTTTCGTTGCAACAGTTTCGGTTCGTTTCCAGCACTGTAGATCGGTTTTATGTATCTGGCCGCCGCTTTGTTTTATGCCAGTCCTCTGTTCGAATTGAACTGCCTCCTCCTCTACCCACTCCCTTGCGGTGTTAACGGTGTAAAAGAGAGAAGAGCGGGTTTTGTTTAAGCAATTTTGCAGACAAATAATGCCAGTTTGAGGAATTGGTACTTAAATCGGTGATGGGTTGACGAGAAGTGTTGCCAGATACCATGCAGTTGTGATGAGGGACATGCACTTTAATTTGTTGCATTTTTATAAGACCAATTGTGCTAGGTTTTGAGAGAATATACACGTAGGTCCATCTGTCGCATCTTAAATATTTAGTCAGCTATTTGCAGAAAATTTTTAAAATTAGACGTGTACTGCGTTTGAGCGTTTGAAAGTTGATTTAAGGGATGAAAGGGGTGGCTCCCATATACCTGACTTACGTAAGCCACAAAATCAGTTAGCACACGAACATATACTTGATGTATCAATTTACATGCCGTGTGAAAAGAAAGGCAAGCGCAAGTTTCTCTCACACGTAAATGGTTTCGTTATTTAACATTTTACATGAGGCGATAAAAATGTGTGTGTAAGCAAGTCGACTTCGTGGTGGTGGTCGTGAATCTGTGGTTTGATGTCTCCGGCAGGCTTTTTGCAGTTTCACACAATTTTTTCTTATTTTTGTTGGAGTTTGGGAAATACTGCACTGGAGCGCTCAGACTCAAAATCTGGTCCATTGTTCTACCATGCAGTAACCTTCATTTACTGGTTTCTCGAAACAGTTTTTTGGTTTTCAGAAGAAAGACCAGAAGGCGCTTCTGTGATAAAGAGCTTAAGTTTTCAGCTCCCACCACATCAACGCCAAACAGCCGCCACCAGATACTAGCAAAGGCGGGACATTGACAGAGAAATTGCTCTGAAGTGTATTCACCTTCTCCACAGGCGCCGCAAAGGGTGCTTTTACTTTGCCTAGCTAGTTAATCAACAATCTCGTTTCCCGTGATCCCGTGATGTCCACCCAGACAAGTTTTAGCGAATTCAGTCTCCCGACCAAATTAAGGGGGGACTTGCATTCCAGGATTATCTTGGAAGTAGTTAAAGGGTTGAGTTAGGCCCTAAGGACAGCTTGGCTGTCCCTGCAGAAGCAGATACTACGCTCCTTCCACATTTTCTTCACACACCTAGTTGATTGTTAGTCTCTAGTCTCTACAGAAGGACTCCAGGAAATCAAGCAGTACAGCTACTTCGTTTTGAGATCGATAGAAGAAGTATTTTTTCGCCTTTAAGAGAGGCCTCATGAGTCGGGAGACATAGACAACCAGTCGTCTTGCAATGGGAGTAAAATTCTTCTTGACCAGCTGTTCCTCCGAAAATGACAGAATAGATAGGACGCTTGCGAAAATTGCAGACTTGCAGGAGCATTCCTCCGAAACTTGTCACTCGTGAATTCCATTGCTACTTGCTCCGGACACGATACCTTGAACTGTCTTCTGTTCAAGTGGGCCCTGTTCAAGTCAGGAGCGTGCTCGTGTGGATATTGTTCAAATGACACTGTCCATGTCTAACAGTGACATTTGGGACCTTGGTGCAATGAACATAAGTTGCAGGGACGGAACTTATGATTTTAGTTCTCCAGACAGGACACCATCAGGAGCATCACTAGAGAAGCGTTTTGCAGACGTCAAGTCAGAATGACTCCTACCCGACAGCACGCATTTCAGTAGAGTTGCATGGCCACCGGTTATGGGTGTTAAGGAACCGAACCGGTAACAACGCACCTCGATCGGAAGTCAAGGACCCCCATAAACTTGATCTTAGCCTGAACATGCAGATTTCCCCTTGTGAGAGTAAAGTGGTGGTTTGAACCCAGATCGTGGGGAGAGTTATGAGTAATCTATCTGATCCGTCCCAGTCACTTGGACCAAATGAGTTCATTTGGTTGTCGAGAGTTAATTTCTGATTCGATGTGGAGTTGCATTCAATCGGGTGGTGCGACCCACAGCACAGACCAGCAGAGGTGTTTAAAAGGCCTGTCGCTTAAGTTATGGGAAAAAATCCTAAGGCGCCTAAGCTATGGGAGCATAGACCCCGTGGTACTAACGCTTAACGACAAGTGATCACGTAAATCCAAAGTTGAGTGTGATCCTTCTCCAGTTGTGTACGCCATCAGTTGTGTACATAGGACGAGGACGTCCTCTGTTGCATTGTCCCAATTGCTTGCTGTGCTGAGCTTTACGTCCTAACCAGTGTATCCGTAGACGTTCAACTAGGTGCTTCCTGACTTAAAGCTTATAGAGTTCGTCGTTGAATCTTTCTCTCTAGATGCCATCAATGCACACAAGACCCATAATCACAATGCAGAACAAAAACATCAAAGACTTCTACATCAGCATTTGAGATTGTCAATCTGATCATCCTTGTCTTGCTCATCTCTGTTTCACGCCAGGAAGGTCAGGGATTATCGACGTAATATACGAGGCAAGCATTAGCCTTTAGAGGGGGGTTTGCTGTCCAATTGCCTCAAAAGAAATAGATACACGCGACTGGGAAAAATGTTTCTACGCTACAGTTGCAAAGCATTGACATGCGACTTATGCAATCATAAGTGCCTTTCCTTAACGTCTGTCAATGTCCAAGTGGTAAAACTTTATCTTTACTTTACTGTAGGTTGTTCTACCTAAAGTGGGCCCTATCCCATAAGGAAGTTAATGGGGAGGGTTTCCAAGATTTTACAAACCCACAAGATGGGCTAGAATTTCTCAGCAAATCAGTCAACTGCTGCGGCCTAAGCTCCAGGCAAGGAAAGCTACAGAAAGGCAACAGTTTCAAGTTTCATAAAGGTAGAAATTGATTAATATCTTCTTCTTCTCCATCTTCTTTATAAACTCGCATGTTCCACTTAAGGGTCGAGAGGGCTATGCACGCACAAGAGACCTCCAAGCCGGTTGATCCTCCGCCGTCGACTCTAATTCATCAGGAGCTATTTCCAAGCGCAACCAGGCGAGTTTATGTATTTGATCCAACCACCTCGCACTGAGTCTGCCGAGCAGTCATCTGCCTAATGGCATTAAATCTATAACACGCCTCGGAAGTCGTAATGAAGGAGACATCCGTCCAACGTGGCTAATTCAACGAAATATAGCCATTTTCATCCAAAGCGTTGCTGCTCAACATTGAGTTCCCCCCGCAAAGTCGTGTTTCTTAGACTCCTCCCACCAGAACGTCAGCAGTAAGTATTCGCGATCTTATTCTTTCCGTCATTTCCCAAATTTCATGACCTTAGGTAAGAGTTAGAGCGAACACTGAGTTGAAAACCGATGAATAATATGTCCATAAATATGCGATTAGTGTTCCTTGAACAAATCCTACAAGTACTAGTTTTCCGTGAATCTGACCCACATTCAGGGAATATGGCAACTCTTCTCATACGTTCAAACAGTACATCAGTACACATCGATGTGCTCATGAAAAAGGATCAACAGTGCATTGAAGATTTTACATTTGATGTATGAAGTGGGATGGACAAAGTGTGTTGGCGCGAATTCTATGCCTAATGGACGTGAGTACTTTCTAAGCCTGCACGTGGTGTCTAAAGCTTACTTATGACGATGTACATAGGGACTCTCATTTAGGGAACACGAGAAATATGCCAGTAGGAAAGCATCACGTGTACAAGGAGCACTTTTTCGAATCCTTCCAAATATTGGTGGACCCGGTTATGCACGAAGAATCCTACTTCCGCAAGTAGTCAGTTCAGATCTCCTGTGTGCAACTCCAATTTGGGCTGGAGCACTCACTTCAGGGCGGCTGAAACGGATGCTGACGTCAGCGTACAGAATCTGTGCCCTGTGGACTATCAGTGGTAACATGGAATGCTAACCATTGACGAGCTTATTAGGGTGTACCAATGAAAACGTATTAAAGGAAAAGAACGAGTAGCATCCTTAGCTATGTGACAAGCAAGATGGGATGCCTCCACAATAGATAGACGCATGTTCTCACCCCCGTCATCGAGACCTGGATATCAAGATACACAGGGGAGTGTAACTACCAACTCTCACAGTTCCTTTCTGGACATGGGGTCTCACGAAACTATTTTCATAGGTTTGGGTACGACAGTTCGCTGCTGTGCTCACAATGTCCAAACTCCGAGTGGGAAACTGAGCACACAGTTTTTCACCGCTTTGCGTAGGAGAGACACATGGTAAATCTACCGAAGCGCGCACAATATGATGCCCACGACAGCTTGATCATCCCAGTCCTCCTGGGACGCTACTATAAGCGGATGAGGAAGCCTCTAGGATTTTTGAGAAGACTCAACCACGAAGTTTATAGGCTATACGCCGGCATGCGCCTGGCTAAGTGTCCTCGGACACAATGCTTAAGATGGCTGAGAACTGTAAAGCGCAGTCCTCCTTTCCGGTGCAGAAACCTCTCTTCTTGCCGATCGCTGCTTCTTTGGGCTTAGGAAACAATCCAGTTACAAAATACTCTCTCGAAAGAACCCTCCTGTCCTGAATTATGGCTCAGAAACTTGGAAAGTATTAAAAGCGGATGAGGGCGCCCTTGTTGGTTTCTTTTTAGAAAACAAAATTCTACGTCCGATTCTTGGTTTTGCTTGCATAAATCGGACGATGAACTCCATTGGCTTTACATGCGCCCAGTCAAGCGTCGATTTCGGGTGTAAAGTCGAAGGTAGGGAAATACCTTGCGGGCTTTAAGGACATGATGGTTTTGGTCTGGGTCCACATTTAATTGTAATGTGACTGTATATGGACTCTTCAAATACGTTTTACTTTTTCATCTTCTTCTTGTGTCGCTACAGTCACTGGGCCAAAATGCCTCTCCAGCCAGCATAATCTTTCGCCAGCTGCCTCCAAGTTGGTCGAGGTCCTGCTTCACATTCATTCACGTTGCTGCAATGGCACGGATTCGAAGACTTTTCGGGCCTTAGCAGAGGTGTCCATACGCTCTATATGGTCTAGCCATCTTAAGTGTTTTATTCAAAGACGCATGACTAGGCGCATGTCACTGTACAGTTCGTCGTTAGATCTTCTTTTCCAGATGCCATCAAATTTTTCTCTCGAAAAGACTAAAGTCTTCCTTATCCGCTTGAAAATGCTTTTTACTGCTCTTGTAATAAACAAAAATTCCCAAAAGAATTTCTGAAGCTCTAGCCAACACATTGACACGATTTTTAAGTTAATTAAAGTCAACTTTGTGTCGGTCGTTGGCGAAGACTTTCAATTTTGCTGACCTTATCTGGCCAGGAGTTGCTAATATTGACAAGTGAGGTCTGAGGAGTACTAAGCCGCCCCGCCAGATAGCGCCACTAAAGCCAGAGAGTCAGTAGTTCATTCTTACACACGGGTACTATCATTGGAAACAGATTGGCAGTTTCGTGTTGATCACATATGAACGCAAACGCGTCCCCGAATTTTGGAAAAATGGAAAAAATACCAATAATGGTCAGAAAGACCACTTAGATGCGGTTCACGGAGACTATTCCCCTTTGATAGCGATTGTCAGAAATTGGTTTAACAAGTATCAATGCGCCAGGTGCCCCGAAAATGGCTACGACAGACGATAACTTGGCATTAATCCATGATTGGCAGACAGACAATTTTAGGTTCGCGGGATTATCCGAAGAAGTCATAGCGTAAGTCATGTCGTTTTTGAAAAATTGAGTGGGTGCTGTATTTTCTCCCTCCGGCTAGCAAACATAAACGTGAGAGCACTTTAAAGTTGCGCACAGACATGCTTTCACGGTGCACACCAGAGACCAAGGAACAGTCCAAGACGTCACTTGACGAGGGTTCTGTGACCAAATTATTCGATCGATTCGACACCGAATTGGAGGTCTAGTTTTTTCTTCTACTACATGCCCACTCTGTCAGTTCCTAGATGGGAGGAGAGATCTTAGATTTTCCCGCCTGCGATCTCTACTTTCCACAACCAACAACTGCTACTTCACACCACCTTTCAAATCGGCACCACCAACAAGTGAAGATCCACTTTCATAGGATAGCCAACCTTCCCGCAAACCCTGGATCCTCGGCGGTAGTTAAATATAATTTTCCTCCAAAGGAGCATACGTCAATTTACGCGACTAAACCATTGCGGCACAGATTTGCCGCTCACCGCTCACTGCTCACCGCTCGACGAGAGACGAAAGAGAGAGAAAACACCTCGAGGACTATTATCAGCATTTTATCAAATTTTCGACACCACCAGTCGCCGCCGCTGCCGCACCATCAGGCCGAGGCCGGCACAGCTGTGGAACGGCAGAGAACACAAACAGAACAGAATCACTGAAACAAGGCAGCAATTTGGTTTCGACCGCGTTCCATGGATCCGCTCCGTACGGTGCCGTCACTGGCGAGCGCTCCATCACGTCCAATGTATTTAGAAAGATGAAAGATGGGGACAGAGCGCTGCGCGTCGGTCGGCCTCGCTTTCCCCCCAGGGCGCTGCGCCGACCAAGGGGCCGGGTTGAATGTGCGATTTATATTTTTTAATTATTTCCATCGGTCGGGACTTAACGCGCATATGCTCCCGTTCGTCCTGCGCACATGCAGCCGCCGCTGCAGTCTTGAGACATCAATTTCAATTCCAAATGAATCGGGAGGTGGGTAATTTTTGTTCGAGGTGTTGGTAAATAGGATCGCGGTCCTGCTGGGGATTCAATTAAAAAGCAACACTTTCCCGTGTGCACGATCAGTTGATTGCGGTGGCGATTAGATCGCGATCGGTTGAAGTGGAGAGACGCAGCAAGCTGGACAGACGGTGGGTGTGATAACAGATACTTTGTGGGTTCTTCGCATCATGCATGGCAATGCATGGATCCGTGCCGCTGGCGGAAAGTCGTTAGACGCGGTGTGTTGCATGTTAATGGACGGTTACTTGTCGTTCCAGCGGGATCGCGCCCCAAATGGCAGCTGCTGTTGCGGCGATGTCGGCGAGTTGTTTTGTGGGAACGGTGAGGTGCCAGTTTAGCGGAGTTAACGTGTGTCACTTAATTCTTATGACTCTAGGAACTGTGTGAAAAGAAGGCATGCACGTTTCACAATCTCGCGTGAGGCATGCCAAACTAGAGATGAGCCTCTCTTAAGACAAGTTGGCATGGATGCACTTACGCTACGACATTGGCGTTTACAAGGAATCAGCTAAAAGAGAGACAACGGTTCTTTTCTTCAGCTAAAAGCGTGACAGAATGCGGCGAGCTTGAAGATCACAAGGTTTGGCTGACTGACTCTAGACGCTCTGGATCCTTCTGGCAAAACCTGAAAAATCTTAAACCAGTCTCCTTGCCAGCCCTTGTTCAAAATGCAAACGTGACGTTGAATAGGCGCAAAGTGTACATGCCACGATTAACCTCTCTCGCAGCATGCTCGTCTATTACAAGTTAATCAGCCAGAAATACCCATCAAATCGCTCACTCTCCAGTGAACCACACTTTCCTCGCACTTGCACGCAGCATTCCAACGCTTCCCTGCCGCTTACGGAAACCGCTCAGCATCCCTGTACACAACGCTGAAAATATTAATTACACTTTTAATGACGCGTCTTTAATTAAATTTCCTTAATCGTCAGCACTGGTCACCTCCGCGCTGCTCGTTCACATCATCATCTTTGTCGTTGTCGTTGTCACTGTCGTTTGCGTCTCCTAGGTGCTCGTCCACATCATCATTTTTGCCGTTGTCGCTGTCGTTTGCGTCGTCATCAACACCGTTTTGTTGATCGCCGTTTTCGCGGTCATAGTCGTCATCACCATCCTCCGTCACAGTCAGCACCAGGAGCAGCATCGCCCCATCAAACAGCAGCATCCCGAACGTGATTCGTTTTGTTTCCCAACCTGCCAGCTATATGCACACCGAGGCAGGTGATCATTAAACAAGGGAAAATCAATCAGAGGCCATAATGAATTACATTGCTTATTTAAAACACATTCCCAGAAGTGGAACCGTGCGCATACCGCGGAGCCGGAGAAGGATGCTGCCGTAATGACGGCGAACGGTGGCGGCCGTCCGCCTGTTCTGGTGTGAAGCAGTGATCCTCATCACTGGCGGCTAACTCTTAGCAATGGCCACCACAACCATCCTCCACCTCATCATCATCATCATCATCGGGTCCATCAACATCAGCAATGCCGATGCCGTTGCCGTTGCTGTTGCCGCTGCCGCTGCTGTTGGTTTTGTGCTTTGTGTTGAGGTTATCCTCGTCTTCGTAGACTTTCAGGCTCTTGGGGGCTTCTAAATGTGCATTCGTTTCGTTTCGATGATACGCGAATGTTTACGATGGACAGTGGAACTGAAAGTGAAAAATGTTGATCGATTTTCTTCAGCATACATTTCATCTAAATTTCTTTAAGAATATGCGGGTTTTCACGCCAGATCTTAGAGTTAAAAAAAATATGCTCCACCATGCCATGACCAGGCTTTCTCACCTGAAGTTGATTCGTACTCGCCAACGAGTCCGTAGCCCATGACCCCTTCTGAACATTTCTTTGTGCGTTTTTAAGGTTTCGTTTCCACTTCTCTTTCTCTTAAACACGCTATGGTCCTCTATAGACCTGGGCCTCAACCAGAGTGCCTCTCCAGATACCATCCCTGTCACACAAGGTGACAGAATTAAAGAAAACTCAACGTTGAGCTCAATGGCTTTATTCTGGTATATACACGCTGGCTGGTGAATTATGACTCCTTTGCGCAGTCGCTGGCGCCGACTTTTATCCGGCGCGATTAAGCGTTACAGCTCGGCCATCCTAACACTGATCTTGGGCTCGAGATCAGAGCTGCCCCTCTCGTTGTCGTTACCAGCAAAACCTTCATCTGGTAGCTCACACGAGGGCCTCAGCTTGAGAACGATGGTCCTCAGGTTCCGTTGGTTGCGTTGCCTATGCGGGAAGTCCTTTACCAGGTACTTGTCGTTCGGTATGGGATCACCTTTGTCGTGCAGTTTCGGGCTCTCTGCTTAGAGATGAGTTAATCAGTCGTCTGGCCCTCCTCCTGAATACACTTGAGAGACCATCCATTTGTCCATTTGTTCTTGGTGTCCTGAAGGCGGTCTTGATTCTGCGCCCCATTCCTTGAGCAGAATACTCACCATGAAGGCGATGCCCCGGTCTGTAACCATCCTCCGCGGCATCCCAAAGTAGCCGTTCACTTCATTTAGAAAGTTTAGCACTCTTTTGGAGTTAGTGGTCTTCACTGCTCGTAGGATGGTGTACTTGATGAAGTTATCCACAAACACGAAAACGTGCCTGGCCGCCCTCCTTTTTTGCGTATGCGCATTCCATGCACGATTTGATGTAGCTTCTCGTAAAACGCGAACCAAAAGTTTTGCTTTAGCCGGTCCAGTGTTTTTTCCTCCGCGAAATGACCCGCGTCGTCATGGCATATCTTAAGGATCCTCCAGCGTACCACCTTCGGACTATTTCTCTGGGGATGTGTACGGTCTCAGGCTTTCAGGAATAAGCCAGTTACGATTGGCGCATTCAACTCCACCATCACTAGTGTTATCCCCGAGATATCAGTCGCTATGCCTAAAATTGAACATTCCGAATGGACCACCTCAGATGCAGTGGTGGCCAACATTTACGTGATGTTGTTTTCTGAAAGTACGAGTAAATGCCATGAATTGTTCTTTTAACCGGCATCACTAATTATAGGTTCACTTTCGAATTTATGTGTTTTATTTTACATTCTAAATCAAACCTCGCAATGCATCAGCCTAATAAAACTGAAAAAATCGATTTCCGGAGGTGTGAACCCATACTTTTTCGAAACATGTCATACAGGACCAAAGAAATCGAGCAATATCCTGAACATCCTGAACTAGGAATTAGGAATTGTGTAGATCGAAGTCTTGTCGTCATGTTGGACAACTTTTTGTATGGCGACATCTATCCAACTACAGCTCTGACAAAGGCCAAGAAATCGTTATGGCAAGTTGGTTGTTTTAAAGCAGCCAACTTAATATAATAAAATCCAAAGTGAAGCTGATCTCCTGCACGGCTCTAGTCCTGCCAATCATGGTTGTAAAGAGTGTGGAGTGGTTAAACTAAATTTCTCCCAGATGGTAAGGATGAAGATTTTCCACAGACGGATTTGGAATTTCGTTTTACTTGATTGCCTGCCTTTACGCCCTTTCACCATATTCACAAGTGTCATAATTAATGTAAGACTTACCTTCCTTGGCACCAGACTAGAGCCTCTGGTCAAGCTGTCACCAGCAATCGGGTAGCCGCCATCGCACCGAATGGACTTTCATCAGTAATTCCATTAACCCTACTTATTGGGTCATGAATCACTGTTCAGTTTGAATGCAGGCTTGAAATACAAAATTCCAGAGTTCGACTTCAAAAATTCGATCAACAGTCTTTTTATAACAAGGCCAAAGTAAAAATAAAATGTATTTTTCCGCAGCAAAAAATTTTGGAAAACACATAAATTTTCAAATTTTATCAGTAGCGTTTAATATTTCCACCTTTGGCACGAAAAGTGGCCTTGAAACGGTGGAAGAAAGCCTTCCACGTTGCACTCAAGTGGCTCTGTGGTCTTTTGGTCCATTCCCGGCGAAATGCTAGTTTGCGGTTTTCTTAACTTTGGTACTTTACGGTTTAAGCCTTGAAAATACCCCGAAAGAGAAATGGAATGAATTTGCATCCGGAAAATTTGCAATGAAAGAAATGAAATGTGGAGCAGGCTCTTGCAACCAGTCTTGTTTGACGTTTGATTTGTAATACAGTGCCGAGTCTTGTTGATATGTTATCAGTTTCCAGCCGATTTTTTTATTTAACCAACGCTTCAACACAACCACTAAGACAGTTTCACGGTATATGGTAGGATAAATTTGAGGTCACGGTCCGAAAATAAAAGCTGAGAGGGAGCATCCAAAACATCATCATCGGTTTTACTTGCTTTTTGGTTGCAGTCCTAAAGCGATAATCCGCGTAGGACTTCACTGGTAAGTGAACTCGTTTATTTTGTTTATTGACATATTGCTCGATAACAAATGGCGACTTATCAGAAAACAAAACAAATTCGGCAATTCACAATTTTCCTGGAGGCATAGCAACTACATCGCTCTTTCGGCTCTAACATTTTTCTGTTGCGGTGTAAGATCGTGTGCTTTTTGGAACTTCAATAGCCTGAGCAGAAACTGAGTTGTCAGTATGCGTTACATCCAGTATGGATCCACCACTACACTCCAGTGTCAAATCGGCAATCAGCGGAGTGGACAGTAGCCGGTGAACCACGCCCAAAGCGTCCAAAAAAACAGAGGTCGGTTGGCAAAGTTATGGCATCAGTATTTTGGGATGCGCACGGAATTTTATTCTTTCACTATCTTGAGAATGGCAAAAGGATCAATAGCGAATACTAAATGGCATTATTGGGGCATTCGAAGGATTATATTGCAAAAAAACGCTCCCATATGAAGAAGAACCTAATTTTCATCCACCAAAGGCAATGCACCGTGTCACAAGTCGTTGCACGAATTGGGCTTTGAATTGCTTCCGCACTCACAGTATTCTCCAGATCTGGCCCCCAGTGACTACTACCTCTTCTCAGACCTCAAAACGATGCTCGTCGGAAAAATATAGTTCGAATGAGGAGGTGGTCGCAGAAACTGAAGCCTATTTTGAGGCCAAAGATAAATCGTTCTAAAAATGGAATCAGAACGGTAGACTGTATCACTCTTAAAGGAAACTATGTTGATGAATAAAATCGTATTTTGTCTAGAAAATGCTTTTTTTGGTTAGTCCCGGGACTTATTGAGTGACGTGTTATCACGGTAACTAACTATGTTTCAAGACATAAATAATTTATTCACGTTGAAGTGCTGTAGGGCTCTAACCATAGCACAACTGAAACGCAAATCGTTTTTAGGGCTTGTAAACAATAAAATAATCTGTCATGTGTCAAAACTTGGGATCACTGTTGTGAATGGCTTGCTATCATAGCAGTCTAAAGTTGGTTGTAGCTTAAGTCAGTCAAAATATATACCACTAGGTACGTAGAACGGTAGGCGGCTGCTCCACGACGGCTGTTTCGGTAGGGTCAATGAAGACAGTCTCCAATTCTGCACGCGATCGAGTAGAGAACGAGAAAGAGCGACAGTTCTAATGGTGGTTGTAGCTCCTTCAAGCACCACAGCTGTTGTCAAGCTGAAAATAAAAAAGACTGCTGGTTCAGTCTTCCTGTCAGACAGTAGATTAGGTTAGAAGAAAAAAATATAAAATTCTCAAACAACGAAAAGGAAGCGCTCAAATTGGAGCTCTGTATAACACCGCCAAAAACAAACACATGTTAATTTGAAATCTTGTTTTTTTTATTATTTAAAGCCCATCCCTCCTCACAAAGTTTGACATCGATTTCTGTCCAATAAAAATCAACTTGATTCCACTGTACATATTTGGCGAAGCACATTACATCATAAAGCAAAGCAACCAAGCATCAATATACCCAAATGGCCGAGAATCTCTTCTGGTCGATTATGGATGGGTTTCTGTTTCGACTAACTTGTATGGTGCTGGTTGGTATCTGGTATCTGGTTCCTTGTTGTCTGGTTGGCCTCATGTCATTAACATCGTCCGTGTTTAAGGCAGTAATAAAAATGTTTTGGGTATTTGTGTTTGAGGCTTGGAGCGAACGAGAAACGAGAATAAAACGAAAAAGGAGAAACGTGAAGAAATTAAAGAGGGAAACATTGAATCTGTGCTATCCTTTGTTGTGGATGAACCGAATGCTCTGGGCAGTTGGAATGGCTTCTCGATTCTATTGTTGCAATGCGCAGCAATGGAAGAACGTGAGGCAACGGGGGCCCTTTGGACGCACTCGATAGTTTGAGAAACAAATTTTAAGTATGTCATTAGACAGACATAAAATTTGTGATGAGGTTTTAAAATCTTCAATAGATGGTTATTGAGAAGAAGTGAAATGATGTTGGCTTTTTTAGTAATTTTATTCTTTGGTTTAGTTAAGAAAAAGTTTCAGACCAGATGAATTGCTTTTGATTTTTGTGTTGGTTCTGCTAATTCTATCGGTTCCCAGAGGCAACTGAGCACTCCTTTCGAAAGGCCAAGTTGGCTTTGTATAAGACCTTGATCGTCCTTGTCCGGATCTATGATGCACAAACTTCGACATTATTAACAGGAGATGAAAAAGTCAGAGGCAAGAGGAAAGTTTTGATGATTCAATGATGAGATTTTTACGCTTTACGATTGCAGGGGTTAACCAGGCCTACATTGCTTTCGAATGGACAGCACAGCTCAAGTCCACAGAGACTTCGAATCCGAGCCTCACATTATATGACACACAAAAGCAGAGAAGAACCTCACACAACTTATTGTGCGCAATTGAAGGGAGATGCCTGGAAAGGATTTTTGGTTCAGGCCCAGGTCCACCCCGAACTCTTATGCCAATCAGAAAAGAAGAAGAACTTTTAATGTTGGGGGTTCGAGTAAAATTGGAGATCAACCTTGGAAATTTTAAAAAATTTAATACAACCGTAACGGGGACCTTTTTATATCAAAATGGTTTTAGACAATGCGATGCGCTGTCATGTTACGTTTTCAACATTATTCTTGGGAAGATCGTCCATAATTCACAGATCAACAGCAGAGGCACGATTTTCCAAGGGCCGTCTAACTGCTAGCTCACGTCGATGACACAGCGATTATGCGCTTATGAGGCGTTTGTTAGCATTGAAGGAAAAGCGGCTGAAATGGGTTGGGCGACAAATGAGTGTAAGGCGATGTATATGCTGTCATTCAGAAAGGACACACAGCATCGACGTCTCGGACAGAATGTACTACTAGGCAGCAGAAACTTCGTGGTAGTCAAGGACTTCACCTACTAACAACATCAGTACCAAAATCAAACGCAAAATCACTCTCGCCAATCTCTGCTTTTTTGGGCTCAAAAGTGGAATTGAGTAATAGAGCCTTCTCTCGAAGGACTAAACTGGCTTTGTAAAACAGCGTGATCATCCCAGGCCTCCTGGGACGCTACTAAAAAGGGATGAGGAAGCCTTTGGTCTTTTTGGGAGAAAAGTTTCTTCGTGCGATCTTGGTCCTGTTTGCGTTGATAGCGTCTTGAGGAGAAGATTCAACGGCGAACTTTGTATGTTGTACGACGGCATGCGGCTGGTCAAGCATCTTCGGAAACAACGCTTAAGATGGCTAGGCCATGTAGAGCGTATGGACAAATGCTCTGGCTCAAAAAGTCTTCGAATCCGCGCCATCGGGACAGTGGAGAAGAGGTCGGTCTAGGCTGAGATGGCGCAAAAAAGTGAAAAAGGACCTACACTAACTTGAAGGCAGCTGGCGAGAGATCAGGCTAGCAGGAGAGACATGTTGGTTAAGGCCCAGGTCCAGCCAGAACTGTAGCGCTATGGAAAGAAGAAGAAGAAGCATATCACAACCAGGATTCGACTGAATGGACTGCCAACTTAAAACTATACTGCTTGGTTCAGTATGTAAGACTAGCCGGCAACACGCATCTGATTAGAAGTTCATTGCACTGCACAATGCCACCATCTGCTTTTGTTAATGTAGATCATAAGTTAGACCTTAGAAAGGAATCAGTGTATTCGAAAAGGAGTTGCCAATTTCAAGTTGACATAACATGTCAATCTTTGGTAAAAGATTAGAAGCAATAAACATTAAATCTATAACCTGCGTCCACTGTAATTCAAGGTCCATTATAACTTGACTTGACTTGACCCTAAAAGGTTTTCAAGGGCTTCTAAGTCGAAAAACTTTCTGTCGACAAAATGACACCAGGCTGCAGGATTGCGTAAATGCTGATAATCCGGGAAATATCAGAAGGTTAATGCGGGAGACTCTCAAACCCCAGCTGTAGTAATTGTTGGAACGTTTATACGGAACCATATAATAGGGTCTAGAGTTGTCATAAAACAGGAATCAATATCAATACGATTTCCAGTATTTGACTGCATAATCGGGGAAAGGTTAAAGATATCAACTTTCGATGTCCACTTGAGTGTCACCAAAACTTGTTCTGATAACAGAGGTAGGTTTCGGGAGTGCATTATCTTTATGGTTGTCTGACAAGTCCACTGTGCAAAAACATTTCATTGCATTACATTGTGTATCAGAATCAACGATGCACAGTTATCTAAGCGACGTAGTTTTTCGAGCTCGCAAAATGTACTTGTAGAGTTTTTTTCTATTTAAGAGAGGTGGTCGCCGTGGCGTAGTGGGTAAGTGCGTCAATTCACAACACCAACGTCCCAGGTTCGATACCCGGACTGAAGACCTCACAGTTTTTTTTCACGGCACCAGTCCTTTCAAGTTGATGACTGCACCAAAGAGTAATGATTGTCTTTGAAAAGGGCCCAAGGCCTATCTTCTTCAACAACTGCTCAAGTTCTGCGTTCTACTGTTTTCTCACGTAGAGGGGACCCAAAATATTTTGCCAGCTCGGAACGGCGAGATTTGAGAAGATTTTCATAGTCAATTGATACTCTTTGAGTGTTGTCACCAACTCGAAAGAGGTGGTGCCGTGGAAAACTGCGAAGGCTCCCGTCGGGAATCGAACCCTGATCTTAAGCGTGTGGGTTGACGCACTTAACCACTACGCTACGGCGACCACAATTTGTTTGATCTAGAGTATATTAGACGTAGAGGTTGAACAATACCCTCAAAAACAATTATCTCTGTAATAATTCAAACAGAGAATACGACTATGTAGTTTTTGGCATTTTAAAAGAAGTACGTCCTTGTTGTCTCTCGAACAGCTATTTTTAACATAAGAAAGACCATTTTATGGTGGTATAAAATATATATTCACATATGTATATTGAGAGAATAAATTCCGTTCGTTATCAAAATATTGGCGCCATTTGCAAGTTGTGGCTGATCTTTTAAGCCGTTACCTTCATTGGAAAGGTGTGACATTCGTGCGCACTAATTAGTTAGCATCAGCGAATGTTTCTGAGACAACAGCATTGTTTTTTTGCCTCTTCGAAAATGCTTGCATAAGTTTATGGTGAACTTGCTGCGACCGATAAATCGTTCAGAGTGTGGTTTCGACACTTCACAAGTGGTGATTTTAGGGTCGAAGACAAAGAGCGTCTTGGCCAGCCCAAAAAGTTTAAAGATGAAGAAGTGGAGGCTTTACTGGATCAAGATCTGTGCCAAAGGTAATGTGAACTTCCAGAATCATTGACAGGGACTCAGCAAACAATTTCCGTTCGGTTAAAGAATTTTCGATTTATGCAAAAGTAAGGAAAATCGATGCCGTACGAGTTGAAACCAGTGGATGCCGAAAGGCGATTTTTCATAGCTTCTTGAAAAACATCAAAAAAGGGAGTTTTGCACCGGATTGTGACTGGAGATTGAAAAGTGGATAAACTACGATAACCTCAAGAAGAGAAAATAAAATTTTATGTAAAGCCTGGTGAACCTGTTCCATCATAACCTACATCGACACCAAAAAAAGGCATCAAAGGTGCAAAGGTCAAGCTCCTCAAATGCTTGGAACAGACAGGTGTGATGTACTACGAGCTGCTAAAACCTGGCGAAACCATTGATGGGAAACGTTATTGCCTGCAACTAATGCGTTTGATCCATGCATTGCTTGAAAAACAGACAAAAGCAACCATCAACCATCATCAGTCATCTATGTGACTGAACCGGTTAAAAACTATTTGGAAGCACTAAAATGGGATGTCTTACCCCACTCGCTGTATTGTCCGAATGCACATCTGCGAAGTGTTCAAGGCCAAGTATGCCTTCTTTGTGCTTTCCTCCATGATTGTTTTTACTGGAAAGCAGAAAGCCATAGTAGTTTTCAACAAACCGAGATCCACTCTGCTAATTTTTGGACAGTTCTACTCCGGAATGCATTGTTTCGAGATGAAGATGAAGATGAAGATGATGATTCCTTGGATTGATGTTCAGGCCATGCGTTACCATACTGTTTTTAACATTATTCCACAGTTAAAGACCAGAGTTGACAGGAACTAAGGCGAATTCGCGACGGTTATATGTAAAGCCCTATTTTTAGCGTCTAGCCTTCAAACAACTAGATCCCCCTCTAGAATCCAGCTAAATACAAAAATAACCGAACTTTGCGGCATCGGTCTGAGGTTTATTTTTACATTGGAGATGCGCCATATGAAAATCTTGATCAATAGCGATCATGGTCCGAGTCCTATCCAATCACAGAGTTTCTTACCGACTCCTGTTTTCTAGCGACCCTCTCATGCTGCATAGTGTAGGCAGCTTCTATACCAAGTAATGCAAATATGTTGCACTTCTTTTGTAGCAATTATCTTTCAGCAGACCTTTGTTCTTTGAAATATGGAGCCGCATCTCCGTATGTTATGCCACAGGCAATTAACAAAACGGATTCCCCAATGGAGAATTGTCCCGACACCCAATAACAAAAATAAAAGATTCAATCCTCCCTACAACGACCAAAATTCACCCTTTACCCATCATCTGTACCCAGTTGGCCGATCTCTTCACCTCAAACCGTTTCGCAAACGATGCAATCCGTCAGCGATAACAACCACATAATACGTCTCAGACCCTAACAAGACACGACAGCTGATAGTTTCGCCAATTTCTCAGCACCATTGTGGAACCCATTGCTGCATACCCACGGAGGCCATTTAATTTTCAATTAACCTCCCATAATGGGACGATCGTTCCAATGGCCACCAATGCAAATCGTACACCACATGCCCACGAAGCGACATCGGCGGCGGCAGCCCAACAACAGTCAACAGTCCCACAGAAGCATGGCGATTGTAGGTTATTGTCAATTCCTCGCCGGCATTCAGAACTGGTTTCCACAAGCGAAGACAATGTCCTCTGCTGTGCTGTGCTGTGCCACCCGCCACCGTTGCTGCCTGTGGACATTTTGTTGTGCATTGTGACTGCCTAATGGCCGCTCTAATTGTCTGACAACAACGGAAGCGATGTTTGCAGTCAACGCTGAGTCCGGAGATAGATGGCATGCTGCTTGGGTAATTACCGGACCAACGAATATTTTCACACTTTTAGAACAGACAGTGTGGCAATTAGGTTGGATTTGGTTTCTTTTGGTGTCAAAGCAGATGCCAAGGCAGAGGTTCTGAGGAAGGATCAGGACATGCATGCAGGATATTTGAGTGGAACTAAAGGACACAAAGACCAGCCGGGGAGGAGGTTGTGTAAATATGGCACCTAGCGCGTGCAACGCTTTTTAATGACATTCCTCATAGCGCACCAAATCGGGGCAAGGTTTATGTCTCTCTCTTTCTCTTGTGCAGTGGAAAACCCTCAAATCAAGACAAAAGAGACCAACACGTATTTTAAACGCCTTTTCCTCCCCAAACCCCAGCTCCACTGGCATCATTCTCCGTTCGATTCTAAATCATTTTTTATGCTCACCACCCGAAAAGGAACACAAAACACCGCTTTTATGTTCACAGTTGGTTTTTATAGGTTTCACAGCGTCCACGGCATCCACAGAGCGCCCCAGCCCCAGTGCACCGCTCCACAAGGAATCACATTTCGATTTCGGTAGGGAGTTATCGCCCGGCCAAGGCGGGAAAACCGGGACACCGAACGCCCGAACGATCGACCGCCAAGAGGAAATGGAAGATGAGTAGAATATGAGTATATAATAACGTAATAAAGAAGAATCATTTCACCGCGGGCATCAATCGCGGCCTCTTTTGATTCCCGACCCCCGCCTGCCGATGACGGAGTCGCTCCGCGGAACCCGAGACCGTCTGTCTGTTGACGGGCTCGGTCTTTATTTGAATTCCTTCGGCTTCGTGTTAATTTTCGTTAATTTCTTTTCTCCTTGTTCGCCATGTGTGCGTGCAGCGATTTTATTCAATCAAACTGCATGCACAGTCGCTCGCCATTTTGGGATGCTCCCCTGCGTCGCGCGTCGAGTGTCGCCCTTTTGTATGCAAATCCTTAATCGCACATTAAACAAACATTTTGATACATTCTGTGTGTTCACACAGCAAATTTATGCCGATCTGAGTTGGGGCTTGGGGTTTGGGTGGGCCCCCGCGAAAAGCACTCCGACGCCCTGCGGCGATCTAAGATTCATAATTTTACGGCCGCTCATGAAAAAAAAAACAAAATCTGATCCGATTGTGAGCCGGGGCCGACCGACCTGCAACGATATGTCGAACCCATTTTTTGTTCGTCGTCTCCTTCATGGGCCGTTGGCTTTTTTTTTTCTGTGCGTTGCCGCCGATGCTGTGTGGACGACTGTGGCTTGGGGAGTGTGTGGGGTATATGGGGATATCCGCCCATAATGAAGCCATTGTTATAGATTTTTATAGCGTGCGTCCATAATCAAAAATTCAAATAGATGCAAATTGAAGCGGTTCGACTGCGGAATGGGTCGCGACGACTGGCTAGCTGGCTTATTTACATTTCTAATAAATTTATTTGACTAGAAATGGTTTTTGAATTTATTGCAAATCGGTGGGAAGGCGGGCGACTGGATGATGTGCGAGTCATAATTCGGGTTGCGCTTTGTTTTATGAAGTGTACTCGGATTTCGTCATTTTGCCTCCACAACGACGGCCCTTTTGGAGCAGTAACTGCAAGCAAGCTTAGAAGCTATGACTCCATCAGGAGTAAAGAGTGTCCATGTGATTAGTGCGGACTGAGTTTCGTCTCTATGTGTTGAGAAGAATTTTTAGACTCACTAGACTAGTTTGCCGTGTTCAAACAGAAACCATGAGGATGAGGCTGAATCTGACTTCAGGCAGAGCAATGCTTAGTTGACTTTGAAGTGTCGGAAGTTGAGATAAAAGAAGCTGAAAGGCAAGATTTATCACCTTCTCTTTGATTCTCCAAAGTCAGGAATCCTGAAAATGCAAAATCCCGAAGATCATAACGCCGAGAAAATACATATCTACAAAATGTTGGGCGCATCATCGTCCTGCCCCAATTCCCTTTATTAGAGAGGAGAAGGGACTGTGTACTACACAGTCGGAATAGTTGCGTACACCGGACAGTGTTATTTTCACGGATTTGCTAAACTTAATAATTTTGAGAGTTCAGCCTTTTTGGGACGTTTCGTGAGTTTTGGTGGTTTTGGATTTATTTCTTACACCCGATCTTCTCAGACTACTTTTTGTTGCGAGTATGAGCAAAGGAAACATAATACCTCGACGCCTTTTCAGTCATTTTAAAAATAGTAATTGAGTAGCACTACAACCAACAAAGGGACAGAGCCTAGCTTCTACAAAAACTACTCATGTTGTGCGTTCTCTCTCGAGTAGAAGGGACCTACAGTTTTTTTCCGACTCCGAACGGCGATATTTCAGAAACTTTTTAAAGGCATTTAGTACTCTTTGTGTATTGTAGGCAACTCAAAAAAGGTGTTCAGTCGGGAAACGCTAAGGTTCCAAGCATGTGAGTCGACACACTTACTCACTACGCCACGGCGACTACTTTCAGGCATTTAACTATTATCAAAAACACAGCACACGAAATGTATTATGTTTGCACTTGTTAATGTGAAAATCAGTATTGCATTTTTTGTTTTAAGCTATTACGAGTGTCGGACAAGAGACCAATATGACCACAGTGACTGGGTTAATCAATAAGGGAAGTTTCTTTAATCCATATTTGATATTTAAACCTTGTTTCATTTATTTCTGCCATAAGTTACCATTCCCGGGACAAATCGAATTTAAAAAGGTGTCTATAGCTTATTTTTGTTCTTTTCAATATGTCAACATTTAAGCCGGATAGTATTCTTTATTCTTGTTCACTTGTGGCCTTGCAAGACACATCTACACGAGGTTTTCAACGGTTTAATAATTGAGCCTGATGTTTTAGTCTAGAAAAATCGTGAAGTTTGATTTTCAATACATATTTTTTTTTTTGATATCATAAATCAGGCGTGACTACTATCAAACTGCTTAGTCATTTTTGCTCAGTATCGTTTGGAAAGACTCACAACACAACAGCGTTCCCAAATAATGGTAAGTGCTATTCGTGAAACTTACGGTACGCATAATAGCCCTACTGGAATCATCATTGCCAATACATTCGCAAATTTGAGTCCCACTTTACATAAGTGGATAGTACTTGACAGGTTGGACCATATCCAGCACATACTGATCTGACGATAGCAGTTATAGCTGAGAGTGTAGGCAAAGACCGTGATAAATCGATTCATCGCCGTTCCCTACAGCTAGGTTTAAAGAACTGAAAAGGTGGGCATATTTTACTTGAGGATCTCGGCATAAGAGTCTACAACATTCAACTTATGCAAGAATTTTCTGCATATTTTCAGAGAATCAGCTCTCGAAAAGGCTCAATGGAAAAGCCCATTTCTGAGTCAATGCATTCGTATTTTCGTATTTGGGCTGATGGGAAACCCGAAGAGTACCAAGAGCTACCATTATCCTTTAAATTAAAAACACAAGTGTGTGGATTGGTGGAACGATTTCTTCAAAAATAAAACCAATCAAAATGTAACTGCCAACGGATACCTTTTTGAAATTTAAGTACATGAACTCGGGGAGCTTTGGATCAAGAAAACGGCACTACATGCCATATAGCAAGTGAAAAATGCGTGTCACACTCTTTGGACTATTTTCTCTAGGAATATATAAAATCTCAGGGCTTCAAGAACAAGCCAGCTACAATTGAGACTTTGAAAGACAACATTACTCGTCTTATACGCGAGACACCAGTCGCTATGCTCGAACGAGTTGCAGAAAATTGTACCCTCCAAATTGACCTTAAACGCAGAACCACCCTTACCAATCGATGTTTCTTTGGGCTAAAGAGACACTTGAGTGATAAAGCCGTTTACCGAAGGAAGCTTGCCTTATATAACAACTTGATCATCCCAGTCCTGCTCTATGGCGAATAAGGAAGTCCTTTGTCTTTTCGAGAGAAAAGTTTTGCATTCGATTTTTTGTCCTGTTTGCGTTGATGGCATCTGGAGAGGAAGATTTAACGACGAACTCTATGGGCTGTACAGCGACATGCGCCTGGTCAAGGGTCTTCGGATACATCGCTTAAGATGGCAAGGCCATGTAGAGTGTATGGACACGACTGCTCCGGCACGAAAAGTCTTCGAATATTAGCCATTGGGACAACGGAACAGAGGAGGGCCTAGACTGAGATGGCGCACACAAGTGGAGAAGGACCTTAACCCACTTAAAGTGAGCAGCTGGAGGCAGCTAGAAAAAGATCGTGCTGGTTGGAAAGGCATGTTGGTTGAGGCCCAGGTCCACCCCAGACTGTAGCGGCATAACAAGAAGAAGAAAAAGAATGGAACGCTTGAGACGTAAGCTTGCACAACATTTACATGATACCATTTTCGAAAAGTGAATACCATAAATCGTTCTTTAAACCAATAATAAGTATTTTAAATTCACTTTCAAATTGATGTGTTTTATTTAACATTATAAATCAAACCTCTCGATGAATCGTTCTTTACGAAAATGTGAAACTGCAAGCACTGTTAAGCGAAGTAGAGTCGTGGTCACAAAAATGACTCGTCAAGCTATTGAAGGTTCACCAATATTCTGTAGGCAATAGGCTAAGAGGGAGGGATGAAAGGGGATAGGAAATATTTAAACAATGGTGTGTGGAAACAACAGGCAAATGGAAAAGCAAAAACACTCCTGTCAATTTGTACATGCTCGGTACAAGGAGAATTCAATTTTGCATGGGAAAGTTACAGCAAATTAAAAGTTGTTATTTAGAGAATCAAAATAATTAAAATTGAGGGGCACTAGAGTTCACAAGGGACCAGAGCCTAGCTTCTATAAAAACTACTCTTGTTATGCGTGCTACTACTCTCTCACGAGTAGAAGGGACCTGCCGACTCCGAACGGCGAGATTTGAGAAGCTTTTCATAGACAATTTATACTCTTTGAGTGTTGTCAGCAACTCCAAAGAGGTGGTGCCATGAAAAAATGCGAGGTGTCTCATCCGGGATTCGAACCTAGATCTTCTGCGTATGGGCCGACGCAATCAGCCACTAGGCCACGGCGAGAATCCAAGAGAATCCAAGACGCCAAAATTCATAGCTTTTCTTTGAGCACAGCAGTGACGGCATTTTACTTGAACTGCGATCTTCTTTCGTACCAACATCGTAATCAGTTGGCTACTTAAAGAAAACGCCATTGTACCCAAAGAGGTAACACAAAGTCGCTTGTCTTCTTGACAATTCTCAATTATACACATCAAAATCAGTTCGGGACACGTTGGAAACAATCACCTGGGAAGCTCTACCTCAAGCGGCTTCCTCACCAGACTTGTGTAGTTCCTCTAGATTATCACTTGGCTGCACTAGTGGGTTCACGCACTTACTGAGGAGCACATTACTTTGTGCAAATATTTGAAAAACAATTATTCGCAGAAAATCATATTTACTGGCGCATTGTTCACATGCGGCCGAAGAGATGAGACAAAATGTATCACAGAAGATGGAACATAGTTTGAGTAAGGCACAGTTCTCGAACATGCCTGTTTTTTTGAAGTTGGTCATGCATACGAATATTTGTCACTTTTCACCTGAGAATTTTTTTTATTTCCATATTCTGAACGAACGAAACCTTGACTGAGTGAGTGCAACTCAATAGTGGATATCTACTTAGTTCGGGGTTTCAGTTAAGCTCTCTAGGCAATGTTGAAACGTTTTAAGGCTCCCAAGCTGAGAGTATCACTGTGAGAACGGTGTAAACCCCAAGCCTTCCTTCGGTTACCAAACATCGCTATACGTCCATGAGAAATGGATGTGGTATGCATTCTTAGTTTTTTCCTGGTTAAAATGTTGGTCTTTTTGCAGATTAAAGTTGCTGAATAGACAAAACCACGGAAGCGGAGATTATCTAAGGCCACCAAAATCATTCGCGGGCTTCTTCCAGTTCCGGTTGTCTACAAAAGGTCATCCCTTCTCCCCCACCACCTTCTTAAGTGTGAAAAAAATGAGTCTTTCATGTAAAACTCGGATTTTTTGGTGTCAAAGACTTAGCCCACAATGACCATCGGACCATTAACTCCTTTCACCTCGCAGCCATCAGGCGGCCACCGCAACACAACCGACTAAAGGAAATAATTTAAAACAAAATAACTCAGGCTTACCGAGGGCTTATGTCAGGCTTTTATGAGTTTCCCTTGAAATAAAGGAAAACATCATCATCACCGCTGCATTTGAATGGTGCGGCAATATTTTACGACAATAAGCCTGCCCCCCTTTGGCGGGACATAAATTAAATTGTTTATATACCGGACGGGCTCGGTTTGGTAAATATTTGAACCGTGACAGTGCTCCTCCCCGCGCGTGGTTAACGCTCCACGGCTTGACGGATTTTCCTCTCATCCGCGATTATGAGTCGAATGAGCGTGCGCGTATTTTCACGCTTCGTGCCGGCGAATCAAACGTAATCCCCGTTAATTGAAAACCTGTGAAATGTATCCAGTTCTAACGCACCTCTCGGTTGGCCGCAGAGAGACGAGACGCCGAATTTGAATTGCAAATGTCACCGCTGCGCAAAGGGGAGGTGCGGTAATTTATCACCGAGATCCGAAATCAGGGATAGCGACTCGACGTCAGGTTCATTGTGGGACGCGGTTGTCTTCGCTCCCTCCAGCGAGACGTGATTGTCCCACTCAGCGACAGCCCCGAGCGGGGGAAGTGCTTGTCCCCGATGCATTGTGTGCCATTCGCATTCAAATCCACCCAAACGCCTGTCACAACAAATTGTCAACGTTTTGTCGTCGTCAACTGGGGGAACGCTGCCGCCGCCCCGTCTCGCCAGTGCGGTGCAGTGGCAGTGGTGGTCGACCGACCGGTGGCGTGCAATCGCTTTGAACACGCATCGGTGCTACTGCACCATGCGGCCTATTGTTGACCGAGAAACGTCATTGTCTGGTGCCATGTCACTGTCACTGGCTGTTGTCGTGTTCCATTCCGACTTTAAAGAGACGGAACGAGTTTCTGTGACCGTCTAGCTGCATCTGGGACTGTTATGACAATTGTCGTGACAGTGGTGCAACCGTGGCAAATTAGCTTTTGATGCTTTTACGAAGTGGCAACCGGGAAGAAGGCTGCCGGGACGTGACAAGGTGTTGCATTGAATGGGATCGTGTCGAATTATTGCTGGGCAAACAGTCGGCTCAGTTGAAGGTGGACACCGCTGGGCGGTATTGCTTTCATGTCGGCCGGTTATTGTGGCGAAAATTAATTTACCCACTGCCGGACAATGCTCGGCGGGAGAGAAAGTGACACTTACGTTGTTTGGGAATCCGGTAGCGGTATGCAGCGCAAAATTGCCGCTGCACATGACTCGGAATAAAGGACCCACGCCTTTGTGTGGTGTTTACTTTGTATTCATTGAATTTTGATTGTTTGCGATCCCGGTGGATGGCGGTGCGGAGTTTCTGTAATTAGTCACAGGTCACTGTGGAG
Source organism: Eristalinus sepulchralis (assembly GCA_944738645.1). Taxonomy (NCBI): domain Eukaryota; kingdom Metazoa; phylum Arthropoda; class Insecta; order Diptera; family Syrphidae; genus Eristalinus; species Eristalinus sepulchralis. The sequence goes on from OX122882.1 coordinate 47,017,178, forward strand.
AAGGTGGCTTGGTATCCTGGGAAAGGATGTGAGGAGGGAGATGTTATGCAAAAGTCACGTGTGAGGAAATATTTCTGTTTGGGTGGATAGAAGAGAACAGTGGATGATATGTCGAGGATCTTTCCTTAGACTTCGAGTAAAGCGGAGGAATTTAAGACTGTCGAAAGTCTTAAGCCGACTTTGAAGAAGATATTTTCGGAGTGTTGCGAGAATTGAAGTCTTTCAGTAACTAGCATATGCGAAAAGTAAAATTCAGGACAATGAAAAAGTGGTGGACAATTTTAATGAATTGAATGAATGTGGGCAACTATACATGACAATCCGCAGATGGAGTAATTCAAAAACTAATAAATAGATAATTCCGCACGTCTCTATGTGAGGTCAAAACTATCTCAGAAGCTGACACACTGAGCGACTGTCAATCTATGCTCAAGAAGTCATGCCATCAAATGGAATCGAAAATATGAAATAAGGGAATGGCAAGCAGTTTATTTGTTTTTTGATTTATTTGATCAATTTGAAACTAGGATGAAATGGAGCTATCTCAGCTCAGGAAAAGCGTGGGTAAAACGTTGTTCTTACCATCACAGCCTGGAACTATATCGAGATCAGGAGGATAGTTGAAATTGCACCTAGCCCGGTTGCTAAAATAGCGACATAGAGTTCCTCCACTGTAAAGAGCACAAAGGAGTATACGCAGATCAATATTTGGTGAAGCAGACAACGCAAGAAATCGGGAAAAAATTCTACTGGGAAGCTGCCTACAAAGCAGAAGAAGCTGCGCTCTACATCAAATTTGAAAGACACCTGCGCTACAGTGGAACCTTCTTTCTTATTTAAAACAAAATAACTTAACCAAAGGAATGCACCCTTCGCATAATACTCTCCGATCGATTAAGATTACATCAAATTTTCAGCTGAAGTCCACAAATATCACATAACCAGAGTCTCAAAGTCCTCGAAATCGGGGTTACAATTGGAAGGTTCAAGAGGATGCCGCCAACGAAGGCTATGTGAACTAAGCCCATAGAGGACGAAATTCAGTTTATAATTTAATTAAGACTAAAATTCTAAAATATATGGCCTATGTTCAGTTCAAAAACAAAAAGAAACTGTTTCATTAAAACTTAACCAATGCCTTAACTCAAAGCTGGATCTTTAAGCAATGAAGTGTTTTAAGTGGGTTTTCCAAAAATATTCAATTGTTACTCACTACAGAGTAGAATCAACAATAGGAAACAGTAGCAGTAATAGGAGTACCAACTTTGGACTCCTACGTTCTTGTTAAGAAATGATAAAAACGAGACGAGCGACGAACTTGTGGTAGTTAAAAGCAAATGAGATCTTGAATCTGAAATTTTAATCAATTTATTGTATACCTTACTAAATACAAATGCATACTTACCTGGTAAACGATTCCGAGTCGAATTTCAGAGTGGAGATGCATGGAAGGAACGTAAGAAACTAACCGCCCTCCCATCAATAAAGAAGTGAACTGGATTAGAAGAAGCACAAAAGAAGCAAACGTGTCGGAGAAAGACAATGTCCTGAGAAATGTCATACATGTCCTGAGCTTCAACGCTTCCAAGATAAGTAATACTTAACTTTTTTCGGCGTCTCGGACAGAGCGTCACACTAGGCAGCAGAAAGTCCGAGGTAGTCAAGGACTTCGTTTACCTCGGCTCAGCGGTATATAGGAACAACAACATCATTACCGAAATCATACGCAAACATACGCAAGAATCACTCTTGCCTATCGCTGTTTCTTTGGGCTCAAGAGGCAATTGAGTAATAAAGTCATCTCTCGAAGGACTAAGCTTGCTTTATATAACATCTTTATCTTCCCAGCCCTCCTTTACGGCGCGAAAACCTGGACATAACTAAAAGCGGATGAGGAAGCCCTTAGTCTTTGCGAGAGAAAAGTTCGGCGTTTTGGTCCTGTTTGCGTTGATGACATCTGGAGGAGAAGATTTAACGACGAACTCTATGGGCTGTACAGCGACATGCGCCTAGGCAAGCGACTCTGGATACAATGCTTAAGATGGCTAGGCTATGTAGAGCGCATGGACACCACTGCTCCGGCCCGAAAAGTCTTCCACTCTAAGCTATTGGGACAACGCGACAGAGGACGGCCCAGGCTAAGGTGGCGCCAGTGCGCAACTGGCGGCCACCCCAGACTGTTGCGCCACAAGAAGAAAAAGAAGAAGAACTTCTCGAAATCTTCGAAAGACGAAGAAGAGTGTCGAGTTACCTAATTCTTTTTTTCTTTTTTTTCTACCTAATAATAGTGCTTGAGTCCGCTTTCTCCTTGTTGTGCAAACATCCGTTTCTCCTTTCGTTGGGATAAGCCATAAGATCACTACGAGACCTATTACTGAGCAAACCATATTAACAAGATGTACGGAGTAGGCCCTTCTGTACGCCCTTTCGGTATAGTTCACGCCTCTGCGCTATACAGTCGGACTGGGACATTCAGCTTAATCCAGCTCTTTGGCCTAGAGCTGTGGACGTTTCATTGTGTTTGCTTCCTGACCACAGGGGACAGCAACAGCCTGCTGTAGACCAGGACTTCAACCAATAAGCCTCTCTAGATGACACGATCGTTAGCCAGATGTCTTCAATTTCACAAACCAAGTTGCTTGAGGTCCTTCTCCATCTAAGGATTCTTTGGGCTAAATTAGTGTTGCCCAAACGCTCTAAATTGCCAGGCCATCTTAAGCGTTAAGTCCGTGTAGACTGGCGAGGCTCATGTTAGTGTACAGTTCCTAGTTGAATCTTCTTCAAAACCATTAATAAAAATAATAAGTACGGCAGCTAACAGGACCTGCTGATTCTGGTACTGATATCGTTCTTGAAAAAACCAAAGACTCTGCTGCCCGTTGTAGACGTGTCATAGCATCCACTGCTTTCGCAGTATTTGAACCTCCAGATTAGACTTCGTCCGAGGCAGCCTTGACGGCCGTATGCCAGAAGTCATAGTGAAATTATAACGCCAGAGGATTATTTTTTGATGTCAATGCTCTGTGGACGCTTTGTAATTGTCTCAACTGAATCTCTCAAAGGACGTTTTCACAAGAATTTAAAAAAAAAACATAAAAAAAAAGAATTTAAAAAAATAGAACACAGGGCTGTCTTAGTTCCTGCTGGACGAAGGGCCTTTAAACTCCTACGCGTCATCGTGTGTCGTTTCACGCGATAAAGCTGAAGCTCTCACCAACTCGTCCCCATTTCTCGGGACTCTTTCTTTGCTTTTTGGCGTCATGCTCTTCTCGATCATCCCACTCTTCCGCCCTTCTGGTTAAGCGGGTTCCAGTGCATCACATTTTTTTAATTGTATGATAAGTCCACTGCCACTTATGCAATTTCTGGCCCATTCTCTGATGAAGCTGTTCACTTAAGATCCGGTCGGCCAGAATATCCTAAGCATGTTTTGAAGGCATCGAGTCACAAATGACTATAGTTTTTACATTCCGAGGGTTGCATCCATATAACAGTGCGGACTGAACTGATATTGGAGTGAAACAGTTTTAGCTTGGTGTGTTATGCTAATAGAATTGCTCCTCCATTCTGTGGACAACATACTGTATGCTGAAAAGGCTTTTGATATGCGGTTTGCGACATCTGCTTCGGCTCTTTTATTGACTGAGACAATTCTTCCGAATGTCTGTTTGATCGAGATTGTTATATAAGGGGCTCAGTAACTTTGTTTTTGTAGTGTTGATCTTGAGCCCCACAGCGTTATCCACTCCCTCCACATTTGAAACCATTTGGTGGAGGTCCATTAGGTAATAGGTATACGTCGTCAACAACGACAAGATGATTTTAGTTAGATGAAAGTGTTCATCGCATTCCTTGTGACCTCGATGGCCCAGAGTAAAGCATATCACATCTTCTTTTTCTTCTTTTACCGGCGCTACAGCCCTAGGCGGAACTAGGCCCCAAACCCACATGCCCCTCCAGCTAGCACGATCTCGAAGTTGGTAGAGGTCCTTCTCTATTTGTGTGCGCCATCTCAACATCTTTGTTGCATTGTCCCAATTGCTCGGATTCGAGGATTTTTTGGACCAGATCAGTGGTGTTCATACGCTCTACATGGCCTAGCCATCTTAATCGTTGTATCTGAAGGTACTTGACTATGCGCATGGCGTCGTATAGTCTATAAGGTTTGCCTTTCAATCTTCTCCTCCAGGCGCCATCAAAAATTCCACGCAGAACTTTTCTCTCGAGAAGACTAAGATTTTCCTCATCCGCTTTTAGTAATATCCAGGTTTCTGCGTCATAAAGGCGGACTAGGATGATCAAGCTGTTGTAGAGAGCAAGCTCAGTCCTTCGAGAGAGGGCTTTATTACTCAATTGCCTCTTGAGCCCAAAGAAGTAGCGATTGACAAAAGTGATTTTGCGTTTGATTTCGGAACTGTTGTTGTTGTCCCTATTTACCGCGGTGGACGAAGTCCGTGACTAATTCGAGATTTATGCTGCCTAGTCGTACGCTCTGTCAGAGACGTCGGTGTTGTGTTTCATTCCTTGATAACAGCATGTACTTCGTTTTGCCCTCATTAACCACCAGACCCATTTTAGCCGCTTCTGCTTCAATGCCAGCAAACGACTCACTGTGTTCGTCCAATCACGTCAATGCCGTTCGCGTAAGCTAGCAATTGGACGGCCTTTGGGAGACCGTGCATCTGGTGTTGACTTGTGACTTGCGCACAATCTTCTCAAGGATGATGTCAAACAAGTCACATGGCATTGCCGCGCTTTGTCTAAGGATCCTTTTTGACATTAAAGATCTCGGTGAGCTCGATACCGACCTTGACGGAGCAGCGAGAGTTTCTCATCGTCATCCTTCACAATTTGACGAGTTTGATAGGAATGCCAAAACTAGACATGGTACTGAATAGCTCGTTTCTATGCACGTTGTCATATGCGCCCTTTAAATCGACGAATAGGTGGTGAGTGTCGATTTCCGCTTCTTGGGTCTTTTTCAGTGAGTGATTTGTTTTTTTTTTTCGAAAAAGAACCCATCACCAATTACCAATAAAAACATTATTGGGGATAGGATGCTACCTTGCCTTTGAATTTCGAATTCTTCTGAGAACTTTCCTCTGTGCTGAACGTGACATTTAGATCCATCGTAAGTCACCTTGATAAGTGCTCATAGTTTATCTGGGGAACAGAAGGATGTGATTTGCGTTTATGTGTTTTGAAGTCATACATGGGGTAACCGTAATAGCTTTATAAAACACGCGTTCGGCAGTAGCCCATCTTACACCAAATCATTCACGTAACTCTGATTGAACACTTAATCCTTGACGTAATTAGTCATAACGAATGCATTAGCACCAGGATTGCAGAACGTTCATGAACTGCTGCTGTAATATGTCGTCCATGCTTCTTTCATCGTGAGACTCTGCTTTTGTTTGTTGCTGCTGTGAAAAAATGCCCATGTAACCGAGAAATGACACTCGGTACTAATTCCCCAATTTTTGCTGCTCTCCCATCTGCCCATCTCCCATTTGAATTAAAAACCTTAACAACCAGACACGCGCTAAGGGTTGTCTTACGAAATTTTGGTAAAGACTGGTTTATATTGCTCCGTGAAGATTGGGATCACCAAGCTTTGGCATTGAAATGACTTGAAAGTTTTTGTCAGAAATTTCTAAATTGCACACTCTGTAATGGGAACATCTCGTGCATTGCCTCCTGGCTTTTACGCAAATGTCGTCCTTTAATCGAGGCACCTGTAAATCAAAAAATGGACCACTAAAATAGCATACACTGGTTTATACAATTACCTCTGTATTTTGACTAAAGTGTTGCTCCAATAAATTATTCCGATTCGTTACAAAAATTGTCAGTCTTTGGAAGAAGAGGAAAGCTAAGGAGATACCCGAACTTGTGGTACCAGAAGATGCAATCGATCCCCCACTGTTGTCGATGTCAGCATCAACTTGACCGATTCCATCGTCAGCCCAACTCTCATAACAAATCAAACAAAAATTCAAATATTCCCCAGATTCGAAATAAAAATAGAATTCACTCATTTCACTGCAATGTGAGAACGTTCATAAATATTTTAAGCTCCTCAATAAAATGCTGCCAAGTTGCTGTGTGATGCCATAAAACTGTATTATGCTAAACCTATTATGAATAACGGCATTTTTAATTGTCAACATTCTGAGTTGGCAATCAATTCTATCAGGCCAAAAGAAAAATAATAAATCGAAAAGCACATGCAAAGCCCCACAGCCGAGGCCACGATCGTAGACTCGAAGCCGGGATTTATTATTTATGAGATTTATAATTTAATGGCGCCTATGTATGCATAACCTCAAAACGTGTGATTTGTTTTCGAGAGGAAAGAGTTTGTTTTACTTTTCTTCGAGGGCATGCAACGGCATGGATTGGTCGTAAAACGCCGCGCGTTCGCAGCTACAAAAAGATTCAAAAAAGTGCGCATTGAATTAATATTCATATTTATGGGGTAGGGAACAATAAGCGCTTCGCTTTGACCCATCGCTCAACCCGGGCACTGGTTGCTGGGGAATTCAGTTTTATTGACAATCGATGAAATAAACATTTGCACAACAACTTTATGATCTGGCTGGGATGGGTGTGGAGCATAGTTGTTCTACTGGTTGCTGGCCGATTAAAAGTGTCACCGGGATTATATGATGAGCGCTGCTAGGGTAGACATCATGATCACACCTTTCTTACTTGTTTGGAACATTTTAAGGTCAGAATGAATGATCTACTGCAATGATGCGTCCCTCTGTGAGCAGTTAATAATAATAGGGACCAGGGCTTCTACATCAACTACTCGTGTTATGCGTCCTCCACGAGTGGAGGGGACTTACAGTTTCGTACCGACTTCTTACGGCGAGATTTGGGAAGCTATTCATAGGTAGTTGGTGCGCTTTGAGTGTTGTCAACAACTCGAAAGAGGTGGTGCCGTGTGAAAATGCGGAGGTGTCCCGTCCGGGAATCGAACGTATATCTTCTGCGTGTGGGTCGACGCACTTATCCACTACGCCACGGCGGCCACATTGTCAGCAACAAGAACAAGGAGGTGCCGTGAAAAATCTGCAAATCTGGGACCTCGGTATGGGGGTTGACTATGCCATGGTGACCCGATTTGTGACAGTTTTCGTGCGAGTCATAAAATACTGGGCTTGAGATGACAGTTAAGACAAAAGACTGGTTGAATCTATAAGAATTATATCGAGATCACTGGAATTATGACGGAAGGTGGATTGGGGTTGCCACTCCTAAAAGATCCGTGGGATGAAGAGCCATTTAGAGCTGATGAGAAAGTTAAAGGAATCGATGGGAGGGGTGTTTTTGGCAGATGAGGTATTAGACAGTTTCTGGTTCCTCTTCGAGGGTTCGAGGGACCACCAAACCTATTAGTGTGCTAGACAATCCGACAGTCTCCGGTTAATGCTTCCACAATCAGGCTTATGGCCTGTTCTTTAAGCAGTAGTACAAAAACTGGTGCCTTCGGTGTTAGGGAAGGTTCATAGGGTTTCGAAACATATCAAAGCACATGGTTAAGCCATGTTTGGTTGATCAAGTGGATCACGTCCATATGTAGTATCCAGTATACATGTAGTGAGAGGTACTCTTGTTGTACGTCTACCTTATTCATCGGCTTTGCAGCAACTTAGAATGTCTCTGTTGCCTGGCACTCAGCACAGGCAAAGTTTGAACTGCTTAGCCATCTTATCAACCGATGTGCGGCAACCAATGACCGTCGTGGAGCTTACTAAGACTGATTCGAAGGCCATAAGCGCTGCCTGGCGACTTAGGATGATGAAGATATTCTCCGAGGATTCCACACAATATTCCACAGTGCTTCGCGAATGGCCATCACTTCAGCTTTGAATACACTACAGGGCTTGGAGAGTCTGTAGATTAGACTTACTCAGATCCTCAGAAGAAACAGCTTCTTTTACCTTAGTCCCGTCAGTGTAGATGCAGATGGAGTTTGAAGATGACTAGATCTCACGTTTTGGAAACATGTTGGTGAGGCCTTGGTCCAGAGTGAGTATTAATGCAGAGTCTGGATGTATTCAGGAGTGATATTCAGTTGTGGGTGATCTTAGAGCTTCCGTACAAGCACAAGCCATTGTGGTGAGGAGTTCAGTTTAAGGGCTGAGCCAGCCGGCGACTGTTATGTGGTTGTGGTTGCAAGCATAACATCCAGAGCATCTAAGAGGAGAAGTTCTAAGAGCCCCACTGATGGATATGGATGTTCGTTCCACATTTTTTAGAGTATAAAGAGACGCTGTGCCTAGTGCTGGCCATAATACTGCCGTTTAGATCCAGAACATCATATGTGTCCCCACCCCATATGCGCCGTCCCTACAACCTCCATGCATGTTTAGAGCATCATTGTGTCATTCAGACGCGTTAACTTTTCAGATGGGAATCTTGTCTAGCGGGAGTCCTAGTTACTTGGCAATGTTAGGAGGGACTATGTAGGGGATCTTGTCCTTCCTGGTGAAGAGGATCCGTTCAGTCTTCTGGGTATTGATGATAAGTATATTGTAACGTGTTTATTTGAACAGTAGCTAAAGTGCGTTTTACTTAAGATCCCTTGTTTCCTTCTGAGGAACGTTTGCCGTGGAGCACGCATATCATCCACATATGCTATCACCCTGCGTCCCTCATCTTCTAATATCACTTACAGATCATCCATGATACTATTTGATACACCTCCTCGTTAGGCAAATAGACTCTAATGATGAAACTGCATGGTAGAGGAACCAGATCTGGCAGTTATACTGCTGTTATTGAATAGGGGATTTGTAAGGATATAAATTCCTCATCCAAATGGCACAAAGAGTCAGATTTTTAATGCGGGAAGACATACTTAAAGTCGCCCTCAATGTCAAAAAGGGTACAGCAAGAGATAACTACGCAAAAGTGAAAGTTGTCCCCAAACGAGACTCGAATCTGTCATTACCGACTCACTCTATTTAAAGAAAATTGCCAACTGAAGTGAAAAATAAAATGGCACCAAAACTGAGGTCCTCGACAACACAACACAACTTCTCGAGCACAGACCCACATAAAATCATAATAAAAACAAACTCACGACAACAAAAAACAATGCAAATGTAAAAATCAAACAAAAATCATCCCACAAAAAAAACCGACCCAGGAGATCCTTGCAAAAAAAGAAATGACAATAAAACGAGACGAGCACCATCATAACATGCGATAACAGTCTGTGCCTGCACGGAACTCCGAACAATGGACAAGGACATCCCCATGCGATGCAGCAGACGGAACTTCTGCGAATGCACCATAAACCGCATTGTCCTGTCCCGCAGTCGGCCGAGAAAAAATGCAAATGCATCGGGATATTCCAGGAGATTCGCGAAAAAGGTCCTCGTGATGCAATAAAACGTCTATTTGCGAAACTGCTTAATTATGCCGCCAGCACAGGACGCTTTGATCCAAATTCGTACTTTGCTGTTTTTTTCTCCTCACTGATCCGCGTCACCCTACCTGCCCGCTCGCGGGGACTGTCGTAAAAAGTTTACAACCCGCCGCGATAAATGAGAAAGTGGGCGTTGTGTTGACGATTGCCATCATGCTTAGGTACGCGTATACTACGCTGTAAACTATAATTTGTTTTGCGCGGCTTATTACCATAATACTGCTACCATGACCTCCAGGCGTAACGTTGACGTTTCCAATTTCGCTGATTATCTCCCTTTTAAATTGCGTCAGTTCGATTTGGATTGACAAAAAATAAAGAAAAATGTTTGCCAATGTTTCGCAGAACTGCGGTGGGTTCAAAGTGGCCGGATTTAGTCTCTAGCTTGGTTTCCTCGAAAAGAGGTTTCCTAAGGGGGTTCGTTGCTGGAAATCGCAACGTTTTACCGAACTGTTCTAATTTGGCACTCGGAAACTGCTCAGGTCTTGACTGAAAATGTGTAAAACGTGCCTTGAGTCACGTCTTAATTTGGAGACAAAAGTCAACTTAAAGAGGAAGAGCTCACAGCAAGTTTTTACCTCTCAGTGATAATTAAAAAAAGTATAATAACGTGAAGGCATTGAATAGAAGATTATAAGTATGGCAGCGGCTTGTTACAGAGATTTGTTCAAGAGTCTGAAATCTTTATAAAGTATGGTCCAACAAAAACGCAACAATGATAATTTTAAACTGAACAGAAAATTTTGAGAGTATTATCTTAATATTTTAATGACAGAAGGAGTTATGGTCATCATGTAGAGGACAAATGCTCGCCGCGGCTTTGGTGGCATGTCTTTATCCGATGGTCCATATTTTCAACAACTCTGAGACAGAAATGAGGTTCAATCTCGTTAATTTTTCGAATTATTTCGCTCGCTCTTAAATTGTTCTTGGCTTATTGAGGCATAAAATTTCTTTTAAATATCACCACAAAAAGAAGTCAAATGGTGTCGAATCACACGATCTCGTAGTGGCCAATTACCATCGCCACTATGCACAGTGGTGCCCTTGTATGCGGAACGCGGAAATAAATCTGTAACTTTTGAACCCGTTGACCGATCTTGATGATGAATTTGGAACAAAGTATAAGTGTCATAAGGTCTTTCTGCTGTCACAAAATGGTTGATGTAACATGAAGGATAACGGAGTATTCTTAAGTTAAAAATTAAAAAAAAACGCACTTTTTTGTATAGCTGCATAAAAAATATATTTAGTAACAATATACGACAGTAAATTTAGGCTCGAAACAAAGCTGAAATTCGTACCTATTTAGAAAAATTACATTCAATACTATTTACTAACATACTTTTGCTGAAAAAAATTGTAAAGTCAGAAATTAGTGTAATAAGGCTTGCGCTCCACTACTTAGTGGGAGTGAATCCTTTGTTTTCGGTTCGCACCTCAAATATGTTATCCGGGGATCAGATGATACCAACATTTGATGAATTACATCTTCATTCGGCGCTGAACAAGACAATTTTCTGCTATTATTGATTTGATAGATAGGAGTTTGTCTACCTCGGGGCAAACGTAAACTTCACAAAAGACACCACAGTGGAGATCCAACGTAGAACCACCCTTGGCAACCGATGCTACCTCGGTTTGTCGAAACAACTGGGGTCAAAACTCCTGACTCGAAGGACCAAAGTCTTGCTCTACAAGACCCTAATCCTGCCAGTCCTGCTTGATGGAGCTGAAAGCTGGACAAGTCTGCAGAGCAGATTCTTGGTGCCTTCGAAAGAAAAATTCTACGTCGGATATATGGTCCCGTCTGCGAGGAAGGTGAATGGAGGAGAAGACATAACCGCGAACTCTACGAGCTGTACCAGGATGTGGATGTAGTACGGAAGGCAAAAATCCGTCGACTACACTGGCTCTGCCACATCGAACGCATGGACAGCAACGCTCCAGTGAAGAGGGTCTTCGAATCTGAGCCTCCTGGTTCGAGAAGAAGAGGACGACTGAATCTCCGGTATAGAGACCAAGTCATCGCGGATGTAAGACAGCTTGGCCTTGATGACTGGAAGCAGCGTGCCCAGGACCGTCAACGATGGAAGTCAGCAATTGCTCAGGCTCTGACCCTTCATGGGTCGCCGGCCTGATAAGTAAGTAAGTATTGATTTGATAGTGACAAAAATCCTTATTTCGGCTATCCTGGGTCTCCTTTGACCATGATACGACGGGAAATGCTGCTGATGATATTACTCGTATATTTGCTCCGTGAAATAGAATTCTATGAATCGTTGCTGGCATATAATATTAGGGATATTCTTATAGCCATAGCTGCAGTTTTTTGGGCATAAACTCCAAATTTCTCCGCGTCAATCTTGTAATTGGTCGATATTAGCTCTAGGATGACGCTGAATCTTTTTTACAAGTTACACATCTATTTCCGCTGTTGGTAAAGGGTTCTCCAGAAATCTTCGAGAAGTGTTACCATCATTAGTTGTACCAGTCCCTTGCTTTACAATATCTTTTAGTTCCATTTTGTCCACTCTTAATGAATAGGCGGCGTCACTTTTATTGTTCTCCAAGCTTTGATCTCCGAATTATAAGTTATGTGTACTAAGTATTCCATGAACTTAATGCGGTCACGTAGAGGGGACATGCTTAAGTTCAGAGCGTTTTCATTGCGTGTTTTTGTTCTTAGTATTGTTAAGTCATTCACTTCTGCTGGTCACGCGCTACAAATAAGACATGAACTTGCAGAAGACGAGCTTGTTAGTCCCTTCGCCAGTTTACCATCAATCACGGTGAAATGCAATTCATATACTATTTTAATTACACTAGTGTTTGTTGCAATTATTGTTTCATGTAATCCGAATTTTGTTTTCAACTCTTGATCTATGTTCACGTATTAGGTCCATAGATTATTTTTATAGTTGTAATTTTAACTGCCTACAGTATCGTGTTGAAGAGAATCGAAGATTTTTCCAAATTTAACTGCAGCGGTACCAACAGTGTCGTGAATAATCACGAATCGGATGGAGTCGAATCTTCATTTGGCAATGTTTGTTTAAATTCACTTTGCTCAGCAGATCCATCACAACCCCACTTGGTCCAGAGCGTAAGGCTAACGTTTTCTTAAGATTGGCCTATTTACAGTGTAATCAAGTACTTATTGAATTGTAATAAAAATAGTAAACTTTATTATTATTATCACTTTCATAACTTAAAATATTGCATTTAGCAATAATAAAAAATATCCTGATTCATGCCCCGGGTATTTGCGCAACACAAGCATTGGAAGGAAAATCGTAGGCCCTAACCAGGCTTAGAAAGCTGGTGATCAAAATAAACTGTTGTTGATGCAGTTTGAAAGCCTAATGTACGCACTTTCAAATAAATATAACATCACGTTCCAACGTGGCTTATTTTAAGAAATATGCTACATTAAATTTTCTCGAAAAAAACGTCTAAATTTTTTAAATTTCATAATCCCAACTTTGAGCTAGTCGTACACCGAAACGGCTCATTAGAAGTCAACGAAATTTTGGCCTTCTATGTTCTCATAAAAGTAAAATCGAAAAACCAATATCACTTGGCTGGCCATTGAATTTCTTGAGCTGTTTGACAAGTGGATACTATATGCTTTGTATCCTTAAATTCTGGCCAAAAAGTCAGTTTTCATCCGGCGATACCGACGTGTGATGTAGATATGTCATCCATCCATCACAAAGTCCACGAAATGCATTTTGATTTGAAAACCCATTTTGGTTAGAGCAAGCTTAACACACTGCTTAATTGTGTGCAGTGGTTGAATTTGTCAAACATTGAAACAAATGTCAAGTGAAATTTGGCAGAAAAAACTTGACGTTAAGGTATAACTTGCAATTAACAACGTGCGTGATGGTTGGACCAAGCTTTAGAACCAATTGAACTCAAGTGAGCAAATGAAAGAATAGACTGCTCTCATCACAGATTATGGGTGAATAGGTCCAAGAAATTTTTTGCGCAACCAAACCCATGTCAGACGCTCTAACTACAAGCCAATTGCCATTTTACGCAAAGCGATTGGCCACATCACATAAAAGAGGAGACTTGGGGTTTTTAAGAAATTCTATTTTCCGAATATATTGGTGCTAATACATATATAGCCGAAGTAGTGACCACAAGTAAATGCTTTTAGATACTTTACGTATGATTACAATAGTGGTATTATTTTTTAAGTAGTAGAGTCACAGTCAATGCTGAGGATGTGGAGAAACCATTTCTGCAGACTGTATAACGGCGATGAAGAACAAAATCCCGCTGTCAGGCAGAGCAAAACATTCAATTCAAAAATTCAATCCCAATGAAAGGGGGAAATTCAATCCCAATGAACAATTCCGTTCACCCGACCCGGATGAAGTGAGGATTGCCATATCTAAACTGAAAACCAACAAGACTCTGGGAGTTGGCGGCCTACCCGCCAAGCTTTTTAAAGCACAGGTGATGATCTGGTATGGAGCATGCACCAACTCATCTGTAAAATATGGTCGGAGGAAAACATACCCGAAGAATGGAACCTCAGTATTGTTTGCCCGATCCTTAAAAAAGCAGACCCTAAGACTGAGCCTTTTTCACTGTTAAAAATAAACTATAATCGGGTTATATTTTTCTAAAATAATGTTCTCTACAAATGCATATACACCGTATGAATTGGCCATTCTCAGAAACATTTTTGCGTTCTCAGTATTTGGTTGGCACAATTAATTCAATAATAATAATAATAATTGAGTGACACTACAGCCCACAAGGGATCAGGGCCGAGCTTCTAGAACAATTACTCGTGTTGTGCGCGATACTGTTTTCTCGCGAGTAGAAGGGAGTTTTTTGCCGACTCCGAACGACGAGATTTGAGAAGTTTTTCATAAGCTATTGATACTTTTTGAGTACTGGAAAGAGGTGGTACTGCGAGATGTCGGTTGTAACTGCTCTGTCGCGGGTAGAAATCGCTCTGAACCGTATGAGATCCTCGAGGCTGCGAGCGACGTCCGGCTCATATTGAAGTTGCCTTTCTACTGTTCGCCGTGCGACGTGGAAGATGATAGGGCAGCCTTCCCTATCTTGTATCAGGCCTTTCGCGTTCAGATAAAGGAACGCTTAAGGCGGAATGAAGCCGTTAAGACGTACCCGTTCATGGTAAATTTTTTTGGGTAGTAAGCCCCAAAGATCAGACTGTTGGTTGAAGCCATGCCTCGATCAGTGTGCCTTCGTATCAACTTGATAATAAAATTATCTATCCTTATGAAGTTTGCCTCGTTGTACAGAACCTCGTTGGGGTAGAATTTCTTGTACTGGGATTCTGGTGTTCGATATAAACAAAGACAAAAGACGAAGACACTGCCTCTCCAACACCCTCTTCTTTTCCATCTGGAAAGGACTCACGTTGAACCATACACTAGTTTTTTTTAAATGCTATTAGCTCCCCAGTGAACGTTTGGTAGCTCATATACAACTATTGGGACTGAGTAATTTTTAATCTCTTCCTTCTTTTTCGTTTACTGGGGCTATAGTCCGAGGTGTACCTAGACCATGTATATGCTGTGATCAGGGAAGAACACACAAAACAGACGTCTCGGATAGAGCTTACCACTGGCAGCAGAAACTACGATTCAAAGACTTCGACGTCAGCGGTAAATAGTATCAATATCAGTACCATTATTTCATTTGGCACTTAATTCGATTCCGGACTTTTGAAAAAGTAGGTTCTTCAATCTGCTATTATTACAAACATCAGCTGCGGCTAATCGCTGTCATACTTTTGGACTTGAAATCTTAAATAAAAGGCCTTCACGTTGATATACTTATATTGGTTATTATTTCGAGTTCAAATTTGCTGCGGCTCTTAGACCCTTATGAATACTATAGCACTCTTTGAGCGTTATCAGCAACTCCACAGATGTGATGCCGTGAAGATTTACCAGACAAGCATTTACTTCGAGAATCGAACCTCCAATGTGCCAGTTGAGGCACTTACCCACTATGCTACGGCGGCTACAACTTACATTTTGCAAATGATCCAAGTCTTCTCATTAAATTAAATAACAACTTGAACTTTTCAAACTATTTCCTGAGCACGTTGCATAATCAACTGCTGACATATTATAAGAGCGTAAGAAACGGCATCCTTGGTGGTGAAGGATGTTAGTTTCTCACTCTTAACACCAATCCCTTACTCCCACACAGAGCACTTCAAAACTTAAGACTAAAAT
Source organism: Eristalinus sepulchralis (assembly GCA_944738645.1). Classification (NCBI taxonomy): domain Eukaryota; kingdom Metazoa; phylum Arthropoda; class Insecta; order Diptera; family Syrphidae; genus Eristalinus; species Eristalinus sepulchralis. Next base: position 47,032,859 of record OX122882.1, read on the forward strand.
CATGTCGTATGTCTTATTCAAACATAGAAAACTAGTAAAGACCTTTTTGGTATACTCCTAGGTTATACTTTTGAACTTTGTGAACCTTGTCGTACAAAAATAAGGCCCACTAGTTGAAGCATACTCTTTTGTCCCTCTTTTTGGAAAAATGACACAAACAGAAATTTGCATTACCTGGATTCTGAGTCCAATCAAGTTCCACAACATACCTAAGTAGGAGGATGCAAAGGGCTATGCCTCCCTGTAAATACTCCTCTTTACCCGATTTCGTTTTGGCATCTTAACTTTTCGAAGACGCCACGTTTCGGGATTCTTCGTTCGTGCGTTGCAGACTACGTTAACACAAAGAATTCTCAAATTACTTCTCAAGACCTTCTAGTCTGATTAATTTAATTCTTGTTTAAATTTTTCAAAAATCTATTCTCGTCTCCTAGTTTTAAATTTTCATTGGAGTAGGGTTGGTTAAAGCGGCTGGTTGTGAATGGGCAACCACACTTAGGGCTGCTCTTAACGCGCTGATAACTTCCCCTTGTACCCTAAGAACCAGTATGAGCTTTTCCTGCAATTAAGGTCTCCCAGATTTAAGTAGCTGAGTTTATCCAGGTTGCCGAAGATTGTACTTTCCTAGCAATTTCATTCTTCGCTTTGCAAGAGCTTTAAAGTCGCAGATATGGTGAAAAATAGATTCAACGACTTCCTCCGCACTACAACTCCTACAAAAGTCATTGTGAGGGACGCGTATTGAGAGAGAAGTCATTAATTACAATTATAATTTATTTTAGTGTACATTCTGTTACAACTTTTTTAAGAAATGGGTCGCGGCAAGGAACTAACAGTTACTGAACGTATAAACATTTTTTCACTCCGTTTATCTGGGAAAACAACTCGGGAGATTACTTATCTTATCTTATCTTATCTTATCCTTATCAATAAAAGCAAAACCAGCGTGATCAATTGTTCGAAACTAGGGGAAAACTAAAAAAAAAAGGAGAAATGGAAGAAAATCGACGATATCTCCAAGGATGGTAAGAGAAATGAAGCGACTAGCAACAAAAAGATCTCTCAGTGCCGCAGACATTCCATAAACTTTAAATCTACGATGTACCACCCGTCGAATACAGCAAATTTTGAAAGCCGATCCCAACATTGAATATGAATACATATATATATCATATCCCAAAACCAGAGCTTACGTCACGCCACAAAAACAATAGATTGGTTTTCGCTTGAAAATACCAATTTTGGACCAGCGAATGGTCCAATGTAATATTTTCAGACGAAAAAAGTTCAATCTTGACGGCCCCGATGGTTGTTAACGATATTGGCGTGACAAGCGGAAAGAAAAACAACAGCGCATGGCTAGAAACTTTGGTGGAGGGACTCTCATGGTTTGGGCGGCTATGGCGTACGATGGAAAGATTCCAATATGCTTCATTTCAACCAAAATGAATGCAACGAAGTACGTGGAGTTGCTAGACGATGTGCTTGTCGACTTTGGTGACAATGTATATGGAGGTACGTGGACTTTTCAGCAGGACAACGCTGCAATCCATTCGGCAAAGTCCTCTTAAGATATTCTCTACTCGCGTGGTATTCCTATTTTGGACTGGCCAGCATGCAGTCCTGACCTGAACCCTATCGAAAATCTTTGGAGCAGACTTTCTAAGGGTGTTTTCGAAAATGGTCGACAATTCAATGGGGTTTGTGAACTTAAGGAAGCCTTTAAGCTGGAATGGTCTAAAATAAACGGAAACTATATTAGAAACCTAATTGATTCGATGCCACGGAGACAGCAGCAGGTTATATTGAACAAAGGTGGTTCAACATCTTACTAAAATATGAAAATGTTCACTTAGTTCCATTATTTAGTTTTTATGCATTTTTTATTTGAATTGGTCTTATATTTATTTCGCTTGAAAAAATTTGTTTTGTTATTTTTTTTCTACTAAATAATTTTTTTTTTTTTGTGAATAAACATGTATACGTAACACTCATTTCACGAAGTATTTTTTCTGATATTTGATTTAATTTTATCTACAAGCAGTTGTAGAATATTGGAATTTTTAGCTTGGTCCGCGAAGTGTATGTCCTTTTATGAAGTCCACGCCTTGTGTGAGCTACACAGAGAGAGCGTTAAAATTAATCTGTGACCAAATCGCTTTGGTTGTAAGAAAAGTGGGTTTCTCTGATCATTATTGGTTTTGTTCGCTTGATATGTGTGTCTTTGGTAGGTGTTTGACTAAAGCCAAGGCATGTCATCTAAGCACGGGATTAAGAATTTGGTACCATGACTGGGAAGCTCATTAGCCTCGTAGTTCCTCTGAATTTCACGTTGTTCCGACACCCATAACAGGTGGATATTGAAGTTCTTGGCCACCTCTAAGAAATCATCATCATCTTAGAAATATTCGGCATTTGAAGATGTTGGAATGGAAATTGTGGTCTCCAAGTGATTTGCCCGCAGCCTGTCTATCTGAACAGTTGATTATATGCCTTCTGCATACAGAATTGTTTCTCAGCTGTAACAGTGGGTATTTGATCTTCCATAATCTGTGCCCGAAAGTCGCTTCATTATGAAGGAAGTTTGTTGAAAGGTCTCCGTAGCAGACGCTCGCTCTCATTCCATTGATAATCTTTGGTAGACCTGTAGACATACAAAGTAAGTCATCGAGCGACGTGGGAGCACACACTCCCAGTCAGACCTTTCTGATTTGCCGACTGAGAACTCCTTTTTTAAAGATGAACTGGGGCGGAGGGAGATCCGCAATTCGAGGGAGGAAGTTCCACTGTTGTAGGATACTTGAATGTTCGCAACCTAGTTCGGAGCCCGATTGCCATACGCGCTGAAATTTCATTTTGAACAAGGTGTTGAGGAGGAAGGAAGAGGAGTTTATCTTATGCCATGGACGGGAACTTCTTAGAGCTCCACGCATATTCTGATCCACCTTTGCACTCGACTAAGTCCATTGAACTAAGTTAAACAAAAACCGGCTAAATACATAAATTATTGTTTATTAAGCCTTGAAAATATTTGTCTATTTCTGCATCTCCCTCATTTCCAAGCAGGATTCTTTAAAGCCCCTAATTTTAAGCGATTAGCACACGTCGGTGACAGTGACTCCTTTTTTTTCTAGAAATCTATAAATCAAATTTGTTCGAATTATACAAATTTCGGTAATAAAACCGCACAAGGCTTCTAGTGTGTTTACGCCCACCCAAGAAGAAGGATACAGGTTAGAGAAGGCAAGAATTTATGATTGAACTTCTTTCTCCAAATCAAAAAAACCATAAAATGCTAAATTTATGTATTTCTGGATCTACAAGTTTCAAAGGTCGATATCTTTTGGCAACAAGTTAAACGAATGTGTGGGCCAAGAGTTTCATTTCTAATTTTCACACAATTTTATACTCTGTGCCGAGTGTGTATCGGTGGTTTACAATTCGAAATTATCTCTGGAACAATTTCTCACCTCCCATCCCAAACCCTAAGACTTGTCTGACTTCTTTAAGGTTGCACTAATTGCACTGAAACATAACGCAACGTGCAACAGAGGGCGGCCTAGACTGAGATGGCGCACAAAAGTGGAGAAGGACCTCAACCAACTTGGAGTGCGCAACTGGAGACACCTGGCGAAAGATTTTGCTAGCTGAAGAGACATGTTAGTTGAGGGCCAGGTCCACCTCGAACTGTAGCGTCAGTAAAAGAAGAAGAAGAAGGGTGAACATTGCCTCAGCGGAAACGTAATGGACCCCTGTCTGGTATAAGTGAATCCGAGTGAATACACTTCTGGTCGATCGCCTGCTACAAGCGGTCCAGTTGTTCGCAGTAGATGGTAGAAACAAGCGTTTGGCCATATGGGAGCAGCTCATAGTGCCCACCAAACACACAGCAAAACCTTCCTGGACGTCAATCCCGGCTTAGCCATTGTTTAGGACGATTCACCGGCCTTCAACCACGACCGTTTTCGCTTGATTTTGTAGAATGTGATCCATTTTTCGTCGCCAGTAGCATATTGCAGGCGTTGATTCGGTCCAGAAGGTTTTTTTTGCGTCAAATTATGCGGCACACAAACATCAAGCTTTTTTTTGTATCCAGTCTTCTGCAGATGGTTTCAAATGGTTTGGTGACAAACTCCCATCTCCTGGGCGATGTCACGGAATGCCACATGGCAGTCTAACTCGATGATTTCCATGATTCGATCGGTATTCGTCGTCACAAGTCTTCCGCCGTCTGGCTTATCCATGGTGTCGTATTCTCCGGCTCTGAATCGTCGAAACTATTCCTCCGCGGTTCGAAGTGATAAAGTACCATCCCCCAAACACCATTAATCTCACGAAACGTTTTTCTAGAGGATTTGCCTTTAACGCAGGAAAACTTTAAAATAGCGCGAATTTCCTCATTAGTGAACTCCATGTTTACACGTCTTTAACCAAACTAATCATACATAGCGTCGTTTAGAAGGTTATGTCAAGACCTTTCAAATGATATACAGTATTGCCAGATACGAACTCTGTAGCGCTTTGCACATAGCCGGGAAATTAAAAGACAAAAGGGTGGAAGGGATATATTTGATTAACCTCATACTATATGCTGTCATCGAGGATGGACATACAACATCGACGTCTCGGACAGAGCGTACTACAAAGCAGCAAAAACTTTGAGGTAGTCCAGGACTTCATCTACCTTGGCTCCGCGATAGCAACATCACTTCCGAAATCAAACGCAGAATCGAGCTCAAGAGCCCAAGAGCCATCAATTCCTATACCGATAGTTCCTGTTTTGTCTCGTAACATCTTAAAGCTTAAAAGTCACTGTGAGAGACTTACTGCGTCAGTCAGCCCAAGGCTACAAAGCAGATTGCCTACACAGCAACCAGTGAAAGTGGTCCCCAAACGAGACTCAAATCTGTCATTACCGACAAATTCATTTGAAGAAAATTGCCAAAAAATGGCACCAAACCTGAGGTCCTCGACAACACAACACAACTTCTCGAGCACAGACCGACATAAAATCATAATAAAAACAAACTCACGACAACAAAAAACAATGCAAATGTAAAAATCAAACAAAAATCATCCCACAAAAAAAACCGACCCAGGAGATCCTTGCAAAAAAAAGAGATGACAATAAAACGAGACGAGCACCATCATAACATGCGATAACAGTCTGTGCCTGCACGGAACTCCGAACAATGGACAAGGACATCCCCATGCGACGCAGCAGACGGAACTTCTGCGAATGCACCATAAACCGCATTGTCCTGTCCCGCAGTCGGCCGAGAAAAAATGCAAATGCATCGGGATATTCCAGGAGATTCGCGAAAAAAGGTCCTCGTGATGCAATAAAACGTCTATTTGCGAAACTGCTTAATTATGCCGCCAGCACAGGACGCTTTGATCCAAATTCGTACTTTGCCGTTTTTTTTTCGCCTCGCTCTACCTGCCCGCTCGCGGGGACTGTCGTAAAAAGTTTACAACCCGCCGCGATAAATGAGAAAGTGGGCGTTGTGTTGACGATTGCCATCATGCTTAGGTACGCGTATACTACGCTGTAAACTATAATTTGTTTTGCGCGGCTTATTACCATAATGCTGCTACCATGACCTCCAGGCGTAACGTTGACGTTTCCAATTTCGCTGATTATCTCCCTTTTAAATTGCGTCAGTTCGATTTGGATTGACAGCAAAAATATGTTTGTCGGGGAAGGGGGAAATCTTAACAGGGAGGCTGTCTGCGAAGAGTTTCACAAGGCTCCGATGGGCTTACAATCAAGGTTTGTGTTGAAGATGCGTTTTTGTTAGGGGGCCGGTGCGGGGAGCCCTTTTGGTGGGGATCGCAGCAGGTGGTCCAATTATTAAGCGGTTCTTGATTGGCTTTTGAACTGCAAGTGAATGGGTTTGGAAACTTTCACAGGAGCCGGCGCATTTTTCCCCAAATGAGTCAAACTGGGAGCGGAGGCATGAGTCTGATTATGTGTAAGGCGAACCAAGTTAAAAGCAGGATTTTAGACAGGCCTTAAGAATTCTGGCCAAACAGCATTAAGTACAAAATTCCTTGAAATTCCAGAACAGCTTGAACAAACTGCAGGAAACACGCTCCTTTTTGAAACAATGGAACAGCTCTAAGTGAAAAAAAACTCGAAAACGATCCACGTGGATCGTGTATGTCAGTTGTCATCTGATCAAGATCTCAGCACACTGTTGTGCTCGTCAACCAAAAATCAGCAGTATGCGACTAAGGAATGCTTGGGAGGACTGTAGACCTTTCATCCTTCCTTTGATGGTTTTCTCAAGCTTAGAGAAGGGTGTTGCAAGAAAGGATAAAATGAAATGAAGATGCCAATGCACTTATTCCTATGCTCGCAGACTGCCTTGATGTCAACAAAATTTTACCCCTTCCCTCTCCTCAAGTCCTAACGAACTTAAAATCTAAAAACAAACCATATCTCTGCATCATCTTCGCTGTAGAACGAAGGAATGAACAAATCTTGGCTCCTATCCCGACCCCCATTCCATCACTCTTGTCCCTGATCCAAATGGTGCCCTTCTACAAGATTCCAGCAAACCATCACCAATCCAATCCCATATGCTAAGCCGAAGAGATCCGGCAATTTGCGGCATTGTTGTCGGCATCACTGGAACACCGTAACCGTATTAATCTCTCATCTAATTTCAAGATTTCCCATGCCTCCCTCAGAGGTGGCTGCGCTCCGAAATGCGATCGATGGCATTATCCTTGTGTGTTCTGCTCTCAATTTCGGTAAGACTCAACCGATTGTGTACCTGTTGTACGACAAAGTGCTCGCCGCAGCGGCCGAACAAAAGGTGTCGGCTCTAGCAACTGAAAGGGAGATCAACAGAGGCGTCGAACACCTTACACACGATCACCTCCGCCCGATCATCCGCCCGGTAGTGACCGGGAAACATGTGTAAATGTGTGCCCGGCTAATTTCGTGATGATCGCACTCGATCACACTGATCGGTGAGCCCTTTTGATGTGGTCGAGCGATAGATGTGTTCATGATTTATCTTAAGACTGTGGTCACCCCATTGTTCCTTGTTTGCCGTCACACACAAACACGGCGAGCACAATGGGCCGCGTACAATGGGACAAATGGGCTCACAGGAGACTGAAAGAAAAGCCAAGGGAAACCTGAAGGAAAACACAGTCACTCTCAGGTCATTCTGTGGTGTCTTTGCGGCTGCCGAGATGCTGGGCTGCACCAGCGGCAGCGGTGTCAGTGGCGGGCGGCGGCGGCGGCGCACTGTGCCAGGAGGATCCCACATCACAGCTCAAAGAGCCTGTTGTTTGCACAATGCATCATAATGGCGGGCGGTCGCCTTTGATCAGGCGGAAAATCAAAGTGTGTTTTGATTTTTACGCTCCAGTGGCTCTCCAAAGATCCTAACAGGTTTCCCCGGATCAATGCATTGTGCTGCCGGGGGGATTAATATCCGTTTTATTTATTTTCCCTCATCAGCGTTTACCTTTACCTTGGGATCCAAAAAAAAAGGCGCGAAATTTGGCAGAGAAGAAGACGGAGAAGACTGCTCCGTGACAATAAAATTCAAAATCAACACGAGGCGTGGACTTTTCCGGATAATCCGCGTTATTAGTTGGGACCAGCGAAAAATTCGAAAGTGGGCGTTCTGCTTACATCAATCATAAACGCTTCGATTGTCGATTGTCCGGCACTTGCAGGTCCCATCTGCACCTTGTCCCTACTGCGCAGGTAGATGGCTCTAATGACGGTGGACTCGATTGTATGCGAGAGTGCAAACAATAGGGAATCTGAATGCTAATCCTGCAGAGAGCAGCTTTTGTTTTGCGGTAATCTACGTAAATTGTGCGAGTCCCTATTCCCGCTGCGGGATGTGTGAGTGAGTGATGCTTGGGAGTACAATGCTGAGGCATGCATTTAGTCGACACAGTGGCATATTTAGGAACGATTTGCTTTCGCCCTATGTGGCAAGGAGTCATGGGGTGATAATTGGATGTAGAGAGGATCCGAAAAAAAAACAAATGAAACACATTTGAAGCGGTTGCTTAAGCAGATCAATCAAAATTCACTTGAGTTTCCAAGCCTCTTTAAATTTTAAAAGATTCTGCCGGTGTTCACATGTCTTCGTATTGTATTTCACGGAGGTGATGGAATCTAAAGTAATCTAGTTGTAAATTAGATTACAATAGGCAAACGCCCAAAAGGTAATGGAAAACAAAACAGAAAGAGGAAAGGGTTAATTTGCCCTCAATAAAAGAAGTCAATGGGCCCTAAAGGTAACAAAACAAACACAAGGTATCCTGTGAAAGGAACAAATTCGTGCTTACCTGCCGAATCGATCTGCGATGCATTGCCACTGCTTGATTGAATTAATTATGTCCAGCAGGCCCTGCTCAATGAACTATGTACTCAGCTTTCCACGTAAATCACATGCGGTCAAGATAGGACAATGGACAATGGTATAGAGCGGTATCCCGCGGGTTAAAGATCTTAAGACAGTGATACTTTAAGATGAACCGACTGATGTTTATGTTGAGAAGCAATCGCATTCCAAAACCGGCAATAGCCAAGTGTCAAGAAACAAATCTTTGTGGGAGTCCCCAAATCCATGCTATTGACAGAATGATGACATTGACGCGGCCGAACCAGAGAGAGGGAGTTGTATACGTAGTAAGCACAGAATAATTTACCAAAAACAACAACTTCATCACAATGGGCCACTAGGCGGCCTAAGTGTAGCCGATCCATTCTTTCGATTTGGAAGCATACTGCTTACAGCAAGACTAAAATTTCTGTCAGAGGGATGTCAGAATTGGGTACTTCACTACTTCACTGGAAATACACAGAGATGGTTCAAGACTGAAGAAAAAACGAGCTTAGGAGTTAAGTACTCAGAGGCAATTTTACCTATGACCGGCTTTTACAGATGAAAGTATCCTGGACAGTGGGTGGGGAGGGCTGCAATTCGAGTTGTTAAAGCAAAAGTACTCAAGAAACCATAAAAAACTTCAAACCTCAAATGGGGTAGCCAGCATATCGAGTCAACTATGACCAAAAACTTAGTCAAAAAAGGACAAGCCACACGGGGCATGTTTACATTTGAAACTTGACTACTGTCTGATGGATGACCTCATTGATGGAGCCAAAGTCAATTTTGTGGTGGAATGCTGGCTATCAGACCCAAGTGTTAAGGGCACCTGACTGGTAGTGACACCTTGGCCAGAGACTACATTCTGGTGCCACGGGACGTCAAGAGACCCTGGAACTTCGGTTTCAGTTCGACCGCGCTGGGAGGTTCTGGGAGTATTGTGGTGGCTGTGGTTTAAGACCCAATATCGCGGGCAGGGCAACCAGCACAATAACTTCTGTAAGGGATGATGAGTCGTGGATATGGAAAAGACTGTAGTATACTCTCTACAAACCTATGCATAAGTGTCCAATGAATGCTGATTTTTGAATTTTTCTGATTTTCTGATGTATTTTGAGCTTATGAGTTTACGCAGGCTAACAACATCTCCACGGACGAGGCTTAGAATTGAAAACTTGTTTTGACATTTTCATAAGTAGTTGATCGGTCAAAAGATCAGATCGGAGCCCTAAAAAGCTACATATGTATCTGCTCAAATTTAAATCCACCTCACCCACAGAAGTCGCCGATAGATCGAATTGGTCTTTCAGTCATGTCACGAGATGAGACTTAATAATTTTTGAATCCAGATTTTGTGATTTTAAGTCTCCAAAGCCCTAAAACAGTCATTTTATTTAAAAATTCCATGGAGTGATGCCTAATCAATAACTTCTTTCTATTACTGACAAGGCTATTCATCAAGTCCAAGTTGTTTTTCATCCTTAAATAATTTGTTTTTATAGCGGAGATTCGGTCTTACTCCTCTTCCTATACCAGTGAACCAAAAGGTTCGGACTCGCAAACCCTCTTAAAGCTAGTGTCAATGCGTTCTGTATTGCCTTCCCTAGTACAAGTAGAATTCACAGTTCTGTCTTATCCCCTATTCATCTACCTTGCAGACAGGACGATGTATCTGACGAAGAATTTCTGATGTGAATCAGCTTCTCAGGTTTCATTGTCATCCAACTCTTAACGCCATGTAGCATACAGCATAATTTTGGTCTGTCAGTTGTTTCGTCAAACCTAAGTAACACTGATCAGCAAGGACAGTTCTTCTCTCTGAAGAACCGTCCTTGGTGGAATCCACTTTTAATGAATTAAATGAATAAAAATATTAGTTAGACTTATGGAAATGAAGAGGAAGCAGAAAAAAGCTGAAACATCTCTTCACATGAGCATAGACAGTTTTGGCTTCCTCTGGCGCTACAGTCCGGGGTGGACCTGGGCCTCAACCAACAGACAGTTTTGGCTAAACTCTGTTTATCTCGCTTTCTTCTTCATGGTACTACCTCTATCGAGTAGCTGATAACTCTCAAAAAAAACTTCAGAAATGAAAACTAATAGTTTTTAACAGTTTGTACCATTTTGTATACATATGTATATATAAGTGCCAAGTGTTTTTAACTGTTGGAGGCAATTTGTAATCTAGTCTCACTTTAACTAGAAATGATAGAGATGCAATTGTTGTCTTGACTTATGATGATAAAACAGAACAGCAAGAATCATTCCTGGGATCATCGAAAACATGAAGCAGGGACTCCACTTCATATCTAAAACTTCTTTGAGAAACCTTTTATTTCTGCAATTCGAAAAAAATGGCTCCGTGAAAATATGCAAGATGTCCAGTTCAAGAATCGTTCCTGGGATCACCGTTGTTTACGTCGACGCATTTACTCAATCGGCTACTAAATTTGTTGCCCATACTTTAAACCAAAGCTTAAAAAGAGTTAAAGATTTACAAATCTTTCTTCAACGTTTTGGGGGGATTTTCAACTTTGAGTTGCCACGCCTGATAGAGCAGAAGGGAATAGAAAGAGCGTTTTATGAGAAGTGCAAAAAAATTATTATTTCCATTTAGAGCCTATTACTACCATCTAGTCGCCGTGGCGTAGTGGGTAAGTCAACCCACACGCAGAAGGTCTAGGTTCGATTCCCAGACGGGACACCTCGCATTTTTTCACAGCAACACCTCTTTCGAGTTGCTGACAACACTCAAAGAGTATCAATTGTCTATGAGGAGCTTCTCAAATCTCGCCGTTCAGAGTCGGCAAAAAACAGTAGGACCCTTCTGTTCGTGAGAGAACAGTATCACGCACAACACGAGTAGTTGTTGTAGAAGCTAGGCCCTGGTCACATGTGGGCTGTAGTGGACACCCGCTATTTTTCGCCAGCTGCCACCAGTTGCGCACTCCAAGTTGGTTGAGGTCACCGTTGAACATCACCTCCGTCAAAATCTAGCAATCGATTGCTTTGAGTTAGGTAAGGTGTTTGTCTACCTCGGGACAAATGTGAACTCTACAAGTGACACCTTGTTGGAGATTCGACACAGAATCTCGCTTGGCAACCGCTGTAATTTTGGTTCGTCGAAACAACTATGATCAAAACTCCTAACTCAAACGCCTTTCAAGATGCTTATCCTACCCGTACTCCTATACGTAGCCACGTGATGATAGGTAAAACCGCAGAGCAGATACTCTGTGCCCTCAAAAGAAAACTTCTGCGTCGAATTTTTAGTCATGTCTGCGTGGCAGGCAACTGGAGAAGAAGACACAACCGCGAGCTTTACGTTCTGCATCAAGATCTGAATGTAGTCAGGAAAGAAAAAAAAAAACGGCGACTACAATTTCTCTGCCACAATGAAAGGACAACACGCTCCATCTAAGAGGATCTTCTCCGGAACTGATTGCGGACGCTAGGGCGCTTGGCTTTGACAACTGGATGCGTGTGCCCGGAACCGTGAAAAGTAGAAGGCAACTCAGGCTCGACCCTTCATGTGTAGATAGTCGATAAGTAAGTGGAGATAGTCGACTGATTGAAATTGAAACACACGTGCGAGTACATTCTTGGATTACAATATTTACAGTATGAACATCTTGGTACACAGGTTTTAGGAAGGTAGGCTTTGGTGTCGTAGGTAATACACTTTTTAATCACGTCCTTCGAGGTTGAAAATAGTTTTAAGGAACAAAAGTCATCACAACTTTTTTTTAAATAAAAGGGACAGTAATTGAAACTTTATCAAAATCAGTTAGAGTTTAGCTTGTTGCTTGTTTGTTAATTTCAAGTTCCAGTTGTAAAAACCAGGAAGGTTCGTTTGTTGGAAACAATATGCGAGGTGGCAAAGATTCCTACTGTCTGACAGATATTGGAGCAGTGAGCCAATAGACAATTATTCAATTATTTTTTGGTCTTAGTGCCTCGCAGAAGATTCCCGCTTCCATGCCGTCTTCTGTCGTCGATCCACCAGGGGAGATGGGGATGTCTTTGATGGAATCCGTCTTTTCCAATCATGCCTGTCTGATTCACAGGTCGTGTAGTATTTTTTGTTGTAATACTCCGGTTTTGTATAGTCTGTAGTAGCACAAAGGTTTTTCAACTGAAAGAACGATCAAAAATGTTGAGAATGCCAATTATGGCAATCACACAATCTGAGAGCTGCTTTGGCATCGGAATTCTTGATGTAAAGTTACAAATTTTGAATGTGAAGCATCGTTTTCAATCCTGCTTGTGGGACTCCAGTTATACATAAACATTCTAGCCCTTGTTCTATATTTAGTTTACTAAGGGAGGATTTCGCATTGAAACCATCAACGCCACATCCTACGCTTCCACTTTGCATAATTTGCGAAAGGAAATTAAAAAGAAAAAACGGGGTGAACTCGCAGCGCGTGTGTTGCTTCTTCATAACAACGCTCCCGCTCAAACGGCGCGAGATTGTGGTTTCGAAGAAATCCAACACCCACCCTATAGTCCAGACCTTGCCCCTAGTGATCATTTCCTGTTTCCGGATTTGAAAAAATGTCTTCGTGGAAAAAGGTTTTCGGATGATGAAGAAGTCAAGTCGGCAATAAATGGGTATTTTGCTGAGAAAGAGGAACATTTTTTTTTTGAGGGTTTGAAAAAGCTTATCTCGACATGTAATAAATGTAAGGGGAGATTATATTGAAAAATAAAAACAATTTAAATTGAATCCGCATTTTCCTTCATATCGATACCGAGAATATATTGAACGCCCCTCGTATGCCTGGTAGGAAAGGCAGTATTTCCATAAGTAAAGATGATCCTCCCGATGGCTTTGGGCAACCAGTCGACGATGTGTGGTTGGAGGCCCCATCTTTACCGAATTTCTGGCGTTGAGGACCTTTTTAATTCTCTCCTCAGTGTTCCTTCTCTAGTTTAGTTTGCAGTCAATTAAAACTTCTATGAATGTTTGCTCCTATGGGTTCTTTAATTCGTCCTCGATTCGGATTTTCTATATCCTCGTGAACAGAGCCAACTCTGTTTTATTTGACTTAACCACTAACAGATTCTTCTACAGAATCTTCACAAGTGTAGTTTGCATTGGTTTGCAGTTTGGTCCTCTTAACTTTCCATAAACAAACAACGAATTGCAGATTGTTATAGTCCCTACTAAGACTTGAGAGGGTCTTGAGTGTCCTTTAGAAAGTGGTAACCAACTTAAAGCCGACTTTTTCTCTACTAAAAATTTAAAAATTCTTTGAAAGGACTTTAAAGTTTCGCTTAAGTCGACTCTATTTGACCATACATTTGCGTATATGTAAATCAGTTTTTTTTTTAATTCTTGCTTAACCAAGTGCTTAAGTCAAATTTAAAATAAATGCGATTGATGTCTGCCACTAAGCGACCTCGTTAACCACTTCTAGGAACTTTAAAGCGGCAAAAAGCAAATAAATGGATGTTGAAGAAGCTCGTGAACTGTAATGCCACCCGTTTAATGTTGTTTAACGTCCCGAGAACATTAAAAAAAACCAAAAAAAGAAATCGATGAGAGGGAAAAATTGAATACATTCACATGAAACAATTCATTGATCATTTTGAACCTCGAAAAACCGATGACTGTACTCTCGATACAGGGTCAGAGTTTTAGTTTTGAATCAAAATCATCATATCAATGATTGCACCATTCGGTCATGGTCATTGCATTTTTGGCAATTACAAGCAATTAAGCTGTCCGAGCCCATCACCAAATGCATCCTTTTCCCCTATTCCCCTCAATGGAAAATTCCTTCTTTTCTCAAAAACCAAGTCAATATTTAATTTCAATTGTTTGCACAACTAGAATCCAACTTGATGTTCCTCCACCTGAATGTTTACCTGCTTGCTGCGTGCACTAACAACCGATTATTTTCCCCTCTCAACTAGGATTGAGTTCACCCCTCTCTCACAAACAAAACTCACACTCTCAAGAGAGTCAGCACCTTCTGTCCTCTTTCCTCTCGTTGCGACAAGACGCACAAGCGCACCAAACGAACCAATGGCATCGTCTTCGGAAGACTCCGCCCTTTCCACTCCGCAGTGAATAAAACCACCTCCCATGTGTGTGTGTGTGCGGAACTGTATCCGTGTACAGGCACCATGCACACAAAAAGGAAACCAAACAAAAGAGCCCTCAGGGTATAGCAGAATGCCGCCATTCTATGTTTGTGCCATCGTCGCCTCCGCGCGCATACATATACCTACAACCGAACAACCGGATTCCAGTCAGTCAGCAACTTCGTTTCGTCGCGTGCGCACGTCTCTCATGAGATTGAGTTTCAAGAAAAAAAAAAAAATCTGGTTTATAGAAGAAAGAACTCGAGCGAAACATTCGCGAACAGTGTTGAAAGAAAAATACAGACAGTTCAGTGCCCCTGTGGTTTAGAAGTTTCTTCCCGTTTCTGTGCCAAAAGACAATTCATTCAAAACAAACACAATGCCGCGACCATTGAAAGAGTCATACGGTGACCAAAAGCCCCCGTTCTCGTACATCTCCCTCACAGCCATGGCCATCTGGAGCGCCCCGCAGAAGATGCTGCCGCTAAGCGAGATCTACAAGTTCATCATGGATAAGTTCCCCTACTACCGGAAGAACACGCAGAAGTGGCAGAATTCCCTGCGTCACAATCTCAGCTTCAACGACTGCTTCATCAAGATTCCCCGCAGCTCGAACAAGGCGGGCAAGGGATCCTACTGGACTCTGCACCCCAAGGCGTTCGACATGTTCGAGAACGGCAGTTTGCTGCGTCGCAGGAAACGCTTCCGCGTACAGAAATTCGAGAAGGACATCCTCAACGGCGAACTGAATGCGATCGCGCACTTCAATCGGTGCTTCGTCATGCAGCAGCAAGTCCCCCCGCAAGCCTGGGAGTACAACCCGGCAGTAGTGGCAGGTCACCCCCACCAAGCCATGTACAACATGCAGCAGTCGCTGAACAGCCCACCAATGTGCGTGGCGACAAGAACGCCCTCACCCGAGCTGGACCTAGTGTCAACATCTCCCGAGCCACAGCTAACTGCAGTCGACCACACAGTGCCAGCCAGCAGGCCCAAGCGGCCCTTTGACATTGAGAGCCTCATCGGACCGGACCGGAGCACCCACCACAGTGACAACAGCATCAACAGCTCAAGCAGCATGGAGCTGTCAGATCAACTTGCATCATCGCTAGACCTGTCTTCGCCCGCTTTGCCGTCGGCTTCCACATCTCCCGCAATTGAGCACACAACACCCGAGCTGCCAAGCACGATGTTCATGTCCCCGAGCTCAGCGCATCACCTGATGTCCCCGTCTTCCCTCTACACAGCGAGATCACACCAGTTCAGCCCGCTCATGTACTCCCATCATCGGTTCCTACAGCTGCAGCAGCAGGCCTTCCACGCTCAGTATCAAGGCCCGGCGGCAGCGGCCATGGCACCCTCCACAGCAGCGCCCACGACCGTCATCAACGATCCGCAGGACGTCTATCGTCGCTACATCGGACCACTGCCAGTCTTCTAAGTCCTCTTGCTAAGTGTCTACTTAATTTGTGATAAACACGTTCAAATGGTATTATTAGTTCTTCATTCCCCCGTTCGCTTGGCAAGGGGCTCGATGCGGCTGGGTGCTGGACTAACCTTGTGTACATAGCTTTTATTTATTTATTATTATTTTTTTTATTAGTTCTTGTATTCATTTTATTTATACTACACTGTGTATGTGGTTGTTAAGTTAGTTGTCAAAGAAGATGAGAGAAAAAAACAAAACACTTGAATTTAAAAGCAAATCTTGTTTTCTTTGTTTAAGGGGAAGGGTCAGTTGGGGCGTCACGTCAAAATGACGCAGATAAACGTCAGAAGATAACCTCAGTTATTATGTGTCATTTTGTGATATCAAGAGGCATGGAATATTGCAGCAAATTGAGACATTTGGTGAGATTGACATTTGATGTGGATCTCAACGGCTGTTTGGGACAAATTTGTTAATTGCGCACGTGTATCGGGGGGAAAGACACACATACACGCACAGAAGAAGATGTTATCTGTGGTTTTTGATGACTTCCGATGAATGGAAGGGCCTTTTCACATCAGCGAAGGTGGATTGTAATTTAGAAAGTTTAGAGAATACAAGCTTAAATGTGCACTTTTGGGGTATCAAAAGATGGGCCTCGAATAAAAGACTTTTGTTATTGAATTTGAGTTTTAAAAATATTCTTTGAATAAGAAAAAATATCTATTTTGGGATATTTTCACTCCGAATTCAACATTTTGCTTGACAAATTCTCAAAGTGAATTTACGATCCACATTGACCTGTTTCACGATCGACACGTCCACGAATAAATAATTTGCGGTTATGTGGGAGCATAGAGGTAACTGTATACAAGGATGTTGGACTGAAGGATTGTCAAAATAAAATAGTACAGTTATGAACTTTTTAAGTATTTTACTTTAATTGAAGAGTGTTAAGCTAATGAGATGAATTTTGTTCTCAAATATCCATCTGTACAGGGAAATATTTAAACTTAAATATCCTAGAGAAGAACAAAAAATCATAAACAAAAAGAAAATGCACCATTTATGCACGTGTCCTCTTAGAAAGTAGGCAGCTTACAGTTTCTGTTGGGTTGTATGAAAAATCGCTTAGAAGCTGAGCCAATTAGCAGGTTTTCGTAATTTGGTTAGTACGGTCCTCTCCTTTCCCTCATATGATGCCCCCATTCCTTGGTGGAGCTGGACTTCAATCAACAAAATTTCCCAGCTGGTGCCACATTTAGACATCTGTCTTAAATTTTTCATGCCAAGTTGGTTGAGGTTCTTCTCCCATTATTTGTCCTATCACATTGTCTCATTGGTTCGGAGTTTCGGAGTTTTTCGGGCTGAAGCAATGTTGTCTATAACCATAACATGGCCTAGGCGTTGAATTCATAGACGCCTGACAAGCCTCATGTAGCTGTACAGCCCGTGCAGCTTGTGATTGAATTTCCTTCTCCTCGACTATCAACGCAAACAGTGCCAAACTTGTCGTTTGAAAAGAAAAGGCTTCTGAATCTGCTCCTGCATAATGTCTCGCTAAGATAAATGGACTTCCACTTGATGTAGTCCTTGTGATCGGATGGATGGATGCTGTGAAGATGGATGTCAATAATTTTAATTTTGCTCAATTGGACCTCTGCCAATCATTTCCCGCGGATGGTTTTCAGTCAGGTAATTGCATTGAAAACGGCATTAAGCTTCCTCGAAATTTCCTAAGACTTTTTGATGGTTTCCTGAATATTCTTTGAAACTGAAAACCAAGGTTGTCAAGCGCAAATTTGAGCACCTTCTATTAGTTTAGGGCCCATTCCATAAGTGTCAAGCATACGTAAAAAAAAAAATAAAAATAAAAATGCGGCGTTGACAGTAAAACAAATATGTCTGTATTTGGTATTAATTTTGCCTTTTTGATTACTATTGCTTTTTTCTGATTTTTTTTTATTTTTTCTTTCCTCAGTTTATTTACCACAGAAATTGTGGAAAAATTCACGTTTGCATGCCTCTATCAAATACCTAAAAAATAAATAAATAAATAAATGATAAATGAAACTTAATGGCCCTTGGCGGGCACTCTAAGCTAAACCCGAACTTATACTATGTCTTTCGACCTAAAGTAAATCATTTGCACTTAACATGAATATTGAATTACAGCATGAAATTAAGAAGAACTTAACTTAAATACTACCTTAAAATAACTTAAACTATCTAAAGCTAAATTTACACACGTACATATCCACTTGTATATACAATAAAATAGACATGTTTATCTGTATGTGTGTGCTTAATATTTACAATGTACGTTCACGTTGGTGCAGACATGTGTATAGCATTTTTAAAACTAGCCTAAGGTATGTAAGCCTGTCATAGGTTGCCGCAGTTAGACCTAAGCCTATTCCGCTGCACGACAGTGACCGACTGTGCCCCATAAGGGGGATACGCGCTGCCCTTTCTAACCCGGGTCTAAGGGATTGGAAGATGGAGTTCCCTCTATCCTCATCCACAAGAATTTTCGATGTTGCATTTTAGCATCGAGAACGTCCCGACTGAACCGGAGCAGACCCTCCTCAGCTAGTTGTGCGACGGAACGGTCGTGGTTGAGTCGCCCATCCACAGTTGATCTGGCTATGTGAAAGATGAGCGGTACCGCATTTATGTCCTGTATCAGTTCGTTTTGGTCAAAATAGAGAAAAGCTTCTGGGGGGACGAAGCCATTGTGATGTACCCTTTCGTAGTATTGGGGATTGGGATAGTAAGCCCCATAGATCAGGTTGTTGGTCGAGTTCGTAGCTCTCGCAATATGTCCTCCAATCAACTTCACCAGGAAATTGTCTACTCATATCAGGTTCGCCCTATTGTATAAAACCTCATTAGAATAGAATTTTATGTACTGGGACTCAGGTGTTCTGTAAAGGCGAAGGCAAGCCCTAAGCAAGCCCTATCGAACCCCCGTAACTTTTCCATCAAGCTTGCACTCACGTTGAACCATACGGGACAGCCATAGGTGAGCATTGGCCGGATGAGGGCCATGTAGCAGATCACCCGGAAACTACTCGTCTTGTGCATGTTATTCTGTCACGAGTAGAATTATTCTGTGTACGAGAGTTGTACACTTTATTCCCAACTCCAAACGGCAATAGAAGCTTTTCCTGGACATGTAATTTTGATTTAATTTTGTTTTACCAACAACTCGAATGTGCAGTGAAAATGTAGGATTTTCATAAAGTGCAAGATTTAGCTTGGAGATGGACGCACATACGCCACTACGACGGTGTAGTGGCAGTAAAAGTATTAAAATTTGAAACAACAAATTGCTGAATATCGTTAGCGCTGACATAGAAATTGATTTAAAAAGAAACAGTACTAATACAAATGCCGACCTTCCAATTGGATCTGCACAACCCGAACTTTTACAGGTCAAACTTGTCCATAAATTTCAGAATTTTGTTTCTCGAACCATTTTGCTTTTTTCAGTTGGAGCTACTAATAATCAAAGTTTCTATCTAAAGTCCATTCTTAAACACCGAGTGATGGAAGTTCCACTGTATTGAGTTATAACATATGTTTAAAAAAACCCAAAAATGTAAAAACAAACATAAGTGGTAAGGGTTGCCGTGCCGATGTAAGTAAGTGCATCAACTCAACGCCGAAGGTCCCAAGTTAAATTCCCGAACTGATCACACCTCGCAGTTGCTCACCACATTCATAGAGTACTTATTATGTATGAGAAGCTTATCAAATCCAGTTGTTCGGAGTCGACAAAAAACTGTAGGTCCCTTCTACTAGTGATAGAGAGAGTAGCACCCACAAGAAGAGAAGTTGCTGCAGAAGCTTTGCCCTGGTTCCATGTGGGCTGTAGTGTCAATTAAAAGATGAACTGTTGTGTCAAACAATGGGCGTTACCTCGCATATTAAATTCGCATAGTTTTTTAAACAAACCATGGTCGGTGAGACTGTTACAAAAAATAACACTTGTCGAATCAAGAAACTTTAATTGTCGAATTGTTTTCGGCAGTTCCAGATCTATCAGATTTATGTAAAGGATATGCAAGTGCTTGTGCACTTATGACGTGATGTTTCGTGATGTTTTGATTTAAAAAAAAAATACTGTCATTCTTCAAAACTTACCTCAAAAATGTACAGTCACGATCTTCTATTTAAAAGTTTGTGCAGAGTTCCCAATGTTTGCACAGAATATTACTTACCCACAAAATAAAGGAAAGAAAACCAAAACTGTACATGATAGTCTTTCCGCAAAATTTTTAAGTAAAAATACATAAGTTCTCAAAAAATAAGCCTAGTTCATAATAGTGAGGTAATCATTAATGTTAAAATTTAAATCCGGGAAACTAAGTGAAACGTTTTGAAGACTTTTCTTAAAAAACAAGGAAAATAGGAAAGAACTTTAAAAATTCGCTAAAGTCGATTTCATTTTAAGCAAAATTTGTGTGTGGCACTGACGTAAACCTATCTGTTTTTTTATTCAATTGAAATTTAGAGCTGTCCAGTTCTGAAAATTAACACCTCTTTCTGGCTTGTAAAGTATGATTTTAAAAAAAGCATAAAATTCAGAAAAGTACATGAAATCCTTATTTATATGGATAGTACGGTTCTTGTAATTTAATGTTTGAAGATTATTTTTTTTTTTTTTTTTTTTTTTTTTTTTAATTCATTTTTATTTCTGACTTCATGAAATTCTTAGGTACTAGACAAAAAATGCTTAAAACTAGTTAATCGAACCAATGATACAAGAAACTTAATGACCCTTGGCGGGTACTCTAAGCTAAACCTAAACTTATAATATGTCTTTCGACGAATGTAAATTAAAAAGTATTTGCACTAATCATGCATGTTGAATTTAATGAAATTAAGAAAAACAAAATCGAGAAAAACTTAATTACTGGACTGTTTTATTAAAAACTTATAAACTAACTTAAATACTACCTTAAAATAACTTAAACTACCTAAAGCTAAATTTACCCACGTACATATACACATGTATATACAATGAAATAGACATGTATATCTATATGTGTGTGCTTAGTATGTACAATGTATACACATAGGTGCACGGTGGTGCATGTATGTGTATACCGATTTTTTTTTTTTTTTTTTTTTTTTTTTTTTTTTTTTTTTTTTTTTTTTTGTTTGAAGATTATTTCATGCAAATGTTGACCTTGACTGCGCCTGCAATGGTCCATCCGCTTAGTCCAATTTTGGTACTCTCTTTCCAACATTTCGGCCGGTATCTCACAAATAAATGCCTCAATGTTGTCTTCCAATGCGTCAATTGAAGCGGTCTTGTCTGTATAAACATGAGCTTTAACACAAAAAATAGTCTAAAGGCGTTAAATCGCACGATCTAGGTGGCCGAACGTAAAATAAAATGTTCACCGAACTCGTCTTACATTTTGGGAAAAAAAAAAAAAAGTTGGATATCATCTCACGGTAGCGCTTACCATTCACAGTTACGTTACGAATCGCATCATCTTTGAGGAAGTACGGTCCAATGATGCCACCAGCCCATAAACCGCACCAAACTGTGACTTTTTCTGGATGCATTGGTAGCTCATTGAATGCTTCTGGCTTATATTCACCCCACAATCGACAAGTCTGCTTATTTACGTACCCATTGAGCCAAAAATTAGCTTCGTCGCTTAACACAATGATGCTCGCGATGAACTTTCTTAAAAGAGCACGCATTTTGATAATAAAATCCAATAATTTGCAAGCGTTGTTCGTTTGTAAGACGATTCATGGTTAAATTATAGACGAAGCTGAAGATGTTTGACAGTGAAACAAAACACGAAACGTGCGTCAGCTGTTTAAACCAGTGTTGCCAAAAAGATGACAGCTAAAAAATCACCCTTTATTTACGGCCACTAAACATAAACCATAATTCGAAAATGAATTCAAATCCTTTGGGGAGAATAAATCCTCAAAATGACTTGCTCAAGGCATTAATTTTGCTTAGGCGAACTCTGGTTTTCGGGTTTAAATAATATTCAGCAAAACAAAATGCAAAGAACTTCAAAGGACTTTCCAAGGAAGATTACTGACATTTTTAGTAAAAATATTGAAACCTATAATTTTAGTTATGCTTCTCGACCACTGGAATGTTTTAAGGTAGAAATCAATCAAATCAAAAATCAGACTTTTTTTTATAACGGAGCATTTTAATTCTAGACAAAAAATGCCACTATAAAGAGACTTATCACCTTCTGGTGATGGAGCCGATAGATAGCAAAATTTTCGATGCTTAAACTTGGGCGCCTACCTCTTGAGAAGATAGTGGTTGAATTTGAGCGGATAGTGGCTGGATTCATTCAAGGGCGACGAAAGAACCGATGAAACAGCAAGAAAAGGGACAGGTCTACCGCTGATACCAATCAAGCATAGATTAGCTAGGTCAGTCAAAGCAGAAACAAAACGAAGAAGTGTTTGAGGAGTTTGCGAGGGCGAACAAACACAAACAAACACATATTAGACACGAAATTTTCATTCAAGTAAAAAGTTCACCCAAAGGTAAACTGAAATAAGATGGGTAAATGGTAGGTTCGAGTTAAGAACCATTGTTCAGCTTGATAAAGCTGGTTTTAAGTATATTTTTTGTCTAGAGGTAAGGAATGAATGAGTAGATTTCAATACAAAATTGCACAAAAAATGCCTTACCCTCCCCTTCAATTCAGGCAATAAAAACAAATTTGCTTACCGAGTGCAAGTGTTAAGCGCAAATGAAATGAAGATATGTGAGCTATATCAAAACTGTTATGGCCCAAAATCAGTCTCATATTCTTCTCCTTTTAATGACGCTACATATCGGAGTGGACCTGGGCCTCAACCAACATGCTTCTCCAGGTAGCACGACCACTTCGCCAGATGCATCCAATGCGCACTCCAAGCTGGTTAAGGTCCTACTCTACATGTGTGCACCATATCAACCTAGGCCGTCTTCTGTTGAGTTGTGATGTATAAAATTAATTGAAATATACAATTACTAACAGAAAAATGCACATATTCTCAGATAGTCCGATGATGTTGAAAACACTAAAAGAGATACATATTCAACTCCAAGGTAATATAGGACTATCACAAGCTGTAGAACGAAAAATAATAGAAACAAAGGTCTAGAAAACGACCAACTATTAGGACCTGAGTACAAGTTGGCTTTACTTTAATATCAATCCTATACCAGAACTGTCCTTAACAGTATTTTGTTATGGTGCATCAATTTGTTCCTATCAGTGTTGTTTTGCCTAGTAGCAAGAAATTCAATAAAAAATTGAAAGAAATGATTTGCAGGACTCAAAAGTTACTTAGGTTTCGGGGTACCGGAGTTCAATCTTCACTTCTTTCTAAAAGTGTGCAAAAAAGTTACATATGTACATGCATATGTATGTTAAGTAACTTAAAATGACTGCCTGATAAAGTTTATTGAAATCGGCTCATCCGTTCTGAATTTGAAAACATATAGTTTTAGCAAGGTGAGCTGATTTCGCTCTATTTCTGACAATACAGACGTGGTTATGTGGTTGTGTGTGTACCATACATATGCAGTTAGATTTCGTATGTGGTATATTATGCTGCTTGCCCGCCGTGGCGTAGTGGTATTTGCGTCGACCGCCACGCAAAAAGTCAGGTTCGATTCCCGGACGGGACATCTCGCATTTATTCACGGCACCACCTCTTTCGAGTTGTTGACAATACTCAAAGAGTACCAACTGCCTATGAAAAGCTTCCCAAATCTCGCCATTCGTTAGCAAAATAACTGTAGGTCCCTTCTACTACGACGGAGAACACTCGCTGCGCCATCAAGTTCGGTAACGATCTCACCGAAACCTTTAATGTCAAAAAAAGTTTGAGACAAGGCGACGCACTTTCATGCGACTTCTTTAACATCATCCTTGAGAAGATCGTGCGTAACTCACAAGTGAACACCAGAGGCACGATCTTCCAAAAGTCAGTTCAATTGCTAGCTTATGCCGACGACATTGACGTGATTGGACGAACACAGTGAGCCGTTAATGAGGCGTTTGCTGGCATTAACGCAGAAGCGGCTATTATGGTAATGGTGGTTATTGAGGACAGAACGAAATACATGCTGTCATCAAGGAAGGACACACAACATCGACGTCTCGGACAGCGCGTCACACTAGGCAGCAGAAACTTCGAGGTAGTCAAGGACTTCGTCTACCTTGACTCCGCGGTAAATAGGGACAACAACATCATTATCGAACACAAAATCACTTTTGTCAATCGCTGCTTCTTTGGGTTAAAGAGGCAAGCTAGATCATTGCAGTCCTCCCTTACGGAGCGGAAACTTGGACGTTACTAAAAGCGGATGAAGAAGCCTTTAGTTTTTTCGAGAGAGAAGTTTTGCGTGCAATGTTTGGTCCTGTTTACATTGAAGGCCTCTGGTGTGGAAGAGAAGATTCAACGACGAACTTTATGGTCTGTGCGGCGGCATGCGTCTGGTCAAGCGTCTTCGGTTACAACGGTTAAGATAGCTAGGTCAAATAGAGCGTATGGAGACAACCGCACCGGCCGGAAAAGTCTGGGACAACGCGAAGGACCTCAACCAACTTGGAGTGCGCAATTAGAGGAAGCTGGCGAGGGATCGTGCTTTATGGAAAGGTATATTGGTTGAGGCTAAGTTCCACCCCGGACTGAAGCGCCAGTAAAAGAAGAGAAGAACTCTTTTAAACATTTCAAGACGTCCCATCAGGTTCCAACTTTATCGTTGCAAGTTCTCTGTAATATTGCCGCCCTTGAAATTTGACTTCAATTAAAATATGAAATTATTTTGTCCACTCGAAACTCAAGCGACCTTTTATGTACTCGAAGCTGCAGACCGTATCGTAAGAGAACCGAGCGTAAGTAATGCTGAAAGCAGAACAGCTTACATAACATCCTTAACTAAGGTTTTGCCTTGGACTCGCGGTCATCAAGTCGTTATCTGTGCCTACTTCATACCATGTGTGGAATCTTTCGCCGTTGTCTTTTACAAAGGTTATGTGTTAAATGTGGCAACTCCGCAAATTTAGTCTTTTATCACGCAGAGGGATAGCTATCTGTAATAGATTTAATCACAAGCGCGTTTGGGCTGCTACAGACTATGATAAGCCCGAGTATGATTTCCGTGAAAATCTAGTGATCCTTATACCACTTCATCAAACACTTCATCATCCCCAATCCTCACTGATGGCTCGAGGACAGAAGACTGCACGGAAGTGGGAATCTCTTGGACTAACTAATGCCTTTTCGCTTCGGACTATTCCAGTGTCCTTAAAGTAGAAATCCTTGCCACAAGAAAAACCGAAAAGATTGTGCAACAGGCGGGCCTTCCGGACATGGAAAGCGTCTTTTGTGCAGACAATCCAGTTTCCTTAAAAGCGTTGAAATCTCATCTTATTTACTCCAAGTTCATCAGAGAATGCAAAAAAGAGCCTAAAGACGTAAAAAAATAAACAATTATAAGTTTGTCAAATATCTCCCTTCCGCCTTTTTGTCTTTTGAAACTTCCGGCTATGTATAAAGCGCTACAGTGCTCGTATTTGACAATAATATACATCATTTGAAAGGTCTTGATATAACCTACAAAACGACGGTATGCATGATTAGTTTGGATATTGCAAACATGGAGTTCACGTACGCCGAAATTCGCGCTATTTTAAAGTTTTCCTTCGTTAAAGGCAAATCCGCTAGAGAAACGTCCCGTGAGATTAATGGTGTTTTGGGGGATGGTACTTTATCACTTCGAACCGCGGAGGAACGGTTTCGACTATTCAGAGCCTTTGAAAACGACACCATGGATAAGTCAACCAGCTGAAAACCTGTGACGAAGAATACCGATCGAATCATGGAAATCATCAAGTTAGACCGGCATGTGGCATTTCGTGACATCGCCCAGGAGATGGGAGTTAGTCGCCAAACCATTTTAAACCACATATAGAAGGCTGGATACAAAAAAAGGTTGATGTTTGGGTGCCGCATGATGGACCGAATCAACGCCTGCGATATGCTGTGGAAACGGAACGAACTCGACCCATTTTTGAAGCAGATGGTGACTGGCGACGAAAAATGGATCACATACGACAATATCAAGGAAAAACGGTCGTGCTTGAAGGCCGGTGAATCGTCCCAAACAGTGGCCAAGCCGGGATTGACAGCCAGGAAGGTTTTGCTATGTGTTTGGTGGAATTGGAAGGGAATCATCCACTATGAGCTGCTCCCATATGGCCAGACGCTTAATTCTACCATCTACTGCGAACAACTGGACCGTTTGAAGCATGCGATCGACCAGAAGCGTCCAGAATTGGCCAAACAGCAAGGGCGTAGTGTTCCACCAGGACAACGCCAGACCACACAATTCGTTGGTGACTCGTCAAAAGCTACTGGAGCTCGGATGTGAGATTTTATGGATGCAACATATAGCCCGGCATAGCGCCAAGTGATTACCACCTTTTTCTGTCCATCACGGACGCCCTTGGTGGTGTGAAGTGAGGCTAGTGAACAGGAAGTTGCGTCAAGATGGAAACAGATTATTGAGCAAAACGGCGCATATTTGAACTGAATCCGATCACTGTAACACTTCTTATGAAGCATTGAATGAAGAGCAAAAAAGCGGAAGGATATTTGACAACCTTATATCTTCTGCTGGGTCCCTGTACATTTCGACGTTATTGGACTCATATTTATTAATCTTCCATATATTGAGTCTTTTATTATATTAAGTGTTCAATATAGCGTTAACCTTTCGACGTACAAATTCTATGCAACGTAAACCAGTATTTTGTTCAGCGTGCGACATCTGTCCGCCGCGCTGTGCATCACAGACAATATACAATATAATTCTCCGTGCTGTGACGGATGAGTGAAATGGTTTGTGAATAAAATAAATTTATCAAGAGCTACAACCACTAAAAGAATGTTGTATAACAGATTTCATTCAACTAAGTTCTTAAGGTGGTAGAAGTTATTCCCAAAACATTCCTGTATGCGGCTTTTTACAGGGATGGAATCCATGGTGTGAGGAACTTGCACTTCTGATGTGAATTTTTATATGTTTAAGCCGTAACTATTGGAGTAAACCACATATATGTTTTGTATTTCCTGTTTTCCATTTATAATTGTTTGACATAGTTGAGGGGTCATCACATGACGTAAATATGTCATTTTCAAGAATTAAGAGCGATAAAATATATGTTCCTTCTCGTACTGAAAAACCTGTTCTGGATTCCTGATAATTTCAGAACAATGAAGTTCTTGTTGGCGCATCGCCAGGCAGTCAGAGTTTGTTTGTTGATAGCCATTTTCTGACAAGCTTGGAAAAGTGTCAAATGCGGTTGAGGTTTTGTCAGATGTGGTTGCTATCTTGAATCTCGTTTTAAAAATTTTTCGAGAGATGTTTTCAGACATAGGTAGAACTAAGTCAATAAAGCTATAGTTGTCCCTCGTTTATCACTAGCTTAAGGACCAATTTAAGAAACACTTCTCCTTGTGGAATCTCTAATGATTAGAGTAGTCATATTCTCGCTTTGTGATGGTAACAATTTGTAAGAAATGCTCCTTTATGGCAATCCTTTCCCACATTCTAAGAATATTTCACATTTACTGTCCAATTTGTGATATGGAACAAAGTTGTCGCCACATACCAATCAGAATTATGCTATAATTTAAAAAATTAACCGCTCTCCATAATGACAGTTTAGATTTCATAATCAAACATTCCCAGATTAACAAACAAACCTCAATAATCTACTACACACAAAAAATTGTACCGAAACTGTTCTACAATATCCAACTGTCTTGCTGCACCCTCGCACGCATGACAATGCCATCGTCAACTGACAGTAGAGAAGTTCCCAAAATCCAAACGGGAGAACAAACTCATTTTCGTATGTGGCTTTGCTTCTGAGTGTTCTGTGATTACGGTGATTAATACATATTCTTCCCAATTGAATTCATTTAACACTCTCGAGTGTTGCAAATGAAGTGAAAAATGTTGAACCACGTAAAACGAAACATCGCGTAAAGTTAAGCTCTGCTGTGCTTGCCTTTGAACAAAAACACACACGCACACCGCTACCAGAGAGAAATTCCCCAATCCGTCGCGACAGTGTTCAACAAAAGATCAAAAGCAAGACAAAAAAAAAAACGAAATAGAAAAGAACGAAAAGAGAAAAACTTCCCGAAGAAAACCCTCTCGTATTGCAATTGCAATGAATGGTATAAGGTAGGAACGAAGAAGAAAAATACAATTTGACAAAAAAAAAACAGAAAATCTTCGCCTCTTAGAATATAGAAATATTATCCACGAGAGGAAAAATCTCTGTGCACCACCACTCCACCACAACCACACCATCACCATCACCACCATTAACCCCAAAAATAATAATAAAAAAGAAATAATAAAGAAAGAAAATCCCAAGACCAGCAACAAAAGTGTGAAATAGTGAAAAAGTAAAACAAGGAAAACGATCGAAAGGAGGTGGAGGGCTAAGAAAATTCTGTGTATTCTTTCGTTTTACTCCACAAATACGACTCGTCTTTTTTTTTTTTTGGTATTTTTCCTTCGTTACCTCCTCCGCCATCCCACCAACAAACCAACAACAACCATCATCATCATCGTCTCATGTCCTCCTTTCTGTTCCTGTCAAACTCTCCTTTTCGGTACGAAGTCATAAATTCTTTTTTCGTTTCTGTTTCGATTTCTATTTCTGATACTACGGGTTCTTCTTCTGTGTTTCCTTTGTGTGTTGTCGGTTGTCCTCCCCCGGGGTTCTCCTGCACGTGAAGAAACACCTGCACCTAAATTAAATTAAATGCTGAACAAAATTAAATTAAGGAGCTAAACTAGACATCTCCTTATCTCCTGCCCCCGCTGCCTGTCCCAATCATTGACATTGTCCACCTTTTTCATTTGCACACAAACACACACATCCCCATACTCACAAAACAGTTTGTCTAAAATAAGAAGTTAAAGAAAAACAAAAAAAAAAAACAAGAAGAATTGAAAATAGAAAACTCCACACAAAATATGTTCAGTTTAAGTGAATTATGCTGCATGTTCTGCTGTCCACCGTGTCCCGGACCGATTGCGGCAAAACTAGCATTCCAGCCGCCAGAGCCCACGTACAAACTGACCGCCGCCGACGACACAAACATCAAGTACAACCTACACCTGTTCGATAGAGCGGAGTGGCAATACTCCGAGCGGGACAAGTCAAAAGTCGAGGCATTCTTCACCAGGACGTCGCGTGGCAACCTAATCACATGCATTTACGTGAAGTGCAGCAAGAATGCAAAGTACACACTCTTGTTCTCGCATGGAAATGCCGTCGATCTTGGACAGATGAGTAGCTTCTATATATCGCTGGGATCCCGATTGAATTGCAACATCTTCGGCTACGACTACTCAGGCTATGGCATGAGTGGCGGCAAGCCATCGGAAAAGAATTTATATGCAGACATTGAGGCCGCATGGCAGGCGATGCGGAGTAGGTGGGTACCACAGAAATGATTCATTGGGAAATTCAGTTGCAAGTCTAACCCTTCGCGTGTCTTTCATTTTGTTTGTGTTTAGATTCAACATTAGCCCTGAGAGTATTATCCTTTATGGTCAGAGTATTGGAACGGTACCCACAGTCGATTTGGCGACACGTCACGAGGTGGGAGCGGTGATCCTGCATTCGCCCCTGATGTCCGGCATGCGAGTGGTGTTCCGCAACACAAAGCGAACATGGTTCTTCGATGCATTTCCCAGGTAACTATGCCCTCCTTTCAAGACAACACAGATTTTTTTCAAAAATTCGATAAAACCGTCGTTTTCTCATGCTGATAATTGAATGCTGCCACCGGAATGTGGCGGGTGCTCACAGTAGAACGTCCAATTGTTTCGATAAAACCAACAAACGCACGCTTCCGCAATCGTACAATGGCATTACTCATGATTTCTGTTGCCGCACTACGCCCGTGTGCGTGTGTGTGGTGTTTGCGAGAGAGGTTTGGCTGTGTTTGTGTTGATATCTGCTTTGTTCAACAATTTATCAATTTACTTTTGTTGATATTGCATTTGCACACACAGTTAATCGGTCGCTCTGCGGATGTCGCCTATGTCGCGAGTGTGAACAATTGTTTGCGAGTGGCGTGTGAGTGTGAGAGCTCGACCTAAGAATGGTTTCTCAAGAGTTTTATTTTTTTGTGTGTTTTTTGATCTGATTTAACTTTGCATTGCATTGCTGAGACGGGCAAAACGGAGCGAATGAGTTTATCTGACAAATTGCTGCACGATAAGAGAGGGGTAAGGGGAGAGGTTACGATTTCGCGTGAAGAAATGTATCGTGGTGACGTTTATGACTTCTGAGAGATGCTACTAACGTTGATGTCGTTAATCACTAGGGCGATAAACTAACAGGATATGACTCATGCACGGGGTATTCCCATGCATCGCTGGTGGATGGTGGACACCTGTATACGGAGAAAGAAATCAATATCATTTACTGTCAGCTGTTGGACTTTGGTTTTTTCCCCATCACGCCGGGGGAGGGAGGCAGATGCTTTTATTAAGTACAAAGTTTTATTCATTTGTGGTGTGGACTCACAGTTGGGAGGAAGTTGTTAACTGGCGTTTGGCTGGTGCAAGAGTGCGAGCGACGTAAAGGTGAACTGGCACAAAAAATGGGCAACCTTCGAGTTTGAAGCGTTTAAATCGAAGGTCTTCTGTTTCCTGAATTGGACGAATTGGGAATATTGCACGGATGAGGTAGTTCTTTTGGTTACTGCTCAGGTTGCAGCTCGGGCCACTGATATAGAAGAAGAGAGGGATAAGAGGTACCGATGCACATTGATCTAAAGTGTCTGTGGATTGAGGGAGGGTGGAGGAGGGGAAGCATCAAGTTGGAAAGAGAAACAGTATATAAACTTGAACGCATATCCAAAAGTGGGATTAAGGGCGAAGGCAGGGGAGGAAGGTATTGCGAGGGAAGGGGAGGTATCAAGCTGACCAAGTCCTTTTAGAGTCTTCGGAGTGATAAAGACGAGCCATATCTTCGATGTTTTAAGAAGCCTATCGATTTATGTGTTTTACTAATAATTGATTGGTACTACAGTCCACAAGGGACAAGGGTCTAGCTTCTACAACAACTACTCGTGTTGTGCGTGCTACTGTTCCATCACGAGGTGAAGGGACCCCCAGGTTTTTGCCAACTCTGAACGGTTTCACAGACAACTGATACTCTTTCAGTGTTGTTAGCAACTCGAAAGAGGTGGTGCCGTGTCTGGAAATCGAACCTAGACCTTCTGCGTGTGGGTCGATGCACTTGTCTACTACCCCACGCCGACCACTATGAGTTTTATTGCTTTTTTTTTAAATTCTGTACAAGATGTGTAGAGGGGTCTTTTTAGTACCGGATCAGTTTATCCGTGGGCAACCACACTTGGGACGCCTTTGTGCCCATTGTGACAACGCGGGGATAGTTCCCTGTTGTCCTTCAAATCAATGTGACCTAGCTATGTACCTGTTGAGGTGTCCCACGCTAATGTCGCTAAGAAATATATCCCTAAATGTTTGTTCCTTCCTTCAAGAGCTTGACAGTAGTAGAGGAGATCTCCACCTCGTCTCTGCACCTTCTACCCAGTCTGGAGGTTTGTGTTTCAATCGCGCCGTTGCCTTTTATGACACCAATTACGGTCTATCCACACATTTTGTCTAGCCTAAGAAGGCAAAGAGAGCATTGAGTATTGAGTTGTGGACAAGTAGTCTTGGTTTGGAGAGATGTGGGGCTCTCTGACCACCTTTTAATTTGACCGCTTAATGTATGTATGTGTTTTGAGTAGAATTTCACTGTAGGGAACGGTGTTTTTGTAGACTCGGCGCCGCACCTGGCAAGTTCGTCGACTTCACAGTGTCCCGAAATCCATATCAGGTGGATTTTGATGTACTCAGCCATCTCGTTGAGAGGCAGGCGGTACTTGAGGAAGGTGTTTGAGCAAAACTTTCGACCCCCAAGGGATTTGACTGGAAAATACATCAATTTTTAGATAGTATTCAGTAGCTTCCAATGTGTCCAACTTTGGGCTGAATAATAGCCTCGAGACGACCAAACTGTTCCAAAACTGCCTCTAGCCACGGTCCAAAAATATGAGTAGAGGGCGACCATTGGCGGTTATGGCGGCCCAAATCATCACAATCGGCGCTTGCTGCATTCTGATGCCTCTCCGAAGGTGCCTCTGGCAAGTAAATTCGATCATTTGGTCAACATATTGTTCGCTAACAAAAGCCGACACATAGGAAAAAACAAATTCGATAACTCACCACTTTCGTGCAAGCGTAGCAACTTCTTCACTCTGTCGACTCGATTTTTCTCTGTTGCTGTGTATGTTACGATTGTTTGGTTGTTGGAACTTCAAAGGTTTGATCCCAAGCACAATTTTCAGTGTATGTTCCATTGTTCCAATGATATGTTGATCTCACCATTTTTCCTCCACTTCCACACACACTTCGCTCATTTTGAGCCTTCACTTTCATTTCTGCGGGACGTTGCTGTTTTTCTATAAACACCGCCATGGCGTTTTACGACGCTGCAAGTTTCACGGTAACGACACAAATGCTTTACTCCCTTCACTGTGCCAAAGGGCTCTAACGTAAGCCCTTTGCCAGTCAAATATAAAGCAAATCACGTTTCAATTCCATCGTGGATAAACATTTTTCAACTCAAATGAGACGCAAATTGTGATCAGGCTTGTAAACAATAAAATTATCTTTCATGTGTCAAAATTGAAGTTCACTGCCATGAATACTAGTCTGATTTTGGTTGCAGTTCGTGTCAGGCAGGGTGTACATGACAGAGAAAGCAGGTTTGGTCCTCATTGCCCTTGCAGTTAGAAGTTTAAAAACATCAGCCTTGCTTCTTTTTATCTCGAGAATACTTAATAATGCACAACACGAGAAGTGGCTGGATAAGCTACGCCTTGGTCTCTTATCGAATGTAGAACCCGCGGTGTAGAAATGATCACACCATAATTCGAGCTGTCAATAGAAATGATGATATGAATCACCTTCTCTAGAATATGCTTAAGGAGCTCTTTCTGCAAACAATCTTCTCAAACTATGCTTTTCAAAGGAGCCATTAAACAGTTCATGAGAGAACCGGCAAGAGCTCTGATTTGGTGTCGACTGTAAACACATCCCCACTTTCCTTAGGGTTTTCTTGTTTTCCTATCCTACTACAACGAATCCCTTTCAGTTAAACTTTTCAATTTGTTTCAGTATGTACCTCCTGTACAACCAAGAAATGCATTTTTCCTTCTGCACATTTGCTGGCAAAGTTTGTCAGCAGACAGCAGGAGAAAATACTCAAATGGACACGACAAATCAGGGCAAAACTAAGAAAGTCTGTTTTCGTACGTAAAAACGAATCCCACACAAGCCGTATATTAAATCGGAGATTCTTGTAGATTTTTGTATTGTTTGTGACAAGTACGAGGACAGAGAAATGAACAGACGAGTTTGTGTCTTCACTCATCAAATTTCATAAACTGAACTTATCTTCTCATTATTCAATTCTACATATGCATGCCCCCGCATGACGCATAGACATCTAAGCGTCAAAACAATGTGTGCACCAGAGAGTGGTGGTGAAAGTGTTGCAATTGGTACATCGACCTTTTGCCCTTTTATGCGCACACATTCGAGATGTTGACTTGCGTCATGAATCGGCAGCCGATAGCCACACTTTTATCATTCCGTGTGAGGTAACAAAATTTACTTTTAGAAAACGAAAACAAACGTTCCTTCAAAAGTGGGACAAATCCACAAGGGGCTCATAACCTGTTGTCACTTTGCCCATCAACGTTTACAGCTTAGAGTCGTCCCTCTGTTTACAGTGTCATCGGTCGTTACTTGTTTAATTAAATTGTTTTTACAGGAGACAGCAAGGCAGGGAGCAAACATTTATGGAAATTTAATAAAGAAATAGAAACCCGGAAATTCCGCTAACAATAGTTTTCATGTTGCTTTCCTGTTCATGTTCACGTCTTCATAACGTTGGAAAATTGTATTTTCTTGTATTTGCCCTGCTCGCAACTTGGGAATGAAGAGGAAAACTAGGATGTTTGTCATACTTGTTGCTTCTACTTGATTTTTGTGTAACGACAATGTTTGCAAATGGGAGTGTCATTTATGCGTTTTTAATCCTTTCATGACAGCACCACTTCCCAAACCCGGATTTTTTTTTGATCTAGGTTAGGACTAATTTGGTTCACTAAATACTTTTTAAGTAAAATTAGATTTAAATAATGTTTTGTGTACCGTTTCACTCATTCTGTAGCATTGCCAGATGAGCAGAGATGTCCGTAATGCGACCTAACAGAAATCTCCCTTAGTTTCTGTCATGGTTTTCAATGATTTTCTTAGTGGTTAAATATTTAAATTACTAAATTCTTTGATTTGCGACACTGGAAATTTATTATTTTTGTTTTGGGTTCAGATATGATTCCAATTTCGCTGTCCGGCTAGCTCAGTCGGTAGAGCATGAGACTCTTAATCTCAGGGTCATGGGTTCGGGCCCCACGTTGGGCGCCATTTTGTTGCAGGAGTGTTAGCCACCTTTTTCGTTTTTGGTAAATCCAATCAAACAGGACTGTCTCCATTTTGGACTTTTTGTCGTATTCAACGTTTTCAGCTTTCCAGTTCGCCAGTTCGGGCCTTAGTTTGTCAAAAGTGTGGATCTTTTTACTCCAAACTGACAAGCTACAATGGCGTATGTCAGCTCATTGGTAAAAATGTATTTTGCTTTTGTAACATAGACGGTCAACGCATCGGCTCACACGCCGAGGTTTTCCGGTTCGATTCCCCAACTTAAAAACCCCCTTTTTGCGGTACCATTTCATTTTTGAGTTTGCTGACAACACTGCGTCCCCTGTTCGGATTCAGGAATAAACTGCATGTCTCATCTACTCGTAAAAGAACAACACAATTGACTGGCACTACAGCCCACTAGGGATCAGGGCCTAGCTTCTACAACAAAAAACGATTAGTTTCTGAAAAAGCACGGGCATTGTTTTCGGAATATGGTCATATGTAATACTACAACTTTAAAATTAAGTTTTCGAAAAACAGGCCCAACATGAAACTCAATATACTTTAGTGTTCATGTCGACATATTGTCTTTCTTAAAACTGTCGCCACACAAAGGCTGCTTTCAAATGAGGGCGATTTAATCCACATATCTTGTGTGGGATACAGATACGATCAGAAAAAAAAACTAGCCCCCTTTGTGACCTGATCCCAGGTCCATTTCTCTATTTGTGTTGTATTCTCATTTACGTTCTTTGATCGAGAAGGACATTCGTCCCATAAAATACAGGAAGCGCTCGTCATAAGATTCGCTCGATGTTCACTGCGTGATGGAAAGGGAAGAGTAAAGAGTTTAGGTTCAAACGAAAAAGAAAATCTGGGGAAAGAAGATCCCTGCACTGCACACTCCCCAGGAAAATGTAAGCTGTGTGGTATTACAACATCTCCATCAACAAGTTTGGGATTTTTCTCCATACAATTGTTTGCGCCATCCCGAAAGATTACGTCCCACATTGCTCGATTTCGATAGCTTCTTGAGCCAGTCCCATTGTCTGTGCATTCTGCACAACCTAACAACGGTTGACTTTGACTTTTGCCCTCGAGACATCAATAGAAACATGATCAATAACACATGTAGACCTTTTCTCTCGAAAAGATGAAAATTAAACTTCCTCTCCACATCTAATAGCGCCTATTCTACTAGACCGGACGGAACACCTCGCATTTTTTTTCATAGCACCACCTCTTTCGAGTTGCTGACAACACTCAAAGAGTATCAATTGTCTATGAAAAGCTTCTGAAATCTCGCCGTTCGGATTCGGCAAAAAACTGTAAGTCCTCGTTAGAGAACAGTAGCACGCACAAAACGAGTAGTAGTGCCACACAATTATTATTATTATTATTCTTCCGGACCAGGAAAAACAGAATGGGAAGATCAGTGTGTTAGGTTCATCCTTATTTTATTCAATTGTTTCTCGAGTCTAAGAAAAACATCAATTGGTAGGAGTAATTGTTTTCTTAGTCGGGTATTGCTGCTTCTACAGTGCCATTCCATCTTTCCTCTTTAAAAGTCTAATAAAACACACACAGCTCTATAAATTTCTGATGAAAATTTCAATTCCTTATAAAGTTTCCATTGAGTGTGAAAAAGATATAACCTAATGGCCGCTCGTGAAGGTTCGCAGCATGGGATTCCTTTGAAGTTTTGAAATTTTTAACCAGTTATCCACAAAGTTTGATCGGTATTTTGACTAAAATTTGAGTTAATCTGATTTTTAAAGCGTCGGCCATATTTCGCGCAAACACCGTGTCTTGCGTAGCTCGACGGAACAAAATGTAAACAGTATCAAATCTCATAATCTTGGACGTCGCCAAAACGTGAAAATTATGTCTTACGCTAAAAAGACACATTTGTCATGTTATGTGGCCTGTGACATATCGTCTAAGTCTACAATCGTCGACCAATCCTTCGACTATATCGTTCGGAATTGACTGTAATCGTCCGTCCATTGGCACCTTCAAAGAATTACTGATACCTCTCAAACATAGAGCACACCAATCAGTCACTTTGTCGGATGCAAACCCCCCTCTAGTTTTTGTTTTGCCTTCTTTTATTGGACGAGGTTATGAACCGAATATCAGATCATAACCCTCTTACTTACCACTTTATTGCATCCCTACTGGTCCGCCTGTTGAATTCACCAATTCGACCTCAGGAAATGTTGGGAGTCCTCTCTGTCTTGGATCGCTTTATCACTGAGGTCGATCAAATGCTCGTGTTTTTGCATTTTTGGATCTAGGAATTTTTAGGGCTGCGTCTCTTTCGCGCTTACATTGGAACGTTTGTTGATATTACCTTTTTAACGGGACTCGAAGGATCTCTCCTTTGAACATGACAATACGAACTGAGCCAGTTGTGCTCAGCTTTTTAACAGATTGGTTCTTTGACGTGAAGGCTTCTTGAATCGTTGAATTTGTATTGTTACTTCCGCTGTCATACGAAGCATCTGTACCTTAGGTGCTATTAATTTGCTCTCATAATTTTTGTACGCTGCCCAACGTTGTGAATCGCATAAGAGCGCCGGACGTAGAACTGCGGTGAAGAGCCTTCCTTTCAGCCTAGGGGGGCATTTTTCGGTTACAGAGTGACAGACTTTTGCCGCTACTTGATCCACCCTACGATTGCGCGATGGTTGATACCGTCATCACAGATTCCTCCGCTATTGACCATAGAAAGCAAATATTCAAACTTTTCGCACTTGAGAAGGACTTTGCCATTCAAATAAATGTTTGGAATAGGCCTGCGTGGGTCAGAGAATGGACAACACTGATACTCGGTCTTTTTCTGGCTAATGCAGCACCCAGTCCCCTCCAGAACATCCACCCACAAATCAACTGCTCGCTGCAGAGAAGTTTGATCATCACGACGTCCATGATGGCTCCATCTTCAGCAAAGAATAACTGATGCACTTTTGGTCCATCTCTGTTCTTTCAAGCAGGACTTAAGTCGCTCCCTTGGTGCACACCGACTTAGATTAGAAACTCCTCGGTGACTCCAGTAGGACATCTTAATCTCGTCTTTCCTCCCATGTCCATAATAATCTGTGTGTAGGTTTCTGGAACTCCTCCTTCTCGCAGCCAGCCATATCAGATCTCTTGGTTGTCTGTAATAGGCTTTTTCAAAATCAACCAACATCATATGTATTTCCTTTTAAAGAATCACCAAGATCATCGGAAAAAAAACATCACTCTGCCACTGATGATATCCGACAGCACAAATTTATCCATTAGCCAGAGAATTGCATTGGCAAGAAAATTGCCACAATTCACACTGTTAAAGCTGCCGTCACTGGTTCGGAATTTTAAAAATAAATTTTAATTACTTTCTAATGTTCCTCGTTCGTGAACTTTGCCGCAGCGAAAATGTAATTCTTTTTGAATGTTGACATTCAGTCTGTTCCCGCACCTGGAAACAAACAGAACACAAGATTACGTATATCCGCCACAACTGGTATAATTTTTGTGTATGGACTTACGGACTTTTGTAGATTTGCATTGTTGCGTGTTTGGGTGTGTTCACAATGAAATTTGTGAATTTTCCCTCTACGTTACGAATTAGCGCAGAGAAGGGTGTTGTTCTTGAGTAATACGCTCTGCGTACGTAAGTACGTTCATCGACCGGCGGAATGAAGTTTTTCATTGTTTGGATATCTTCTCTTTGTGGCCAATTTTGTGTCGCCGCATCGCAAATCAGTAAATGTTTGTAAGTTTAAATGATTTTCGCGTGTCAAAAAAGAAGATCTTTTACCCCCGAACTTAAGGACCCTCAATGATTTTAAAAACTTACATATCGACCATAAACCCATGAAGAGTTTGGTCTTCATTCAATGCTTCCTTTCATCTTTTTCATCATCATCTTCTTGAAACTTAAGGTCTGTTCTTCCTCTTCTAAAACCCGAAGGATCGGAAGAAAGAGACACAAAAGAGTATTTTAATTATTGGTGTCCATTCACTAAGTGTAGACTTGACAACCGTTCTTTTCTTTCCCGACCGCACCCACTTGCTGGTAAAGTTCAAAGAGACGATGGTTATTCTTTTTGCTCATTTGACTTTCTTCACAAACCATCCAGTCCTATTCAATGCAAAATTGTTTTGCCCTAGACAAAAAAAATTAAATTTACCTTTTAGCTTTTTGTTCAGAACTCGGATTCAGATAACACATTACTCTATAAGTCCCAGGATTTATTGGTTAGCACATTTTCTAGACAATATTCGACTTTATCCATCAACATATAAGGTTGTCAAATATCTCCCTTGCGCCTTTTTGTCTTTTGAATTTTTCCAGCTATGTACAAAGCGCTACAGAGCTCATATCTGACAATACTATACATCATTTGAAAGTTCTTGACATAACCTACAACACGATGCTATGCATGGTTAGTATTGCGTTCAACGATTACGAGGTTACGAGTCTGATAAATAACCGACCTAACCATGATGCCCGCGACTTTTTCAAAATTTTTTTATTTATTTTTCTACATAGTCTCCTTGTGACTCCACACACTTCTCCCAGCGATGCTCCCATCTCTGCAACCCTTCCAAATAGTACTTGGCATCTTTGTCTGCAAAATACGAGTTCACGAAAAAATTTGCTCCTCATTTGACGAAAATCACTGGTCGCCGAGCGCAGTTTTAAGTTGAGGAAACAAAAAAAAGTCGCTTGGTGCTAGATCCGGTGAATAAGGTGGATGGTGAAGCAGTTCGAACCGCAATTCGTCGATTTTCGCCATGGCGACTGTTGAGGTGTGAGATGGTGCGTTGTCTTGGTGGAACAACACTTTCTTTTTTTTGCAAATGTGGCCGATTTTTCGAAATTTCTTCCTTTAGCTTGTCCAATAATGATGCGTAGTATGCCCCTGTTATAGTTTTTCCTTTTTGAAGATAGTCTATAAAAATAATTCCATGGCTGTCCCAAAAAACACTCGCCATCACTTTCCCAGTCGAATACACAGCTTTAGGTTTTTTTGGGGCCGGTTCCCCCTTTTCAGCTTCACGTTGAGGTCGGTTATTTATCAGACAGCCCTCGTATATACGTTTAAACATGGAGTTTACTAACACCGAAATTCGCGCTATTTTAAAGTTTTTCCTCGTTAAAGGCAAATCCCCTAGAGAAACGTTCCGTGAGATTAATGGTGTTTTGGGTAATGGTACTTTATCACTTCGAACCGCTGAGGAAGGGTTTCGACTATTCAGAGCCGGTGAAAACGATACCATGGACAAGCCAGTCGGCGGAAGACCTGTGACGACGAATACCGATCGAATCATGGAAATCATCGAGTTAGACCGGCAGTTAGTCACCAAACCATTTTAAACCATCTGCAGGAGGCTGAGGTTGGGTATTTTAGGATTTCAGGCATAGAAGGATTTTTACTTTTTAAGATGTGGCGTACTTCGGGATTTTGGGCAGTTCAAAATTTTTAATTTTTGGTTTTGTTTAACATGAACAGGAATTTGTGGTAATCACAGGGACCTAGCTCCACTGTGATGTGGATGTATCACTCAAGTTCTGTTGAGTTTTAGAGCCCTTTTATGGAAGGCAATAACCTTTCCTTTGGCTGTTTGTGAGAAACCCGAGAATTTACATTTTGGGCATATTTAAAAAAATGGGTGGAGCTACAGTCGACCGTGGCGTTGCTACATACTTCAAAAAATGTTTGTGTTGTACTCGATATTGTAGCCTTACGAGAATTGCCGACTTCGATCGCCGAAGAAGCTTTCCAAGAACAAGTTGTACTCTTTGAATGTTGCCAGCAGAGGTGATTGTGTGATAAAATGTGAAAGATCCTGTTCAAGAAAGGAAACTAAGACATTTGGCGTGTCATTCGATGCCGTCTTCGCATTTCCACCAACATTTCACCTGATTTCACCACTACAGCTTTCGACGTTTACACTAACATCGTTTCCAAAAAAATGTGAGCGAGTACAGCCACCACCCCAAACTCCAACCAACAGTGACTTCTTCGGAATGCATTGGATGCTTCTGGAGGCCATGTGCATTTGTATCGTGTCCATACATCCAGAAATTGCTGAAGATGATTTTTCCATAGAACTTATAAACAGCTCTAGAGCCCATACAGCGTTTGAATTTTGTAAGCGTGCAGTGTTCCGAAACATACTGAGTTCTTTTGAGTAGCATCAAGAAGTCAACTGCCTTGGAACGTCTTGTTTACACTTCCGGCAAGTGAGAATCTGTTCAGCTGATCTTGAGTTCTGTTGATGCATTGGTGTGACTTAATTGATTGCTTAAACTGTGAATATTTTGGAAAATATTTGCAAAACACTGCAAAAAAATCTTCCCGGTAGTTTCAACTAGTGAATGTAAACCACGCTCGAAGAGAACAATATTCAAGAATTTAATTTTGCACGAACTTCTTTAGCGAGCTCTACAGTCTGAGCTCAGACTCAGAGCCTTCTTGTGTCGAAGGCCTGTCTGTCTTGACCTACTGACCGCCACGGTCTCGGACCATCTGATTAAGATGGCCAACTACGGCATTGTTTTTCGAAATCGATGACTTTTCGAAGCGGGGTTCATTCGTTTTGCATGTAAGTCTAGAGACTGGCTCACCTTTCGTACTACAACTCCCAGACTTCCTTCGCTGCTGGACGCGCTATATCTGGCAAGTTTATATCATCATATCAAGCTAAGACGAAGTTTTGATAACCTCTTTACATGTCCTGAAAGCATGAAATGATGCATAGTGAAATGGCAAATTGTATCGAAAATATGACAGATCTCAGTTTGATAAGTTTGACTGCTCAAAACTGCCATCTAGTCGCCCCCACCGTCAAGCACTCAGCACGGAATGACTTCCCGTCACCTTTAACCTTTCACTAGACTTCGCATCATCGATTAGTTACTACATGCCGGACATATGTTTTTGTTTTTTTCACATCACGATTCACGGCAATCTTTCATTCGATAACACGCAACTACAAATCACTCAGTTTCACCTGATGACAAATTTGTAGCTGACTGCATGCACTTAGAACGAGATAATATATTCATCAACTCACGGAATAGCGCGTGAACCGCCTTCACATAGTCTATCACTAACCCCATCTGACAGCATATACGTTCGCGGCCCTCCCACATGCGGTCTACCACCCTGTGACTGGAGATCAACTCTCTTCGCAACTGGATTACATTAATTGACTTCTGAACTGTTTTTTCGGTGTGTGTCCCACGCTCGGCGGCACCGAGCGTTTATGTTGCCATGACTTATTCAGTTGCCGCCCACCCCCTTCCGCCCGCTGATTGGGTGTGATAACCGTTGTCGCCCATACACGAGCACAAGTCTAAAGGTCAACTCCAACGTAAAAATCATCGCATTCAATTGATCACAATGCGATTACTGACTGGCAAGGAAAGGGGAGGGGGGGGGGGGTGTTGGAGTACAGATTTTGGGGGTCTGCCCCACCCTTGCGTGTCAGACGCCTTCTCCACCCCCGCAGATGACTTACATTAATTGCATAAATAATAAAGCGCCGGCGG
Organism: Eristalinus sepulchralis; assembly: GCA_944738645.1. Lineage (NCBI taxonomy): Eukaryota > Metazoa > Arthropoda > Insecta > Diptera > Syrphidae > Eristalinus > Eristalinus sepulchralis. Next base: position 47,074,900 of record OX122882.1, read on the forward strand.
CTGCGGTGTGGGTGTGCGGCGATATGCCTCATCGCTGCGCACACACCTCAGTGACGCTGCTCCCAGCAACGGCTGGCACAGTGTGCACTTGTGGGCTTACGACGGCTTACACCTGTGCTGGTACGTCTCAATCGCGCTGTTTCTTTTGTCTTGCAGCAAAATCTCTGCCGTGTTGTTTTTTTCTCGGCGACGAGACAAACAAAACTCTCGATTCAATTTGCCTCCAACCTCCATCCGGTTTCTAGGCGCAGGATTCCATACCCTCACGAGCGTGCTATTATTGGAAACGGCGGCGCGAACACGAATTTCCCTTTGCAAAAACTACGTCATTCTGTCAACCCCCACTGAAAGTGGCTTTTATTCATTTTGAGGGGGGTGTGGGTATGCGGGGGAGGATATGCCAGTGTAGCATCTAGCATGTACAAATGTAGATAATGCTTCGGAAACGCTTGTCATCAGTGGGAACGATTATGTAGTTCACCTCTCTCAAATCACCCCTTTCCACCAAGCAGTGGTTGTGTGGTGAGATCAAGGACACTTATCACATATTTTTCTATTGTGCGCTACTGGATTGTGGGAGACGGCATGGAGAACATCGAACGAGGAGGAGTGCCGAGCACGTGGAGAGACGCGGGCACATCACATGTACTGACTGACAAACACGCTCACCCTCCTAGGCGGGGGGAGGCGTACATCGGTTAATAGTTTCTCTTGATGATACAATTAAAACGGAACTTTTGTATCTGTGAGACTATCTCTGCTGACCCCACGGATTGGACTCCGACTCGGAGTTGTCTGATTTGAAATTGACTTCGTCTGGCCATCAGTTTGCGCTGTGTTTGGGCGACAGCAACTCGACGGTCAGCATCGATTGCAATGAACACTTGTGCTTATTTAAGGTCTAAATATTTAATCAAACAACAAAAAGAGAAAGGCACTATGGTTGTCGTTGATGTTGCCACTGCTGCTATTGTGTCGTTGACGTGTAGCGGTGCTAACTAGTGGGGTTTGGCGTTTGAGTCGCTGTCCACTGGGCTGTTGTTGTGCGCCCCGGTAATGGAATAATGTAGCAAATCAATTTTTGGATTCAGTTTTGTTTATTTTCACTTTCTCGCGTTATTCTGTGTACGGTTCATGTTGCTAATGCCGGGTGGATTAATTTGCTTGACACGACTGCTCGACAGCTAGTTGGAAAGTTCAAGGTTCTGCACCCCGAGTGGGTGGTGTGGAATGTCTGCGTCTGCCCACTGGTATCTTGGATAGTTTTATAATTATCTATCAAGTGGAATGACCTACAACTTGAATTGTGACATTATCTACAAGAGATCTTAATGGTCCTACAACAATACAATGACCGGCCGACGTCGGCGGCGGTGAAGAACATGAACAGAAAAAAAAAAACACAAAATCCATACAACCATCGTCGGGCGGTGGTTTATTAACCTCGGTGTGTGATGGACTTCTTTTGTTGGCTCGTTCAGCGGGATTAGTACTCCATTTGACTTGTTTATCATTTTTTTCCTTCACTCTGGTGAAAGTGAATACGTTTATGGGATTTATTTTTTCGTGTGTGCGATTTCAAGGAAATCTTTTAGGGCATGGCGTTGTGTATAGGAATGAATATTGATTGAAACGTCTGCCCGACGAAATGAATATGTATGTTGAGCGCGCTGTCTACGCGCGATGGTGGGTGGGTTTTCGTCTCAACAAAGCCTGGAATTAGTATGGGCACATGTTGACGTCGGTGTCATTTCCGCTGGCGTTCGGTCGCTTAAATTGATTTTATTGCCTACGTAAACTGGTTTTTTTGTTGGTGCATTTTTTTGATAACATCGTATAATGCACGTTTAAAAGAAACAGGTTAGTCTCTACGTACTTTTGTTCCTGAGGTCTATGAATAGAGTTTATGGTGGAAATTCATTCGTAAGTCTTTGTAAAATTCAACTTGTAGGTTCTTTATTGCTTAAAAATGTGTTTTAAATCAAATATACTGCATAAGTATCCACTACGCATTTTAAAGAAACAGAAGTCTTTTGAATTCCGTTGACTCTCGGTATTCTAGAGATTGGTTCTCAAAACCAAACGAAGCCATTTTGGCTGGCCATCAGAGAAATGTGTTTTCGGACAGTGTTATGATGAAAGCGTAAAAATTTCCCTTTAATCAATTGAATTTCAAGTAATTACTGTTCAGAGAAGAGTCGAAAATTTGTTGTGTAAGCAACTATAAATATGTGGTCGCCGTGGCGTAGTGGTAAGTGCATCGACCGCGGCGTAGAAAGTCTGGGTTCGATTCCCGGACGGGACGCCTAGCATTTTTTCACGGTACCACCTCTTTCGAGTTGCTGACAACACTCAAAGAGTATCAATTGTCTATGAAAAGCTTCTCAAATCTCGCCGTTCGGAGTCGGCAGAAAACTGTAGGTCCCTTCTACTCGTGAAGAACAGTAGCATGCACAACACGAGTAGCTGTTGTAGAAGCTAGGCCCTGGTCCGTTGGGGGCTGTAGTGCCACTCAATTATTATTATTATTAACTATAAATATGTCATATTGGACAACTTGTCTCAGGTCGTGTCTTCATTCCCGAAAAAACAAAGGTTTCTACAAAATAAGAAATGGGGAATGGATTTATTCTGTGAGGATACGCTACGTCTTACAGAATTTCCGCGAGCTGAACAGTAAAATCACAGAAACATACAACACTCGGTAATGCCTCCTTGTGCCCCATCAGCATTTCTAAGTGATCAACAGCTTTAAGACATTGAAGTCCACAAGAGGAGCAGATGTAGTCATGCCCGTAGAGCTTCAAAAGCCAACTAACCTTTTCTTTAACTGAGTTGCCAATATGTTTAAAGTATGGCTACAACTGGGTCAGATACCAGACTCCTGGAGAAAGTAAGAGTGGTCATACCCAAGATCGAAAAAAGCTCCTTTGTCGAATCTAACAACCGCAAACCCATAAGTCCTCCTTTATTCTCAAAACAGTTGAAAATCTAATCGATCAACACATGAGGCTACCAATCTCTTTCTCTCAGTTGTCGACAGCCCAACATGCCTACTGGAAGGGCAGGTCCATGCAAATAGCCCACCGTAGCCCACTCGTCGGAATCACCGAAGCAAAAAATTAACCCACCTTGCGTCATAGATATTGAGGCTGCCTCCAACAATATAGAATCAGAAGTGATTAAGAGGACACTCAATAGTTTCATTCATCTCCTCTCGAGCACCAGGACTGGAAGGATCAATGTTAGGAGACTTCACAATCCCTAGAGCGGTTAACAGGGGCACCCACAAGCGGTGTCCTCTCCTTTCTTCTATGAGACCTAACAGTCGATGAACTTCAACTGATAATTGTGGTTTTCGGATACAGAGTAATCGCATATGTAGCCAGTCTCCATCCCTCGAAACATCACCTAGCAACTTATTTGGTTGGCTGGACCTAGACTTGTGGTCTAGGGGTTAATTCGAAAAAACGGAACTTGTATTCTTCAACAGAGTTACAAAAACTCCCTTTTTGAGTCACTAACATAAAGTGACCCCATTCTCGATCACATTAGAGAGTAAATTGAACTTGATTAGATAAGCGGTATGAGAACCGTCTACTGCCTTATATAGCTTCAAGAATGCGAGTGCAAATGGGGACAGCAGCCCCGTATGATACACCGACTTTACACTGCGGTTTTTCGGTCGACGTTTCTGAATCTTGTGGCCAGTACTTTCTGGAAGCTATTTAGTCGAGTGCAAACTTAAGCCAGCGTTTTCACATTTAGGGCCCTGCAAAGTACTCCCTACGTGACACTAGATATACTTCTCATTCTTCCTCTGCCAGATCTTTTAGAAAAGTACACTGCAGCCCGTACGACAATCAGGTTCAAATCGATGAGCTATGGTTCCAACTACGATACGGTCGTTCCATTATACCCAGACAGGTTAACTTCTTCCCAGGAAATACCGATGTCACCATCCACCAACTCGCCTTTGGGAAACATTTTTAAATAGAAGTACTTACTAGAAGTATTTGCTTGCAAGTGTAGTTGCCGGATCTCTGATAATTTTCAAATTTCAATTCCAAAAAATTAGTCCTATCTGGCATCGATCCAATCTTTGAGCCGATCTTTGATTTCTTCAAAGGACCCAAACGACCCCCAAATTGTTTTACATCCGTTGAAAAAGCCAGTAGTCGGAAGTCGGTAAGACCTTAGCAGTTATCATGTTGGTCGTTTCTGGTCGTTTTTCAAGCAATGCATGACGCAAACGAATTAGTTGTAAATGATAGCGTTTCCCATCAATGGTTTTCCTGCTTTGAGAAGCCAGTCCATAGTACAGCACATCCGCCTGGTGCCAGCATATGCAGAGCATGACCATTGAACCGTGAATGTTTTTCTTGGTGTCGATGTAGATGATGATAGAACGGGGTTCACCAGGCTTTGCATGATATTTTTTCTTCTTGGGTTTATCATAGTATATCCACTTTCCATCTACAGTCACGATATGGTGCGAAAGCCACTTTCTTTGATGTCTTTCAAGAAGCAATTCCGAGGCAAAAACTCGCCTTTCCACATCTCTCGGTTTCAATTCGTACGGCAGCCAATTGCACCCTTGCTTTTGGGTGATTCAATTTCCTTTGACCGAGCGGTAATTGTTTGCTGACTTACTCCCAACGATTCTGCGAGTTCATCCTCATTTCAACTTTAAAAATTTTGGGCCGGCTGCTACCCTTTTTGTCTTCGACGCTGAAATCACCAATTTTGAAATTTTGAAACAGCTCTCTGCATGATTTATCGCTTGAAGCCGATTGACCATAAACTTCTTCGAACATTCGATGGGATTCAGCTCAACTCTTCTTCCAATTAAAAGAGAAAATCAAAGCACCCCGAAAATGCTGTTTATTTAAGACAAATCCGAACATTTTCGAAGAGGCAAAAAATAATCGCTGGTGCCAATGATGATTCCTGTAAAGGGTGAAAGTTTAAAAAAAAACACATAAAATTCAGAAAAATGCATGAAATCTTTATTTGAATCGATAGTACGGTCCATATAATGTAATGTTTGAAGATTATTTCATGCAAATGTTGACCTTGACTGCGTCTCAAATGGTCCATCCGCTCAGTCCAATTTTGGCATACTCTTTCCAACATTTCGCCCGGTATCTCACGAATAAATGCTTCAATGTTGTCTTCCAATACGTCACTTGAAACGGTCTTGTCTGATGAGCTTTAACATAGCCCCACAAAAAATAGTCTAAAGGCTTTAAGTCGCACGATCTATGCGGTCAATTGATCGGTCTCGATCGTGAAATAAAATGTTCACCGAACTCAACTCGCAATAAGTCCATTGTTGTGCGTGCTGTGTGGCATTTGGCATCGTCTTGTTGAAACCACATGTCATGCAATTCAAGCTCTTGCATTTTGGCCGTAGTTGGATATCATCTCACGGTAGCGCTCACCATTCATAGTTACGTTACGATTCGCATCACCTTTGAAGAAGTACGGTCCAATGATGCCACCAGCCCATAAACCGCACCAAACTGTGACCTTTTCTGGATGCATTGGTAGCTCTTGGAATGCTTCTTTACGTACCCATTGAGCCCTAAATGAACTGACCATAAAATAGAGGAAGCGCGCGATGAAGAGAGAGACAGAGCACGCATTTTGATAAAATTGAATAACTTGCAAACCTTGTTCGTTTGTAAGACAATTCATGGTTAAATTATAGACCACACTGAAAATGATTGACAGTGAAACAAAACACGAAACGTGCGTCAGCTGTTTAAACCAGTGTTGCCAAAAAGATAATAGCTAAGAAATTATCCTTTATATGCATTTTTGTGACACCAAAAATATCCTCTTTCGAATTTCAACATTACATTACTCTACTCATCATTACTCTATACACGCAGCAACACTTCCTAGGCTCTGTGGAAAACACTATTTAAATTCCCGGATGAATTGAACTTCCAAAAACACCAGATATTTCCATTACGTAGCCGTTAGGCATACAGATTTTGTTCCAAATTTTATTATAAACCCAGTAAACTTTTACACACACTGAAAATAAATTTTATGGAACCAATCTGCGTACATATTATAAGAAAAATTAACAAAATTTACAAATGAAATTAAAAATAATAAATAATGAAATTAATATTAAAACAAGACCCTAAGCCTCGAAGAATGTGGTAAAACCTACCGCTACAGCTATCACTAGATTCAGCAACTTTTCCGTCTCTTTGCAGAGCTTTAAAAGTGTTATGTTTGGTATCTACTTGCAGTTAAAGCCATTTAGCAAAAAAATCCATAATATATTCTGCAAAATTCAAAACGATTTAAGTTTCGAAAGTTTGAGTTAGTTTTCTGCATTTTCATTTGTTTTCAAGCTTTTGTTTTTTATAGAATTTTTCGTACTCCTCCTTAAGTAAATCAAAATACATTTAATAAATTTTCTTATACAAATTCTCCAACTACATTTATTCCAAAAATTCGTCCGGCTCTCCTTTGTTGGCTGAAAATAGACAAGTTCACTGAACAGAAGTTGACTTATATACTTTAGCACGACAACGTACATATTGTGATGGAACTAATCGGACCTATTTAAATAACCGAACATTAAATTTGAAGACTATTTTTAGACGAACATTAAATTAATGTGGAACCCACAAGAGCCTGATCGGAAGTGGAAGTAATTCTTTTCTATGGAATTTACTTAGTGGTTTAGCGGCAGCAGGATATATTGTAGTACAGCAAGAACAAGTTATTCGGATTTTATTTATACTCATTCATCTGGATACCACTCTCTCCGCCGTTCAGTTATTTTGTGTTTCTCTTTGGGGTTGCTCTGTTGACACGTGCCATTTAAAGAGACGACGTCTCGTAGTCAATGCATACATAATATAGGAATAGAAATATTGTTATTGGAAGATTGAAAAATATTCCCGATATAAATATATAAACGAGCCTAATGGAAGTGGGGATAGCAGAGCATCCAACAAAGAAGATGTGTGCACTTGCATTTTAAGTAAAATTTCGTGGCACATCCCAAAAAGTCGGAGAACAGTTTTTAAACCGTAAGTTCCTGGTCTTCATTTTGAGTGAAAACAGTGGCCACAGTAAAGGCATTAAAAGAAGAACTGTCTGTCTTGGCTGCATAGGGACTTTCCTTAGCACGCCTGGCTCTGCTCTGTATGCACTGTTTGCACCCCTTGACATCTACATCATGGCCATATCCAAAAAGGAATGGTCTTTGGTTCAACCGGCACTGGATCTTTGATGACTTCGCGAACCGCATCTTTTATGACAGTTGAATCACGGACATGCCCTCGGATGCGAGAATACAAAGTCGACTTTCTCCGTGTCCAGAACTGTCTTTGACCTGAAACTGAGCCAGGAAGTGAATATACTCGGATTTTCACGGACAGGTCCAAGACGGTGGAGGGATCTGTAGCTGTGGCCTTCGTGGAAAACGACAACATTGGACTTCACACCTCTTTAGGTAACTTCGCGTCGGTCTTCCAGGCGGAAACTTTTGCGATCCTAATGGCCACGAACTATATGGTGAAGAAAAGGTGGAAGGGGCGAAGCAAGCTGTGCTTAAGACCTTATTCATCCCTCCAATCACTTCCAATATAGTACAGGAATGCAAGTCTTCCTTAATTTCATCGGCAGACTAAATTCGCTTGTTTGGGTCCTGGGACACTACAATCATGGAAAATGAAATTGCCAATGATGAAAAGAGGTATTCGTAGGGCCCGAACTCACTGCGCGCCATCTTGCTTAGGACTTCCGTCGACGGTTGGGTCTCACGGCAGCATAACCAGAGATGGCATGCCCCACTAAGTACGTGCTCGGATCATGTGACTGCTGTTCGGCATAACATCGATCCTTCACGTTCCCTACAAAAACAGCACAGAGAGATCAAGTCGTAACTCCGAAGCATCCAATTGACATTACGAAGACAGCTTATAACACTTTGCAAATTAGGTACACAGAGCTCGAATTTAAAATGGCGCTCCATCCTGCAAGAACCAGAAATCGTCATGTCTTTAATTCCAGGGAAAATAACGTCGGTTAACATGACTCTGTAACAGCCAAAACCTTGTTCCCGGCCTCATTATCGATAGTCCACTTCACAATCCGTCCACAACTGTCACTCACTTTGAATACATTGGCTCTTCGACAATGACATGTGGAAATGAAAATGCGCCTCGTCTGAAGGGTTAATCTGTCACCCAAAATCGGTGTCCAAATCAAGCTGAAGCAAGAAGAGGGTGCACCTTCAATTGCCAATGCATTTGAACCTTGTAAGCGAGTTAGTCGAGATCTTTGTGCAGAATGTTGCGATCGATTGTGTGTTGAAGTTCGTGAATTGAGTCTCACCCTCTCAACCACGCAGCAGCCACATTCTCACCTGCAAGGACTTTATAAGTTGACCCTAGAGCATCAACTATTTCGTCCATGTGCGCGGGAAGCAAGCAACATTAAAGATTGAGTCTGGTCTAACCACTAGTAGAAATGCCATTCTTTGGCAGACATTGGTGATAGCTCTTGCTTGGGCAAAAATCGCTCTTCTGAAAAACTATGGCTGCTAGCGACGCCCGGCTTTCATTGAAGTTGGCTGTCCACTGTGCGGTGTGCGACATTGAAGATTACAGGACATCCTTCTCTACCCTGTATCAGGTTCTTCGTTTCCAAGTAGAGAAAACCCTCGGACGCAGAAAAGTCGTTCAGATTTACCTAGTAGCAAAGTTTTTGGTTTAAGTAATGGCTAAACCAATGTGACCTCTGATCTTAATAATAATAAATCCTGATTACTGTCTATTTGAAAACCTTTTTTATACACAAAAAAAGCACAGCTACATTTTGACATCCATTTGTTTGAGTTCGAATGCCAAACAATTAAATATTCGAATCAAATAGTAGCTTCTACGGTTGTTCCGTCAAGTCTTTTAACGTGTGCCGCATCCAATTGTTGTCACAAATACATACATAAGTATGCATTTGGTCTCTTTGGGGATATGGTAATGCGGAATTCTTGTTATCGCCGTTTGCTGACGGAAGTTGATGAATTCACGTGTATAACAGTTTCGTATAGCATGAACCAGCGAGAACGAACTTATCTTTCAAATCCAATGTACCCGCATATCATGGCACATGTGTACTCAGATAACATTCATGATGTTTCATGTCAAATTTAATTTCAACACTTCATGGACCGTCGGAAGAAGTACTACATTCCACTTAACTAAAAAATAGGTATGAGGGGGAAAGAATAGTTTGCTTTTTGATAAGTGCGAGTAACCGGAATCAAAAGAACCGCAGCGCAATGAGTCATGTTTGCTGATCAAAATACTACACATCTGAGTGTGTTTCTTCGCTTTTATCTTATTGCCTACACTCCTACAGAGGATGGGGAAACGTTGACATCGAACTGGCTGTGTAGGAGTAACAACCAGTTACAGACTTTCAACAAGGGAAGGGTTTAAAGGAATGAAATGAACATAACATAAATAGACACTGATTTAAGGTCCCCTACAAAAATATTGCCTTTTAATCAGTGAAAGTGTCTGCTGCATAAAATCTCACTTAATCATTACTATGCTATATTCATAAGTTTTTCAGTACTTTTCCCAGTGTCACAAAACATAATTACCTGTTCAACTATGATCACTAACACCGCTATTGGCATTAGCCACTTTATACTTAATCATGTCCTGTGTACGAGGTTGTGCTTTGGTTCGGCTGAAAGGGCTTTAGGCCTAAATTACAGCCACTTACCGTGAAGGGCCATTATGTATTTCCTCTAAGAATCCAGGTCGTACAAAATGGGAGGTGTTAGAGAAGTGCCTGCAGTCACACCTTGAATGTTTGTTTCCTGTACTGTAACTACATTGGAATCTTAAACGGCACCATCTCCTTCGAGTTACAGACAGCACTAATTGTTAAATTAAATGTCGCAAATTTGTGCAATAAATTGTAGGTGCCAATAATTCCTGAATGAATTATATCACGCACCAAAGGCCACGATTTCTTGTGGGTTGTAGTGCCCAAAACAATGCAGAAACGTGTAAGATTTTTGATAATATGCCTCCAATTCCAAATCGAACTCTTTCGATAGATATATAGTTTTTAGGACTGCAGCGTATTCCTTTATTTTTGGGTAAACGGGCTCCATTACATCGCGTATTTTGCTATGGAGATAAGATCTCTCACATAGTTGTTGTCATATAGCCTTGTCTATGGTTTCATAGCCCATCCTCTGATAAAGTTATTCGTTCCCCATAGTAAAAAAATCATGAAGACCAATAGCACGGATTCAACGCTTGAACGGAAAATTCGTAGATTGGAGTCTTAGCGTATTAAACTGCTCTTTTTCTCATTTTTATTAGATTATTTTTTAAGTGGTGTCTTCATTCTAGGAAAATACTTCCAACTAGGTTCCTTAATCTAAACAATAGTTCATAAATCTGACTTACTGACCCTTAACCGGTGCTCTAAGCTAATCTATATCTACTCTTCTTTCAAAGTGCCTTTGGGCATCATATATTTGTTATAATATAATATGTTGATAAAAAAATGCTTATTACTATTCCACGAAAATTACAATACAAAAAATGGGGCGTATATATTAAACTGGTCTTCTTTGTTTCTGAATGGACCTGGGCCTTATCGACGAACTTCTCCAGCCGACATGATATTTTGGCAGCTGTCTTCAGTTTTGCATGTTATACATTTTTAGTTTCTTGTACATATTTCATAGCAAATTTCCTTTATTAAGCGATGTATAGAGATATTGACCTTTATTATCTATGACCTTTCTGTTTAGCTTCATAATTTCAACATCTTAGAACTTCTGTTTTATAAGCGAAAAATTTTACCAAGAAAGCAGTTTTTTGATCGATAAATTGTTTACTATCTCTTACTCGGAGAGACCTAAACAAATAGTAACCAAGAGGTGCATTGCATTGTTATTGCATTTATTTAATTGTCATGTTGGAAGACAACTCACCTTCTGTTGAACAATTCTGGTCGCTCATTCTTGAATGTTTAATTTCAAGAGTCGAGTTGTACACAGTTGAGTATCAAATTGGCCGTTTCGGGAGCTGTTATCGACCCCACTCTCTCTCAATCTCTCACTCCCTCTTTAACCCTCTCTCTCTCTCTTTAACCCTCTCTCTCTCTTTCTCTCTTTCTCTCATAATAGCTAAAACATGGTCTTTAAAATATTTCTCTTCCAACCCCACCCAGCAGTCAGTATAACCGTGTTTCCCAAAAATTTAGGATTTGAAGTCCTCTGTCATTTGGCCCTGATTGCTTGCATTGCATATTCTCGCGTTTTATGCCTTTTTCGTTGCTTTTACTCAGTCTCCTTCTTACGTTTCAAGAGCTTTTATTACTGATGGTTATTCGGTCAATTATATTTCTTTGCCCTAATTTATGCGGAACTCTCGTAGCGTTCACGCTTTAGATAATTCCAAACCATGGTGTATGTAGGTGCTTTCGCTATCTCCTCCAACTTTTTTTTCTTTCTTCCTCATTTCATTGACCGTTATATAGACAGGACGACTACTGCCAAGTTCACCAGTTACGTCGAGAATTCCGGAACGTAATCGACCAAAACCACTCCTGTGGCCGTTATTCAGTCGCAACATGTTGGGGGTATGAATTAATTCGGTCCAAAAGGTGACGCCATCTGCAAGTTAAGGCTGACTCCTTCTGAACCGCCCTCTGTTGCGTTGTCCCAAACTGGCAGTACTTCGCCCAACAGCAGATAACGAAACTCAGTTTTTATCTTGCCAGATCAACGCCGCTATAGGCTCATACTCTCTCGATATTGGAAACTCCACTCTCCCAACCGTTTGCCCCGTTTGCCGTTTGCATATTTGAGGGTACGAATTTCATTGCCGGCTGATCTATTTTGCTTCTTTCTCCGCAAGACACGGTATATAAGTTACCTTCTAACACAATCAAAAGCTTTTTTCAAAATTGATGGAAAACAGGTAAAGTGCCGATCTATATTCATCACATTGATTATTCACAAGCTGTTGACGGAATAGGATCAGTTGAACAACGCTAATCCTGCCACAGCCATATCCTTACCCCCATCAACTCAAAAGTTGACTGAGAGTTACTTGATCAATTCAATAACAATTAACCAGTTTTTTACCAAAGAAACTTTATGTATCTCCATTGTTGGTAGATTTCAGCAATCCAATACAATCTATCTACATTTCACTTAATTGATTGGCATGCTTAGCGCCACTTGCAGCGTTTCCTACACGAAGAACATTAATCAAAAAATCTTGTTTAAATTTTTACGCTTTGCTTGCGAATGTTGCAGATAATTGCCCCCAACGAGTTCAAGATCTGTCAGATTTTGTATGGCACTCTGTTTACTCGAATAATTGAAGTGTTCGCGTGACTTGTCAGTCCTTGGTCACACATGCGATAATCATTTAGTCAAAATGAGTTCAAAGTAGCAAGTGAGGGAGCAAGTCTTGAAACTTTCAATTCTGGTGGCTAGGATAAAATGTGTATGTTTGTTGGATGAATATATGAAATTCAACAAATTCATAATGGGATGGTTGTGTATATTTAATGTTTCCTTATTTGGTTTAATAAAGAAGCAAAATGCACCTATCCTACATCATTTCTAAGTAATTTCATTTCCAAGCAGAGTGATGCAATTCGCAGAATGTCCCCTACATATCTACTTCAATTTTGTGTTCAACAAAATTCAAATTGAATATTTGAATCAATATTTCTTCAAACATAACTTTAGACATATGTTATGTCGAAAACTGATGTATAATGTGAAACCCTGTGTACTTATTAGTTTTGCTTGACTTTGTGGAGTCTTTGAAGTGAGTCGGAAGTCCACAATCATTGGGTCATACGTTCACAAGACTTTTTTTTTGTAGACTTAAGACTTGGGTTCTTATCTTTGGTCTTTTGGTCTTATGGCGGGTTTTAATTTGCAAGTTCCCAATTTGTGACGAAGACGGCAATGTTAATGTTGGGTGAGTTTAAAATTGCAACATTGATGCGCAAAATAGTTTAACCTTGCTTTAATGAAACTGAATTTTGCCGATTATTTGACAGTTTGATTGAGTGGACTACAGCGCACAAGGACCAGGGTCTAGCTTCTACAACAACTACTCGTGTTTTGCGTGCTACTGTTCTCTCACGAGAAGAAGGGACCTATAGTTTTCTTCCGACTCCGAACGGGGAAATTTGATAAGCTTTTCATCACTCTAAGAGTGTTGTCAGCAACTCGAAAGAGGTGGTGCCGTGAAGAAATACGAGGTGCCCCATCCGGGAATCCAACCAAGATCTTCTGTGTGTTTGACAGTTAAGCATTGTTGAAAAACTAAATTTATAAAATTCTACACTACATTTTAAAATGATAAACTTTTCATTTGATAGGAAATTGACAAATGAACACTCTTACCCCCACGGGCGGTGCGTAAGTGCGACCATTCACGTTTTGAAGGTCCCAGCTTTGCTTTCGGGACTGAACATCTTATATTTTCGCACGTCACTACGCCTTTCGAGTTGCTTGCAGCACTCAAAGAGTTTTAATTGTCTATAAAAAGTATTTCAAAACTGCAGGTCACTTCTACTTGTAATAGAACAAAAGTACATGCAATATAAGCCTTGGTTCCTTGAAGACTGCAGTTCCAACACAGAAAAATACATTGTTCCTCAATTCCACCATATCTCCTCCAAAGTTGATCGCAATTTGATTGTTAACTTGGCTGTTATCGACAGCCATGGAGTTTATTTACATTCATGACCTAAATTACAGGCCTGGCGGCTATTGTGGCGTTCAACAACGTATGATTTCAGATGAACCGAATTCGGAAAATCACGAATTGGGTCATTTGATTTAGAACTACTTCCAGAAATGACAATGACTGCCTATTGTGTAACATGCGAACGATTATATATTGTAAAATTTGTCTTTGTAACAATCATTATCAAATCATGAAAATCGGAACGTTATGAGATAAAATTGTCATGCTTCCTTCTTTATATGCGCGCTCTCTGCGTTAAAGAATGTTTTTTGGCAGTGAAAAAAATGACAGTCACGTGGTTGTGGCCTTTGTTTCTTCACAACACCTTCACTTGTATGCTTAAAACTTAATCTTTTATAAATCAAAAGTTGACCAGTGAAAATCCAGCAACTTAGCGCATTGAGTGAGCGAGTCGGTTCCTGTATGTAGGGTTTAGTTAAAAAACCTTAACTGAACGTTAATTAAATTTCCAATTTTTAATAGTTCCACTTTCATGCACTTGTTAACCGTCTAGAAAACCGTTTATATTTTGGGATTTGGAGTCGGGATTTGACTATAGATCTCCTCCACAGCAAGAGCGGTTCTGACCAAGTTAGTTCCAAATTTCTTATGGATTGTATAGATAATAATAATAATTGAGTGACACTACAGTTCACAAGAATTAGGGCCGAGTTAAAGGGACCTACAGTTTTTTGCAGACTTCGAACGGCGAGACTTTTCATAGACAATTGATAATCTTTGAGTGTTGTCAGCAACACGAAAGAGGTGGTGGTGTGAAAAAATGCGAGGTGTCTCGTCCGGGAATCGAACCCAGACCTTCGGCGCACTTACCCACTTCACCACGGCGACCACTAGATTGTAGAGATGCCTGTATTGATGTTGCATACTAACCTAGACTTAGTAACTTGGCACACACTTGTCTTTATTTCCATTAAACTCAATCGCACTTACCATGCCGGCGTATAAAAAAGTGATCAAAACCAACGTCGTGCACGTCCAAATTGATGCATAAACAACTCGCGGTGCTAATTCCATTTGACTGATTGTTCGACCTCGATTATTGTTGTATTAAAATGGCAAAACCAGTTTTTGGCCTGAAAATTCACACGCTTCCCAATTTGAAGTGAGTTAGGGAAGTAGAAGTAGTGTATTTAAAAGAAACAACTCAATTATCACTATTTCGTTGTTTTATTATTAGGACTTCGTTACATACCCTTTTAACGTGACAGTATTAAATTCAACGTGTAAGAATTTCATAAAAATAATGTAATGTATTGAATTTGCGTAAATACCTAACAGGAAGAGAGCAATTTTACTTACGTCCTCCTTCAAAGTGATGCCTAAGTTGTCACGATAAATATAAGCCATAGTCTGGCCAGTTTCAATTAATATTATCCGATGGTATTACATATCAGAGACATCTCAATACAATTTGTTACAGAAATGGTATTTAAGAAATCTTTAAAGCAAACTGTGTTGTGCTTATCTAAGTGTGATGCGCAACAGACCGGAGTTTCTAAAATCCAAAATTTATTCAAAAGGCTCTTGTCTGAGGCCTTCAGACTGAAAACGAAGTGTCACACATAGATTTGAAACTTTCTCGTCTTTTTCAGGAGTTTGCTCTTAGCCTGTGTTCAGCCGATTCAGCAGAACAAAATCGCATTGGCGATTGTGCGGTACAGAACGGTTGAAGTTATTTAAACTGACCGGCAGGACCTTTTATGTGACATTCACCAGGGAAAAACTTGGTAGTTCTTTCGTGAGATAGGATCCCTTTTTTTTATAAATAGCGTCGCTGGATACAGGCAGTTCATGTTGTTCTCCTTTATGAAATTTCCCCCATTCGCGTTATTTCTTTCCCTCCTGATAGATTAAATTGTTTGTCCCCAGAGACATTCCTAAAAAATTTATCATGAATCTGCTCTGATCTGACCTCTATTTAGTCCGGCACTGATGTCCTCCACGGTTGTAGTACGTTTTAATCTATTATACACCGTGGCAGTGTAGTATTCCATACAAGGCACAGCCTCTCACCTTGACACGCTTAGGAAAGTTCAACGACTTGCATTCGTACGCATAAGTGGGGCATTTCATTTCACCTCCTCAGATGCGCTGAATGTCTTTCCCAATTTTTGTTTGGTCCTGTTTGGCATGATGGCGTCTGGAGGAGACGATTCAATGAAGAATAGGTTGTACGGCGCCTGATCAAGCGTCTTCAAATACAACTCTTAAGATGGCTAGGCCATGTAGAGCGCAGGGACATCACCGCTCCGGCCCGTAAGGTCTTTGAATCCGAGGCATTGGGACAACGGAACAGGTGATGGCCTAGATTGAGATGGCGCACACAAATGGAGAAGGATCTCAACCAACTTGGAGTGCACAAGTAGAGGAAGCTGGGGAGAAATCACACCACCTATAGAGGCGTGTTGTTTGAGGCCCAGGTCCACCCCGGACTGCAGCGCCATGGAAAGAAGAAGAAGAAGCAATCGAAATGCAAAAAATGCCCTCAAAGATTTATTACACTTCGGCAATCGATGGATTCGGATCAGCAGTATTTCTTGTGCTTACAGTAGCACTATTTTCGACTGTCATGCGCATTACGATGGGGCACAGGCCTTGCGGCATCAGTCCCGTTTCCATTTTCTTCACTATTTTAACGATTGTTGCAGTAGTCGGTCGATTATGACGACCATAATTATTTCCTAAAATGGCTACTTCTGAATCATCACTTTTGCAATAAGTTTTGATTTATGGAATGCGTTGATGGATTGTTTTTGCAGTCCATTATTGTAAATGGCAAACATTGGCAAACAAGTATTGTGACACTTCAAGTGACAGCTGAGTTTGGCAGGCGTTAAATGTCAGCGCAACCAACCTGAATGTCTCGGTATATCAATGATGATATCGCAAAACAGATTAAATAAATGTGAATTTACTAAATTTCATTTCTACAATATGGCCGCTATAAACTGTCAAAATTCGGAAATATCTACTGAAAAGTAGTGCATACCACCGAATTTATCAATTCGAAGTAGTATTTTGTAGAATTGAGTTACTTACTGAGCTTGTTGCTTCTCTACAGTCTTCTTTTCTTTATTTAACAATTAATGGAGTTGGCAATGTATATTTCTGTTAAAAAATGAAAATAATTCGCAGACTGCGCGTACTTCAACTCCATCCCTCGTAAAATCTTACACATGGTTTAAGTGATTCGGCCCCAATTTCATGGGGTCAACGTGTTTTCATCGTCCCCTCCCCCTTAACCATTAACCAAAAAGCACAGTTTTCACTTTCGACGAACTTCTCTCACCCAGCGCGTGACCTTCGCCACACGAACAATTAATAACACATTACTTCACAACCTAGACATCACACAATCGAGGCCAGAGCAGCAGAGAGATAAGGAAATAAAAAATTGTCACAGTGGGGTTTCTGACTGAATGACGTGGCAAAATATATATTGTCCCGTCCTACGCAATTCACAGACTTTTCGAAATTCGTTCAGTTTCTCTCAAAGTTTCAGCGAAACCGACTTTGTGTGCACAGCGACATTTCCTCCTACACGCTGCAATTGTCAAACCTACTAACACTGACATGAACCACCAACCGTAACGCGTACAGTCAGTGGTCTGCGTTCGATACGGTCGACTGTTTGATAAGAGCAAATCACCTGCATCTGAATTGTCTCAGGTCCCTACGCTTATCGTTCGGCAAATAACAGTACACAGCCGACTATCTCGATTTGAAGTGAAACAATGAAATACAGCTCTCACCGATTTATTGGAGTTCACCCGAACGCGAATTCGACAAGAGCAAACACTCGACTCCACATATCACTCGCATTTACCTTTACTGCACCTGCCGGTACTGAAGTGTCGAAACTCTCGTATATCGTACAATAACGAGTAATAACCGATATGCCTTGATTACGAATTCATTTAGGTACATGCTCGTCTGTGTACCGAGGTGCAGGGTTAATTAACTCCTGATACGAGCACACGAACAATTGATTGATTTGAGCTAGCTCACTTACTATAATGGATTACCCTGTTAATTAGGGGAGTGTTTCGAGAGCATTTTCGGTGAATGCATTGGAGTTCTTGAACCACAGAGGCAATTGGCTTACACGAGTGAATGGTGTGGCTACAGTTTGTTGTCGCTTAAAACACGTTGAGCGATGCAGGTAACGATGTATCGTAAAAATTGAAAGCTGTTATGTATGTAATTTGGATTCGAACTTCTTTGTCAGAATCGAGGCACATACATATTTATTGACTTACGTTGTGGCCAGGTTATGGAACTGGCGGAAAGCGATAGTCGAACGCAATGTCTTATGCATAAATTTGTATGTGTATACATTCGCCATCTGTTACAGATTATCCCACGAATGAGTCTAGACTTGTTTCCTTATGTCATCAACGTTCTTATAAGTTTTATGTTTTCTTGATCGTAGCGGCATTGCCTTTGTTTCTTCGCTAACCATGCGTCATTGCTCTGAGACGAGTTACTGGCACTGGGAGTGAGAGGTGACACTGTGATATGCATTATGTATTTCATGTTTCTGAATGACACGCAAGTTAGTTGCAGAGATAGGTGGAATAACAGCACATAAAAGAAGTCGGCAAAATTTCAAGAGAAAAGTTTTCTTGCACTAGTCAACCCCCAACAGACCAGTGACCAGTGAGATTTTCTTCATTTTGAAGTAATCTTGAACATTCCTGAGAGAAAACTGAGTTACCAGCAACATTATCTTGTGAAGAAGCAGACAATTCCAAACCGCACAAATCGATTGTTTTTTCCGTCAAAGCAGGACCGTAGATCTAGCACTGCGCTAGGACCAAGCAGTACAAATCGATTGTCTTTTCCTTCATTCGACAAGGCAGGACCGTGACACCAGGTGATAATTTTCAAGAATACACTCTCATTTTTCGATGATCTTTCAGCATTAAGTCAAACAACAATGACATTTAAAAAGTTTGTTAAAATTACCCGGATGTGAAATGACATCTATTCCCTTCACTACAGTCACACATCTACTTCAAACACACACATTGAGCGAACACAACAATAGATGGCCTGAGAGCCCCACTCGTCTTATAACCACAACAATTTGGGCACAGCTGGAAATGCTCTTTCCGCATCGTCAGCTTAGATAATGCGCATCTTTGGATCATAAAAGCCCATCGCTCTTTTGGATTATATGGCGAAAGGGTGGACATATGTCACAATGACTTCTAGAGGAGCGTATGTTTCCAGAGTCGACATACCAGGGTGGCAATGGTTTCTGATGAAGCTAGCTCACACGAATGTAAAGGCTAAGGAATATAATCCGCGCTGTGTCACAATGGCCCCAAAGGCGGTGTAGTTACTAATTGCCAACCAGCCACTCTACCCTGATCTTTGATTTGGGGATATTATCCTGACCGGGGATCCAGCTGCTAGAGAATCAGTCATTATACTTATCGGTTGATATCTACATGAACATATGCAGATTCAAAAGGTTGACAACGATTCAGAGGCTTGTGAGGGTGAAGCTAGTGTCCCAAGTTAAACAAGTCTCTGAATTTTTGTCAACGCCTGCAATGCTTCCACACGTAAGGATTTATCTCACAATTGCGCCTTCCAGACTGTAAGCTACTCTTGTTAATCACATTCCTTGGGTAAGAGAGATGATGAAGTTAAAGAGCCCGCCCAAAAAAGACTAAGCTGCCTCGAAACCCCAGTCCAACTACAATTCCCAGTTCCGGTCCTGTGACTGTAACCTCCACTTACAGAAGTGCTGTTTATAGCAGTGCTGACCGAATTTTGTGTTTTATGTTGCCAAGTGTAATATGGTTTAGACAGAGTCAAGCGCTGTGATGTGACATTCTTGAGAAAATCGTGTGTAGCTCAAAAGTCATCACCAGAGGCACGATCTTCCAAAAGTTCATTCAACTCCTAACTTACGCCGACAACATAGGTGTCATTGAACGAGCACAGCCAGACGTCAATGAACCGTGTGTTGGCATTGTAGCGAAGCGGCTAAATCGGCTTGGCAATAAATGAGGGCAAGACAAAGTATATGCTGTCATCAAGGAAGGGCACGCAACATCGACGTCTCTGATAGAGCGTCGGCAGCAGAAACTTCGCGGTGGTCAAGGACTTCATCTATGTACCTCGGCTCCGCGGTAAATAGGGACAGCAACGTTAGTGCCGAAATCAGACGCAGAATAACTCTTGCCAATTGCGGCTTCTTTGAGTTCAAGATTGAGTATTAGACCCTTCTCTCGATCATTCCAGTCCTATTTTACGCACCGTAAAACTTGGACGTTACTAAAAATGGATGAGAAAGCCCTTGCTCCAATTTGTGCGTTGATAATGTCTGGAGAAGAAGATTTAACGACAAACTTTGTAGGCTGTACGGCGCCTGGTTAAGCTTCACCGCTCCGGCCCAAAAAGTCTTCGAATCCCAGCCATTGGGAAGGACC
Source organism: Eristalinus sepulchralis (assembly GCA_944738645.1). NCBI lineage: Eukaryota > Metazoa > Arthropoda > Insecta > Diptera > Syrphidae > Eristalinus > Eristalinus sepulchralis. The sequence goes on from OX122882.1 coordinate 47,095,154, forward strand.
TTAATCAACTTTAAGTGTACAATTGAGTGAAGCTGACGAGAGATCGGAGAGGCGTGTAAGTTGAGGCCAATGTCCAACCCGTACTGTAGCGCCGAAAGAAAAAGTGTAATATGCACATTGAAGGATAATAAAACTATTTAAACTTATTACGAAATCCGGCGGGTAAGGGATTTGCATCGCTCTTTCGATTCACATTCACATTTTTGCTATTATGGAAATTGGCGGAATCAATTTTTACATTTTCAGAATCAGCTGTGTGCACATTTGACATATCCTTTTACATGTACATATGTGTTTTTGAATAGTAGCTACTGCTTTCACTATCCCAAAAGAAACATTCGAGTGTGGTGGGAATTAAAATGTAAATATTTGTTTGATCTCTTATTCACTTTGGCTCGTTGCATTTATGTGAACACTGCTTAATCATTATAAAATTGGTAAAAATACACTGCAGCCTTCAGTTAATATTCGGGTGAATTTCCACAGCAAATTTGGGGTTATGTTGTTCATGCTTTGTCTACAAGTTCAGCCATTTATTAAAATTAACATTAACGAAAGCGTAACAGTTTTCGGCTTACCAAAAACACTTCTACACTTCATCAATTTTTACCTAGTATTTAGGAAGTTTTCTGTCAAATATTTTGCAACGGTGAACTCCACATGAGGGTAAAATGAACGAACGATCAACGTCTGCAAATAATAAATGGAGTCGGTCAAGTCAATTCCACTGCGTTCTGAAGAATTGGGCGTCGCTTATTTTTTTGGCGTATTTTGCGTAAGGATCTTGGTTTAGTCCCATTCAAGATCAAGCTGACTCAAGAATTGAAGCCGATGGAGCATTCGAATTGATGTACATTCTCCGATTGGGTTCTGGAGAAGATGCGCTAAGATGATAAATTTCATCGCAAAATCATATTGGACCTTATTTTTTCTTTGACGTTAACATTCATCACGTTACTGTGATTATTTTTTGTACGAATTGGAAGATAAGGACTTGGAAGATATGTTGCTTCAACAGTATGATGCCACAAGCCAGATAGCAAACGCAAAAAATGGGCTAGTCAATTGAACGCCTCGTTTGTTCAATTTAACGCTGTTTGACTATTTCTGTGTGGCGACCTTAAGTCATTGGTTAATGCCAACATGCTGACGACGTTGGAAAAGCTAAGAGCCAACATTTGAACGAAATAGGGGGTATTTCGGTCGATATGTGTTGCCGAGTCGTTGAAAATTTAATCCAACGAATCGACCCCTGCAAACAGTGGCCAAACAGATAGACGCAGTGGTCATATAAACGAAATCGAGTTCCATTCATAAATGTTTTCATTGTACTTCTTCGATAAAAAAATGTTTAAAATACTATATCTAAGTCCTTATTGAAAAACCTTTTACTATGGAAAACAAATGTCTAAGACAAAGTCCGAAAGATGTTCAAAAGCGAACATCCGAAAAGAAGGAACATCAAAAAATGTTGTCAATCAAAATAACGGGTATTTTAAATGCAAGACAAATTTTAAGTTTGTATCCACAAACAGTGGTCGTGGTCGCCGTGGCGTATGGAATAAGTGCGTCGATTCACACGCCGAGGTCATTGGTTCGATTTCCAGACTGAACAAATCAAATTTTACCTCAATTTCTACCTCTTTCGAGTGGCTGACAGAATATTTGTCAACGAAATCCTTTTCAAAACTTGCCGTTTGTAGTAGGCAATAAACTGTACGTTCCCTATACTCTTTAAAGAATAAAAGCACGCACAATACGAGTAGCATGCAAGTCTTCCCTTAATTTGATAGGGAGACTAAATTTACTAAGACTTGTCTGGGTACCGAGACACCACGGGATCATGGGAAATGATATTGCCTATGAACTTGCTGGGCAAGGTTCAAAATAAGCATTCGTAGGACCCGAACCCACCTTGGGATTACCTGCGTCCTTAGTTAGGGCATTCGTCGACGGTTGAGTTACCCGACAGTATAACCAGATGTGGAATGACTCTCTAGGATGCAGGCTGACCAAGTGCATATTCCTTAACGTCAGGAAGAAATCCACCACTTTTCTGATATCTCTAGACAGAAAAGACTGCAGACGACTTGCTAGCGAACAAACACTTCATCTTCGCTAAGCACTTAAGTATGCTTGGGCCTAGTGATGGTACCCTATGCGAGGCCTATGGAGAAGGTGAAGACACGTTAGAGGACTTTCGCTGTTAATGTCACGCCTTTGCTCTGATCAGGTGTCGGCTGTTTGGCGCTTATGTGATGGGAGCTGAAAACCTAGGCTCTTTATCACAGAAGCGCTTGCTGGTTTTTCTTTGGAACATCAAGAAATTGTATTAAATGTAGGTTACTGCCTATTAGTACAATGACTGGTTTTCGAGTCTGAGCGCTCCAGTGCAATGTTTCCCAACCTCGAAAAAAAAAGAAAATACGAGTAGAAGTTATGCCCTGATCCATTGTAGATTAGATTGTGACTGGTTCTTAATAGGTAACCATACTTAAACCTCTCTTGGGCCTATTGTGACAATCAATTGGACTAAAATGGCATCAATAGGATTCATAAATGTACTTAATCGCTTTTCTTGATGGTGAGCTTAGTATAACTCCAATGTCCTTTAAGGGTGCTCTACCTGAAAAAGTTCACTCTGAGGTTGGAAATACATTCAAATGGTATTCGTCTCTCTAAGCCGATATCGTCCACTTCAACTCCAACCCACCTTTTTTCACACGATGACGGGGTTAATTTGTCGGACTTCAATTCAATTTTTCTATTTTCACATTTAAAGAAAAAAAAAACAACTGATTATTGTCATTAAATACGTTCGCTTTGACTACCATTGTCCCATGTGGATTTTAAATAAACACGGATAACGCCAACCTAACCCCTATTCAAACGGTTTATTTTACTGACGCCGATGCTGCAGCATTCAATTAACCAACAACCAACCATAATTACCGCCAAAAACAAAACACGAATCCAAAACAATTTAAAATTCCAGTGTAAATCACTGTGCGTACGTTTGTAGCTGCGTGGTTGGCGCTTTTCCAGGAAAATGCAAAAGCAAATTTGCTTTCAATTAACTCGTATAGCATTATGTTTGTTAATTTATTATGCAATTGTTTTCTTTCTCTCATTTTTCAGTATTGATAAGGTCTCTAAAGTGAAATCTCCTGTTCTCGTTATACACGGCACCGACGATGAAGTCATCGATTTCTCGCACGGAATTGGAATCTATGAGAGGTGCCCAAAAGCAGTCGAACCCCTGTGGGTTGAGGTAAATATAATTCAATTTATTTTGACATTGCCGTGCGATAAGAGGGTAATATGTCTTGTTTTCTGTTTTTTTTTCTCTCTTTTTGCATTTCACAGGGTGCTGGTCATAACGATGTAGAATTACATTCGCAATATTTTGAAAGACTTAAAAAATTTCTTACCGTAGAATTAGTTAAATGACAATTAAAGAACTCAAACACTTCCACCACCGCTGGTGTTACAACGGAAGAGAAAGATGAAAACGATGGTAAGTTAAAAGAAACAAATTTTACACTATGAATCTGGATCTTAAAGTTGTGCTGTGTTCATACATATAAATTAGGCTATCAGTTTCAAAAAAGCAGAGGCTTCAGGAACTGTGCATAATTGTTAAAACCAATCAACTTTTCTCAAGAACTGCGTCTATTCTATTTCTTCCTTGTTTCTCTCCCACTCTAAAATGTTCCTTGAAGCATCAATTCAATGCAATGCCCATTATCCCAATTTTGCGGTTATTTGCTTGAGTCCTCTCACAATTCTCGGATATATGATGTGAAAACTTTGTAGCCATGCTTGTTAGCGAGAGACGAAGTTTTAAGATGATTTCAGTTTACTACAGTTTTCTGTGACATTTCAACGCATGCAACAAATCGAATAACCGCAAGATTTGTTCTTGGGTTCGTGTAACGTTGGGATGCACAGAAAGGCATCACAACTTTCTGTTACTGGGGGTCTGCAAGGAAGTTTAGATACGAAATGAATGTTCCCCACAGCTTGTGGTTTATTTAATGTTGTTAAATCGTAATTGCGCCTTGTTGAGCATGGCACGTTATATTGCTTGTTTTGTGTACGTTTTCATTGCACTGTGTTCGTTTGTTTTGATATTTAATTTTATAGGTGATTGGGGAGTTTTTAGTTTTCAAGCCAAATTCTTGAAAACGTCTCCGGAAGCCACAGACACGCTGTCAGAGGATATTTACAAATATGGAAAATATAAGTTATAATTCATTATTTTCTTAATAGATTTCTTTCGTAATCTGTGTCTGGCTTAGTTTTTGTTTTATTCATTTACCACCGGTGTCCTTGTAAAGATGACTGCTAGAACTTAAAGGGTTCTTTGAGAGTTTTGCATTTGATTGATTTAGTTTCGTTAGTGCCCCTGTCAAAAATGATCTCTTTCAACGAAAAAACACGCGACATTTTGCAATTTTTTTTCGATAAAGGCAGACATACAGGTGAGATGGCTAAAAATGTTAATAGTATTTATGGTCCTGATACTGCATCAGCTAACCAATCAGCGCAATTTTGGTTTCGTCGATTTTGTTTCGACAACTTTGAAGTTAAAGATGGGTCACAGTCCGGAAGGCCAATTGTTAAACATGTTGATAAAATTGTGATTTCCGTTGAGGCCGACCGATGTAACTTATGTTTTGATTGCACAAGAAGTGAACATCGCACCAAGAACCGTTTGGCACCATTTGAATAAAATGTGTGACACGTTATTAAACACAGCAAAAGCGTATGAACCAATTTTCTTTCTGTGTATCACTACTGAATTGCAACAGACTCTATCCATTTTAGAAGCGGATGATAACTGGCGATAAGAAATGCATCACTTGCGACATTTAAACATTCTGGTCGAATGGCAATCAGCCAGCGCAACCGGTGTCCCAGCCATGATTGACTGTCCGAAAGGTTTTACTTTGTGTTGAAATCATCTAATTCATTCTAATCTTCTATGGTCAAACTCTTAAAATAAGACCATCTGAGAGAAGCAATCGCTCAGATCCGGCCGATTTTGAGCACTTGAAGTGGAGTTGTCTTCCATCATCGTGTGGTCGCCGTGTAGTAATGGGTAATTGCTTCACCTCACATGCCAAGATGCCAAGTTTGATTCCAGAACTGACCATCAGTTGTTTTTCACGGCACCATTTGTTTTCATTTGTTGCCAACATTTAGAGAGTAAAATTTGTGTATGAAATGCTTCTCCATTTTCGCCGCTCGAAGCGTTGACAAGGGCTTAGCTTGTTAGGCAATACACGTCAATAGTTTCTCGCCAGAAGCTCCCAGAGTTCGGTTGCAAAGTTCTTATGCATACACCGTATAGTCCGGACTTAGCACCAATTGATCACGTTTCTGTCTTTAGCGAACCATTTTGGTTGGTGAAAAAAAATCAGTTGATACAGTTTTTTTATACGATCAACTGCATGGTACTTATAACAAAATTTGAATTTTTTTCATTGTATTCCGATAAACAAGTTTTTGTACATTTCAGTCAGAGGCATTTTTATAACCTTCTTCCACAGTGATTCAGGGTAAAGAATTATTAAAAGGCTACACTTTTCTTCTTGACACTAAAAAGTTTTAAAAGTCTTCTTTTACCTCTGCTGGGTTACGGAACAAGTTTTGCCACAAAATGACACCAGACTACGAAAAGGGGGTTGAAGAAATGTCAAGAGATTACGTTGGATACGGAAGAATTTCAAATTCCAACAGCAGATATTGCACCACTACGTCTGACCCAAAGTTGTGTATACACTTGTTGAGTTTTTTTTTTTAAACTTTTCCTGCTTTAGATGGAATGACACTCATTTTATGGTCATGTGTGTAACACTTTTGTTGGATCTAAACACAAAGGGTTGTGTTCTTGTGAAATGAACATCATCAATTATTGTTGCAGGTTTCCCACGCGGATCCTTTTCGAGGCTTGAAACGGAACTTAACAAAATAAAGCAAAATGATAGTTTCCCTCATTGGTATATTTTTAAATTCATCATTTATGTTTCTAGCTGCTATTGCACACCAGTTTGAACTCGTGTAAGGCGAATACTAATTACTCATGGTCTCTTGTGCACTGTAGCATCTGATTTATGATGAGAACAGGGACAAAATTTGAGAAGCTTTTTCTATGCAATTATTACTCTCTAAGTGTTGTCAGCAACTAGAAAGGGGTAGTGCGTGAAAAAAGCGTTGTGTTCAGTGCAAGAATCAAACCTGGCACCTTTGGCGTCTTACGCACTAAATATTTCCTAATCATTACGTCACAGTGACTCCTCGACGCAGTAAGCGCTCAATAAACCAAGCGACGGCTTAATGATACAGTGCGGTTTTGCGCCAGTTGGGCCGTGGATGTGGTGGAAGAGATAAGATATTCAGGAAAAAATGGTCTGCCTCGAGTAACCTTGTTGTACAACTGAAAGGAAAGGTTATTGGCTTCATCATGTGTACTTTTGGAAACGTTGGGGATTTCATAGTAGGAACAAGGCTAAGTCACACGCCGGTGTTGCTCAAGATTTTCGCGATTGCTCCAGCGGACTAGGCCAAGGTTATTTTTACTCGTTCGTTAATCGTTGAAACTGTTTTCCAATTAATAGTTGAATACGGCTGAGGCCGACCCGATTGAACTCATTTGCATAGTCCCTGCATCCGAGAACCCAAACGAGCTTCACGCCGTTATTTCTGGTAAGAGACTGCAGTTCATTGAAGTTTGATTCGACTACGTTGGAAAATTATATCACATATGTGGCTCAGTCGCCCAAAAACTGTGACTAGTGAATAGCTGAATGTGTTCATCTTTTCACAGAGTTGAGTCCGAGTTCATTCATATATTGATTAGTCCTTTTTCATTCTGCGTACAATCCCAAACTTCTAACATTTCAGTCCTAAAGAACATACCCAACTAATGCCTGCGCATAGTATCCAGCATTAAGTACTTTTATGCATTCAGATTTTTCTGTTTTCTAAGGTCCCAATGTCGCCTTGTTTTGTACCTGTAGTTTTGTTGCAGATTGATTGCATATCTGGCAGCCCGACTATATTTTAAGGAGCTCTTGTGGGGGAAGTACGCATGACACCTGTTATAGATACAATGTAACTCTTCACAACGTTCAAACATGACTAATTGCATCCCAAAAGCTATCCCTTTTTATCCATCTGCGATATGATTGCATTAAAATGTGTATCGTCGTTTTGTACTTTGTCGGTTAAGAATTTTAATGTTTACAGAATGCATTGATGTTGTGACAATGTCCTCTATTTAATCTTAATTCAATCACATTCATATGTTGCTTGCATTCGCATATGATATTGCGACTAATGTCTTCATTAATCATGTCTCATCTTTACATTGTCTCTCTACATCACAGTGCCTATCTGGCAGTGACTCTCACGCGATTCAAGACGAATATATTTTAGTCACCGCTTGCAACAAAGTGTACACGTTTATTCAGCAAGATAAAGTCACGCAATTGTTTTCTAATTTTATGCTCCCTAGGTTATAGCGAATCTTACGAGCAATCTAACTTTAATAGCAACAACAGCTTCAATTTCCTGACATAAACCAAAAAAAAAAACAAATACAGCCGGGAAACTATTGCACGAGATGTTTTGTAGGAGCTACCACTAAAACAAAATCCTGCTTATCTCGGTGACTGACGTTTCCGTCCAGATTGTGAATGTGTGGTACGTGGTGGCAAATTACATGTCGCACAATAATGCACCATATTCGAACTGTTAATAGCACAACATAACAAACTCAATACGCGAAGAGGTTTCCACAAGCTTCTTAACTCAAACGAATTGTTCCACAATTCGGTCACGTTTCATAGTTTTGTTTAAACTCACTTTACTCACAATACTCCGCTGTTTGCTTTAAAATGTGAATTAATTTTTGAAATAATTCTGTTCTATTTTTCAAGCAGCGGCTTCATCTTCCAGTTCCGTTTCAACAAAAGCTCTCGCTGAAAAATTTCTCTAGCATAAAGGGTCCGGCTCTTGTGCCAAAAACGCAGCACCGTACCTTTCACTTAAAAGCGCTGCCAATGGTAAGTTAATCAAAATCACACCACACTTGCCCCCCAGAACTCATCAATGATTTCTTTCATGTTCAAACAATCAGCAGCTGCTCGCTTGGAAAGGGCCGAGAGCCAAGGACATCGCTTATCATCATATGCGTCTTCCTCATCGAATAACAAATTTTCATCAACATCACCCAATACCAATCCGAAGCAGCGAACCTCAGCGGAGCAACTTTCCATTTGTAGCACTAGCAATCATCCTGATGAATCATTATCCCCTCACCATATAAGTAGTAGTAGTAAAATTTATCATCCCGGTCGCTTCGGTAGTAACAGTATGACCACGTCACCAACGAGCAACAATAATTGTAGTAATAACCATCAGAGCGGACAGCAGAAACAGATGGACTGTGTTCTGAAGTGTACGTGTAACACTTCGACATCCGCTACCGCGGGCATTGGTCATCGGTATAGCTCTTTGAAATCCCTCAAACTGAATGGAGCCAATGGCCTGGTAGGCGGGGTAGGAAATTGTGGGTCCAGCTTGTGCGACAGAAAAGTGACAATGGCAAAGAAGCAGAGTTGCGATGCGACAACCAGTCCAGGTCGAGTACAATCGAAGGATGTTGGCATTGTAACCGGAAACGAACTGATAAAGCAATGTGATGAACTGAAGAAATCAAGTGGTGGTCGAGCGAATCCGAGCCCGCGGAGAGTTGTGGCCACTCGAAATGCAGCCACAAGCCCGAATCTAGACATGCGGAAGCTTGGTCTTACGGAAATAAAGCCGAAGGAGGTGGTTACGGCGACGAATAAGATGGCGTTGGAGAAATCGAATTCATTGGGTGAATCCAAGCCTACGAAGCAGCTGCGAACCACAAGAAGTCTATCGCCTCGTCCACCGGTGCGGCACCAACACGCAATAATGGTTTCCGACGAGAATGACATTGTCTCCGTAAAGGTTTCCCCCAATGAAGACTTTGAAATCGAGAGCGGAATCACTATGCGAACGCCCGACCTAAGTGTACGAGATGCAAGTCGCGAAGTAAAGAACAGCAACAGAAGTTCAGGGACAGGAGTAAAGAAAAAGCACAAAACATCGAGAAGCGAACAGACGTCCCCGAATATCACAGACTTCGACACAAAGTTCTCATACAATCAAACGAACAACAAGAGCACTGGGTGCCTGGTTTATGTGCCATCTGACCCGTGGTTGAAAATGTCCGACTTGGACGACTGTAAGGCCAACTCGCTGCACAAAAGGAACAATCTGCAAAAAATGTCGAAGGAAACGCGCTCGCTAAGCCGTGGTAACATCGAGCCGCTCGACAACGATCCTTGGATTTGGCGAAAGCCACCAGATTCCGCCAACGGTGGTCCCCGAGTGGCCAGCGTCAAAAAGTCCCCGAAACAAGAAATCTTTCGTCAGGCGAAGTCATTTTCAGCCACAAAATTCGAACTGGGCGGTGGCGAGAACACGAAAAGCCATCGGCCCAAGTTACAGCGTTGCAAATCCCCCTTGCTCATTGAAGACGACTTGCAGCCTCCAGTTTCGGCTCCCTCTTCGCCCTTTCTGAAAGCGCCCGAGAGTCAATTCTCACCTCCGCCTCCACCATTTACTGCCACACCACCACCACCGCTACCACCGCACTACATATGCAGCAGTTCACCGGTTACCTCGCCGGCACGCATCAAACCAACTGTTGTCACAGCGGAAGTCCCCGCCCAGCAGCCCGCTCAGCAACAATCACAGCAAGCGCAACGCAGCTTCTTAGATGTCGTCAATCCAAATCTGCTGCAAGCCCGTCACAGTTTCTCTTCGATATCACAACGGGACGACGAATTGCAGCTGAACATACGACGACTGTCTGAGCAGATGCGAAAAACTCAGGCAGGAAGCACTGCAGTCATAACGGCTACCACAACTGGTGCCGACTTCAGTGATTATCTCCGGCAATTTCGTTGCAGTGAAGCGAAGAAGGCAGCCGCAGCGGCCCAGTCCCAACAACAGCAGCAACACCAGCAACCACTGCATCATCCGCAACCGAAGGTGACGCCAAACAATCTTGACTCAATGCTGGAGACCACCTGTTGAATGCGATCGCAAAACTCTACTCCTTCACCCCCTCCCCCCTATACCCAATCCCAAAATCGCCCTGTATTTTTTGAACAGCACACAAACGGTCATGTGGAAGTGTTATTTCTAGTGTAAACAAATCTAAAATTGAAAATGATAATAATTCTCCTTGAAAACATTAAAATTCACAAAAAAAAATTAAGAAAAAAAAAACACAACAACATAAAACAAAGAAAAAAATGATTCATCTGTTAATTATAGGTTTAAATATTAAATAATTTAACTCGTAAGCTTTTTAAGAATCTACAAAAGAAACAAAAACAAAACTAAGCGAGCAAGAAAAGGCATAATGACATAACTAAGAATGGAAATGTATGCATTTAAGCACATGAACATGTCTCATCAAACATCTTTCTTCCTTCTATTTTATTATATAAGTTAGAAACGAGAAAAAAAAATATTTAACAATTTTTTTGTAAGATTTCTTCATTTTTTTTTAAAAACAATTTTCTATTGTAGTGAGAATACAAAATAAGTGATAATAAGCATATGTACTATTTTTATTTCATTTTAACGCGATATGTTCAGTAGTGGTGTGCACGTGGGCGTCCATACCTCTTTCAGTTGTAGAAGGGTCTACCCTTAATTGAGTTATGACACGCGAGGCTGTAGAAACTTACAAACAAGAACCATCTGAAAAATGTTCTCTCCTCTTGCGCGGTGATATGAACAAATGACTGCGTGACTACGTTTTCTTTTGTGATAATCGTTTAGGAAACACCGAGGTCTTGGTGAAATCATGTTGTATTTAATGAAGCTACTGTGTTTTTCAGCCAAATGGACTCCATTTTTATAAGAGTTAATTTCAAGTTGCGTTTCCCGAGACGTAGTAGGTAAGTGTCTATTTCTAGGCGTTAAATTCCCATTTCAATTTGGCTGAGACCTCTTTATCTGTCAAGTTTGTGACAGAGAATAATAATTGTGTATAAAGGTCTTCTCAGTCTTTACCAATTGGAACTGCCGCTGAATCGCAGGCTTCCACCAAGAGCAAGTGAGCAACAGAATGCACAACTTGGGTGTGTAAAATAACTTTTCGATTCCTAGTGGGTTTTAGCACCAACCTTTACAATACATAAATAAATTCCACGCATAAATGAACTCCCTTCTGAAGATATTTCCATGTTTATCTATTTCACAAGGCCAACAACTCCTGGAGGGTCTAACCTGGGGCTATAACAGTCTTCTATCCTTAACGATCTCGGGAACGCTACTTTCAGTCATCCAATACAAGTCTACACATCAAGTCTTTTTGCCTTTTCGATAACTTCACGTCAAATTAACGATGCAATTTTGGGGCCCTCTAAGGTAGATTCGTGGTCGCCGTGGCGTAGTGGGTAAGTGCGTCAATCGCTACGCAGAAAGTCTAGGTTCGATTCCCGGACGGGACACCTCGCATTTTTTCACGGCACCACCTCTTTCGAGTTGCTGACAACACTCAAAGAGTATCAATTGTCGATTAAAAGTTTCTCAAATTTCGCCGTTCGGAACCGGTGAAAAAACTGTAGGTCCCTTCTACTCGTGAGAGAACAGTCGCACGCACAACACGAGTAGTTGTAGAAGCTCGGCCCTGGTCCCTTGTGGCTGTAGTGCCATTCAACTATTATCATTCACGTCTTGGTACAGTTCAATTCTTGGTTGTATCTTCTCATCTATTCACTTTCCTCGCAGAGAGCCATATAACCATTTGTCTTTCGAATTATTTAAGAATGCGTTGCTATTTTTACTTATCGCCCCGTCTCGTCTTAGGGTAAAAGCAGTCCTTTGAAGTTGAGAGTTCTGCTCCCCCTACTCGTTAAGTCATACCGATATAACATCGGTTGCCAAAAACTTTTCCACTTTGAATCTACACACCGTGATAGACGAATTCAATTTCACCACATTTTCTCCCACACGTACAAATAATTTGTTTTCTCCTCGTATTTTCAAGACCAAAACGTTTTGCTTTACTTCAATAGCCGTCAAAGTTAAATAGCTCACTGGCAACGAACGAAAATGTCACAGTCGTATATGGTTGTATAACTTGCAAAAGATAGTTTCCCTTAATTTAAAAATCACTTTAATTCAAAAGTAAGTCGAAAAATGAAGTCTTGAATGAGTTCAAAATTTTGTTTCAACTAACTTTCAAATGAATGTGATTTTCAAAATAAGCGGGAATGATATTCATGTCACCATGCAACCTCATATTTTCAAATCAATACCCAAAGCATTGACATGAAAGCAGCACATAGTCCAGTTAAAGGTTTCCTGTACTGTCTCTTAATCGTTGATATTTGGAGTCAAAGCTACATTGAACATAATTTTCTTTCTCCCTTGAAAGTATTGTATAGTAGTGTGTTTGCTTTTAAAACTGGCCTCTAGTATCCCTGTGAAACACTTTTGGGTCCCTGCGAAACTCTTTTGACACTTTTATGATTGTCAATTTACTAATATACAGAAATATGCAAAGAGCTATTTACATATATCCAAAATCGTTTGCCCCTTCATCACAACTGAGGGCGCTTTTGGCACTCACATGCCGGGGACTTCGTGTGCTCTCTTGTGACACAGTTGTTTACCTTTCTTTCTTAACTAACGGTATGATTCACAAATTTTGTCAAATTACATTTGAGCTTTTGAATACAATCTCACCCGGTACGGAAAAGAAATAAAAACTAATCGATACAACAGAATGACTGATCACTTAGTACTGGTTCCTCAAAATGTATCACATTTTGGAACTTCGATTGCCACAAAACTAAAAAATGTGGCTAGAAACGACTGTTGGCGAATATTATTATTTATTTAACGCCTTTTTCAACTAACAGAACTAAGGTTTCTTCATGTACCACCTGTTCGTGTTCACTACAAATAAACCCAAATCTTATTCGTGCACACTAAAATTGGAAATTTATTGCAAAAGAGGGCGCTCGGGAGAGAATCATAAATTTCCCCAGGCTATCAGGGTTTGGTTGAAACAATTTTTCTAACCACTCTTCCGCAGTCTTTAAAACCTGTGATATCATCTCGTTCTTATACTTTTTCAAGACCACCTCTGAAAAATTAAGGAAATAGCTTTTGCACTAAGAGACCAATACTTTGATTGTTTTGATTTGCTTGCTCTATAAACGTTCCGCTGAGCAGAAGTATACAAATATTTGCACATGTAGACCGAAACATACGCATATTTTCTCCCTCTCGTAGCATATTACAGTACAAGCGGAATGAGGGAAAGAGGCATTTAACTTCCTTGCCTGTGTCTCCCGTCATTTGACCCCATTTAACAGCGTTTTTTGTTTATAACACTTCTCCAGATTTTTTCACTTTACAGACAGATAGACAGAAATTGAAAATGGCCGTGTGAGCAGCCATTTTTACGGCGAAAGGAATAACTCATCCAAGCACGCGTGAAAAATGAGCTAGTTTTAGATTATCCACCAAAATTCATGATTTTCCTGTGACGGTAGACTTGGGGAAAATCCAGATACTCACTTGGGCTACAGGCTTAGTCATTTCTGTTATGAAGAGATAACTGCTATGGTGTGGAATGTATCTGAAAAAAGGGGAAATCTACTTTAAAAATCAGTGACATGATTATAAAAGAATACCATCATAGCACCGATTCCTCTAAGAAATAATTAAGAAATAATCGCATGGATGAAATAAAAACTTTGTCAAATATGACTTTTTCATCTGCCTCATCTTGATTGTGGCGTTAAAGCGGCAAAATAGAGCAGATCTGTTAACCGTTTTTTTTTCATTCCAGAGTTTTTGGCACCGTTAGGAATAAAACTAAAAAAAATCCGTATCTTACGGAGTAAGAAACTTTTTCGACCTATTACTATTAGTTACCATTTAATTTTCTCTTTGAAACATTTTTTGTTTAATATTTTTCACACTTTGCGTCTACTATTTCACCAAGTCTCAACCTACGAATGTTTGCCAGAATTCAAACAACTTGGTATAATTGCTGTGGGATATCTTGATAGTCTCTATTTTTATTCTGCTTGTTAGTTGTATGGAATGCAACTGGAAATGTTTTGTAGTGTAATCGATTCACTGCCAATTTCATCCTTAGATTGACTGTTACATTACAATGCATGTAAACATGTTTAATACTTAAAATATTTGACTAAATATTAACTATGCCAACGAAAGACGTTCAAGCGGCATAAGAAATGACAAACTTAAACGACACCAAAATTTGTTGAACTGACGTCATACTTTTGCTGTCAAGATAAATTGTTAATAAAACAGAATCTATTGCTGAAATAAAATTCAATTTTAAAAAATGTCCGTTCCCACACTTGATGGAAAAAAAAAACCCAAAAAAGAGAAAAGTCTGTTTCCGTACACAAACCACAAATGTCTTGTGTCGTGATTTAGTTTTGCGCTTTTTTCTGTTGCTTGGCAGTTGCGGGAACAGACATAGGGTAGGATTTAAAAAGAATTACTTCCACATAGTTAGTAAGAACACCGTTAACCCCTAGATATGTAGCATTTCTTTCATGCGAAACGGGTACAACGCTGTAGACTCGAAATTAAATCTTATCAGACGCTGCACCCAATAAAGTGATCTTGAAAGACTTCGTCTAGAATGGAACACTTGTCAGCAATGAATTATTGAACTTATCTGTTTTTAGAGGATTTGCGAAAATCGTCACTTTCATTTCGTCAACTAAGGGAGCGTTCCTTGTGTTCAATTGAGAAGACTGATTGTTGTTTCATGTTGTCTGCTTTCCCAGTCCAGTCCAGAGAAGACTGATTGTTGTTTTGTGTTGTCTGCTTTTTCAATTCTCAAATGACAACGTCGTTAAGTTTCGTCCCACCACACCACGTCGTTCGCCCCTCCAATCACAAAAGTATTTCTATTTAATGTTTGAATGAACGTTGGTCCCCGCAATTATTTAATTTATTTTAATTCCGTTTTATTTGCCTGCCTCGTTCAAGTAGTTGTTGAAATTAACATTCTGTTCCAATTAGTGGTTACATTCAAAGCAAAATATGAATAGACCCAATTTCCGTCTGCAAAGTCAACAAAACTTAAAACAACAAAATACCTTCCTCTACATAGCTTTCTTGTGTGACTTCAATATTTTTTAAAGATTAAGCATTTTAGTGTTCTTGTAAGGGTCAGGAATTTGGAACAACCATTCTCCGAAAGAATGCTATGACACGCTATCCTAATGGAGGTGTGTCAGAATAGGGGTATAAGTTGCATTTACTTTCATAAAACCATTTCTAAAATATGCGTATCAGATAGGGTAATAACATTGCATTGCAAAGGAATTCATTTATTCGACTTGAGCACTTCATAAAAGCAGCAGGAGAGGTTTCAACGCATAAAATCATAACAGCAGATCATCTCCCATCGGACATGTCCGCCATTCATTACTGGCAACACTGAACACTTAGTATAAAAATGTTACAACATTTCTGTTAAGATTAGACAAAATACGAGAGTACTCCATAGAATCTAAGTTCACCAGCATTTAGCAACAAAAAAAAATTAAACACTTATAAAACTAATTTAATTTCATAGAGAGAGTAAGCTAAATAATTTCATTTCTCGACTTGTTGTATCATGTTGTTTTTTTTTCTACAAACAGATCTTAAGATTATTCGTAAGAAATTCAAATTTTGCACAGTAGAGAATAATTCAAACGTTAAGCATTGATTTGTTTTTTGTTTAACCTCTATCTGAGACAAATTTGAAGTTTCCTAAATCAAAAAAAACAATCAAAAATATTATGTCTGTTATGTATCCTTGATTTCTTTTACACAAAAAATAAAACAAAAAAATATACATCTGGTTGTGGTTGTTTAATTTAAGTAGAGAATTGCGTTAATTTCATTTTCTGAATAAGTATACAGAGAATAGAGGCCAACAAATGCAGTGTAAAAAAAACCCTTAAACTTTGCATTTACTTACATAAAACATAAAACTTCAAAAGAAAAACAAAATAAACAAATATTCAATCCAAAATGATCTCAATGAGAACTTTTTTTTTTAACTATTTATCATTTTGTTTAATTTCCTATTGATGAAGTGCATCCTTTTTCTTTCTTAGTTATTGAATTCGAAAAAAAAATAAATAAAGGAAAATGTTCACCTTTGTCTGATACGATTTTTGTTTGAAACGAAAGAGAGAAAAATATTGTTATTTTAAGAGTATTACAAAGAAATTTAATCAAATAATAAAAGGAAAAAATTAAATAAATAAAACGATATAATGTACTTATGTATGTATTTTTAAAGAGTAATCAAATTTCAAAGACAAACTAAAATATATAAACAAAATGAACCTAGGACTGTAAGATTTAGGATTATTTTTTATTATTACAATTATTATTATTATGAAATAGTTATTAGTTTTAATTTTCAAAGATATGTACTTTTTATTATTATACAATAAATATTATTCTTTAAACTGAATATAAGAGAATATCTGGTTTATTTTTTATTCATTGACAAAATCCTTCAGAAATCTTAATATTGGACTTGTTTGACTTTCTTTAAACAATAAACTTTGAATCATAGCGGTTTGGATTTTTAAATGGCTGTCATTTTGGCTTAAGATTTTCGCGGTTACTCAGAGGACTAGACCAAGGTTGTTTTTTCTCACTCGTTAAGCGTTGAAACTGTTTTCCAACTAAGAGAAGAATACGGCTGAGCCCGATACGATTGAACTCTTTGGCATAGTCCCTGGATCCGAAAACCGAATCGAGCTTTACGTCGCTATTTCAGTAAGAGACTGCAGTTTATTGAAGTTTGATTCGACTACGTTGGAAAATTATATCACATATGTGGCCCAAATGCCCGAAAAGCTTTAAATTCCAGCGTCCTTGTATTTATCTTTTAACAGAGTTGAGTCCGAGCTCATTCATATATTGATTAGTCCTCATAAGTCCTAAGGTGTCAGTCTCAACTTCTGAAGTCATTTTCATTCTGGGGGGCATGGACCTATGCATACGAGGCAATGTCATTGATCGTGTTTGACATACAGCCTCCTTGTGGCGTCCCCTGGAAAGCCATCACAACATCTGTTGTGTGGTGAACTAATGTATGCGGCGAACCCCTCTGCCTAACGGTTAAATAATGGGCCAGGCCTACCAGTCTGTAGGTTGTGCGTAAGGCTAACTCCCTCACCACATAAAAATGGACCCAGTTCAGAGACAGCTACATGCCTCGGATATGGACGGATCTAATGTTAACAACCCCAGCAGACATATAAAGGACAACGACTTTTGGTTCTGCACGTGGAATGTGAGACCACGTGCAGCCGAACAACTTGCGGAGGTCCTTGACTGCTACAAAGCAGATATCACCGCCATCCAGGAAGTGCGGTGGGATGGGCCGGGCAGAAAGAAGATGAAGAACTGCGACATCTACTACAGCGACTGCTACAGGCAGAGAAGGCAGCGCTTATTCGGTTGCGGATTTGTTGTTCGAGGCAGACTTAGGCATAAAGTCTTAAGCTACGACCCCGTAAGCGAACGCCTCATGACAATCCGCATTAAGGCTAAATTCGGGAACATCAGCCTGATTTGTGACAGTGTGCACTATTTAATCCTAATTTAATCACGTTCATTTGTTGCTTGCATTCGCATATTATATTGCGACTTAAGTCTTCATTAATCATGTCTCATTTTTACATTGTCTCTCTACACCACAGTGCCTATGTGGCAGTAACTCTCACGCGATTCAAAAGGAATATATTTCAGTCACCGCTTGCATCAAAGTTTACACGTTTATTCAGCTAGATAAAGTCACGCGATTGTTTTCTAATTTTATGCTCCCTAGGTTATAGCGAATCTTACGAGCAATCTAACTTTAATAGCAACAACAGCTTCAATTTCCTGACATAAACCAAAAAAACAAATACAGCCGGGAAACTATTGCACGAGATGTTTTGTAGGAGCTACCACTAAAACTAAATCCTACTTATCATGGTGACCGACTTTAAATTTGGTCCAAAACAAGATTGCCGTTGATCTCAACTTTCATGAGCAAATTTTTTCTAGCAAGTATGCTCGCTTTTGGTTGCATAGGTACATATTCCAATAAACAAAACTGCTGTAGTTGGAGGGATCATAATCCTAAAGGGTTTGTTGATAACGATGCGATGGTGTACTTTATGAGTTGTTGAAATAATTGGTCGGTACTTCTTTAACGGCGATGCTGGCAAGAACGTTGCAGTCAGTGGTGACGGCTATGCAGCCATATAGTGAGCTGTATCTATATTTCGTTTATCAATTGAACAACCATGATTGCAGGAGCTGTGCTTTAAACAAACAATATGTCACACAGCTCGTGCCACTATTGATTTATTGAAGTAAGCGTTTGGTAACCGCATAGTTTTACGTTACAGACCTGAGAATTTTAGTTACAAAAATAAAATGCATTAACAAGAAAAGAAGAAGGACCTGAGGATTGGCTTCCAAGATATTGTGACTTAACGCTGTTTGACTATTTTCTGTAGAGTCGCTAGTTTTGTAAGACATTATTCGCCGCTTCATTGCCCATACACGGGTACAAATGTTGGAAAAAGTCATTGAAATTGGACCTCCAGAATAGACCACGTCCGAACCAAGAATGGCTAGAAATCAAATTTGAATCATAATGCTAGACGATTTTTTTTATATAATTGGCGCGCGCTAAAGGGATTATTTAGTACCCTTAAGTGACCGTGACCGCCGTGGCGTGGTGGTAAGTGCGTCGACCGCCACGCAGAAAGCCTAGGTTCGATTCCCGGACGGCATATCTCGCACTTTTTCACGGCACCAAAGAGTATCAATTGCCTATGTAAAGCTTCTCAAATCTTGCCGTTCGGAGTCGGCAGAAAACTTTAGGTCCCTTCCCGTGAGAGAACAGTAGCACGCACAACACGAGTAGATTTTATAGAAGCTCGACCCTGGTCTCTTGTGGGCTGTAGTGCCACTCAATCATTATTACTTGAATTAGAGGGATCGGTATTTCCTGATTAGGCATTTTTTTATGCAATTTTGTATTTAAATCTACTCACTGCTGAATACTATCTGAAAATTGATGTATTTTCCAGTCAAGTCCCTTGGGGGTCAAACACCTTCCTCAATCCACCTGATATGGATTCCGGGACACTGCGAAGTCGATGAACTTGCAAGATGCGCTACTGAATCTATAAACACGCCGTTCGCTATAGAAAATTCCTACTCCAAACACACACATAAAGAACAATTTAAAAAGTCAATTATTATTATAATATGACCGGAATTAAGTTACAGCACGGGCCGAAGGTATAGAGGAAGATATGAAAAGGAGGTACCGGTGCAAATTGTGCTGTGGACTGTAATGAGGGGGAAAAGTTGAGCTGGGAAAGCATTCTTTTCTTTCGAATAAAGCATATTTCCTATCAATTTTAAAATATCATCTTTAGTTATTTTTAATTAATGTTCTATACCTCTTAAGAAAACACCATTTATCAACAGATGCAGAAGTTTTTTCTCTCGCTAGTTGTGTTCTCTTTTCTCTTTTTTTGTGATTATTTTTGCACAAAATGAAGATATGTCCATATTTATGTAGTAAAAATTTTAAGATAGGCGATATTGCCATGAATTATTTGTTGTTTCTTTAACAATAATATCGATATCCCACTCATGGTATCGTGGTCGCCGTGGCGCAGTGGTAAGTGCATCGACTGCGGCGCAGAAAGTCTGGGTTCGATTCCCGGACGGGACACCTAGCATTTTTTCACGGCACCACCTCTTTCGAGTTGCTGACAACACTCAAAGAGTATCAATTGTCTATGGAAAGCTTCTCAAATCTCGCCGTTCGGAATCGGCAAAAAACTGTAGGTCCCTCCTACTCGTGAAGAACAATAGCATGCACAACACGAGTAGTTGTTGTAGAAGCTAGGCCCTGGTCCGTTATGGGCTGTAGTGCCACTCAATTATTATTATTATTATTATTATCCCACTCATGAGACTTCATTTCTACTACAAACCTGATATATTGATATTGAGATATTGAGATAAAAACAAAACGAAGTCCTTACCGTTAGTAAGAGATTTCACATATATTTTTAGTTTTTTGAAATTTAATTTTAATTATTTTTTATTGAAACAAATTTAAAAAAATTTCATCACGCAATATATTGTCCGTCTAAAATGACTACTTATTCCCATCCCTCTGATTATTTTTGAATAACATTTCTAAAATAACAGTTCTCTCCGGTTTCCATTCAATAATTGAACCATTCTTCAATTTCTTCAAAAGACCCGAACCAGTGTCCCCGGTCGAGAGTTGGAAGGAGCAAGTTCTGCAAAATATGGCGGGAGGTGTGAGATCTTCCACTTTTGTCTTTCTAGGTAGTTTTTGACCGTTACAGTACCATGGGGCCGAGCGTTATCATGTTGGTTCCACAAAATGCACGACGCAAACGCATTAGTTGTAGTCGATAACGTTTCCCATCAACTGTCGCCCCTGGTTTTGGCAGCTCCTAGTACACCACATGCGTCTGGTCCCACCATATACAGTGCACAACCTTTCTCCCTTGATGTTTTTCTTTGGCATCAATTGTAGAGTATGGTTGAACGGGTTCACCAGGCTTTGCGTAGTAAATTTTCTTTTTGGGCTTATCGTAGTACATCCACTTCTCTGTTGTGATCATCTCCTGTTATGATCCGATGCAAAACTCCAAAACTCTTAAAAAAATGCATTTAGAAATCTCTCGGTTTCAACTCGTACGGCACCCAAATAAATCCAAATTTCTTTAACCGAGCGGAAATAATTTGCTGAGTTACTCCCAATGATTTTGCGAATTCACTTTGCGTGTGGCACAGATCTTGTGCAAGTAATGCCTCCAGTTCCCCATTTTCAAACTTTATGGGCTTGGCAAGATATTCACCGTTGTGGTGCTAAAATAATCACTTTTGAAGCGTCAAAACCACCCTCTGTATGACTAAGCGGTCGGAGCAGATTCACCAAATACTTCTACAATATTAATATTAATTTTTAATTACTTAAATATTTTGTATTGATATAATTTAATGCGATGGAATTCCAAAGCATGAATAAACACTTCAAAAACGTTTTTCAGAATGACGTTATTTTGTAAACCAGAAATTTTATTAAATTTCGGATAACGGTAATTTTCTATTTTGTACTATTACTGATGTCAAATAGACACTGTGCAATAAAAATGTTTCTATGCATGAGCATAGAAAAAATAATTTAAAAAATCAACATGCAATGATTTTCATTTTACGTTTTTCAGGTGGCGCAACAGTCCGGGATGGACCTGGGCCTCAACCAACAAGCGTCTTCAGCCAGCTCGATCTTTAGCTAGCTGTCTCCAGTTTTGCACGCATAGTTGGTTGAGATCCCTTTCCACTTGCGTGCGCCACTTGCGTGCGCCACTTGAGTGACGGTTTTCCTACACTGCGCGGTCCCTCGGGAGTGGATTCAAAAACTTTTCAGGGCGAAGCATTGGTTTCCATCCGCTCTACATGACCGAGCCATCTCAGTAGTTCGATCTTCACTCTTCTGGCTAAGTCGATGTCGCTGAACAATATTTTACTTACTGTTTTGGAATCTGCAAGCCATATATGAAATAGCTGAAACAATTGTGTCACGTATAGAAGATCCTGGCCTGACTACAACCTTGCTAAAACTGCAGAAATCTTCTTTAATACTTAAATCGTTATCTTTAGACTGGTGGCTTTCTCACTGGGTCCTGGGCTGTTTTGGAGCATGCTGCTAAAGTGCGCACTCCACTTAACGCAGCTGTAACACTGAATCGTAGAGGAAAGTGTTTTCTACTTTTGGCAGCTGTATTGCATCTTAGACACCGTTTCCTCTGTAAATTTGCCTTCGTGTCTCTTCATTCATTAAAGTTTCTGCCAACGTGATGTTGGATTTTACTATTTTACTCCTTGTGCTAATTGGGATTTCTTTGCCATACCGAAACTTACAAAATGAAGCGAAACAATCCCTCCCCAAACAATTAAAAGATTTCATGCGTTTTGACACATCGGTGGTGAAAGGATACTCTTTTCCTATTTCTTCTTCTTTGAATGTTAATGAGAAAAAAAAATCTTTAAAATGTGAATATTGAGAGAAAAAATGACAAACGTGTGATCCAAAGCTCGCAACACGCGTCTATACCCGAATGACTAACGTATATGTGGGTCGTGCTTAACTTCAAATTTCAAACTGTGATAGTTTTGAAAATAAAAGTCGTTACTTTTCAAGAGTGCCAAGATTTTTATTTATTTCGTTACTGCTATGCATGTAAAATATATTTATTCCATTTAATCTCTTCGGACTGAGTATACTGGTGCCACTGGCGTGTACTGGAACACCGAATGTGTTAAAGTGACATTTATTTTGAAAAATTATAAGCGCTAAGTTAGTTGAATGTTTTCAAAATCATATTTCAAAATATTTATGTATAAACTGTAGAACTTTATAAGTGTTGTTAAAATTGTGCAATATGTCGCGAAAGGCCTGCTACGATGAGGAAGAAATTAGGAAACTTCTTTTGGAAGTCGATGAAGACATTGACACGGACCATGAAGTCTTCTTGGTTGACGTCGAGGCGGAATCCGAAGAAGAAAACGAAATCGGGGCAAGTGACTGTGAAGATGGGGAAAAAGTTACAGAAGAAAGGCATCACTTGGGAGTCATCTTGGGGAAAAAATGATTTCGGTGGACGACGCAGCCTCCTTTATCAATTGGTAGGACGGCAGCGAGGAATATAGTTTCAAAAATACCAGGCTGCAAAGGTGAAGCTAAGTTTGGTACCACAGAGGTGGAAGCTTGGAATCTTCCGTTCGATGATAGTATATTATAAGCCCTGGTTGTATATACAAACGTCGAGATCAGCAACCAACGTCAGAACAGTGTTTCATCCGAGCCCAACTCACCTCAATCTCTAATTTCCGGAGTTATGGTCGACACAACGAAAGAAGAGATTCGTGCCTGCAGCTTTTTGCCGACTCCGAGCGCCAAGATTTGATAAGCTTTTCATAGACAATTGATACTCTTTGAGTATTGTCAGCAACACGAAAGAGGTGGTGTGATTCTCGCACATATTATATGGTTTTCGGGTTTCCATACATTGGGAAAGAAGAAAGAAAATCAAATGATCCGATTCCGCTTCAGTTAGTTCGCAACATAAGTGAACGCATTCATGGTACGGGAAGGAATTTAACCATGGACAATTGGTTCACATCTTTCCGCTGGTCGAAACAATGCTAAAGTAGCATGATATAACTGTTGTCGGAACTTTGCCAAAAAACAAAGTTGAAGTGCCACCATCTTTCCAACCAAACAGAAAGAAAGAAGTACTTTCTTCACAATTTGCATTCAAGGATAAGCTAATTTTGGTTTCCTTTGCTCCGAAAAGAGGCAAAGCAGTTATCCTGGTATCTTCGCTTCATAAAAGTAATGAAGTTAACTCGGAGTAAAGAAAACCCGAAATTGTTGAGTTTTACAACCAGACGAAAGGTGGCGTTAACACCGTTGATCAGCTTGCTCAAAGCTACTCAGTTGAAAGGAAAACTCGCAGGTGGCCTATGAGATATTTCTATGGTAGGCTTGATCAGGCGGGCATGAATTCTTTGGTTCTGTATTCGATTAGAAACAACAAAAATTAGACGGGCCACCTTTCTGCATAATTTAGGATTGTCTTTGGCAAAACCTTACATGCAAAAGCGTTTGAAACAAAATATCCACAGTCATTTGAGGTGTATCATCGAAAAAGTGCTACGAAATATGTTGAAGGTGACCCACAAAATTGCGAGGACGTTTTATCGATAGAACATCAAAGAAAGATTCCAAAGCAAGGACGACGTTTCTTATGTCCTAGGAATCAAGATAGAAAATCAAAAACAGCATGCAGTACTTGCCAAAGGCATATTTCCCAGGACCATCGTAGCGAAATGTGCCTTAGCTGTATTTATATATAAAAAAAAACAAAACTGAAAATATAACGGTAAGACATCCATTTTCAAATATTTTTGTATATACATACTTATATTGATATGTATGTGTACTTTCAGAATCAAGATAATAAGTTAATCTTTAAACTTGAAAAGTTGTATTTTTATGCAGAAAACTCATTACATATGAATAGCTGAATTTAACTTTTTCAGTTCTTTTTTTTATTTAAGGGCTGTAAATAAATAGCTATTTCTTGTAGTGAATTAATATATAAAATACATTATTTTCAAATCAAATAAGTAAATTTCAAATAATATAAATAAAAATCAAATAAATTTTGAAATAAAGTGTAATTATTTGCTGGTATTCTTAACCCAAAGTATTGGGGTGCGGAACCCCATATGTGTTACCGTTACTCAGAAATCATTACGCATTCTAGGATTGAACCAACGTCTCCATAAGAAACCTTGACGAAATTATAATGTGGATGTCTTTCCATGAAATGTTTTAACACACCATTGTCTTGAATTCATTGATTCACCTAAAATGTATCACTTGTATCTTAGGAACATTCGCTAAACAGATTACTTCTGCTACGTTCCTCTGCATTACAGAAGATTATTAAACGCTACACAAAAAATATTCGATGACTTTGTATGATATGGTCATCGAATATTATTATGGTATTGAGTGAGGCTTAAAAGAACACACATTAATTTCCATTGTCTGATTAACACGCTTACTAAAAACTAGAAAATCATGTGTAATCATCAACAGCGCTTTTCAGTCGCTAAGCACTTCTATAAAAATCTTAATCTGGTAACACCAATTGTATTTCACACTTCTCTACAAATTGCCTTGATAACACGCTTGACCGACACTTCTGATAAGACCAAATAAATTTAGACACACTATGCGGTTCAATATTCAGTATTTGTCGCTTTTAAAGCACGTCTGACAAGTGTGTATCCGAAATCTTATCCCTCATATCCGAAAGCTTTCTCCAGCTGATTGGTCTGCTGTCAAAAAAGTTTGTTACCGAATCAAAACAAATGTAAATTGTTGATTCCACAAGTGCAGCTAAATTCAAGTGCTCCCGATCTTCAGATAAAAACAGGTCGACTTAAACGTGTTTACTCTATTTCAACGTGATATTCCGGGAGATAAGATTTTGACCTTGTTTGCTCGAATAGCTCACTAGGTTGATTGAATTCAGCTGTGTCAGTGGCAGACAGTCTAATTGGGAAAACCTCATCAGAGTGTATTTCGATAATGCAATCCTTTAAGTTCAGTGCCAATTTGAATTTTCTCTTTGCCGAGACCAGTGCGAATTTATTGGATCGCATCGCTGCAGCTGGAAAAGCCGGTTTTCGCGGAATCGAAATTGGTTATCCAAGTAAGGATGTGGTGGATAAGTTGTCTGATTCGCAGAAGAAAGCCGGAGTAGAGGTTGTCCTCATCAATATATCTTTAAGTACGTTTTAATTTCGATAAGTTATTCTATTTACTGAATATATGCTCATGAAAAGGGAATTGTTTCAGATGGGGGCGAGCAGTTCAGTTTGGGACCGACAAGTATACCAAAGCAAGAGGAACAATTTAAAAAAAATCTTAGCGAGACCATACACTTAGCTAAGCAGCTGCAGTGCAAAAAGTAACGTGTGACAGTTTAAAGTTTGTTTGCGAAAATGATTTTATTTTTGGTGTTGATTAAGTGTGAGAAATGTCTCTATTCTTATACTTGAACAACCCTAGTATTCGTAGTTTATTTGTAGTAATCTTTGAATCAAGAATATTTTCGAAATGCCAACGATTTGAATGTACGTTGATTTGAGTCAAGTCAAGGGGAGGGCCTTACAAATTGCCGCTCCGTTGTGCACTGTAGAAATTGAAGGATTCGGGAATTAGATAGGACAGGTGTGATGTCTCAACATATTGTGCAAATTTTCTCAAGGTTTGTTTGTTTAGTGACACTTAATTATGGGTGGCATAGCTTTACAATATTAAAGCGAAGAGCACGAAAAACTGTGCACACGTTCCAGTTGCACAAATGTGTAAGAACTTGGACCAGTCCTTAACAACTTGGGATTCGTTTCCTAAAAAGATTGGCTAAACTTCATGAGCAGCACAAGATTTCTCACACATGCCCTTGAGTGGCAACATATAAGTTTGTCAAATATCTCCCTTCCGCCTTTTTGTCTTTTGAAATTTCCGGCTATGTACAAAGCGCTACAGAGCTTGTATACATCGTTTTAAAGGTCTTGACATAACCTACAAAACGACGCTATGCATGATTAGTTTGTGTAAACAAGGAGTTCTTAAACGCCTAAATTCGCGCTATTTTAAAGTTTCCCTTCGTTAAAGGCAAATCCGCTAGAGAAACGTTCCGAGAGATTAATGGTGTTTTGGGAGATGGTACTCTATCACTTCGAACCGCGAAGGAATGGTTTCGACGATTCAGGGCCGGTGAAAACGACACCATGGATAAGCCAGCTGGCGGAAGAAAGTGTAACGACGAATACCGATCGAATCATGGAAATCATCGAGTTGGACCGGCATGTGGCATCTCGTGACATCGCCCAGGAGATGGGAGTTATTCAACAAGCCATTTTAAACCATTTGCAGAAGGCCGGATACAAAGAAAAAGCTTGATGTTTGAGTGCCGCATGATTTGGCGCAGAAAAAACCTTCTGCACCGCATCAACGCCTGCGATATGCTGCTGAAACGGAACGAACTCGACCCATTTTTGAAGTGGATGGTGACTGGCGACGAAAAATGGATCACATACGACAATATCAAGCGAAAACGGTCGTGATTGAAGGCCGGTGAATCGTCCCAAACAGTGGCCAAGCCGGGATTGACGTCCGAGTTCTTCGCAAGTTGGCGGCTTCGATGAAGTTGCCGTCTAGATGGAAACAGATTATCGAACAAAGCGGCGCATTTTGGAACTAAATCCGATCACTGTAAAAGAGCAAAAAAGCGGATGGATATTTGAGAACCTTATATTGTGCCGAAATAGGATTACCTCAGTAAGTAAGCTGGAGGTCGCTACTATAGAAACTCTAAGTGTCTATAGAATCTAGTCTACCTTACCATACGAGGTTAAGTGTATACCTCAGTGTCCTTCTTAGTCTTGGGCGTGAGTTGCTTGTTTCTCAAAAATTAACTCAGCAGCATGTACATGTTTATCAAGTTCTACATTTCCTAAAAGTTTTATTTATCCAGTGATTAGATCGCTGCGTTGGTTATTAATATGTTCTGTATGTGTGTCACTAGTAGTATTACCTGCTTTCAGTTTTCGCTTACAATCGCTACTTCATTCCGCAATCAGTGCAGGCCAAAGTTGAACACTGAGAATTGCTGAGGTTCACGAGTGTGACCATTGTGATGCAACATGACCGAAGGCTTGTCGTTTTCATGTTGATCTTGTTGCCTATCCTTTAAGCTGCTACTGACTTTGACAGATTTATTCTCTTTAGGAATATCTTGATCTATTCTGACATTAGGTAGTTCGTTTAACTTTTTGTACAAGGAGGAGGAAGAAATGGGCAGGTTCCTACGTAGTGAAGAGCCGTGTTATACTCATTCTCATCTAAAAGTAATTGTAACAGATGCCTAATCTCCTTGTATGTTGCATTAAGCTATTGCTCTCTCTATTGTGGGAACAGATATTTTTCACATGGGTTACAAAATATCGTCTCTCCTATCTCAATAGTGGATTTGAAGCCATTGGGGTAAAAGGTTAGTTCACTTTTCTCCTTTCATTCTGTTCCTGGAACAAATTATAAAGTCCATCTGCCAATCATGACATACAAAATGTAAAGTAGTGGCCAAATCTACATAGTTGTATTGCACACAAGTACAGTGATTGACGCGTGTCCAAGGGGCTTAATTCAGCATAATCACATCACTCTTAACTTCAAAATTGTTTGAGTGTACCATGAACATTTAAGACCTCATGAGGAGCTCAGGGCGCGTTTGGTTTGGAACCCGCTTTCAGGCATAAAAACATTGCTGCCTTTCGAATTTGACATTAGCACGGAGGTCTGAGCTTAGTGTTGTTTCCCACACCGAACCTCATCAAAACCATTTACATAGTCAAATTTTCGACTTAGATTAACATCGTTCGATAAAAAATTTCAAACACATATGTATTTCTAATGAAGCTTGGCAGACCGGCATGAAATGACAACTAATAGCATAATCACTAACGATTCCATGACAAAATTATATTCAAAGAAAGCTGTTTGTTTTACCTTATATATTGTTTTATTTTTTTAAGAATTCATCTTATGTCTGGCAAGCGAACAGGCGATGCTGCAGATCACTATTCAACTTACGTAAACAATTTGAAATACGCGGCAGAGCAGCTTGAAAAGGAAAATATAATTGGTCTCATTGAACCAATAAATAAATACGCGGTTCCTGGATACTTTATGAACTCCTATACCACAGGTACGTCAATAAAATTATCTCACAAGCCTTTTGAAATTGCACTGTCATCTTTCCCAGCTATTGACGTCTTAAACGAGGTAAACAGTCCAAGCATCAAACTCATGGTCGATGTGTACCACCTTCAGCACATTTGTGGCAATATTGCAAATTCATTCAAGGAACTGAAGCCCTATATCGGTCACATTCAAATCGCTCAAGTCCCCAATCGACACGAGCCAGACGTTCCCGGCGAACTGGACTACGGATATGTGTTCGAAATAATTAAAGAATCTGGGTACGACGATTGGATTGGCTGTGAATACAAACCAAAAGGAACAACTCTCGACGGTCTGGGATGGGTGTCCAAGTATGGACTGAAATTGTGAATTCTCTGTTTGTTACATGTGTATATGTACATTTTATTGGTTTGATAAATGTTTTTGCTTAAGAACAAATTGGAATTTGTCAATTCATAGCCATGTTAGTTACGTAAGCCTTCTGAGCCACAAGTGTCAACTTAAACTGCAGCAGAACAATGAGGTAGACAGCAATTTTCGATATTAACTGAAAGAGAGATGTGTTAGCGCGCCGGAATTCTCCGAAATTCTATCGCCTTACCGACGTGAGAAGTTCTCGGTTAATCCTTCCGTAGCCTTGCATATTGACGACGGGCGGATTCATTTCAATCGCAGCTATGAAGTGATCGACCTCCCTCTGCGTTTGTATTTCAATTTTCAGCAGATTGATGGAGAGAAGTGTGTCCTGGACACCCTGAGCCACGACTTCGGTTGCCTTGTCAGCACAATCGCAAACAATGAAGAGCAGGGTGGCAGAGTAAATAGTGAGAATCATCATTCCGAACACTTTGAGTGAGAATCCACTATCGAATATTTCCGAGAGGGCACCATATGCTGAAATCGTGATGTTAATGGCTCTGAAAAGATGCACTTAAGTATATGTTGCTGCCACTCGTGAACAGAATTGTGTTACAAAAATAAACAAAATGTTGTGTATGTCCGGGCATAGGCATTGCCCAGTGTTTGCAGGATTTCACTTAAGTTAAGCCAAAGTATTCGATATTCCGACACCATCGTGGGGTTGCAGTCAATGTTAATATCCTGAAGAATGAAGAAAACACTAGATTAATTCTATACCCAGCAATGTGTGGATTCCCATACCGTCTTGAAGCACGCCGACAAACTGTTTGAGGCACCCTTTATGGCCTTTGCATTTATGTAGAGGAGAGCAGCATTCATGTTGATCATGGTAATAATGTGGAAGTAAGCAAATGTGTGCCACAATAGAAAACCTAAAGGGAACATACTTTTATCATACTTTGCTTAGCCCTTTTAAACATTACTCACCTTCTAAAAGGTTGCTCAGACTGTAGAGAAAGAGAACGGCTAAGATAACACACCCAATGAAGAGGATGAGGATCAAGAGACTGAGTCTAGGAAATTTAAGCGACTCCCCAGTTACTCGGTAGTAACGTACCTGCAAAAAAAACATTTAAGGGAAATCCAAAAAATACCGGTGCTATGTGATTCTTACTTGAAAGTGACCCCACATTGTTTTGTAGGTGGCAACTTGATTTGCTACACCCCATCCGACAAATGGAATCCAAAAGTGCGGCACCAAGAATGTAATGAAAATGATGGCGTATATATACTCATCGAACTCCTTTGTGGTTAGAAGTATGATGAAACGTTCGTAGCCGACTCTTAAGACCAATGTTGTGGTGAAGCAGTAGAGAATGAGAGAGTACGCCATCTGAATGGACTTCCAGTTGAATGTAACCACACCGGGCGATGAACGAACAACTGGCATCACACCAAGGAAGAGAAATAATTTCAACAGAAGCTGGTGGTCACGGTAAAACTGCAAAGAAGGTTGGAAAAAGAAGGAAGTAGACGTAATGCCCGTTCTTAATTATCTTGAGTTACTGGACGAGGCTAATAATTTGTGGAAAGTATTTGTAAAGTCCAATGCGAAAAAGAGGGACCCAGAAGTACTGATTTATATTCCTTTAAAAACATCCATTACAGCTATTATTTGTGACTGTCTTGAGCTGCGGTGTGTATCGAGGAACCATTTTATTCGCTACGTAGTAGACTTTAACACGGCGCCCAATGCTTTTTCAGGTCATACGGCGCCACCACAAAACTCGTTTTAGAAAAAGAACGAATGTTCCTTGACATTGCGAAGCTGTGTTCAAGTTGTTATCCCTGTTTGATAGCTTATGATCCCCCTAACAATAAGTTTTTACTTTTGTGAGCTAAACAAATTTATATACAATGAGAACGATGT
Source organism: Eristalinus sepulchralis (assembly GCA_944738645.1). Lineage (NCBI taxonomy): Eukaryota > Metazoa > Arthropoda > Insecta > Diptera > Syrphidae > Eristalinus > Eristalinus sepulchralis. The sequence continues at coordinate 47,125,978 of OX122882.1, forward strand.
GAAACTCAATAGGATTATCTTAAAAGTTGGTTATCTTGGTTGCAGTGCTACGTTTAAAAGTACAAGGTAGTATCAACTACATCTTCTTCTTCGCATGGCGCTACAGTCTGGGGTGGACCTGGGCCTCGACCAACATGCCTCTCCAGCTAGCACGATCTCTTGCCAGCTGCTTCCAGTTGCGCGCTCCAAGTTGGTTGAGGTCCTTTTCCACTTGTGTGCGCGAGTCTAGGACGTCCTCTATTGCGTTGTCCCTGTGGTTCGGATTCGAAGACTCTTCGGGCCGGAGCAGTGTTGTCCAACCGCTCTACATGGCCTAACCACCTTAAGGTAGTATCAACTGTGAGAAGAAAAATGATAAATTTATATCAACCTCCGGCTCACTGGTAGCAGACTTTTTATTTGACCTAAGTACAGCGTGGGTGAAACAAGAGTTTATCCAGCAGGTTCTGTTCTTGGTATACATTCCATTAATTCAAGTTCTAATCTCTGCCTATTCCGCAACAGAAGAGCCCAAAATCCAGTAAAGCATAAAAGCAAAAATGGTTGATTCAGATTGTTTAAAAGCAAGAATTCAATCCTTTTAATTTTTGAAGCTGTTGAAGTAACAATAAAATGACTTTCAAACTAGTCTACCAAGATGCCAACAAAAAATGCAGAGTTCGAAACTACAAGCGGCGTTTAACAAGGATGTATTTTAAGCTCGCTTCTTTTTATATTTTATACGAGTACCGACGACATAACAGATAATATAAGAGGTGGAATATAATTCTCTGGTGTACAAACACCGCTTTGATGTAGGTGGATGATATCGTCTTTATGTGTGACTATATCCGGGGCATGCAGTTGATGATAAATAGACTTTGCACATATTGTTAGTGCTGGGACCTCACTGTTAATCTTGAGAAATCAAAATTGATGGTATTCAGAAAGGCAGGAGGACGCTATTCTCACTTGGAAAAGTAGGGACAAGAGGTCGAAGAAAGTGAGATAGTTTCCAAATACAAATACCTAGGCATCCTTATATAGTCGTACCTAAGTTTAAAAACGCATTTTAAAGAAAATTATTTAAGGCTAAAAGAGCTATCTGCGCGATCTGGGAATGTTGTTTTAAAACTAAAGTTGTGCTGCAAAGTGAAAACCAAATTTTATTTTATTCAACTGCAGCGGTAGAGAAACTGGTACGATATATCTTTAAGAGGATTACCGAAAAATACCAAAAACTATAGACACTGGATCGCCTCTCTTATTCTTGTATACTCTGAAGGCACACTTAAACTATATTTTAAAAGTACTAAAGACGAATCAATTCAGGATACCAAACATAATATTAAAACGCATAATTAGAACAAATAGAAATATGTACGAAGAATGGCAGAGTATGGCATTGACCTACTGTTATCTTGTCCTTCATATCAAAGTTATAAAAATCTTGAGCAGCGACTGTCAAGCAGGCTTTCGACCTAAAAGTAGTAATAAGTAATACTGCACTCTTATTAATAGTTAAATAAGTTGGAAAAGTCTTAGGCGATGACGAAGCAACTTTCCTTACCCTGCTTCACATGTCAAAGGCCTTCGATCTTGTGCAATGAGTTGCAGTGTAATTTTGGATTTTCTTCTAAATCAACTAAGCTAATCCTATCATATTATAATAAACGACATTGGCTGCTGAAAACTCGTCAACTCATTATCAACGGAGTTCCACAAGGTTCTATCTTTAGACCCACATTGTTTGCCTTCTTTCATATGCAAATGTCTTGCCCGAAATTATTAAGCACTGTAAAATAACACATCACTTAATAATTCCCGGCACATATACGGTACGTTACATATGTATGCGAATAATATCCAGATTAAATTAAGTCGAACTCTAGGTGAACATAATTATGTAATCTATAGTCTGAATGAAGTATTATCTGCAATTTGTGATCGGTCTGAAGGACATGAACTGCGAGTTAATCCTAGTAAGTGAAATCATTCAAAGGCTTCCGACCTCTCGCACCTTCCACTCGTACATCTCAATCATAGTCTCATAGAATGGACTCTTGGGATACACATAATAATACTGTTATTGCCAAGATTTACGGTGAGCTTTTTGCCATGAATATCAAACTCTTGTTTATTCCCTACTCTTGTTACTACATGTCTGGGAGGTTTTTTGTTAGCCTGATAATGAGAGATGAGACAACTTGATGTTGTATATAATAGCATTAGTCTTTTTCTTCTAATGGCGCTACGGTCTGGGGTGGACCTGGACTTCAACCAATAATAGAATTGTAAATAGGATTCATCCTAAGAAGAGGAAGGACCTTCATTCAAGGCCTGGTGTACACTTATAAGTCATAAACACACTGCATTGTAACTTTCCAACGTGAATATCTCTTTAGAACAATTCTTTTTTTTCAATCCCCAAAAGCGGTTAGAATTATTAAATGTACAGTGCTGCACAAGAGTTTGCGTACAACTTTAAAATGAAGAAACGATGAACCATTGTTCGCAACGGTACATGATAAAATATTTTCTTTAAATATATTTCAATAAAACAAATTCAAAACTCTCAAATGAGTCTAAATTACCAAATACCAAAAAATCAGAAGGAAGTTACCAAATTCTTCCACAATAGTTTGCCTTCAGCCTAAAACTGTCTTTCATTACGTACTGTACAAATAATGGTAAATATTTATCGCGTTATTTATTAAGGTTTAACAAGTTAATTAAACTATAAAATGTATTTTGAACTTAGCGAAAAAAAGGAAAGAAAAAGGTCGGAAAAAGAATAAAGTGTGCCTGAAAGGGAATCAAACATACGAGTAACATTCACACCATTCACACCATTCTTCATGACCATATTAACCTCTCAAAGGTCAGTGCAAGGTGGGTGCCACGAATGCTCACAGCGCCTAAGAAAGAAGTGAGAATCGCATGCTGTAGAGAGCTTTTGGAGATGTGTAGTGAGAACGCGGACGGTGTTATGGATCGAATTGTTACTGGGAACGAAACATGGGTCCACCACTACGACCCTGGAAGCAAACAAGAGTACATGCAGTGGCATAAAAAAGGAACAGACCCCCGACGAAGTTCAAAGTCACTACGTCTGCCGGGAATCTCATGTCCACAGTGTTTTGGGACTCAAAGGGAATTTTGCTCATTGAGTACAAATAAAAAGGTGAAACCATCAACGCCACATCCCATGCTTCCAACTTGCATAATTTGCGGGAGGAATTTAAAAAGAAAAGACGGGGTAAACTCGCAGCGGGTGTGTTGCTTCTTCATAACAAGGCTCCTGTTCACACGGCGCGAGTTTCCAAGGCTGCTGAGCGAGATTGTGGTTTCGAAGAAATCCAAAACCCACCCTATAGTCCAAGCCGTGCCCCTTGTGATTATTACCTGTTTCCGGATTTGAAAAAATGTCTTCGTCGAAAAGATTTTCGGATGATGAAGAACTCAAATCGGCAATAAATGGATATTTTGCAGAGAAAGACGAAATTTATTATTTTGAGGGTTTAAAAAAGCTTATCTCAAGATGAAACTAATGTATTGATATAAGGGGAGATTATATTGAAAAATAAAAACAATTTAAATTGAATTCGCATTTTCCTTCATACAGATACCGAGAATATATTGAAAGCCCCTCGTAAGTTTAGTTGCAAAATAAAAAGTGTCCTACGGCGATATGACGAAACAAACTTTTAGAAGCCGGTCAACGATGCAGAGAACTATAGATCGCTTTAGAAACTTACTGCAAATAGAATCTAAGAAAAGATCGGGGTGGCCATCGAAGATCTCTGTAATCAACAAGAGTTTGATAAAGCGTATGGTGGAATAAAATCATTTCGTAACAGCTAGGAAGATAAGCTCGATATTGGAAACGCATAACGATACTCAAGTGCCCACGGAAACTGTTGGGCGAATGGCTGTTCAAAATAGATTTAAGTCGTGCACACCGTGGTGAACAAAAACCAGGCAGAAACAAGACACTTATAGTACGAGTACTAATATTGTATTTTGGCAAAAACTACTTGCGATCGCTGAGGAGAAAGTGAACAAGCCTTCCACATTTTGGAGAAGGGCAATTTTCTCGAAGGAGTCACAATATACAATTTTTGTATAATCCGCTAGACTTGGCAACAGTCTATCAGGGCTAATGAAAGAGACCGCCAGCACGAGCAGATTCAAAGTACAGTTTTGGTTTTATAAGCAAATAAACATCTTTATCTTAAATTTTTTTCCGAAAATTATTAATAATCTTTTTCTACTGAAATTCTGAAACAATCTCCTCTTTCGTTGCCTATTTGAAACACTTTTCTGACACTTTTCACACTCCTTTCTGACTAACCACTTGATTGGCGAGATGGTTTTATGTTAACGAATCATATTCATCAAACAGTTGCAAATTCCTTGCAACATCTTTCTCATCATCATCTTTACAAGCAATTTCCACTAAAGGTGTCGTGGGGGCAATGCAAACACGAGAGACCTCTAGGCCGCTCGATCCTTCATCCTCCATCATTCATCAGGAGCTATTTTCAAGCGCAATCAGAGTTTATGAACCACCACCAACTACTTCGCCCTGAGTCTGCCGAGCGGTTGCCTACCTGATGGCTTTCTTGCCTAAAATATACATTTCACAGTTTTTAATCTGCATCAGTTTTCTTTAAATGACACCGATAAATAATAGGGCCCGCGAATGCTTTTGTTCGGTCAAAATTTTGACATTTTGTACACAACAACACAAAACACATTTTTCCTCCTCTTCACTGGTTAGAGTTGATGCTCACTTCTGATCAGATCAAAATACCCAACAAATTATAGCTAAGTTGTTTGAACAAAAGCGAGAAAAAAACAGTAGCTATACAAAGGACGAGACCAGGGAAATGTAATTCTTTTCACGAAATCTCACTGTACAGGCATCACACAACTACAGACCTGATCATGAATCTCCGCCGTATTGCCATCGGTCGACCTCAGCTCATCGCGTAAAGCCTTCTCTCGTTTCCGCTGCAGCATCTCTGGCGACAGGGCCTTGTCAAAAGTCTCGTGTTTCGAGCACCTAATAACTTTCTCCATGTCATCACTCAGCATGCAATTTTTCATTGCAATGTCGAACTCCTCTTCGGTTATCTGATACATTTTGGCTTACAGCTGCGACTGCTGTCTCCGAACAATTGACCTAAACTAACTGCGTGTCCGGGGTTTTAAGCGCGTAAACCTAAACGAATCGTGTGCGTCAATATTTACAAAGGTGTGGCCGAAGAATATCTTAGCGTGTCCAGTCTACTCATCGCCCTGGTCCAACGAGAACCTGAACTGCATTAGCACGAGGAGGTAAATGGTAATCGTTGAAATTGACTAAAAATGGAAGAAAATATTAAATTAGACTGAAATCGAATTTCGGCTGGACGGCGATGTTTTGAAACCTTACAGAGGTCAATAGCTCTCGGTTGACGTTTACGTATCCTTTAAGGCTGACGATGGCTGGATTCATTTCGATTGCAATGATGAATAAATCGATTTCCTTCTGGGCTTGCATGTTCACGGTGCCAAGGTCAATGGAGAGAAGCGTTTCCTGAACGCCCTTCGACACGACCAACGTGGCATTGTGCGAGCAGTCACAGAATATGAACAACAAACCGGAGCAGTACACGGCATCGACTATGAAACCCATTTCCTTGTACGAAATGCCGAATTTACCGGCCTTGTCGAAAATCTCGGCAATCGCTGCGTACACTGCGATAGAGATATTCACAAATCTGCGAAGAGGAACCCCGGTCAAGGTAGATGAAGGAATTGTTCCCAGAGCTTACAAAAAGATGCAATAAGTTGAATAGGTCCTGGCGTAGGCGTTGCCGAGGGATTGAAGGAGTTCACTCAAGTTCAGCCAGAGGAATCGGTACTGAGAGATGATGGTGGCGGTGCACTCCTTGGTGACGTCCTTTTAAGAGAAAGATTTGATGTTATGCTTCGACTTTCACCGGACACTTACATTTTTAAAGCACTTAGCTAGAGAATGAGAAGCCGCCTGAATCGCCCTTGAGTTGATGTACCACAGCGCGCAGTTCATGTTGATCATGGTTATAATGTGATAGTATGCCAATGTGTGCCAGAGTGGGTAGCCTGTAAGAGTCACAAGGCAGTCAGGTACTCAGAAAATAAAGGAACCCTTACCATCCAACAGAATGCTCAATAGCCAAAGGAACATCACAGCACACAAGAGGCAGGCGACTGAAATAATCACAATCAAGGACTTCAAATTCGGGAACTGCAGCGATGTCCCGGTGATCTTGTAGAAACGCAACTGTAAGCATTACCTTCCCAGGTGAAGCCTTTCCAACCTTAATTACAGAACCCTTTGCATACCTGAAATGTTCCCCATGAAGTCTTATACTTAGCCACCTCGGCAGCAACGCCCCATCCCACGAAGGGTATCCAAAAGTGCGGAACAAGATATATCACAAACAGTATCGCATAAATGTATTCATCAAAGTCTTTTGTGGTGTACAGTATGCGAACTCGTTCTCGTCCGATGAAGAGGACGACACTGGTCATGAGGGTCCAGAAGATCATCGCATATATGGTGGCAACCGACTTCCAAGAGAAGGTTATCCTCCCTGGCGAGGAGCGAAGGATAGGCATGACAGCAAGGACCCGGAACAGAATCAGCAGGAGCTTGTGATCCCTATAAAACTGCACACGGATATGTGTCTGAAGGCCACCACATTTGTACCTACCTGATCGTGTATCTCAACAGTATCACCGTCGCGGGATTTTAGCTTCGCTCTCTCGCAGCGTCTTTGCTCCCGTATGCGAGCGTCTGCATCCATGGTTGAAAATTTGTTCCCGTCGGTTCTATTGATTTTAAATACGGTCTCCAGATCAAGATGGAGCAGTGAGTGATTAAGGACCTCTTCAAATTGCTCATCTTCGATTGGAATCATTTTTGTGAAGGTTTGTGAAAAGGACTGTTGCTTTGCTGTCTCGGAGGGTCTGTTTTATAGGAACGCGGAAACTGGCAATTAAAACACGCTTAATTAAAATTACAAGGGACTTTCTGAAAGTTTGCCAGTAACTGTTTGCTATTTAGACGTCCTTGTTGCGTTATTTATGAAGTGCAAGGACAATGAATTATTTAAAGTGTTCGCTTTAAACGAGCTGGTATTATTATTGTGTTTAAGAGAGTCATTCCAATATGATGTGCCCATGTTGAACGATTTTTTTTAAAGAAAAACAGTCTCTCTGATTTGGCTGTGTGATTTTTAATCATTTCCTGTATTTTCTTCTGAAATAAAACGTTTTGTCTCTTAAGCAAGGACGCCCCCCCCACCCACAAAATCTGTTGCTTCCTTAAATTCAAACAAGAAAATCAATTGCGTTGTAATCTTCTTCTTCTTATGGCGCTACACTCCGGGATGGATCTGGGCCTCAACCAACATGCCTCTCCAGCCAGCACGATCTTTCGCCAGCTGCCGCCAGTTGCGCACTCCAAGTTGGTTGAGGTCCTTCTCCACTTGTGTGCGCCACCTTATCCTGGGCCGTCCTCTGTTGCGTTGTCCCAAAGGCTCAGATTCGAAGACTTTTCGGGCCGGAGCAATGGTGTCCATACGCTCTACATGACCTAGCCATCTTAAGCGTTGTATCCGTAGACGCTTGACTAGGCTCATGCCGCTGTACAGCCCATACAGTTCGTGGTTAAATCTTCTCCTCCAGATGCCATCAACGCAAACAGGACCAAAAATCGCACGCAGAACTTTTCTCTCGAAGAGACCAAGGGCATCCTCATCCGCTTTTAAGGGATGATTAAGGTGTTATATAAAGCAAGCTTAGTCTTTCAAGAGGGCTTTATTACTCAATTGCCTCTTGAGCCCAAAGAAACAGCGATTGGCAAGAGTGATTTTGCGTTTGATTTCGGTACTGGTGTTATTGTCCCTGTTTACTGCGGAGCCGAGGTAGACGAAGTCCTTGACTACCTCGAAGTTTCTGCTGCCTAGTGTGACGCTTTGTCCGAGACGCCGATGTTGTGTGTCCTTCCTTGATGACAGCATGTACTTTGTTTTGCCCTCATTTACCACCAGACCCATTTTAGCCGCTTCCGCTTCAATGCCAGCAAACGCATCATTGACGGCTCGCTGTGTTCGACCAATCACGTCAATGTCGTCGGCGTAAGCTAGCAATTAAGCTGACTTTTGGAAGATCGTGCCTCTGGTGTTGACCTGTGAGTTACGCACGATCTTCTCAAGGATGATGTTGAAGAAGTCACATGACAGTGCGTCGCCTTGTCTAAAACCTTTTTTGACATTGAAGGTCTCGGTGAGTTCATTCCCGACCTTGACGGAGCAGCGAGAGTTCTCCATCGTCATCCTACACAATCTGACGAGTTTGGTAGGAATGTAAAAACTAGACATGGCACTGTATAGCTCGTCTCTATGCACACTGTCATATGCGGCCTTGAAATCGACGAATAGGTGGTGAGTGTCGATTTGCATTTCTTGGGTCTTTTCCGGGATCTGCCGTAGTGTGAAGATTTGGTCGATGGTGGACCTCCCTGGCCTGAAACCACACTGATAAGGACCAATCAGGTTGTTGACAAACGGTTTCAGGCGTTCACACAGTACGGCAGAAAGGATCTTGTATGCGATGTTAAGGAGACTTATCCCTCGATAGTTGGCGCATTCGAAGGGGTCTCCTTTCTTGTGGACCGGACATACGATGCTGAGATTCCACTCGTCGGGCATGCTTTCCTCCGACCATATCTCACAGATGAGCTGGTGCATGCACCCAACCAGCTCATCCCCAGCCGCTTTGAACAGCTCTGCGGATAGTCCATCCGCGCCAGCAGCTTTGTTCGACTTCAGTATCGATATTGCTATCTTGACCTCGTCGAGGTCGGGGGGACGGAATTCTTGTCTATCATCGTCTATCAGCGTTGTAATCTGTGAGCCCAAATTCACAAAATGGACTATAATGAAAAGACAAGTTTTTAATGCGTAAGATTTCTTGGAACAAACACTTTTCAATTTCGTGATTATAATAAACCTTCAGTGCTTCTATATATTACAATACATATAGTTATATATAACACTTGCGTGTACCACCTAAGTCGCGGTCTTCTTCTACTGCGCCGACCCCTTGGATTCGAAGACTTTTCGGGCCGAAGCATTGGTTTCCATCCGCTCTACATGACCTAGCCATCTCAATCATTGGATCTTCACTCTTCTGGCTAAGTCGATGTCGCTGAAATACTATCTTCTCTTCCACCCACCATCTATGCAGATGGTTCCGAAAATCACACGAAGAATTTTCCTCTCGAAGCAACCAAGAGCAGGACTTGGACGATTAAGGTCTTTTAAAGTGTTACTTTGGTTATTCGAGAGAGGCCTTTGTTTACCAATTGCTTTCTTAGCCCAAAGAAGCAGCGATTGGCAAGAGTTTTACTTCGTTTCATTTTAGCGCTTCATTTCATTGTCTGAATTGATAGCGGCGCCTAGGTAGACAAAGTTTTTGTCGTCGTTGTTGCTGAGTGTCCTTTCTCGTTGACAGCATATACTTGGTCTTACCTTCCTTTACCGCTAAACCCATCTTCGCGATCTCCGTTGCAATACCCACAAAAGCGCCATTGACATCACGCTGCGTTCTTCCGATAATGTCAATATCGTCGGCATATGCGAGTAGTTGGACGGAAAAATATTTCAAGAACGATCTTGAAAAAGTCCCATGGCGGTTAGGTCTTCACAGACCTTGATGGAGCAGCGTACATTATCCATCGTTATCCTACACAAACGGACGAGTATGGTAGGGATGCAAAAACTAGACATAGCTCGTGTCTATAGATGCTATCATACGCTGCCTAAAAATCGATTAAAAGGTGGTGGGTATCGATTTTTTGCTCCTGAGTTTTCTCCAAAATCTGACCAGTTTGGTGACGAATGGCTTTAGGCGTTCATACATTACGGCAGATAAGACTTTGTATGCCATACTAAGAAGACTGATGCCTCTGTAGTTGGCGGTTCATAGCGTCTGCTTTTTTATGGATCATTTAACCTCCAAACCATATTTTACAGATGAGTTGGTGCATGCTCCTTACCAAATCATCGCTTGCGGCTTTGAAAAGTCGGGAGGAGCCGTCAGCTCCGGCAGCCTCGTTGGATTTCAGTTTAGATATGGAAATCCTTACTTCATCCGGGTCGGGTGGACGGAATTGTTGATTTTCATGGTCACTTTCATTGGGGTTAAATGGTTCGTTCTGCCTGACAGCGGTATTTGGTTCTTCGTCGCCATTATACAATCTGCAGAAATGGTTTCTCCACATCCTCAGCATCGACTGTGACTTTACTATGATGTTCCCTTGATCATCCTTAAAGGCTCCGGTTCAGACTTTATAACCTTGACTGGTTACCTTACCCTTGAATGGTTACCTTACCTTATTCCTGCTGTAATATAAGCTGCCGATCGCGCGCTTCTCATGCTCCATCTTTTTCTCCTGAGAAGCCAGTGTTCGTCTTTCCTCTTCTGCTCATAGAGCTCCCGAGTAGCTCTTGTCCTTCTTTGCAGTGCCGCTTTGTACGCTTCGTTATCCTTTGACATCCATCAAAAATGAGCCGTATCACATCTAGTCCAGCAGCGGTATTACCCATCATCGAGGTTAAACTTGGAAAATATCGGCCTAGTAAAAAGAATTCCATTATTTTCTGTAATCGAATGCTTCATTTAGATTATGAATATATAGAATGATCCCGTCAAAGTTAAATATGTTATTTTGTTCGAAACGCTGGCTCTTATGATGAAAAATCTGTAACAACCAATTTATACAAACATATCTTGAAGCGATTTTTTTCCCTGCGAAATCTTTCGCAAAAAGAAGAAACAGGTAAAAAGCACTTAGTGCTAAGTCTGGAGTATATAGTGGACGCATAAGCATGTCAACTCCGTAGCTTTTGACGACTAACAAGCAACGCGTGTGACTTGGCGTTATTCTAATGAATGATAGCTCCTATCCTTTTGAATAAAGCCGGTGGCTTCTGAGCGATTCCTTAGGTCAGACGTTCCAATTGTCAACAGTATAAGATGGAATTAAGAGTTTGACCGTAGGGGACTAGCTCATCGTCACAGAGTAAAACCTACCTTGCAGTCAACCTAAACTTGAACAAAGTTTGCGTCGGCTGACCGCCATGCAACTATTAACATTTTTTGCTTGATGTCGTCGTAAGTGATCAAATCTTCATCACCAGTTATCGTCCGCTTCAAAAATTGATCGATGTTGCTGCGATTCAGTAGCGATTCACCACAACCTTATATCTCTATAAATTGTCAACGAAACTTATTCAATACTAACTGTCATCTTTAGAACGACATCAGTTGTAAAACAAAGTGTCTACTATACTATATATTAAACGTTTTTTAATCCAACAGTAGCTCAGTAAAAATCTAAACACAAAAATTTAAGCATATTCTCATTTATTTTTTCTGTAGCAGATGCAATGTCGAATATGTCCGAAAATGGTTCAATGCATATAAGCTAGGTATCCACAAATTGTTTTTTAAATGGGTATTTAAAATGTTGTCGCCGTGGCGTAGTGGGTAAGTGTGTCGACCGGCACACAGAAAGTCTGTGTGATTCCCGGACGGAACACCTGGCATTTTTTCACGGCACCACCACCACTTTTCTTATAATAAATAACTCAACTGGTTTTTTTATTGTCCACTCAAGTTAAGCTATAATGTCAATGACAGTCGGCAGTACAGACAGTGCCAAAGGTTGCCACGGCCTCAGTGCCAAAACAGCCTACGGCAGATCCTACATTAAAGGACGTACTGTCCACCATCCAGTCAATGCAAGCGCAGAAACAGATGGTGGATTTACAGACCAGTTTCCTTCAGCAAACGGCGCGAGTAGACGTCATCTACTCTGCGCTGTTTAGCGAGCCAAGCGCACATCAGATATAATGGGCTCGCGTGCAGTAGGAACCCTTAAGATCCTAGCAGTTAATGCCAATTCGCTCATAAGGATCGAACAAAAAATACAGCTTTATCACTTCTTGCAAACCCATAACCCTGACTTGCTGATGGTTAGCGAAACTAAGCTAAATCAGACGCGCAATCTCAAAAAAAAAACAAAAAAAGAAAAAAAAATAATAATAATGTCAATGACAAACTGGTGAAATTATTTACCACCCACCACGATGCAGGGAAAAAATCTTGAGAGTCATGAAAATTCATTTAAAACCAAAAAGTGAAATAAATCACTTCTCAAATTACTTCTTAACAAATTATCACTGCCAAAAAAGAAGTATCTACCCATAGGCTGTATAGAGTCCCAAGTCAGAAGTTGATTGGAATATTTGATTTTCACCTCTAAGCCGGCTGGATAGAAAACCCACACAAAATCACCCCTCAGGAGCAGTATTGAACTGTAGACCTCTTCATCTCGTTAAACACACAATAGAAGTGAAAATAGTGCTTCAGTCAACTTATTCACTCATTTATTTATTTTACTTTAAGGGTGCATCTACATGCATACATATGCACATAAGGTGTGATTCATCGTGAGATTCAGATTTTCTTAACAGATCAGGAGTGACTCCTACCAAACTGCTTTGGCATTTTCATTCAGTACCTTTCGCAATTCATCATAGGAAGATGCATACCACAACAGCGTTCCCTAAGAAATGTTTTTCGGGCAGTTTGAGGAACTTACGGTGCGAAAAATCGACCCACTATTGCTAACACCATTCGCAAGTTTGAGTGGCAATTTACATTAGTGGATGATAGCTGTAGCTGAGAATGCACACAAAGGTTGTCAGAACCGATTCGTAATCGATTCCTCACAAGGATGCTACGATTCATACTGGGCGCGAAACAATAAATCTGTTGAGTAATCTTCCTGCGCCTAATTTCGTCTTGTTAAAGTAAATTTGCAGCCTATATCGTGGGATAACACACCTCTGGACTATTTTCTCTGAGGATATGGAAAATCTTAGGTCTTTAGGAATAAGCTAACTACGATCCGCGAGATGCCAGTAGCTATGCTAAAACAAATCGCCCAAAATTGTATCTTCTAAATGGATCACCTTACTTGCAGTCGCGGCCAAGATTTACATAATATCATTTCCAATAAGTAAGTCACATCAATTGCTCTTTTATCCATTATCAATTTAAAGTTCACTTTTATGTTGATGTGTTTTATTTTACTTTAAAAATCAAACCTCACAATGAATTACCCATGTGTAGTGTCCAACGAGCATTGAAACATGTTTTGAAATATGTCTTTATGTGAAGTAGACTGCAATTTGTGATGCAGTCAGCTCATTTTCTTTCAAAGAATGCAATTCTGCTTACAATCTTCCGCTCTCTTTGAATACTATCTGTAGTTCGAAAGTCAGTAGGCTGTGCAGAAATATGTGCCAATATGTCATCGTATTCAATGTCATATGAGAGCAAAATCATGCAGAGCGCGTGGATACTACAGCTTTGGCCCGAAGAGACTTAGGGTCCAGTTTGAATGTTTGAAATCAGAATAAATTTCATTTTTTTTCCTTAACTTGTTCTTATCGTCCTTATCCAATTAATTTCCAAAATTGAAAAGATAATTTTAATTAGCCATAAAAGTTCTTCAAATCCGACCCAAATATGGTCAACTTACGTTATAATGTGATTTTTAAATATTTGATTGATGTCTGTATCATGAAGTGCTCTAATTGAGAACGAGCATTAAAGCTTGCATTGCAAGCAAATACCATTTCCTTCAGCGAGTGCCTAATGACACAAGCTAGCTATACAACGACTACCTGCACTGCAAGCGTGTGGTAATGACCTCGATAAATGTCTATTGCCTTAATTGAATAGTTCCCGAGACAAAAAAAATGTATGCATAGTACATTCGGTACGAAAGGCATTAATTCCCCATCATCACAACACCACCCACCACCACCCGGTAGTCCGGCAAAACAATCGCCCCATTGACCAAGCGCTGCCCGCAACTAAAGGGACCTCAACCAACGGCACTGGGCCTCAGTCAATTGTGCGACGTCAAACGATGCGGTGGTGGTTGAAAGCACCTGTGTTCACCTAAAATGTCCCCATCATGTCCTTGCACTTGAAAGTATCATTTTTCGTCCTCCATCTCCTCGTTCTCAGTTGCCAGTGGTCACCATGCTCGGTAACAAATTCTCGCAATGAAATACAATTCAATTCATTCTCTCCATTCAAACCGCAGGCAACTCCCACCTTCAGGATCATCGCACCGCAAACAATTTGCAAGCACGAGGGCAATGGAAGCCTGACCAGTGATCCCCAGGCCATTGTTGTTGGGTGAGTGAATCCATGGCTCTCAAATCAACCTTATTGTATGATCCACAACAGATTTCAACCGCGAGACGGTATCAAGTTGTCCTATAAGCTGAGGATCTTCTTTAAGATCAACGGCAACCGGACACGGTCCCAGAGGAATACCCTGCTGGTGTGGAAGGCGGTACGCAGCCTCGAGAACCGCATAAACGTGAAGGAACGCCTGAAAATCTCCAAGCAGAACATGGTGTCGATAAACAAAACCGAAGTGAGTAGCTGGGGGCCGCCGAAAATCAATGAATCGAGTCATTGGACTCTTTCCAGGTAGAGCCGGGGGTGGCTTACATGTTTCACATAGTCGGCATCACCGACGCCGGTGAGGTCAGCAAAGAGAAGGTGTTTACCATCAAGTACACGGATGGCGTGTTGGAGCGAAATGAAGTAAGTGAAAATGCCGCATGACGTGGACGTGGTGTGCACACAGTTCTTTCATTCAAGTCAACTTCCAGAGTGCTGCCGGTTTGAATTTCCTGCTGATTGGGGCTGAGAGCACTGTCGCCAGCATACCATACACGATAAGCGCCCGAGTGTTCTTCTGTGTGCCGCGGTATGATTACTTTGTGAGTCGGGGGAAATTCCTTTTGATTGCGTCGCTCATAAGAGGTCCTTTTGCAGATGCAATGGAAAATGCTCGGTTTAGACGAGGAGTTCCGGGACATTCTGCATACGACAGGAACTGTGCTTAGAATTCCACCGAATTCGCTAACAGCCGGAAAGGACTATCAGATTCAAGCGGCACTTCTTCAAGCGAACAACTCCGCTGTTCTAGCGCAGGTGAGTCCACGGGCGTTGCTTCCCTCTCAAGGTGGCTCATTAAAATTGTAATAATGTCAGGAGCAATTATATGACGGAAATCGATTTTTTCCCTTGAAATCTGACCGCAAGCAGATACACTAAGCGGTGGTTGAAATGTGGTAGGGGGTTGAAGTGACATTAACCTTTCCGGATGAGGCCGTATTTTGAAGTTCATTTGTCGCGGCTCGTACTTGGTTTATTTTTATGCCAATCGATGGAAATGGTTTCTGTTTACAGACTATTTCAATTGTCTGGCTGGAATGGAGGTTTTTCACATTTTGATCTTGAACTAATTGAATTTAATTTAAAGGTTATCGAGCTTTTGATGAGTTTGATTGTGTATTGATCGTTCTACCTTCCGTAAGGGCTTAATAAATGAAACAAAGTGTGTGGGAAATATTGTCTACATTCTTATTAGTTGAAATAATGAACGTATTCAGAAATGGGAAATCGTCTCCGTACATGATTCTTCAACGAGAATTTGACTATTACACGAGGACGGCCCGATATGTTTTTAGCCTACTAAGGAAAACCAAACAATTTGAAAAAGTGCTGTTTTAACACATCACTTAATAACTCCCGGGGCTAAGCAATAAAAGCACATTTCCTAGACAAAATTCAACTTTATCCATCAACATATTTAGTTTCCTTTAAGAGTGATACAATCAACCTTTTTTATTGAACAATTTATCTTTGGCCGCAAAGTAGGCTTCAGTTTCGGCGATCACCTTCTTATTCGAGCATCTCTTTAAGGTCTGAAAAGTGGTAGAAGTCGTTGGGGGCCGGATCTGGAGAACGCGGTGGATGCGGAAGCAATTCAAAGCTCAATTCGTTCAATTTGGCCATGGTAGCCGTCAACGTGCAACACGGTGCATTGTCTTGGTGGTAGAGATTTTTTTTTCTTCTTCATATGGGACCGTTTTTTGCAATTTCTTCCTTCAAACTGTTAACCCTTTTGCCTTTCTCAAGATAGTCGACGAATAAAATTCCGTGCGCATTCCAAATTCGGATGCCAAAAACTAGTCGACCTTTGTGTTTTTGGACGCTTCAGACGTGGTTCACCGGCTGCTGTTCACTCCGCTGACTGCCGATTTGACCCTGGAGCGCAATGGTGGATCCATGTTTCATCTGTTGTGACATACCGAAGCAAAAAGTCCTGTTTGTTATGGCAAAACAGCGTCAAACAGCTCACAAACAAACAACCTGTTGGAACCACAAAGGAAAGTTGTTGTCGTTCATAGACGTGTATCTTCAGTAGTCCCTTCGCCCTTTGCCTAGTGTTGACTTCGTGAGCAATCGGGTGTTTAAAGCGTTGATTGTATGTTTCATTTATCAGATTGAAAAGAAAAAGTTTACGGATAGTTATTAAGTTTAAGTATTTGCTAATATTACTATAGTTTCCTACATACTGACTACCATGTTTAGCTCCTAGGAGGATATTGAATATTCTGTTTTGGACTCGTTGAAGTTCCGTTATTCTGTATTGCGCTGCATTTCCCCAACGTCATGATTCCGTACTGCAGTTGCCGTGGCGTAATGGGTAAGTGCGTCGACCGCCACGCAAAAAGTCTAGGTTCGATTCCCGGAAGGGACACCTCGCATTTTTTCACGGCACCACCTCTTTCGATCTGCTGACAACACTCAAATCTCGCCGTTCGGAGTCGGCAAAAAACTGTAGGTCACTTCAACTCGTGAGAGAAGAGTAGCACGCACAACACGAATAGTTGTTGTAGAAGCTAGGCCCTGGTCCCTTGTGGGCTGGAGTGCCATTCAATTATTATTATTATTTAGTATCGACTCCACTAGGGAGAAGTGTACTTGTTTCGGAACCTCAAACGATGTGTAATTGCTCAGATGATTCAGAGCATACTTTGACTGCCGGAGTCGCTTGCAAAGAGACTTTATATGAAAGCCCCACTTGAAGTTACAGTTGGCTACTTCTACTCCAAGATACCGATACACGATATATTCGATATCGATATATTGTACGCTCTTATCTGTCTTAGGCATCAAAACTATGGAACCGTGTTTTAATAGTCAATTTTATTATATGGTTATGACGTATATGAATTACTTTCGTTTTCTTTGAGTTGACTATGAGACCGTTATTGTGACACCAGCGCAGAATATTGTTGAACTCGGATTGCATTATTTGAGTTGCTCTGGTTAGTTGGACAATTATGGCTGTATCATCAGCATATCATACCCAACGCCATTTTGCAACACCGAAAGCATATCAATCACATAAATAATCATAATCAGATTGTCATGAAAATAATATGGATGTCAGTCCCGGGACTCATTGTGTGATGTGTTTTTTCTCAACCAGTCGCCTTTCTTGACATACCTGTCTTTACGATGCTTCCACTTCTATAATTCGTTTGAAAAAGAAAACGGTTGTCTGACGGTCTGATATAGGTCTCCGAGGAGACCTAGTGTCATCGTTTGACACCATTTTCTACCCGGCGAGTGACTTCTCAAGCTTGAAAACAAAAACTTTTTTTTTCTATCGGAGTCTAGATCTTCCAAAGACACTTCGACAATTGGTATCTACGCACATATTGGGAGTACAAATTAATTCGGGCGTGTTTTTTTGTCAAACAATCTGTTTTTTATTGTAAAGAACGTACAAATACATCACTCAGAGTATTGTCTGTCGGAAGCTACTTCTTTTTCCCACCTGTCCGGTAATTTTTGAATGACACCTCTAAAAAATAACTTCGCGACCATTGGGCCACTCTTCGATTTCTTCAAAAAACCCGAGCCGATAACCCAAAAAGTCAGTAGTCGGAAGGAACAAGGCCTGTAGAATCCGAAGAGTGGGCTAAGGCTCCCCCCATTTCACCGCTTTTAGGAAGTTTCTTACGGCTACAGCCTCGTGCCGAGCCTTACCATGTTGCAAAATCACCTTGTCATACCTTTTGGATGTTTCTGCCTGTTTTTCACGAAATGCACGACGCAAACGCATTAGTTGTTGTCGATAACGTTTCCCATCAATGGCTTCGACTGGTTTTGACAGCTCATGGTATACAACAGCCGTCTGGTTCCACCATATGTAGAGCATGATCTTTGAACCGAGGATGTTTTTCTTTTTTGTCGTCGATGTAGACGATGATGAAGCGGGTTTATCAGGCTTTGCATACAATATTTTTTCTTCGGGTTATCGTAGTCCGATTATGTCCAGTCATGATCTGGTGAAATAGCCACTTCCTTTGATGTCATTTATGAAGCAGTTCTAAGATAAAAAATCGCCTTTCGATACCTCTCGATTTCAGCGCGTACGGCACCCAATTTTTTTGCTTTTGAATAAATCAAAATTTCTTAAAACTAACGGAAATAGTTTGTTGAGTCACTTCCTACGATTCTGTGAGTTCACTTTGCATATGGCAGGAATCTTGATCCAATAAAGCCTCCAATTCCTCTTCTTCAAAACTTTTTCGTCTGGCCAAGACGCTCTTTGCCTTCGACTCTAAAATCACCACTTTTAAGGCGTTGAAACAATGATGATCGGTCTGAATGATTTATCGATAGGAACAGATTCATCATAAACTTCTCCAAGCATTCGAGGGGCTTCAGCTACACTTTTCTTTAAACTAAAAAGGAAAATCAAAACTTCCCGCAAATGCTGTTTAATTTGAACAAATCCGGATATTTTCGAAGTGTTAAAAAACAATGTGGTTATCTAAAAAAGACGCTGCTGCACACTTATTATTGCTAACAAGTATCACACCATGCCAATGAAATAGGTAACCTCTTTCAAGATCAACCACAACTTGCGGGTGGTGCCATCTTTTGAACACGGAATTTGTGTATCCCTAATAGATGTGCTGACTTAAAGAAACAGCACCCTTAAGATAAAGATTTTTGAAATCTACCACTAAGACTTTCGTAAAGGGTGATTTATCGTTAGCTTTGATTTAAAATATAAAATAAAACACATAAATGTTAAAGTGACCTTAAAATATTATCAGTTAAAAGAACAATTCATGGCATCTACTTCTTAAAATGATATTATGTAAAGATTGGCCACTACATAAATCAACTTTGGCCGACTTGTTCGAACATATTTGCTGGCATCTTGCGAATAATCAGCCTTATTCTGACATTCGAACGATTCGAATAATCCTTCGAAAGTTATTCGAATTTGAACAGATTGTATTCTGAGATTCGAACGATTCAAAAGTTCACTCTATCATTCGAAAGTTCATTTTTCAGGCTATTCTCACATTCGAATGATTCGAATGAAACGTCATATTTCTTTCGTTCGTTATTTTCCCTTCGTTTGCCTTCGCTAAACATGTAAGTAGAGATATTTTGTTGCATTTTTAAAATTTTATGAATTGTATCGTGACTTTATTAACGTATGTAGGTCGCAATCGCATTCAAATTTGACCAACCAGGAGCAGCGTTTTCATTTTTAATAAATAAAACAATTGCCATTGTATTTTACTGTGGATCTTATTCCAATTGTATATGAAATTTCAAACAGCTGATATGGTAAATGTCAAATTCATTGAAGTGTTCATTCGATAATGAATACTTTTCATTCGAAAGTCAGAATACGAAAAATTCATTCGAATGAATAGGTACATTCGAACTATTATTCGAATCGCTCGAATGTCAGAATAAGGCTGTATATTGCCTCTCGAGGCGAAAATTGTAGCTGGCTTATTCCAGAAAACCTGAGACTTTACATAATCCAATCGAAAATAGTCGAAAATAGATGTGATTTAAGTGGCAAATTTACAGTAGCAAAATGGAAAATAAGGAGCTTATCAAAATGAGTTCTCAGCATGTCCACCTGTCCATTGTTGCATGTGCTATGTGACTCGTAGCGACGTCTAGTTCAGACTGGAGCTCACCAGACCATATTTCTTGTGAACTCTTAGCTCAACCTGCTACAGTATCTTTACTACGTTTTGACTGTCGTCTAACTGATCGAATATTATCCAATAGTGCAAACTGGGCTCAAATTTGCGAACTATATTGGCAATAGTAGGGCGATTGTGTGCCCCGTAAGTTCCTCGAATCGCAGGAAAAACATATCTCAGAGAACGCTGATTTTCAGATTACAGCTGAATAATTTTGGGGGCTTTTGTGTTGCAAGTCTTGATGTGGTGACTTCTTCTTCCTCTTCTTCTTCTTGTGGCGCTACAGTCCGGGATGGACTTGGGCCTCAACCAACATGCCTCTCCAGACAGCACAATCTTTCGACAGCTGCCGCCAGTTGCAGACTCCAAGTGGGTCAAGTTGGTTGAAGTCCTTCTCCACTTGTGTGCGCCAACTTAGCCTAGTCGTCCCAATGCCTCCTCTGTTGCGTTGTCCCAATGGCTCACATTCAAAGACTTTCGAGCTAGAGCAGTGGTGTCCATGTGCTCTACATGGTCTAGCCATCGTAAGCGTTGTAACCGAAGACGCTTGACTTGGCGCATGTCGCTGTACTGCCTATAGAGTTCGTCTTTAAATCTTCTTTTCCAGATGCCATCAACGCAAACAGGACCAAAAATCGCACGCAAGACTTTTCTCTCGGAAAGACTAAGGGCTTCCTCATCCGCTTTTAGTAACGTCCAGGTTTCCGCGCCATAGAGTAGTACTGGGAGGGTGATCAAGGTTAGTCCTTCAAGAGAGGGCTTTATTACTCAATTACCTCTTGAGCCCAAAGAAACAGCGATTGGCAAGAGAAATTCTGCGTTTGATTTCGGAACTGGTGTTATTGCCCCTGTTTACCTCGAAGTTTCTGCTCCCTAGTGTGATGCTCTGTCCGTGACGTCGATGTTGTACGTCCTTCTTTGATGACAGCATGTACTTCATTTCACCCCCAATAATCACCAGACCCATTTTAGCCGCTTCCGCTTTAATGCCAGCAAACGCCCCATTGCCGGCCCGTTGTGTTCGTCCAATCACGTCAATGTCGTCGGCGTAAGCCAGCAGTTGAACGGACGTCGGAAGATCGTGCCCCTGGCGTTGGCTTGTGCTTGCAGAAATGATCTTTCAAGAATCTCAGCATCGATTGCATCTCTACTACTAGTTGGTCGTTTTGGTCCCGGCAAGGTTCGATCCTAACCCTATATTCACCGGATAGCTGTTTCACCTTTCGGTTAAACTTTCGAACTTCATTCCTGCCATAACACCTCTCCATCTCTTCGAACGCGCGCTTCTCATGCTCATGCTCTCATACCCATGCTCTCATGCTATCTCTCTTTCCTTCTGAGAAGCCGGCTCTCTTGCGGTGACTTGCCAAACAATATTAAACAAAACTGACGAAATTACATCAAAAGTACCTAAGACACCACAGTGTATCGCCGTTCATTTCGTACAGGCCGCAGAATTAAGCAGCATTTTAAATCTTTACGACTTGGCTGCATCACTGCAGTCTCTTATGACTAATGAGTCCAAGGAACTCATAAGTTGCGGGTGTTCGTGAACGATGCGATAAGCTTAAGTTAAACGCATAAGTTTAATGGGAGCAGCTGCAAGCGAGTTTTTATTCATTTTATCTTAACCCTTAACACAACATTCATGAATGATCACATGATGGCTGATATCTACAAAACACACATTTTGTTTCCTCTTACTTCCTTTCAGGATTACATAACTGTTCAAGTAATGAAGAGAGGATTTCAAGCGTATATCATACCAACATCAGTGAAGATTGGTCTCAACAAACCGGCTATCTTTGAAGTAATGATCCAGGATTTCGACAACATTTGTGACCCCGCAAACGCAAGTCTTTAGCTCCCCTATCTAAGCACAAAATCTGATAACATCATTCCTGTACAGATACTATGGTCCTGCTCGTCTACGGACGGTGGAACATGTGGTCCCGATGTAAACACCAACACAACACGATATGAGTTCTTCTTTTCAAGGGCTGGCAGGTACCTCTATCGCCAGACTTGTATCTCAAATCATAAGATGTCTCAAATTTCTAGTTACGAGATCACTGCTACAGTGAGGCTAGGTGAGATTACAAGATCGATCAAAGCCGATGTGATCATCGACCCGACTGTCTACTTGGGCTATGAGTTCTCGAACATACCCAACCTCATCCCAGCTGCGGGGCAGGCGCTTCAGTTCAGCGTTCTCATGGTTGACTTGATTCCCAATTGCAAGGCTGGATGGTCCACCGCCCAAGAGGATGGATTCATGTACATTCGTCCAGAAGAAATTGTTTGTAATCCAGGATGTTCCACGCTTTCAAATATTTGTCAACGACTGTTTTCCAGGGCAGCGGCTTCGGCACGTTGGAGGTGAAAGATCTCGAGAAGGAGTACCTGTCAGAGATTGCGGATTTTGGTAACACAACGGTCAACAAGGAAATAGTCTTGAGGATCCCTGCTACGTCTGGGAAATGGAAAGGTCTGCAGGGTGATGTCAATTACAAATTTCGCCTAGATACTGTTTGCCCTGGTCCGTACATACCAAGTGACCCCGAAAGCACCAAGAGGAAGGTAGTTGGATCCTTTGAGTTTGTTGTGCACACAAATTCCCCACCACTGGGGGGAGATATTTCCGTAAGTTCATGGATGTTTAGGAAAGAGTGTCACCTCAAAGTCAATTTTAGATTAAACCAGAGAATGGCACAGCTCTTCAGACGGTTTTCGAGATATCGACCGAGACGGGAAAGGACATTCTTCTGGACACGCCCTTGAGCTATGAGTTTCTCCTACAAGTGAGCGGCTACAACATAAGTCTGGGAAAATTCTACGAATTCAAGTCGATTGAGACGCAGATGCCCTATTCAGGTGAGGAGGCTAAATGGTCGATCTGCCATATTTAATTGTTTTCGTCTTAGGGAATCCTGTTCAAATAATAAGCCGCGTTTGTGATATTCGTGGGGCGTGCAGTGTTAATCGTGGACCACAGGTGAGAGTTGAACCGACGCAGTACACTCAGGCTGAGATCGATTGTATGGAAAACAGGATCTGGGAAAACTTCCAGAGGACCGATTTTAGGGAGGGGCAAAATCTTATTCTCTTCGCTGGCATCACTTATAAGGTAAATTTTACTTTTTCCTCCTTATCTGAAGATAGCCCATTTTTTAAGTGAAAAATGAATTTGATGAAGAGAGAAAAGTCAACCGATTGTCTGACTTAATTTTCAGGCGGAATATGATCGGGCTTAATTTTGGGTTAAGTGAATGGGGTACAATTGTATTCGGTGGGACACTGGGGGACATGTTGGGTCATAATTAGTTGAAGCGGACATGGTCTTCACATAGAGGACGGTACTACATTACTTATGCTAAGACTTGCATCAGAACTTGAGCGAGGATATAAACTGCAACTTGGACAGGAACTTGGAAAAGAACTTGTAAAACTATTTGAACAAAAACCTGGAGAATGGTTCGAGCAGGGCTTAAAAAACCACTTTCACAAAGGATAAACTATAATTTGCAAAGGTTTGTGAACTGCAACTCGGATAAGGAATTTTACGTGGAATCGCGCAAGAACAAGGAGATTGGATAGAGGCTTGGACAGAGAACTTGAAAACTTAAACAAGAGTTTGGACAATTTTACAATCTTAAATATACACTGTTCCAACACAATTCTTGATGAAAGCCATGTCTTTCAACGCTACAAAAATACAAGAACTGACATTAGCTAGACAAAAACGTTGATACTGATGTTGGTCAGAGTATTGTCGGGTTATAATCATCTTGTGGAATCATGAAATAAATGTGGCTTTCAATTAGAACTGCATTGCCAACGGTTTTATTTGGCGTGGGGACGTAGAAATCTCTCATAGGCACCTATGAGCTGACGTCCATTGGTAGTGTCAGATTTGTCTTTCCATTTTATTCCCCCGCGTTAACAGTTAACAGCAACCCAAATACCTATGGATTTTAACGTGTATTGAACAATGTTTTCTGTTATTTCACCAAGTTCTTCGCACAATAAAGTTCTTTCATTTTCATATTGAGCACTTTCGACGACAACGTCCTTCACGTTCTCGGACCGACTAAAAAAGTCCGTTTTCATTTAAGTATACGAGTATATTCCCGAAAACAACAGTGGCCAGTAAATAAGATATTTATTTACTTCGCCGTGTTTCCGATCAACCTAACTTTAAATTTTTGGAATCAAGGGATCCGTTCATCACCTGTTCGTTCCAATGATTTTGCAAAGCTTCTATGCTTCTTGTTTTCAAAACTAGAATATAGCCAGTTACCATAAAAAATTAACCAATATCGTATATGAGATATCGTTCGGAATACACTGCAACCGTGGAGTAGTGAGTAATCGCCAGGTTCAATTTCCGGACTTAACACCTCGAATTTTTCACGAAATCATCTCTTTCGAGTTAACAACACTTAAAGAGTACATATGCACAACTCCAGTAGTTGATGCAGAAGCAAGGCCATGATAAATTATTATAAACTGCTAACACACAGCGCGCATTGTCTATACACCGACTTGACGTTTTTCATGTATGACTTTTTATGCACGACTTCAGACAATTTTTGTGTCCTGTATAAACGTATGGAAGCTTTGGCCCTTTCAAGAGTTAATCTCTCACCGATATTCGACATTAGTCTCGGAAGAGCAATTAGTGTTTTCGACGACTTCTAGGAGGGTTTGGGCTTCCCACTCTGGAGCAGCGGCAAGCGGAAAGTTTAAAAAAATCATCCCAAAACTTATCTTTTCCAAGGACTCCATCATTGATAGATACATCGATTTAACGAGAAAATCAAAAACAAGTAAGCGTCTTCTCTCTGCAATCAACATAGCTCTTTCAAGGGCAAAAGAAATTAACCTACCCTACAAACGAGTCATAGAGCACAGCCCACACATCCCATCCTGGAACTTATGCCCAAAATCCTTTGAACCAAAACTTACTGTTTACAACCAGGAAAGCAGCAACAGCAGGATATATCACTCAACTTTAAAAGAAACCATGGTAAACCTAAAGCAAGATGGTTGGAAATCACTAGGGCAATTTTGTTTGACCTTAATTTCGATATCGCTTGCTTGATCTCGTCTATAGCAGGGTCAGAGAATTTTTGGCGATAATCGTTTAAATTCAGTGGAACACTCTGCCTGACAGCAAATTTTTTCAAATTCTCAACGTCTATTGTGATCGTAATGCAGTTTTCATCCACTGTATTCATTGGATAACTATTTAAGCTTTTTGTAAACCGTAGCACATCTCCCTCTCTCCTCAACAGCGTGTTTTACTACCTAAAAAGACGGTGCTTTTTTCTCTTCGTAGAGCTCTCGAACAGCTATCGTCTTTTGGTGCAGCAGTGGCCTATAGATCTTCTGCTTGGCTGGACACACTTGCCTGCGCTTGTCGTCTAACCAAGAGCTTTCCTTGATGGCATCGCTGACCAGGTCACCACCAGATCACCCCTCTTCTTCGATTGTTAGCACAGGATCAAATTTTCAGAGAGTTTCAAATGGACTTAGTCAACAAAGCGCCCAGAAATCAGTTCCGATTTTAGTTTTTTGACGCTCGTCTGATATTGTGGCTCTTAGCTCAGCTACAGTGGTTCTCGAAAGTCTAATATGCAGAGCCACTTTTCGAATTTGGTGTCGTGCAGGCGATAAAGCATTGTAGAGATCTTTTATCTCATCGCACTCCATATATGGCGGGCCTTCACAAGATCATTACCTGCATGTGGATCTATGTGCAAAACAGAAGCTTACTGCCGTTGGAATCTTTTATGGATCTAAGGACCATTTGTTGCTATAGCGGCGACCAGACACAGGTGTTGAGGGAATCTCACTGGTAGTGACAGCTTGATCATAGGCTTTATTCTGACGCCACAGGAGGTCAAAAATCCCTGAAACGTTGTTTTATTCTGACCATACAATAAGTCCCCTTGTAGGAGTGACATGGTTTCTGTGGTTTAATACCCGAAATGGTGAGTAAAGCCGAGGTATATGCACGCTGCTGTCTGCAATGGCTGTTATACAAACCCAGATATTTGATTGTCGCTTGGAGACCAGTTGGTCAATGTGTTGAGAATTGTAATAAAATGTTACTCGAAGTGATCATTGTTCACTTGACCAAGACTGCCAGCACGATCTTTCGCCAGCTGCCGCTAGTTGTGGACTCCAAGTTGGTTGAGGTCCTTCTCCGCTTGTGTGCGCCACCCTAGCCCAGGCCGTCCTCTGTTGCGTTGTCCCAATGGCTCAGATTCGAAGATTTTTCGGGCCGGAGCAGTTGTGTCCATAAGCTCTACATGGCCTAGCGTTGTATCCGGAGACGCTTGACTAGGCGCATGTCGCTGTACAGCCCATTGAGTTCGTCGTCCTCTTGATGCCATCAATGCAAACAGGACCAAAAATCTGACTTTTCTTTTCTCAGCCGCTTTTAGTAGCGTCCAGGTTTACGCGGCATAGAGTATTACTGTGATGATCAAAGTGTTAAATATAGCAAGCTTAGTCCTTCGAGAGAGGGCTTTATTATTCTCTTACCCTCTTGAGCCCAAAGAAACAGCGATTGGCAAGAGAGATTCTGCGTATGATTTCGGCACTCCAGTTCCTGTCCCTATTTACAGAGGGGCCGAGGTAGACGAAGTCCTTGACTACCTCGAAGTTTCTGCTGCGTAGTGTCACGCTCTGTCCGAGACGATGATGTTGTGCGTTCTTGTTAAAGGAACTCACATTCCACGTGCAGAACCGAAAATCGTTGTCCTTTATTCGTCTGCTGGGGTCGTCAACATTAGATCCGTCCCTAGCCGAGGCATGTTGCTGTCTCTGAACTGTTCTTTTTATGTATGTGGAGAGGGAGGTAGCCTCATGCACAACCTAGAGACTGGTTCACTGCACCCAACGTATGTTGTGATGGCTAACCATGGGGCGCCATGAGAAGATTGCCTCGTGTGCACAGGCCCATACCCCCTACCGTTATTGGTTGCCAAGTGTGAATTTGCGTTCCAACTTGTTGCTGTGACGTACAGGAAGACAGAGTTACTAAAACAGGCCTCGCTCCCCAACAATTTGTAGTGATTGTTCTTAAGGCATGCACTCAGTTGGAACATGAAGTTATTAAGGACTCTTGAAGCCATAAAGGTAGGTGATCACGTGAAACCCAATAACTTGTGCCAAGGTTGTGGTGATGGCTATCCAGGGAACGCCGACGGAAGGGCTCTGTGTGAAGGTGACTGTATGCAAGCCCAGAGGTCTAAATCAGGAACGTTGCTCTCTGTATCCAAGCCCATGCTTCCCATCTACACAATGTTTAATAGCAATGAGCCTTTTTTCCACAATTCAATAAATTACTAAGCAAATGTTTTTTTTTTTTTTCAAAATATTGAAAAGTTTTAAAATTTTGAACTCTTACACTTTTCCTAGAACACCCCATCAAGTGAGGAAACCTTCAGTCATTTCAAGGACTTTGCTACAGCTCTACTTGTTAAAGAAATCGACAAACAGTCCGAAAGTCCCACAGAGAAATACTACATTTCCAAGGAGAACATTGTCTCCTTCATCCGTCTGACGAAAACAAATCTAGAGATCCTTGGCGTTAAGGATCCAACAGTCCTAGTCAAACTACTAGATCTCCTCGACCTGACGGCCGAAGAAAACGAAGAAGCCGCTCCAGAACCTGCAGAAACATTTCGTCGAAAAAAGCGAGAAAGCATCGATGCAGATTCGGTGCTGTCAGCAATGGAAGGAAGGTCAATCGTAGATGAGGAGTATGTGCGAATGAAACTGAACATCATCTCCACCCTCTTGGAGTCCTACAAGAACCAGAGTATGAAGGAGGAGAAGCTGAAAGTAGTTCAGAAGATTCCCAGTCTCGCAGCGAACATGTGCACCAGTGACCTGATCACAAAGGAAAACATAAGTAGGTTTACAAAGCAATAGATTCGTTAATCTGATTTATTCTGCTTGCAGTGACTTCAGTCGCCGCCATTGACATTGAGAAGATGACTGGAAACCTGTTGGTGGAGAAGAATTTCACGATCTTTGACTACTTCACCCCATTGCTGGGAAACTTCCGGATAACGCTGTCTTCTCTAAAGTCCAGAGTTAAATTTTACTGTGCCGCATTCATTCAATTCCCAGAGGACTACTTTGAGGGAGAGGCCAAGGTGAGCTACAGGCTTCAGGTCATCGACATCGAAACATCCACCGCACTGAAGGAAATCGAAAGCGGAGGAGATGCATTTGTGGTGCAGTTTATGATGCCAAAATCGGAAGACACTCATGACATCGTACGTTCTTGATACGAAACAGAATTTCTTCTAAAAGTGTTTTTCTCCCCTCCAGTGCCTAATGCGACTGAGAGAAAAATGGTCTCCGAACCTGTGCTCAACAAAACTGGTCACAAGGACGCATGTGGTGTGCGACTGCAGGAACTTTGGTTATTTCAAGTAAGATTTCGTTTCTGTGAATTCACACCCTCACTGCGTAGCTTCTCGTTTACAGAACTGGAAGTCGTCGGCTTATCTTACCGCCATCTGCAGCCACACAGGCGTCAGTGAGTAAAAGACCTCCCACCATGACCTTGCCAGCACCCAGCAAAAGCATTGTCAGCAACGCAAATAAAACGCAAAACATTGATGTCGCCACTGGCTCCAAACCAACTGCACCCGTACCGTTAGATCGAACAACACTGGCAAAGACAACGCAGCCCACAATCATAACGACGACCGTGCCTCTGTCAAGTGCAAAGACCAAGGACAGCAGTCATCAAGAAGCCCAGACAGCCTCAACTGGTGAGTAAAAACATCCCACTCTGACTTGCCATCGCGGTGAGATGATTTTGTTTAACTTGTAGCTTCAACATTGAGTTACACGTTGCCCTTCCTGGGGCTGCTCTCAATTTTGATCGTAATCGGAACAGCGATCTTCTACAAACGCCGCAAGCGAAACCAACTGAGCAACAGCTTGCAAGGACTCGATATAATGGTGAGGAGGAGTGGGTGTAGAAGGAACAAGAAATATATTAATTTCATTTTATATCAGACCACCACGCCGAGAGAGTCCAGGCCAGGAGTCAAATACGCAAAGTTTTACGATGAGCACTTGATGACGGGCAGCTTTAGTAATGCCACTTAAAATTGTACATCTTCTGTCTTCTTTTTGTTTTTTGCACCGATTTTGTACACATTCTATATCTGACTAGTTTGTTAGACCTCAATAAACAACCAAAGACTGTTAGGGTCTTTTGGAATTCCAAGACTTTGAAGTGCTGACAATAAGTTTAGAAAATACGATTTTGTGATTAAGAAAGGGAGGTAATTGCGGTTTTGTTTTTTTGTTTATATAGCGGTGTTCGGGATAAATGTACTATAAGGGGCGGCGGCCTGTAAACCATCAAAAAGAGACAACTTGCTTCGATAAGCGGTAGACTGTAACTCCCCGTTTATTTCACTTATTCTCAAATTTCGTCTGTCCAGTCCACAAAAATGGAGACCCCTTCGACTGCGCCCACTTTCGAGGGATTAGTCTCCTTAACATCGCGTACAGATCCTCTCTGCCGTACTGTGTGAACGCCTGAAACCGTTCGTCAACAACCCGATAGGTCCTTATCAGTGTGGTTTCAGGCCAGGGAAGTCCACCATCGACCAAATCTTCACACTACGGCAGATCCTAGAAAAGACCCAAGAAGTGCAAATCGATACTCACCACCTATTCGTCGATTTCAAGGCCGCATATGACAGTGTGCATAGAGACGAGCTATACAGTGCCCTGCCTAGTTTTGGCATTCCTACCAAACTCGTCAGATTGTGTAGGATGACGATTAAGAACTCTCGCTGCTCCGTCGAGGTCGGGAACGAACTCACCGAGACCGTCAATGTCAAAAAAGGTTTTAAACAAGGCGACGCACTGTCATATGAATTTCAACATCATTCTTAAGAAGATCGTGCGTAACTCACAAGTTAACACCAGATGCACGATCTTCCAAAAGTCAGTTCAATTGCTAGCTTACGTGATTGGACGAACACAACGAGCCGGCAATGGGGCGTTTGCTGGCATTGAAGCGGAAGCGGCTAAAATGGGTCTGGGGGTTAATGACGGTGAAACGAAGTACATGCTGTCATCAAAGAAGGACCCACAACATAGAAGTCTGGGACAGAGCGTCACACTTCGCAGCAGAAACATCGAGGTAGGCAAGGACTTCGTGTATCTCGGCTCCTCGGTAAATAGGGACAGCAACTGGAGTGTTTCTTTGGGCTCAAGAGGCAATTGAGCAATAAAGCCCTCTCTCGAAGGACTAAACTGGCTTTGTACAACTGCTTGATCATCTCAGTCCTCCTTTAAGGCGAGAAAACTTGGACGTTATTAAAGGTGGATGAGGAAGCCCTTAGTCTTTTCGAGAAAAAAGTTTTGCGTGTGAATTTGGGTCATATTTGCGTTTATGGCATCTGGAGGAGAAGATTTGACGACGAGCTCTATGGGCTGTACAGTGACTTGCGCCTAGTCAAGCGTCTTCGGATGCAACGCTAAAGATGGCTAGGCCATGTAGACCGTATGGACACCACTGATCCGTCCCGAAAAGTCTTCGAATCTGAGCCATTGAGACAACGCAACAAAGGACGGCCTAGGCTAAGGCGGCGCGCACAAGTGGAGAG
This sequence comes from Eristalinus sepulchralis, assembly GCA_944738645.1. NCBI lineage: Eukaryota > Metazoa > Arthropoda > Insecta > Diptera > Syrphidae > Eristalinus > Eristalinus sepulchralis. Next base: position 47,156,639 of record OX122882.1, read on the forward strand.
GGACCTCAACCAACTTGTAGTGCGAAACTGGCGGCAGTTGTCGAAAGACGGTGCTTTCTGGAGAGGCATTTTGGTTAAGGCCCAGGTTCACCTTGGACTGTCGTTACTTTCTGTACCAAATTCTGAAGTCTGTTATTAGTTAAGGAGTGGGGGTGCATCTCAGTGAGAGGCAGAGTACGGGAACGCATCTGTGTAAATTATGTCATTTAATGAAATGTCAAATCTGAAATGTTGTATACATTTGTTTGAATTATATCACACTCGTGAGTCCTAGAGTGTTGTGAAATTAATGGAAGATTTAAGAAATACAGCTAAAAGGCTTTTTTTTGGACGTGATAACAGATAAAGTAGACGCAATAGAGTTAATTATGAACGAACCGGGCATTGAAGAAAAATTGTAGCTCGCAATTGTGCCTTTATTTGTGGCGCTACAGTCCGGGGTGGACCTGGGCCTCAACCAACATGCCTCTCCAGCCAGAACGATCTCTGTAGCAGTAGCTGTAGTATATTCCGCAGTTCTTCATCTTCCCCCATGCCCGGTCCACCCCACCGCACTTACTGGATGGTGGTGATATCTGCTTTGTAGGATTCAATGGCCCCTGCAAGTTGTTCGGCTGCACGCGGTCTGTTAAGGGACCACAGATACCACGTGCAGAACCGAAAATCGTTGTCCTTTGTACGTTTGCTGGGGTCGTCAACATTGGATCCGGCCATATCCGAGGCATGTTGTCGTTTCTGAACTCGGTTATTTTTGTGTGGTGAGGGAGTTAGCCTCACGCACTACCTACAGACTGGTAGGCCAGTCGCTGCAAACATTGGTTCACCACACAACGGATGTTGGGTTGGCTATCCAGGGGGCGCCACACGACTCTATATCAACTTGACCTATACCCGGACAAGAATAGCGTTGGCAGCTCGCCATGTTGAGTGCGATCAACGACGTTGCTTCGTGTGCATAAGCCCATGCCCCTAATTGTGCCTTTATCTAAGTCAAAAAGAACGTGCGTAAGGGATCATTTGGAAACGATTGTTCCACTCTACTCTCAAAAGGAATTCTTAACATATTTCCGTATTAAAAGATCTCTATTTGAAGGCCACAATTTGAGACACGCATCAATTGATTGGCCAGAAGACCAACAACCTATCCAGAAAAATTTCTTGGGTTGAAATGGGCAGGATGCGGAAATATTCTACTCTCGAGAGAGAGAGCTCATTTGACGTAAAATCCAGATTTTCGGTACACGGGAATAGACTTTTGGTTGGTATGTGTTGTTTTGCACTGTTTTGTATTGTTTGTTTCGAGTACGGGAACACACCTAATGTTACTCGATTTTTGGATTGATTGACTTAATTGACCTGTCACTAGGTGGTTGGTATACATATAAAGGGTGATTTTTAAAAGCTATAGGAATTCAGACAAATGCATGAAATCTTTATCTGAGTCGATAGTGCGCCCCATATAATTTAATGTTTGAGGATTATTTCATGCAAATGTTGACCTTGACTGCGCCTCAAATGGTCCATCCGCTTTCGACCGGTATCTCACGAATAAATGCTTCAATTTTGTCTTCCAATGCGTCAATTGAAGCGGGCTTGTCTCTATATACATGAGCTTTAACATAGCCCCACAAAAAATAGTCTAAAGGCGTTAAATCGCAGGCAGCCAATTGACCAGTCCCGAACGTGAAATAAAATGTTTACCGAACTCGCCTCTCAATAAGTCCGCTATTGCGCGTGCTGTGTGGCATGTGGCACCGTCTTGCTGAAACCACAAATCATGCAAGTCAAACTCTTGCATTTTGGGCATAGTTGAATATCATCTCACGGTAACGCTCACCGCTTACGTTACGATTCGCATCATCTTTGAAGAAGTACGATCCAATGATACCACGAGCCCATGAACCGCACCAAACGGTGACTTTTCTGGATGCGTTGGTAGCTCTTGCAATGCTTCTGGTTGATATTCACTCCAAAATCGATAATTCTGCTTATTTACGCACCCATTGAGCCAAAAATGAACTGACCATAAAATGGAAATAGGACGCGATGAACTTTCTTAACAGAGCACGCATTTTGATAATAAAATTCAATAATTTGCGAGCGTTGTTCGTTTGTAAGACGATCATAGTTAAATTATAGACCAAACCGAAGATTTTTGACAGTGAAACAAAACACGAAACGTGCGTCAGCTGCTTAAACCAGTGCTGCCAAAAAGATAATAGCTAAAAAATCACCCTTTAAGTCAAAAAGAACGTGCGAACGATTGTTTTACTCTACTCTCAAAAGGAATTTTTAACACATTTCCGTAATAAAAGTTCTCTATTTGAAGGCCTTTCGGAAAAGTTTGAATCATCAACACAATTTGAGATAACATTGGGTTGGTTTGTGTTGTTTTCCACTGTTTTTTCGAGTACTGGAACACACTTAATGTTTGATTTATTTCTGATGTTCGACTATAGGACAGCTCAGTAGGTCTGTTACTCTATTTTGGATTGATTTACTCAATTGACCTTTCACCAGGCGGTTGGTATATATTCCCAGTTTTAGCTAACTTTGAGGAAAGGTGTAAGCTTCGGTAGGATAAGGTCGATTACTTTTTGCAGAAATACTAAGTAAAGAGCTTCCACCCTCCATATAAATAGTGTCCCAACAGGAACGCAAGATTTTAATTTTAAATAAAACGCAGATATTTAAAAAAAATCCTGAATTCTTTATTATATCGTAAAGTAGACAGGATGAGGTTATGTTTGGAACAACACATGGGCCAGATGGCCGCCGCGGCTTTGCCGGCACATATGCGATCTTTTAATGAAATTTTCAATGACCGTCTTGCATAAATGCGGCGGTATTTCATTAATTCAGCGTCCAATTTCCTCTTTTAAGGCTTGAGTCGTTGTCGCCTTATTCGCATAAACCATCGACTTCAAAAAGAAAAAAGTCCAATGGTGTAAAATCGCACGATCTAGGCGGCCAATTCTTGTCTCCAAAACGCGAAATAACACGACCGGGAAAGGACTGATGCAGCAATTGAATTGTTTCTCTGACTGTATGAGGTGTGGCGCCGTGTTGTTGAAACCACATCCCCTCCACATCCATTTCTTCAATTCTAGGCACGAAAAAAATGGTTATCATTCCAAGATACAGAACACCATTGACTGTTTGCGCTTGACCTGACTCATTTTCATAAAATAAAGGTTTGATGATTCCTCCAGCCCAAAATCCACACCACACACAGTGACACGTTGAGGATGCATTTGCTTCTCGTGCGTCACTCGAGGATTTTTCTCGCTCCAAATGCTACAGTTCTGCCTATTGACGAAGCCATCAAGATGGAAATGGGCCTCGTCACTAAAGATGATTTTATCGGCAAAATCAGCATTTTCATGTTGTCTCTCCAATACCCAATTAACGAACTCCCTTCGCTGTGCATGGTCAGCTGGCTTCAGTTCCTGAGTCAACTGAACTTTGTATGCATGAAGATGCAAATCTTTCGTCAAAATTCACTGCATAGTGGATGGGATGGGATTTGGAAACACCAATTTGCTTAGCTCGGTGTCGAATTGAGGTGGATGGAGTTTGAGCGACATCATCACGTACTGCTGCGATATTTTCGGTCGATCGACCTGGTCTAAGGCGCGTTGTTGTCTTTACATCAGTTACAGACCCAGCTTTAGCAAATGTTTCTATTAATCACTTTACAGTTGATTTTTTTGGAGCATTATTGTATAAATTATTAATCGCAATTTGCGAACTGAAGCCGCAAAACTTTCACCATTTTGGTAAAACAATTTCACAATGAGAATGCGTTGTTCATTCGTGTAGCGCTCCATTTTTATTAACCTTATACCTTCTACTAACAAACAATAATAATTGTTCAAATGTCAAACAATGACAATTCGAATGGCACCAAATTTAAATCTTGTGTTCTTGTTGGGACACCCTTTATTAAGTCTCTAATGTATCCACTGACCATTTCACCTTGCCGAGTCTAAGTATATTTCCAGATAATCTCTCAGTGACAACAAGCTATTCAAAAAAATGATAACAGTTGTGTTCCTTGTACCATTTGGTAAACTACGATGATGCCCTGAATTCCTGATCTTCGAACAACAAAGTTCTTTTATCTTTAGTAGGCATGATAAAAACCTGCGCAATGCTAAAATTCAATAGTCTCCTTTACCTGTGCAAACGCTATACCAGGACCCGCTACAACCGATCTTCAGGAAAATGTCTAATCCGTGTACCAGCTAAAAGCACTGCAAACCAAAGCAAAACAACGAAACTCTTGGGATTGCTCTTAAAACTTTACATCACATTTATTAATATTTGCAAAAAGAAACTTTTTTGTTTTCTCGCTTTTTTTTTGTTTTTGTTTTTTTTTTTTTGTTGCTTCTTTATGTTTCATGTTTGTTTTTCTTTGTTTTCTTTATTTTTGTTAGATTTGTGTAGAAAAGAAAAAAATCGCATGTCTTTTCCATTTCTGTTGAATACTTTTCACGAAGTAGGCCGTTGCGGAAATAGTCCAGATTATCTGCGTCCGCACTTCACGCATCATCATGTGTCAGCTCTGGCACGCGCGTAACAATTGAGTTGGGTCGTGTCGGGTGCAGTTGAATATTTAGCAAGTGTGTTCATAGAAATGTATTTGTGTGGCTTGGTAGGCAGCAACTTGAGATTGGGTGCAAGTTTACCACCAACCGTTCGGACTGCTGCCCGCGTTGATGTTGCCGTTCACTGCGGAGCACTGCTCGTCAGTCAGTTTCAGTGCAGAGAGGTTCTGCACGAATCCGTCCAAGGCCAATGTGGAGTCCTCCATGAAGGGTGACGATCGGGAACTATTTCCACTGCGGTTGTTCTTCATGAACAAGTCGTTGATGTTGATGTTCACCTTCTGCTTCTCCTTTGGCGGCTCGAAGTCGTAGCTGAACCGCTTGAAGGCCTCCACGTCGCGTTCACCTGAATCCAAGTCGTTTAGATTAAGCAGGGTGTTTGGAGTGAATAAATTTTCTACAGAAAGAGTTTGCATGTGGGGGAGAGAGAAAGCAGAGAGGGAGACTCCGTTTTGAAATCACCTCATCTCACTTCTTGTGAAACATGCTCACCTGAGAAATCAACAGCGCCCAAGTGCGAATGTTGCTGAAAGCCCTTTGTTGGCGAGTATTGCGTGGGATTCGACGTGCAGTTGTTGAAGAGGCTTGTAGCCGTCGGCCGACTGCCGTATACTGGGGTGATTTCGACCCGATGAGCGACCGGAGATGTTGCATTTCGCGCAAAATTGGAATCGTTTACATTGTGAATGGAAACCTTTGATGGGAATGCGGCATAAGTGCTTTGGACTGTTTTTAAAAGAGGCTCATACATACTTCATTGTTAAGGTTCTGCCCTGGCATAAGGGTCTTGAGGAAGGACGCATCATCGTAACGAATGATACCAGTGTTGGGAATACCATCCAGGTAGTGGTTAAATCCCGTTATCGTTGGCGGGGGTGAGTCCTCGCAATTGTGATGCAACGGACAATCGCTGTTCTCGAATAAGCTGCCACTGCTGGAGAGCTGCTGACTACCACCTGAACTCGAGGAGAACACGTCGTAGCCGTTGTAGTAGTTGGATTGCAGAGATGAACCAAGATAATTGCACGCTACTCAGGGAGACACAAATAAGCAAACGACCGGGGGGGAAGTAAATCGTATACAAACCATTATCCTGACTTGACGTGCTATCGTGGGTCGAGTAGTTCTGCCACTGTGACTCCTTCGACCGCTGCTTGAGCTGCTGTGCCGTCTTAACCTCACTTCCGATGGCTGATATGCACTTGCCAGTTGTGTTAGGCCTCAGGGACCCGTCGTTGATGTCACATGCATAGCCGTTGCTTGAGCTGAACGGGTCAACTGAAATTGGCTGGTTATTGGTGACGTTGGTGCTGTTCGCGTTGTTCGAGAAGTAGGAGAATGAATTTCCGCTGAGACCGGCAGTCCCGCCTAAGTTACCGCTGCCCAAACTACCACCAGTCGCAGTGGGGATGTTCTCTTGGGGTGGGGTGTAGTAGTTCCCGGTGAATTGGCGGTAGCTGGCAACTGGGAGACCGTTTGCAACAGCAGCTTGCAGTGCAGGGTTTCGAATGGTGAACATTCCGTTCTCGTTCTTGATAATGGACGCTGGTTGATCCATTGGAAGCGGTGCTATTGGCAATCGGTTTGGCAAGGGCATCACTGCAGGAGTGCTCTGCGGCAGCATGCTACCAAACATTGGATTACGAAGGGTCACCATTTTCGGGGAACTCTGCGTATCGCCTGCAGAGTTTCTGTTTTGAGCTGCTGTGCTGGACGCCTTAAAGTTATCGGACTTCTTCTTATTTCTACGTTTGCGGTTCTTCGACACCTTGCCTTCGTTGTTGAAGGTTTGCTTGGGCTGTTTGGACGCACCGCCCATCGCCTCCACCATGATGACACCGTTCTGATCGGCGGCGCCATACGTTGACATGTGGGGATAGAAACCTGATGTGATGATTGTAGGCTGTGAGATGCTGGAACTGGCGGCTGTGGCATGCGATAGCGGCTTCGAGAGCTTCTTGATTGACTCCGACTTGGCGCGGAGTTGCTCGCTTTTGCTGGGATCGACCTTCGTAAGGGTTATTCCTGGCGGGAGGGACAGGTTCTCCACTTGCACACCACGATTGAGCTGGTCCATTATGCTCACATTCGAGTGGTTCGGCTGCTGCGAGTAGTGGTGACGCTCTGGCCTGTCATGGTGAATGCTTTGTTGCTGTGGCGGCAACTGCGGGTAGTTATTCGAGGTGAGACGCAGGTTTTGCATCGATTGCTGGAGTGTGCTGGTGGGGTCGGCTTTGCTGCCACTGCTGGAGTATATCACAGATTGATTTCGTCTAGATTTGCCGTTGGTACTGGGCGCAACTACCGGTGCGGCTTGGAAAACGTTTCCTTGCAGTTTGTTCTTTGATTTTCTCGAGCGCTTGGGCTTCTCCGGCATAGGCTCGCGCTGTTGTTGCGGCGCATGTTGGGATGGGGCGAAGTGCTGGGACTGTATTTGCGTTGAGGCTCTGCGGGTGCTGGGGACGTTGTTGGACTTGTTGCGGTTCCTTTCGTTGTTGCGTTCGTGAGTTGTTTGGGTGGGAGTAGGAGTGGGTTTTGCGGAACGGCTGTTCCTCTCTTTTTCTTTGTCTTTTCGTGATGGTACCTGGTCTTTGGATGGCTTCTCGACAGGTTCTGCCTGTGGAACTTTATTTGCTGGCTGTTGCTGTTTTGGCTTAGATTTAGCCTCGGTGGGCTTTTGTGGAATGTTGGTAGCGCTCGCAGGCGTGGTGGTGTTGTTGCTTGAAGCGATTGGTGTGGCAGCCTGAGCCTTTTCGGCGGGCTTTGCTTTTGGTGGGACAACCTTCTTCTCGATTTCGCACTCCTTTTCCGACTCAACGTCAGACTCCGTTGAATCGGATGAGACGAAGTCATCAAGGTGCAACATTTTGAACTGATTGTTATCAAACTGACCATTGTCAATGAATTTCTGGCGCTTCTCCTTTTCCTTCTCCTTGCTCACCGCCCTTACTGGCGAGGGCTTCGCCTCCTTCGGCTCCTCTTCCGGCGGTTTCTCTCGAACTTGTGCAATAGGTTTCGGCTTGACTTTTTGACTGCAGACGGAATTCTCTCTTGTGGTTGGCTGACTGCTGCTGGTTACTGAAGGAGCGGGGGTGGCTTTCTTCTTTGGTTTTTTGTTCGCGGCCTTGCACTCGACTTTTGTTGTAGCTGCAACTGCTGCTGCTGCTGCCTTCTTTTTATTGGCCTTCTTTGAAGCTTTTGTTGCGGCGGCTTGTTCCTGCTTCTTAAGCTCTTCCAGCCGCTTGAGCTCCTCCTCGCGTTTAGCCTCCTCCTCTTTCAAGAGACGCTCTTCTTCCGCCAACCTTTCACACTCCTCCTCGGCTTCGGCGAGCTTTTTCGCCCGCTTGCGCTCCTTCTTCAGCTGCGTCTTTGTTTTCTGAGGAACCTCTACCGGTGGTGACGGTGGCTGGTGAACCTGCTGCTGCACCTGATGCTGGCCTTGCTGTTGGCTCGTCTGCACGATCTGACCGTTGACGAAGGTGTACAAAAGCTTGTCCTTGTCAGGGGACGATCCCTTTGCTGTCACCGTCACCTGGGGCTCTGGAACATTCGGTAGATTCACCCGGCGTATGGTCACTATTCGCTTCGACGGGTCCGTCATGTCCGTCGGCTGGTTGGGAGCATAGCACATTTGAACGTTTGGCGTCGAGACAAAATTAGGCACAGCAAATGGCGTGAAATTGTTTGCATTGGCATATGGTATGCTGTAGTATGACCCGCCGTTGAGGTTGTTCTCTTGCGGGGGCAACGCAGCAGCCGGGGGCAGTATTTCCGTGGCAGGCGATGGTGTCGTTGGGAGCGAATTTAACTGATTCTGATGGCCGGACTCGTCGTCTTCCTTGGAAAGCTCTTGCAACTTCTCGATTTGTTGCTCTTTGGTGGGCAGGTAGGAGAACTTGAACTCCCCGTTAGTCTGCTTCACCGTGGCTATCAACTCGAGAATGTTAGTCTCTACCTTGGCCTTCGCGCGATTCAGTTTCTTTATGTTCGCCTCGAAATCGGAAATCTTCTTTTTGTCCTTCTTTTTGGACAGTTTCAAGATTTTCAGCTCGTACTTCGCGGCAAACTCCTTGAAGTATATGTCGTGAAACTGCGAACGAAGGTCCTGAAGTTCTGCGATTCGTTTCATTTCCTCCTTCCGCTGTTTCTGCTTCGCTTTCTTTGCTGCCTTCTTTTCGTTCACGGGCCCCTTCGTATCGTTGGATCCCTCGATGAAGCTCAGCGTTTCGTTTACCCACTTCTTGACACTGACCTCTGGCAGATTCTCGAGCAGTGCAAAGAACTCGTTAGCCCTCTGCCTGCCCAAATTGGGGCTGAGTGCTTGGTGTGAGTTCGATCGCTTCTTAATGGTCACCGTCGGCGGTGGTGGTGGTGGGGGTGCTTGTGATTGTACCGATAGTTGGACTTGAGCAGGTTGTGGTTGTTGCTGTGACTGATGAAACACCGACTTCTTTGACTGGTTTCCTGAAGTCGATGGCACTTGTTTATTTGGTTGGTGGGTGATTCTCTTACACAGTGTACTTAGACACTCCAGACTGTCGTCGTCCACGTCCAGCTTGATGTCCGACAACGATGGTTCCTCCAGTTCCGGTGGAGTGAGCGTCTTTGAGCAATGTGGCTGCTGATGGGGCGGCCTTAGAATTGGTGCCTTTATGTTCTTGCGTGCGTTTACCAGTTGCGAAAGTTTCTTACGCAGCCTATCGCGGGTTTCGTTCATTCGAGCGTGATTACATTCCTGAAAAAAGAAGAGTGGGTGATGATTGTTATCGAAGTGCCGGTATCTTTGTGCAGACCTTTTTAATTCTCTTTTTACTTGAGTGATTCTCCTTGCAGTGGTCCGACATGTCGGCGTGATCAAAGCAACCTGAAATGAAGACATTTTATTCTCAATTCTTTTTGGAGGGCGGAGAACAGAGTTTTACATTTTTTCGTTTTGTCCTTGCCACACTTCTTGGGATGAAACGATTCCGTTGGAGTTACGGGTTCAGGCGGTTCCGACTCAGGCGTTCGAATTTCTTCCGTATTTTCTGTTAATCTAAAAGATGATGATTGTTAGAAGATTGCTGCATGCGGGCGTACAATTTGTTTGTTAGACTCACTTGCTACTTTCTCCTTTTAAATATTCCGCTACGTTATGCTCGATTCTAAATGTAGTAACAAATTATAAAAAAGCAATATTAAGAAAAGGCACTGCTGGTCGAAGCATAATGTTTTTCAATTTGATACATTTGCAGCCGAAAAACGAGCAGCAGAGAATTCTGAGAAGAAATCTCAATTTCTCTAAAGCTTGGTTGCTACAATATATTGTCTGCACATGGATCGATGTCTATGCAGCAACTTATACTAGACAATGAATGATAAATCTATATTGTGCCTGCTTCCCCGAACATATTTAGAGTTGTCTGTTTTGAAAAAACCAAAAATCCGGAGCAGAGTACGAGCAAGATGCCTGTGTGCCCCTGTAAGGTCTCTTTATTTTTTGGTCAACAGGTAATTGTGAATGTGTTCCAAACAAAAAGGAGGTTGTAGAGACAGGGTACTTCCTTCCAGTATTGAAGAAGTCGGCATAGCTTTTAGAAAGGTTCAGAGGTTTCGGTAGTATTTTGGCATGGAGAATAATACCTAAGATTTGGGAGGACGAAAGCATTCGACGGCTGAAATGCCAATTCTATATGCCCCATTCACGAAAGAGGCAATGTAGCAGGCATATAGATGTACATATGGACATTCGTGCTTAACTTTATCTAAAACATCCTGTCAACCATACTGCGTGAACGTCTAAAACCGTTTCGCACTGCACTAATCTGCCCGATCGACTAGGAACAAAACACATCCTGGAAAAGGCCAACCACTCAAAAACCAATACTCACTACCAATTCCTCAAGTTTAAGCTGGCATACGACAGTATTAATTGAAAATGACTTTCTGACATTATGCCCATATTTGGGATCAAGTGATCCTTTTGTATCAGAATGAGCTAAGCTGTGGAGTGAAATATTGTCCGTCATATACCATATGCGACAAAATGAGACTATTGACAGCTAAAACTTTAGGTCATGAAGTGTGTCTACCTCGGGGCGAATGAACGAAATAACGCAAAGATTCACAATTATGCTTCTCAGGACTCCTTTTTATTACGATAAACGAAGAGGCAAAGGAAGCGGAGGGAGTTCGAGTAAACGTTCTGCAGTGTTAAAGACATATCTGTGAGAAATGTAAGCGGAGGAGAAGACATAAATGCGAATTCAAAAAATTGTATCAAGATAAGGTGGATGATGAAGTCTTCGAGGCAAAGAAGTACACAGGCTCAGCCACATTGAGTGAATGGTCAACAACACTGCAGCTAATGGGGTCTTCGAATTCTAGCCTCCAGTTTCAAGAAGGAAAGAGACCAAACCTCTGATATAAAGACGCAAACAATTTTGTGTTGACGAGTAATGGGTGCCTCGTACTTTCAAAAATAGAAGTTCGAGCTCTCCTTTACCCTGTGTTGCCGACCTAGTAAGAAAGTAAGGTAAAAAAAGTTCGTTATACCAATTTTACTTTTAACGATGACACTCTCAACGATAACCGATTAACTCTTTGTTGTTTGTTGGATACGAGTTCACACTAGTGACAGAGCAGACTTTTCCCAAGAAACAGTCGAAATTAGAAAATTACCTAAGGAAATTGAAAGACGTCGCAGTTAGAACTGGAAGCAATGGCATGAACCACATGCAGATGCCTCTGATGAATCAACATTAACGATGAAGACAACTAAATCGGCAATAAACCTACGCGATTAAAAGTCAAATACACAAAAAGAGAACTCTATGCAATGCAATAGTTGTTTTAGGCGTAGATTAGACGTAGAAGAAACTTGTAGAGCCGACAAATATACATTTCTGAAGGAGTATCACAACATTTGGCCACGTTCAAGCTTAAAATTCGGTTTAGGAATAAATTGCATATGGTGACCCGCAACATTTTTTCGGGTGTCGAGTGTCGAACAAATTTCGCCGAACTTTAATCCCTAACACTACCAAAAGATAATTTCCCTGAATAGATCGAAAATGCGTATCGTTATGGAAACAGTAACTAGAAGGAAACCATAAGCCAGGTTCTATTTCTTCGCCGGGCGCTATCACACGCTTGATACAAATGGGTTTGTGAACTTAAAGACACCTTCAGTTTGTTCTTTCTATAAACGATCCTGATTTCTTCCTTTGCATGGAGTAGTAGTTCAAGGATTCTTGTTGGACTCACACCTTATAAAACCCTATTACCCTCAGTGTCTACCCTTGACAACAACTACTTCTGTTTTCACAATTTGCTTGCAACGCTTCTCAATAATTATGGACCCCCAGCACACAGCATGTGTCGAATATCAAAAAAAATCTAGCCCGTGCACGGTTTACAGACCACTGCGCGATTGAAACACACACCTCCAGACTGTGCATCCCTCACAATGACGTCTGCAGGAGCTGCAAAGATAGGGAGTAGGTATGACTAACGAGGTGAACTTAGCGACATAAGCGTTGGATACTTCAACTGCAACATAGTTAGCTCACGTCAATTGAAGGACAACAGGAGACAATTCGCGCTGAGTCAGTATGGACGCAGTGACGATCCAAGTGTGGTTACCACCTGGAATCATACCTAACCTAATCAGGGAATAATCAAGAATTGTCTGTGCTACACTCGTCGCAATGATAAGGGAATGTTTTTTTTTCTTGCTGTTCATAATATGATGTTTGGGTGGTCGCCGTGGCGTAGTGATAAGTGCGTCGAACTCCACGCAAAAGGTTTAGGTTCGATTCCTGGACGGGACACCTTGCATTTTTTCACGGCACCATCTCTTTCGAGTTGCTGACAACACTTTGTCTATGAAAAGCTTCTCAAATCTCGCCGTTCGGAGTGGGCAGAACTTGTAAATCCCTTCTAATCGTGAGAGAACAGTAGCACGCACAACACGAGTAGTTGTTGTAGAAGCTAGGCCCTGCTCCCTTGTGGACTGTAGTGCTACTCAATTATTATTGTTAATATGATGTTTGGAGACTATTTTCTATAGACAAACACTCTCCTAGCCTTGCCTAACAAACCACTAAGGTTAAAGGGCACCGCGAAAACGAATGATTAGCAAACAAGAATTGATAAATTTCCTTCTCTATCTCTTTGTTCCCTAAGACTGGTCTGTGTAAAGGCCCTCCTACCGACAATGGGTTTTTCATATTTCTTTTGTTACTGAAATTTGATGAAATTTTGTACACATAATATATGTTTGTGGTTCTCTGTGACGAACCACCACAATCGTCCGTTTCAGATCATCATGCCTGGGCCTAGAGGAATCGTTGGTAACGTAAGGCAACCATTAAGGGTGTACTCCACTCCACGTAAGATACAGATTGACAAATTAACCATTTTACTGTCCGTAAATACAGAGATAATTCACAAAGCTCTTCTTTGAACAAAAAAATTTCAACATACCTATCCGGACTGGTAGTCACGCTTGAGGAACCAGAGTAAGATCTGTGTGAAGGAAAAAGAAGACAAATTAGAGCAGCGCCCATCAAAGATTTCGCACCAACTAACTCATACGTCCTATTGGTGTCCTTGTTCTCTTTGTCACTCAAAGATAATCTGCAATAATAAAATAGAGCAATCCTATGAAACGAATACTTCGATTAGGTAAACCAAATAAGCAGCCAGCAAATGCAATCGCTTACCCGGAAATTTTATCTAGAAACTGAAAGAATTTCCCGTCCTTCTCAGCACCCTTAAGTCGCGCTTTAATCAAGTGTATATCATTATTGGCTAATTCAAAATAATCTAAATTCAGTTGAGTCTCCTCGTCGAACTCCACAAAATAGCACGCAATAACCGATACAGCAAAGGCCCAGTAGATTTTGAACACTTCGTCGTCCAGGTCCGGATCCATGCGGAGATTAGACGCGACCACCTTACGATTGTACTGCATTATATTCTTAAGCATCAACGTTAGATCCTCGTGTGTCATAATGAGCGGTTGATAGTGTTGTATTAGATGCCAGGAAAGGGCCAGAGCTATTTCGTTATTTAGAATCTTCTTTGCCAGAAGGCACGCAGGCTGTCGGCAATCGGCACAAAAGTACTTCTCGTCAATCTTGGAATACACATACGGTTTTCGATCTGAAATGAAGATGAAGAAAGACATCAGAAACAAAAGTTGTACGTTGCGAATGTGAATACATACCTCTGAGATGTTTGAAAACCGCCCAAGACAAATGGTACTCGTACAGTTCGTCCGGTTCGTTGAAAACTTCATCTTTCAACGAAAGCGATGACGTTTCGCTGAGATCCTCTACGCTGTTCGTTCGTCTTTTGCTGTGCGATTTGTACGCGAAGAGATCATCACTTGCACAAACGTTGAGGATTTTCGATTCGTATAAGGTACCCTCTTTTTCCGCACGCGACAGAGTCAAACACCTGACACATGTGGAGTCTGGGTGTCTCTTAGGCGGCAGTGGTCCCCCAGCTATTGCACATGTAACGCACTTGCAAGTTCTAAAAAAAAAGGGAAATGGACGTTCGGACCGTTGTAAAAAATTGTGTCGTAAGCAGGCTGCTTAAACAAAGACGCTTTCAAATTTTTTAAGGCATCGGCAAAATCAGTAATGTAATCGCCCAATCCGAACGACTGACAATTCGTAGTACTTTATGCACTTATTCCTGCAAGATCAACTGCAACACAGGAAAACTCATCCCAGAGCAGCAACTGGAGGAGATTGTTGGTAGCAGAAAGAAGAAAACAAGGCCGACTTGGGCTTGCGGCACACAAAACGGAGACGGTGCTAATCAGCAGTCGCAAGAAGTTGGAATATGCCAACTTTATAGTTGGAGATCAGACAATTAGGTTCAAGAAGTGCGTGAAGAACCTAGGAGCTACATGCATATGTTGGGCAACAGGTCTTTCCTTCAGGGAACACGTAAAGTATGCCAGTAAGAAGACACCGCTTGTAAATGGAGCACTCTCTCGAATCCTTCCAAATATTGGTGGATCCGGCACGCAGAATGCTACAGTCACGAGTAGTCAGTTCAGTTCTCCTGCATGCAACTCCGATTTGGGCTAGAGCACTCACTTCAGGGCGACTGAAACGGACAATGCCGTCAGCGTACAGACTCAAAACGGACTATTAGTGGTTTCAGGACCATTTCTGATGAAGCAGCGTTCGTCGTAGCAGGAATGCTACCTTTACACATTCTTGCAGATGAGCTAATGAAGGCGTACCACCGAAGAACCCAAGAACCGGCACCAAGCCAAACTTATTAAAGGAGAAGAATGAGTTGCGTCCATAGCAATGTGGCAAGCCAGATGAGACGCCCCCACAATAGCTAGGTGGACGCATGTACTCATCTCCGTCATCGAAACCTGGGTATCAAGATCCGTAAGGGAGTGCAACTACCAACACAACAACTCGCCGCTGTGCCCACAATGTCCAAACTCCGAGGAGGACGCAGAGCATGCAGTTTTTCACTGCAGCCGATTTGCGCAGGAGAGACTTGGTAAACATACCAAGCGCCGGCAATATGATGGCCTACATGATGAGATCTGGCGAGAACTGAAATGAGGTACGCTCATTTATTGTGAAAGTGCATTGAAAACTAAGAAAGGCTGACGTAGAAAGGGATTCCCTCCAGAGAAGAGCGTAAGTCGCTAACCAACACCGTGAAGTAATACGTGAAGTTCCGCGAGGTGAGTGGTTGAATTGTGCAGGGTGTGAATTAGCTCGTAGGCGTTTTCCCGTAATCGACAATCTCAAGTTGCGAATCTTGCCTGCTAACAGCTCGGGCTGCTAGTACGTTCGGAAAATTACCACATCCTTGAAATCTTGCATTCGAAATTTTTTGCTTTTGACTGATGTGCGGTACCATTAAGTTCCCGCCATACTGGCTGAAGACTAGAGTGTTGCGAAGGACTTTGATTTCAATTTGACAGCAAGAGATAAAAATGTGGACAAACTGAAGTCGATGATATTTAATTTCTTCACACACTAACGATACGAAGCTGTTGCTTAAGAGTAGCGCCATCCTGTTGAACATAAACAATTCTTACCCCATGTGATATTCCAGCATTTCGTTACATTCCTTGCACTTATCATCGCACACGGTTGTATTCAAATGAACACTGTACGCGTCCGCACCATTCTTCACCACATACGACAGCATACTCTGCCAGACAAGTTGGCGATTCTCATGCGTCGCCCATTCGGCAATATCAACACATTGTGAACACGTTTCGGTAACATCGTTGCGGATGACATCGAATAAATCATGTATCGCCTTCATGCGCATCCGGCGGTTTCGTTCCTCCTCGGACAAGTTGTACAGATTCAACGCCGTCCAAGTTTCCTTCCAGAGCCGATCCATCTGAATCATTTCGTCGTCGAACTGTATGTACTTCTTAATGAGCATTGAATGCTTCTTAGTTAGTTCGTCCTCTTTAAGCTGCAAAAGATGAGATTGCCGTGAGATTTGTTCCTTGCAAATATGATTGGTTTACTCACGGTTATAATGCAGGCCAACATTGTGTTGGTTATATTTGAGTATACGTACTGCTGATACATTCGCTTGTTCAACATTGTCCACGTTAGTGAAAACTTCTTTAGGTGATGGTTTTCGAACGCAAACAGGAATCTGGATATGTTATCAGCGACTGTGCAGAGTTCGTCGTATCCCTCGAGGACATCTGAAAGGTACGCAACGTTAATGGGAAATCGTTCCAGAGATGTTTAAAGTGTTCGTCTTTTTACAAGATAACATTTCCTCTGCTGGTATTTTTTTGTCTTGCATCTTGGCTATTTCCGAGAAACCCTCCCAGTAGGCCTTTACCACACATTCGACCTGAAAAGTCATCAGTTCGAAGAGTTGATGTGGATCGTCCACTAAAAGACTGCAAAGAAAAGAAGACATAAAGTTACTTATGTGGACAGAGACCTTAAAATAGTTCCGGACAAGCACTAAGCTTCGTGCTGCCCGGTCAATAGGACCCGGAGGAATAAGAAGGGTAAACAATCTAGACAACACTGACGTTGTAAAACCTCTGTGGACGGGAAGCGAAGGATTTCAAATTGGATGTGGCCAACTCAACTTATACACCTAGTCTAACTTGGCGATTAGTTCCTGTTTTACCTTGTTGGATTCTTCATCCAACGACTTGGATGATGGTACTGCTGGACAGTACAAGTTGAAAATACCACAGAATTCAGGTACATTTGAACTACTGCCTTAACTAAAGGTGGTTCTAAGCTGATTGTCGGGGGAAAAAACGCTCTGACGACACTAGATTTTGTAAGAGTTCAACGTGTCCCTTATCAATATCTTTAGTTGTCAGAAGTGGTGGGGAGGGAACCTGCAGTTTAAAGGAAAGGGATCTGCAATGCCCGTAAATTCCAGCCATTGCGATAAATTGATCGCGCTATTTGGCAAATGAGAAAAGTATGACACCCATTTCTTCTTTCGATCGTTTCTTAGACGATATCGTAAGCCAATGCGCACGTTAGGTCTGGCTTTATAGTCAAACCTATTTAAACATTTTGCACAAAAATCTTTAAGCCAGAGGTGTGATGCATTTATATTCGCTCTTTATCAACACTCTTTACCTGACTTTCGCCTCGTTAACTCTGCGCTCATCGAATTATTGAGGATTTAACGACGTATGCAGAGCGCATAGCATGTGACTGCCATTTCTGTCCTCACAGCATGCATGAACATACAACACAGCTGCAGAAATGTGCCTGTGTTCAGGCGCTTGAATGCAAGAAAGGAGAACAAAAGGAAATATATTTTAACACCTTTCTTCTCTCGCACCTCGGTCAGACCATGCCGTAACTGTGTGAATTAAGCACAATTATCCTTTGTTTCATCTCAGGCCGAACACTGCAAACATAAACAGAAATTGAATCCATATTCTTCACGCCGCTGGGCAACCAAACAAACAAATACAAGATTTTTTGACGTGTTTAAATAAATGATATGGAATGCAATAAAATATGAGAAAATGAAGAAAGGGAGCCATAAAAAAGTGAATGCCTTAAACAAGCCTAAGAGATTACGCGCCATGTGAGAGATCTTCCTGTTTGACAATCTCCTGACGTCTTCAAGAAGCAAATTTTAAGTTCCCGTAAAACCCAATTCCAAGCAGAAAAAAACCCTGTGAAAAGACTCGAATTCACCAAAACCCGTCCAGTAGAATAATCGGTCTGATAGTGAAAAAATCTTTAAATGGAACGCTGACTATGAGATTGCGATATATTTGGGGATGCTTGATGAGTACCATCAATATGTGCGGCGTTCCCGAAACATAGTCATCCTAGCGACGATAGCTGCCATTGTCAGTCGTATCTTAACCTTGCTATAACATATCCAATTCAAATGCCCATCCCGCCAAAAATCAATTCAGTTGCTGAAAGGAAAGTAGATCTCTTTACCTACGACTTCTGGCAAAACGATAGAAAGGATGTGATCAGGAAAGTAGATTTGTAATGAAAAAATCCAACTGTTGTCGGATTAGACTGTCAGATAGTAGTGGTGCCGTTTCAAGTTAAAATGAAAGAAAACATCGATGACGCACACCACTGCTGGTGTTTTTTTTTTGGATCACCGTTTCGATAGAAGCGGAATGGGCCTGATCCACGAAATTAAGACACAATCGAGCACCACTGTCGATACTAAGATGCTGTAATTTTGTAAAGAGGATGTGCTTATCAGATAAGCCGGAAAGGATCTAACGATCTAAGGATCTTAATACGCGAACTTCTTTGGACAAATGTCAATGTTTCATACACGATTCTTAGCTTTTGAAAGGTTTGAAGTTATGGGATGTTTTTGAGATCAATTGGTCAAGTATACATAGTCCATATAAACGCCGTTTGAACTCTATACCTCGAAACAAGGCAGTCATTGCCCGCAATGGTTTTCGACAAAATATCAGATTAACGCATTGGCAAGACAAGAATGAAGGATTTCATT
Organism: Eristalinus sepulchralis; assembly: GCA_944738645.1. Lineage (NCBI taxonomy): Eukaryota > Metazoa > Arthropoda > Insecta > Diptera > Syrphidae > Eristalinus > Eristalinus sepulchralis. The sequence goes on from OX122882.1 coordinate 47,175,235, forward strand.
ATAACATAAGACAAAATTCATATTAAGCTTGTAGCACTGTTGTTAAGCATTGAATTCTAGTAGTTTTTCTTACACTTGTATTCTTTTTATTTGTTTGGTAGTAGGATAATGATTGAAAAAGTAAAACAAGTCTGGATACTGTGTGCCTTGAAGGATTAATTGCGGTCACAGCTGTACACACATCAGAAAATAAGCTGGGAAATTAAAGTTTCTTTTATTCGATAACGAAAGTCCAATGTCTTAACAATGTGATCCTTTTACTCAGGACGCCGGAAAACGTTGTTACCCTACGAGGACTTGGAACAGAATGTCAAAGAATAAGAGCGTATTAATTGCGAAAAACAAAAACTACTTGCCACGAATCGGTTGTAATGATGACGTCTACCACATCCTATCCTGCACAAAAACACTCATAAATTCGGACAGAGTTTCTGCTTGTTTAAACTATGCAACAAAACTGATCATGTAGAGATCAGTTATTTTTACGAAGTTCTGTTTTATAGATTTCGAAGACACTTTCCATACATCAGAGGTTTGCACAATGACATTGCATGTAGTGCAAATTTGGACTGAATCCATTTGTCAATTGAAGTAACTGTCGTTTGGTCGACACTGTGTTCACGTCTACTCAAGAAAGTGAACGACATGGTGCAGGGGATAATAAAAAGACGCATACTCCTTTTTTGTATTCTGAGTTATAAGCGTATAAAGTCTTTCATTAGTTAATCCCAGACACTAGGGACATGCCGACTATCGATTAATTTGGAACTTTTTGCTTTCTTAAACACTTGACGCTTAAATTCTATAACTAATGCACCTGTGCTCCTAATTAGCAGCAACTGGTTAGAGCAGCTTCATGCACATGCGATTCTGCAACCTGCTGATCCAAGATTATTTCTAATTGAAATGGTTATTAGAACAGTTGCTTTTTAAGTGTTATCTCATTAATACCGGTACTGAAAGTATAAGTCTGTCACACATCCAATGGAAACAGATTCAGTCACTATCCTTTGTGTTGACGACGTCGTCCGGCAATACCAAGAAAATTACAAATAAAAATCAGATGCAAACTAACAAATTGTTCATTTCAAATGCCCAATGCACTCTACATGTTATTGGTGCCCCTTGGCTGGCTTAAGTATTATCCAGAGGACTTTTTCACGAGTGATGGGAGGAGCAACTACGAACTTTTTTGTGGTATTGACCAAGCCGGATCAATTTTGAAGCAGTTTGGGATCAGTTATAAGGCTGAGCTTCGTGTCAAAGCTTAGTTTTCGGCTTTTAACTGAATTTGTGTTCTAACCCTCACCTACAGTCATGAAATTTGGGTAATAATCGAAAAAATCCTATCGCGAAGTTGCCTAGATGAGATTTCTCAGTGTAATTGCGGGAGTTACTCACCGAAAAAGAGTGAGCTACGCGCCAGTATGAGGCGAATTTAATATTTAGCAGCTATGTACATTTTCAAACGGAAAGGGATTTTATTCGATTGTTTGGCCATGCAATACGGAATGCAATTCGTGAGGCAGGGGTGACAGCTCGGTAGTTGGATCAAGTCCATAAGCCTGCTTGGTTACTTTTGAGAGTAATTTCTGAAAAGAGTCGAAAGCGGAGAATCGACCCGGCTTAAGGTCTCTCGTTCGTGCCCTGCCTCCGCGAAACCTTTAATGAAACATGCGGGTCACTGAAAATGATGATGACGCCCAACAATTTGGTGACTGTTTCAGAAAAATATTTGGCACTTCAATAGAGAGCCAGAGTAGGTGCTCTTTGAGAGCGAACGAATTGTTCTTATTTGTTATTAAGCCATGACGTAGTGGGTATGTGCGTTGACACACACGCCGACTGTCCCAGGTTCGATTTCCGGCCCTTTTTTACAAAGCAAAGAACAAAGAGTACAAGTTCCCGATGAAAAGATTCTCAAATCTAGCCTTTCAGAGTCGGAATCCGAATAAACTATACGCCCCCACCCCTTTCAGAGACGGAGTCGAAATAAACTATACGCCTGACCCACTAATCCCGAAGAAATAGTAGAAACACAACACAAGTTGTTGCTAAAGAAGTAAGGTCTGCTCCCTTATTTGTTGTTATTTACACTGATGTACGTAAATGTAGAATAAATGTGTTTAAAGTGTATTTTGCGATCAGCGTTTGCTTTTATAGAGCTGGTGCCAGCGCCAAGAGATACCCCTTCTAAACACTAATCACGTCAAACGTTCGGCAACCGATGCATAAACAATAAAACATTTGATATCCATAAATATACAAAGTCACTTAGAAAGAATGTCTAAGGCGAAATGATGAGAAAATCGCAAGACTGTTTTGATGCTCCTTGCTAAACATGCGAATTAAAAGACCCTTGTGACATAAGAGAGCTTCTGGTGGTCGTACAAGTACGTCAGTAGTATCAAATTGACTTCCACAGAAGTCCCCTTTTCTCATTGCTGTTTTCTCTTCGATTTTCTTGTGCGTATTTTGCGGAAGTATGCGCATATATACGGGCCCTGGTCTGGACCTGGGTCTAGCTTCTTCTGGAATTATTTTTGCGTGCTATTGTCCACTCAAGAAAAGGAAGTTTTTTTTGCCGATTTCTAAGGCCAGATTTGAGAAGCCTTTCATAGACACTAAGCCATTTTTGGGGTTTGTAAGCACCTCGAAAGAGGTTTTGAAAATATTTGGGCTGTCCCGGAATCGACCTGAAACTTTCTACATTTGAAAAAATGCATCTACCTACACCTTTTCCAATGCAGAACTGAAGACAGCTAACGACATCCTACACTGTTGCGGCATTCTAAAGCGAATGACATTTTTATGCCCAACAGAATTGTCTGAAAATCATAAACCAAGATAATTCACTGTACTAGATTCAAAGACAAACAATTAATAGAGCTCTATGCAGGCAAATTATTAAATACATCGAAACTTGACAGAAGCTATCCTTTTACAAGGTTGCGGTGTTCGCAGGAAGTCGAAATCGAGAGCTGTCCTTCAAATGAATGCAAATCATATACTCATATGTTTGTTGTTAACTGTGTGGTGGTTTTAATGAATAAAGGCCTCATACTAGTCGGGTCGAATGGTAACCATAGCTCCTTGTTGAAAATCACCACCTATCATCGACGGGTCCCCTATGAACTTTTTCGTAGCGTGCTGTAAAAATGCGCCTATTGTTCTGTTTCAAAAAAAACTTGGTCGCTTGATGATTGCTACGTCAGACGCAGCTAAAACAATGAAAGAAAGAGAAATCAATCACATACCTAGATGCTAAGTTCAGAGATGATTTGTCTGCCAATCACCTCCATCTGAAAGGAAGGATTATATCAACAAGCCACTGCTTCAACTTCCAATCACACTCCATGCATTAAGCACTTCCTGCCTTTTCTCAAGTTCGCAAGTCTCTCTCCCCCTCTCTTGCAATATTTCAAAGTACAAGTAATAACAAACGCCACCGTACACAAAGTGTATTTTTACGCTCACAGAAAACGTGGGAACAAACTCGTACTGTAAATATGTTCAAGGTTGATAAAGGCATAAAATCCTTTTCGTTTAACGTCTTATGAGTCATTTACTGAGTTGAGCAGTTAATATGGAAATCACTGCCACCCTACAACCACCAACAAAAACGTACCTCATTCGTTTTCTTTTGTGCCAGGCAGGTATCAACAACCTATGCAACGTTATGTGGACATTTGCTAGACATTTCTAGCCCGAATGCGTTTGAAATGCTTGTAAGAACGTGGAGCCGCACGTTTGCATCCAAATTGAAAACAAAATATCTCAAACTTCGAATTAATACATCATCCCACTGATCATTCATTCCGATAGCTTTGAATGAAAACAAATTAACGATCAAGTGCTAACAAAGTGGCACGGTGGTAACATGCTTTCTCTGGGTAAACATCTTTCATCACAAAATGCACGTCAGTCTCACATCACTTCCGTCAAACATGTGAAATTCCCTTCCATCATTCCATTAAACATAAACAATTGTTTTGTAATGGACATGAGTTCCGAATACTTACAGTGCACTCAGTAGAACAGAAACCATATTCTCTGTCAGGGACAGATCACATATAAAGTTCAAGTGCAGAGCCTTGGTGTGATTCACATCGCCCGTTGTCAGCCAGGTAGCTCCCTCGCTCGCAAGGAAACTTTCATACTTCGCCAGTGATACGGCATTCCTAAGGGGAAACAAGTGAGAAATACCTTCCAATTTGAAAACACACAACTGATAACAAATGAATACGCACTTTAATATCGGTTGATATGCCTTCCGCAGGGTAGCCTGGAGTATCTCCCACGTACTACGTGTCTTCATTTGATCGTCCATCAGCAGGAGGATTACCTCCCGGTATTCGAGGCAATGTGGGCAAGTACAAAATGTGTAGAATTCATTTAAACTATGTTTAAGTATCTTTACAGTCTTCTAAAAATGAATAAGAAATAAACAGAAAAACAAATCCATCAAAGGGAAATCTTTCAGGAAATCTGATAAAAGAAAAAACTAAAATATATATGTAATCCAAGGTCACCAACCCTTTTCGAGTCCGGACTGTTTACAATCACTTCGATTTCCTTTGGTGGCATCGCTGTGTCGGCAAAACGCCGCATTAATTGAACGCGTGAAATGATTTCTTTAATTGGAAGTGGAATTTTTTTCAGAAATTTTTTCATTTTTTCACTATCCTCCGCTTCGGGATCAGCGGCAGACGTCGATGAGGATGTTGACGCCGACGCTGAGGAAGACGCAGTGACTTCTTTAGTTCCTGTTGCTGTAGATCCTGATGTTATTGCTCCTGCCGAGCTAATGCAGTTTATATCGGCTTTAGCTTCGTCCATTTTGCAAGCAAATTTCCTTGGCACGATGAAGTGTGGTGCTTTTCACTACGTCGTCGTGTGTATCAAACTTTTGTTGTTCTCCTCCACTTTGTATGCGTTCTTATGGATTGTTTCGGGTTATATATTTTCAACAATTAACAACACCAAAATTCCACTGGAGAACAGTTTCACTTGCAAATGCAATTTAAGAATTATTTTTAATATATGTGTGAACGTCGTTTCGCAATCCAAACAATTCGGGCACATTCAGCAAAGATATACCCGAGGTCCATTCGCGTGAAGTTGGCGGCATTTTTGTTGACGGAGTTGCATTCAATTTTGACATTTACGTTGAACCTGTTCGCAGCCTGTCGACAGATGACAAAATTTTCCCTCCTATGAACCTGTTTATAACCGCACTGAACATTTTTGTGTATAATAGTATAGATTACTGGATCGAATGGGTTTAGGAATAATTGACGGAATTCGGTGAATTGCGATTGGAACAAGATTTTTGTTATTGAAAGCACTTTGTATTTGAAAATTTCCTGATTGGAGAATGGAAATCGAAAGCGCCTAAGTGTATACAGTTCCACACGAGACGTAGTATGCAACTGCATTCAGTCCAACTAAAGGGCAACGATTTGAACGTGGCTGAATGATTGAATTGAATTGCAAGGTGTTTACAGGGTGGCGTAGAAGTCGATTGTGAAAAAAGTTTCGAATGCCTTAAATTATTTGTGATGAGGAGGCAATTTCTGAGGGAAAGTGTTCTATAACACACGCGAAAAATATTTTCACAAAAACATACATTTTCTTAGAGAATATACTTTGTTTTACTTAAACTTACCATACAGATACTTTTTTTAAGTTATTAGAACTGATTATATAAAAAGTATAACAAATCTGGAAGTTATGTGTGCACAGTTTGAGAGTTAAAATCGTTCTCTTATTGGCAGCTTTTTCACAAAAGGGAATTTTTACCAGGCTCTGAAGATAATTCATAGCCAGTTCAAAAGACATATTTTTGCTTTGTGTACACGTTAAAAATAAGTGCAACGCAAGAGGAGTACCGGGCTAGAAGACGGGAGGAGAAAAAGCTTCTACGCCTGAAGAAAAGGGCTATCGCTATCTCCAAGCTCAAGGATATCGAAGGGACAAAAATAAAATACGAGCCTTTTATACAAACGCCAAAAGCCTGGCTTCAGGCTTTAGGAAAGGCACCCAGGCTCTTCGAAATTACGAGGGTAATCTAGTGGTCGCCGTGGCGCAGTGGTAAGTGCATCGACTGCGGCGCAGAAAGTCTGGGTTCGATTCCCGGACGGGACACCTAGCATTTTTTCACGGCACCACCTCTATCGAGTTGCTGACAACACTCAAAAAGTATTACTTGTCTATGGAAATCTTCTCAAAAAACTGTAGGTCCCTTCTACTCGTGAAGAATAATAGCATGCACAACACGAGTATTATTTATTAATTTCAATTATTTATTATTAATCTAGTTACCGACCCGCAGGGAATAGTGGATGTGTTCAAGCAGCACTTTCAACAGCTGCTTAAGGGGTCTGACCAGGAGAGAGTGGTAGGGAATTAGGAAATCCCAATTCCAGTCAATGAAATAGTCCTCCCACCTAGCTTTGAGGAAGTCGGCACAGCTTTTAAAAGGCTGAAGAACAACAAAGCCGCAGGCTCAGATGGCTTACCATCGGAGCTCTTTAAGGCTGGTGGCAATGTTCTGGTAGGGAGCATGCGCCAGATCATCTGCCGAATATGGGAAGACGAAAGCATGCCCGACGACTAGAATTTCAGCTCCATATGCCCCATCCACAAAAAAGGCGATCCTACCTCGTGCAACAACTACAGAGGTATATCCCTGCTCAACGTCGCCTTCAAGATCCTGCACCAGCGTATTGTGTGAACGACTAAAGCCGTTTTGCACCGCACTAATCGGCACGTACCACTGCGGCTTCCGGCCCGGCAAATCAACTATAGACCAAATTTTCACACTGAGGCAAATCCTGGAGAAGACCAGCGAGTTTCAAATCGATACGACCATCTGTTTATCGATTTCAAAGCCGCATACGACAGCATTCATCACAACGAACTTTTCGAGGCGATGGCCGAATTTGGGATCCCGGGAAAATTGATCCGGTTATGTCGCACCACGCTTAGAAATACGCGATGCACCGTGCAGTTCGGCTCGAGGACATCTGAGCCGTTTGAAACCTGCACCGGATTTCGGCAAGGAGATGCGCTGTCGTGTGACTTCTTCAATTTGGTACTGGAGAAGAGAAGTGCGGCGGGCCAACGTAAACACGAAAGGCACTATCTTCTACAAAACAGTCCAGCAGTTGGGATATGCGGACGACATCGATATCGTCGCGCGTTCCCAACGTGCCGTAGCGGAGGTTTTTGCGGCAATTGAAGAAGAGGCGAAGCGAGCTCGTCTTAAGATCAACGAGGGGAAAACAAAGTATATGATGTCGACTAAGAAACGTTCCGTCACACAACACCTAGGACAAAATGTAAGAACCGAAACTATAGTTTTGAGGTAGTAAAGGAGTTCGTCTACCTCGGGGCAAACGTTAACTCCACAAATGACATCACCGTGGAGATCCGACGTAGAACCACCCTTGGCAACCGATGCCACTTCGGTTTGTCAAAACTCCTGACTCGAAGGACCAAAGTCATGCTCTACGAGACCCTAATACGGCCAGTCCTGCTTTATGGAGCTAAAAGCTGGACGATAAGCAAATCTGCAGAGCTGATTTTTGGTGCTTTCGAAAGAAAAATTCTACGTCGGATATATGGTCCCGTCTGCAAGGAAGGTGAATGGAGGAGAAGACATAACTGCGAACTCTACGAGCTGTACCAGGATGTGGATGTAGTCCGGAAGGCAAAAATCCGTCGACTACACTGGCTCGGCCACATCGAACGCATGGACAGCAACGCTGCAGCGAAGAGGGTCTTCGAATCTGAGCCTCCTGGTTCGAGAAGAAGAGGACGACCGAATCTCCGGTATAGAGACCAAGTCATCGCGGACATAAGACAGCTTGGCCTTGATGACTGGAAGCAGCGTACCCAGGACCGTCAGCGATGGAAAGCAGCAATTGCTCAGGCTCTGACCCTTCATTGGTCACCGGCCTGATAAGTAAGTAAGTAAGAACACGTTAAAATCTGTAAGCAGATGAAGAATTGTACAGCTTGGAGTGATTTTATTGCATCTGTTAAAAACTAATGGCAATAAACACAGGGCACGACTTTTCGAAGGATACACATCAGTGCTACATACATCAGTTCAAATGAGGTTGGTTATAAAATTTAGTTAGAGGGCTTAAGACCTTTTCGGATAACACCCGTCATAAGTGTCTGGAAGGAAGCAGGTCTGCCACAAATCTCAGGTTTTCTTTTCTCTAAAATAATCAGAACATACATGTATTAAAAAAAAAATACTAATGGGTAGAAAGGAAAAGGTAACATTTGTCAACAATGGCCATTTCATTAACAAATGCCTTTGATTTCCCATAACCATCTAGAACAACAAGACTAGACCCTTGGTTCCTCTCAGACGGGAACCTGCGCCGACTTATACCATAAGTGGAATTTCCTATACACAGACGATACACAGACGGATCAAAAACAGTTTGCAATCGTAGCCAGAAATGGTTTAGTCGCTTCTAAAGGACGTCTGCCTCGTCCGCAACATCTTCAGCCGAAGCCTTTGTCATCATAAAAGCATCCTGCAATGAAAATTCAATAACAACTGTAAAGAATATCAACAGCTCCATACCCGTTATAGAAACTATTCCATATACGAGTTTACAGAGAAAAATCTGATGGATCGAAGTTTTGTGTTTGATGGGATTGGCAGGGAATCATTTACTGAATCGCTTAGAAGCAACCAATAAAAGAGGAGCTATGTTTTTTATCAGGATAACGCAAGGCTACACACGTCGATAGTAATTCGTCAATAGTTCCGCGAGTTTGGTAGGGAGATTCATATGCATTCAGCATACAGTCCGGAATCATCACCAAATTCTGTTCCCGTCTTTGGCGAAGAATTCACTTCAAAAGAGGTTTTTCGAAAATTGGTTCCTTACCAAAGTTCTTCTGAGAGAGGCATGATAAATTTACCTTCATTCTATTTAGGATGCAAACAAACTCGGTTTCAGAAGATGGCAGCACCCGCAAGTTATGGCTGATCTTGGAAGCTATTACCTACTCCATTTGAAAGATGTAACATTTGTCAGCAAAAATAAGTCTATTTTAGACAACAACATGGTTTTTTGCCTCTTCGAAAATATCCGGATTTGTCTTAAGTAAACAGCATTTGCGGAAAGTTTTGATTTTCTTTTCCAATTGGAAGAAAAGTGCAGCTCGAGCCCATCGAATGCTTGTAGAAGTTAACGGTTAATGTGGTCTCGGTATCTCCAAAACATGCATTCTGAACGCATCAACCGCTTCTTCAGATGTCGAAAAACGTTGACCTCTCATTTTATTTTTTACGTACTTGGATAAAATAAGTCATTCAGTGCCAAGTCAGGACTTTACGGCGGATGACTCATCAAATCGATGTTTCGAGTGCTCAAAAATGCAGTTGTTTGAGCCGATGTGTGAGAGCTGGCATTGCCTTGGTGAAGAGTGATTCGTCTTTGGCGATTGGTTTGCCTGATTTCTTGGAAGACAACTGGCAAACAAAAGGTTGTTTACCATTCAGAATTGACTGTTCTGCGTTGTTCTAGTGGTACGGTTGCGACATGTCCAGTTTTTCCGAAAAAACAGGCGGCCATTTGCTTGGAAGGGTTTCGTGCGTGACCAACATTTGTTGGATTTGACTCATTTTGAAACACTCATACAGTCGACTGCTGTTTACTTTCGGACTTATACGCGTAAATCCACGATTCATCACCTGCCGCGATGTCATAGACGTGTTTCGAAACACCGCGATCGTATTTTATTAGCATTTCTTTCGACCAATCGACCTTTTTTTGAGCGATTGACAATTGTGCGGGATGCAACACGTACCAATTTTTTTGAAAGGAAATCTTCATGCAATATTGAATGTATGTTGGTCGCACTAATGCCTAAGGTTGTCTCAATCTCACGTTAAGTCACAACGATCTTGCAATATCAGTTGGCGCACAGCATCAATGCTTTCCGGAACAACAAATGATTTTGGACGACCTTCACGAAATTCATCTTGGAGTGAACTACGACCTCGTTTGAATTCACCATGCCATCGATAAACACTGGTCCTTGATGGAGCTTCATCGCCAAAAATTGAATAAAGTTCATCGATGCACTGATGTTGAGGTAATCCACATCAAAAGTTGAAATTTTTTTCATTTTTTGGGCGAAATGAATTTTTCAAGTTACTGTAGACAACACAAATAGCGCTCGTATGTCAAAACGTTCTGAGTACGTATAACCTCAAAAATGTCAAACTTTACGATAGAGCTGGCAGTTGCCTGATAGCAACACTAGGGTTGCCCAATCCCGAAATATAAACGGCAGCCTACGAACTACGATAATCGCAAGAAGAAAAAAACACTATGATGATTCCGCTCCATCATCATCTACATCGACGTCAAAAAAAGACATTCACGGCTCACGGACCATGCTCTGCATGTTGTGTACTATGAGATGTTAAAACAAGGCGAAGCCATTAAAGGGAAATGTTATCGACTACAACGAATGCGTTTGAGCCGTGGACAGAAACAACCGAAAGGCATGACAAGGTGATTTTGCAAAACGTTAACGCGCTGCCCTACTACCTGAAAACACTTAAATGGGACGTCCCACTCCGCCCGCCGTATTGTCCAGACCTTGCTCCTTCCGAGTACTGGCTTTTTCGGTCACTTGTTCAGGTTTTTAGAGGAAATTGAAGAATGAGTCATTTCTGGAGGATGCCAGAGAGGACTCATTTTTTGGACATTGTTTTGTTTGTTTATCAGGCCTGCGACCCATGAAGGGTCTGAGTCTGAGCTAAACTTGCCTTCCATTCTTGACGGTCCCGGTCGCGCTGCTTCCAGTTGTCAAGATCAAGCTCTTTAGCGTCTGCATTCAATCAGTCTCTATACCGGAGGTTCAGCTTTCCTCCCCTTCTTGAACACGGAGGCTGCGATTCGAGGACGCTCTTAGCTAAAGACTTGTTGTCCTCTCGCTCGATGTGACCCAACCACTGCAGTAAACGCATTTTTGCCTTTCGAACTACATCCACATCTTGCTACAGCACATACAGTTCGCCGTTGTGTCTTCTCCTCCAGTCGCCTTCCTCGCAAATATTCGTCGCAGAATCTGTTCTGATGTTTTACTTATCGTCCAGCACTCGGCAGTTTTTTGAAATGGTAGTACCCTTTTCTTTCCAGAGAGATAGGAATAAGTAGCCACTTCCGACGGACAATACTTTAAGTAATTTTTTTTTACGTTTTTAATCAAAAAATTCAAGTGAGAGCGGTACTGAAAATTTGAATCGAAATTTGGTATTTCACACTCTTCTTCTTGCTCGTTTCATCGTGTTCGATTTCTTTCAATGAGTTTCACCACTCCCCAAATCTTCCCCAACTGTCGAGACTCCTCTACTGTTCTGCGCCAAGTACATCCTAGTCGACCCACTCTTTTGTCTCCTGGGTTTTTTTTTTTTTTGTTTGTTGGAGGTTGGTATACACTGCACTGGAGCACTCAGACTCAAAAACTGGTCCATTGTACTACCAGGCAGTAACCTTCGTTTACTGTAGTTTTCTGGTTTTTCGAAGAAATACCAACAGGCGCTTCTGTAATAAAGAGCTTAAGTTTTCGGTTCCAACCACATTAGCGCCAAACAGCCGCCTCCTGACACCAGCAAAGGCGGGACATTGACAGAGAAAGTGCTTTGAAGTGTCTTCACCTTCTCCACAGGCATCGCAAAGGGTGTCTTTACTAAGCCCAAGTAAACTTAGGTGCTAAGTGAAGGTGAAGTGTCCCGTTTGTACGCCGACAAGTTTTCTGCGCTCTTTTCTGTCTAGAGATAAAAGAAGAGTAGGTAATTTCTTGGTGACGTTTGGGAGCATGTACTTAGTCAGCCTGCATCCTCGAGAGTCATGCCATCTCTGTTTGGGCTGTCGAGAGATCCAGTCTTCGATGGAAGCCCTGACCAAGGACGCAGGTAGTCCCAAGGTGGGGATGGACCCTACGAATGCCTCTTTTGATCCTTACCTAGCAAGATTATCAGCAATTTCGTTTCGCGTGATCCCGTGGTGTCCAGGGATTCAGACAAGTCTCGAATTTTGTTTGCCGACCAAATTAAGGGAAGCTTTGCATTCCTGTACTATCTGTTAAGTGGTTAAAGAGTTGAGTAAGGCCTTAAGCACAGCTTGACTGTCGCTATTGACGCAGATATTTCGCTCTTTTCATCTTTTCTTCAAAATATAGTTTGTGGCCATTAGGATTGCAATAGTTTCTGCCTGAAAGACCGACGCGAAGTTGCCTAAAAAGGTGTAAAATCCAATGTTGTCGGTTTCCACGAAATCCGCACCCCCAGATCCCTCCATTGTCCCCGAGAAACAACAACTGATTGTAAAATGTTTTTACAGCGCAGACTGTCTTTTCTTGCGTCAGCGTCGACATCGTTTTTAATTAACATCCCTTTCTCGATTAAGGATGGTCTTAGCTAAATTTTGCAACATGCTGAAAAATCGTCTTATTCCCGACAATTATTTTTTTTATAATATAAATAATAAATATAATAATTTTAAGTAGAATGAAGAGAGATAGGGAGAGAGAAAAAAAGGGATTTTGACAGAATTGTGTTTCAAAGATGATCACATCTTACAGATGGGAATACTTCTCATCACATTATGGGGAATTCCACGGCTCCGATCTCTTGCAGCATCAATCAGATATACAATCATTAAAATATAAATATGAAGTACGTACGTATATAAGCATATATGTTTACACACGCCTACCAGTCATACTTTGGGTCACTATCTGCAATCGTTCATTTGTTTTTTATTTTGTTAAAGAATTTTTGAATCTCTGATTGTTTTTGTTTTTTTTCTGTTTTGTTTTCTCTTTCTCGTGATCAAGCACAATTTGACAGTCTACAGAGTCCTCCGATGGTGGATTTTTCTACGCTCTAGTGATAACCTCCGATACAAGTAATTTCTTGATGTCTTTTAGACATTCAATTCACTGGTGCATACGCTTACGAGGTGGGAGATCATATTTTGTGTGTATCTATTTAGCACATACGATTGTTTTGCTGGTTTAAATTCTTGACATATGTATATACATACATACCATTTCGCAAAATCTTGGTGACGCTTTTTTCTTTCTCCCATTATAATAATAATTGTGTGGCGCTACAGCCCACAAGGGACCAAAGCCTAGCTTCTATTTACAAAAACTACTCGTTGTGCGTGTCGCGAATAGGGTGATATTAAAGATCAGCCCAAGAACACCCGGACTTGCCTTCCCTACGTTGCTCTCGTAGAGCAGCTGCTTGTCCACCGTCCGTCTTACCACGTGGTAGAGAAGTGGACATTCGTCCGCATCCTGAACCAAACCAATTCGGTCCAGATACAAGAACGCTTCCGGCGGAGTAAATGCACTTGTCGATATGCGTCGTTTGGGTAGTAGCTCCGAATATCAGCTCGTTTTCTGAAGTCATTGCTCGTGCAACATGCCTTCAAATTAGCTTAATAATAAAATTATCCAGTCTATTCACGTTTGCTGCGTTGTACAAGATTTCATTGACAAAGAATTTTTTGTACTTAGACTCTGTGGTTCTGTACATCTTAAGACAAGCTCGAAGACATTGGCTTTCGAACAACCTCAGCCTTTCCATCTGGGAAGGAGTCAAGCTGAACCATACCGGACAGCCATACACCATGATTGGCCGGACTAGGGCCGAGAGGTGACGCATGTCCGGGAATCTAACCTAAAACTTCGGCGTTAATTCAAGCATGTATTAATTTCAAATATTAAAAAAAACAATTATTCATAATTTTTATAATATGTATATGTATAAATAATTTTAAATTTTTATAATATATATATGCAAGTGAGAACTATCTTCAGATGGTGAAATTTCCAATACCAGCGCCTGAATCATGAGTAAAGTCTACTTGATCTGTCCTCTCATCCTCTCACCTATCGTCCACGTGTTATCTCATTCTGCGTCCACCAAATCATTCCATGCCTTCTATATTCATATTGATCGTCTGTCCCACCGTCATTGTTTACATGTGCCACATGATGCCCTTTCCCTTAGTGAAACTTGTATACGTCTTTACACTACAGCCCACAAGGGATCACGGCCTCACTGCAGCTTATGTTGTGCTTGATATTGTTCACTCACAAGTAGAAGATACCTACAGTTTATTTTCAACTTCAAACGGTGAAATTTAAGCAGGTTTTCGAAGCAAGACAACTCGAAAAAGGTTGCCAAGAAAAAATTCCAAGGTGTTCAGTTTAGAAGTCGAAACAAAACCTTCAGCGTGTGAATTGACATCCGCCCACTATTTCGTGGAGGCCACAATTTCTTTTCAACACATTAATTGTGAAAGTTCTTGTTTTTATCACCTCATTTAATTGCATGTAAAAGTTGAAAATAGTTCGAACTGCATGTAACAACGTGCGATTTAAACTTTGTGCTAATAATGAGGTGTTAGCGATAATTGAACACTTTGCACTCGAGCCCTTGTTCGCCGTGCGTATTGGGTAAGTCGGTCGACCCACACGCAAAAGGTATAGGTTCGATTCTCAGGATGGACTTCTATCAATTTTACACGGCTCCACCTCTTTGGACTTGCTGACAACACTCAAAGAGTATCAATTGTCTAAGAAAAGCTGCTCAAATCTCGCCGTTCGGAGTCGGCAAAAAACTGTAGGTAGCTTCTACTCGTGAGAGTAGTGCAGTACCACGCACAACACGAGTAGTTATTGTAGAAGTTAGGCCCTGATCCCTTGTGGACTGTTGTGCCACTGAATTATTATTATAATTACTTGAAACCCTTTACGAATTATACTGCGTGAGAGGTTTCCCCCGACTGGGGAGACCCCATTGATACCGCCAAATCAGATACAAGCTGGCGAAACGGCATCGACAAGTGAATTTATCTTCTCTAAAATTGTTGTTAATAAGGAATGATCCCCAAAAAATCATCAGTCGTCATGCTAATAATAACATCATGCAATTTCATTTTGTAAAGGCATGCAATGGCGACATTTAAGAATTCTTCGAGTATTGACAATACATTGGGATCGATGGTTGCAAGTTATCATCTGCTGAATCGAACCGTAGACCTTCAACCCAAAAGCGGACGGATTTTCCAACAACATCACGACGTTTCGCAGCGGTGGATGAATTCCCAATCAGTTCACATTGTATTCTAACGTCATCTGCTTTGGGGCTACATTGATCTGACACACACACACATACCCACTGGCCATCAAGCCTGACGGAGTTCTTCTTTTATTCTTATCTACATACCAGCCACTGTCACGATCTTTCAGCGAATATTATTTCTGTTCAGGTCTCGCGGTTAGTTCAAAATTGTCCTCTAAAGTGTTCGTACGGTATTTTAGCAATTCGTGCATTCTCTTCGTGTCGTAAAGATGTCGCGAGGTGTCATAATTTTCTTTATTCTTGTCTGTAATTTGCATTTGGAAAGTGCCAATTTTGTTGAAGTCTTCGGTTGGAAACAAATCAATTACGAAAAGCTTAACGAAGGAGATGTTGCAAATAAAAAGAATACAGTGAATGCAGGTAAATGATTTAATGTTGCCAAAGAACATACATATGAATATTTTAATGTGCGCATAGTGTAATCTTTTCTCTATGGATCACGGGAAAGCCCAGAGCATCTACTTTCCCAGCCCCTGGGGTCAATACTTAGGGTTTTTTGTTTGAAACACTACTTGAAGTTTTGCAATCTACCAGAGTTGTACGTCAGAAATGCTCTGCAAGCAAGTATCAGAACTAACATTGCCATTATCCGACAATTGATGCAGAAGTGGTTTCGGAATAATTAACTGGTTATTGCGTTTTTTTTTTAACTTTTGAAATACCTAAATTTTGCTGCTCATTTTTTCATTCATACATTTATTTTGGAATGCTCGTTTAAAAGAGATTAGAATCGCAAAGAAAAAATACATCACTCATCACTCATCAGCCCGTCGGTGAGACTACTTTTTTCCATCTCTCTAGTAATTTTTGTAATAATAATTGAGTGGCCCACAAGGAACCAGGGCCGAGTTTCTACACCAACTACTCGTGTTGTGAGTGCCACTGTTCTCTCATGAGTAGAACGGACCTACAGTTTTTTGCCGATTCCGAACGGCGAGGTTTGAGAAGCATTTCATAGACAATTCGTACTCTTTGACCGTTGTCAGCAACTCGAAAGAGGTGGTGCCGTGGAAAGATGCGAGGTGTTTCGTTCGGGAATCGAACCTAGACCTTCGGCGTGTGGGTCGACGAAGATACCCACTACGCCATAGCCACTAATTTTCGAATACCATTTCTTAAAAAAAATGATTCCTCTCTGACATCAATCCACTTATTCAGACATTCCTCAATGTCTTCAAAAGATTCGAACCAGTGACCCTCATATCATTCTCCTTCTTCTTCTTCTTGTGGTGCTACAGTCCGGGCTTCAACCAACTCGCCTCTCCAACCATCACGATCTTCCGCCAGCCGCCGACAGTTGCTCATTCCAAGTTGGTTGAGGTCCTTCTCCACTTGTGTGAGCCACCTTAGCCTGGGCCTTCCTCTGTTGCGTTGTCCCAATGGCTCAGATTCGAAGACTTTTCGGGCCGGAGCAGTGGTGTCCACACGCTCTACATGGCCTAGCCATCTTAAGCGTTGTATCCGAAGACGCTTGACCAGGCACATGTCGCTGTACAGTCCATAGAGTACGTCGTTAAATCTTCTTCCCCGGATGCCATCAACGCAGTACCAAAAATCGCACGCAGAACTTTTCTTTCGACTAAGGGCTTCCTCATCCGCTAGTCCTTCGAGAGTGGACCTTATTACTCAATGGTCTCTTAAGGCCAAAGAAACGGCAATTGGCAAGAGTGAGTCTGCGTTTGATTTCGGTACTGGTGTTGCTGTCCCTATTTACCGCGAAGCCGAGGTAGACGAAGTCCTTAACTACCTCGAAGTTTCTTCTGCCTAGTCTGACGCTCTGTCCGAGACATCGATGTTATAAGTCCTTCCTTGATGACAGCATGTACTTCGTTTTGCCCTCATTAGCCACCAAACCCATTTAAGCCGTTTCTGCTTCAATGCCTATGGAGAACGCTTCATTGACTGCTCGCTGTGTTCGTCCAATCACGTCAATGTCATCGGCGTAAGCTAGCAATTAAACTGACTTTTTGAAATCGTTCTGCATCTGTCAAAATAGCCAGTCGTCTAAAGGAGTGTGGTCTCAAGAATACAGCGGGTGGGGTAAGGCCTCATATTTAAGCGTTTCCAGGTAGTTTTTGACCGCAAAATCCCCTTGTCATGTCTTTCGCTCGGTTTTGGTCGTTTTCACAGAGAGCTCGGCTCAAGCGCATTAGTTGTAGTCGTTTCCCATAAATAATTTCGTCTAGTTTTAGCAGCTCATAGCTTACCACACCCGTCTATTCACACCATATGCAGAGCATAACCTTCTACACGTGAATGTGTTTCTTCGACGTCGATGTAAAAGGTGATGGTACGGGTTCACCAAGCGTTTTATAGTATTTTTTCTTCTTCGGGTTATCCGGGGCAAAAATCCCTTCTTTTGATGTCTTTCGAGGAGATGTTTTAGGGTGAAAAATCGCCGGATTTAACTCGTACGGTACCCAATTTCCTTAATTTTGAATAAATGCGAATTTCTTTAACCGAGAGGAAATTGCTTGCTAAATTACTTCCAACGATTCTGCGAGTTCAGGGATCTTGATCCAATTAGGCCTCCAATTCCTCATTTTCAACTTTTTGGCCTGACCAGGACGCTCTTTCCCTTCGACGCTGAAATCGCCACTTTTCAATCATCGAAACCACTCTCTGCATGATTTATCGTTTGGAGCCTATTCACCATAAACTTCTACAAGCATTCGATGGGCTCCAGCTGCACTTTTCTTCCAATTAAAAAAGAATATCAAAACTTCCCGCTAGCAACTTCTTCAATTACTTTAGCGTCAGTTTCCAGTCCCGTGTTCTCTCTTACTCGTCTATTCAGAATGATGGTTTGTGTCTTCGTCACGTTTCAGTCTAGTTTGATCTAAACGCTTACTCACAGCTCCTACGTCATCCTAATGACGACACAACAGTTATGAATTCTTCTGGAACTACAGACGCTGGCATTATATCCTCAGTCGTCTCAAAATTTCAATTAGACAGTCAAATTCATTATGCAATGTATTTTATATTTTATTGGCTCAAGGCTTAATTAGGAAGTGTCCTGATTGAAGAGGGAATTCCGTTTAAAAAATAGCAGGGAATGCATAACAGGTCTTATTGCACGTGGACGTGCACATATTAAGTTTACTTTTATGTGTATTCAAGTACATTTCTCATCACTTTCTTGGTGGCTTCTTTTTTCCCGACGACGTAAAACAATTTGTGAGAACGAATAAGCAGTTCGAAAATTCCACAGCCAATCCATCCTACATCCCCTACAACAATATCCCAATGAGCGTCAATCACTACAAGGGCCGACTCTTTATAACAGTGCCGAGGCGCCAACCGGGAATTCCATTCACACTGAACTACATCGACATGGACAAAGTCGGCCGTGATCACAGTCCAAAACTCACACCTTACCCTAGCGTGGAGAGCAATCTCTTACCGGTAAGTTGGAGTCGAGTCATTGGTGATGTTTCTAATTTGAGTTTTCTTTGGAGCAAACAGGTCAATGGAATACCAAATCAAAATCGAATCATTTCCGTGTACAGACCAAGGATTGACGCCTGCAACCGCATGTGGTTTGTGGACACCGGATTGCTAGAGTATCCAAGTGAGTTTTTGCATACGTGGTGATGTGTGTTTGGTTAAGGACAGTCATTCATTCCAGATAATCGTAAGCAGGTGCAACGACCGTCGATTTGGGTGGTTGATTTGGAAACGGATCGCAGACTACATCGCTTTGAAATTCCAAGCACAGTCGTCGAAATGGGAAATGGCTTGGTGAGCATTACAATCGACGTGGATGAAAACAGTTGCGATCGAGCATTTGCTTACATCCCTGACATGGCCAATAATGCACTCTATGTTTATAGGTAAGTTTGCAAGCTGATTTGAGTATAAAGAGGCAAGTAACTGTTTATTATGATCAATTTTGATTCTTGCATCTCTTTGATGGTTGTAGGGTGACAAGCAAGAAGACAGACAGAATTGACAGAATCCAAAAAGTCAAAATTATAGACCAAACTGAGTATTTCGGGATTTCGTTTTCGGGATAACGATTTTTTGGAATATCGGCAATATGAAATTTTAGAATTCTGATTTTTGTCTTCAATCTGTTGTCCTTTTGTTTTTGAGAGAGAGAGAGAGAGAGAGAGAGAGGGATATTGAAAGAGCGAAAGAGAGAGAGAGGAACAGAGTGAAAGAAAGTCCTTCGATTTCTGTAAATCTAGGCCATTTAGTCCAGAAAAACAAAATAATTGCAATTATCTGTTTTTACCTTTGAATTTCTTTTAGTTAATTGTCTAGTCTGGAAGGTATAAAATTCATTTTCTCCTTTCTTTAATCAAATACATACAGCAGAGGTCATTAAAGCATAAGCTAGTTCTTGTGTCATGCATTTTCAAAGCAGACTGCCTTTTGAAAGCATCGAACATGCTGCTCAATTCCTTTTTGCTTAAATTTGGTAATAGATATAATATCAATCACTGCGGGTTAGCATATGCATTGGGAGTTCAAAAAATGTTGGCAAGAAACTGTTTTTTAATTGGCCATTCATCGGTCCGTTGATTTCAAAAGTAAGGCTTAGCAAAACATACACAACCATACATTTTTGACGAAAATTTTAATTCCCTATAAAGTTTGGTTCTTGCCACTAAGTTTTAAAAACAATATTATTCGATTCAGAAGATTCGCACCGTTCAATTCTTTTGAGATAATCCTTAACTAACAAGCGAACATATTAAAAACTTACTACAAAAAGGGTGATTCAAACGTAACCACAAAATTGTAAAAAAATTTGAAGCGAGTGGAAGCGTTACTCACGTCGGAACTCCTATGCCTCACCGTAATCAGTCAGCCGAAAACAAAGCAGCTATATATTAGTGAAAGTGCTGCAAACGATTCGAATTTATCAATTTCACGGCGTTCGCAGCATTGAGCGTGTCGTACACCGCACTATGGCTTATTTTACATCTGAATTTGCATCTAAAGGGTGATTTTTTAAAAGCTATAGCAAAGTTTTTCAAAAAAAAAAAAAAACAAACACATAAAATTCAGAAAAATGCATGAAATCTTTATTTTAATCGATAGCACGGTCCATATAATTTAATGTTTGAATTTTATTTCATGGAAATGTTGACCTTGACTGCGCCTCAAATAGTCCATCCGCTTAGTCCAATTTTGGCATACTCTTTTCAACATTTCGGCCGGCATCTCACCAATAAATGCTTCAATGTTGTCTTCCAATGCGTCAATTGAAGCGGGCTTGCCTGTATAGACATAAGCTTTAACATAGCCCAACAAAAAATAGTCTAAAGGAATTAAATCGTAGGCAGCCAATTGATCAGTCCCGAACGTAAAATAAATGTTTACCGAACTCACCTTTCAATAAGTTTATTGTTGCGCGTGCTGTGTGGCATGTGGCACTGTTTTGTTAAATGCAAGTCAAGCTCTTGCACTTGGGCCAAAAAAAAGTTGGATATCATCTCACGGTAGCGCTCACCATTCACAGTTACGATACGGTCCAACGATGCCACCAGCCCAACCGCACCAAACTGTGACTTTTCTGGATGCATTGGTAGGCCTTGCAATGCTTCTGGCTGATCGACAATTCGGGAAAATCGACAATTCTGCTCATTAACGTATCCGTTGAGCCAGAAATGAGCTTCGTCGCTGAACACAATGATGCGCGCGATGATAAAATTCAATAATTTGCAAGCGTTGTTCGTTTGTAAGCCGATTCATGGTTAAATTATGGACCAAACTGAAGATGTTTGACAGTGAAACAAAATACGAAACGTGCGTCAGCTGCTTAAACCAGTGTTGCCAAAAAGACAATAGCTAAAAAATCACCCTATACATACATCCTTCATTAAATAATAATTGAATGTCACAACAGCCCGTAACGGACCAGGGCCTAGTTTCTACAACAACTACTCGTGTTGTGCATGCTACAGTTCTGTCATGAGTAGAAGTGACCTACAGTTTTTTGCCGACTCCGAACGGCCAGATTTGAGAAACTTTTCATAGACAATTGATACTCTTTGAGTGTTGTCAGCAACTCGAAAGAGGTGGTGCCGTGAAAAAATGCGAAATGTCCCATCCGGGAATCGATGCCAGACTTTCTGCGCAGCGGTCGACGCACTTGCCACTTCGCCACGGCGACCACACACATACATCCTTACAAAGTTGAAAATACCGAACAATTGAAGCCTATAGACGTTGCAGATACACTACTTCGGTGTTGGAACAACATAAACAACTTTTCTTTTCTTCGGTGTTGAGGCACACGTCTCATTCAGTAGATACATATGTCAGCAGACAAAATTCACGCGTATGGCTTTCTGAAAATCCACACGAAATCCACGCAAATCGTGGAGATGCCGTGACATATGGACAAACTGACTATTTTCGTGCTTTATGATCAAAAGGTGTCGTTGATCCATTTGTTTCAATGGGACTTTACTACCATGAAGAGTACATAAGACGGACGTCTGACCATAACTTCGGCATTCACCTTAATGCAACATTAGCCTATACGGCCTCAAACCCTTCGTATGCAACCTGGAATTTTGCCTGGGAAGGTATGACGGCAACTAAGTCATCTGCGAAAAAAAAAAAACTTACCCTTTAGTCTAGCAATTTGAAACAATTCGCGTCTTGGCTGTGCTGCAATATCCAGGCCATATATACAATAAGAAGGAGAGCTTACAAGACGCACACTTCGCGAAGTCGAACGCCCGAGGTCTTTTCTTTTTTCAATTTCTCAGCTAATGATTTGTCTTCGTTCGCCTCCTGCATAAGTTCTAAGCCCACTTGCTCGTATTTTCTCTTTCACCAAGACAAGGGCCGTTGCCAAAAGATTGTGCTTCGCGTTCCATTACTGAATTTGAAATAGCTGCTGCCGTATCTTGAAGTGATAAATTTCGGTCAAAAGTATGTTAATGTATGTCGAAAGACAGTTGATATACAACCCCATCAATTTGGTTCCATTCTTTCAGAGCTCTACTGTCTCGAATGGCTTGCTTATAGCATGGGAGAAGGCATCAGTGATTTGGAATGCCTTAACCGTTCCCGTTGCGTAGGTGTACAGCACTGTGCAACATAATAGCACCATGTTCGACTTTGTCACTATTATGGTAATTACTTTTTTCTATGGTCAGGCAGGCACCTCACATTTGTTGCACAACATCTCTATTACATTATTCATAAAACCTATAAACAAGATAAACAAATGCATTTTGTCATTAAAAAGGGAAATGAAGTTACCGGAAATGCAACCGAATTTAAATTGTGCAAAATAAGGGCACCACCTCATTCCGAAGAGCATTTTCGAAGTGTACACCCGTGTTTCGAATGTTTTTGGCTCTAAACTATATCTACACATATTATTGTAGTTATTAAAGATTATGTTTTAAAAGCGCAGCATTGTTAGAAAAGTCAAATAGATGGTGACGTGCATTGTTCTTCCTAGAAACGTGCCTTAATAAAAACAATTGCACTCTGAGGGTAAAACTTACAAATTTATAAGTGAAATTGTTGGGTATACAGTTATTGTAAATTCGTTCAAAACGAAGAAAAAAGAGGAAGAAAACTGAAACTAACCCCCGCTGATGAACGGCAAGTAGGAAGATTAGTCAAACTTAACCCATTCATAACCGCTAGGAAAATAAAAGAGGCGTTAAATTTCCCCGTGGCGACATCAACAATATAAAAAGTCTGGTAAAGAAGAATTTACCTGCCAGAAGTCCCAGAAAAGTACTACAGATTTTCAACCGGAGTCTACTATAAAGACTGTAAAGCACGGCGCAAAAAAGAACAAATTAATTTCCTATTATGGTTACCAATGATGACCGCCGGAGTTTATGTCAGCAAATGAAACCATGCTAAAACAGAGTGGAATACGCCGCTTAGGTGGATTCTACAGCGGGACAATGACCAACAACATACGACCAAGCTGACCAAAGAATTTTTCCGAAGCAATGGATTTCAAGTTACGGATTGACCGTCTCAGTCTCCGGACCTAATGACTATTGAAAACCTTTGGACAGATGAACCCAAAAATACTAAACAGCTATGGGATGTTGTGGAGGTTACGTGGAAGAAAATCCCTGTTCAGCGAAGTCAGCTTTAATCGCCTCCATGCCATAAGCAAAAAACTTCACTATTCTATTGACTTTACTGTCATATTTATAAGTTTTGCACTTGGTGCTAATATTTTGCACAATCCGAAATGCGGTGTCGTTCCGGATAACGGGCCTTTTCTAAGTTCAGAATGCACTTTTTTCTTATCTTGTGAATAGATTTTTTTATTGATGGAATAATGATGTTGTGCAGTAAATATGATGTGTTTGTATAACGGTATGAAAAAGTTATTAGCAAAATAGTGACAAAATTGAAATGGTGCTGTTATTTTGCACAGTGCTGTATAAGCGGTTAAGTTTTTCAAACAGAATGATGTGTACCTACTTACCACTCAAAAGTAATGACGAATTTTTACACATATATGTACATATGTTCGGAATACAAATTTCGCGCTACATCAAGGCAAACTCAAATTTGGGCAAATTGTTGGCTGCTACGGGTACAGCCCGAGTGCTTATTTCAAAAGTTTAACTTCTTCTGATTATTTTATACGCAACATGAAGCAACTCCACTTCTCCACTAAGCAACACACAAAATCTCACGGTCTTTCGTTTCTCCCAGATACTTCATTTACGTTCACCTTTGGTACACACACTTCCGTTCTTCTAAAGGGACACATAACAAATAATGTTGTTTAATGTTGCCAGAGAGATCTGTTGCGATGCGCAATGTGTCCAAGGGAATTCTTGTTGCGAAACAATGAATGTAAGCGAAAGCTTACTTAACGAGAACAGTAGAGACTTAGACGAAAGCTTGCCGACGATAGATTGTTTAACTTGCTGCATTGGTTTGGTGGAATGAAAAGAAAGACGTCACTGATGCTAGAATTGAATATTTATGGCAAGATGAAAGTCACAATCACTTGGGGATGATGATGCGTTAAAACGATAACACTTTGCGGAGAATA
Source organism: Eristalinus sepulchralis (assembly GCA_944738645.1). NCBI lineage: Eukaryota > Metazoa > Arthropoda > Insecta > Diptera > Syrphidae > Eristalinus > Eristalinus sepulchralis. Next base: position 47,199,456 of record OX122882.1, read on the forward strand.
TGTTTTCGACCAATTGAACTTTGAATTGAATTTATATCGCTTTAGTTGAGATGTATGTCTTTTACAAGTGTATACACGATCGAGGCGTTATTTTTCTAGGAATCGATAACGGTGACAACTTGACTAGACGAATGTTCGGAAGGACTCAAATAAATAACACACACCCACACGATGAGACGACGAAAAGGATGATTATTGACAATTTCACAAATAACCTGCGCCATCAGATCACAAACACATTCAGAGATAAGAGGACCGCACACCAAAGAACATATGTACATATGTATGAATGCATGGGCACCTAAGTTGAGCACGCTTGTTATTCTTGAACCCTATCTGTTGGTGTTTTTGTTGTTCTCAGTTTTGAACCTAGAACGATCGCCAAACTGTTCACTGCGAAATAATCTGTATTTAATTAAAAATAGAAATAATGATGTTTCCTTTACAGTGTTGTACAAAACAAACGCACCACATTCCCTTCGCTTTTAGTGTATTTGCAGAGGCCGACATAATTCATCGTACGACTTTCAAAAATGCTTGTTTTCAGCACCAACCGTGTTTGGTAAAATAATAGCATACATTTCAGAATTGTTATAAAAAACAAAGATTATTTAAGTACGTAAAGTGAGAGTCAAAAATTTGTATACAATGAAGAGTTTTTACTTTAGAAGTTCAGCAACGCCAAATAGCAAGTAACAAGAAAATTATTATTATTAAATTATTAAATACAAAAAGAAACTCATGGTTCACTATTTTATTATTTATATCATAATGGAGAATCAACAAATAATTTAAAAATGAATTCACGGTTGAAAGAAAAATCACCTGGAAAATGCAAAATGTCATGTCAAAAATGAGTATACACTCTCGAGTAAGACACTTCTTCTCTTACTTTGGCATACAAAGCTGAACGTTGATATTTCGTCGAACCTCCGCGAGTCTTGATTACTGCACTCAATCTTTTCGGAACCGCGGTAACAAGGTTTCTTGTTACTGCAGGAGAGATTTTTTGCCCATTCTTCAGTTGTTGTCATCCGAAAGCTTTGTTTAAGAAGTAATGACCCGTTTTCCGACATTTTTGTCCAAAACTTTGTCCAGATGTTCAATGGGATTAAGATCTGGAGATTGTGGAGGAGAATTAAGCTGCTTGGGGACATGGCACAGCAACCATTCCTTGACAATCTTTGCTGTATTCTTTGGGTCATTGTCTTGTTGGAAGACCCAAGGCAATGTGAGGCCCAATTTTTGCACACTAGGCAGTAGATTGTTCTTTGGATTCAATGAAGATAATGTCTCCCGTTTCCGCCCCTACATGCAACCCCAAACCATCCATGAACTTCCACCATGCTTAACTACCGATGTAAGTTTTTGGGGCAGAAGTTCGCTATTTGAGGTTCTTCAGACCTTAGTTCTCCGTTTTGGACCAAATATTTCGAACTTCGTCTTGTCACTAAAAACAACGTTATCCAAAAACATTTGAGTGGAGTTTGTATGATTTTTTTGCGAATGCCAAGCATTTTAGGCGATAAGCATTTGAAAAGCATGCATTTTCGAGGCACTCTTCGGTGTAATCCACTGTTATTTAAAATCCTGCGAATTGTTGAGGCACTAAGTGAGTTTCCACGCACTTGGGTAACGTCTTTTGCTGTCTGTCCTGCACTGGCTCTCGGATTTTTTGATTACTTGTCCTACTATGTTGCGTATTTCGGAGGCTGTCATGACGTGAGGTCGACCAGGACGCTGCCCTTTATTTGAATCTCCTCGCAAGTTATACCTTTCTATACAGTTGAACGACTTTTCTTAATTATGTTAGCAATTTCCGCCAAAGATTTTCCTTCTCTTCGATGCCGAAAATTTCGATAACTTTAAGTGTTCCCCTTAGGGCTACAAAACAACGGATGGGAAGGTAAGATTTAAAACTAGTTCCAGGTCTACGGCTCGAACTACAGCACATGTAAATAGCATAATGTGTACCTTTTCTCTTTCGCTCTCGCTGTTGTTTGCAGTTGTGTACAGAGGTCCTGCAAAGTCGACGCCGACGTTCTCGAAGGGTGTGGTAGCAATAATCCGTTCTCTTGGTTGAGGTGCAAATGGCCCAGACCGTTGCGCCACAAGAAGAAGAAGAAGAAAAAAAGAAAAGGGATTACTATTTTACAGGAGCATAATATATTTTATTACTTTCCAACTTGAAGGAAGAAATTGCGAAACACTGTCAAAATTGAAAAAAATAAATATTCTGTTTCGGTTGTCAGTTTCAGACCTTCAGTTTTTTGCCCGCTCCGAACGGCGAGATTTGAGAAGCTTTTCATAGACAATTGATACTCTTCGACTGATGTCAGCAACTCGAAAGAGGTGGTGCTGTGAAAAAATGCGAGGTGTCTCGTCCGGGAATCGAACATAGACTTTCTGCTACCACTCAACCTTACTGCCTCATAATCGAGCTCACTCTCTACCAGCATCTACTCACAACACACACAACAAACATTTAAATTAAATTTTTCTTTTTAGTTTGAAAGAAAATCGACTTTGGACCTTCCGACATAACTTCTTTTACTTCGAACCGATAAGAGGAGAACTGAGCATTGCCGGACAGAACTTCTCATGGAGGGATGGCATATTCTCGATCACCTTGGGCAATAGGCAACCTGACGGCAGTAGAACAGCCTATTTCCATCCAATGGCCAGGTGACGGAATGTTCAAATCTTCATTCATTAAACTAATATCTTCCCACCTTTCAGTACGATAGAGTTCGCCGTATCAACAAACGTCTTAAAGAACGAGACCAATGCTGCCAGATCCTATCATGGAAATGATTTCAAAGTAAGAAACCGCAAGTCTTCCACGATTTTTTGGAATTTCAAAGTTTTCATATTTTTTCCAAGGTTCTAGGCTCAAGAGGTCCAGACAAACAGTGCACAATACATGCCTTCGATTCGGAGAGCGAAATTATATTCTACGCAGAGGTCATGAAGAATGGCGTTGGGTGCTGGAACACGAAAAAGCATAAATTCTCGGAACAAAATCATGGACAAGTGATATCCGATTCAAAGAATATGATCTATCCAAGTGATTTGATGGTACGTTTGAGTGTTGGGTTGGTAATCCATTTTTCATGGCCGCATCTTCTTCAGATTGACACCGAGGGAAGTATCTGGGTTGTGACTAACTCTATACCAGTTTTCATCTACTCGCGGCTCAATGTGAATGATGTTAACTTTAGAGTGTGGCGGAGCTCTATATACTCTGCGGCAAAAAACACCGTCTGTGCTAACTGAACTGAAGTCTTGGTGGTGAATGATTTTCATGCAGTTGTTTAAGCAACTTTAAGCAGCTTAGGGTGCAATATGGATCTGATCTCTTAAACAAATGCAATTGGATCTGAAAAGAAATTGATTAATTTATAAATATTTTTAAACTTAATTTTTTTTTAAATTTTATTTTGGTAAAATGCTAACATATGTTTTATAAAACAGGAAAGTCTGTGGCGTAGTAAGGAAACAGGATCTTTCCGACTGCAATAGATTTGAGCCTCTTTAAATCGAATAGTCTACCCAAAAGCTGTCTCCAATTGCCCAAATTATAATTCTTGGTTCTTAAAAAGTAATTTTGTTTATTTTTTGTTTCTCAATCGGAAAATTTTACAGATTCAAATTTCTACTTTGGCTTTCTTGCGTTTTCTGCTATCAATTGACTTCTGGTCTGCTCTCCTCTTCTCCTCGGTACCTGTTGTACTTGTCCACCGTTAACATCATTGGGTTGCCGATGGCGTGATTCTGCAAGCTTTGCAGACAGGTTGCCCACGTGATCTGCATGCTTGAGAGACCCGTTGTTTTGGTTTCTTGATTCCTCACTAGAGAGAATGTGTCTCCTCACGTGATCGGCTTTGTTTGCAGCGAGAGATGTTCTTTGCCTCTCCCACGCATGATGTATGACTTGTTATGTGCTGTTGCCAGCCTGTGTGTGTGAGTCGCACGTCATCTCAAATGAGGACGTTTTCTGTTTTTCATTTTTATATGGTGTATGTTTGAAGATCAGAATATAATTGAGTCATTTTAAGCGTTTGACAAGGCGCATGCTATGAGTCAGTCAATCTTCTCCTTCAGACACCGTCCACGTAAAGACGTCACACATAGAAGACCGAAAGCCTCTTCATTTGCTTTTAATTGCATCTATGTCTCTGCTCCAAAGAGCAGGACTAGGGTGAACGAGCTACGTAAGGTGAATTTGGACGATTGAAACAATGATTGGGAAGCGTAATTCAGCTTGATCTAGGCCTGCGCTGCATCGTTTTGCTGTCATGAACGACTTCAACCAATCAATCAACGAGCATCTGCCAAAGTGTGAAAAAGCAGTCCATCATGAACTTCTTCGCCTGAATCCCCCCCTGATAAGGGATTATCGAATTATTCAGAAACGATTAAAGACATTCACACAAAACGGCAGAGAGGTTCTTATACGCTACGTTAAGGAGACTGATCTTTAGGTATTTGGAGCACTCACGACATCACTGAGATCTCCCTCATCAGGCGTGCTTTCCTCAAACCATATCTTACATATGAGTTGATGCATGCATTCAACCAGATCATCCATAGTTGCCTTAAGCATCCCTACGCTGGTCGAGAGACAGTTTTCATATTCATCGTTTTTCTTTTCAGTTTATTTTTAATTCCTCATTAACTTATTACTTTAAAATATACACAGGCAGACAAAAGTACTTTTTTAGACAAGGCGACGCACTGTCATGTGACTTCTTCAACAAGAAGAAGATCGTGCGTAACTCAATAGTCAACACCAGAGACACGATCTTTCAAAAGTCAGTTCAATTGCTAGCTTTCGCCGACGACATTGACGTGATTGGACGAACACAGTGAGCAGTTAATGAGGCGTTTGCTGACATTAAAGCGGAAGCGGATATAATGGGTCTGGTGGTTAATGAGGGCAAAACGAAGTACATGCTGTCATCAAGGAAGGACGCACAACATCAACGTCTCGGACAGAGCGTCACACGAGGCAGCAGAAACTTCGAGGTAGTCAAGGATTTCGTCTACCTCGGTTTCGTGGTAAATAGGGACAACAACACCAGTTCCGAAATCAAACACAAACGCACTCTTGCCAATTGCTCTTTCTTTGGCCTTAAGAGACCACTGAGTAATAAGGCCCTCTCTCGAAGGACTAAGCTTGTTTTACATAACAGCTTGATCATCCCAGTCCTTCTTTATGGCGTAGGAAACCTGGACGTTACTACAAACGGATGAGGAAGACCTTAGACCTTTCGAAAGAAAAGTTTTGCGTGCGATTTATGGTCCTGTTTGGGTTGATGGCATCTGGAGGAGAAGATTTAACGACGAACTCTCTTGGGTGTACAGTGACATGCGTCTTCAGATAGAACTCTTAAGATGGCTAGGCCATGTGTGTGGAAACCACTGCTCCGGCCCAAAAAGTCTTCGAATATGAGCCATTGGGAGAACGCAATAGAGGATGGCTTCGGCTAATGTGGCGCACAGAAGTGGAGAAGGACCTCAACGAACTTGGAGTGCGCAACTGGCGGCAGCTGGCGAAAGATCGTGCTGGCTGGAGAGTTATGTTGGTTGAGGCCTACGTCAAAACCCGGATTGTAATGTCACAAGAAAAAGAAGAAGAAGAAAAATACCTAAATCTAATCTTATCTCTGTCTCTTGGTAAGACTGAGGACCAAAAGAACTGCAACTTTCAAAGAGTGAATTTAGGTCCTTGACCGTTTCAAAGTTTCGGCTGCCCATGTTGACACTCTATCCGAAACTTCATTTTGTGCGTCCATATCTAAGAGTGTAGGTGATGCATACAACCAACCAGATCATCTTCACTTTCCAGCGGCTCCGTTTTTTTTTTGTTCTCATATTTCTAGGATTAGATATTTCCTTTTGCACTGTTCAATCCAATTTGTATTGGATGGGTTCAAGTCTGATATTCACCATAAAAATACTGGTCTTCCTCAGGTCTCCGTTTTGTCTCGGACACTCTTACTCGTTTTTAAAAATGATCTGCTGTCTGTCACTTCTAATCCAATCCACTCCTTCGCTGATGACAGTACCCTCAGCTTTTCATATTCGTTCCTCGACTCTGGACCCTTATCTTCGGCAATAAACTAGGAACGGCAGCGTATGTTAAGCTCATTAAATTTCGATCATGACAGCATAGTTGATTGGGGTAAGAGGAATAGAGTGGAATTTAAGTGTTCTACAACCCAGTACTGTCTACTTTCACTCAAGTGAGTCCGAAATAGCCAGCCATTATCCATGATTGGCTTAGGGTTGCTGAAACCGAACAGTATGTGTATCAACTCAAGACTTAGTTGGAACGATCACATATTCGGAATGGTCAAAAATGTCAAGGCTTCTTCAAGCAATGCAAGAAATATTTGATCCCTTTTGATCTGGCAACAATATACTCGTATGAGGCGTACATCCGCCCAAAACTTGAGCATAACGCTCCTATCTAGTCTGGGTCTCCTAAGACCACCCTGCACCTACCAGATGGTTTTCAACAGCAAGTGATAAAACTTATGCTGCGACGTCATTCATGAGTTAGCCAGTTGCATTCCTCCCCTTTAAGAGCTTACCCGCAGTACGCGCCTCGCTAGGAATGACCACACGTTCACCCTAAAGTCCACCTTCGAACGCACAGTCAAGTGTAGAGACTCGTTCTTCAGCCGCACCACAAGAATGTGGAATGCTCTTCCCAGCCCAAATTTTCCCCCTCATTACAATCCACAGGCATTTGAAACCAATGTGCACTGGAACTTCCTTTCCCTCTCTCCCTCTATACCTTCGGCCGTGCTGTAACTTATATCCGGTCCATTGAGAGTACCAAACAATCCCTTTAGCGAGCGCCAAATACAAAAAAAAAAAAAAAAACAGTTTTAGTCACAGAGCCTAAATTGTAATCCATCGTCATCCGAATCAATTGCGCAGCGTAAATATCAGCAGGATCTGTCCTAGTCTTAGTCCATACCAGCAGGATCTGTCCTGGTACACTTTTAAGACTCTGCAGCAATCATGTTTCCAAGCTCCCAAGATCGTCTGTGACTCTACTACTAGTTGTTCATTCACTCGGTAGGTTGCGGTCGGTAGCATAACTTCTCGACTAGAGTCATCAACTCCGAACCAGTGGCACAACGCAATAGATGACACGGACCTAATGGCGGACACAAGTGGAGAAGGACCTCAGCCAACTTAGATTGAGAAATTGGTGGCAGTTAGTTTAAGATCGCGCCAGGGCTTGTTGGTTGAGGCTTAGATCCAGCCCGGACTGTAGCGCAGTCCGGAAAGAAAAGGAAAACAAGAAGAAGAAGCTGAACAATAAGAAGATGAACAAGAAGAAGAAGAACAATAAGCCACTTCCAGACAAAGTTGTTGCAGAAGTTCTTTATGATCACATAAGCCCACCTGCTAGTATCAATTGAACACCACCAGCACAATTGCAGATTTACCCCATTAATTAGCACTCGGTCGGGGAACTTGAATTTCTGCAAGCTTGACACATGTCAGTCTCTGCATCAACAACAAAAAAGGGAATTACCGGAGGATATGAACGTGGGAATTTTTAAAACCACTTTTCTCTGAGCTCGACTGATAATTGCTATAATTCAACGCTGGCCGTGTCATCTCACCTCGGCGCACTATCAGGGCGCTGAGAACAAGTATACGCCCAGGGCTCGTAGTCCATGCTTTCGCGAGATAATGTAAACACACTACACTTGTAGACATCGTTGGTGATCTTCGCGTCAGTCTCAGATTGTCGTCCGAAGTGTTCAGTTCAGTCTAACTCTCAGTGCGTCTGCTTCGTTGCGTGAAGTGATGTTGGGTAGTGTTTTTTGTGTTTGCATTTTGCTCCTTCATGGAGCACTCGATGTGCGAGCGGCCGGCCTAGTGGAGGTGTTCGGTTGGAAGCAAATGGACTACGAGAATCGCGGCGATGGAACAGCTCCGAAGGATGCACTGTCTCCAGGTAAATAACTATCTCTCCAGCTCGATGTGTCATTCGCCAAGTAATCTTGAACTAGTGGTCCGGTCGTTTGTCTATCTGTTTGTTTGTTTAAAGCGCCAACCTTGAACGCAGAAATACGATTTTAGTTTTTCTGATAATGCGAAGGTCCGATGAAAGTAATCGGGTAATTGCAAAACTGACACTGGATCGTTGTAGCCTCGCTCATTACATGATGCTCAGTGGTGATGCGATTTGTGTTGCGAAACGTGTTATTTTTGACGTCGTCTGGGTTACGTGAAGATCGCTATCGATGAGTGAATCTTGTGCCGCAGTCTTCTGAAAATAAATCCTCTTAACGTGCGCAATACCGACCTGGCGAATTAGAGCTCTTTGCGTTGTAATTCAATTGGTGGCGATGCTCTCTCACGGTTAGGCACGATTAACTGCCGGCATTTAGATACGTTCGCTGGTAGATTTTAAAGCACATATGCGTTTGGCACACAGACAGAAGACAGACGAAAGATTGAGACGTTAAGTGCTGATTTGAAATTCATTGTCTAGCGAACGATGTTGATGCGTATCTCGTCATTTTCGTTATGAGTTTCAGTTTAACCGGTTTTCAATTTCGTGATTCCATGTGAGGAAGATTAATTGAGATTTTACGACTGGAGGGGGTGCAGTTTCAAGAAGTTTGTTGTTTTTAATAGGCATTCGGATGTAGGATTAGATTGGAGCTTTATTAGCAGTTCACTGGTTCTTTGATGTCACTGCTGACGTTCTGCTCTTCGTCAGAAATCCGAGTATAAACGAACTGCTCTCTAAAGCTGCTCATTCAATAAGCAATTGATTGTTCCAGAGAGATGCCCTGATTATCTACATATTCGGAGCCGACTTTTCGTCAAACGCGTCATAGGAAGCAGGAAATAACAAATTTTTGTCTTATCTGTTAAAAAAATTTTGACAAATATACAAAATGTGGACAAATAAATACACTGCAGATTAAAAGTTAGAGGCCACACACATCACGTGCACAGTTTGTTGAACTTCTAGTTTCAGCTTTCATAAATTGAATTACGAGGACGTTGAGAAAAAATTATCGAAAATCGATCTAAAACTTTATTGAATTAAGTCTCCGTTCAAAAAAACGCGTCAGTGTCAGCTCTAACCGTTCCGGCACGTTTGAGCATAGCGACTGGTATCCCGCTGATAACACGAGTAATGTTGGCTTCCAGTGCGTCAATCGTAGATCACGTTATGCTGAAGGCTTAGCACTTAACATATCCCCAGAGAAAATAGTCTAAAGGGGTGATATCGCATAATCCTCTTCTTCTTCTTCTTTGTTTGGCGCAACAGTCCAGGTAACAATAACAATAATAATAATAATTGAGTGGCACTACAGTCCACAAGGGACCAGGGCCTAGCTTCTACAACAACTACTCGTGTTGTGCGTGCTACTTTTCTCTCACAAGTAGAAGGGACCTACAGTTTTTTGCCGACTCTGAAAGGCGAAATTTGAGAAGCCTTTTATAGACAATTAGACTTGAGTGACGAACACAGCGACCCATTAATGAGGCGTTTGCTGGCATTGAAGCGGAAGCGGTTAAAATGGGTCTGGTGGATAATGAGGGCTAAACGAAGTATACGCTGTCATCAAAGAAGGACGCACAACATCGGCGTCTCGGACAGAACTTCACACTAGGCAGCAGACACTTGAAAGTAGTCAAGGACTTCGTCTACCTCGGCTTCGCGGTAAACAGGGACAATAACACCAGTTCCGAAACCAAACGCAGAATCATTCTTGCCAATCGCTGTTTCTTTGGGCTCAAGAGGCAATTGAGTAATAAAGCCCTCTCTCGAGAGACTAGGCTCACTTTATAAAACAGCTTGCTCATCCCAGTCCTACTTTACGGCACGGAAACCTGGACGTTACTAAAAGCGGATGAGGAAGCCCTTAGTCTTTTCGAGAGAAAAGTTCTGTGTGCGATTTTTGGTCCTGTTTGCGTTGATGGCATCTGGAGGAGAAGATTTAACGACGAACTCAATGGGCTGTACAACGACATGCGCCTGGTCAAGCGTCTTCGGGTATAACGCTTTAGATGGCTAGGCCATGTAGAGTGTATCAACACCACTGCTCCGGCCCGAAAAGTCTTCGAATCCAAGATATTGGGATAACGCAACAGAGGACGGCCTAGGCTAAGTGGCGCACACAAGTGTAGAAGAACCTCAACCAACTTGTAGTGCGCAACTGGCGGCAGCTGGCGAAAGATCGTGCTGGCTGGAGAGGCATGTTGGTTGCGGCCCAAGTCCACCCCGGACTGTAGCCTCACAAGAAGAAGAAGAAGAAAAAAAATAATAAAAACTTATCTAATTTCTGTCATTTGCTGAGATTGAGGACCAAAAGAACCACAATTGCCACAGAGTGTGTCTACGCTTGATTTCGGTACTGATAACAATAGCATCAATACCTTTTTATTGCGGTGCCAAATTGAATAAAGTCCTGGACCATTTCAAAGTTTCAGCTGTCCATGTTGACGCTTTATCTGTACATATCTTTCAGTGGAGCTGATGCATGTGCCCAACCAGAACACCTTCAAAAGCTTTTTTATAGAGAATTTACTAATGTAATGATTGTTGTTAGCAACTCAAAAGGGGTGGTGCCGTAAAAAAATGCGGGGTCTTCCGTCCTGGAATTGAACCTGGGACCTTGGTGTGTGAGTCGATGCACTTACCCACTACCTAGGTAGGACCTAAGAGTCAACCAACAGCCCTCTCCACATGGAAAGATCTCTTGCTAGCTGCCTATAGCAGCTCACACCAAGTTGGTTGAGGTTCTTCTCCATCTGTGTACGCATTTTTGTTTGAGGACCCTAATGATTTCTCAACAAGTCCATTGTTTTTTGGGACACAAATTGAATAAGCAAGTAAAAGTTTCATATATAGGCACCAGCAGGCCAAGAACACAACAATTATCCGGTCAAGTGACGTCACAATTTTATAATCGTTGACTTAGTTAAATTTGATACTTTAACTCAGGCAGCAACATTCACCTAACTGAAGAATACATTACTTAAAGTTGTAATCTTTCAATCTTTTGAAATTTTGTTCTGTGGTATTTTAAGTTAACCTTTGGTTTCAAGAAGACATTAAATAACAAAGCCTTATCTCGAAAGACAATTTATTAATATATGCTTTTAGTCTAATTAATTAATTCTAGCAAAATACTTAAAACTAGCTTATTGAATTTTAATAATAGTTTAAAATCTAGCTTACTGACCCTACACAGGTGCTCTAGGCTTATCTATATCTATTCTAGTTACAAGTGCCTTCGGGCAGAGTCTGATAGCATGTGGAAGTGGGCTGTAAACAGCTTCTAATCTTTTAAGTCCCCAGATGTCGACGGCATAAGGCCAGAGGAAATTCAAAAAGTTCTTAAAACTCTAGCTGAATGGCTAGAACTATTTTCAGTAGCCGCCTAGTTCTGAGATGGTATTTATGCTCACCGACTCCTCCTCTAAAAGATCCTTGACCCATCATTCTATCCTTATGCCTAAGGAAAGACAGATTGAGACTGAGACGTGCTTAGTTTAGAGAAACCTTACTTCATTCGTTAGTAGGTTCTATTGAGGAAACATTTGACTGTAAGGCGTATGCAATAGTTACCTTCGTAGACATCTAACAATTGTCTTTTTTAGTAGATGTAAATTTGCTTATAAGAAAAATGCTAAAACAAAAGAAAAAGTTATTCCCACACAATCCCTTAAATGGTCTCCAAAGGTACATCACAAAATGTCATCGAAGTGTTCACCGTAGATGGAATAAACAAGAAATCGGTAGTAGCTTAAGGCAGTTGTGGCTAAATTTCAGTCTTTCACAGACCTTATAACACTAGGCAAAAATTAAGACTTCAAGCGTACATATTGGCTGCTGCCTGTAGAGTGGAAGGATAACACAGCTCCGTCCAGTTGAGCCCTTGAATACGAGACATTGGGACTACGTTACAGAAGACAATCTGGTCTGAGATGGCGTACACAAATAGAGAACAATTTCATCGTTTATCGTGGAGAAGGACAAAATTGAACAGGCAGTCCCCGCAACTTAAGGAACGTTGTGACCAATTTTTTCGATGCCATCATTTGGCTGCCAGATCAACAATTCAACGTCTAGTACAAAAATGTGAATCCACATTTTTGATACACAATGTTTCAACGCCAATGCGACGAAGGAGTGCATATAGTGGAGAAAATATTGACGCTGCCCCTAGCGCTTCCATACCAGAGGACGTTAATCAGTCCCTCACACGAAGTTTTTAACATTTAGGCATCTCTTGACAAATTTTTGCGGAAAGATCTTGGCCTATATGTGTATAGGATCAAGTTGACACAACATCTATAGCCGTTGGACCATTTTAAACGTCGCCAATTCGTAACTTTTTTCTTTATTTACAGGGGAGTAAGTTTAGCAAGCGCTTTACTCTAAGAAATGTCGTTTATGTGATATAACGCCTTTAGGTTATCTTTTGGGGGGCTAGGTGAAGATATTTATCTCTACCAATAAGCCGGCAACAACCGATGAGCTCAGAGCCACTATTGAACGCGAAATATTTATAACTTCGGCCAACTAACGTTGAAAAGTGGTCGAAAATAGGGTTCAACGAATGAACTTCTGCGAACGTGCCCATGGTTGCCGTGCGAAGGAAGTTGAATTTCATACATAATTGCCACTAAATGCTCCTCAACACCTGTTCATTTTTTTTAATATCATAGTCCCTATTTTTTTATTTGAAAAATGCTGAAGCGCCCTTAATAAAGAAACTTTTTTTATGCCAAGACTTTTTTTCGATTTAGATAGCGTTAACTTGTATATGATTTGATACGATATTTTGGCAGGTTTCCTTAACAACGTTGTTGCGTTCTAAAAGTTTTAAATGTCTCTTAGCTTGTGGTCCGATCTGAATGCCATTTCATATCCGTTAATGGGTCCAGAAAGGCATTTGACAAAAAAAATTCAGGAAAAGAGGAATAACGCCTATGAAGGACTTAAGTTTAGACTTTTTGCTTGTAAAGGTCAAAGGCTAAGTTGTTAAAAATAGTTGCTTGACAAAATTTGATGTATGACTGAAATGCGACTTCAACTAAGGACGACTAACAACCAGCACCTTTGGAAGAGTAGCATATCCTTCTTAACTGTTTGCAACATGATGGAGATTGGCTTTTTTTAATTATTTCCTTTCGTCCATTTTTCTTTTAAGGTAGCATTGTTTTCCCTGGCGATGGGTTACTGCAAAATCTAAAAGTTCCTAAAACACAACCCGCAAGCACCGGCAGTGCATCGTACATCCCTTACAACAACGTTCCCATGGGTGTTAACCACTACAAGGGCCGACTTTTCATAACAATGCCAAGACGTCGACTCGGAATTCCCTCAACGTTGAATTACATCGATCTCAAGAAAGTTGGTACCCAACGCAGTCCCAAACTCAAGGCTTATCCCGACTTGACAACCAACACATTAGCGGTAAGTCTTGGTCAAGTGATGCGTGATCTCATTCGATAACATTTCAAAATAATTCCCAAAATACAGGCCGATTGGTCAGCAAACGACAATCAAATTATTTCGGTCTACCGAACAGCCATCGACACATGTGGTCGTCTATGGTTTATTGACACCGGCTTGATGGAGCTGCCAAGTAAGACCTGACAGCGCTCGTCCTGCCCTCAGAATTAAGTTCATTTCTTTTCAGACAACCGCACGCAGGTGCAACGACCCTCTATTTGGATATTCGATCTGGAAACGAATCGGAGGCTGTATCGTTTCGAAATCCCGAGCTCTGTCGTCGGAATTGGAAATGGCTTGGCGAGCATTACGATCGATGTGAATGCGAAGAATTGTGATCAGGCCTTTGCATACATCCCGGACTTGGCCAATAACGCTGTTTATGTTTACAGGTAAGTTCTGATGCAGTTAAAGGTTGGAAATGTCAGCAAGCATGATTTCAGTTTGGGGCAAAATCGGATTTGGACCTTCCGCCACAACTACTTCCATTTCGACCCCACAAAGGGAGACCTCAGCATTGGGGGGCAAAACTTTGCCTGGGATGACGGAGTATTTTCAATCACCCTCGGAAACAGACAACCTGACGGCAGCCGAACAGCTTACTTCCATCCAATGGCGAGGTAAGCTCAATTCAAATATTGAAGGCCACCCAACTGAGGTGTTCTTTCCATTTCAGCACAAACGAATTCACAGTCTCGACAACCGTCCTACAGACGGAGAGCAACGCTGCCAGATCCTATCACGGAAATGACTTCAAGGTAATGTCCTCGGTTCTCGTTCGATCTCTTGCGTTCTGAAAAGATTCCATTTCCCCCTTTCAGTTGCTTGGTTCCAGGGGGTCTATGAAGCAGTCAACGATGCACGTCTTTGATCCAAAATCTGAAATCATATTCTACGCAGAAATCATGACGAATGGTGTTGGGTGTTGGAACACGAAGAAGGACAAGTTCTCTGACGAGAACCACGGGGAAGTGGCTGTCGACTCAAAGAAAATGATCTATCCAAGTGATTTAACGGTATGAAGTGAAGCTCACAATTCCGCCTTTGTACAGAGTGTCTTCCTTAGATTGACAACGAGGGCAACATCTGGGTCATTACCAATTCCATGCCAATTTTCATCTACTCGCAACTCAATCCAAACGAGGTTAACTTCAGAGTGTGGAAGCAGTCTGTGAACGCTGCCGTCGAAAACACTGTGTGTGCGTATTGAGAGATGCTTTACTTGTGTAGACTATTTTTCTAAATTTAAATAAAATGTAATCCTTTTGTAAGCAAATATGCTTTTGAAGAGTCTTAAAAAAGAATGCCTATGCAAGGATGGGGAGGGTGCAAAGAACAGAAAAGAACAGCGATAGAAGTTGGTAGAGGGAGTCACCAATATGTGTTGGACATAAAAGCTTTCCTTGCACAGGGTCATTCCTTTTCTGGTTTTGAGTTGGTTACGCTGACACTTGACACATAGCAAACCCAGATGGCACTTGAGATTCAACAATATTAGCTGAATGTTTGCCATTTCCAATAATGGCTCGGTTAACAAACGAACAGCTCATGAAATCTATTAAAACTTGTTGTGTGTGTTGTGATTCACCATACGCCACTTTTCGCGTATGGTGACATAATCAAACGACTAAGCAAGCGATCGGTGAAATTCTGGAGAAACTGTAAGAGAGTAGAATGTGTGCTGATATAGTAAGGCTTGTGCACGGCCATTCACAGCAATTCTATGTGTCGTCAATTATTTGCACTTGGATTTGAATTCATGACGCCGCATGTGCGCTCCTTGGGTGCTGGAACTATAGACAAAAAACATCAATTTTTCGAACAACAATCCCGTCATTGATGAGGCACATTTCTCACTCACTGGGTACATGTTACAAAAAACAAAAATGTCACATATGGTCCAAAAGTGCGGGTTTTAAGTTTTCTTTTTTTTCCAGTAATGCTTAAACTATTAAGGGCTAAGAATATTTTTCACTGAAAGTTCTCCGTGAAAACTTCTTCTTTTTCTTGTGGCGCTACAGTCCGGGGTGGACCTGGGCCTCAACCAACCTGCTTCTCTATACGTTTGCTGGGGTCGTCAACATTGGATCCGTCCATATAAGAGGCATGTTCTTGTTGCTGAACTCGGTTATTTTTGTGTGGTGAGGGAGTTAGCCTCACGCACAACCTACAGACTGGTAGGCCAGTCGCTGCATACATTGGTTCACCACACAACGGATGCTGTGGTGGCTATCCAGGGTGCGCCACGGGGAGGCTGTATGTCAACTTGACCTATGCACGGACGAGGATAGCCTTGGCAGCTCGCCATGTTGAGCGCGATCAAGGACATTGCCTCGTATGCATAGCCCTATGCCTCCCGTGAAGACTTACATTTTTTAAAAACTTAATGTGGTGTAGCCATTTTCTTTAACTTTGGTGCTTAGTAGTTCTCTAACGGTAACTGAAAGCCATTAACTAGGAGATAAACCTTAAATTATGGTTATTGATAACTTAAAAGTACTGTTTGATACAGCTTTTAGTGGGAGCCATCTTAAAATGTCCTTAAATCTTAAATCTGTTTTAACCAAAAATAACTAAAACATCTGTGGAACGCATATAATGATAACATTGTGTGCAAATCATTTTTTAAATGTAGGAATTATGGAAAGTCCACCATCGATCAAATCTTCACATTACGGCAGATCCTGGAAAAGACCCAAGAAGTGCAGAACGACACGCAACACCTATTCGTCGATTTTACTGACGCATACGACAGCGTACATAGAGACGATCTATGGTGTTTGGCTTTCCTACCAAAATCTTCAGACTGTGTAGGATGACGATGGGGAACTCTTGCTGCTGCACCAAGTTCGGGAACGAACTCATCGAGACCTTCAATGTCAAGAAAGGTTTTAGACACGCTGTCATATGAATTCTTTAACAAGAAGAAGATTGTGCGTAACTCAAAAATCAACACCAGAGACAGGATCTTTCAAAAGTCTGTTCAATTGCTAGCTTAC